>OY783225.1:4729083-6145333 GCA_963678685.1 Patella ulyssiponensis
TATATAGACAATGAGGTTCTGGGTGTCCGAGCGAGACTAGGTATAAATAAGTACAACAACTGTTTATATATTTATAATATTCGATGTTTATTTGATTAATAACATCAGACATGGCAAGAAGACACATTGCTTCATTAATAATCTGTACAATATGATATACAGGCTATAATAATTATCATATACAATTTATGGACGCTAATAAATATCTTTTCTTCATCTAATCTTTAATACAAAACAATATAAAAAAATAACGTGATATTTGATATCATTTTAACAAAATCTGTCACATTTCTAGTAATTTCAATACAGATTTTTACAATTCAACAAACAAAAATACACATACATTCGCATTACATGTCGAATTCTACACAATTAATACACAAACATACATTCCAATCCATTAAAATCAAATGTTATTTCGTTCCATTTTGTATTGCCTATTTTATATTCAACCGACCCCATCTAGATCAAAATTTCTCCTATGAAAATGAAGCGAAACGAATTAAACATTTAAAGATGTTATTTCGTTTCGCTTTATATTCCGCATTTTATATTCTACTGGCCTCGGATGAATTGAAATTTGTACTATGAAAACCAAACAAAATAAAACGAAATAAGCATGTAATTTGAATTTGATTGAGAGACATACACATTATACAACACATACAATCACTGTTTGTATAATTATACTAAAAAGTATATAAATGCTTTCTGGTCTTAGAATATATCATTTATAAAACAGAGGTAGTCTTAATCTTATTAGAAAAAATGCTGTGAAGAATCAACAGCGCCTTGAATGATAGCCATTTTAATTCGACTACGCACATTTCGCGCTGACATTCTACAAAATATAAATGCAAACTTGGTGTTTATCAGAAATGATATCAAAAACTGTCAGCTAAAATATCTGACCATAATAAAATAATAATATCGTAAGTGATTTTGGGGCAAGCAATAGGCCTACAAGATGCTTGAACATTTCTGAAAACATAAAAAATGTAATGTGCTTTATATGATTTGCTATTTAAGTTTAAAACAATGTAAGAAATTTTTCATAATTTGATGTAAAGTTCTTATCTGAGCATTTCATGATTTATTGCAATCTGTAAATTAATGTCACATGTAGACCACACAAAAACACAATCTACGCACATGTAAAACACGCACGTGCACAAAACACATACACACAGAAAAATACATTTAAACGACGACATCCTTCCAATCACCATAGTCTAAACCGGCGAAACGATCTTCATTTTCTATTGTATAACTACCGGAAGTTGTCGTGGAACGATCATCGCCATCTTCTGTTGTCATGGTGAGGACGCTGTCGTTACGCCAGTCTCTATGATGGGCTATTCCTCCAGTCATAGGTATGTAGTCACTATGTGATAGCACTTTGTTATTCCCCATAGGGATATAATGTCCGTTGTTCAGATATTTATCGTCTATTCGATTTGCACTATTTTTATAAGAGGGATCCACACCTTTTGGCGGGAAACGTCCATTACTCGATCTTTGAGCATTCGCGCCACCATTTTGTTGTGTCCTGTGGTTATTGTTTAAATTATTGTGCGGTTGTTGTGCATATAGAATATTAGGTTTCCTCCAATCAGAAACCTTGTTGTAAGAGTCAATCTCTCCTTGTGCTTGATTTGCGTTTCGCGGCGAAGGAAGAACAGTACCCGCGGGATTATGTTTTAATGCTGATGCTTCGCGGAATGTCACGTGCTTTCTGGAACTATTCCGAACGGGATCCTTAACACTCGATTTCACTGGTTGATTGGAAGCGTTGCTATGACTAGAAACGTTGCCTTGTGACTGGAAACTGCTATTGCTAATCTGCATATCTCTTGACAAATCGTGTTCATCTGCAAAGATAAAAATAACAGACTATTTATTTAAAACAGCAGATAAATATATATCTAAAACAATTAAAAAAATAAAAAAATTGGCCTACAAAGTATTATATACACAGGTAAACGCATGTGCCCGCCTACCATATTCCTAACATCAAAAGTTACTTAAACAGTGCATTCAAATAATTCAAATTGCACGTGTGCGCCCATGTCTCTGCCGGTATGACCTATGTTCACCAGTGCATTTCAATAATTAAAAATGTCGATGCTCTATTATTTAAAAATTAGACCAGAAAAGTTCATTAACCGGATTTTAATAATTGGAATCTCGAGAAAGATGTCTGATAAGACATTTGAGACGATTTTATCTCTTGGTGATGGACTACTGCATGAAACATGTCTTACTGCTCTATCAGTTAATCAGGTGTACTAAACCACCTTGCGTAGCTTTTGGGGGCTTAATTTCTATCTTTATTTAGCGTATATCTCGCCCCGAGAGAAGATTCCATTTTATGTTGGATTGGAAAAAAGCCAAACGATAGCCAGGGCAACAATTATAAACAGTCGACCTTGCTTGGGGCAGTATTTTTTTTAGGGCGGCATGCCTTTATTTTAAGATGTCTACACTTCTATTACCAGGTTCCGTACTCGTAAAAGAACCCGCGATATTTTCCAACATAGGATCAACAATGGTGAACAATGGCCAGTAAACTAATGGGACGTCATTCGCTGCGGAGTGTCAATATGGCGGATAGACGCCATATTTGCTCTTCCCAGAGTACAAACCCTGGCGGAACAGCCCGGGGGCATGGCTGAGAGGACAAACGTCACTGAATCAAGATTCACCAACAAAAGACAGAATTCCTTGAGCATGGAATTCCAATGATCTCGTTCTAAGAGATGTAATCGAATTTTTTGCGAACTTTGAGACGACGAGAATTTTGTCAATTGTACGGAGAACAATTAACGGTAGCCTTTGTGTTGACTTTACGTATACACAAGGCGTCAGTAATATTGGTCAAAGGGCGTTGGTCGAGTTGTTGTGAAAACGCCTATCCGTTCAACGGAGAAACCAAAAATAGTTTACATATCGACCCCATTACCGTATCACTATATAGTAAACAAGTAATAAACGCACTGAAAACTTTCAATACCTAGGGGCAAATCCTTATTTGTGAAATAGAACGAAAAAACGAAAAAAGCCCAACCAGTTAATATTGGCTTTGGAAATACATGTACATTTACAGCACCGTTGTGCTGTAAGAATAAGAGAATCGTTTTAGCAACTTTGCTCCAGTTAAATTAAAAAAATTGTATTCGTTAAAACCTTTGTGCTTTATTTAATGTGACCAATAACTAAAACGAAACTTTAACAATTTATGGGTTTCAAATCCTTTAAAAGATTTCATGATAATTGTTTACACTTCGATAAAGTAAAATGTTCGCGGCTTAGCGACTGTCCACTTAATTAGAAGGGGCACGGGTTTGGATTTAAAAGTCTTAGTTTTTGGATTAAAATGAACGTCAAGGGACTAAGCTCGGGCTAATGTATGGACCGACATTACGAATTTATGTATTAACACTAATATGTTATGTTGCCTTTCGTCTTGCCAAGCTCGCGCCTCCCGTTATCCACGCACATCCGTGATTAAATAAATGGGGATCGTGGACAGAATTTGTGTTGACTTTAGGCTTGTGATAAAGCCAAAACAAACGTAACATGTTCATACAGTTCAGTAACTGTACAAGTTATTACTTTAACGGTGGTCAACCCACGCCATAATAAATACAAGCTGCTGAGATAGTTAGTTAATTTGGCTTAGAGACAGATATACGATTCCACCAACCAAGTGTAAGTGACCATTGAAATATTGCCCATGAGATAATGTTTGGTGGACTCAAGAAATGAAATACACTGGGGATGAACATCTGGCCAATAAAGACCAGTATACGCTTTTAGGGGAGTTTTGCCAGGACAGCGGCGTTTCGGCTTATTTTTCGATGAATTCCAAATGACGGAAATGTGAACGTGTACACTGGGTCGAATATATTTTTTTTGTATCATCCGAACGACTACACGCTATTTCCCGACACCAGGATGAAAATCACCCAAAAACTTTCTAGTCAGGTACATTACTCGGCTTACCTATTGGGCCACCGTGGCCCTCCAAAATATTAGAATACAAATTAAAAAATATAACTCTCCTTAAAAATCGTGAAGAAGTAATTTCATTGATTATTTTAAATATCACACGATATTTGTTATTGATATTTGAAATTGATATTTCTTATTGGTATTTGTTATTGATATTTGATTTTTGATTTTTGAAATTGATATTTCATTCACAGTTATCGTGCTCTTTAAAACCAAGAAAGGTTAATTCTACTCATGACCCCGCCGAGGCCAAAGTTTAAAGTTTAACACAAACTGCACCAAATTCAAGATGTTGGGTTGCTGGACCATGCGTCTTGTAACAGTCCATAATATAAGTTGATATATTGACATCTCGAGTGACACATGATTGACAGTTATTACATATAGATTGATTTCACGCGCTGCCTCGAAGCTGTTAGATATACCGCGGCCTATTTTGATAATATTTTAATGGATATAATATTAAACAGAATTCAATATAATTTCCAATATGGCTGCCATCAGATGTTAATATTTGCTCTATAAACTGTTTAATTTTTTGATCGCGATGAATTTACATTGATATCAATGAAGTTTTTACCTTTGATCTTTGGCCGCTATTGATTTTTGGGTAGCTTCGGTTGAAACGACATTGTATAATCTTCCTATGATAATATTTGATATGCGTCTGGTAGGGCGAAATCGTATTATTTTCGATTATCCGGGCAATTAGCATTAGGCTCAAACAACGATGCGGGGTATCTTCGGTCAGGGTCTAACATCCATTAAAGAGCGAATACCCACATAGAAATACGAATTAGCTTAGCTGTTTAAATAATGGTTGTCGTGGACCACCTGATAACACTTTATCTGACAAGTCCACGTAGCTAGTAATTTTCCCACACTTTCCATTTTTTCCGTAACCAAAATATAAAAATAAAATTTGTCTTACCAAATGTTTGAGTTCCATTATGGCTGGTGATATCTTCTTCACTTCCGCCTCGACCGCTGTCACTCGTAGTGGTCTCCCCTGAAGCGTCACTATTGACGTCATCGGCTACATTGCCTTGTCGTGGCCAGTGATTAGATGAAGACTACAATTGAAAAAGAATGGCCGACGTTATAAGACCAGCAACTATCAATATATGACACGCGTTACCAAGGTGTGAAATTCGTTCATTGAAAACAGTTTAAGCAGAAAATCCTTCTTTGTCAAAACCTATTGAATTATCTATATTCAAGAACAATGGCGGATAGGAAAACGAATTTGGTCACACCTGCAATATTTCATATTCTTCCTAATTAATCATAAAAAAAGTCAACGATATAGAGAAAAGGAGACGAGACGGAAAATCTAAAAACAATAACCAGCTCAGAAACTTAATGAGCGTAAACTGATATTGAACGCTGTCTGAAAGCTTTCTATAAGGTTATAACTTATGAACTGTTTTTAAAGACGTTCTTCTGAACGGGAAAAGGTGGGTTTATGTGGATGAAATCCTCGTTATTACTATTCAGCTAATGACATCACGCTTCGTCATCATTTAATGTGGTGCAGATATTGTACAAACATTTATTTCTTCACTTTGAAAGAAAGGTGTGTCTTGATATCACTCTGAATAAATCTAATTTTGAAGCGGGGATTAATTGTGAATAAACATTTAAATTTCCATCAATAAACATTTTGATACACTCATATCATTTCAAATTACCAAACACACACTAAAACCTGAATTTATATTTAAAGCAATTGAAATACTACACAGATGAATAGTTCCGGTTTAATTCACGTTTATAGCTTTGCTTTTCATGGAGAATGTTTTTTTGTGCAGAACTATCTTAAGCCCAATGTAATATGGCTGATTGGAAATAATATATAACTTAACAACTTCCAGCAAAGTTTAGGGGAGACACATTTCAAGCATGCACAATAGTCATTTGAGAGTCGAAAACTGAGAGTTAAAAAGGGGGCGGGGGAGGGGTCTTTAAACGATTATTTATGTTTTTAAAACTGACCTGTGATTGTTTGTAATTCTGTAACAAGGCATGGTGTAACTGTAACGCGGCTAGCTGGTCCATATTATTACTCTCTTGACGGCCCGAGGAATCCAGCTTTAAATTTAAACTGTTAGGAGACATGCTGTTGTCTTTATACTGGTTGCTTGACTGAAAATATACAAAACATCATTATTAGTGATGATGATGATGATGAGCAAGATTCATGTTGGACTATTACTCATACGATATTTGTCAACCAAACTCAGAAATAAAATTGGACATGTTTTATTTATCCACAAAAAGTTTCGATGCAAGATGAGAAGGAAAATGTACTTCATGCCAAGGGTATAATAGGGAATAAATCGGGTTGGTTTGGTAGCTCATATGGAAAATGTATCTCTCAAGGATATTGTGGTTATGGTTAGGGTTACATGCACCTACTAACACAGCATAAGATAAGATAAGATAAGATTTTATTGTATATGAGAATATCCCGAACCGCATTCGATACTTGAAACAAAAAACACTAACGATATAAAATCATTCCGGGAAATATAGAAAGGAAACGGTGCTAACATGACAGAGCAGCACCAAACGGGCTGCATTTCCCAACTGCTCTGATTAATGAATTCCAAATTGAATACCATTACCTGCATCAATATAAGGAGTAATCATTAAATTATAATAAAAAAATCCTTGAGAAATGTTTTCTAGACGTCAAAAACTTTTATTTTAACATTCTGAAGTTTAAATCAATACTATTTTTCTGAATCTAGAAATCGGTGTGATTTGTCTGTTATACAAGCGTGTCGTGTATTTGAACTATGGCCGAAAGCTGGAATCATTTTGATTAAATTGGTTACCATGGTGTTTTAGATAAATATATGTACTCCATATTAACGTGTTATTATCCCCCTTTCGCCAATAAACCACACAGAACAACACAAATTTACTGACAGTTTTCAATGAACATAGGAACGAAAATTCAACAAACATTTCGACGACCGACGGCGACTCTTCTTAATCAAATTAGCCGAGGTAAATAGATGACCGTCGTTTGTGGTGTCATTTTACGACCAGGAAATCGGGACTTATAGCGCTTAATGTCACGACTGATGATGTACATACTGATTTGTGTGTTTGGTGAGCCGACATGGAGCATCAGTCAAGGAAATGGTAAAGTCGTTATTTCCGGATGTTATATTAAAAATACTGGAGAAGAAACTTGGGCCAGGGTACACATGACAAGACCATTGATTTATTTGCAAACAAATAATCGAGAAAATTGAGTGTATGTCCAACCACGTAAATTTATTAGCTAACTTCCCAAATAAAGAAAATTAAAAGTGGTTTAACGCAAAGGTTTTCTGCACCGACTGGGCTAATAAATACAAGTATACACATGCAGTGTATTATGTGGAAAATTTACCCTGGTAGACGCGCAAATCGACAGTTTTAATTGTCGGGTACGCTATATATGTCTATTCGATCTAAAACATCTGATGCCACTTCTCATTGTTTTGGTATTTCAAATTGATATTCTAGTAGGGTTAAGAAAACTAATCTCACTATGAATATCAAAACGACGAATAATATATCAATCTGTCGCTATACCTATCCAGAAACTTTGACAGCGTTGAAACATGTCATGCATCTGTACATATCGCTCAAAGAGTCGAACATACAGAGATAACAGAGACTACCTGTTTATGAATATATAAAGCTCTATTAATAATGATCAGTTGTTGACAGGTCATCTGACCATCACGTTTAATACAAATCGTTTTGTATTTACACAGATTGTGTGGTTAATACTTGAAATTAAAATTTAGGAGCACCTGATCACGTTTTTATGAAAAACGAAGTGTGACCATTCCCTAGCAACAAGGGTACAATATGTCGGCTAAAAGCTATCAACTTGTGTTTGGAATGCGATGTTTTGAGATGTGAAGGCAATAAAAAGACCAATGTGTCACTTAATCTATGAGTTTATTGTTCAAAACGCGCCAATAACTCAATAGCAAAAACGAGAAGAGTCAGTCGTAATTTGTAAAACAAGATGGTGACTCAGGGACAACGTCGACTTTTTTGTTCCGAAAGTCTTTGTGGAATATTGGATTGTCTTTATTCTACTATTGATGAAACAAAACCGAAGATAAACAGTTTGTCACCTGTTTTCACTTCTTGACCTCACGAAGAACGAATTATGTGGTATTCACCGTGTTTGAACTCGGAATACGACGCAAGTGTAAGGACTGTTTGCTTTATCGAAGCGGATTCGTAAAACATTTGACATGTGAAGCCTAAAAATTCGACAGAGAGGCAACAAGTCAATTGTTTAGCATTATAGAGCCATATGTTACAAAACGCCTTTGCTTGTAAACCAGTCTAAACCCAGTAACATGCGTGACAGTTTCAAGTATATAAGTGGTTACTTCATTCATCTGCTACTCTTTTTCAAATTTCCCCTTTTTTCTCTAAACAATTAGAAAAGGAGTTATCTCTATATTTTGACAAATAACAGTATGCTATTTGTTTAGCGTCATTCAACCATTGAACCAGTTAAAAGTCGTGTTTTTAAAGTCATTATGTCGGTATATAAAAGGTTATAGAATTCAATTTACCAAATGTAATTCGTATCTTAAAATACGCTAGGTTTTGAATATGAAATTTTCATATAGACAAATAGGCACCTAACCGTCAAAACATAGATATACCGATTTAAATCAGTCTTAGTTTTGTAGATATTTGGAGTACACGTCAATACAAAAAAATGACATGAAATGGGGTTAAACGTCCCCAATTTAAGGCACTAACGACTGGCATTCGCCATGAAGTTTGCTTAGAGGGAATTTTACCCGGACAGTGGCGTTTCCGCCTACACCTCATAGAATTTCAATTCCCGAAATTTCTTTACGTGCACCCCAACACAGCCTATTACATGCACTTTGTTACACATTTTGATTATCTCGGTTGAAGAAAAATAGGACGTTAAACCCCATTTAATTTCATTCTATGTTAGACCTACAATTCAATTAAATAATATTAAAATGTAACCCAATCTGACGTACAAGTACCTCTAATTACGAACTGCACACCCAGAACATATTGCCGCTCTCTGATTACAAATATTGTTAGAAATGTCCAAAACGTTTAATTAATAAGCTTGCAAGTGAGTTCCCGTCAATTATCAACATGGCCGTCATCTTTTATCTGTCATCACAATCCAATAAATTATGACACGCGGTGATTTGCTGGTCTGACACGAATATTAAAATCATTAAAACGCATTCTAATCAGCCTGGTCATTTGTCCATTCTTTACAGTGTCCATAAGTCATCATTACCCGGGTCGGGGGTCCCAATTACAGGCCTATAATAAAAACTACGGGAGACAACTGTTGACCGCCGCACGTAAATACAAAATATAATTCAGGTATGTCTCATTGTCCGCGATATCACTATTGTGGAAGCGGACGTTAAATATAACAGACCAGGTATCTCTGGTGGCTGAACTAAAGCCCCACTTCTAAACCGGAATATATGGTTTGACTCAAGGTTCGCATTTATCTCCCTGTCCTTTTACATAACCCAAATTCAAATATCTGCATTGGATGGGAAGGGTAACATCTATCAACGGACGGTCGTTTTGGCCACGGAGATTTCAGCCAAGTTTTTTCCCTAGTAGACTAAAGAAAAACCATTAGTGGTGTAATCAATTTTCATACAAGTTAAGAAATGAAATTGCAAGTAGCGAAATAATTTAATCAGGCTATGGACGTGAGAGTATTTTATATGGTCAAAATATAGCAAATAAAAAGTAAATTCCATTACAGATCTAACATGGCGTAAATGCTACCACCAATCGAATATGGCGTAAATGTTACAAAAAGTGAAATATAATGTAAATAAACACAAAAGGTTAACTAAAATCAGTAACACCATCTGGAATGACAAAGCAACATTTGAAGCCGTAACTTGGAACAAGTAATTTTAAAACCCGTAAAATTAACTCCAAGGGGGGTAATTAGAGGTAAATAATATCGCTGATGAAGCACGTGGTGTTGCCGAACGTATTATATATCAACAAAGACCCGGTTTCTTTTCTCCGCTTTGGAAAAAGACCGAAAGATTTGAAGATTGTAGACAATATTCATCCAGGGGACAAACACAAACCTAAGACAGACTCATTGTTACGCATAGCCGCAAGATGGGATGTGGTCCATTGTTGGAAAGTTGAAGTCAAAATCCTTTATTTGATGACTAGTTAATGGAATAAAAATGGCGGCTCTTTTAAAATGGCGGCAGTGTTATCATGGCGGTATTAAATAGGTTTAAAATGTAATTAAAGTCATAATTTTATGACTAAGCGTCGGTCCGAGTTGACAAAGACGGTAAAGATCTTTACAAAAGGGGCGTCTGTCTTCAAATCTTTTAGAAAAGTTTCAGACGATACAAACAAACGCTGTAGGTTTAATAGTAGAAACATAACTGTGGCGGTTAAAATGAGTTACTAAATGAATCTGCGGTACATAAAGTAGCCAATTTACAGATTTAAGCTACAGGTTTAATAAAACGTTACCATGTAAACCGCTAGCCATAAGATCGTCTTAAATACAAATGGCGTCATGTCTTGATTCTTCAAACCTAGGAAATATTGAATAACAGAATATTTCAACATAATGACACTTTTTTGAAAATTTAATTCATCATGCCGTGGTTTTATTAAAGACCAAACACTTAGTCGTTGCATTCCTTCGTGACTTTTCGTAAAGCAAATTACCCGGATTGTGAGTGAAAGTGGCTCCTGTAAACGGTAGCAACCATTTCATAATCATAAATATTATTTAGTGGGTCGTAAATGTATTGTCCATCATATAACGCACCGTCTAGTCATATCGTACGGGTATGATATACTTTTTAACCCCGTACATGTCCATCTCAATTTGTAACGCACGGTCACGTAGTTACCTGTACGTGTATAAAAGCCGATTCAATAGCCTTATCTATTGATTACAAATCTATTTTATCGATGGTATGCCTCGATGAGTAATTCGCACCTGAGTGAACCTGAAAGATAGTCAGAGATTTTCTTAATAGTCACCTTTGAACAATACGGAAATATGGTAATACGTTTAGATGCGGCGCTTTTCGCTTAAATTACTGCATTACGGGGATTGACTTTTCCCCAGTTCGTTTGTTTTCAATACTAAATTGCTTCACGCGAAATGACTTTCGTTATGCGCAGGACAGACAATGGCGGATATGAGAGGAAATACTTGGCGAGGTCATAAAATACAGTGAAAAGGGCAGGGATTAACAAGGTTTTTGTAATTTCAATCTTTATTGAGTTCTTGCAGCCCTCTCTTAATCGTTCGTTAGGGTTATTTACCAAGAATTAAGGAGTGCATTTGTGTATAATACAAAGTCGTTCTGCAAAGATCTATTGTACCACACTACTCCTCGCTCATTTTGTAAGTTTTTGTGTGATTATTCGTTCCAAATGACCCTCAAACAATCTGGTTTTATTTACCAAAAGTTGATAAACACTTTGTCTATTAAAAATCTGTTGCAATGGCAAGAAATGGGGTTTAACGTCTTACTGTTGTTCTGCTATGGAAAGAAGAATACCATGTATATTTAAAGCATTTTCTGATCATTTGATGATAATTCTAATCAAATGTTTCACTAAATATATATTAAATGTTGATCGAGCGGGATTTACATCAGGATTACAAACATTAAATTGTGTAATTATTTTTGTCTTTATTTCCCAAGCTCTACCATTTGTGTGTCTTCCAAATTATAATATTTAATATTTCAGATAGTAAGCATTATGTCATTGAATCATTGCGAACATTGAGTCATATCAATATGTAATATTTCCGGATTTACTTTTTATAAACTTCCGCGTCCCGCCCTCCATTAGCCCAGGTTAGGTGCAGAAGAGTAGGACGTTAAACCCCATTTCATTTCATAAACTTCGGCATTTTAAAATAAAAATATCAAAACATTTCAATTTTTTTAAACTTCCACAGGTCTAGAAATTTTAATGTACCGTCTGAACTGAAACTAATTACAAATGTCAAAGAAAATGATCTGATATTTTTTTGAGGTTGGAAATCCGGTAACTGGATGTTGATTCAGGTGTCTCGAACATCTGAAAACTTTTCTTAATTCAAAGTTTAATTTCTTTCACTGGATGCCTCTAACACTATATTTAGCTTGTAACCGCCTGGAAGTCTTTGAAGAGGATCGGTTCATTAAAATTTCATCACTTTCAAGAGACCGAATTAAATGCGAGATTTTAAATTCGTTCCAGATGATCAGAAACTCATATTGGGGAAATATTTCAGTATAAACTGTTGATAACTCATATTGGAGAAATATTTCAAAATAAACTATATATTAGATCTTGAAATTTAAATCCTGAATTTAATGCGCTACCTGTTAGTAATTTATTTTTTGAAATTGATTTTCAAGTTATATTTTCTTTTTTTCTCTATTTTTAATAAATATATCACAGACTAAAGTTGGCTAGATTTTATCATGGGAATTTTTTTTCTTTGCTATAAATATTTCAAATTCTCTGAAATATCAAAAGACCGTGTTTATTTTAATAGTATGTACGTATATGCTACAAGGTTGTTCCATTCCGTTCTTTTCTTTGATGTATTTGGCACATAAATTTGAAAATTATGAAATATGAACCATAAGACATTGGCGAATGCAGGATAACTGCACATTAAAATACAGATAAAGCAAACATAACAAAATCTTAATGTGTTAAAAGATCGCAAAGATTAATAGCTACGCGAACTCCCCAAATGAATAAGAAGTGGTGAAGAGGTTGTACCCCTGTTTCGTATTTTAACCATGAAATGCCTTCTACCGACTACCCGCTCAGCAGAATTTTTGCATAAAGTACAATGTTCATCTTCGCAAGCCACGACTACGCATGATGTACATTGTCATGATAGAATATTGTGCTAAAGTTTGGTTTTCGATGACAAACGGTAGATGACGTAACGATCTGTTCGTGTTTACTCTAAGTTATTGATGATATACCACAGATGATATACCATGACAAAATAGCATGAATATGTATATTATAGATGATATCGTATTATTTATACGGGGTGCGACTGTTTAAATCGTATAAAAGGCCGAAGGAGAGGCCTTAAACTAGAGACAGTAGACTTAAATCTTAGATTTTATTGGATTTTTAAATTTTATATATTTCATGATCTCCATATCTATAAATCTAGTGACGCGATCCAAATATCTATCTCGACCTCAAATCTTATAAGCAATAAACTTTAATAGTTTACTGATAATCTTGTTTATGTGTTTATGCATCATTTGGTTATTTTTATACGGTTTTAATAACTGGTTATCTAGACCGACGATCTTATAGTAAAATTAACGTAGTCGTTAGTTCAATATAGTTTAGATACAGTTTTAAGTCGTTTGTTTTACTTAGATGAAAGTTGGCTTTAAACTTGACAATATATATTTAATCTTAGCAACACTTCTGGTCTTGAAAATTTGCTTGACTAGTGGTTTTGTTTCTGTTCATCTGTCCCAAGGTTACTTTCAACCCAGTAGCTTTAGCTTCTACAATCCACGTAGATTTAACTTTTACGTGGACGTCAGAGTTATTGATATAGATATTTGGGATCATGTCAAACGCATGTTTTAAGGAATGCAATGCATTCTTTCTCCACAACCTTTATTTTAAATAATATCATAATATATTGTTTTACGCTTGAATATTAACGACAGCTGGCTAGATTATAGACCGAGGAACTAAAACTAGTTGATCTATTTTCAACTGGACGTTTTTTTTAAAACGTTTTGCGAATTGCGAATTTATCGACGATAAACATTTGGTTTAAATAATACATTTCTAACAAGCCACCAATGTCAGTTATCGTTAACAATGTCATCAGTTTAGTCGCCACATTGATAATATACGGAGAATTATTTATCATACAGACGATATTATTTATTAATGATGGTAATGAAGGATCAATACGGGATGAAAATAAAAATTTAAAGCCGTTATATTTATGGTGGATATTTTAATTTCACATTAATTTATACGGGTATGTAAATTATAGTGGCTCGGTATCAACTATAAACCTGAGGTCAGATATGAATATTAACACAGTTTCAGATGCTATGAATTTAAAATCCCCCCAAAACAAGCGACATTGACAACTTTATGACGCTTCATCAGTCAGCCATTTTTGTTTATTTATTTAGAGTTATTTACCTTGGATCCAAACGCTGCGTCAATGATGTAACTCACCCTGAAACTCAACCCTTCCAGCTGAGACAGACAAATTACTTTACCAGATTTTCTGAGAATTATCACAATTTTTTCTCCGTCGATGGCAGAATAATTGAAGCGAGTTATTTATTTAGTTTATGGGGCATATTATTTTAAGCTGTTATTTTTTCGTTGTAATATACGAGAGAGAATGTCTTGACATCACTCAAATCTACCAATCCTTACTCGAATTAGTTTTGAGCCAGAAAGCGGTTCCATAACTTGATAATCTTTTGTTGTTCTTGTTCTTGCTTTGGAAAATATTGAGCATTGATGTTTAATATGACGTCGCAATTCTGGGATAGCTGAGATGACGTCAAGATCAAAAATGATATATTTCTGGTTCAAAAAATGATATATTTCTGGTTCAAACCACAGGTTATTATTACCCGTTTTTTTTAGGTAGGCATTGTGAATACCTGGTTGACTATAAAATACAACGGGCTTTTTAACTGAATTACGATTATAAATAACTAAAGAAAGGAGCCGAGGTTACAGGAATAACTTTGGCACTTAACGAAAATGAATTAGTGTTTGAAAGTTTTATTTACAATAAACATTTAATGAATTTGTTAAAAAGGGCCAAGTCTTTAAATTATGATTCCGAATAAATTAATTTATTATGCCTTTTCGTTTTAAAACCCAGCCATAAATTAATGCACTTATATGTAACCAATAAAACGACAGCATTCTTAAAATATTTTCTGGAATGACACCCCTAGGAATGGATTACAAGAAAACAATTTCGTGCATAAAGAGTGAGATACATGTATGCTGTTTCCACAGAAAGTAAACACAAAGTTAATAGTGTACAGTACCATAAAGTTACTCGAGGCCTCTTGTGTAATTATAAAGTTACTTGGGGTCCCTTGTGTGTAATAAAGTTAAACCAAACCTATTAACTGGTATTATCCAAGACCCTAATTTATATTTGACACCCTAATTAACCCGCCAATTGTTACGTGTCGTCAAGTGTCATATTTCGCGGTAAATAAGTCATAAAGTTAAACTAGAACAATAAATAAATTACCGGCTATAAATCAGAGTATGACAGTTTTAACATCTAACATAGAATTTAAGACTTTGAATACAAAATACACTTAGATATATAATCATAAGATTTGGGAGGTCAACCAGGTGTGTGAAAATTGTCGAAAACTGTGTAGTGGTGAATCAAACGTTACTTTTCTGTGATACTCCTCTTCACCCCACCCCCATGGAAGTGGGCGTTAGTCTTCTGCTAAAATACGAATGCGATATTGCTTGATTTTTATATCACATTCAGTGAAAGCGGATGTTACCCCTACTCCAATAACAAACGAACGAATGAATTATTGTTGCTTGGATATCGCTATTTGTAAACGCGGACGTTAAATGAAGCTATTCGGTGTGGTATGGTAATTTCGTATATTGCTCCAATCGTGCTAACCGTCTAGCAGGTCCAGGTAGTTTATATTAATACACAAATACGCCTTGTCTAAATTTTGAATTAAAATACCAAATACCCACACACATGAAGGTCGTGAGTAGTGCACGTTACAAAATATAACATGTATAAGACAATCTGTGATACAATGTGTGAATTTCCCCACCGAGTGAATACAGAAACATGTACGCACATTGCAATTTGAATTCCGTGTATGTTGTGTATTTATCAGTGTGAGTTTAGTCTACACGTGTCCGTGGTTTCAAAATATCAATATTATTGTTCTCAATAAGAAGCTTATCGATAGAATAAAAAAAAACCCTGTACTTATATTCACTACTTAGTGTAAGTCCTTTATCAATACAATACTATGACAATATTGGTTTGAGTAAGCCTCCTTGATGAAACCCTTCACACAAGATAAAACGAAACAAAAATAAACAAGTTTTATTGAATCAAGGGGGATAATGGATGGTATATGCATATTAATATATCTTCTTCTAATTAAATTTGGTTACAATATAAGGAGACTTATTGAAGTTCAGATTCCGGGCCAGGTGTATATAAGTTAGATCTAAAATTTCTATTTTGACTTGAGGAATCTTTGATTCGTCAAAGATTATGTTAAGATGACTGAGTAATGATAAAAATAAACATCACTTAAAGCCTTTGGATATGGCCAATATTCAAATGGAATGGTTGTAAATCGTTTCGTAGCCCTTTTATTGCTATAGTTCCTTTTACAAAATCTCATCCTCACTCAAATTTCTTAAATTTTAAGGGTTCGTTTTGTTAAAAGTCCATCGGGCTAGAAGAAGAAGTCTTTGAAATGAAAGCCGGAAATTGTATCAAAGAAGGAAATCCATCCATGTAAGATGATATAACAACTTTGATGTAACGCCCGCTGTTTTTTCTTAACACGACTCTTTAATTTATTTAAAATTAAAACTTAAATTAATTCTCTGTGCAATGTGTATGTAACGTTGTAACGTTGATGAAGCCATGTGACATTGATTAACATATTACGGACGTACATGAACCATTTAATGGTGCTTAAAGATTTAGAAAGAGATAAATGGCTCCACACGTGTTTCCACTTATAAAAAATATATTATACGGGTAATTATAGTTAATGAATTTTAACAAAATATTTTAACAGCCCTCGAGATGAGTTCGTTTATTACCATTCCACGTCCGTTTCCACTTATAGACAAGGTGTTAAAAGGCGTCTACGTCTACGTAAACGTCTGCGTTACATGTAAAGTATGTTTACAAATAAATTGGTTATGGAGATTGAATTGACACGAATCGTTGTCTAAATAAGCTCTTAATTAACACGAAATGCCTACTGTTCGCGTGCCCTGGTCAATACTACCGCCTGTCATCCAGTCTATCACAAACTCGTTTAGTTTTGACACATGTAATCAACAATCGCACTAATTGCCCTAGCAACAGGTGATCTTACAAAGGATGCAAATGCAGAGATGCATCAGGTACTGGTCAATAGGTCCTATGGGAATTCTCTGACATCCAGACATAGATAGATACCGATAAATTAGTTCAAAATTGTAATAACCGAATCTTATCAACCCTTTATTACGTCAAGCCTCACTTACGTTTACAAATGGAGTCTTGGTTACGTCATATCATGCCGATGACATACCACGAGCTCGTTAAGGATTCTGACACAATCAGTGTCTTAAAACCCCCGAGAGTAGCCGGAATCAAGTCCGTTAATTGCTGAGATGCTTAAGACAATACAACTCTATTTGTTTAGGAAAGTGGTGTAAATGGGAATAAATTAATAGAATTAAACACGAAACGAAAGTTTAATTTGAATGCCACCAGCTATAAACACGAAAACATTGGATACTTGTGGGATTTTAAATCCACTCATGAGAGTTGGACTACGATAATACATTAGTCGACAGAGTTCATACAACGGCTTGATTAGTCCTTGAGACGGTAGAAGTGGGTAGCGCATGCACGAACCACTGAAATTGGTTTCGCTCGTGGTGTCTGTTCTTATACTCAGGAATGATTGGGTTTTAAAGTACCTTGGTTGCTGTGTTTCAGAAAAGATAAATCAAACGATAAAATTATAAAAGCATTTCTTGTGACACTAATACGAAAACTTGGAAATACAAAATTGTAAGATATTACTTTGAAATTACCAAATTGATGGCGTCATTTGCTGTAAACGATTTTCTATTTGAAACAGATTTTGTGTATATTTCCTACATGCACGCACATTTTTGCATGTGCATGTAAGTTCAAATGTAATGATAATGCTTCGACAGCGGCGCAACGATCTATCCTTTCTTTCGAATTCCAACGGTCATGTCCATCCTCAGAGATGAAATGGAGTTTAAAGTCCAATTTCTCTGTCCCGACTGGGCTAATGAGGACGTGACATCAGAAATAAAAAGAAAAGTTACGTTTGTCACAATGCATCACAACCTTGAACAAACTTGATGCTACCTAGACGTAGATCAACAGTTAATGGTACTAGAACAATAAAACCATCGATTATACAGGAACTTCATCTATCTCAGGTATTTATACACAGACGAGTTTCTTACCTGTTGTACCTGTACAGGTATTGTCTAAACGGGCACCTGTTGTCACGTGAACAACCAAAATATTTCTATACTGGATTGTTTTGTTTCTTAAAAACGAAATTTGTTACGATAATCCGCAAGTTTTCAATATCATTATTTGGTTCTTCCATTCTTAGTTTCTATTGTTAAACATCAATTCGAAAACTTTTAATGTTTTTGAAAATTCATTTTATCGTAAATGTGCGAACGTTTAAAACTCTTCATTCCGGCTTTGTTAGAAAATTGGAATGTTTCGAAAAGACATTTTCATGTTTATTTGGAAAAGTAGTGTTTTATGAAAATATTAAACGTCCAGAGCAAAACATGAATGGACAATATCACTAGGATTCTAGTGCAGAAATTGTTTTTCTTCGCTAGCATCCAAACGAATAATAAAACGACGTGCATGACTAATAACTATATCCTAAAGTCTCGTTTTACTATTCAAGTGGATGGATGCGTTTAGACATTTATTGAAAGTGTAATTGCGCATGTGTATAGTGTATGTACGTACTATGAACAACAGCGTGTGATTAATGACGTGTTCGGTGTAGATAGATTAATGACCGGTACAAGTCATTTAATAACATACAATGTACATGTATGTTTGCTGGTCATTGCCACCTGGGAATGTTATGAAGAATTTTAACAAACATGCATAGCGATCATAGCATAACTCATGAATCAAAATGAAAAATTAGACTTGCATGCAGAATTGGTGATTAATTGATTTGGATGTCGAAGTAGCCTACGGTGACTATTCCACTCCGTTTGGTATTTGTAAATGTCCTTCCACTTATCGATTACAAATGTGCGTGCACATATACGATATTTTAATGTTATGATAGATGAATTAGTGTTGTGTCAGTCTGGTTTCTCCTTGCCGATGATGCAACATGGAGGGCCTAGAAAGGCCGATTCGTCTAGTCGTTCGGATGGTCTAAAAACCCTGCCGTATAGTTGCAATACGACAGAGATGGTTGATGCAGGGAAGTAAGAATGTTAAACACAGTTTCATATCATTTAGTAGGATTTTGCCAAGGCGCCGATATATTGAATACATAATCGACATGAAATGAAGTTTAGCATCCTACAGTTCTGCTTTGACTGGGCTAATGTAAGCAGCAGTGGACTGCATTTGAATAGAGTAAAAAAAAAATAAATGAAGCCACAGAAGCCGTGGAAGAACTATCAAATAATTGAAACGATAAAAGTTAATGAATATGATAAGGATGTTTAAATTTGGCAATATGAAGCCCGACTCAGCACGATAACAGCTTGATACCGTATTGTACATTTATTTAACTTTAGTCGAATGGAACCGATGACAAGTTTATTCCGCTTTTTTCTCTGATAAGAATGCCAGGAATCTGGAAGTGCGCATGTGTAATATACTATTCCTTATCACAACACGGCTCATAAAACATCAAGTAGGCTCTAATGAATCTGGCTGTTTTCGTCTATTTGGCGCGAATCTTAGCTAAACTGTTTCTGAACAGGTGCTCGTTTCAGATAATTTACAGACAAAAGACAGACCAACGATGCCGCTTCTCAACGTTTTTCTCCTCGGTTTACGTGTTCAAGGGAATAAATCGACTCATTTATCGCGATTTAATCGAAAAGCCACGTTTGACAGACTCGCAGAGGAACAATCAGTTACACGTTCACATAGAAACGATGATTCGGTGGGAAGGTTCTCTAATCAATTTATTGGTAAAACACTTCCAGATATTCTTAAGGGTATTCGAGACAAAAAGTTAACAATGTTTAAAATATCTGTAAATTGTCTTACCTTGGTTTTACTATCTAAACAGGACGGATTCTGTAAAACAGAACTGGTGTCAGATGGCACCGGAAATCCAAAATCGCCATCATCCGCCATATTGGATTTCATCTCATTGATGTTATTGCTTTTAATTGGATCATCGTATTTTCCTGTTTCATTATTTCCGTTTGTTTGTCTGCTATTGGTACCCTCTCTCTTTCTGTCCCGGCGTCTCATGATGACAATGATTAACACAATGGTAGCCGAGAGGACAATGGTCACACAGACGATCGTTAAAGTTATCAAAATATTCTGTTCGTTGCCGAGAACGTGCGCGGCAGCAGCTGTGCCATTGCCTTTGGTCAGTTTAATCAGAAGCGTGGTGTGTTTGGCTAATGGTGGACTGCCTTTATCCTGGACACTGACAATCAGACGATACATGTTGATATCATCCATATCGTAGTTTCTAGTCGTAAAGATCTCCCCCGTCTTCGAATTGATGTCGAATCTCCCGCTATCATTACGTGCCGTGATGACGTAATGAATCTGTCCGTTTAGCCCCGAGTCGTAATCAGTGACCCGTATCCGAGAGATGACAGTGCCCGTAGTATCAGCGAAAGTTACATTTACAAGATAGTTAGAAACGTTTGGGAAGGTTATAATGGGCACGTTATCGTTGATATCTTTAACTTGAACGATAACACGAGCTGTGGTGTTGAGAGGGGGCGTACCTTTATCTACAGCCATCACCCTGAATTCGTAAACTGACTTCTTCTCATAATCTAAAGATTCATCTAAAATCACTGATCCGTTTCTTAACAACGTGAATGGGATGGATGGTGTTTTATTCACAAAATAGTACTCGAGTTCGCCGTTTACCCCCGATTCGAAATCAATAGCCGATATTATTGAAACAAGTTCACCTGGTCGGGCGACTTCCGAAACAGGCACTGTAAAAATGTCTTGAGAGAATTTCGGGGGTTCGTCATTGATATCCAAGATTTTAACAGCTACTTTCGCGGTGGCTGTTTTTTGTGGCTTGCCTTGATCAATGGCTAAGATGGTGAAGTTGACGTATTTGTGTGTCTCGTAATCAAAATGTGTGTTAGCCATGACGACACCATCTTCTGGGGATATTAAAAATTGTCCCGAAGAATCTGACGCGAGAGAATATCTTACTTCACCGTTGATTCCCGAATCTAAATCTTTGGCTGTCACTGTTAAAATACTCTGTCCCATTTTATTATTTTCTGTAATATTGGCGGAATACCTCATTTGCATAAAGGTTGGAGCATTATCGTTTTCATCGATGACTTTGATGACAAATGTTGAATTGGCTGTCAGTGGTGGGGTTCCGGCATCTTCGCAGATGATAGTGACGTTTTGTTGGTGAGTGACTTCACTGTCCAACTGCTTAGCGACGATGACTTTGTACTCATCGACATCGAAGCCCTGAAGGTCGAAATAAATTTGGTTCTGCAACTTGCAGGTGACGATTCCGTTTCGACCTCGATCAGAGTCTTTGACGGCTACGTGTGCGACGGCTGCACCCAGACTGGCGTATTCCGAGATGCTAGCACCTGATAGGATATTGACAGTTAATTTAGGTGAGCTGTTGATAACATCGCGCACGGTGACGGTAACAACAATCTGACTAGTAAACGGCTGCAACGCATGGTCACTAGCTTCAACAATGACGTCATAACGTTCTGTAGCCTCGCCCTGCAGATCACCAGTAACAACCATGGCACCCGTTCTCGGATCAATTGAGAACAGGTTCAGGATTTTCTGATCTTGATGAGAACTTAATTTGTAAGTTATATCCCCATTGTCGCCAGAATCCTTATCGGTTGCTTCAACTGTCAGAATAACGGAATTTTGAGACACATTTTCGTCTACGTTAACACTGTAACTATCTTTGTTGAATTTGGGCAGGTTGTCGTTAACATCAGTGACGGTCACTTCAACTTTCATGATCCCCTGTAATGCTGGAACTCCGCCATCTTTGGCAATTATCTGCAGGGAATATCTGTTGGTAGTCTCGTGATCCAGCTCTTTTTTGACAACCAGGTTGAGATACGAGGTTCCGTCGAGGTTCTTTCTGAACGATACTCCGAAAGCCCCATCACTTGGGACAATCTCATAGGTTTGCAAGGAATTATTTCTGCCCTTATCGCGATCCGAGGCACCTTCTAAAGGAATGGAAGCTCCTACTAAAACGGCTTCGGATACGTCAAGAGCCACGGAACCGCTGGGAAATCGAGGTGGGTTGTCGTTGACATCGTCTAAGATAACGTTGACGGAAACCTTGCGAAAGAATTGATTCAGGGGCGACTGGATTACAACATCGAGGGAAACGACACAGTTGACACTGAAAGGGCAAATCGTTTCACGGTCTAGTGTGGATTTAGAACCGACGGATAACTCTCCGGTTTTCTCGTCCAAACCAAACAAGGAGGTGACGGCGTTACCTTCGGTTAAAAAACTCAATCGTAATTTAGAATAATCTTCGTCGCTTACAACATTTCTAACGTTAGCAGTATCGTTTAATATGTTTCCAATAAAAGTATTCACCGGTTGCTCTTCGGGGATTTTGTAAGTTAAATCTGCACCATTTACAATCGTTACAATCGATAAAACAAACAGACACAGACACAAGGACTGTTGACAGACGGCCATCTTGTTATTTACTCCACACTTTCGTCGTTTCATGGCAACTTTACAAAAAAGTTTTTATTTTTCTCCTTCTCCAAAAGTAACTCCTTTACTTTAAAATCCTGTTCATGACCTGGGATTACCTGAAAATAAAAATAAAAAAGGTAGAATTATCCCTGATAAAATTTAAAATCTTTATGTTTGTAATTAGAATAAAAAGCAAGCAAAATCGATGTTAAAAAGTGATCTAATTCCAATGAACGAATTTGGCAAAATCTAGTAACAACTAGTGGGCTAACTCCGTGGCGATACGACCTACTCTTATATCGAATTGCAACTGCCAATGGATCCTTTATGTGCACACCAATTCGTACACGGGACATCGGTTTTACGTCATTGTCAGGTCCGCTAATGAACAACAAGTGGGTTACTTCCATAATGGAAGTGGTACCAGGTGTTCTCAAGAGCATCGATATTTTTTTAAATTAATGCACGTCTATTTATAAACAAAACAGCGATCCACCGACTGATTTGTGTGTTCCTATGTCGATGTCAAAGTCCAAAACCATGAGCTAACCTGAGAAAATACTTAAATATTTCTGTTCATGTATAAAGTGATACGCTAACATGTGACAATATTTAAATATTTTAGGATATCTCATCCCATATCAATTCAAGTACGTAACAAAAAACAGAAATCGCATTTAGCCAACATGCCATTTTTAGCTATCATGCAAAGTACTGGATTCCGACATGTCTATGACATTTTGCTCTTACGTATTCTTTTATAGATCTGTGTTGTATAATAACTCCTTTTACAAGTTGCAATAAGTATATAAGTATATATCCATATGAAACGACATGATATTAAAGTTCCAATTTCATATTTTCTAAGAAAGTCAAAGCATACTTATTTCTATGTCTTTGGCTCAAAAGGTTGTCAACTCACTATTATACGATCATGGGCAAAATTTTTGGGGCATTAGAAAGGGTGACACAGAGTGATTGAGGAAATAGTTACTCAATTACCTCCCTTGTTTTCCCATTCCTCTCCATGGACGGCCATCTTCAAACGTTTGAATTTGAAGTTGAAAATGATATTTTTGCCAATTTCTCAACTGGCAATAGTGAATTATAGGATTAATAGGATTATTCTTTAACAAGGTAGGACTGTTTATAGGTTCAATCTATTTTAGGGCTTTGTTTTAATACATTTTAAAAATATAACTTAAAAAAATGCTATTGGAACTTTAAATGAAATGGGTTTAGAGTCCCCCTTTCTGCACCAACACGGATAATGAAGACGGACAGCGTGTGACAACGGAACAATTATGAAATAAACGAATACATGTATATACAATTTCACATCAACACATTGCAATCAACCTCGTGTGAATCCAAATATAAAACACGTTGACACTCTATCTAAATCGTCAAATATATTCCAATTTCCTGAAGATGACAAAACACATCATCGTGTAGAATATCCATATATTATTACTCACTTAAAAACATGGCGAAAATAGAATTTCACTGAGAATATAAAACTATATATATATAATCCAATAGAAGAGTCCTGTTCTTGACGTCAGCTGGAGTATGACTACTATAATATAACCACACATCAACACTACACTATTTCCTACTATTTACCTAGCTCAATCATAAGCCCCGCCCAACATGCTTCATCAACCAATCAAAATAAAGAGGTGTGGCTTCTTTTATGAGTGATTGACAAGTGAGCGAATTAGCTTCAGTAATTGTCAGTAATGATAGGTTTAGGATGTTTTTGACGGATTGTCGTATTCAACAAAAAGCCGCTATAGTCTTTCCTCTCGTATCCCACTGCGGGCTCTTCAATTCATTTCTCGACTTTTACCCTATGTCGGCACATTGCTTCATATAATTTTATAGGAGAGCTCATTAGAAATTAACACAGCCTGGGAGGCGACCGTCGCCATCATTTATATATCAGTCTCTTTTACTTATATACACATAGTTCCGATCCCTGTATTTAAAATCTACTTATATAGAATATGTAATTACAAACAATTGTTTTGGCTTTGATCAGTTTTTTTTTTCACACGGTCAATATTAGTTTTAAAATATAACGCCGTTAATAAGAATCCACGAATATCGAGAATTCAGAATTAAATCTGAGAATTTAGTTATTATAAATGGAAAATAACTTGTATGATTAGAGAGCAAGAGAATTAAAATTCTCTATTAAATTTGTGATTTATACAAAAATTTTACAAATGGAATATAACGTGTAGAAGAAGAGTCCAGGATAATCAAGAAATTTGGAATATATTTGGGATTTGAAATAAAATATAGACAAAGCTATGTCAGATATTCCCGCATATCGCTTGAGTTTCAGATTGGGAGGTTTTCTTACGTAAAATGATCTCTGTAAATGTTGTAGGTGTATAATGGCGGTCGTTATCGCACGAGAACTTTAATTTTATGACAATAGTAACACGATCCAAGTTAAAAAGTTTATTCTTCCTATTTCTAATTATTTTTTATCATCTATTTGTAGCTCTTCAAATTAATTAATCATCATTTCAATGTCAGCATGCAGACATCCACACATAAAATATGTCGCCATCTACTAACTATAAGTATTCATTCTAGCAGTTTGTCGTAAACTATTTATTCAATTTATTGCTCCCTTTAAATTTTAACAGCTTCAAGTTAGGAATGGCGAGATTTGTATCGCTTATACTCTTGTTCTCTTTAAACTCGGTGCCCGAGACATCCGCGTAAAAATCTATCGTCATCAACATTAACACGGTCAGGATTTCATAAATTATTTACTTAATTTACTCAGCGCTATAAATTTTAATTGTTCCACCATGTTCCTGTAGATTGATTGTCGCCCTTTAAATTTTGGTGCCCACAAAAACCGAAACGAGACAAATAAATATCCGCGTCGGATACTTAATGTCAGAATTGAATATACAAGATTTGCATACATTATTTATTAAGTTTAAGACGCTCTTTAAATTCTGATTTTGCACTTACGTTCTTGTGTGTAGATTTAATGAAATGGCGCAAAGGTCGAATTGAAAATGGGGTTTAACGTCTCACTGTTCTGCTCCAGCTAATGAAGACGGGCATACGTCCTAAGGGAAGTTTTTTGTTTGTCCGGACAGTGGCTCTACAACCTTCTCTTATATGGAATTCCAAATGTCAAGGGTTCTTTTGTGCGCCACCCATGTGTACACGGGGTCGTGGCCCCAGCGTCCAACACCACCGACAAGAGGAAACTCGACTGGAATTCCTAAAGAATCTTTTTGGCAAACACCGGGATCGAACTCGTGACTACTTAGTTAGTGAGTCTACGCCTTAGTCCCCAAGCCACCGTCGAACCTGCGCTGGCCGTGAACTGTGTGCGTGAAACAGCTTTTTTTAACCCCCGCTTCCACCGAGGTGATATCGCAGACAAGTCCGAGAACTAAACAGATTAAGTTTTTAAGGCGCTCTTTGAATTCAAAGTCTGAACGTTTCCCTCGTTGTATTAGATTCAGTCGGAGCATAACAGCAGGACGTTAAACCCCTTTTCCCGAGGTTGGATGTAAATGTTAGCACGTTCGCGCCGTCATAAGGTCTGGCATTTAGTCTACTGGCGTGGTTTCGATTCCCCGATTGTAAAAAATAAAATTGAACCCCGTGTTAGTCCCGAAATGACCCCCTCTATCTCTCCATCTCTCTCTCTTTCTCTCTAACCCCCATTTCATCTCTCTCTCCCTCCCTCCCTCCCTCCCTCCCCCCCCTCTCTCTCTCTCTCTCTCTCTCTCTCTCTCTCTCTCTCTCCCCATTTCATTTAATTTCTATTATATTTTATTATACGAAGCATCGGCCGTGAAATAATCAGATTTACATATCTGTCATATATCTACATTGTAAATAAAATATTTAAAATCCCCGTCATCTGATCGTTTGTATTGATATTTTATCCATAATCTGAATTATGTATATTGTTAATATATGTCTCATTCATCAGACGCCATTGTCTACTTTCGTTTTTAATCATATTCGTTATCCTGAGCCCTTAAGCAGATTATACACAATAGACATATAGATTTATTTATGAATAAAATCTTCTAATTTAGCTTTTGGCACTGCAAATAACGATCTTAAATCGTGTCATATTTGATATAGAAAATGGATTTAGAAGAGACTCAGAGGTCAACGGATATAGAAAGACACGTCTACTAGATTACTTATTCAGACATAATGATCGGCACGGCGATGTCTTACTATCAATACATTATGTACTAAACTAAATTTATCTCATTCAAATATTTAAGATTAACGTCAGAGTCTTGTGTGTACCAATTTCAAGAAAAGTGGATTATGGAAATGAAATCATATTTTTTAATATTTATCTGAAGTCAAGTGGAAAGATGACTGATTGAAATTCTTTCCTAGTAAACAACTTTCCTTTTGGTGGAAAAATATGAAAAAAATATGTTATTCATGAAAGTTTCTATTGTCAAGAAAGAAATGATGAATATTGTTGAAAGGACCAGAATATAAAGTGTTATAATAATCCAGAATAATTTTCCTCTCTAGATTCTGTTATAAAAAAGCCCACGCCCCTCTCTTAAATGAATATAAATCAACAATGTTCAACTACTCGAAAAAGCCAACGTAGAACGTTCCTATATGTTTTTTTAAAACGAAGTTTTATTTTTCAAAAACTGGAAAAGATTGAGCAAGAGGAAATTGTGAGATTTGAGACCAAAAAATTATCAGCTAAATTCTAAATAATAACGAATTGAATTTTCTCAAAAAATCCGATATGACCATGATGAAAGGAATATTTGTCTGGTCGGCAGACTTTCCGGCGAATCTTTATCGAATTACGGCTATCTGTGATTCTTTTACGTGCACGCCCCATTCGAATCACTGAACGTTGTTCTTTGGTAGATCCAGCGTCCTGCATCGGTTCAGGACCGTATGTAGTATTTTAAACGTGAGGGTGCAACAGAGTGGTTGGGCGCCATAGCTTCCACGTAAGTGATATAAGAAAGTTTGGACCAGGGAGCCCTTAAAACCTACCGACGGATCAGTACATTAAGTGCATCAATGTGTGACCATAATCAAAGTGTATTATATCATAATTGAAAGATTGTCAAATTATTATTATATTTTTTTTTGAGGAGGGAGGTGGCGCCATTTCTCGGGGCGCCTTATTTTTCTGGGGGTGCAATGTACCTCCTGCACCCACGCTAGATACGGCCCAGCATCGGTGTCAATACCAGGATCAAACTTACGTCGTTCGGCTTAGTGAGACAGCACCTTACTCGGCGAGCCCCCTTGGCTCCCCGGTAGATTTGGCCCTGTCCAATATCGAGTAAGTCGTAACTAGCGATACATATTTCCCTGTGAGTGTTCCAGCTAACCAGATAATTGACGGTGCTTTAGAAGTTGTTTAAATTATCAAAGTTATCAATAACAATTATATCTCAACCATCATCGATAAAGCCAAACACTGATAGGATAATCTTCACCACTGATGAAGAGAGGTAATAATCCTAAAGGTGCTAATCTCCGTTAATCTCTCATCAGCGGCACCTTTGATCTACTGACGATAGATGAACGTTATCATATTGAACGCCCAATTATCCCGACTACTGACCGAAGACGTCGTTATCGTTCGTTTTTATAGAAGTTAATTCATGTCCTAATATTACGTTAAACATTTAAATGTTAAAGGGTTAATGGCGAAAATACATGGAAGTTATCAGGGAGTAATTATCGGGGATTACATTGATTAACCCTTTAAACTAGTAGTTTATTTTAGTGTTTTCAGGTAATGCGTATATCTTTTTAGCTCATCTGTATCTCTGAAATTAAACCAGATTCACAACCCACCCGTTGAATCAAGTATTCAGCATGATCTTAAGATTTCAATTATGCAAATCATCACCCAGACATTTGCATAAAGATGACGTCACAGTCCAAAATGATCGCTTTTTTTTAATTTGAAAAAAAGAAAGGCATGGAAACGGCGACGACCAAGTAGAAAATTGAATCATGTTTCGGATATAGCGAAAAGTTGGATGTTAAATCCCTTTCATTTCATTTCACACACGAAAAATCAGGAGTTGAGTTATCAATAACGACAAGTTTCTCTAACACTATTTGATACTTAAAGATATTAATTTATATCATAGCCAACAAAACCCCATATTACGAAAATACAAACATATAATTGATCTAAACGAGTTTCTTCGGTCTTGAGTTGAGTCTAAGAATGTTTAATAATTTATGGTGATTTGCTAAGGTTACATTATAAAGTCAATATTGTAATGGCGGGGGTATAGGCCTATTTACAAAACACACCCAATAAAATTATATCAATTTATGCCTTAATGATAAAAGAATTTCTTGAGTGGCTCGTCGAAGATTATCCTCTCAACAAATATAATAACTACTTCAATATAGATATGTCTTATCTGTTTAGATACATATCAAAGGATATGCCTAATCTATATGGCGGTCATATGCAAAGGTTTCGTTCAAAATGTGGAATGCGTTACATAATCCGAAACGAATTTTTCTACACCATTTCGTAGCAACGAATTATCATTTATCATTTTATTAAATACCAAGCAATACAAATTAGGGGCCATATCTCGCCAGCAGATTAACCCCTAATCTGGAACCGGCAATAAACACCACCCTAAAATGATATATTATGGTGAGAACGCGACAACCGCACGAGATGGTGTATTGACCAAATATCGCAGATGTTTAAAGTTAAATCTATTGTAAACGTTAAAAATAATCCCCTCACAAGTCATCTTCAAGTTCATTAAGATAAGATTTTGTGGAAATGAGATTTTACGACAAGTAATTTAGATTAAGAATCTTGCATCTATTGTGATGTATGGAATTAATTATATGATCACGAGGCTACGTCTGCTGGATTCGCGCCACCATGAAGATATTCTCCCTGGACAACTGTTGTATTCCGCCTACGAACAATACGGCATTGTAGAATTATTTACTACCCCCCCCCCATTCCTTAGACTGGAGCATGTAATCAAAGAATGTACTTTCAGGACAATTGCGATTAGAAATATTAATATATATGTTAAGTTGTAAGGCTAGGAAAATTCGAAAGAAGGCGAGTTCCCATATTCCTGAAGCAATGGTCCGAGAAATCAAACGGAACACTGCGAGGAGTATGGCGAGTTCCTGGCATTAAGAGCATAAGGTCTCGCTTCTTCCTCTTTTTGGGAGCCACGATGACTCGATGACCAAGGTTCGCTACCGCTAACCTGAAGGTGCCGGGTTGGATCCTCGGCATTTGTTCTTGTTACGTAGGCCATTAATACATATTTCTATTTCTTCCTATCTTTAGTAAAAAAAGAAGCCTAGCTCAAAACGTCCCACGTTTATCTATATAAATACTTACAAGCCCATGTAAATACGAAATGCTCTGTTTATATATATCCTTTTGTGTTAGTTTCACAGGAATAGTATATATTCTCTATCCTAGATCGATGTTTTATGTTATTATATTAATAGTATATTCCCAATCACAGATCGTTTTCCCTGGAGACCAGATTATCAATTAAAGAGTTATTCTTCTACTGTATTCAGATAATAATTCACAACAACGGAGACTTTCATTCGGCCAATTAATTCATCAGTAGAGATTGACCGAGGGTCAAGATATTCCGTGACCACTCTCTCATAAACCCGACCTGAATGACCGCCTCTGTTGTCCAGCAGGCGAGATTGTTTTAATGATATTAAGCTTGAAAGTCGCCGAGGGTGAAGATTTAAGAAAGAGAAATCAATCGCTGTTTAATTAATCCATTGTAAATTATCTTTTCTCATTTTCTAATTTTCAATACCTTTAAATCAATTTCTAGCCAAGCGACCTAATCCGACCCCTCTGGGTTTAAAATATCTTTAATTATCTGGAATCAGAAGTGCGACAATTCTTCAATCACAGTGTATATATTAGGACATTTTTAACAATGAGATCTTCACTAAAGCTGAGAAGTGTTATGGGGTGTGTGTGTGTGTGTGTGTGTGTGTGAGAGAGAGAGGTGGCGGCGTTTAATTCCACTCGACATAAACTAGGCCATTTCGGGACTAACATATGGTTCAATTTCATTTCAATACTTCGCTTGCGCGCAGGGGTCTTTAGCAGTGGGAGGAAACCGGAGGACCCAGAGAAAACCCAAGAGATTGAACAGGCGACCCTACAGCTTGTCACGTACAACCTGGGAATCGAAACCACGCCAGATGACTTAATGACAGACCTTATGATACAGCGATCACCATTCGGCCATCCTTCCTCCAGGTGTTTTAGAAAGAGTACACGAAATAAAATGGAACGGGGTTTAACGTCCTGGGCTAATAAAGGCTTCGTTTCCGTGCACGCCAATGTGTACGTCTAATAATATTCATCCCCCCTCCATCCAATAATTTGCAAATTAAGTGTTCATTAACAGCCCCACCCCACCCAATATGAAGTTTATTCAGATGGACGAGCTCTATATTGCAATTTTCTCCGACATGGCTGATCTTGTAGCCTTGAACAAAGCCTAAACAATCAAAAGCCGACAGAAAAATAAGAGAAATGACTGTTGAATAAATATCTTAATCAAATATAGATGATCTCACGGCACAATACAATCATATTCCAACATAATTACAGTCCCGTTATTAGTTTATTTGAACAATATCAAGACTAACTTTGATCCTCGCCGCCGAACACATAGAGGATTATTTTTCTTGCTAAGAAGTGACTGGTCAATACCGCTACGATAACAACCATGTAAAACAGGGCTTTATATGGAAGTCGAAAGTCAAAATATTTATCTGGTTTCGATCAGACCACCCGTTGTGAATGATTAATTATTGTAATGCACTATATTCTGGTGGAAGAATACAGTGGTGCATAGGTTTTGTTTTGACGTGATTCTCAGACAATATTTATACACCGAATGAATCGAATAGTTTCGTAGAAAATACACTGAATTGATTTTATTTAAAACGAAATGAAATGACATAGGGTTTAAATTTTGCCCTGACCGTGCCGCTACGGCCTACTCTTATTTCGAATTCTAAATGTCAAGTTGTTTTTACGTGCACTCTTATGTGTACACGGGACATCGATTTTTTTGTCCCATCCGAAGGACTAGACACCAAACCTTCCGCCCTGCATCCCTGGCTGTTTTCTTTAAAGAACATTTCGGGAATTCTAAATTTTATAATACACAAGGACCAAACATGTCACTGAAATTCCCCTTCCCATGGCAATAAAGAAAATTTAATTTGGTTAAGTACTAACTTTTCTCAAGCAACCGGGATAATGAAGACGGAAACACGTGTCGTGTACACGTTGGTGTGCACGTAAAAGAACCCTTGACAGTTGGAATTCGATATACGACAACTGTATGGTGTATACCCGTCTTCAAAAGCAGAACGTTAAACCCAATTCCATTCCTTTTCATTTAATAAATAAACCCGTTACGGTCTACCAAATGACTAGTCTTGAATTACAAGTAAGTAAAAGTCAACATATAATACTATGAAATATTACCTTACCTACATTCACTAAAATATACCTAATCAAATATTTACCTTTAATTGTCTTTTATATCTTGTACAGGTAATATTACAAGTAGTCAACGCACCTGTTGATTTAATCCAAACAAAAACACGAATTATAAAAAGATCTTCCGTTTTCAATCCAGCTCCAACTACACTAGAGACAGAGTACTTGATATTAAGATCATTCGTCAAACACCTCAAGTCAGGATCGGTATCATCCGTCAAAAAGTAGCGTGCATTTACCCCGATTGTTTGAACAAGCCGTTGTATTTATGTAGTCACATCAGCTCGACTGGTTTCAGATTTCAAACCAGGTATTCAAAATACATGTACATGTTTGTTCCTAATGCAAATACACGGACGTGACACTTGAATGGCGTGTTACTTATCCCAATATACCCCTGTGCGCGAGAAGAAAGCGACCGAGATCGTAAGTCCCAAATTCCTCTCTGATCCGTTTACAAACTGTAGGTAATATTTCCTAATTTTATTCACATGCCAAACATGATCAGTTTAGCTAAATAACACAACTCAACAAAAAAGAGCAAAATTTAAACCAGTTAATATTGGCTCTAATCCCGACGTCTCACTGAGCGCTACTCCACTTGGAGCCTTGCATTCAATGCGGAGCTTCTCCACATGTGTTCTTAATTCCAAGCATTGCTCATAAAGCTCCAGCAAACCTTCCCAATACGATTGATCACTAATGCAACTGTATACCGGTAACTGATAATATGATAAATCTATCTTTAGTATATCTAATTAAAACTTGAATGCACCAGATTTAAACGGATTTAAAACAGGTAATTGCAATTTAGTTTGGAACGGTAAACAATGTCTGGTTTTTAATGCGATCTTATTCCAACAAAAATACCCCAAACTACCATCTGTGGGAAAATTGGTCAAGAATCGTCGAAACATGACGTTCTTTCATGTAAACGATCTCCATTATTCAAGAGTATTATTGACTAGTGATTGTTTTATTTGCTTTTTGCAGTTCTATTTTAAACTTAAGAGATGGATGACTGAGCAGTCTAACGCGTCTGCTTCAGGTAATCAGGGGTCATGCATTCAAGTGTCGAGGATTCAAACCCATGTCCGACACGACATACCATACGTTAGTCCCGAAATTACCTCAGATTTTTCAGCGCGGCGATCATGACAACTTAAACACCGATGAAAACCTCTCCAAATCGATTCGTAGAGAAGAAAAGATGTTAATTAACGTAGGTAAAACAGTATGATAGAATTTTGGTATGTAACTGAATAGAAGATCGTGTAACACGTGGAGCAGGTTCGGACGGCCTATTAGATGTCAAGGTAAGGATTTCTTGTCACTATTTGTATACGATGACGACTTATATATAGTCCCTCATTATGGGGAGGAATATGGGGGGGGGGGGTGTTGGGGGGGGGGATGACATTGAGTCAAGTAGCGCGGTTTCAAATCCCCAGTTGTACGTGACAAGGAGTAGGGTCGCCTGTCCAACCTCGCGGTTTTTCTCTGGGTCCTCCGGTTTCCTCCAACTGCTAAAGACCTCTACCCTCAAGAGAATTATTGAAATAAAATTGAACCATGTGTTAGTCCCGAAAACTAAGACGTTTCTTTCATTCATGTGGACCTTTCTTGGTTTAGATTCTTATTTATTATATAAATGACAAGACAAAGGTAAATGTTTTGGTATTTTCACCATGTTTTGGTATTTTCACCATGTTTTGGTATTTTCACTATGTTTTGCACAACCAAGTCTCAAGCTTTGGTGTGAACGTTTTTTGCCACTTTGACACCCAACTGACCAACAAGGAAACAAAGACATTAAAACCGACAGATTAATGTTAAATTTGGTGTCATAATCAGTTTTTCATAATGCCGAGTGACAGGTGAAGATGAATTGGCAGAAACATGTCACGTCGATGTTTAGGTACTATCTATTTTTTTCGCAGAAAGGGACATAATAGCACGTAGCATAATTATTTTACAGCCTTTCTACCTGTCAAAGAGAATGTAATGTATTTAGCGCTATTTAGACGTTGATAAATTAGATAGTCTGCTTGCTATTAGAACGCCTATATATGCCAGGTAACAATACTAATAATTAATATAAGGTCTAATTTGCTTAATGATTCTCAGCGGGGCAACTTGTAGATTTGGTCAATGGTGTTATTGTGTTGACCACCGGGGCTGTCCATAACTCCCGTCTCGTCCCAACAATCCGCTTTAACTGACGCGAACTAATACGATGACTATTACCATAGCAAAACGACTCCAGAGACCCGATGGCGCAACAGGGATTCCGAGGGGTATCTTTCAGGCACTCGGTAGGCCCCGTGTGAAGTTGGCAGACTATATATTAAGCCGCAATATTGTACAGGGTTACACAATATCGTTTCTTGTGGTCATCAAGGGTTCTTAACAATAGAAATAGTTTTGCATCTAGACATGCGTACCGATGATTAAATAATTGAACAAGTGTCCTTTAAGGACTATCGGTGATATCAGAAAACAGCTTGAATCCATCGTGGTAAATAAGATTTATGTGATGGTGGGAAAAATCAAGTTCTACTTGAATTATTATATAATTAATTTTTCCCCAGATAATTTCACTACCACGCTGCTAATTTTTCGCATTTGCAAACAAACTATCTGAAAAAATCTGTGGACTCGGGTGATTCTGATCTTTTGCAAAAATCCGGGATAAATGTTTCTAGTTAATGAGCTATCAAGATTTGATAAAGAGTACCCAAAAACACCGCTGTCGGGGCAAAATTCTCCCAGCAGCATCAGGTATACCAGTCTACATTAACCCAGTGGGTGTAAAAAAGTAGAACGTTATTATACCCCATTTCATACACGAACGAACCCGATTTAATCATGACACTCTTTCACGTAAACGATCTCCATTGTTCAGGAGTATTATTGACTAGTGATTGTTTTATTTGCTTTTTTCGGTTCTAATTGAAAGTTTAACGCGTGTGCTTCAAATAATCAGGGGTCATGGATTGAATTGTCGCGGATTCAACCCCATATCCGCAAACGGTATACCATACGTTAGTCCCAAAATTGCCGTTTTTATTTGAGAGGTCGTTATTCACCCTTCACTCCCTCTCCCTCGGGGAATCACGGTGGCTAAGTGGGCAAGGCGCTGGCTCGCTAGCCTGGAGATCTGGTGTTCGATCCCTGCTTTGGCCGAGAAAGTTCATCTCGATTTTCCGGCGTGGTTTCACCTTGTCAGTGATGCAGAAGGAGGGCCTGACAAGGACAGCTGCCTAGTCGTTCGGATGGGACGAAAAACCGAGGTCCCATGTACACATTGGAGTACGCGTAAAGTATCCCTTGGCAGTTGGAATTCGATATAAGAGTAGGCCGTAGCGCCGCTGCCCAGGCAAAATTTCCCTCATAGCACACTGTATGGCGTATGCCCGTCTTCCAATAGCCCAGGTTAGGTGCAGAAGAGTAGGACGTTAAACCCCATTTCATTTCATTTCCCTCTCCCTCGTCCCCCCCCCCCTCTCCCTCTCTCTCTGGTAAACCAAATTCCACGATTTGACCTAAGCGGCCCAACAATAGTTTTGTGTGCTCCAGGTATTTAGAGACGGGATCTTGATCAGTGACAAAACAGAAAACTATTTAAGATATCATCATACGGTAATAAATTTATATATAAATATATTTCACACCTATGTTTGAACAAATACGTTTTATTCGGAAGAATAAAATTAAATGAGTGTATTTATTGCTAGTTATTTTACTGGAATTCTTTTTAATTTACCTTCACCAAAAAATAACATAACATAATAAAAGTTTTTAATATATCACACCAAGGACTGTAAAAATGTATTATTATATTGAAAGATAAAGAGGGTTTATGTACTAGAATTTTGTTTTATTTACTTTCACTATTATTCCTATTTTTACGAGTTAATCAGAGCTAAACTATGGGTGTGAGAAAAAATGATATCAAAACAAATTTATAGAGTCACAGTTAATCTTCTAAAAATATAAAAAGGTAAAAATAACAATGGCGGTGTTACTGTACTATGTATCATAAATTTGGAGAGTTGTGTACACGGCGCCATTTTATGATGAGCGTGTTTTACCTGGATTAATTACCCAGGTATGTTCACGGCATGGTCCATACAGGTGTCAGGGGTGGGATTATTGTGATTATCGCAGATCAAAGACCGAAAGTTTATGTCGTTCACTGCCGGGAGAGTAAAGGTGAATGAGTGAAAGAATAAGAGAGATAATTGGTGCAGAATATATCTGAAGAGTATGTGATTTGAGTTGTCCAGGTCACAGGTGAATCTCATGAGAACCAAGTCACTGTTTTATTTTTATCAGTAACGTGGAGACGCGGGGGTGGGTTGGTGGTCGTTTGGTCAAGAGTGTCTGGCTTTAAGCTCTATCTGGTTTATAACCTCTGGTTTGCGACCGAAGTTTCGATCCTCTGTATGAGGGTATGTGGCCGTCTCAACCTCGTGGGTTTACTCAGGGTACTCCGTTTTGTTTCGCACAGGACATATCCGTACATGTGCGCTGACCATAATAAAATAAGACAAGTTGTCTGCGATATCAGCGGACATTAAACACTAATAAAAGAAGAAGAAGAAATGTGGTTTTATGGCACATCAGCACCCACCGGACTATATTGCTCCAAACATTGAGTATGGCCCTGGGTCACGATCCAAGAGTCCCAGGTTCGCCTCGTATGTTGGTCGAGGAAGTTCCTAGTGATCTTCCAGGCATGTTTCCCAATGTCTGTAGTGTTCGGGTGGTACGAAAGACCGCGGTTCTCCTGTTCTTCTAGACTGGGTACCCCATTGTATGGTGCAGAATGGACAACGGGAGTATCCAATCATTAGGATCGGTCAAAAAACAATTTTCATCCTATCAAAATATCGATTCATTTGACACAAAAATATATCTTGCGATATTGAGATTAGGACTGGTCAGGTCACATATACATACCACTAAGGGTTGTCGTGCCAACATCAAATCTACGATCTAATGTTCGATTGATTTTACCTTGGCTGAAGATAAAACATAGGTACAATATATATGCACACTGAGATTAAATACAAGGTGTTGCACTTTATTTACATACCTCGGGATATGGTGCAGTGTTCGTAGATTTATCACACATTTGGATAGGATTTACACGTGGCTTATTTCGCTGCATGATTAAATATATTTAAAATATCTACCTCTCCGGTAGTTCAACTATTCTGCCAGAATCGAATTTCAATGAATTCTATTTATTTAAAAATTGCAACATAGATTACCAATGTACACTTCATTCGATCGTAATGAAATGGGGTTTAGCGTGCTTCTTTTTTGCATCGACCACGCTGAACAAGACGTGTGGTTTGCTCTGAGGGAAATTTTGATAGGGCATCAAATGCAAACAAAACAATCAAGGGTTCTTTTACGTGCACAACAAATAGATACTAGGGACCTCGGGTTTTTGTAGCATCCGAAGAGGAGACACGTTGCAAAATATCAATGTACTTTCTCTGTCAACAACGGGGTCTGAAACGAGACCTCTTGGTAAATAAGCCGGTGCTACTCTGAACGAGTCATCGTTATAGGGACCAACTCATGGTTTAATTTTATTTCAATAATTCGCTTGCGCGTATGGATCTTTAGCGGTGGGAGGAAACCGGAGGACCAGGAGAAAACCCATACGAGGTTGGAAGGTGACCAGGGGAATCGAATGATGCAACGTGCACGCCACGCAAACGATTCGGCCATCCAGCCCCCCACCCCGCGCCAAAGTGATCGGGTACTGGGGGGAACTAACGGACGACTCACTTTCTTAATTATCATCAGGTTATTCGTTTTGTTAAACACAATGTTCGTGTCGTTATTATCACCTATAGTAGAGGGGTTCCGCGGTACCTTCTCTTCACGACAGGGGTCTGAGTCCAGGTGTATCTTGTAGCACCTGTATCAGATTACCGGTATTATACGTCATTAAGTAAAGATGATATATAAACAAATTCTTTGATCTTCTACCGCTAACATATATTGATGATGTTACTCAACAATACTAATGACGACATCCAACCGATTTCTATTGTATCACTTAAAATAACAATATTCCTTTCAAAGGCTTCTCCCTTACTGATTCTTATTTAATCTTTTGTAGTCTCCAATAACAATTTTCATTTCAAAGACGTTCCTTTTATCCTCGTTTAATCCGTTTCAGATATACAATCAGTACCTAATGTGACTTCCAATAACAATATTCATTTTTGAAGAATATCTCTTAATTCTAGTTCGGATATACAACCGATTTCCATTGTGTAACTTATAATAACAATTTCTTGTTCAATGAATGCTCCCGAATACTATTACTCCGCAGTTAATCTGGTTTGAGAGATTAATTGGATGTAAGTGTCATAAACAAGTAGGCCTTTACACTCATCATAGTGTATTATTAACTCTAGGTTTCTTTATCCCCGGTTATTTTCTTTTCGAGGGTTAATCATAAGTCTTTGTTGCCAATGAGGCGCGAACATAGTCGACGTTTTTTCGGCACTTTGAAATATTTTCATGAAATGATGTCTCCCGTTGATTTATTCTTCTTTTGTTTCGACATAAAAATGAGGAAGTCGGTTGATGTGATCCGAAGAAAAGAAAATGTCTGAACGATACAGACATTGATCTTCCCGATATCTAGATCATTAATTAAAATATACATGAATATTAGTTTTGATGATAGGTAATAAAAACACGAGATCGTAAAATATATATACATACGTCTTGAAAGGGAACGACACGGCGCGATTCGATAAGCCTTCTTGTCATGCACATACATGCTGCGCTAAAACGGATGTTTTGGTGGAAATCTACAAGTTTCGAGCTCTGTTTACATGTCGTTGTCCTACTAGTGAAAGATAATGTTTGCAAGGGTGATAAGACAAGCGTATCTAGTCGTTGGGATGGGACCATAAACCTAAATGTCCTGTGAAAATTGGTAACGCGTGTACCGCCCCCCCCCCGACCCTTACACACACCACACAATAATAGAACAAAGCGATAGCGGAGGGGTCTTGAAATTCAAATGAAATGAAATGGGGTTTAACGTCCTACTGTTCTGTTCTTCTTCTTGGCTAATGAAGGCGGGAATATGCTATACAGTGCGCGCTACGCTGGGAATTTTTAGAATTCAAAAAAGAGTCGATGAGAACGATGTTGACCGGGTTACACCCCCTTCCCCGCCACACTCACGCATCCTCTCGAATTAACGCATGATAAAAGACATGTTAATTAAGACTTTCAAGTATTGTCTTTTCTATGACAATATTATCACTGGTTGTATAGGGCTACATATAGTTAGACTAATGGTTTAACACGACACGACGGCCATTGTTCATCCGGCAATCATCACCTTCACCTGAACAGTTAATTAAGTTAATTACAGGTAAATACAGGTAATAACTACCTGTTCTAACAATGAGTATTATTACCTGAGCATCAATGAAGCATCTCTTTGATCTCGCGTTCTATAATAATCAATGTAATTTGCATAGCACCTAAACAATTCATCTCAAATATACGACAAAATAAAATGTTTAGATTTGCATGAAAAAAGAGTCGGACGGCAATTATCTTTTATCATTTTAATAAAACAACAGTATTTAAGAGATGAATTAATTCGTGAATAGACGACATATTTGCAATGATCAGTGCGTATTTTAGAATTAATAGAGGCTTGGTTGCAAACCAATTCGCCATTCTTTAAATGGTAAATTTAATATGGATGGGGAAAATATTCAGAAATTCAGAAAGAGAAAGACCAACATAAGCTATGGAGGATGTCACTAAAGCGAATCCCAAAGACAGGTTATTTACACATAGAATTTAAAAACATGTCGGAGAATGTAAATATAGTATTCCAGAATTAAAAATATACTTTTCGATTCCGATTGAACAAGTACGATCGTACTATAGACCAGTAACTGATCATGTTATTGAATGAAATTCTAAAATCTATAGAATTCACCCCATCCATGCAGAATTGTTCAAGGAGAAAACATTCTAATTTTCATGTCGATGCGACTTGAATTGACGAAGCTTTATGATTTTCGAGGAGCGGCGCCCCAAGAAGATGAGTAGCAGTTAGCAACCAGTCCCTAGCCCCAAGACTACAGGAATGATGATACAAATTGTTAGTTATCTTAACTTATATATGTTAGAGCCACGGTGACCCAGTAAGTAAGGTGTTGGCTCGGTAACCAGAAAGTCACACGCGCTGTCCGAAGACATTCCACAGTATATTTCAGTCCGGGTTTCATTTGACAGTGGTCAGGAGGAGGAGTGGGGGGACAAGGAACAGTGTCTAGTCCTTCGGGTGGTAAGTACACCGAGGTCCCGTGCATGTACACGTTAAAGTTTCCAGGGAAATATAGCCAACAGCATGACATATACCGGTATTCATTTCATTTAAACCCCGTATTGGATCTAGCAATTGGAATAAAAGCAGAGACAGGGGTTGATGTTGACAGAGGCAGGAACCATGGTTCTCATACAACCCACGGTCACAGGTAACACAAACAAACTGACAACCTGTTCTTACAATGCATCTGATTGAACAAGTTGATTAGTAGAAATTAAACTAAATTAAGTGTTGTTGACCAGGGGTCAATTACTAGCTACTGTATTCTATAAGGACTTGTAAATTGGTCAATGGCCGGATAAAGCTACCCTGACAGCCCCTTATTGACATACACACATTCCCTGTTGGTTAAAGGTGATGTGAATAGATCGACTCCCTGTTGGTAAGGATGGAGAAGGAGATCGGTAGCTAACTTGATACAATCGACGTTCCGCCATTTGTCTCAGTATTGTAATAGACAGTAATAATATGCAATCGTGTCTCCTTTCTGTTATAAATCTAAAAAAAAAACAGACCCATATCAGGCCCGGGTCCAGGATTTTATCGAGAGAGGGGGGGGGGCATACATACCGACCCTAAACAGAAACCATAATCTGGGAATCCCATTGCTGGCTGCAGGAGCCTGGATCCGTGCCTGCATATATTTTGATACTTTACCCTTTCATCCGTGATAATGGAATGAAATGGGGTTTAACGTCCTACTGTTCTGCTCCTGACCTGGGCTAAGGAAGAGAGGCATATGCCATACAGTGCTATGAGGGAAATTGTGTTCGGGCAGCGGCGCTACGGCCTTCTCTTAAGTCGAATTCCAACTGCAGTGTAGTGTGCTATGACTATGAGTGAAACTTTAGCTGGATAGCGGCCTTCTTTTATTTCGAATTTTAAAGTATTCTTTAACGTACACGCCGACGTGTACGCGCGATCTCGTTTTGTTGAGCTCCATCCAAACGACTTAAACCTTCACTTGCCAGCCCTGTCCCCTGTCCTACAGCACTGACCAGGGAAACCAGATCAGTAAATCCCTATTCGCTTTCTTGGCTAACACCGAGTCGGTTCCGCTTTGGAATATAGACCCAGACATAGTGTTTCTGACAGCTTAACTATGCTCGACTTTGAGAACACTTGATACCACTTCTCATTTAAGGAGATCAGAAATTGTTTTAAGATATTCGGAAATCAACGAATACCTGTAACCGCTGCATTCAACCATATTTACCAACCACCTTGAAGTGTGAACGGAGCTTGAAAGGTATGAATAATTATCGTGTATTGTTCTAGTGTCAGTCGTTAATTAACCTGCTAATTACTGATGACATCCTATTAATTACATGTAGTTAAACACAGACAATCACTGCTGACACTTTCTTGTAATGAAGTTATCGACGAAGGCAGGCCCGCTCTTCTGACGACAGCGAATTACAATACCGTGTTCTAAATTGACATATTTACATACACGAACTTTATTTTAGGTTTTTACCCTTTTTATGCCTCATAAAAAGTAGGACTTTGAAAAATTCACGAAACCTTTTCTATTTATTTTTCTGGAATATTAATAATTGATCGTATCACCTTGTAAGATGTACCCGTCCTCTTTAGCCAAGTCTGGGCAAAACAGTAGGACGTTAAACCTCATTTCATCTCATTTTCTAAGATGTGAGGAAAACATTCTTTACAAGATTTTATTCTGTGGTGTGGCCATACATGTATATACCAGACCTCCTCGAGTTTTCAAAGCATTCTTAAACTAAATTTAAGATTTTACTCAACTTTGAATCACTGTTTATGAGAAATATCTTTGATCCAGAAACACAAAACTTTGCATATAATTTGTTATTGATGTATTTAATACATTAAAACAACACAAGTTTTATTATAAAAAGGCTATATTTTAGATTTACAAAGTCGAGGCGATTTTGAGTAAATTGTTAACTCAAGTCTGAGAATGCTTTGTGAACTTGAGGCTTGCATCAATACCGACCAGAGACTCAACAAACAGAATGTTTTTGCATGTTGTATATTACAAATTTAATACCCAATATGAACAGGTTGATTTATTAAACAATATCTACCCAAGAAGAGCACAACATAAAATAAGTTCATGTATATATATAGTTACTTCCCCCCACTCCCCATCCAACAAAACATGGCGTTACAATTTGCTGTCGTGAGAAGAGAGGGCGGATCATCTTCTTATTTTCGTCATAATATAATCAAGTTAAAACAGGAGATCCAGTCGATAAATGTCAACCCGGATAGAAAAAAAAACCCTGTCGAGACCATTGTTTTCATGTCATTCCATAATGTGGTGTAATTAGTGATGTTCTTTAAATTTTAATGCGTTTAATTACGATTTGATACCTAGGTGTAAATTTCTGACGTCAAGTCTCATATTGGGTGTTAATGAAACAATATCACACGTACATGTTAAATTGGCAATAATATTATATATTTATATATAACTTTTCACGATTTGCGAATCAGCAACAAATTCTTTATAAGACATTGCAAATTATCTACACACGTCAAACTTTGCAAACCGGTCTTGAAGAAATTCCAAAATGTTTTCAGCCGGACAAGTCCAATAAGAATTGACTAGTAAAGTATATCAGAAGATAGTATAATATAGAAACGATTTACGGTATGCACAACCTTATAAATCTAATAGTCAGATGACATCCTACGTATATTGAAATACTAAAATAACTCCATAATTCAATAGCAGGTGCTCCGGAAGTAGTAGATAACTCCTGTTATGCAATGGAACACGTTGGGTCGAGATTTCCGTCGCATGCTTTTACTTTCACCCACCTACCTCCCTTATACTGAATACCATCACTAAATGATGATATATTAATTTTCAAATGTATTTTGACAATACACAAATAATTATTTGATAAATGATTATTTGTTATTTTAGCGCATTTTCCTAACTTGATTTATACGAGAATGGCAGCAGCTTTAACCCCATTAAAACATACTAATGATATGTATTGTGTTAGTGTCAGTAATTAATTATTATACTAATTAAACCCCGTCATATTAAATATATGATAGATTATGATGGATGAAACACCTCAAGGTGTCAGAAGTAGAAATACACTCGTTTATAAGTAGGGTTAAATTATATATTTCTAGTAATTCACCGGTATCAAGATTAGGAAATAGAAAAAAGTTAAAAATGGGTTAAGGAAAACAGAGTGTATATTATATAAATTTACTCCCCGACACCCAGATGAAATAACATGTATAAGATTACTATACATCGTGGAATTGAGACATAATATTAAAAGAAACCAACTTCGTCAATCTATGCCCAATTGTCAGAGGAACAAGTACGTGAAGTGTCATTTTGATCGCAATGGAATGGACAGAGCCTTAGGCCTTTTTTGGAAGAAGAGGATTATCTGGTGCATGAAACCAGTTCCAGGTTATTTTTAGAATAAAATGGAAGATTTAATACTCCCAATGAATGTTGTTGATTGTTCTACAAAAGTACATCGATATATGGAAACTAAATGAGTCTGAATCAAGACGAGAGTCGCCCACCCAACCTCTTGGGTTTTCTCTGGGTTCTTTGGTTTCCGCTCAGTCGCTCACTACTAATTCGTCTGGTTTAGGGTAGGATTAGCGAAATATTGAAATAAACACTGAACTATATGTTAGTCTCGAAATTACCTCCACCCTCTACGTCTCTCCTTCTCACGGGATAAGGATATAATGATATAGATTGAGAACGAAAAGTTATTTTGTGGGTAATTCGTCTAAATGTCGTTTCATCCGTCATAATAATGGTTACAAGCCGTCAACAAAGATGGCGAGGAGTGTGACTAGGATTTCAGAATAATTCCCATTACATGGTCCTACATATGGTGGCTGATTGGTATCATGTCGTATTGTCGTGATGTCGCCTTTCATAACGCGACAACCCGACAAGCCGACAACCCGACATCACGACATTTCTACCCGACAACACGACAAGCCGACAACCCGACATCACGACATTTCTACCCGACATCACGACATTTTTACCCGACATTACGACACTAAAAATGTCGTGATGTCGAGTAAAAATGTCGTAATGTCGGGTAAAAATGTCGTATTGTCGGGTTGTCGGGTTGTCGTGATGTCGGGTTGTCGTGATGTCGGGTTGTCGGGTTGTCGCGTTATGGAACAAAAAACTGGCAATAAAGAAAATGGTTGATCAAGTGGAAGTAGATTCACACTCACATTGCAGTTTGAGTTGCATTCGTATCCATTTGTATACGTCCACATTCATAATGTGAACCGTCTTCATTAGCTCAGTCGGATCAGAACAGTAGGACGTTAAACCCCATTTCAGTTCATAATGTGAACATATTATGCCGCCGCCCATTTTATTTCATAATGTGAACACATTCTGCCGCCGCCCTTGTCTGTGTGTCTGTCATTGAGTCAAGTGGTGTGGTTTCCAGCCCAAGCTTGTCCATGACAAAGAGTAGGGTCGTCTGTCTAACCTCGTGGGTTTTCTCCGGATGCATGCCCTACCCCGCGGGGTGGTGCCAATCCCGCTTTTTTGTTATTATTTTGTCTGTAAATATTCTACATGTTGCAATTATTAACAGATTTTGTTCAAATTCGGCATGATCAATCATTTCAATAACAGGATGGTACCTATATTAATATTTAGTCTGTAAACACTCTACAGGCCGCGATTCTTAATGGATTTTCTTCAAATTTGGCATGAGCATTATTTTTAAAGAGGCAATGGCACCTACTGATGTAAATGCATGCCCGACCCATAGGGGCGTTGTCACGCCCACTTTTCGTGAATATTTTGTCTGTAAACACCTTTCAGACTGTAATTGTTATGAGATTTTAATCAGATTTGGCATGATCAAGACAGGATGGTAAACACCCTACAGGCTGTAAATTTTATACGCCCACATTGAAATATATCAAGGGTCATAACTCTGGTAGTAATTATTGGACATCGCTGAAAATCATTAGGCGTCTTCGTCGCATGAACTTACACACTGTGCATCAATTTCAAGCGAATCGGATGACAACGTTAGCATCTAGAGCGTCCAAAAGATTTTAAAAAGTGAAACGTGATCATGGGCCATAACTTTGAAAATAATGCTCATGCCAGTCCTTGTGACTAAAGTTATTATCCGATTGATTTGAAATTTATACCAAGTGTTTATGTTCATGAAACTCTGGCAGTAATTATCTGGCAGTGAAAATCAATGGGCTTCTACGTCTCATGGCCATAAACATTGTATATAAATTTAAAATCAATCCGATGATAACTTTAGGCCCCAGAGAGTCCACAATCTGACCGACGAGCGGTGTGACGGACAGACGGGGGCGACGACGATTTATTTAAATGTGAACGTATGAAATTTGCAACCTGTAGGGTGTTTACCATTCTGTCTTGATCAAGCTAAAACTGAACAAAATCTCATAAGAATTACAGCCGGAAAGGTGTTTTCAGACAAAATATTCACGAAAAGTGGGCGTGACAACGCCCCTATGGGTCGGGCATGCATTTATATCAGTAGGTGCCATTGTCTCTTTAAAAATAATGCCCATGCCAAATTTGAAGAAAATCCATTAAGAATCGCGGTCTGTAGAGTGTTTACAGAATAAATATAAATATAGGTACCATCCTGTTATTGAAATGATTGATCATGCCGAATTTGAACAAAATCTGTTAATAATTGCAACCTGTAGAATATTTACAGACAAAATAATAACGAAAAAGCGGGATTGGCACCACCCCGCGGGGTAGGGCATGCATCCGGAGAAAACCCACGAGGTTAGACAGACGACCCTACTCTTTGTCATGGACAAGCTTGGGCTGGAAACCACACCACTTGACTCAATGACAGACACACAGACAAGGGCGGCAGCATAATATGTTCACATTATGAAATAAAATGGGCGGCGGCATAATATGTTCACATTATGAACTGAAATGGGGTTTAACGTCCTACTGTTCTGATCCGAGTGAGCTAATGAAGACGGTTCACATTATGAATGTGGACGTATACAAATGGATACGAATGCAACTCAAACTGCAATGTGAGTGTGAATCTACTTCCACTTGATCAACCATTTTCTTTATTGCCAGTTTTTTGTTCCATAACGCGACAACCCGACAACCCGACAACCCGACATCACGACAACCCGACAACCCGACATCACGACAACCCGACAATACGACATTTTTACCCGACATCACGACATTTTTACCCGACATCACGACATTTTTAGTGTCGTAATGTCGGGTAAAAATGTCGTGATGTCGGGTAGAAATGTCGTGATGTCGGGTTGTCGGCTTGTCGGGTTGTCGTGTTGTCGGGTAGAAATGTCGTGATGTCGGGTTGTCGGGTTGTCGGGTTGTCGCGTTATGAAAGGCGACACCACGACAATACGACATGATACCAATCAGCCACCATACCTACATCTGTATTCTGTAGTAAATAACCAAGGCGACGTCATCACCAACAGTTTATAAACTATATGAAATAACTCATAAATATCATTCACATTCCTACAGTGATGTCCCGTCTGTGTCATAAAACAACCATAGGCGAAGAGACAATTTGAAAGGTACTGGAAGAATAACTACTAATTTATGGAATCAGCATCCAGTCTGACGAATTCTCTGGTGAATACACAAATCCTTGTCTACAATATTAGACATTATTGTCAAGTCCCATGTCTTAGTAATAAACAGTATTGCACAGGTGTTAAAATGGAATAAAATGACGACAACATAAATCCCCTTGGATCTTCGAGGTTTCATAACATTTAAGGTTTATCCTATGATATTAGAATTAACGTTATAGGTAGTCCGCTGTGGGCCCCCTCTCTATTTTGAGAAAATAACAGTTAGTCTAAAGGAAAAAAACATAATCAACGTCTTACACACCAGTTTTATTGTCATTTATACGGATTAATTGGCCCGCATGTAAACGTGAGCATTGCTTCTCAGACAAAATTCACCCTTGAAATTGCTCAAGGAACCGTAGTGAATAAATATATGCATATATTAATCTAAAAATAACACAGTTCACGTGTTGATAAGATTATAGAAAGACCCCATTTTCTACAAGATATTCAATTCGTTTCACTTATGTTATGCGATTTTGGCTTTTACCTCCAACACAACATTCAGCTTAGAGTCCTTGACTATATTTTCAACATCCAGTGATTTAGAGCCCGAGGGTTTGTGTCGTGTTATCAGTGGGTTATATCGACGATGAGAATGATGAAGCAAGACAAGTAGAAAAGCTACATAAAAACACCAAGTGGATTACTGTCTTTACAGTCAAATCATATCATAGTTACACGGACACAATACTGCCATTATTTATAACAGATTACAGACTAGAGACACATCATTCAATGGGTCGACTTCGTCAATCGGACAAATAGCAAATTGTTTAAATGATGTTGCATTCTAGTTTATATCTCCGGCATTGTTGCCATCCAATTGTTTTGTTACTCTACTATACAAGTTGTCAGTAGCGCTGCGTTGGCAAAATGTACATCATATCACACCTTTATATATGATTTCATTAGTCCTGTGCGGATATGTGGAACGTTAAACTCCGTTCCATTAAATTTTTTTATCATAAGCTTGTTTTATATAAATTTTCAGCAGATAAAGGAGCCGTTTGCTGGTAAAATTAGCGCAGGTATTAACGTCGAATTCTCTACAAATCCAGATCACAGAGATCCCTCTAAAGTTAAAATTGGGGGAATAGGGGTTACTAATTTAACATCATACGGGAATATAGTGAACAGCGATATACGAATAAAGCAATAAATACCTTTGTGTATGGAAAACCTTTGCTACAATGCTAGTCTGAGAAAAACCAAAATAAGATCTTCAAACAAATTTACAGATTGGTGGTGCTCAAGATGAATGAAAAGAAAAAAAAAACACCCCCTTAACCACCCCCTTAACCATCCCCGTAACCTACAAGGACAATATGCGATAATGACTGACACCAATATAGTCCTTTAATGCATAATTCAATTTTACAAAAAATCTAAATGATGCTTCATCAAATGAATTTACTGAATAACCCTGGTAAAAGTATGAATGACTGTAATTAATTTGACAGTTTATATATCTCAAGGCCTAACACCAATCTTATAATTACTCATCTTAAAAACAACTATATACATTTATTTCATTAAAATGGAGATTAATGTCTTCTTTTTTGCACTAACTTGGCGCATTATTTGCAATAATTAGAGATTTATAATTTGATTGGCTTTTTGGGTCAAGTTTATCAACGAATACGGGAGCAACGGTGGCTCACTGAGCAAGACACTGGCTCAGCACCCGGGAAGTCACATGTTAAAAAGGTCTTCGCGAATTTCCAGACTGTTATTGGTGCAAGATGCAGATTCGTTCATGGAGATGAGGCGGAAGCACCACTGTCCGGAAACAAATTCCCCCGTGGTATACCGAATGGCTTATACCGGTCTTCATTATCCCGACTGTATGGTGCAGTAAACCAGGATGTGAAACCCTATTTCATTTCTAAATCAATCGGATCACGGTTATAAGAAAGAGAGAGAGAGAGAGAGAGAGAGAGAGAGATGGGCTTAATGTCCACTCGACATAAACTGGATCATTTCGGGACCAACATATTTCAATTTTTCGCTTGCACATGTGGGTCTTTGGCAGTGGAAGGAAACCAGAGGACTAATAGAAAACCCACAAGGTTGGACAGGCGGCCCTACTTCTTGTCACGTACAACCGATGAATCGAAACCGAATGACAGACCTTAAGAAACAGCACACACACGCTAACAATTCAGCCCCCCCCCCCCGATCACGGTTATAAACCTATAAGTAAATAGTACACCTACCGTTAGAAAATGAACAGTTTACAATCCCAGACTCCTTCTTGCGTTTTGTCCAATACTCACAATCTCCAATACACGTGTGGTTATCCGTTTTAAGAATGTATCTGTCTACTAGTTTATTACTTACTGCATATAAATATTATTATTAATCCTATTTTAGATTATAACACCTTGGCTTTTTAATACGTATATAGAACTCTACTTAATGTCACGGGCAATTTAATCATATCTAACACCACTTCACGAGTTAAACAGGTATTTGGTCACATTAATTGCAATAAGGGGATGAACTTTCGTGGTCGCGGTCAGAGCTGGACCGAGGCATGTTTGTCCAAAGCAATCGAGACATCGTGTTAGTAAATAATGACCGAATTAAAAGGCTGAATTGCCAGTTTTGTGAAGTACATGCTCTGTTAAAGGGTAGAACAGTATCTCACAACACAAGGCGAACATGTTCGTGCATTCCGCGCCGAGTAAACATCAGACTTTGGGAATCATCCATTGAATTTGATGAATTTGGAATGGGGGAACATGACGACGGTTGAAACGGTGGTTGGGATTAAGCTGGGAAAAAGAGACAACTAAAGGCCGTCATTGTTTTAATCTTCCCCCCAAAATTTGTTTAAATTCACCACCCTTATTCGTTAAATTTCAATCAAAAAAGTTGCACTTCATTGAAATAGTGTAAAAGTGTGCTCAAATCTCCACTCCTCCCACTTTCGGTAAAGAGACGAGAGTTGCATTCATTGAACTGATGTAAAAAATGATTAAATTGAACTCCGGTCTTCGACGAAGTTATCAAAAACTGAGAGGTGGGGATTATTCAGTAAGTTGTTGTATAACACAGGGTGCAGTACTTAATGCCTTCTTCTCCGTACTTGTTAGTAACGTAATCAATTTATATTAACATTGGTTGAAGACAAATCTGAAGCTTTTTAAAAAAACCTTTTCTTCCCAATGGACAATATGAACTATCTAATTAATGCTGCATTATTACAAGCCTTGAAGAAAGATCTTCTTGGTTTTTTTTTGGTTTTTTTTAAAGCTATATTGGGGCACAGGCATAGCCTATATTAAACCCTTCTCCCTTCTTGGTTATCAAACATACCCCCCACCCCACCCCGAAAAAAACCCTACACAAAAAAAAAACCCAATACCCCACCATTAAATGCCTGAATACATTTGTGTAATTCAGCGCACAATTCCTCTTGCACAGAGATTCAAAAAAAAAGAAAAAAAAAAGAAAAAGAAAAAAAGACGGCGATTTTTGTTGATTTGAATAAGAAATCTGGTAATATTAAAGATATTATCACACTATTTGAACATTAACTCATTGCTGCAGGTATATTCTCCTGATGTTTACGTCAATCAAATATTGTGTAGCCAACAGCTAAGTTTATTGATAATCTATGGGCCCAACTTAGGTACATTAAAAATATTGGGTAAACGCTAACGTATACTTTAGATGTCACGGTGACTTAGTGATTAAAAATCTGGCCCAATAATCAGGAGGTCCCGGATTCGATCCCGGTGTAGGACCTACGGGGGTAAAACGTTTAGTAATTCGGATGGTATAAAAAAATACACTATAGACGGTGGCCCAGCACCGTCTCACTAATCAGTATGTCACAGATTCGATCGATGCTGGTGTGGATATTTCAACGTGGTTTCCTCTTAGTTGTGTCGGAAGTAGGGCCTGAAGAGTAACAAGTTGAGAGGTTCAGATGGGACGGAAAATCCGAGGTCCTTTGAACTTTAAAAAAAACCCTAAACATTTTGAACTAGATGAAGAGTATAGGATCTGTGCTCCGTGCGCGTACTTATCTTTATCATTTATGTATAGTTAACATTGTGTTAAACTTGCCACATTCTTATTAAACAGAAAATATATATATCTTGATGAAACTTAATCACACCCCAATCCCTGTTACACGAATTACAGAAAATATAAACCACATTAGCTAGACGTTCGAAATAAATAAAACAAAATTTTTAAAACATAACATCAGTCTTATTTCAACTACATTGTTAAGGGTGCGCTCTAAATACCATAATAATTCTTACTTAGTCTACCGCTACCACACCCTCAAACAAAAATTCAAAAAAGGTTGAAATTTACAATCTATATTTTTTTAATATGAAATTTACAATTTAGCCCCAAGTTTGATTGATCATTACATTTATGCAAATCTTACTTTGATAAAGGTTTAAGAAATTAAAAATCATATTTTGTTTTTATGAAATTGTCATAAAAGTGAGTAATCTGGCCTCGAGTATGTATTGCCGATTGAAGAGATTTGTTATTTTTGATGTTTATAGGACACCCTCGATACAACTTGAGGTGTTATCAGCGTGCAATCTTATATAACTGAGTTGGATCGTGCCGTAAGCTACTCAAGACTTGAGCTTGAAGTCAAGAGGGGGTTATACCGTCTCAAGTGTTTTATGATGGTACAGACTATTAGTTTCATTAGACGAGTTTACGACTATTTACAAAGTCAATGTGCCATCTTTATGACCACGTGATTAGCACGCTGACACCTAGAAACGGAAGTGTCAGAATCGCCATCTTATGACGCCATATCGTTCTGGGGTTGAAATGTTTATGGGGTTTTTGTTTCTGCTCTCATTAACGTGTTGTTGACAAAAGTTATAAATTTGTTAAATACGTATCAATGATGGATCACACGAATGAGCAAATGCTAGATCTAAGCTTCAAGTACACATAATGTGCTTATGTAATGCACTATAACGTTGCATGTTTGGAAACGAAAAAGGAAATCGACAATTTCCACGTCTTGGCAATTTCATTATAAAGTATGTAGAATTGTAAATAATTCTGTTTAATTAAAGATATTGTTGGGTACGATTTCTATATAACAATTATTTCAATAAAATAATACATATCAGGGGGCTATAAAGTACGTCCAAGAGGATCGCACTACACGCAAAACAAAGCCAGTAAGACAAACTTGCAGACAAAAAAGAAAATACACAAGAAATTGTAAGCATGCATCTAATCAAGGGGATTCTGTCTATCAAATTTTCCTTTACGTACACGCCATTATTCCCACCGATTGTCCATTGTCACTGACAAGGGGAAACAGATCTGGAAAGTCAGGAGAAACCTTCTCCAACGCGACCAGGATCGACACCCTTGGACCCACAGGTTACTCATAGGGTCACCATTAATCCCACCATTCTAAGAAATAGCCTTACCAAAAGTGGCTTTGCGTGTTTAGGAACCCGCGGTCGCTACCAAGGAGATCTCCGGTTCGCTCACCGCGATAGTGCGTCTGTGTTTTCCGGCGTGGTTTACACATTTGCGTTCACGTATAAGATACACATATAAGAAACACTTGACATTTCGCATTCGAATTAAGAGTAGGACGTAGCACCTCTGTATGCGCAAAATGTCCCTCATAACAGACTATATGGCATATGCCGTTTTCATTAGTCCAGTCAGTGCAAAAAGTAGGACGTTAAACTATATTTCATATATTTTCATTTAATACCATGCACTATTCAAAGAAATAGCGTTGCCAAAAATATCGTTGCGTGTGTATGGTGCAGTCTATTTAATGCTGAGGTTGACAGACGCCATGTGATGACACCGGTTATAGAAGATAAGCCACAGGTCGAACAGGTATCAGACAGACATCGCATGCAACACAATCCGATAAAATCGCACCGAGACTTGAACCTGGCTCAAGCCACGTGATCATTTATTCCGTATTTAAACACAGGGCAGAGATTTAGGAACATAATGAAGTTATTTCCGGTGTCGTTTCCACGTTAACTATAACCTATCGAGGGTTAATTAGCATGAATTATTTACCAATAAACTGATTGGGTCGCTTGTTTATGGTTCACGGACAAACGTTTCAGGAAATATCAATATTTCGATTCGTTTCCCGAATATCGAAAACCCTTTAACAATTTAACAAAACAAAGAACATGGCTTCCTGAGGCCCTGGAATTATCTGAAGAGAATTATGGGTATTTGTAGAATATGATCACGCGAGATGGCGTGCGATTGAGAATTAAGGAGCATGACTATATTTAAATATCGTTTAGTATGGGTAGAGATATAATACAGGTTTCTATCATATCGGCTATCTTAGATATTTTATACAGCTCTATTTCATAGGAAAAATACTACATGATCAAACGAAATGAAATAGAATGGGGATTAAAGTCCTTCTGTTCTGTTCCTACAGTCATACCATGTGCTATGAGGGAAATCTTGCCTCAACAGCTACCTCATATAGAATTCCAACTGCTAAGGGATATTTTACGTGCACGGTAATGTGTACACGGGACTTCGGTTTTTCGTCCAATCTGAACGACTAGCATGATCAAATAAGTCTCTGTATTCGATGATTTCAGTGTGAAAGGCGCTGGTTCACTCATCAGGAGGTTTAAGGTTCGACCCCTGTTGATCGAGAAGGTTCCTTGTGTTTTTTGTAAGTAACTTGTTATCCCCTTGTCAACAGTGAAAAAAGAACAATGACCGTAAAAAAGCTATTTTCAGATGAAATGATATTGAAAGTATAAAACAAAACACTGCACGTGTACAATGTCTCTCATAACAAACTGCATTGCGCATGACTGTCAGCTCGGTTGATGCAAGCCAATCGGCCGTTAAACCGCATACAAGCCCAATTCCTTCCTGCGGCGTACCGAAATCAAAAATACTTATTGAAGTCTGTCCTGGCTTACACGATCATGTTTGTCACGTCTATGGGTTCAAGACCTGCTGAAGGAATCGCGGATAGCGAGCTAAACGATTTACGGAATGAATGAAACGGAATGTGGTTTAACGTCCGGGATAATAACGACGTGTCCCCGGACAGCGATGTATACACATACGCGTCATCGATGAATACACCTACGATCACTCCATCTCAACGACAAAACACTAAGTCTTGTTCCTTGTAGTATCCCCCGTCCTGCACAACTCACACGAAGAGTAAGTGTAATATAAGCTGCATAGTTAGAAATTAACAAGACTAGAATTTATTGATCTCTCAATATCCTGATCGGATTATTATAATAATGACTGGTGTCATGTGATTAAAGGGACTATCCCGATAAGAAGAGAGTCTCAAAAATTAAAGTCCGAGTATTTATGAAATTTATGGACCAAAATATAGAGGCATGGTGTATTTATTTACCTTGTCTCAAAATGTCAGCTCAAAATATTGAGTCGTTTGGACGTGAACGTCAACACTGCTTATCCGGACACGTAACCCTTTTAAGATTTCGGGGCAATTTTTTCATTGAGAGGTCTATACAGTGAATGACCCATTTACTATACTTGATAACAAAAGGTAAATTTCTATTTCACCTACATATTATTTTTATAGACAAAAATCAGGTTTTATCCAGATACTGTATAATACAACGGTCTCCATTTTTAGATGAAGACTGTCAGGTTTAAGTTATTTACAAGCGTATCACAAATATCGGGTTAGTTGGTCGGCCTTAGGTAATGGGTTTTAAGGGATTTTAACACAAAATTAAGCAGTTTTATCCCCCCAAAAGTTATCGGGATTGGCCCTTTAATCAGCAATAAAACTTTTATATATCATCATATATTAATAATATTTCACATCTGTATATCAACATATATATATTATATAAAGTATATATATAAAGTACTTCTTTGTTTACGGTAGATAAATGCATAAATGAATAAAAAATATGTCGAGGTAAAACAATTCACCACTTAACTTCATTCTGAAATACATTAAATTATATAAGCTTGCTATCTGCCCTCTATAGGCGTCGTCGGAATAATGTATACAAGAATTAAATTTTACCATACATATAAACATTCTTACGTATGTCATAGTAGTACTCTGATACCTTTAATTCGAACAGACAGTACGTAGATAGGGAAATGCAATGTGTACACGGGACCTCGGTGTTGGTCCCATCCAAAAGAGTATACATGTACTCATACTGCACCACTGAAAAGGTAGACCCACACCGGAAAATCCCGATGAACTTTCTCGGCCAACATCGGGAACGAACAGGGGACCTCTGGGTTAGCGAGCCAACATTTTACTCACCGAGTCACCACGGCTCCATAAACCTGTATATCGACATACCTTGTGTGTTGTGTTATCACGTAAAATTGAAATTTAATCAGTAAATTAAAATAGGATTGTAAGTATTTGAGTTAATCTCGTGTACCTTGCTACTCCGTCAACCCTTTGATGTTATATACAAATATATCTACCTACACCGTCTTTCATACTATATCTCTACATAGTGCAGTCCATTCATTATCGAGTCCATTCATTATCGGCAACCTGCTAAACGTATGAAATAAAATAAATGTGAATGTTTTCATTAAAACCTGGATGAATAGTACCCGAACGCATTGACTGTCGGATTAACAAATAATTCAATATATTTAGTACTTTGTAGAAAATAAACTTTTACACACTTTTCATTAAGTTTCTTATTCTGTACATTCATTTATTCGTCCTATTTCTAAATTTAATACGGTTATTTCATCCTTTATTTATGTATCGCTATTCGCTAATATTTCCTCGAATTGCTATAGATCAAGTCAACTGAATAACCTATAGAGTTTGTAACAATTAGACATTTTAATGCAGTGCAGAGATAGTGCTATTGGCACCTAATTAAAGGTGCTAAGTTTTAATTATATTTGATTGTTATTTTTGTTGCATATTCTGTAATATATTTATTTACTATCTGTAACATTTGCTTGATAAAAACGAGAGTATACACATCAAACTGTACCCTGTATTATATGTTCAATTACTAAATGCCAATCAAAGAAGATGAATAACGTCTATTCCCCCAAATTGAACGTTAGATGTATCTCTTTGGTCTCGATACGCAGATAATTCAACGGTATTATCAGCACAAATGTTCTTATCTTAATAAATGATTTCTTTATATCCTCTGAACATTTACATTACAATGAAATTGGGTTTAACGTCCAACGATTCTGCACCAACTGGACGAATGAAGACGACCATGAGATTGATATTTTGCTCTGGGTAGTTTTCCTGTATTAGATAAAGGTCTAGGACCTTTCGACTGGGACAACTGGGCAATGGACGAAAATACAGTATAACACATAGCTCTGTTTACTTTATATTTACGAATAAGTCTAAAATGATTTAGATATAAATTCTGCATCCCAGGACCTCAATCTCGGGTTAATCTCACAAAACGTTTTGATATCTGACGACTTTTAGCTTGAAGGAAAGAAAAATAAACGAAAACAAGACTTCAAAACATAACCAGAAACAAGATGGATGAATAGGCCTGAGGTCTTCTTTTCTAGTTTATTCAATCGTGAAAAACAAACTTTCGAGACTAAATCAATGTGTAGCCAAACACCGCCATTTGTACTGTCAATGGCGACAACCCCGGGAGATGAGGATGAAATCTTTAGACACCAACAACACCGTGACGAAGTATATCATACCCTATAAAAGGGTCAATTTCTGACAAGGTCTACGGTCACCTCTGCCTGGCGGTTGTGGTTTCGATCCCTGATGTCAGCGTATATGGCTTGGAAACGGGGCGCCTTCTCAACCTCGTGGTTTTACTCCGGGTACTCCGGTTTCCTTCCACATGGAAGACCCCTGTGTGTGGTCTAGATTATAAAAATGAAAATAAGACAGTTTGTCTGAAAGTGAGACAACTTGTCTGCGATATCACCCTCGGTGGAAGCGGACCTTAAACAACAACACCAGTTTTCGTTTCATCCGACGGATTAGATGCATTTTCCATGGCAACCCATTCAGGCACCAACCCTGACAAGTTACGTCGCCGGGCAGATGGATTTTGACGTGGGGAAGTCGCTGTCTGGACCAAAATAATCCTATGGCAATTACCCATGTTTATTATCCCGGTTGATGCAAAAAAAGTGGGATTATAAACCCAATTACATCTCAAACCGTATCTAAGAAAACCTAAACTACCCAAATCTAACAATCAGAAATGTTTCATTCATTTCGTTTCGTTTCCTTTCATTTCTAACTTTAGCTAAACAGAATCTCCCCAAATCCAACATATTATAGTAATCTTTCATGAGAATAAACGTGGAACATGACGAATAAAAGAAAACGTCTTCATGTTGATTTATACGCGAATACAGGTGGAGACAAATACCATACATTATACATTAAAAATCTGATCAATAACTCTAATTTACACTTGATTTAACAGCCCCAGGTTACATCGGTGGTGAGTATTTCACCTCTTCAAATAAAGACTCTTAATCCGCGCACAAAATCTAATCCCCTTCAATAAAACCCGATTACAAAATGGAGCTTTAGTCAGTCAAAATGCAAATGAAATGTCATAGAGTAGTTGAAATGAACTGAGTTATGAATGGAAACACGGAATATGTCGCGACCTGGAGTGGTACGGAGTGAAAAGATGAAAGCTAATGACGTTGTTGTCATCCGACGACTGTTTAAAATCGTACCAAAGAGCAAGAGCAGAGTCCTTTCACCGTCGATAAAAATCTTCACACTTGATTTGACTTTTGGTTTCTGGTTGAGTGAATCTAATTCGCTGGGTATTTCAATGATCGTGTCGTCTTACTAGGGGTTTCAACACGGTGTTTTTGTCTTTCACTAAAGTTTTTTTTCTCATCCGAAACCAGGCAGAAAAAATGGCGTGGAAAATCGCCTTATTTCATTGTACGCAGAACAGCATGAAATGGGAAGACAGACCCGAAACACGGGATGAAATAGAGGACCAATTATTGAGATGGCGAACCAAATGAACAAAGCACTCGAACCCTGTAGAACACGAGGGATAAACATCTTAATTGACAGAATCTCTTTGTTGTCATTTTAATGAGGGAATTTTTCAAAATGTGAAATTCGGCAGGCTTCGGTATTATTTCATGCGACCCAGCTGTTCGACTGACACCTCTGAAAGCCCTACGGTAGTTTAGTAGCGTACGTTTGTCTATGTACCATTACACTCGCCTGTCAAACTGTTTGACTAATGATTCGCCTCAACTGTAAATGTCCATAAAATTCTTGTTGAAATCTGTGAAAAGACATTACCCTCGAAATTAACCGAGTAATTTAGATCCCCAAATATCGGCCTGACTTAAATTGTTTTCACACCTCGATGAAAACCGATCAAGAAAAAATAACAAAGTGTTGTGAATGCAGAAATGTATATACGTGTATATATACACATGTTTGTTTATTTTACATTAGGCGCCCAGCGGTAGAAGCAACGCAGTCCGACATTATAGGTGCCCACCTTCATAGTTGTGGGCGGAAAAAGGTAACACTGTCAATACCTTGCATGTCTTAAACCCAGACTTCATTAGCCCGTTGCCTACAAAGAACTCATCTTGATGATCTTTCTTGTTTTAAAGTTAATTTTTTAAATTTTTCATTAACCCTTTTCATTAACCTCTTTCCTCACGTCACGTTTCACGTCAACCCTACTCTCACGTCATGATACGCCTCCACTACACCCCACATAACTCTACTTCACCCCCCCCCCCAACGTCTCACCTCCACCCCACCCCTGACCTCCACCCTCACGTCACGTCTCACCTTCACTCCACCCACCCCTCACGTTTCATCTCCGCCTCACCCTTACGTCACGTGTCACCTCGACCCCCACCCAGGTACACCACAACAGATTTGATTAGGAATCATAAACACATAATTTAAACAATCTCATTATTTTAAGATACATGTATATGCATGGGTGACAATCTAATGTTATTTTTATATTTCATTTTGGAAAAAAAAGCCCTTTTGTATTTAACAAATTATTTTTACAACCAAAAAACCGTGAAATATGGGACAAGCATCAAAACAATGAACACATGTGTGATGCGACTATGATAAACTCAAAGTTCTGGCCCACCCCCAGGGCTTCACACATCTGACCCTGAGATATCCCCCAATAAAATCAAACACGTGTCCTTTTTATCAGCAAAATCAACATATTTTTATTTTTATAATTAAGCCTGGCTACACATGACTATTTCCCGCTAATTTGTGACATATGAGGAGTTAATCCTGAAGGGTTCAGTTGAAGTTTGTACTAACCAAAAGATCTTCATCTTGTCTTTAAATAATGGACTGTTTGTTTAGTTTTAGGAATTTGTCGATTTTAATCTGTTTCGACTCATAGATGAGAGAGAGAAACGGGGAGGGGAGAGAGAGAGAGAGAGAGAGAGAGAGAGAGAGAGAGAGAGAAGGGGGGGTTAACGCCTACTAGACACGTCATCCATAGACTATTATACGGTTCCAGTTTATTTTACTAATTCGCTTGCATGAGGGATCGTCAGCAGTAGGAGTAAACAGGACGACCCAGAAAACTCCCCACGAAGGATGGAAGGTGACCCTACTACCTATCACGTACAAGCGGGGGGACCATTGTATATTAGTTTATGTTTTTGTCTATGTAGCAGGGACTCTTGTTACTCGTATTTTGGCTGGTGTCGTACACGATCTACTCGTCATAAAACATCTTATACCACCTCTAGTTTAGTTGGGAATATCGCACACCAAACAATCCTCGTTGCACCGTATATGCACATCCCAAAATGCATAGGATATGACTTATTTATTTTTCATGTTAGAGTTTCACGAAATCATGTAACTATCAATATTTGAGAATTGAGATATATCACCACGGTAGAAGCATAATGGGAAGGAATGCAACGTAGATGACAATTTCAAAATGGAAGGGGGATTGAGGAAGCGTGGTTCCACGGGTGGTGAAATGCGACCTGTATATCCGAAAACCAATGCTTTAAAAAATTTTTATATAGGCTGACTTGTGTTACCCCAATTTAAAGTGCAATTCGTAACACAATATCTGCATCTGACCTTCGCCATCTTGAGATTCGGTTTATTTATCCATGACATATAAAACCTTTAGACGTTATTGACAAAGGTAATGGCAGCTGATTGTATTATTTAAATAACCAAGGTATTCAACCCTGTATGTGTGTGTTTTATATACAAATACTAAAACATGATATTGAATAACACGACCTACCACTTAACTTACTGGTGGAACGTCTCGTGTAACTTTCAAGTATTACGTTATAAAGGCCACAAGATGATCCTCACTACCACTGTGATGACTTTTGTACTTACAATTTGTCTGCCGTTTTCTTGCTACTACAATTACACGAACGATACCTATACCATTACTTAAAACAGCGAATACTATTTTGTTAGATCTATATAACAGTAATTAAACAGCAACCCACAATATAAAGGCCTACATTACTGAGACTGAGACGACATTGTAAGTCATAAATGTGTAGGGGGTTTCTTGGTATAGTAGGTTACCAGTGTGGCAGTGTCCCCAGTATAGGATGTCCCCAGCGTGCCCGATTTCTAGAGTAAAAGGTTTCCAGTCTAGTAGTCTCCCCAGTAGCAGAGACCCAGTATAGGCAATGTGCATTGTAGACGTTTCCCCAGTGTAGAGTATTCACAGTGTAAAATGGACCACGGTGGCCTGGAGGTCGCGTGTTAGATCCCTGCATTGGGATTTTCCGCCGTGGTTCACCTTGTCAGTGCTGCAGGTCGGAGGGCCTAACAAGGACGGCTGTCAAATCATTCAGATGGGACGAAAAGCCGAGGTCCCGTGTTTCCCACAGTGTAGAGTATTCTTAGTGTAGGAGGTCCCTTATTGTAAGAACAGCAAACAATAAGACACCAATCTTGGCCAAGATATTAAAATTGGGTTGTATTCAAAATTTATTTTAATCAAAAAAAATGACTAGTTTTAAATTTAACAGGTGACATAAAGGAGATCTTTTAACAACAATCCTGTCAAATAAATGCATTTTATCGAATTTCAAACGCAGCAGATATTAACAGCACCCAGAGAGAAAAATCTATTATTTTTTAAACAAAGCGAAGAATCAACACAGCTTAACTTGCATGAATATCGGTTTAACTATGAATGACTGAGATCGTCTCAGTTGTCAATTCCCGTCAATAAACTGTCTGCGTCTATCATTATTACGACATCGTAACCGCCAATTAACGGATAGCAATACGTCGCAGTCTTTTCAAACGTTAAATCTTAATACGTTAAATGGAACAGATGGTCGCCGATGTAATTCTTGGCTTTGGATCAACGTCAAAAAACACGTGATTTATTGGTTACTAATGTCAACAATTAAAGTAAATTTTATTACTGATGGACTACTGTAGTTACACGGTTCGGTCCTCGTCTTCATATTGAAATTGTCATCGTGGTTTAAAGTAGAAACATCGTTATTTAGTTATAATAAAACCAACACGCCCTTAGGCTTCATATGGACTTTGTCATAGCGGTTTAACGTAAAGCAATATTGTTAATAATTTGTATATAAAAAGCGGGTTTCACAAGAAAATTATTATCGCTTTCACTTTTACGTAGATATTAGGATACAAACAAAAACTACCATAAAATCAAAAATAGAAAAAATAGTTTTAATCGATTTCATTTTAATGCCAGATAGTGACCAAGCGGACTGTTTATACAACGCACGTCACATCCTGGTATCACGTAATACTGAAATAAATTGAACTTTTGAACATTTATCAAATGGGGAATAACGTCCACTCAACACATACTGCGTGTATATCATTTTGGGACTAACATATGGAATAGATTTACGTTAATAAATCGCGTGCGTGCAAAGAAGTGGGATGGGGTGGGCGCTAACAGTTGGGTGGGCGCTAACAGGTGGGCGCTAACAGTTGGGCGGGGGGGGGGGGGGATCTTTAAAACCCACAAGGTAAGAGATGGGATCATATTCCTACCCAAATATAAGGGTGAGATCGAATCATGGCCGACCTTACGATACAATACAAGCGCGTTAGACCACTCAGCCTCCAACCCGTGGATCTTTAACAATATTTCGCTTTAAATCTGAACATTTTCTAGAATTACGACCGAAGACGTTTTGGATTACAATGTCGCCAACAGGTAACTCAAACGGCATATCATATTAGTATTTACGAGCGACACAGGACACGCTCATTGGGCAACAAGTGGAAACACGAGCCGCCATATTGCATTTTATTGCTTTTAAAACATTAAAACTACGGAAAAGTGGGATTAGTTAAGAGCCATTATTGGAATGTGTATTATAGTTAGTCATAGAAGGATAATGTCTTAAAATATTTATGTCACAATAATAATACATTTGTATAGTTTATTACCCTATTCTTTTTACGTACTTGACATCGTTTAAACATAGCTTAATTATTTATTCATCTTATTTAGGTATATTAATTACATCAAAAGATCACAACGTTAAGATTATGGATAACCTTTGCCAGCAAAAATTTCTTATCGTTCTATTTAGGTGTATTGTTTACAATGGAGGATGGTACTCTATGGATATTTAATTGAGATGTTAGCGTTTTATTTTTGAAATTAATACTGTTGATGAAAAATAAATTGCACTAAAGAGATAACGATGGTTAATTTTAGACACTATTGTAAATTCTGTTAACTTCTTTAATATAATATTATCTACAGCCGTCATGACTTCTGTCCTTTAAAGTAATGCTTAAAAATTTAAAAAAAAGATAAAGCTGAAAATGTAACTTTTATTTCAAGGTTCGTAACCAATTCATATCTTGTGGATTAGATCCAACTCTGGCACGTGACTGAGTTTTCTCAAAAGTTCTTGGGTTTCATCGTACTGCGATACACCACAACAAGCGAATTATTGATAGTATGGAAATAAATTGGTCTGTACAGACGGGACGATAACAAATTTGATTACGCTTGAAGTACAATATATTCTTCCACAGAAAAACTTTCTCCCATCATAAAACATAGGCTAATATTGGCATTCTCCGATGTATATTCTTGCTATAAGGAAATTCCCAAATCTAAAACAAACTTGGTAGGAAGGAGGAGTGGGGCGCTGACAAAACCACAAATTATCCTAAAGTCAGCCATATGTCGGTTGACAAATCAGTCACCATTTAATTGACGAAAATTATACATTCGGTTATTGGATGATTGGTGACCCTGACCTTACGATCTGGTGATAAATGGCGTCTTTAAAGTCAAGATGAGCGAATGTAAAATTGATCAGATTGTGCTGCCTTTAGCCTATCAATAAACGTTGTTTGTTTATCAGAGCATCTTTGTTAAATTCCACACGGCTGATACGGGGTATAAACGATCGCTAAGTAGAAAATTACAGACCACAGCGCCTTCAAAACATGTTCAAATCTACCGATACAAAAGCTGCTGAAAGTCAGTATTAATAAGCTAATGACGTAGTTAATATGGCGACGATATCACGTGGTATTGATAGGATCTGGTGAACTGACCGAGGTAAACGATATATATATAGATGGTTGTTGGTAGAGTTCATCTCTATTAAAAAAAGAAATAAAAAGTTCAATGTGGTCATATTTTGATTTACCTCAAGTTTTCTGACCCTATCATTATTAATATATCACCAACAACTGGTCCGATGGCATTCGTTATATGAAACAAACGTCATGATTGGTTGAAGGGAATTCCAAGCATAGGTCAACTTCAGTCTGTTTCAAACGTAAATTACGTTTTTTTTTTTTTCTTGAAATCGGAATCCCCCCCCCCCCCCACACACAGAATAAACCTCATTCGTCAGGATGTCATTAACTTTGATCATTCTCATTTTAAAGGAACGACGCGTGATAAGTATTTGTCGAAAATGTCAAATTTCTCTTGGCTTAATCCATGTTAATATGTACTGAGATTGATCATTAAAAATTGAATTAAGAAGACAACACCCAAATACCAATGCTAGATAATCTTTCGCTTTTAATGCAATCGAATTTAGAACAAGCCCACCAATTTGATTCACGGCAAATCGAAATGGAGACCGTCTTGTTAAATAAAACGAAGTAATATCTCTGTAAATACTAAACGGAAATGAAGTATTTTGCGCTAAAATCCCACATATTTGAAATATGTTTAATATCCTATATTCGGAATAATACAGATTTCTCATTTAACGTATGTTAATTCCGTGGCATTGTATTGTCCCCATTGTATATTTTCCTTTTTATCTTTTTGTGATTTAAGTAAAATTTAAAACGTATGTTACTTTATAGTGTATAGCAAATATTTGAATTTTCCGTCAACTTGTGACTAATTATCACCTTAGTCATCGTCCTATAACACCCGGTCATCCATATTAATAAATTAAAAAAAAACAAATTATCATCACAATCAAGATGGTTGCGATTCGGGAACGCCAGAAACCAAAACAGTAAATAAAACACCAGGCCATCCATCGTTCCTGGTCATCTTGATATTAAAAAGCTTTTAACCCCTTATCTCTCCCGTCTATATTATACTGTATAGTAGATATTATCACTGCTATTGTCCGCCAGGTCTAATGAGTTAATTATTTGCATAAAACTCACATAAATTGGCCCAGATAAAAGGGAGCCCGATAACCTGATGCCGGGTCGTACGACTACGGATAGTAATTAATGCTTTTGATGAACCCAGTACAGCAGGGAATCGGGTAAACTGGGAACCACATTAGGTGAAAGAGAGAGAGATAGAGAGATGACGCTTAACGTCCACTCGACACAAACTAGGTCATTTCGAGACTAACATATTTTTCAAATTTATTTCAATAATTCGCTTGCGCGTAGGAGTCTTCAGCAGTGGATGGAAACCGGGGGACCCAGAGAAAAACACGAGGAATTCGATGATAACAAGGCGGAAACATCGCTGTCCGGACAAAAAATGCCACCCGCCCTCTCCTTAGCACAACATGTCTATCGCCATTAGATCGGTTGGTGCTGAAACTTAAGACCCTATTTTATTCCGTTCCGATTTCATTGCGTTGTTCGTCATTGGACAATTAATTAAACTAGGACGACCTTTGATGTTTCCGAAATGATCAACTTGTATTAATGGGCAAGTCAAAATGCATTTTAAATGATAAAAGTTCAAACGTTTTAAATTGTTGAATATGAGGTGAGGTAGCAGGTGGAGTTATTAAATAGCCTGATATATGATATACATTATTGATATTCATATATTTATATCTGTATAAATTGCGATAATTGAATTATATTCAATATCATATACTTGGAATAATTAGGATGCATCACTTAGAATTATTTATCGTATGTTAATTCCGTTGCATTTACTATCCCGGTTAAGTCCATTGTATGTATATTTTACTGTTTTTTGTTTTACTATTTTTGTGATATAAATCAAATTTAAAATGCATGTTACTTTATAGTGTGTAATACGTAATGGATATTTTTCAAATCAAATGTTTTTATTTTAGGTATCGGATAGTTGAAGATTGAAGATATTTGAGTTCAATGGGATACTACGGTAGTTATTCGTTACCAAGCCTTAAGTAGTCCACAAACCGTTCATTTTGCTTTAATTTCTGGCGGGGTGGGGTGGGGGTACTGGCCGTGGTTAGTGGCATGGTTCTACCCCTTTCCGGGTACCCATCCTACTCATACGTATCATGGGTAACTGTACAACAACGAAGACACAGAACAAACAATATAGAATAATTAGAAAGACAAAATATAAAATACTCCCCCCTCCCTCCACCGACAAAACAATTTCCCCAAAAATATTAAATGATTTTATTGAGACATAGTAATTACAATCAGGACTGTAAATCAAGTGGATTAAGGGATTAACCGGAATTAGCAGGTGGGAGAGGATGAGTGTCAACTTACTAACTCTGACATTAAGCAGTAAATGTGTGATATTTATTGTTAATAAATCATAATTTCCCCGGGATTATCACACTTATATTAATAATAATATCATAAATACCAATAATATCCGATAATTACTTCTAGAATAATATCAACTTATCCTATCAACCAATCAAATTCAAACCCACTCCGTCATGCGTCACAGGTTTCTTCCTCTGAACCCAAGGCAATACAATGTTGCTTTTTTTGGCGCTCAAATTATAATCCATTCCATCGAATGGTCTAATTAAATTTTGCAATGGAGAATAATATCAATATCTTCCTTATACATTCATTAACACCAGGGCAAGAAATACATTTGTTACTTATGCAGAAGTTGAACTCTCGATCTAGGTGTAATGCGGTCCTTACTAAAAAAAATGTTTTTTAGGGGGTTTACACCCGCATCTTCCGCTGACGCCTATGACGAGTAAACAAACCTTCTATAAAAATCCCCCCTCCCTCCTCTGTCAGTGGCGCACGACGGAAGGCTGGGCAAGGGACCATGTATAGTCGTTTGGATGGGCCGAAAACCCGAGGTCCCCTGTACACATTGGGATACAAGTAAAAGTACTCTGCACAGTAGGAATTCGAAGAGTAGCCCTTATTATAGTGCCACAGTCCGGCAAAATTGTCCCCTATAGCCCATTGTATGGCGTATACCCGTCTTTATTAGCCCAGTCAGGCGCTGTTTCACGACACTTTAACTAAAGATAAAATCAAAATTTTAGTAGATACTTTAATTTTGATTGACCAATCACTAAAATCAATCTATTATTATCCAATCAAATTTGGATTTTATCTTTAGTTAAAATTTCGTAAAACAGGGACCAGAACAGTAGGACGTTAAACGCAATTTTATTTCTGTAAGAGATGGCTATCAAGAAATCTACACTATAATACCCAGTTTTTAAATTTCAAGATGCGGATTTAACTTTGGGGATGAATAGGTACATCGCGGAGATTGAAACCCCTCGTTTAAAGATTTGAAGAAATGTGAACAATATTATTATTATATAAAAATATTTAATGGTCCGTGAAATCAAACCCATAACGTAAACCACAAACACCTCATAATTCGAGAAGAGGAGATTTCAAATGTATTTTCTCAAATATTAGCAGATTAATAAATAATTCCTTAAATTATACAGAAATTATATGATGGAAGATCGTTCATATTGTGGGAAAATAAATAAACGTTAAAAATTATTATTCAACTAAATAACTTTAAAGTTGCTGACCAGAATTTGAAACCCTCTTTAAGTACAATAATGGGAAATATACAGATCACGATTCGACTAGGTTTCTCGGTGCTTTATCGGGGGAGGGAGATGGGGAGAGAGTGGGGGTGGTTTAACGTGGCGCGCTGTATCTTAAAGTCTTTCATGGAGTCGACTTGTGTGGTTTTGAATTCCTGTTTGTATGTGACAAGGAGTAGGGTCGCCTGTTCAACCTCGTGGGTTTTTTCGAGGTTCTCCGCCCGCCCCATCGCTAATGCCCCATACGCGCAAACGAATTATTGAAATAAAATTGAACCATATGATAGTCCTAAAATGGCCTAGTTTGTGTCCCTTGGACGTTAAAGCCTATCGAATCGTCGCTTAGTAATAAGCAGAAAGGATAGTGGCCCGTGTATTCGTTAAAATTGAATCTCTAAAAGCAATATCAGTCCACCACAGATGGCTCAAATCCATGCAGAATTTATAAAGATGTCATGACAATCGAGCAAGTCTGACGTATTTAGAGTCGGTTATCTAGTCTAGTTCCTGAATGCCTACGATTCATGTTTAATAACACTTCTAATTTTGCCTTTAGTTGTTTCCATATCCCTTGTATGATTGTCGTTGGTTTCGATGTTATTTTTAATTTTGTCTTTCAGTGTTTTTATATTTCCATTTCGAGCTGGATCATTGCCACTGGTTTTGGATTCTGATATTGTGATATTATTAGTTTTTTAAGGAAATGTTTTACACACAATATTATGAATAATTTACATGGGGACCGGTGATTCTATCATGATGTCGTGTCCAGGTCTCTTTGATGTACCAAACATGAACAATACTCGGGGATTAAAATAGGAAAATATAGACAAGGATTGCGTGATGTGACTCCATAAAAAAGTGGTTATAAATGGTAGTGATTTCATTATTGGTTAAATATATGTTGGCCATTTTGTTCCTAAATAAAAGACCACTTATTCCTATCATAGGTAGTTAATTCGTGGGTCTTTTCATCTTTAAAGCTGGCTGTAGACTTCATATTGAGTCACCGGAAGACAGGGTGAGATTGATATCCTTCATAAAAAATAAAATCCCCAAAACGCTTGGTTGACAAAAATCCATAGAGATCACAAGGAACAGACCACCAATGAAGGAAATGCCTTTTCTTATATATACGCATGTGGTTCCCAGGAGCCGAATCATGCAAGGTTCGAATAAAACCGCGATTGGTACGCCTCAATATGAATTCTTAATGAACGAGGGGAGGGGGGCTAGCTCAATAACCAGAAATGGCGTGGTTTCCTTTTGTCAGTGGTGCAGCATGGACGTGTTCGGAAAGGATGGCGCAAACAACCGAAGTCCCGGACACACATTTTGCCTACGGTAAAAGAACACTGGACAAAAAATCGCTGCTATCCGGGAAATATCTAAAGCCCCCCCCCACCCGCCCTATAACACATTGCACGGCGCATGCCCAATTGGTGAAGACGACACACAGCGTTACACCCAATTTTAGTTGGTATTGAATGGAGAAGATCGGGGGTAAATGATTAATTATAAAGATTGACAAATGGATGCGAAACATTTTAATATTATAAAATGAGTGGCGAGTTGACAAACAACATCCGACAATGGCCAATGTCATCACTGTACATGATATATAGTACCTTGTCAAACAAATGAATGGCAAAAATCCAATTTGTTCAAGTGAAAAAACTAATAACAATCCCCCACCATTATCGGAGAGTACAAGAAGAAGGAAATATATCGGGAGATCTCGAGTCAGATAAACTCGTATCCAACTTGTTGATCGGCCACTGATAAAAATCTTAGTAAATAAAAATCTCACCTCGGTACATTTATATTCTATGTTAAATAGAAATTAATTGCGTGGAGAGGAAGACCGGGGACTAATCATCACGTGACGAATGAATGCTCGCATTGATGTTCCGTGTTCCAAATCACGGAGTCGACTCAAACGTTTCATTTAAGCGTATCAACGATCAAAAGCACTTGAACTCACAAAATGATATTCTTTCTAAGTTGCGGACAAAAGCAAATAATGGTTTAAAAATGACTTAAAAAATAAAATGTTTCTGTTCGTTTTTGACAATTTTGAAATTCTTTTAAAATCACTAACAAAAGACGCGTTGAATGATATAAGCTGAAACTTCAAAAAACAAAATTAAAATTTACTTATAAAAGTCTGTTTTTGATAATGTTTCGTTGTACTAAACAATGATATTTTATCCTCGGCTTCGGATCTTATCTTTAAAAATGAATTTTTTTTTTTATGAAATAAGGTGTTTTTTCTTTGTGCTTTTGTTGTTTAAGAACACACAGTTTGATAAAGATGATAATTTGTGGGGTTATATTTAAGACTGACGGGTTTTTGTTACACCTATCACTACATAATAACTCAATTATTATTTTGTGTTTTGGTTTGGGATGATGTCAGTCAGTGCTTTTTTAAGCTTTCATATTACATATGAAAGCTTATTGTTTTTGTTAAGATTATTATTGTTATTATTATTTTTTTTTTTTGTGTCATTTCTGCAAATCGGATTTCTCAGAATCTAACCATGGGATCTTTCTGAAACTTTGACCTACCCCCCAAAACTGGGTGGCAGTTTTTGATTAAATATATTTTCAAAACGTTTTACGAATTCGAAATCACAGAATTTTACGAACGAGTGAATTTGACCTGCATTACTGTAACTCTGTGACTATTTGACCTATTTTACTAATTCTTTTTTCTTTGAGTACCTTGACAAAAATCATTTTCAACTGCAGTTTCAGATTTTCGAATTTCGAAAATTCGTCGCTGTGATTTCAAACCGGAAGTTGAGACCAACTTGACAACTTCTTTAATAGTTCTACGATTTTCATGAAATTTAGTATGTAAGTAGATCTTAACCATGTGACTTCAAAAATATAAATAGAAATTTTCTAAATTATCTCCCCTTGGTGAAATTAAGGATCAAAGTTTTCAAAAAAATCGAAGAAATATAGGTCAGAATGACCTGATTTTTTTTTTTTGGATACTAGATAAGTAAATACTGATTCGTACACAAAATATTGAGTTTGTGGGTTGAACCGGAAGTGCCGCCATCTTGAAACGTGAAAAATCACAAAGGCTTTTTTGCTATTTTACTTACAGACACGGGAGTTATATTTTCTGAATCCTTCAAGGATGGCCTAAAAAACGTTCGGAGTAGAATTTTGATTTAGGTCAATTGATGGTCGCCATTTTGAAGTGAAAGTGAAAAATAGAAGCAATTTGAAGGGCCGAGAATTTGGAACACAATAACTCTCCTTCTAATTCAGCTAGAATGTTCAAACTTGGTGTAGACGTTCACTAGGTCACTGTCTTGATTGAGTTCAAAGATGAGCATTTTCTGCTTAGGGTAAGCAGAGATAAGCAAGCTGGTTTGTTGATTCTTTAGGGCACGATAACTTTGGTTATAATGAAGGGAGGGCGATCAAACTCTTGTCAATCGAGAGTCTAATAGCTAACCTGTTGTGTGAAATCATTGTATCATTTTTTCTTAAATGTCCGGGGTAGCCGAAAAAAAGAGATTGAAAATCCAAAGAGTCGTATTTTTACAATTTAGAGCATGTTTAAAGGTCTTTCTCGTAAAGTCAACATGTGTTTCCTGCAAATCGTTTTTCTCAGAATCTAACCATAGGATGTTTCTGAAACTTTGACCTACCCCCCCAAAAATGGGTGGTGAGTATTGATTAAATATATTTTCAAAACGTTTAAAGCATTCGAAATCACCGAATTTTACGAACGAGTGAATTTGACCTGCATTACTGTAACTCTGTGACTATTTGACCTATTTTACTAATTCTTTTTTCTTTGAGTACCATGACAAAAATCATTTTCAACTGCAGTTTCAGATTTTCGAATTTCGAAAATTCGTCGCTGTGATTTCGAACCGGAAGTTGAGACCAACTTGACAACTTCTTTAATAGTTGTACGATTTTCATGAAATTTAGTATGTAAGAAGATCTTACCGATGCAACTTTAAAGATGTCCTTAGAAATTTTCTAAATTATCTCCCCTTGGTGAAATTGGGGATCAAAGTTTTCAAAAAAATCGAAGAAATATAGGTCAGAATGACCTGATTTTTTTTTTGGATACTAGATAAGTAAATACTGATTCGTACACAAAATATTGAGTTTGTGGATCGAACTGGAAGTGCCGCCATCTTGAAACGTGAAAAATCACACAGGCTTTTGCGATATTTTACTTACAGATATGGGAGTTACATTTTCGGAATCCTTGAAGGAATGCCTAAAAATCTATCGGATCAGAATTTTGATATCGGTCACGTGATGGTCACCATTTCGAACTGAATACGAGAAAAGGTGAAAAATCGACATTAACGAGCACGTGAATGAAAGCAATAGGCCGTAGTTTGGAGAATATGTCTCCTATTTCCAAAATGAATACATTTCTGGATAGCCGGCGGGATCAGGGTCGAAATATTGTTATTTGAAAATGTCACATTTTCGAATTTTGTCTTTGATGTTTTTCGTGCCGATAAAGTTGTTTACGATTGAAAAATCATAAAAACTTCTCTATATTTTGACCGATTTTAATGATTTTTTTTTTGTTGATGAGATTATTTACATGACCCATGACATGTGACAGGAAGTGACTGTTAATATGAAAGCTTTAATATCTGCTTTGCAGATCTAGTTTGTATTTGTATCTGTTCGCGTTAGTATTTTTTTTTATCTGCACGGTTTTGTATTTTGATCTGTAAGGGTTAGTAATTTCGCATGTACGGATTTTTACGGTTTTGTATTTTCAACTGTTGGTGTTAGTAATACGGGTTTGCACGGTTTTGTATTTTAATCTGAACGGTTTTGCGATGTTCAAGGCTGAGGTGAAATGCAGGAGGACCGGCCATCAGTCACTGTTATCGTACAACGAATGTACACCAAGTTGATCTCCAAACACATGTAGGCAATATTTTACGTGATTTCCGGAACGCAAGAACCAGATTTAGAGTGTGACGTCATCGTGGCCATCGCAGTGCAGTTGTCCAAGAAACAAGGATGCCAAGTGTCATGTGAGATCATTCATGAATTGATGGAGCCTTATTTTTATTTTCAAAGACCGTCGTCACCAAGAACAACAAGATGGGTCGCGGTTGGCGACCAGTTTCTGGTTGAATCAGAACAATATAGACAACCTTGAAGGAAACCCTAACCAATTAATAGACGATGTATTCGAGACAACTGAACATGTATATCGTGAAGTAGAAGGCGATCCAGCATGTTAACCAACACAATTAACATGCAATTAGATAATTATGTTTAATAATAATACGATTATAATTAGTCAAGATCAGGGAAGTTTGACAGATTTAACAGGTCTAACTGTCATGTATGAGGTGTTATAGTATGACGTATCATACGATTATTAATAATTATGACCAATCTCTGGGGTGTAATCGCCGCGACAGGTCATCAACTTCTACAGGCAGGTAACATGCTTCGAGATGTTATATCTATTACTTGATACACGCGACTGTAGACTTGAACATAAAGATTTTGCTTTTATATCGCAGATTACAAGATGTTCATTCTAACTAAAACAGGAGAATTATTTCCTCAACACCGTACTCGGGTCATTTTGAGACCACCATATTATGGTAATTATCAGACCAACTGTTACATGTGCTTCAAAAGAAGAAACGGGGTTTTACTTTAATGACTTTGTTACCGTTTACTCTTCTTGAACGTGAACATCAGATACATTTTTTCTTTTTGTTGCCCAAAATCGAAATGATTAGCACATGCGGTACACGACAGCACAGTCTTCGCAACGTTGTGCTCGAGTCAATGAAATGGTAACTGCTTTTAATGTGATTTCGATTTTCTTTTCAACAAAAGAATTTACAAAGTCAATTGTCATGTTTTGGTTAAGGAACTACGGTGGCTCAGGTCCAGTGTTCGATCTCTGTGTTGATAGGGAAGTTCATTGGGATCTTCCGGCGTGGTTCCCTTGCCAGTGGTGCAGAGCGAGGCCTGGCAAGGGACACCGCATAGTTTTTAGGATGGGAAGAAAAACCGAGGTCCCGTATACACATTGGCGTATAGAACACTGTATTTTCACCATCCCAGTCGAAGCAGAAAAGTAGGACGTAAAAATCCAATTTCATGTTTAAGTTGAATATCAAAGGCCTGAACTGCATCCCCGGCTACATGACAACATCGTCACATTACGTGTTATATTAATATTAATAGATTAACACCCTTGTTAATATACAGGTGTAGACACGAGGATTATCTTGTCTGGCTAGACGAAGATGGATTTAATACAACACTCTACTTGAAGAGATTTAATAACATATTACCCTCATAAACATGGCGGTGTTTATATAACACTACAAGATGGACGAAGGGTAATTAATTTTACACGCAGTACAGTAAGTGCTGATATATGTATTGTGTGCTTGGACTGGATTTTGCAAAACAATAAAAGAAATTCAAACGATTTATTAAAATATCGCGCTTTTAGTAATATTTTCAAAAGCAGGAAAAACATCTGATTCGGGAAGCGAAGTTTGGAGCCACAGTTCCTGGGTTTTAAACCTTTCTTCTTCGGAATGTTCTTTCTTCTTTGGAATGTTCAAGCCTGGTTTCCCTGGTGGCTTTGCATACATGACGTCGGTTTACTAACCTGAATTTCCTGAGTCTTATCCCTATATTTTTGGGGGATGTTAAATCCCGGTTTTCCCGGTGGCGTATTTGTAAATATAGCGTTGAGTCATAGACCGGGGACTCCCAGGTACTATCCTGGTAATGGCTGAAAACGATTTACCAGCCTTGCCTGGCCAAGTCAGTGGTCAAGGAGGGGGGGGGGGATATCAATGTTCTAGTCGTACAAGTACTCGCTGACGTGTGGGTAAATACATTCGAAGAAGAATGGGCGACGAAATTTATCTCATGCCACACTGCCTGGCATATTGCTCTTTGATTACCCCCGGGTTTTGGAGAGAAGAGTAAGATGTTAAACCCCCATTTCATTCTATATTCATGCTGTTTTTGGTAAACGGCCGTATTGTTATTATAGACTAGGAAAACTGGAGCTCACGGGTTATCTCGGGATTTTCCGGCGTGGTGTCCCGTTGCTAGTGGTGCATGACAGAGGGTCTGACAAGGACAGCTGTCTAGTCGTTCGGATGGGAAGAAAACCCAAAGTTCCGTGTAGACATTGGCGTGCCCGTAAAAGATAGCTGGAATTCGATATAAGAGTATGGCTTATTCCCGGGTCAGTAGCCCAGTCAGAGCAGAACAGTGGGACGTTAAACCCCATTTTATTTCATTTATTATGGACTATGATGTACGCTAAAGATAGCATTACTATCGCTTTAGTTGTCTAGAACATTCAAAATGAATCAATAGACACCAACTTCTGCATCAACATAAAATTATTGTTTTAATCGAATATTTGTGATTGGATATTTTCGTCAACCCTTATCCTTTATTCACGTATCTTGAATATTTGGTACATTCGTGCTTTGATAACATATTTATCTGTACTAGCCATATTTGTCTTCTTACACAATATTATAACTTCATACGAACGTCGACTTCTATGAGACAAGGCAAATCCACACCGCAGTTGCGCATATAATCATAAATCGTGAATTGACTATAAGCACCAATCTACAAACGTTAAGCGGATTATGAAACCCTAAAATGTTCATGTACATGCTACAAACAGTAGTTTGATTTACACTGCATACCCTTACGGCAACGTCTCGTAGTCGTATAACATAATTCTGACAATACGTTTGCTTTTTGAAGCACGGGTGTCGATAAATCTACACCGATTGCGTACTAGTGTTATCCTATAAATTACAACCCGTTTGGACTATACTAGCTTCCGGTTATGTTTCATTGTTTTATGTCAATGTTTTTGATAAATCGTTTATTTGGTAATCTGCCTATTTACAACCCCTTCACCAGCTCTTGAGTCCCACTATTGTCAACACGGAGAGTTAAAAGGCCATCGTAAAGGGACCATTAACCGATCCCTTTTATGACCCCTTTGTGTAACATTACGCGAGCGTTAACGACCCAAAAAGACAAATAAGAGTTTTTAATAAACAAAGTTTCAAGTGTTCTCTTCAGGATCATTTCAGGACTCAGTGCTTCGTCGAGTATTAGGGAGTGACGTAGCCTCGGGTTAAAGAGTCTTAAAGAGAAGTTAATACCTAAAAAAAGGGTCTCCACCTTAATGGGTCATTAATCGCGAAAATGAGGGCTAGAGAAGTGATAGTTACAGAGAGTTCAATGTTATCTGAAATCAGCAATATTTTTGTCAGATATAGACACATTCAGCGAACGAACAACACAAGTTTAGAGAAAAGCTTAGCACCCGGCTGTTATAGTCATTAAATATTGCTAGTATATCGATCATCGGAACCTTTAAAAATCAACCACGTGTTTATTTGCCTATATATAGTCACAAAACAATCAAGTTTAAGATTGGCAAATAACATACATTATCTCAATATAAATGACATTAAATTGATATTATTTTTCTTACAGTAACATACCATGTTCTCAACAGATAAATTATGTGAAATTAATATTATATTTCTTAAATAATATACATGCTCTGAATATGAATCATATTAAATTGATTTTATCTTCTTAATATAAGACGCACACTCTGCATAAAAAAATATATATGTATAGTAATATTATTTTTCATAAACTAACATATAGAAGTGTCTTTTTATGAGCTTTCCCCTTAAACATTTATAATTAGCAACTGCTGTCTTCTAATATGTATATGTACTGATCCCTGTTTGATATATGTAACTTTAAGAAATGTGTTTCTAAAATCTGTTAATATATTAAAACTTATTTTATGGCATGGACATTACACTTTATAAAAGAATTAGACAATATTTCCAACAATTATAGAGCCCTCTTCTGACAATTTCTAGGCCATTGGTGAATATCACGCGAAGCTCTGCTGATGAACATCGAACATCATCAAGGATATTAATGACAAAAAGTGATTTTTATCGAACAAACCAGGTAAAATGGTTGATTATCCCCCTCCCCACACACCTGTGTTACAAAGATGGATTATGATAGTAATTATCTTCAACGTTTTAAATCCCTGACATGAATATCGTGAATCAGTTTTTATTTATTAAACAGAGGCATGGTTTAAAGTTTGAATCAAGCTACATGATGTCCAGAGTCGGTCCATTAACTACGTTAAATACACCCATTGTGTTACTCTAGCCAAAAATATCTATATAAACGACTTATCAGTATGGTCGAGGCATTTTAGCGAAACGTAGCGATTACATTCTGAGATGAAAAAATGCGAGCTTCGCTTAAAAAACGACATCACAAACAAATAAGTCAAACCAATTTAAAAATGACATCTCAATGGGCTTTTAAGACACTACAGAAAAACAAAATGTCTTCTTTCATTCAAATGTATATTTTATAGTAAAATTTGTCTCCAATGGAGTTGAAAATTACACGGAAAACGCGTGTTTGTGTTGTTGTAGCGAGCAGTGGAATGGTTGAATTCAAGTAGCGTTTCATGGACTACAATCGCTAAAATAAATAATAAAAAGTACGTGGGGTATTTTTGTCATGACAATTGACCAATAACTAAATAAAGGGAGTTAATTATATAGTAGGGGTTGTATTAAAGGTATTTAAGGTCGCTAGGTTTAGATATTAAATATTATAATATATTATATATGTAAAGGTAATTAAGGTTAGATACAGGTGAATTGTATATTCGCTGTAGGATATATACTCACCTGTACAGGTTGATATAGTTTACCGTTGAATATCAAGTATGCTAATATATATATTTCTATATTATACTATAGAGGTTCCCTTTAGTGCGTTTTAATACACGCATCCATTAAGTACCACCCCTGTAGATAGATGGCTTCTCACAAATCAATGCAACAATAGCCATCGCCCTCTCCCTTCTCCTTTTTTCGTTGAAATGTACTTTTGCCACGCCCGATAATTGATTTAATCAAAATAAATAAATTAAATCTGGGTTTTACTTTTCTGCACCTACTGTGCTAATGAAGAAATGACATATGTCATAGGTTGCGTTCTATGGGGGAAATAAGGCTGCGCTGGAGTTGTCTTCACCTCCAGTACCACTAAACACCTTATCCATGCCAGATCAAGGACAGTGGCGGTATAGCCTAACCTTGTTTTGATTTGAGATTTATAAGGGATATCTAACGTTCTACCAGTGGTAACCCTATGCTAGTGACTTCGTATTGTCGTACTGTACGATTAACTAGACAGATTTCCTTATCAGCCAACTGGAAAATCCCGATAAACATCCCCTAACGACAATGATATCAAATCCAGGATCTCAGGGTAGTCATCCAGCCCCGTACTCAAAGAGCCACCGTGGTCCCCGTAATAAACAATTATACTGTTTCAGGGCCATTTAATTACAAAAAGTAAGCAATTTAAAATTCTGCACCCACCCCTTTCAAATCGTCTATTGGAAATCGTGTGCGTTTCAGTAAATGTTTCCAGAGCCGATAATCAAATAACGACCTTGACCAGTCCTTTGCATCCCAGGTTAATTACATCTCTATCTTTTTACAAAACCAATTCTTAGATTGACATTAAGATGGATGGAGATTGTGTAATGGCGGACGGGAAACAGAGCAACACGTCACTAGGGAGAAGGTTATAAAAAGATTAGTGAAATGAAGCGAGTCTGGTTCTTTTCAAAGAGAATTCCACACAGAGTTAAAAGCTGTCATTTAGTATGAAGAGAAAACAAAGACGGTTCTTTAACTCCAAGATTGACTAACCGGCCCCTCTATAATCTAAAGTCAATCATTACACAATCGTACCCCCCAGACCCCCCAATAAATCAACCCCTAACCGACTATCTTAATACTATTAAAAACCGTTTCTATTCTACCCCCTGTCGGGTGTATTGAACGGGGTAGTTAACAGGGTTGATTTGTTAGGCAGCATGAAGGCGCGGGACTGAACCTGGAGGCAAAAACTTAATACGGGGTTATATACGCCGATATTTTATCGACTAATACGATATAACAATAGGCGGCAATTGGATTTAAGAAACGCAATATTTTAAATGGACAATTATTAGACAGTAAATGAATTAGAGTTGGAACGAGAAAGTTGAGTAATTTGACCTTTTGTATAAACGATGTGAAAATATATATACTTACCTTTTTAAGCCTTAGGCCTCCGTCAGAAATGGAGTGGCGTCCTTACAGCGCTGCTGCGACCGTACGGCGACCTGAAAATGCATACGTGAACACAATGCGATCAGATCAGACTCAGCAACGATATCTGGCGTTCCCACTCCACTTTAACCACGCTTATGACGATCTTGACGCGCTCTGAGACCATTTTTCGTCGCCGTAGCAGCGCAGTAAGGACGCCATCGCGGTCTGACGGGTGTATTAACAACTGTTTTACATAAAGAATTTTAAAACTCATTCCATTTTAATGATTCCAACATGTATCCTTTAATAGATAAATAAATCTATCTCACGGGTAGTTGCGACCCGCCCTTCCACCGACAATTGATCTTATGTCTGAAGTAGGGGACCGCGGTGGTCGAGCGTCAGGGGCACTGGACCCTCGATTAGAATGTCCCAGGTCGAGATCGTCCAAACCCGATTCCCAATTGTCATGGATAGCATCTGAGGGTCTGATAACTAGTCGTTGGGATGGGGCGATAAGCCTAGGCACTTCCGTGTATACGTTGACTGAGCACGTAAAACAACCCGACGACTGATGGAAATAACCCCACTCCCTCCAAAAATATGTAGCAAACAAAACCAAACCCAAATACCTTTGTGGGCACAGCGTCCCTGAGCCAAGTGATACATGGGGAGGGGGCTTTTGGCAGGGGTAGCCCTGCGCCCCATTCCAAAAACTGGCCTGACAACACTAATTAATTTAAATAATAAAAGTTGAAAGAACATAAGAAGTAATGACCTTTTACCACGATGTTTTACAACAGTATCAAACCAACCAACACGTTTTTAACAAGTTTAACGTGATAGATATAACTATCCCAACAAACTGGTGAGTAAAAAACTTCTAAAGGTCGTTCAACTAATTACATCGTAACCTTTCTTTTGTTTTATCGGACCAACTAACATTGCAGTGATAACCAGAGACTCACGTGGTCGAGTATGACATTTATACATGCTGTCATCATTGGGTTAGTGAGGAAGACGTTGGGTAACTAACCAGGAGAATCCGTGTTGGATCCCTATTGTTGACCGAGATAGTTCGTCGAGATTTTACGGTGTATTTTCCCCTTGTCATTAGTGCAGGCTGGAGAGCTTGACAGGGGACACCGTATAGTCGTTCGGATGGGGCGTGAAACAAAGGTCCCGTGTACACATTGGCGTGCATGTTTTATTTCGATATAGGAGTAGATGGTAGTGCTGCTGCCCGGGTAAAATATCTCCAATAGCACACTGTACTGTGTGGCATTTGCCCGTCTTAATTAACCAAGTAGGTACAGAACAGTAGGACGTTAAACCCCATTTCATTTTATTTCATGTTGGTGTTAAAGTGCGAATCCCGAATTTCATAGAATCTGAAAATTACAAGTTCGTATACGTATGAAATTTTAACGCCAAAATACAGAGGAATTGTGTATTTACCTTGTCTGAAAAGTTCAGTTCAAAATATTCAGTCGTTTGGACGTGAACGTCAAAATCGCACCACAATCAAATATCCGGACACTAGACTTTTTAAATAGTTGAACTTGATAAATGAGACTACATGCGATACCTATTGTACACTTCATAAATAGAGAGCTTGCGGCACTCAGCATGTAGACGCGTATTATCCAGGCACTTTTTAGGATGCAACCAAGACGCCGGTCTTCAAACACAGAGCAATACCGACAATTGGAAATTTTTTGAAAACGTATCACAACGCTTGAGGTAGTTACTAGGGGCTAAGTTATAAGTTATTAAAGGCCTTTCATACAAAATTAAGCAATTTTAAGCCCCAAAATGTAACTGGGATTATTCCTTTAAGTACAAGGAATTTGATTTTAAACAGCCCCCATCATTTATGATCTGGGGATTTTCTGTAGTCCAGATAACAGAGAGGTGCCAAGATAATTGGCATGCACGTTCTGCCCTTTCGCTTAAGCGATTGAATAAGTTGCGATTACGGGACAGCGATCATTTATTGGTGCCACTCTAGTAAAACAGGCGCTGCTTGAGACCAGGGGGAAAGTGTTCTGGTATCATATACATAGAAATACAATGACATAACATTGATGAGACCCGAGTATAATTAAGAAAAATTGATCATGGCACATGCCACCCGATGACCTATCCATTCTATAATAACATGTGTCTCTGTACTGATCGAAATTATATTATGATTACAACAGAAAACCATGATTAAGATTACGTTTATTATGTCTTAAAGGTGTAGTTGAGGGTCGAAACTGATACCACCCCAAAGGTAATATTATGTCAGTAACAACGTTTACACTTTCAACAAAAGTTTTAGTTTTTTGTTATGTTATTACTGCACATTGCAGGCAGGTCACTGCACAATGCAGGTCGATTACTGCATATTTCAGGTCGATCACTGCACAATTCAAGTTGATCACTGCACATTTCAGGTTGATCACTGCACATTTCAGGTCGATCACTGCACATTGTATAAAATAATACTGATAGTAGAAACGTCCGCATTCACTGTAGAGATATCACAGGCAAACTTTGTGAGAACATTGCATGCTTTTTCTTTATACTGGGTTAGACTTATAGGATATTACCCCATTCTGCAGAAAATAATCGGGAAAATTAATAATCATTAAAAGGATATCTAACTTTTAAAACTAAACACTAGATGACCTCTGGTCTCTTTGTTAAATTTTATAATGGAGCTACGCGGCTGTCTTTACGCCCAAATTTAAATAACATTATTATAATATCTTTGTTAAAACTATTAGATAAATTAGAGTTCAAGTTAAAACTATTACGATCTATTAGAGTTAAAATGTTTTATATTTTGATGAGTTTGACACATGAAATGACATGTGGCTGGGTTAAATTAACCATAGTGTTATAGGTTTATGCTACATTAACTAAACGTTTAAACACAGAGACAATCTTATATCTACAATACATACATCGCACTGCTAATGGAGAGACGAACAAACTAAGAGAAAAAGAGAGAGAGAGGTTGAGGGGAAGTGGGGCGGGTAATGTAGACATAGCTTATTCATCAGCCCTTTGCTATGAATGAATTTTAACAAGTTATTGCTCTCCGATAGAAATGGGATTTTTTTAATATTTATATTATTCATCTTGCACGTTCATCTGTGTGACTGTCATAAAAATTCAACTTTTGCTTAAAATGTGTATGCTGTCCTTGGTGGATGAAATGATGGAATAAAATCTAATCTTATCTATCATGTTACGCCATATTGCAAATTGCAACAGCCATAACTTTTTTTTAATGTTCATCCAATCTTTACATTTTATATATCATTGAAAAGCGTATAACATGTACTGTCTGAATATATTACATAACTCAAATATTATTGTTTACCCCAAGTGACTCATTTGGCTGTCACTGGTCACAAATGTCTAAATAATAATTCACATATCATTTGAAGCCACAAATAAAACCCTTAGGTCTTATATCGTTTTAAAAGATCGCTAGTGCATCATGATGCCCATGCTGGCAATAAAAATATGTTCATCTGATGTTCAAATTATATTAGGGTGTTTTTTTCATCTTATAAAGGTATGTCTTGTGGCTATTTTAATGTTGCGCGGTTTTTGGTTGTTCTCAGTAGACCTATTCCCGGATATAATTGCTTCACCCTTTGTATGTAACCTGTCACCTTGAGTAAAGAACATAGTATAATAACACTACAACTAACGGTAATCTTTCTGACAGTCTGTATTTATATACACTAAACAAGGTCAATTGAAACAAAAATACATGGCTACCCTTTTATATCGTTAGCTTTATGACTCACAGAGGAAATAACTGCCACTCTTTAAACCCTAACTCCTCGAGGTTTCATTATCGAAACCAATTTATATTTGCAGTACAGCAACTAACAGGCGTATACATCCCACCCCACCCCTACTCCCCAAAAACCAACGCCCTAAGGTTTCGAAAAATACGACTTGAAGGTCAACAAAAACACATTTTGCCCTCTATATTGTTACCTCACAACAGAAGAATCTCCCCGCCACACACCCCTCCACACACACCTCTTTAAACTCCAGTGCCCTTAGGTTTAGGAAATGTCGATTTAAAGTTGTGAGGTAACGGGCCAAATGTTATTTATTGACCTTGAAGTCGAAATTTCCCTAAGGTTTCGGAAACGTCAACTTCAATTTTAAAAACAAATACATTTTCTCAGCACAGCGATTTTTATTGCGTCCAAACCCAGTATTAGAATTACTAATTGAGCTAGGGAACATGACCAATTATTGTACGAATACCCGTATGTATGGATGGTGATGAATTACATATGACTATATTGTTCAGGTTGTATGCAGTGCCTGAAGCGGAGAGGCAACAGGTCGGTTTTTAATGATAAGCTGCTGACTCGTCTTTTGTTAGAAGTCATTAAGCTGAACACTTTAATTATTGTGAATTAGTCCACGACAGTTTCACTGTGCAATAATTTATATCGTAATTTTTTTAAAATCAATATTAGCCCGCCTGGTCAATATTATGTGATCTTATTTGTATAGGGTTAGTAAAATAATTCTTTCATTATGTTTTTTGTCGTAATAGATTATTCCTGGTCGTTTTGTTCTGACGGGGGACGAGGTGACCGCTCATGTTTTGCACGGGAAGCAAGATGACATTGGGACACAGAAAAAACATTTCAGCTGTGCGGAACATGGTTGGGCCCCATGTGTAATATATCGGAGCCGCAGTATATATTTCTCATTGGTTTGGACAATATATGATTATGACGTAATCAAGGTCGGAATCTGCCAATTGCGTTTAAAACCGCATTGAAACTTCGAGATATTTCCTATTTGAGTGGTGATGTAAAAACTTAAGGAAGCGCTTCATGACATCCAATTCATTTAACGGCAGAAAGAGACAGCGATCGTCGTATAGAAATGGAATGAAATGAAACGCGATTTAACTTCCCGTTCTTCGGCTCCATCCGGGTTAATGAAAAGGAGGTTGTTATAGAAGTAACTAAAGTGAAAGTTTATCGGGATTTTCTGGCGTGACTCCCACTTGTCAGTGGTACAGAACAGGGTGCCTTGTGAGGGACAACGTACTGTCGCTCAGATGGTACGCAAAACCGAGGTGACGTGTGTATACATACGACACACCTGTGCTTGCCTACTCCATGATCAAACACGATAGCAGATGGCTTCCATCTTGTTTACTGACGGTACTACTTATTTTAAGACAGACTCGGCTTTCCAATTTATAATATCTACGTCATTGGGGATTTCCAATTTATACTCACTGGTTGCTATGACCCGCTATGGCGTTGTCTAGAAACGCGCGTGCTCGCGTAAGTTTAAAATTTTTGCTATACGTTTAACATGGACTATTTGATGTAATTTGCCTGATTTGATTTGGCCCCATTTCCATAAATTTAGGTTGTTTTTTAGAAATTTTTAGCAAATGTTAATCTTAGGTGTTTTTTAATTCTAGCCGAAGTAAATTTTTTTACAATTTATTGCGAGTTAAGTTATCGTCTCTAAGAGGCGGGCGTAGTATTTTAAATGGCGGCCATTTGCCATCATGTGTATTCTTGAAGTAGGTACACATGATGTAATCGTATGGTGTGTATATTGACATGCACGTAAAACAACCCATGGCAGTTGGAATTCCATACATGAGTTGGCCGTATCGCCGCTGTTCTATCAAAATCTATTCCCCCGTAGCATACTGCATGACGCATGCCCGTCTTCATTAGCCCAATCTGTACAGGACAGTAGGACATTAAACCCATTATATTTCATTTGATTCTTGTGAAATCTAGTGAGCTATTACGGGAGGTGTTACTATATAAATGATATATATAATAGAAAGGTGAGAAGCCATGACACCTCCCAACGTTTTTCTCTTATAATAAACTGTTAATGTCATATAACCGTCGCACTATCTTACCGTGGGCCTCATACACAATGGTCGTAAAGTCAGATTCAGGCAAGTACGATAATCCTTCTGACCCGTTACATATTGTTATTTATACCGTGTTACCAAGGGGTCGCGTGCAGCGGCTGAGTTGACGGCGACTCCGATAACCTTATGTCACGCTTATTGACATAAATCATACGTATTGCACAAAAGAAATGGATTGTGTCTTATGCTCGATTTATTTATTATTCAAAACGTTGTCAAGAAGGATGCCAAGAAACATGGTCCACAGGGCGAATTCCTTAAATTAGAATGTTGTCAATTCTCTAGGAATCTTGCATAATTGTTTACGTACTGGGAAAAGTCCCCAAAATCACCCAATCCAGGAAGAAATCCAATCAGTCGCTCTTTGTAGTTATACAAAAGTCCAATTTGTCATTATAACTTTATTGGTGTAGGTCGTGTACGGGATGGAGTAATCAGTCTTTGGAAACCCTCGACAATACTTCAACTAGCTTATAGTGTTGTTGTGGTTTAAAATTAAACCATATGTTAGTCCCGAAATGACCTAGTTTGTGTCAAGTGGACGTTAAACCCCATTTTTTTTCTCTCTCTAAACGACATTTCAGGTATTATTCAACATTCTTCGATTTTAACGTCATTGTTGGTTTGTACGAATTAGCAAAACCTTGATCGGATCTGTTTCCAATTAAACAAAGTGTCAGCCATTTTATTTGATCTGCAAAGACAAAATTAGTATTTAAAGAAAAATAGATGTTGACCGACTGCGTCGGAAGCAAATGAAATGAAAGCTAATTGTCTTGTTTACGTTGTATTTTTAAACTGCAGTTCTTTCTGAATGTCAATACATTTCTCGCTGGTTTGACAATACTCGAGGTGTATTCTCCGCTACACCGAACTGTTAAAACAAACACGAGGTAGTAAGAGAAGAAAGTGGATTGTTTAATTGAATAGACGAGAGCATGGGATGAGTTTAAGACGAAACTAGCTGACGGTAAACTTAATTTTTTCACCAGACCTGTCTGAATAAACTTGTCATCTCTTTATATCAAATCATCTGCCGGTGAGTTCATCACGTTCTAATGTTGAGGCTCTTCTGTCGACATCTTTCAGAGTAAATACAATAAATCCAAGCCGACAAACTAGCAGTGTGTTTTTTAATTAAACATGCATGGGAACCAATGTTCGAGACGTACATGTTATACAGCTCGCTTTGGGCTTACTGGCAACTTTGAAGGAGTGGGGCGAGAGGGAGAGTTAGAGAGGGAGAGATATTATTCACTAACAATATATCTTTACTTCCGTTGGGAAGCATATGGTAGTGTCATGATTTCGATTCCCAGCTTGTATGTGACAAGGAGTATTGTAGCCTTTTGCGTGGGTTTTCTGTGGGTCGCCTGCTTTTCTCCCACTGCTAAAGATGCCTATGCTCAGGCGAATTAATTAAATATAATTGAATCATGTGTTTGTTAATCCCGAAATTACATAATTTGTGCCGTGGGACGTCTTCTCCACCCTTTATCCCTCTCTCTCTCTCTCATTTGGGGATTTGAACTGAAACATAACACACTCTCGATTAATGATTAATCCCCAGCTATTAGCCACCGTGTTTTATTAATTAATTATTTACACAACAAACAACCAAATCAGATGATTTATGGAACCACTAAATGTCAAAATCAATAAAAATAACACAAATTCATTTTGATAAAAATTCTGACCAAATTATGTTAATATTGTCTATTGACATAACACGGTCATGTTCATCCTCGTGTGCAATGTTTTTGAACGAATTCCCTTCTTAAGGATTAGTCAGGGCGCGTATAATGGTTGAATCATGTTGCGCGAAGATGATATTTACTACACAATGATCAAGTCAATGCAAAAGAAATAAGCATAACTGGTTAATCTAGACACAAATGTTTGCTCATTTGTTCTCGTCATACAGACAAGATAAACAAAATGGCGGAAATATAAACTGAAGATTAAAGAAAAGTGAGAAATGATGTACAATGGAGGCGTGAAAAGCAATAGTATCTATTTGTCCAGTTTCTGCCAGACCACCCCGATGACCAATAACTGTCTTATAAGAAGGTATTGATATGTTTGACCAACGTATTGTTTGGGATAGTCGCGGGCTTAGCGCGGTCAACTATTTCATGAAAAAATAACAAGTAAAAAGCCACAAATACACAAACAATGAAAAGGTATGTGTCAGGGGGAAGGTTTTTATCGATACGTTTTCAACCATTCTACAAATGAACCCCTGTTCAAACACTCAAAGTTTCTTTGCCCTAAAATGAACCGTTATTCCGAGTTGTACAATCGACTAGGACACACGTTAGAATGCATCATTAAACAGCCTCAACATACTTTTCAATGGAGAGAAATTTTCCAGAAAATCGAATTGGAAACGTATAAGGATAAATGTCTTTGTTCGGCTCTTCGACATAATACCCACTGCTTGTAAAAGGCGATGTCAGTGTGTCTGTCAAGGATTTGTGTATGTTCCATCAGAAGGACTAGGGTCGCCTGCCAACCTCGTGGGTTTTTCTCCGGGTCCCCTGGTTTCGCCCCACTGCTATACACCCCTACGCGCAAGCCAATTATTGAAATGAAACTGAACAATATGTTAGTCCCGAAATGACAGTTTGTGTCGAGTGGATGTTAAACTCCATTTCGCTCTCTCTCTGTTCCTTCAGATGGGACAAAAATAACAGATTGACCTGTAACGTGGATACAAACCAAATTTTAACAGCCGATATCTATGACTATCACACTTTTCCATTTAATATCTGACTGATTATTGCCAGACAGTAGCTGAAATAGTTTAATGCACGGTGCCTACTTAACTGACCGTTATATAGATTGAGAATGTTCTATACCTTGTGGAAAGAACCCATTGCAACAGGGAAACACGGTGGCTTGGTGTGGTATGGGACTGACCCACTGACCAGGAGGTTGCTTATTTCTTCCTGATGTTAGGTGTGAAAGTTCCCCGGGCTTCTCCAGCTTAGCCCCCACCCCATCCATGGCAACGAAAAGCGTCTACTCGTTGGGAATCGATATAACTGCAGTCCAAGGCGCAACTTCCAGGGCGAAGTTGTTCTCATAACACACCGTATGTCGTATGTCGGTTTTATTAGCCCGGTTGGACGTTAAATGGGACGTTAAACCCCATTTGATTTCATTTCACAACGTACTAATGAATAAAAATAAGTTCACGAATGACAACAATACGGGCCCGTAGCCAGCTCATAAAATTTGGGGAGGCTACAGAATTTTTTGGAGGGGCTGAGGATGTGGCCGGCTAAGATCACTCCTTAGAAATCATTATTATTGGCGAAATATTTGGGGAGGGGGGTATTCGATTTTAAAGGGGGCTAAGCCCCCCAATAGCCCCCGCCCACCCGTGGCCACGAGCCTGCAACAGTACATCCGATAGTTAAGACGACCCCGAAGAAGTTTACACTATTAGAATAAAATAAATTTGTTTTGATTTGAAAATTTCATAAAACGTCTAGTTAATCGGTGGTCCGAAAAACCGAGGTCCTGTGTACACGTTGGCGTGTGTATTAGAACCCTTAGTAGATGCAATTCGACGAAAGGCACGCGTAAACGCCTCTGCCCGTGAAAAATTTCCTCAAAGCAAACTACATGCCCGTCTTCATTGGCCAAGTTGGTGACGTTAAACCCCATTTCATTTCATTCATTTAATGTCACTAAGAAAGGCGGTATACGTAAAATTTATATGACAGTAAAAAAATAGTCTATTATTTGTTTAATAATAAAACAGGCGGCATAGTCACAATTCTACAAATGAACAAATATATGATTAATAAAGAATTATGAATAAAGTTATTCGTCACGAACAAATTGGTTACCTTTCAGACTAGAATAACGTTAGTCAAGCATGGTGGGTAAATTCCCGACGCCATTGTTATAGTCCCGCAGCCAATCAATATATATTTCTCTTTAATACGTCTTAATTTTGGTCTATTGAAGCGTTTTATCATTTTGTATCTGATAACCGCGATTACACCTCTGGTAGACAATAGTCACCAGTATTAAATACTATTGGTTTTTACACGTATTTATAACTATTCTGTGATTGAAACAGGTAGAACGGAAATACGTTTTTATACCTGGGTAGTTCTCCGTGACGTGATTACAGTTGTGTGGGCTGTGATATAAACGAGACATATTGGTACTATGTCACAGATCTCAGTACTGTTGCTCTCTGTTTTACTGAGCGGCGTGGCTCTCCCTTGTCAGTGGTGCGGGACGGAGGGTCTGACAGGGACAGCTGTCTAGTCTTTCGGATGGGACAAAAACCGAGGTCCCATGTACTCATTGGCGTACATGTAAAAGATCCCTTGGCAGTTGGAATTCGATATAAGAGTAGATCGTAGCGCCGCTGCCCGGGGAATATTTTCCTCATAGCACATTTCATTAGCCGTGTAGAGAATACCTCGTAGAATTGTGCCACAGCTGTCGGGTTATAGTTAACCAATATGTTATAAATGCAATTGGACCATAATTTATTATAATTATAAATCATAAACTGGTTCTGATAGCACCGTCCGTATCTTACAATGTTACGTACTAATGCCGCATGCCTACTATTGCTACTTGGTTTGGCTTAAAGTGCGTCTGAACGCAACACAATCCTATCTTAAAAGCCGCGGTGATTTTAAACTTATTTAAATAGATGCCTCTGGGGGACATAAGAATCCATGTCAGACTCTCCCCTACGTCACCCCTTTTCTGACTTGATCGTATTGTGAAGCTACGTGTAGAATGACGGCGTGACGTTAAAACACACATGACGTCATTTAGAGCACGTTGACCAGTCTATTGATTGCTCTGTACACAAGCTAAATCCAGGGCCCAACAGAATTGTCAGAGATAACACCCCCCCACCCCTTGACTATATGTTTGAGTGATTAATATCCCAGTAAAAGACGGCAACAAAACTACATGTTTTCTATTTTCGTCAACATGTTCCCTGTCATCTAATAGAGGAGATTAGTAATTTGTATTAAAACGAACCCCCCCCCCCCCCCCCCCCCGCCTTACTCGGCATTATGGCGCGGCAGATGCTTCTGATAACCAATCGGCCTTTTGTAAGGTTTGACAATAACTCTAGCATACCCCAACTAACCTCACGTTTAACTAGTATTCTTCTAATAAACTGTCGTCTCAATAAGGCTGAAGGGGAGAGAGGGTTTGATGAGGTAACCTGGAATGTAACATAATTCTGTTTAGCGAAAACAAACAACCAATTTCCTAAAGATGTTTACTGCTTTGATGATGTGAAAGGGAAGGATACAGCAGCCAGATGTACCTATACAAACACATTGATGAGGTTTCTGAAACGAAGGTTTAAAATTTGAGAATGCGACACCTGAATGGCGCAGAGGCAATGGCTGTGGTTTCTTTGCTTAGTGGTCGGTTTAAAAGAAGCTGTAAGCTTATGGCGTGTGTCTCTCGATTCTCTGTCATTCACCAGCAGGTCTTTTGTACAGTCGTCAGTGTTCGACTGTCTTTTTAAAACCACGAACAAACAATCTCCCAATCTACTCTGTAATTAAACCTGTTGATAAGGGGATTGGATGTCCCTTTACACCTTTCACAAACCTGCATTAGCTTCGTATTGAAACGAAGATCCGGGTTAATCAGGAGGGACACTCTTTGATGAGTCTCTGTCGGTGTTGTGGTCCGTGTAGCTATCTGTGTGTTCATCAGCGGCTCGCCAGGGACATAACCGACGTAGATTTAGATGCATAGATTAACTCATAGCCGCTTCTTGTGAACGTCAAGTTTTACAAAGACTTGTAAACGATTTTATGGCTTATCACAAATACTCGCTGGTCAATGGAGTTTTGTGAACGAAAGGCTTTTTTTATGACAACTTTGAAAAATGAGTCTCGTCGTTGATGAGTAAAAACTGAACGAGGATTAACCCCCGTCACCCATCGTTTGTTCAACAATGGACCATAAAACATATATCGTGTTCGATAAATTTATTTTTCATGCTGGGTTTAAAGGGTTTTAAAGGGGTTAAAAATTCAGTTTGAAGAATGTCTAAAATATGTGAGAAGTTAACATGACCTTGCAGACATCACCGGGAGTAACTTCACATTCTCAAAAGCCCAAATCTCATGATTGTTAATGTTTTTCCTGTTTAAGAACATGTTGTAGTGACTGGAATTCATTTTAAAGATACATTATGTAAGATTTGGATAACGAGCTGGCCATTCTTGCTATACTTGTTCACAAGTAGATAATACAAAATGAATATATTGAAAATTTCATTTAAATTGCTTTATTCTGAGCCAAGTTATCACTGTTTGTAGTTTTGACACGATGTGTGCATTATCGTAACCACGGTACTAGTATTTTCCAGCCTTAACTTCGCTTCTCCATTTTTAAATAGAATCATTAAATGGCCTAACCATTCTAATCTAGTTCAAATCTCGAGAATCCAAAGGGATCGAGAGTTGATTATGGTCTTGCTATTTTAATAAATGTCTAATTAACAATTTTATTACCCCTGAGTGACATTTAGCGATTGGGTACATTAAAAAAATACAACACAATTTATATGGAAAACAATCACTGGTTTATACACATAAAGCAAATATTCCAGCGCGGCCAAATTTAGCCCTTGAATAACGTATCTTTAAATAGATGGGAGTGGTCTAGCGCGTGCGCTGTAGATCATAAACCCTGTTATTGATGCGAATGACGGGTTCGATCCCGGCTGTGAATATTAGATCACCTGGCTAACATCGTGGACACTCTTCTAAAGATACCTAAGCACAAAATATATCCTAATCCTGATAAGACTTGGGTAGTGTCTGGTGGACCTTACACCTACCTTTTCTAATTCTCTATACTATTTAAAATCTACTCCTTATTTAACTTGAATACACAAAACCACATCACATACAATCATATCGGACCAGGGATAGACTATGGTAGGAATTTGTGTTTTATATCCTACATCAAGATGTCTCCTGAAGCCAAACAGATCGATAGTGTAGAATCTGTATTGATATAATGTTTTATGATGGAGACAAATAAACATGGACAATCTTCTCTATAATCTATACATACATCGGAATTGTTACCAGGGAGAGAGAGAGGGGGGGGGGGGATACTAACGTCCACACGGTAGCCTACTAAACCTGTCACTTCAGAACTAAATTTGGAATTAACAGAAAGTATAATTTTTTAGTTTAATACTAAGCGACTTTTCGATGAGGATACTCTCGTCTTTATCAAGCAAATGATACAGGTACGTAAATAGTAGGCATGTATTGGATTAAAATGGAGTGACGGCAAACCGGCGTCAATGTGCTTCGCACGTTTATTCCGATGAGCGTAGACACGCGCCTGTATAGCCCAACTATGTGGTAATAACTTTAAACGTTTAAAACAGGATGGACTGTCATCTCCCAAAAAACCAATCGGCATAAAAAATTCGTCATTTATATTTTTGAACGAATGAAATGGGGTTAACGTCCTACTTTTCTGCAGCACCCAGGTTAATGCCGCCCAAGAGTGTCTAGTCATTTTAAAATTATGTTAGATTTGGTGACTACACAAAGGTGTAATTCTACCTATAAATAACAGGAAGAGGTAAGCCCAACATACACACACCAATTACTTCAAATTATTTCAACTTAATCTCAACTTTCTAACTTCGGCACCGGTTAGGATTATACTCTCAGACATTTCTAAGTCCAGAAATCTGACCTTGGCAGGTATCGAAGTGAATTCCTGGCGCGACTTCCCGAACGACTTCACTTCATCGCCAATGTAGATTATAGTACCAGATAAAGCGTTGGTACTGGTTTAAAATAAAAATCTAGTTCCGGTAGTTTTAAAGATATGCTCCCTCGGTCATAATCAGGTCAGTTTTACCTATAACTATGATATTTGTAACGAGTTTGATTATATTTGATATAGATTTAAATTAATACAATTGACATAGATTTAAATTATTTTAGATCGATTTAAATCGATATATATTTGAATTGCCTAATAAGCCCACGATTAATTAAAGATTTTAATTATTTCACTCAACGACCGATTCTACCAATTTAGCCTCATCCCATTCCTATAGCCTGCGTTGTGAACTCTCAAAACACGACTGACACTTCTTATGAAACATTGGAGTGGGATATTTAACCTCGGCGGACGTTAAACCCCACGAATAAACGAGTCTGGTGTTGCTGTCTTAGTGGAGGCTTAGGGTGAGCTTAACGTCCACCACAACAGAAACAATGTCATTTCAGAAATAACATATGGTATATCCTTAATTCCTTAATTTAAAAAATTCGCAAGCACTGGGATGTAACCATAGTATTAACATGTTATGTTGTCAGACCAATTGGCCTTTGATGTTGATTGCTATAGCCAATATTTCCTCTTCTAATAATAAGTTAATAACTGTTTAGCCTAAACACCTTTTAAAATGATCATGAAGTAATTACCATATTATTTATTCTGTATCAGATTTAGCCAGGGTTGTTTTAGGTGCGGTTGTTATTGATGCGCAATATGGACCAGGAACCGAGCATGACGTCATCACAACCATGATGGAATTGTCCGATCGTACAAGAAAAAGCATGCCAAGTTTCATTTCGCCCGCACCTTAATTGATGTAGCCAAGAAGATGAAGAACAAGAACAGCAAGATTAATAGAGGTTGGGTGGGGCGTCGAGTGGTCTGAGATATGTGATTAGATAAAGCCCCATATCCTCAAACAGCTAAAGACGCCTACACGCAAGCAAGAAAATTATTGAAATAAAATTGCACCATCTTAATCCCGAAATGACATTGTGCGTTTAGTGGGCGTTATACTCCATTTCTCAATAGGAAATACACCATGCCCAATCCTAGTGGAAACGCCGCTAAGTAATAAATAGTAATTGTACCCCACAGAATTATTTCCTGTGTATATCAATCTTATTAATTAGCTGTAAACAAAATGGAACTAACGCCATTAACCAATCTGTTAGAACATTAAAAACGTGTAAATTCCCCTTTAACTATCAACACGTGACCCGTTTAAAGTATGGCCAACGATTACAAGATATATGACCAAGATACAACTTGACCGATGGCATGGGCAGTTAATGGCCGATAACGGTGCATACTGCTACGTCCTAGGGCGAATCTTGCGTTGAGCAAATCGAAAACAAGCCTTATCGACGTTCGGGCTTTATGTCTCACAGATAACGGAAATAAAACAGCAATAAAGATTGTGCAGATAGAGCGTTTAAATTTGCAGCAAATTTACTGGTTTACAAAAATCTTGTAATAAATCTAACTCACCACCTGTCATAACAAATTATTATTGATGTCATGACATCATAATATTTATCTTACGTCATATTTATAACATCTCTATACGCATGACGAGTTTACCAGATTCAAGAATGCTCTGTTCAGATTTTCTGACATAATTATGGATTTTATATTAACGTTTTAATGATGTTGAAAAATGTTTGAATTTTATGGAGGAATATTAAAATGTTGTTTATAAAAATATTAAATGTTTAGCACGTGTTGTTTTTAAAACCCCAATGTTGTAAATTATGGCGCACCATGGGACCTAGAGAAACAATGTTTTGTCTTTACAATAGGAATGGGGTTTAGTGCCCCACTTTAATTATTGATCAAATAAAAGGAACAAAAGACGCTGGCTCGCTAGCCTGGATGTCGGGTGTTCGATCACTGCATTTGCCGAGAAAATTCATCCAGATTTTGCGGCGTGGTTTTTCCTTGTCAGTCATTGGCGTGCACGTAAAAGATCCTTTGGCAGTTAGAAATGGTTAGTAGAGTAGGCCATGGTGGTGCTTGGTGGGCACAATGTTCCTCATAGCACAGTGTTTGGTGTATGTTCGTCTTCATTAGCCCAGTTCAGAGCAGAAGAGTAGGACGTTAAACCCAATTTCATTTCATTTCGTACTTTACTGCATTGACTGGGATAATGAAGACGGGCATGCGACCGTTAGCGACAGCCTGCTCTTATTTTTAATCGCAACTATTAAGGTTTCTTTTACGTGAACGCCTACGTGTACACGGGTACTCGGTATAACGCCCGAGTAAATCGTTGACAGGGAAACATATCCCAATCCAATGCATGTTGAACGTTCGTCTCAGTGCCCATGTTGGACTGTTGGTGCACAAATTTCATTTTGCATACCCGACGAGAATAGTTGCAATATGATCCTCTTAGGTTAACAGTTCGTGATTCACTTTGTTGTGTTGATGGCGGGGTTGATGCAGCTTGAGTACCAAAAAAACTCATGTTGATTCTACCAACTACAACAGAACGTGATAGCGAAATCCACAACTCGTGTTGAAATCATTATATTGTTACAGACGCTTAACAAAATTACACAATCATCAACTTTTACTCGCCTTTCTACTGAAAACAATTCTGATGTCTAAAACATTACCTATAACGCTTCTAAATATATTCATACGCGTATAAATACTGAATGACAAGAGAAACGATGTCGGGATAAGGACTTGCGGGTCTTACGTTTGTTTCGATGCACAGACGTAGAACGACTAAATAAATTTAAGGCCAGCTTAATTTTTGTGAAGGTAAATAAGGTTAGATCACGTGATTGTTGGTAAGATTTAAAGTTAGGATTGGGGTACTAGGTCCAGGGTTAGGGTTAGGGTTGGGATTAGCGCTAACCCTTTTTACATTCCGTGACCTATGACGAAAAATTGAGCTGGCTTTATCATTTAGCACTAACCAAGTAGAACATTAAATCTGGCGATTATCGTGATTTTCCGGTGTGATTCCCTCTTGCCAGCTGTGCAGGACGGAGGGCCTGGCAAGGAACAGACAGTTTATAATCGCTCAGTTGGGACGGAAACCAAGACCATGTTTACCCATTGGTGTGCACGTAAAAGAACCCTTGACAGAATTCCGGGCAAAATAACCCTCATAGCACACTGAATTAGCTCAGTCGGGTCAGAAACAGGAGGGCGATAAACACTCATTTCGTTATTCACGTTTATTTAGTCGTTGATCATATGAGACGTGCGGCTGTTGAGGGCGATACAGAAGACCGATGATAAGAATATGGTAAAATGTGGATATCCTTTCAATAATTGCTCTTTTTTAAACAACACAAACGATTTAACCAACAGCTTTATTTCCCCCCGACTTTTTCAAGTTAAACCCACAGAGAGGTCTGTGATATATCTATCATACTCTGTTGTTATCTTTAAAAGCCTAAGTTACAATTACAAAACAAACCTCTCTCCTTAAATTCCTAAGTGATTTTCAAGCACAACTCCATGAGTTCCATTGTGGTCTCTTAATTTACAGTAGAAATGAAGCGAGGTGATATTGTGTTTAATGGCGAATGTCTATGCCAAAAGAAATTGGGTTTTACGACCCACCGTTCTTCTCCGACTGGGCTAATGAAGACGGACATACGCCATACAATGTGCGGTGACGATAATTTTACTCAGAAGGCAGCGCTACGGGAAACTATTACGAAGGCCCAGGGATCTTTTACGCGCACTCTAATGTGTACAAGGGACCTCAGTTTTTCGCCCCATCCGATCGACTATACGACATATAGGGTTGAATTGTCTATCCAACATAAAAACGCTTATTTCGGGACTAACATCCATGGCATTTTTAATAATTCACTACCACGCGCGAGGCTGGGGAGTCGACAGATGACATATTATAACCCTACTCATTATATCTAGGCATACGGTCGAATCCACGACACTTGCATAGATTACAGCGCATACCACTCATTCAACAAACCGAATAAAAACCTAGAAGAATTTTATAGCACATTGGCGTACATTTCATATAATTCTCCTTTGGAGAATAGGAGTGTGTTTTATATACTCAATGTTTTGTTTTGATCAAAAAAGTGTCTATCATAAAAATAAAATTATTTATTTTCAACCCTGAATTGTTTACGCAATGTTACTATAAATAGTTTTTATTTTTTCAAAATCCTCTCTATATTCGTCCTAAGACTATCATTAAACGTCACAATTAATGACGTTATAATCTCTCTCGCTCTCGATGGCACAAAGCCTTCTATAATATACGACTTTGAGCTGGCACTATAAGTGAAGTAAAAACGCAAATAATTTAAGTAAATAAATGTGTCTATTCAAATTGTTTTTAACATGTTACTGTTACAATATTCAAGTCCCATCACTCGGTGGTCCGGGTACTATTTTTTGTGTCAGGTATATTATTGTCACCGTGTCACGAGATTAGAGACTTGTTATTGTTTACTGTATCTTTTAAATTATAATCTAAATAAACAACATTTTTTGCAACCTTAAATACCGTTTTCTGTTTGCTTACAAGATCTAATCCATGACCTACAAGTCTTCAAACTGTATTCCCAACGTTAAAACGAACACCAAGACGTGACTAAAGCCTTATTAAATAATGGCGGACGTCAGACGCCATTTTTGTTGACAGGTTCGCAGAAACGATATGCACACAATAATAAGCAGCAAGTTTCACCTGAAACAGCGAAACTGAAGATATATTAGCCTCAAATTAAATTTAAACATCTCGAAAATCTCTTCGTTGGCGACAACGACAAGTGTGGAGAAGCAACTTTCGCATCTCCAAAAAACAAAGAGAGCTTTGACAATATCTGGTATTTACTCGCCAAACAACACGGCAATGTATAGTCGGTTTACGTTGATGTTTTGTTTGTGAGACCGAGCAACGAATTCTTCCCGCCAAATAAAGTTCAGACTGACTCGGTTAAACATATGTTTAGTTGAAAGGCATCTTAAAACTGTTTTTCAGATCGATCGAAACTTGTCCTCGTTATTTAATAAACTTTTCTAGAAACAAAGACCGTCTTTAAAACCTTTCTTTGAACCAACATTTCTGAGTAGTTTTTGCACCAGGTAGAATTTCGACAGGTATGTCGTATTAATTGGTGACGTTGATTGGACTGTCGGTAAAGAACAGAAACCATAACACGATGCTGAGTGTTTAAAGGTCGACATAAAGAGGTTTTGTTTCAGTTTTTATAACATTTTGATATACTGTTAAAACGAATAATTGTTCACTTCGCCCATAAATAGCATGTTTAAAAGTATTTCAACTGTTTTTACAAATTTGCTTCTTGGGTAACTAAAAACATTAAAATACACAAGAGTTCTGTGGAAAGCAATTATTGCATTTAATCGGGGCTACAATGATTCCCTTGTAGTAATGTAGCCCCGATTCATTCAGAAGGTGCTTTCTGTAGAATTGGTGTGTTTATTTTAATTTACAAATACTTGACAATGAGATGAATTCAATTTGTCCATTGTCACTGTTTTCTTCCGATCTTGTCATTTCGCGAGCCGTGCATAACGATAGACAGTTCTTGTTAAGTAAGTCTTTGCTATAACTGTTTTATTCTTGCAAATTTATAAACGCCTTACAAATGAGTTTTCATTTATTTATCTGGTGTCGCCTGTTTCAGTGATTCTCTCTATTTTACATCGGATTCACAAGCAAGAGGCATTTTATGGGCGCCATGCTTTGCCAATTTTTCGAAGCATGTTACCCGCGATATCATTCATAAACTGTTATCTGTTTCTGTAGGCCATTTATTGAAATAAAGAAATATCATTTATCTGTTAGTCTCTCTCATTCTGTCGCTCTCTCCCTCTGTCTCTCTCTCTCTCTATCTTTTCTATGATTTCGCTTAAAATGAAATAAGTGAAATTTACTCCAGACCGACCACACGCCGTAAGCTGTAAATAAATACAATTACCAAACTCTTGTCATTTTCTCTCTTTCTATGAAGAGCACCATAAAAACAAACTTGAAAGACAGTTGAAAAGCCATCGCCAATTTTTATCACGCGCGAGCTTTTAAATTGTTCAAATAGAAGGTAACGAGATAGTCAACAAAAAAATCCTTGCACAGTGTGAAGAGGTGGAAGCCAATTTATTTCTCGTCAGTAAAAAACGAACCAGGAGTGAAACCCGATCTGAAGTTCATGCATCTGTTGTGGTTATCAAGTGCCGTGGTTGATTTAAGTCGTAAGGAAATACAAAAACAGAAATCCACATTAGTAAATTTATCTCTTTATGCCCTTTTCGCGTCGATTCAGTTGAAAGCATTATCGCCTGCCAAAATCTGACTCTGATTAACCAACGCTTTTAGCAACAGCCAATTAATAAAAACCAACGTGTTTAAAACCGGGAAATGATGCAGCGGGGTATACGTGAGAACCCAAGTTTTGGCGAGTTAAAAAGAACCCTTATAGATTTTATGAACTCGGTCAGTTGTAACGTTTTGGCGAGTACTAGTCAATCGGATGAGGCAAAAAGTGTGGATGTAATTGTTGGGCGAATTAACCCGTTCGTATGGGTCCGGGTAAAATTTCCCTCGTCTTCATCAGACCGGTTATTGTAGACCAGTAGGACGTTAAATCCCATTTCTTTTCATGTCATTTTCGGAAAGATAAGTCAGTGGCTGCATGTTAGGGCCCATTCGCTTTAAATCTAAAGGTCTATCATTAAGCCATTGTCGTGGTTCGTTCTCGTAGTACGTGGTAATTAATTGGTTCGCTTGCCAAACCGGGTGGGTTTTCCCGGATTCTCTGGTTTTATCGCAGCTATAGATCCCTATGCACACTGAATAATGATTGGTTTATCATATACTTGACTCAAAATGCCCCCCCCCACCTCTCGCTCATGTTCGAGTAAGTGGACGATGCTGACTATGGTCACGTTTACAATCAAAAGCTGGCGAAGTTGGTGCCACAGATTTCAAGATAATTCGAAGAAATCGTGCAATTAAGAACTGCAGATAAATAGAACGATAGTGGGCGTTTAAAGTCGGATTAAGTTAGTAAAACTAGCCGGGTAATTATTATCCTCTAATTAGCCTGTAATCACGTTTAGTTTTATTTTTATAACCTCGTGCGGTTGTTTATAAAATAACCAAAGATAATATAAACAGATAAGACATGTTTTGGTGCTTGAAATCTACAACATTAATTTAAGGTTTCATATTCCTCTCTTTAGAAAATCGTCTATTTCAATCGCATGTAATCAGTGCTGTGGTAATCAAAGGTTAATTAATTGTTTCACTAGATACTTACATATTTAACGCCTAAGAGAGGGAGAAATGGGGTTCCACGTCCACTCGACATAAACTAGGTAATTTCGGGACTAACATATGGTTTAATTTTAAACCACAACAACACTATAAGCTAGTTGAAGTATTGTCGAGGGTTTCCAAAGACTGATTTCTCCATCCCGTATATTTAACGCCTAAGAGAGGGAGAAATGGGGTTCCACGTCCACTCGACATAAACTAGGTAATTTCGGGACTAACATATGGTTTAATTTTATTTCAATAATTCGCTTGCGCGTATGGGTAGCAGTGGGAAGAAACCAGAGTGCCCGAAGAAAACCCACGAGGTTGGACCGGCTAACGCCTTAGAAATTCGAATATAATCTCTGTGGCAATCAAAAGAAAGCTATAATTGAGTGTTTCAATGTCAAGAACAATTAGGACATTAAATTACACGCCATTTGTTTCAATTTTAGAAAATATTTTTATATGACTATTATTAGAATACATAAAAAACAAAAACAAATGGTTACACGGGACCTCGGTGTTTCGTCGTAGCCAAACGAAAAGACTTTGTATGAGTAGTTTCAGAGCATATCCTTCCACGGGAATGACATTCGTCACTTGTTACGGTTTAATGGGTAAAAGATGGACCACAGAAAGTTCATAGTGGAATATACAGGGGTAAAAATTGGAAGAAGAAATGGCCAAACTTATAAGGCAACACAGAATGCCCGGGCTTCGCGCCTGTGGCAACACACATTTCGTGGACTTGTTTCCTAGGAAACAGTCAGTGACGGATGTGAAGAAGTGCCAAGGTATTCTAAATACACTATCACCCCGGTATATTTAGACTTCTCAAATCGCGGGCCATTCAGCTACAGGAAGTGTGTTGCACGCGGTAGAGTATGGTGTCTCTTTTTGGAAGAGCTAATACCACTCCTTATTTAGTTCGATAAATAAGTCTTGAGTTCAGGATGAAAGACTAAAGTTGAAAAGAATATTTCTGTTAATAATTTCCATTTGAAGCTAAAAAAAAACCTTGAATAAAACCCGCCATCCGATTAATGAATCAACGTGCTATCAATAATGCATCGCTTACATCTAAGATCAAGGGTAATAAAAGTTAATTGCCCGCACAGCATGTCCTATGTTTTTATATCGCAGTGAGCAAGAAACAGGAAATTGTAATTTATAAAGTGATATCTAAATTGCAATCGTTTCATTTCGACAGATTCAAGCGCACATTCCTCTAGTTTTTTCTACCAAACTAAGATGACGTAAGATATGAAACCCATCTTTGTCCCAGTTGCCAAACATTTTTTGGATGTCTGTAAATTAAAGTTTGGCGTATGTGCGAATTGAATGCCAGGATGTTGCCACCCACAAACCCCAAGTTGAGTTGAGAAATGAAATGATATAAAATGGGGTTCAACGTCCCACAGTTCTGCTCTGACTGGGCTAATGAAGGCGGGCATATACCATATAGACAGGATGTTACCACCCACAAACACCCAGTTGAGTTGAGAAATGAAATGATATAAAATGGGGTTCAACGACCTATGGTTCTGCCCTGACTGAGCTGATGAGGGCGGGTATACGCCATATAGTCAGGATGCTGCAACACACAAGCCCCCAGTTGAGTTGTTGCGAAATGAAATGAAATACGGTTTAACATTAGAACAGTAGGCCGTAGCGCCGCTGCCCGGGCAAAATCTCCCTCATAGCCCACTACATGGCGTATGCCCTTCTTCATTAGCCCAGGTTAGGAGCAGAAGGACGTTAAACCCCATTTCATTTCATTTCATTTTCTACGTGCATGATCATGTAGAGGTCGATGTATCACCATATTTATTATACAGGAACGGGGTCCAAACATTAGGGACTACAGAAGAGCGAAATTTCGGTTTCATCCAGAAAAAAAGAATTTTATATAATAGAATAAAGTATTAAAGCCAAGCTTTAAGAATCAGTTAAAAATATAAAAACCAAGAATTAGCCAGCTTAGATCAACTAAAAATTCATCGATGTCCACTGAACATTAAAAGTAAAATATCGGCTATGATAATGTCTACGGCTAAATAATCTTAAACCACATCGGTGGATTAAAAACAAATATAGCTGATCGGTGGATTTACAGGCCAATCTCACATTTTACTTGCAATCACCACCGTTCCTATTATCAAGACTAATCAACTTTTTGATTTACAGACAACGGAAGATATTTAAAGTTATAAAGCCTCTTTAAGTAAATAAACCACACCAAAGTTGTAATTCCCCTTTAAGTATACGAAACATGCCAAAGTTGTAAATCCCTTTTAATTACACAAACCATACTACAGTTGTTTTGGCGGCGTTAGCCCCATTGCGAGCTTGTATTAAAACTACTTTATGAAAACCACTGTGATGATAATGATATAGGCCAATAAAAAATAACATGTTGGTACTAATGTGATAATTTTACAACAACACCGTGGTCAGCACAAAATATCGGCTAAAACCTCTTTCAATACTTGACAGCGGTTTGAAATATTGACTTCGTGATATTTTCATATTTGGAAATAATTCACGTGATTTACAGACCACAAACGACGGAACCGTCTGGCGGGGGAATTAAAGTCGTCTGCTATCAATTGTCGAAGAAGCAATTGGCGCAGCATGTTCGTAAATTAAATCACCGGTGCAGGGATTTTATCGCCATAAAAATAGCGATCGTCCTGTAGCTAAAACATTCCTATCTCCATTGGATAAAATGAAAAGCATATTTCAGCCATCTCGACCGTGTGCCAGTTGTCGTAACCCGTCCAAGTGGGTATGTAACAACAGCCGTAAATCGGACATCTAAAAGAGATGTGTTGATTTGATCTGGGATTCTATTAAAATATTTTACAGACGAATCCAGTCAGGTGTCTTAATCTATCTCTGGCTGAAGTTAAAAATCTTTGTGTGTTGATAGGAGATTTTCGGATGAATATCGCGAGGGTCATTTCGGTATCTTCACTTCATGCATCAGAATGAAGGGAAAGGAAGGGAGGTGTTGCATATCTGAAGCCCGCGGTATCTGTACTGGCGCTGCTCTTGCGAAATGAAATGAAATGCGGTTTAACGTCCTAATAAAGGCGGGCAAACGTCATATAGTTTGCTATATGGATACTTTGCCAAGGCAGCGGTTCTATGACCTTCTTTTATATCGAATTCCAACTACCGATAGATCTTTTACGTGCATGCCATTGTATACGCGGAACCATCGTTTTTTCGTACCATCCGAACGACTAGACAGCTGTCCTTGTCTGACAAGGGGGAACCAGGTCGGACTATCCCGATGAACTTTCTCGGTCAATGCAGGGATCGAACACCCGACCTCCAGGCTAGAGAGCCAGCGTCTTACCTACTTAACCACCGTGGTTATCGAGCTGATTTAAAGTTAGATTTATAAGTATCTATCTCTTTAATATAAATACATCGACGTGCTTCTGTATAAATTGTTTCAATGGCGTTTAGTAATTGAACTGGAATAGTGACCCGTCCTGCTGTACACTATACCTACATTTTTATTTAAATGAAATACATATTTTTACCCCGTAGTGGTGGCACCATATAGGGGCCTAATCGCCGCTCGCGTTATCATCTTTTCTTGAAGACGTGCTGTTTATGACCGGAATCTGCTGGTCTTGACCGCAACATGTTGTTCTAGACGAAGGTGTTTAAATAAAATAGGGGGGGGGGGTGTCTAGTGGTTGAGTCAAGTGGCGTGGTTTCGATTCCAGTGCGACAAGGAGTAGGGTCGCCTGTTCAACATCCGGTCGCGCCCACTGCTAATAATCCAAACGCGCAATCGAACTGCTGAATTAAAATGAACCATTAGTTAGTCCAGAAATTACCTTTTTTGTGCCGAGTGGACGTTAAGCCTCACTCTCCCCCCCCTCTCTCCCTCGCTCTCTCTCCATCTCCCTCTCTCTCTCTCTCTCTCTCTCCATCTCCCTCTCTCTCTCTCTCCTTCTAACCAAATATTGGATTGGGCGATAACTTTATACTAATCTCCTGTTCGTAGCGGAAATACCGATTAAAAGTGACAATTAAAATCAGCAGAGCATATTAAGATAAAACTATAGATTAATGTAAGTATTGCCTAATATGTATAAATATACACTATAGATAAAGTTTACTTTTATACATTTTATTACCTATTAAACTTAATAAATATCTTACAGGCAACTTCACCCCTTTCATGTCGAAAAGAATATTACAAATACACCCCGGGATGTTTTCTTAACGTTTACCAATATTGAAAATACACCCCGAGAGAGGTTTTCTTAACATTAACTAATATTAAAAATCAAATATATATAAACATGGAAATAAAGTGATATGCCAGTGGGGTTTAAAGCCTTACGTTTCTGCTCGGAATGAACTCATGAAGACGGGTATACGCAATGCAGTATGTAATGGGGGAATTTTGAACCAAACCGCAGCGCTACGGCCTACTCTTATATTGAATTACAACTGCCAAGGGATCTTTTACGTGCATGTCAATGTGTGCAAGGGACTTCGGAAATACTATACGTTGCCCCTTGCCATTCCTGCTACACGTCTGGAAAATCCCAGAATATATATATCCAGCAACACATGCATTGTGACTCACAGAAATTCGGGTGGGGTGGAATGCCGAATGGTTAGCTCGTGCGCGCTGTATCATAAAGTCTGCCATTGAGTCAACTGGCGTGGTTTCGATTCCCCGGTTGTAGGTGACAAGGAGTAGAATTATCGAAATAAAATAGAACCATTTATTAGTCCCGAAATGGCCTGGTTTGTGTCGAGTGGATGTTGAACCCCATTTCTCTCCCTCTGTCTCTCTCTTTCCCCTCTCGCTCTCTTTCTCACATAAATTGGTACAAAATATTAGTGAACAAAGAATTTTAATGAGTCTATATTTTATCTGTTGAATTCCAGAGAAATAAAACACTGACAATAAACTGAAAACAAAATTCAATTTGGCACAAGCTGTTCTTTTTCTTTTATTTTATCAAGAAAACTCCATTTAAAATGATGAATGGTGGTGGGAAAAAAAACCTTGCCGCCATTTCCTTCAGTGATATCTACAACAGAAAATACGTTCAGTATCTGATTAACTGTGCAAACAATTGTCAGGGTTGAGATTTATTTGATAAATTCACGATTTAATTTGACACTTTTAAATAAGTTACGTCAGAAACTAAGCGGCAATTCACATTAAATAGGGGAGAGTGTTACTTAATTTGACACGAGACTGAAGGCAGCAGGTGCGTCTTGATAATCAAACAGGATGTCTGTATTACCCTGTAATATTATCTCGAATAACCAGACTACCGTAACGAACCTCTCGCATATGTCAACGCCGTTATTAATTAAAGTTTCTTTACCAAAACGCCCTCATATAAATCAGAATTAGGTCTTGGATTGTGGTATTTTAATGTGGGGTTGGTTTAACATCTCAGCTTCTTGCTGAATGAACCACAGTTCATATATCGCCACAATTAAAGTAGCAAAAATGTTCTGAATTAAAAAGAGCGTTAAACATCCTTTTATATTGTTATTAATTAAACGTAAAACATTACACATCTTTTTTATATTGTTATTAAGTAAAAGTAAAACATTAAACTTCAGTTCATTTTGTTAATAAACGTAGTGCATACATACATTATGCAAGAACTAAATCTGCCTATCTCACGTCTTTCTTAAGGCCTAATAAGGCCTATTGATTAACTTATCCAGACCATAATCAATTCTCGATGCCATCGCTAGCTTGCGATATTTACTGGATTAGAACCCGATCTGCTACTCAACTTCCTTTCATAATAAATACTGAAATGGATAACCGAGACTATGTTTCTATCGTACCGATTTGAGTAATGATGATAGAGGCTAGGTTCAGGGTGGATTAATTTGACTGCAATTTTTTAAGTAAATTCCCTTTACTTTATTTAATGTATCTTTCATTTTTGAATGCTTTTACTTTGATTAACTTTGTACGGCTTTGCACTAAGCCTTATTAGTTGTATATTTTTCATACTGTGTTATTTTATTTTCTTTATTTCGATTTATCATTTTTCTTTCAGGTCTAACCGAGTCTAACGATAAATTTGCTACATTTTCCAAAATTGCAATTGTTTCTTTTAACAGAGGAATGCACATGGGACGGGTTAGAAACCAGATAGAATAGTATGTAAGGTGCAACACTTTAAATAAATACGATGCCATGATGACCTCCACAGTAAAATATTTTCTCAGGCTGTTTAGTGAAACCCTGCCAGTAATTCTAGACCCGTAGAATCTACCAGTGTTGAGACAACTTAAAAGGCTAATAAACAATTTAAGACCAACCACAAAACTTAATTAAGTGACTTGTTCGATAAACCCGGGATAATTTTCGTTTCTGTTGTTTCATCTGTACTACTTAAACCCGCCAAATGCCAGGTGCCAGCACACGGCTACCCAGACGCCATGTTGAAATAAACAAGACACTTTAACTCAAAATATTTCAAAACCATGCAAATAATTATGCCAAACATTGCCTACTTTTCCCCCAGTTCTCTTCTTTATATTTGAGCGATTTTATTCAACAAATTAACAAACTCTAACGGAAAGTTTATCTTATAATCATCAATTGTTTGCTTTAATGATTTCCAGGACCAAGTTCGTCGCCATTTATTTGGTGTTATGCTTGTTTTCGTCACTCGGGGTTGAACAGAATCTATTTAACCGGCTGAACTTGTCTGCGATATCACCCTTGGTGGAAGTGGAGGTTGGACCGCACGAACGAACGAAAGAACGAACGAACAGGATGAAGATGTTAGAATCTATAAGTATATAAATGTTAGAGTCCTCGATCGTCAATTATATTTTATATACAGTTTCTAATTTTCAACCACGGCATTTTACACGCTAAAAGATAAAAAGTTGGGCGTTCTTGATATTATAATAATTTTAGTTTTTAAAAATAGAAAATGGGAAATGAATATATTGACAAGTTTATTAAAATTACTAAGCGAAATTAGATCTGGCTATGAGATAGCCTCGATGGTCAAATACCATTGCCACTGTAATAAACGAAGTCTCGATTATCCACCTTGATGTTCTAATTCATCAGATATCACGGCTGTCTGTTGGTTTAGTCAGTACTCAGTATATTATGGGTTTTGATGCATTCGGGTTTTACCCAACGCGTATAGACGATGGCTTGGTTTTATCGTATGCAGAGGATAAGCATGTAGCCAAACTGTTAAATCACCATGTCGTCGTAATGGAAGTATTTGTGGACAGATATTCCATTAAGAGTTCCAACTTTCACAATATTTTAGATGGCAAGGTATTCACAACCTCCTCAAATCCCGATCACTGGGTTTACCATGATCGTTAGCGTCAAACAATTTTAAAGTTCTTGGAGATTTGAAGAAAGGGTACTGGTGTCAGTCGAGGCATTTAACAGACGACCAGAACATTGGTGGCAGTCGCTTCTCCATCCAGACCTAGAGAGCCCCGGTGGTAGTCGATGTTTGAAACAGATGAATATACAAGGTGTTAATTGGTAACAAGAGCTGTATAATCAGAGTTCTAACCAATAAATCTTTTATAATTAAAGTAGTTAGAACACAATTGACAGATGTGAGATTGTTGCAGTTTATGTTACTGTCTGTTAATTTGATAAATTTACCATTTAAACCCACGGAATCGACACTTAACATACTGATAAATTATAGCCAGGAATTTCACCCACGTGTAAGTCAATTAATTTGGATTCTTGTAATCTGGTAGAGACTTTGGCATTCGAAATTTGGATCATTTGTTTTTAATTGTTTATAAAACTATCAAATACCACAATGCAACAACATTAATTTTCTTGTAACTATGTGGAATCTTCAGACAAATGAGGAATGGTGTCGGGTGATCTAGTTGTCCCCATACTCCCGGCCAGCGGGGGATTGGGGGGTGCGGGTTGACCTGTGATGGTTTTGTCCCTCATTCAAAGTTACATCGATCCAGTGGTTTTCCCTTGTCAGTGATGCAGAACGGAAGACAGCTGTCTAGTCGTTCGGATGAGACGAAAAATCGAGGTCCCGTGTATACATTGGAATGCACGTAAAAGTTACCTTGGCAGTTGGAATTCGACATAAAAGTAGGCCGTAGCTCCGCTGCCCGGGCAAAAGTTCCCTCATAACACATTGTATGGCGTATGCTGGTCTTCCATTAGCCCAGGTTAGGTGCAGAAGAGTAAAACGTTAAACCCCATTTCATTTCATTTCATTTAATTTAACATCGAGCCAGTTTTTTTCACACAATATCTAACAAGTAAAACCCTTTCTTTATGTAAAGGTTGGTATACAATGTAATTAAGGATAACTTCACGGAGAAAAGTCTGGACTTGTCTGCAAAATCACCCAAGGTGGAAGAGGACGTAAAACGAATGGGTTTGCTTGAACAAAGACTTAGAACTGTTATGAATGACGATGTAAAACACATGTTATATTTAAACCCTATATTTAACCTTTTATTCCGTCCTGTTGAAATGAAATGAACTGAAACGGGGGTTCCACTTTCCTGCTTCATCCGGGATAATGGAAACAGGTACATGCCGTACAATGTGCTACGAGGGCAGTCTACCCGGACATCGCAGCTGCGGTCTACTATTATTTCTAATTAAACGGGTTCTGCTATGTGCATTCTTACGTGTACATTGGATTTTCTTGTTGACATCCCATCCCATCCCACCTGTTCCTTGTCAAGCCTCCCATTCTACACCACTAATAACGTGAAAACACACAGGAATCCCTGAGGAAATGTCTCGGGTAACGCCTTGATCAAACACGGGACAAGCGCCTGACTTGAGTGAATATCTGCCCCTGCATTGGAAGGTAAGGTTCCGGCGTGTTTCCCCCCTGTCGTTTGTTCAGGACCGAGGGTCTGACAAGGTACAACGTTAGCCGTACGAAAAACCGAGGTGCTGTGTACACGTTGACATGCAGGTAAAATATTCTTTGGCACTTGGAAATCGATTTAAGACTAGGCCATACTGCCGCTGCTCGGGTCTAATTTCCTTCCTAGTACACTGAATGTTGTATTCCCGTCTTTATTAGCTCAGTAATGTATGTGTGGCATATGCCCGTCTTTGGGGCAGAACAGTAGTAGGACGACAAACCCCATTTCATTTCATTTTCACACGTATATCAATGTAGACTCCTGGAGGACAAAGCCAAAGAACTGTGCATGCCTCGTTTATTGCCAGGAGGATTATCTAGATTATATTCTGAACAGGTCCATTGACCATTTATCAGCCACTGTTGGTCATCCAAACAATATCAATAAACTACACAATGATATCAGGAAGTCATTTCCACATGTCGCCATGTTAAAATAATATTAAACGCTTCACTGAACTCATCCGATTGTGATTAAAGGGAGACAATACAGAAATAAAATCGATTCTTACCAGAGGTTAAAAAATGTATGTAAAAAATCGACAAAATCGAGTAGTGGTAACGCTGACCTTCGATAGAGCAGTAAAAATGCTATTTTATCTAGACAAATGCCATTGGAATAAAATAATATTTAATTCCTGACCCCGCATTTTAAAGTTGTTATTGGATATTTGAAATATACAGAGTATCGTTTAAATATTCCTGCTACTTGATAGGACAATGGTCGCTTTGGAAAAGACACAATCTGAAAAAACAAACATATAAATTCGAACTAAACAAATACGAACTAAACAGATTGTTCGTATACGATAATGTTCAAGTTGTTATTGACGTATTCAAAATAATAAACCATTATATATACATAGTAAATAAAATAAAGCTACAGTTCACGGTGAGCTTGGTGCTGGATAACAAGATTCCTGGTTTGACTGCGTTGTTTTTCCGAGAAATCAAATGAAGTGGGGTTTAACGTATTACTTTTCTGCACGGATTGGGCGAATGGAGAAGGGGAATTTTGCCCGGACAGCGTTGCTATGTCTTACTCTTATTTTGAATTTCAACTGTCAAGGGTTCTTTTATTTGCGGGCCCATGTGTACAATTTACGTCGGTTATGCGTACCATTCGCACGACTATACACTATGCTGGCCACGTACCCCCACTTTCCCGGCAAACACCGAGGGGAAACCCAGGACGTTCTGGTTAGCAAGAGCCAGCGTCTTACTCTTTGCCCCCCCCCCCTCCCCGCCCGTGTACATCTTGGCGTTGGTGGGCTGGCGCAGAAATAAAATCAGAAGCCGTTTTTCTTTTATTGGAAAAACAATCTTTTATCATAAACCGTACTTAATGATTGTACACGAATAGTTAACAGCTTGAAACATAATAATATTTATAAAAGTTCTAGTCATATTGTCCTAGTCATTTATCTAATCATTAATCCCGCCAACTCGATTTCTTAATATTCTCGTGGGGTTGGCTGGCCGAATGGTTTAACGTGTGCCTGTTAGCTTATAAGGTCTGTCATTGAATCACGTGACACGGAGTACGGGCGTCTGTTACACAATAACTTTGTCATAATAACTTTGTAAAAGGGCATCACCAAAAATATACAGTCGGTTGGGGTCAGAATATCATTTCTGTATTAGCACTGAAACAAAACAGAGCTTCTTTAATCATTTTATTCTTCCGACTTAATAGTCTCAGTCTGACACCAAAAATAAGGAAATAAATAGACGTTCAATGATTCTAAATCGATTCTACCACAGAAAATCAACTCTATAAAAACCTCGTGGATCTCTCCGGGAGCTCCGGTTTCCTCCCACTGCTACAAAGACCCTGGGTGCAAGCGAATTATGGAAATAAAATTGAGCAATATGTTTGTTCCGAAATGACCTTGTTTGTGTCAAATGGACGTCAATAGCTGATCGCGGTTATTATGTAAAGGGGAACAACTCTTTGTAACAGTCAGCAATATAGGATTCAGACCAGTTAGTATAACCCTATTAAATTAAAATTTATGTTAAAACACTGCTATGCTTCTCCCTACAGATATTTGAAAAATACATAAGACACTAAGGTTTTTTGGCCTTTGGCCTAGCCAATGGTTACAGTTTTTGATACAAAGACCCCTCCCCCCAACACACACCCCAACCCCAATTCGAAAAGACTGGTTCGCTAATGTTATGAAACCCATTTCATATCATTTTATTTTATTGAAACTTACCAGACTCCACATTACTCAAATTCAACGTTTTCTTAAAAAAGAAAAAAAATCAAATTGGCAACCAAATTAATGATTTGTACAATAAGAGACATTATTGAGAGAAAAAGACAGAGAATTGGGTTTGACGTCAATTCGACACAAACAAGTTGGCGTTTTCGGAACTAACATATGTTTTATTTCAATAATTCGCTTGCCGAGTGGCTGGACAGACGACAACACCCTTGTCACGTACAAACGGGGAAAAAGAAACCCCAACATTTGACAGATCCCTTGAACCAATGAACTTCTTTCCCTTAAGCTAGTTTCGACATTTAGTATGTTAACAAGGCTTATGACAAACATTTATTGCAACCTACATAAGTTCATATCTACTTTAACAAAAGTCAGAGTGGTACAAACGTTATTTTATATTAAACAATTTGTGGTGTTTTTTGAATAATATATTTCTCTTGTAATAGTGACGTAAATAATTCATCAAACTGTCACCTGTCCATCAACATTATTTTTGACAAGATTGTTAAATATTTTTCTATCCTAATTTCCCAGTAAAAAGAATACATATGCGAAAGGAATTAGGGTAGGACAAATAGGTTTAAATTAGACGTTTATTTTCAACCCGGAAATGCCATTAAAATCAAAACATAAGGGGCGTGCGTGTGGAATCTTTGCAACGTCAGCATATTTTGGTTTCTGTATTTTCCTTAAAACAATTCCACTCGTACGTGTCACACGAGATACGTAAATGATTGATTAATTGTAAAACCGATAAAATGCATCTTTAAAGTTGATAATCGCGGACGTTGAACCTCATTCGGCGAACTTGTGATACGATAACAATGGATGAAATGCTAAAATAACATCCAAAATAAGGACGGTCGGTAAGAAACATTAAAGAGAGTGACAAATGGGGTTTAACGTCCACTCGACACAAACCAGGTCATTTCGGGACTAACATACGGTTTTTAATCCTATTTCAAAAAATTCACTTGCGCGTAGGGGTTGTTAATAGTGGGGGAAACCGGGGGAACCAGAGAAAACCCACGAGGTTAGAGAAACATTATTCGAGACTCACCTCGCTTTCCAATTTTCAAATTGATTTTTTGAATGGCGAACCGTTCTGATCTAATTAAAATCTCGAGTATCCGATGCCATCGAAAATTGATTATGGTCTGGATAAGTTAATAAATGTCTAATAAATTGTTTATAAACATTCCAGGCCTAAAGAAAGACCCGCAGATTGAACTCTTGCATAATGTATGTTTTACTGTAATCCATAGGATATCGGCCTCTGTTTTTCCAGTTCAGTTACTAATGCCACTGAAACACTGAGTATGCCGTAGGGCCGCTGTCCGGGCGTTGTGTGTCGTGTGCCCGTCTGAATTAGCCAAGTTTTTATTTATTTTAAGAATACATTTATTAGAAATAGCCGCTCCAGTAATACAATAAGCTAAAACATTTTTGTGGGCGAAAAATCCATTTTTTGTAATCAAACTCGGAAGTGATGTAATCGGCTCAACATACTCGCTGGTTGCTATAGATTTGGTGTATATACGTTACGTTATGTTGTTTGGGGTGTAGCTCAGTACTATTAGTTAAGGGATCTTGCCCGTTCTCACAGTATATTCTGGATATTCTGGGGGATCTAAAAATAATATACAGTTCCAAATAACATACGCTGATGCAGGTCCAAACGTTTATTAGAACACTGGCACAGTAAGAATACTGACCGTATGTCTTCTGTCGTATATAAAGCAAACCTTATCATCAGTTTAGAAGTTTACTTGGAACTAAATTGAACATGTTTAGGTGATTATAGATAAATTTAAAAGATTAACCCTTCGAACAAGAGATAGTCGTAAGGCCCTTTAAACATCACAATAGGTAAAGTTAACCCTTCATGGATATTATTTAATAACTTGTGTACCATAGGTGATACACGTATACAAAATTACGTAAAGTAATTTGGCATACTGAACCCTGGTCAAGTTGTAAGATAACAGTAAAGACGAGAGAGACATTCTACTGCCATATTAAATTTAAAACAATTATTTTGAAGAACAAAAATAACTATCGAAAAATATCTATACTATATTATATGTTTAGCTCGTGTGTTGTTCACTTATAGTCGTGTGGCCGAAAATCCAAAGAAGTGGGCTGTTTAAACACACACGAGATTTTATTGTTTTAACAAGTAGGTCCCGTGTTTGACCCCGGTATTGATAGAGTAAGTTGATTTTGAATTTCGACCGTGGTTTCCTCATGTCAGTGGTGTAGGACTGGTGCCGCGGTGGCTCTGTAAGTAGGCGTTGGTACGCTAATCCTGGAGATCCCTTTTCAAGTTGTCTATGAGTGAGGGCCTGGCAAGGGACAACGAATAGTCGCTCATATTGGAAGAAAAAAAAAAAAATTCGCGTGCACGTTAAAGATCCCTTGACAGTTGGAATTTGATATAAGAGTAGGCTGATGCACCGCTGTCTTTGCAAATTTCCCTCACAGCTCACTGTATGGCTCGCCTGTCCAGCCTCGTGGGTTTTCTCCGGGTCCTCCGGTTTCCTCCCACTGCTGAAGACCCCTACGCGCAAACGAATTATTGAAATAAAATTAAACCATATGTTAGTCCCGAACTGACCTAGTTTGTGTCGAGTGGACGTTAAACCCCACCTCTCTCTCTCTCTCTCTCTCTCTCTCTCTCTCTCTCTCTCTCTCTCTCTCTCTCTCTCTGTCCGTCTTCATCAGCCCAGTCGGACAAAAACCATAAGACGTTAAACCGTTGCGTTAATTCACTCATGCGGAACGATACGCTGTGACACAATTCCCATCAAATGGAATTTTTGTTAAATAAAGTAAAGAATTGAGTCTCAAAGTCCTGTTATGTTTTCATATAAAAATATATTTACGACTTGAAAGTTTGGAAATGGGTCACCTTTGGAACACCATTTAGTCACGTGATATGTACATCCGTCTGATTCAACTAATCAGATTCTATGTTTTATTTAATGAGTTCCCCATTCAGAACAGTGATGGTTTGACGTCAGAGTATATAATAAAGTTGACAAGTTAACGGATGTAACCTACTATAAAAGATGTTTAGTATATGAAATAATTCACAGTTAAAAAAAAAGATAAGAAGTCAACATGAAGTCAGCTGTACTGTGTATATGTTTAACTCTGCTCCTAGTAGTGGTTGGTTCAAATGGTTAGTAAATTTACTATTCTATCAATATATATATGTCGTCGGGTGGGGTGTGGGTTCGGGGCTTCAATCACTAATAATAATTTGTTCATGAGCTTAACCTGTGTTTTGAGGAGTCCCATTTTATGCTGTTTTAATTAATAGGCTGTTATTATTTTTTTGTTTTTATAAATTTCGTTTATCTTTAACGATAGTGGGAGGGGTGCTTATGAGCATAATTATAGCGCTTGTTTTTTTTATTTTATATAAAGTTTTCGTCGAATAGAAAAATGATATTTGTTTTCTCTTGGGCAGTACTGGGTTTTATTTTGGCTAGCCAGCTACTATCACTGTGGGGGATGATATCGGGGCGAGTTAATTAGTACCTTAGTTAAAAAAAGAGCTTTCGCAATGCCTCTGTCGACCAGATTGAACCTTAACGTGACTAGTTTAATAAATTTTTTTTTCTCGTACAGGCCTACGGATGATCCGTCCACGACCAACTTACTGTAGACGTCAAGTTTGTAACAATGTGTGCCTTAATGGTCAGCAACGTAATTCACGAGGATGCCTGACTTGTAAATGTAAACGTAAGTTTGATATTTTAAAATGATCTATAAGTTAAACCAATTTCAAATTGAAACAAAATACACAAAGACGCCATCCATGCTTGGAGCAAAAACCTTTCGTTTGACAGAATCAACTTTATGAAATTCTATTTCTGAGGATGTTGGACGTTATCCATCCCGATCTGTGTTCAAGCGTCACTATAAAAACGAACTGTTTGATAGCTAGAACTAATCCCTAATTAATCTTTGGGTGGCATTTAGTAATTGGGTAGAGCAATAAACTGGAACACATACTTATTAGCTTGATAACGTTGAGAGAATACTCTTCGAAATGTCGCCTAAATAAACGAGTAGCTGTTTTTCCATAGGTATGTGTTATAGTTTATTAATCCCTAATTGAGAGCAACATAAATGCTCTTCGAAGGGGTGTTGCAAAAAACGTGAAGAATGCCCTATATAAATATTATAATTATTATGTTTTCTCTCCCTCATTAGTTGTTAAATGAGCGTGTATTTATAATCTAGCGTGTTCATGTTTTACTATTATTTCCACAGCCTCCATAGATTTACCTGTTAGACCTGTCTGTGGACCGGTATGTCACATCTACTGTCCACATGGTAATGTTATGGACTCGAGGGGTTGTCCAACCTGTAAATGCAATAGTAAGTATTACTTCACAATATATTTGGTGTATCCTCCTTGTCAGGATACAGGGCCTGGCCAGGAACAACGTATTGTCGTTCGGGTGGGACGAAAAACTTATAAGTCCCGCGTGTCCATTGGTCTAGACATAATCGAAATCCGTGGCATTCAGATTTCGACCGAAGAGTAGGGCCAGTACCGCTTTACGAGCACATTTCCCTCATAGCGAAATGAAATGGGGTTTAACATCCTACTCTTTTGCACCTAACCTGGGCTAATGGAAGACGGGCATACGCCATACAGTGTGCTACGAGGGAAATTTTGCCCGGGCAGCGGCGCAACGGCCTACTCTTATTGCCAAGGGATCTTTTACGTGCACTCGGTTTTTCGTCCCTTGTCAGGCCCTCCTTCTGCATCACTGACAAGGGGAAATCACGCCGGAAAATCGAGATGAACTTTCTCGGCCAATGCAGGGATCGAACACCCGACCTCCAGGCTAGCGAACCAGCGCCTTATCCACTTAGCCACCGTGACCCCCTTCCCTCATAGCACTTTATATGGCATAATATATCGGTCTTCATTGTTCCAGTCGGTGACGAACAGTAGGGAATTGATCATTTCCAAAAGACTTAGCGAACATAAATAAGCTGTAGTTCATATTCTTCAGAATAATAATAATAAAAAGACTCAACATATAAAACTTATCGATAAACGGAATCTGGATTCCACTTGTAGAGACTCCATTTTCAATATGTCTTGTATTTCATTTCTTGTAGCAGGACCAAAACCAGTCTGTGGACCAGTCTGTAAAATAGGATGTCGTTATGGAAATGTTTTAAATTCCAACGGATGTCCCATCTGCAAATGTAAACGTAAGTATTTTAGTCTATTTTAATCTCTATATCATGTCATATGAAGGTTGGGTGTCTCAATTGTCTGATCTCTGCAGTATGGATCATACGAACTGTCATCCAAAACTTGTACTTCTAGCCTAATTTGCTTTCTGATTGTTCACATGATTTCATTTCATCTTCCAGCACGACCAAAGCCAGTCTGTGGACGAGTCTGTAAAAAAAGATGCCGTTTTGGCAAAGTTTTAGATTCCAGAGGATGCCCAACCTGTACATGTAAACGTAAGTGTTTTCTTTTTTAATTTGTAATGTGGCCACTGTGGCTAAGTGGGTAAGACGCTCGCTCGCTAGCCTGGAAGTCACGGGTTCGCTTCTAGTGTTAGCCGAGAAAGTTCATCGGGATTTACCTGCGTGGTTTCCCCTTCAGTGGTGCAAGACGGCGGGGTATGGCAAGGACAGCTGTCTAGTCGTTTGGATGGTATAAAAACCAGTGGTCCTGTGTACACATTGGCGTGCACGTAAACAATCTCTGGTAGTTGGAATTCGATATAAGAGTAGACTATAGTATCCTCTGTCCAACACCCCCTCCCCCATCTTCATTAGCCCAGTTGGAGCAAAACATTAGGACGTTAAACCCCATTTCATTTCATTGCTATGGTAATACTCGCAATCTGTATATCATTGTGGCTTACTCATACGGTTCCAAGTGCGGACTAATTTATTTAAAGACTTATTCGAATATAAAAATTGCAAATATCAGCGAGACAATGCCCACGGATTAATTTAAAGACTAATTTCAATACGAATATTGTAAGTTCCGGGAACACAATGTGCACACATTATTTTAAATATATAATATACATTTTATAAATTTCAGCGAGACCATGCCCACCGATTAAGTGTGCTAGACGATGTTGGTTCGGAAGATATGTCAAGGATTCCAATGGCTGTCAAACCTGTAGATGTAGAAGACCTTTTGTAAGTATTTTTAAACATTTAAAGCCAGTTTAAAAAATGTAGAGAAAGTTCAGTTAATACTCAGAAGAAACATTAACAAATTGATCAAAAAGAGGTCCACGGTGGATCGATGAGTGTCGTACTGGTTTAGTAAACTGGAGGTTCTGTGTTCCGTCCTGGTGTTTGTCTGGGTCTCCCGATTTCCATCCAATGCTAAAGACCCCTACACCTAAGCGAATTACTGAAATAAAATTAAATCATATGTTAGTCCCGAATTGACCTAGTTTGTATCGAGTTGACGTTCTACCACATTTCTGTCTGCCTATTAGAGATTTAGCCTGGATCGTGCAAGGGATGTCCATAGCACTAGATGACGCATCGAACCTTCAAGGTTTTTACTTTCGATACTGAATTATTATTATCGTCTATTCTACTTTCAGTTTCCAAGAATAAATAAAGAATAAAAAATGAACAAACCAAAACCGGAGAAATAAAACCACTGGTGCAATCGCATTAATGTGTCAAATAGCTTTATTTAACGTCCGCTGCCACCGAGGTGATATCGCAGACAAAATCGCTTTAAAACCCCAACGTCATCATCTAGTCGTTGACGAACAGCAGGACAGTAAACCCCGTTTCATTTCATGACATAATAACTTGTTTTCAATATCCGTGTACTGTGTAAATCATATTTTGAAGATGTATTGTGTGCTGTTGTTGATGAATACATTTTATATTAATGTTTAAAGTCGATGTATTGTACGTTAAATATATTTATAGTTATTTTTAAAGTCAATTTATTGTCTGCTGGTTTTTGAAGATATTTTATATTTATGTTTAAAATCGATGGATTGTGTAATTTTTTAATTAAATTTTATCAAAGGATTAGTTTTTTGTTTTTGCTATTTACTGGATTTCCTCCTACTTATGTGCACTAAGCGGAAGGTGGGGGGTGGGGGGTGGGAGGTGGGGTGGCCTAGTGGTCTAGAGCGCCGCGCTTCCACCTCTAGCTGGCCGGTCACCTCTGGCTTGCACCTATGGTTTTGATCCCTGGTGTGAGCGTATGTGGCATGAAGATAGAGGCGCCTTCTCAACCTCGTGAGTTTCCTCCCACTGCTAAAGACCCCTACGCGCAAGCGAATTATTGAAATAAAATTGAAACCATATGTAAGGCCCAAAATGACCTAGTTTGTGTCGAGTGGACGACAAACCCCATTTCTCTTTCTCTTATGTGCACTAACGGGGCTAAGGATGATGTGAATTACGCCATTGATTGGTTCGGGCAGTGGCAGTTCCACTAAATCGTCATCGAATTACAACTGAAATGGACTTAAATGTGGTTTAATATCCTACTGTTCTCCACCTGACTGGGCTAATGACGTACACCATACAGGGTGTAATAGAGAGAGAGAGAGAGAGAAATTGGGTTTAACGTCCACTCGACACAACTAGGTCATTTCGGGACTAACATATGGTTTTTAATTTTATTTCAATAATTCGGTTGCGCGTAGGGGTCTTTAGCAGTGGGAGGAAACCGGAGTGCCCGGAGGAAACCCACGAGGTTGAGAAGGCGCCCCTATCTCCATGCCACATACGCTCACACCAGGGCTCGAAACCACAGCCGCAAGCCAGAGGTGACCGGCCAGCTAGAGGTCGAAGCGCGGCACTCTAGACCACTAGGCCATCCCACCCCCCTGGTGTAATAGAGAAATCTTGCCTGGATAGCTTTGAATTATTCAATTGTGTTTTATCAATCCATCGTAAACGTACACAGATCCTTATCCTTTACCGTCGAGTTGTGAGCTGTTAATTATTGGTGATTTCATCATACATTGTGATAAACCTCGTCATCAAATAACTAAACGTTTTATGGGACTATTAGATACACATGCTCAAGAACAGCATTAACAACACCAACGCACTGTCACGGACACATCTTAGATCTGGTCATCACCCGACAGGAAGAATTAATTATACATGTACATAAGTTATCTATTCTGGACACTTTAATTTCATTGGTATAGCGAAACAACCCGAGTTCAAAATAACTATACAATACCGAAGTATAAAATCATTAAATCTTGAAGTCATAAAACATACAATTATAACGTCTAATTTAAATCATCAGCCGACATCATCAAACGTAATTGATAAAATCGATCACATTATGTCTTAAAACTGTCTTGGACGAAACTCTCCCATTACAATGTAAGACTATACAATACAGACCGAAAACAGAATGGTTTAATAACAATATATTGAAAACTAAAAGAATTAGGACTAAATCAGAATCAATATGGCGCAATACTATACTTGAAATACATAAACAAATGTACATAATTGATCAAAATCATGTTAATGAATTAATAAAACAAGCAAAACCGGAATTTTCCTGGAACAGGACCGCAATAGCCAGTGACAAACAACAAAAGGAACTGTGTTCTATTGTCAACTCACTAATAGACTATCATTCGGGATAATTTAGCTACACATTGCCCTAATAATACTACCACACTACCTTTATTAACCATTAGTCGTTTGTTTTGTTTGAACCAATAAATGAAAATGCCGTTTCAAAGATCATAAAGTTATCAGCACCAAAAACATGATCCTTGAGCCAACACACCTGGCAATTAGTTCTCTTAGTGAATTACTACCTTCTATAACCTTAATAACCAACTCCTCACTAGCACATTCCGTCTTCCCGGATGCCTTCAAAACTGCTAATATATATCCTCTTATTAAGAAGGCAAATCTTGATCCTGATCAATTAACAAATTGCAGCCTTTGTTTCCCAAATTGTAGAACAATGCATTGCTTGTCCATTAACAACATATGTTGAGGAAAACTGCCTGATGGAAAATTTCAAAGTGCGTATCGAAAGTGTCATAGTACTGAAGCATCACTTACACGAGTTCATAACGACATACTGCTCTCATTGGCCAAACGCGGATGTGTTCTTTTAGTTCTGTTGGATCTTTTAGCAGCGTTCGATATAGTCTATCACGCAATTTTATAATTGATGTTGTTAAAATCATATCTGAGAAATGGCAGTCAATGTGTAGTCATAGATGACGTTATGTCTGACAAGGCTGAAATAATCAAGGAGTACCAAAAGGTTCTGTCTTAGGACCAATACTTTTTAGTCTGCATACAAAACCCCTCGATTTTATTGTAAGGAAATATGGTCTTCAATTCCACCTGTATGCGGATGATACGCGACTGTATTGTTCATTGAGACCTCTAAATAATACCTTTGTTCCTGCGACAGATTGTTTGGAGAGAGAGAAAGAAATGGGGTTTAACGTCCACTCGACACACACTAGGTGATTTTAGGACTAACATATGGTTTCAATTTTTTATTTCAATACTTCGCTTGCCCGTAGTGGTCTTTGGCAGTGGGAAGATTGTTTAGAAAATTGCATATTAGAAATTAAATCATGGATGGCATCCAACTTTCTAAAGCATAGTTCTAACAAAACCAAATATTTATGTATTGGATCTAAACAACAGTTACACAAGATTTTATATTCTAAAGATATTTATGTCCGCGATTGTTAAATTATGTGCTCGAATGTAGCTAGAAACATAGACGTTATATTCCACCAAAATATGAACATGGAAGCACAAGTAAATAGTATTTGTAAAAGTGTGTTACTATTATTTGAGGAAAATCGATCAAATAAGAAAATACATTAATATTGATATTAAGTTCATTTGCTGACCGTTCATTTTATGAACAAGCCCCCTTACTTTGGAATAAATTACAACTAGATATTAGAACATATTCATCTTTGCCTACTTTCAAAAAGCATCTAAAACACACCTTTTTAAAGGAGCGTTTATATAAACGTTTTAATGTTTTGTAACCTGTGTTTTACTTTTACTTAAAGCGAGGAATTCATATCTTTAAAATGTATTAAAATAAAGCCTTACAATAGATGGTATCTATAAACAGTCCTACCTTGTTAAAGAATTATCCTATTAAACCTATAATTCACTATTGCCAGTTGACAAATTGGCAAAAATGTCATTTTCAACTTCAAATTCAAACGTTTGAAGATAGCTATTCCATGGCGGGGGGGGGGATAGAAAAACAAGGGAGGTAATTGTCTTATTATTTCCGGTGTGAATGATTTTTAAGTGCGGGAAATACTGCCTATGTTCGTATAATAGTGAGTTGACAACCTATTGAGCACAAGACATAGAAATGATTATGCTTTGACTTTCTTAGAAAATATAAAATTCTCGCTTTAAATGTATTCTGTATGTTTTATCTTGTCATTTTATACTTGTAGTTATTTTACATTGCTGTCTAATTCATTAATGTTACCCTATTATTTATTTGTTCTTTTTATTTATTTAATTGTGTACAGTGCATATGGGCACATAACAGTGGAGGCTGTGCGCTTTATAAAGTTTATAGTAATAATAATAATATTGGTACATTGAATTCTAACTGCCAATGTGTACGCGAGGCCTTTTTTTGTCCCACCCAAACGACTATACGTTCAACCTTGTCATGCCCTCTATCCTTTACCAGAATTTTAACTGTCGGGGGGTTCTTTTATGTGCATGTACATTTGATCGACAAGAAGTCGTACCTTGACCGACCCTGCGCCACTGGCTTAAGGGACACAGGGGGGTTGGGATGGCCTAGTGGTATAGAGTGCCGCGCTTCGTCCTCTAGCTGACCGGTCAGCTCTGGTTTGCGGCTTTGGTTTCGAGCCCTGGTGTGAGCGTATGTGGCATGGAGATAGGGGCGCCTTCTCAACCTCGTGGGTTTCCTCCGGGCACTCCGGTTTCCTCCCACTGCTAAAGACCCCTACGCGCAAGCGAATTATTGAAATAAAATTAAAAACCATATGTTAGTCCCGAAATGACCTAGTTGTGTCGAGTGGACGTTAAACCCCATTTCTCTCTTTCTCTTAAGGGACACAAGGCTGAGAAATGCCGAAAGCCCTTGCTTAGTGACCCTCCGCCCCTTTCCACTGAGTCACTTCTCCCGTGAACCGACATGTTTAATACTAGAGAATATACATTTTGATATTTTTATGATTTTGCAGAAATAGACACTATTTGCCCGGTTCGAACTAAGACGAATGTCAAAAGCTTCCCACTAGTTAAATGAGACAAGACCCAGTTGGTAACATTATAAAATATCGACATTATAAAATATGCAAAAAGGTTGACGATATAATTGACATTATATTTTATTTTTTAAATATTTATTCAATTTACTAACTTACTGGATCCTATATAAGACAGCACATTTCTCCAATGAAACATTGACAAATTGTACAAGACCCCCCCCCCCCCCTTTAACGTTTCGGTGCAGTAATTGGTGTTATTGAGAGACAAACAAATACCAGGGACCGAGCATGGCATCATCTTAGAATTGTGGCATCATATCAATCGATGAGCAATTCTTCAAGGAAAAAGCATTATTTTTGGGTGCGTTTTGACTTACGTCGAAGATCATCACATGGGTGCAGTTTCTTGTCCAAAAATGGGCATAATTTGTGAATTTTGAAAGTACCGAAGCCGAAATTAAGAGAATTAAATCTCCATACATTCAGTATAATACAGGGCTGATGAATAACGACAATAACTCCGACTTGAGTAGATTTATTACTACTTTATTGGCGAGAAAGTTCATCGGGATTTTCCCACGTGGTCTCTCCTTGTCAGTGGTGCAGGACGGAGGGTTTGACATGGACAGCTGTCTAGTCGGTCGGATGGGATGAAAAAAAGGTCCCGTTTATACATCTTCGTACTCGTAAAAGGTCCTTTGGCAGTTGGATTTCGATATAAGAGTAGGCCATAGAAACGCTGCCCGGACAAAATTGGCGTCATAGAACACTGTATTGCACACGCACAGCTTCATTAACCCAAACGGAACAGTACTGCAGCACGTTAAACCCCATTTCATTTCATTTTATTTGCAACTTTAACCAAAGTCAGAGCTTTACTTAATAAAAAGGAAAACAAATCAACCCGAAAGGATAGGTCTCAGTCGACAATGATTTAAACTGTATCAAGCGAACAATAACAATCCCTTCAATTGTTCATTACAGATTCTCTGTAGCATCACGTCAGGCAGATCAGGCGGAGGGGGGGGGGTCACGTAGGGGTGGTGGGGGGAGTAGGGAGAGCTTTAGCCTCCCCCCCCCAAATAATTTATCCGCAAGTACTCTTTTCGACATGTTATTGCACGCAAGAAACTATTGATTTTATTGAACATGGAAGAAGGAGAAGTCTCGAGACTATTAGAACATAGACATTCAGAAGAAAAAAGCCCACGGTTTCGAGGGTTGCTGTCATCGTGAAAGATCAACAAACTTCATTCAAGTAAAAGGCAGCGGTAGATGTGCACGAAAATTTAACTCACCCAAGAACAAGTGATATTCGTTAAAAGTTTCATCTAAATCTGTTAAATTTATAGGCGAACGAGCCGAGGGGACAGGGGTGGATAAACGGGTAAAGTGAACAAAAACATTATTCCATCTAGTTAGCAAAATAAAGTGCTCGAAATGTAAAAAACACTAATTTTACTTTTCTTTTAATCAAATACCACGCATTTGTACTGAATTGACAATGGATTAAAACAAATTGTCGGGAGACACTCTTTACTTTGACCGACATATTTTAGGCATCGATTATTATTTGTGATTGGATGGTTGGAATTCAGGACGAGTTGAATTTCGGTTGCTTAACTCAAGGGCTAAAGACGCAGTAAAACGCATTTGCGGTAGTTACATTTTCGAAATTTGTTCCGGTTGGGCGATGCCCCTATACCCCGAAACGATTGGTTGTTTTTTGTGGATTCAGATCAGCCATCAACGTTAAGCTAGTTGGACCATCTTGGAAGGGCCCCTACACCTCCGTTTTCGCGGAAGACCGCCGCCATCGTCTGTAACCTGAAATCTAATTGCCATCAAGCCCGTACGCCTACGGATAAAATTATGACCTCTAGATGTTCCACAACCTAGGAAAAACATGCATTTATTATACTATTTGCGTAACTCAGAGTGGCTATTTAAAGGACCAATCCCGATGATATTTTGGAAAATAAAACTACTTTAAATTCCCTACCATAGGGCCGAGCAACTAACTCAGCATATGTGATACGTTTTCAAACAAGTTAAACCCACCAGTCTTCATCTGGAAATGGAGATCGGTGTCCCAAGGTGTATTATGCGGTGTCTGGTGGATAAAATCCGACTTTTCTTTAATAAAAATAATGTGTAGGTGAAATGGGACTCGATTATAAGGTGACCATACGAAACAAATTGATTGTAACTCTTAGAAGGGTTACGTGTCCGGATAAGCAATTTTGACGTTCAGCTCCAAACGACTCAATATTTTGAGCTGAAATTTTGAGACAAGGTAAATACACCATTCCTGTATATTTTGGCGCTTAAATTACAAACGTAAAAAGACTTTTACTTTCGAGACTCTTTTCAAATGGGGATAGTCCCTTTAACGAGAAGTTTCGGTCCGATTTTGAGGAATGAATTATGGTGTAACGGTGATATATTTCAACAGCTTTGAGATACAAATTGGGACCTCTAGGGTGCCCATAAGATAAAAACGTGATATCTCGTACAACCGAAGCCTCATAATCCAGTTGTTCAATCCAATTAAGTTTATTGAATAAAATATTGTTTAAATTAAATAATCAAGAATGTTACGCTAAAAACGTGATTTTTCGTACAATCAGAGGACATAATCCATGAAGTTGTTGCCAGATACAAGCCAATTTCGAAAGTAACAAAACCGAGATCTTTGCGAGATAGACCTATATTTCAAGTCTTGTCAATAACGGATAAAAATGGGTATTATTATGCCCTGTATTGTCATGTACAGTATCACGGAATTAAACGACCAAAGATGGTGTTTTTCTGGTACGGGGAAAAAGAAATCAAACTTCATAGGCAACTAATTTCATTAGCCAGAAACCGTACAGAAAGCGTCCACGACGATTAACGTCCACAAGAGCTTCTGGGGCCTACGCGGCCCCTGGACCTTCGTTTAAGGACCTAGGATGGTAGCCTCCCTATCAAGAATTGCTTCCGCCGGCCCTGAGAATAATGAATTAAGGGGTATAAAATTAACCATAAAAGTCCTCTAAATTCTAAACAGAAGCGAACCACTTTGTTTCTTTTAGACTTAAGAGGTTTAGGCTCTAATAATTACGTGGAAATGAAATGAAATGGGGCTTTATGCCCTACTGATCTGCCCTGAATGGGACAAATTTGCCTGGCCAGTGAAACTATAACGGCCTCTTCTTATAACGAATTCTAACTGTTTGGAGTTCTTTGACGTGCACGTCAGTGTATATATGAGATCGTGTTTTTCGTACCATCAGGACGACAATACATTGTCTCTGGTCAGATTTCCTGTCATCAATGACAAGGGGGAGCCACCTATGATCTTTCTCCGAACACGCGATCTCCAGGTTAGCGAGCCATCGCGGCTTCATTAAATATACATTATTCAACAGGTCATTCTGCCTATTGCAGATATTTCTTTAGGCCTGAAATTTTATATAAATTATCAATTAGACATAAATTTACTTATCCAATCCTCGATGTCATTCTTAGCCTTCGATATTTACTGGATTTGAAAACATTTTGCGATGAATAATTTAACGTAATATTGAATAATCGAGACTTTGTTATTGCACCAACGTTAGCAGTAAAGTAATTAGACTGAAAGTTTCAGAAGTTTTGTTTTCATTATCTTTTTTTTATAACTATTATAGAGAGAACTCTTAGGTCTTTATCTAATCTTATATAATGCCGGGGGGTTGGGATGGCCTAGTGGTCTAGAGTGCCGCGCTTTGAGCTCTAGCTGGCCGGTCACCTCTGGCTTGCGACTGTAGTTTCGATCCCTGGTGTGAGTGTATGTGGCATGGAGATAGGGGCGCCTTCTCAACCTCGTGGATTTCCTCTTGTTTCCTCCCACTGCTAAAGACCTCTACGCGCAAGCGAATTATTGAAATAAAAACCATGTGTTAGTCCCAAAATGACCTAGTTTGTGTCGAGTGGACGTTTAACCCCATTTCTCTCTCTATATATATATATAATGCCCCTTTAAAAAGGAATCCTAAGATGCGTGTTCAAAACTTAAAAATAATAAATGTCATACGGGTGATTTTTTTTATTTCAGTTTTTAATTTCACGCTTTTTAATAAATGATGCCGTCAAGAAAACAACATCTTTGGAGGACATTTTGTCACGTGATACGCCAATCCAATTGTTTTAACCAATAAAAGTCGGTGTATATTTTAAAGGAAGTTCCACCTATAAAAGTGTGGCATCAGAGTATATGATAAAGTGGACAAGTATCCGGATGTAACCTACTATAAAAGATGCCCAGTATATGAAATAATTCATAGTTAAAAGCAGAAGATAACAAGTCAACATGCAGTCAGCTGTTCTGTGTATATGCTTAACTCTACTCGCAGTAGCTGTTGGTTACAATGGTTCGTAAATTACTATTTTATTTATATTAAAGATGCATTGTGTAAAAATTAGACAGAGAGCTGACAGTTTAGAGTATATGATTTCGACACAGATCCGATTTCGTTTCGTTTTTATAGTTCAAAATTTCGTTTTACATGTCTTTAAGATCTGGAAGAATTGTTATCCTTGACGTGTTCTGGATAATGTGGGGGATTAGACAAAGAAACGGTCTGTTAGGGCGAGGGTAAACCACTAGCGGGTAAACCATTACAGACTATACTGACGTGAACTCCTACTATATCTTGTCAGATCAGCATGTAGTATAGAATATCGAACGTATATGGAAACGAAACAAACAGAGAGAGAGAGAGAGGGCGAGAGAGAGAGAGAGAGAGAGAGAGAGAGAGAGAGAGAGAGAGAGAGAGAGAGAGAGAGAGAGAGAGAGAGAGAGAGAGGAGGTAACTTCTCGAAACAAAATATAGATCTGTATTTTAATCCGATTAGGAATATCTTGTATTCAAATTACTTCATGCTGAATGATTGCCTGAAACTATCACTACTCATATTCCTGAAGCAATGGTCATTGCTGGATTGGCTTCTGTCTATTCCTCTCGTTCAATCATATCTATCACTTGAGTACAGCAACATGACAGCCCTTTGTTTAATCTGGGGTCTTCCCTAAAACTTTGGACTGCGATTTAAGGCATTAAAAACGGTGGAAGTCTTTCGTCTCCTTGTCTCTCTCTTTCTCTGTTTATTTAACGTTATCCACCATAGAGTGATGTCAAGTTGTCTTTAGTTGAACGAATCTGTATTTTTCAAATGGATCTTTACCTGGTTTACCTTCACCCTCGCCTACCTTCTCAATGATCATTGTTTATGGAAGCGATTTTATATAAGCAGCAATGCTTGTTATTGTATCCATATATTGTATGTTAAATATATCTGTGACTCACTAAGAAAAAATAATAGTGTTTAAACCAATTATAACCTTAAAGATGTAAGATTTAGATAAAGAGCTGACAGTCCTCGCTATAATAATTTGAAATTCAGATAATGAAAAAAACTTTATTACATCGACAAAATGTCATTCAAATTACTTTTATCTGAGCGCTAGTAATTAATGAGTTGATTATATGCTTCATGTGAATAAATGCCTGAATAATATTTAATACAACATTTGAAGCCAGAATAAAACCTGGAATAGGTTGATTTAGCTCTACATAATGTACCTTTAAATGCGTGTATTCTTTACAGAGTCTTAATTCCATGTTTTCTTTCCACAGATGCCATAGTAGTACAACCTCCTACATCGATATGCGGACCAGTCTGTCGCATATACTGTCCATATTGTAAAGTTAAGGACTCAAAAGGATGCGAAATCTGCCAATGCAATCGTAAGTTTAGATTACCTTTAAAGAATAAAAGTCAAATTCGGCGTTTAAACAACAGCTAATTTCGGGATGGTTGTAAGATTCCAACACGAAAACACCAATTTGACACACCCATCGGCACCAACGGAGTAAGAAAATGTCCCCGTTGTAGTATAGTTCCCTATGTAGTTTAGTTCATGTTGTAATTATATGTACCTGTTTGATGTTCTGATTCGATGTAAATAAATCCTATATCTACTAAACTGATCTCTGTTTTCACTAAGATAGTGTCACAACAGTCCTCGCTATAATAATTCGAAAATCAGATCACCATTAAAAAATAATACATTGAAAATGTCATTCAAATTACTTTTATCTGAGCGAAGTTGTCATAATTTGAAGTTTTGAAACTTTTTAATTGAGGCCCAAACTCGATTCTCCATATTTTATTTAAATCTCTAAATGGCGATCGTATTTAATGAGTTGATTATATGCTTGTCATGTGAATAAATATAGCCAAAATAAATCCTGGAATAGGATGATTTAGCTCTATGTAATGTACATTTAAATGCTTTTATTCTGTACAAAGTTTAATTCCACGTTTTCTTTCCACAGCTCCTAAACCGGTATGCAGACCAGTATGTCGCATATACTGCCCATATGGTAATGTTGAGGACTCAAGAGGCTGCCCAATCTGTGAATGCAAGAGTAAGTTTAGATAATTTGTTAGAATAAAGTCAAATTCGGCGTTTAAACAAGATTACAGCATGAAAACACTGAATCGACACGCCCATCCGTGCCAACGGAGTAAGATAAAGTTTAACATTTCCGTTCATGATTAAATATTAAAATTTAACATATATTTAATTTACCATTTTTTTTAACAACGGCGTTGTTCAATCGACCGACACAGTTCCGCAGGTTGTTCATTTGGACGCAATGATGTCGAGTTATTTAAGGCTACCCACCATATAGAGTGATGTCAAGTTGTCTTTGGTTGAACGCATCTGAATGCAATAATAACCTTACAGATACATTATGTATGATTTGGACAAAAAAGCTGAAGTAACAAAGTACTCTATAACTTTCATCAAATTAAACAACCATTAAGGTGCTTAGATTTTTATGACCTCGGCCGTTTTTTTTATAATATATGATATTGACATTTCAACTCTGATAAGTGTATTAGGTTATGACCCAATTAAACATGTAATTAATCCCATATGTCATTTACAATCTACGTATGATCTGTGCAAACGCTCCGCATTACTTCAAAGGAATAACACTGATCAGTAAGCATACCATGACGGGATAAAAGAGACATCTGCATGTACGGTGAGGAGTCCTATCTATTGTCCAAGGGTATATACTGAGAAGTTATCCGACAGCTAGACAGACTACTAGACGGACGAGCGAGGCGGAGAAGAGGGGCTTGGACGAGAGCATGGACTCACCCGAGTTCAGCCGCTGCTTTGACAAAGGGGCGGGATGGTGGATTTCATATTGTCATGTGTGTTCCCGTTGTAGTATAGTTCCCGATGTAGTTTAGTTCATGTTGTATCTATGCAACTGTTTGATATCCTGATCCGGTGAAAATAAATCCTATATCTACTAAACTGATCCCTGTTTTCAGATAGTGTTACAACAGTCCTTCTTTGCAAAGTTTAATTCCATGTTTTCCTTCCCACAGCTCCTGCACCGGTATGCGGACCAGTATGTCGCATATACTGCCCAAATGGTAATGTTAAGGACTCAAAAGGTTGTCCAATCTGTAAATGCAATCGTAAGTTTAGATTACTTTGTAAGAATAAAAGTCAAATTCAGCGTTTAAACAACCGCTAATTGGGGATCGTTGTAAGATTCCAACACGAAAACACCGACTCGACACACCCATCCGCACCAACGGAGTAAGAAAATGTTCCCGTTTTAGTATAGTTCCCGATGTAGTTTAATTCATGTTGTATCTATGTAAATGTTAGATATTCTGATACGATGTAAACAAATCCTATATCTAATAAACTGATAGTGTTACAACAGTCCTCGCTGTAATGAAATGAAATCCAGATCATCATGAAAAATTAATACATGGTTTGACATGATGTGGTATAGATTGTTTATTATCGCAACAACGTTACTTTGAGACTAAACCTCTATTATCCATATTTTCATTAAATCTCTAAATGGCGATCGTATTTAATAAGTTGATTATATGCTTGTCATGTGAATAAATATAGCCAAAATAAATAAAACCTAGAAAAGGATGATTTAGCTCTATGTAATGTACCTTTAAATGCGTTTATTCTTTACAGAGTCTTAATTCCATGTTTTTCTTTTCACAGCTCCTAAACCGGTATGCGGACCAGTATGTCGCATGTACTGCCCAAATGGTAAAGTTAGGGACTCAAATGGCTGCGAAATCTGCAAATGCAACCGTAAGTTTAGATTACTTGTTAGAATAAAAGTCAAATTCAGCGTTTAAACAACCGCTAATTGGGGATGGATCGTTGCAAGATTCCAACACGAATACACCGACTCGACACGTCCATCCGCGCCAACGGAGTAAGAAAATATTGACACATTTCCGTTCATGATTAAATATCAACGCATATTTAATTCATCATTTTTAGCAGCTGTGTCGTTCAACCGACCGACACAGTTCAGCAGTTTGTTCATTTGGACGCAATGTTTTCGAGTTGTCTATTTAACGCTATCCACCATAAATGATGTCAATTTGTCTTTAGTTGAACGCATCAGAATGCAATAATAACCCTACAAATACATTGTGTAAGATTTTGATAAAAAGCTGTTGTAACGAAGTACTCTATAACTTTCATCAAATTAAACAATCATTTATGTGCTTAGAACTTTATGATCTCAGCCGGTTTTTGATAATATACGATATTGACTTTTCAACTGTGTATAAGCGTCTAATTATACATGTAATTAATCCCATAAGGCATTTACAAACTACGTATTATCTGTGCAAACACTCCGGATTACTTCAAAAAGGAGTAGCACTGACCAGTAAGCATGTATGATCATGTTTCTTATCTACTATCCGAGGGTATAAAACGATGACTTTTCTGACAATTAGACATAATACTAGGGACTATTAGACGGAGACTACTAGGGACTATTGGCGGAGAAGAGAGGCTTGGGCGAGAGCATGGACCCGAGTTCAGTTGCTGCTTTGTAGTATTGTTCCCGATGTAGTTTAGTTCGTGTTGTATCTATGTAAGTGTTTGCTATTCTGATCCGATGTAAATAAATCCTATATCTACAAAACTGATCTCTGTTTTCACTAAGATAGTGTTACAACAGTCCTCGCTGTAATAATTTGAGAATCAGATCACCATGACAAAATAATACATTGAAAATGTCATTCAAGTTACTTTTATCAGAGCGAAGTTGTCATAATTTGAAGTTTTGAAACTTTTTAATTGAGGCCCAAACTCGATTCTCCATATTTTAATTAAATCACTAAATGGCGACCGTATTTAATAAGTTGATTATAGGTTTGTCAAGTGAATAAATATAGCCAAAATAATTAAAACCTAGAATAGGATGATTTAGCTCTATGTAATGCGCCTTTAAATGCGTTTAATCTGTACAAAGTTTAATTCCACGTTTTCTTTCCACAGCTCCTAAACCGGTCTGCGGACCAGTATGTCGCATGTACTGCCCAAATGGTAAAGTAAGGGACTCAGATGGCTGCGAAATCTGTCGATGCAAGCGTAAGTTTAGATTACTTTGTATAATAAAAGTCAAATTCAGCGAACGTTGTAAGATTCCAACAAGAAAACACCGACTCGACACGTCCATCCGCGCCAACGGAGTAAGACAATGTGACACATTTCCGTTCAAGATTTAATATAAACGATCCAGTTCCACAGGTTGTTCATTTGGACGCAGTTGTACAGTGTGGGTACAGACTGCCAGTTGCATCATTTCATTAATCACGGATGTGGTACCTCGAACTCCCATACCATCGAAAAGACTGGTTTTAGGTGTTACGTGGAGCACGTTTTTCGTCTGTTTTACTGACTTATTTACTGTTGGCACTAGGGTTACTGCTTTTATTTTTGTGCGGACTAGTGTGGGGTCAGGGCCCACAGTCTACAGTCCCCTTTTCCGATTACATATTGCCTCGTAAATACTATATTAATGAATTACCCTGACGATAAATAGTTTTGAAAAGTGGATGAGGCATTGTAAATTGAGCTAACCCCTGTGCTGTTTACTATACGGAATGTAATGAAACATGGATGAAACATTTATTGCTAGTAACATTCCAATATCACCAGCTAATGGAGTGTTTGTGTCCCAGCTAATCCGTTACACGAGAGCTTGTTCTGAGTTTTTAAGTGGATCGAGGCATTTGTCAACTGCAATGATACTTGCGCACCAAACTTATAAAAAAAACATTAAAAAGTTTTATGGTCGCCATATTGACTTGATTGGTAAATATAACATGTCTCTAGCGGCTATTATTCATAGTTTGAATGCAGCTATGGCGGGTGTGGCGCCAGGCAGAGTAAGCTTACTTCTCGGGACACCTGTTACCATTTGCTGATTAAACTATTTGGCCTAACCTTTTTTCTACGAATTTTGTCTAATGCCTTGGATTATTCGTACTGGTTTTATTTTATTGTAAATTGAGCTAACCCGTGTGATGTTTACAATACAGAAAGTTCCCCAAAACGTTGCCCTAACCCTAGCATCTGTCAGCAGCTCGTTCCATACGAACTAATTTCACCACAAAATTTTATAAATTTCAGCATGAGGATTCTAATGGCTGTCGAACCTGTAGATGGCGAAGACTTTTTGTAAGTATTTAAAAAAACAATTTCAGTTAGCTTCCACAAATAAAGAACGCCGGGTCATAACGCCCTCCAGTCGGACGAAATCCGATCTGAAATGGTACCGGGGTGGCTCGAGGGTATGATGTTTGTGCACGAATATGGAAGTTCAAGGTCAGAGACAGCTCCTCGGGATTTCTTGATCTGGGCCCTGATTCATGAAATTTTAACTAAAATAAAAATCCAAATTTTAGTAATTTTATTGGATAATAGGTTTGATTTTAGGGCTTAGCCAATCAAAATTGAAATATCTACTAAAATGTGGATTTTATCTTTAGTTAAGATTTCGGGAATCAGGACCCCGGATACTGTTTTTCAAGGAAAATCAGCTTATGGGTCTGATGGGACGTAAATCATGGCCCATCCGTGTATTGGTTTGCATGCATGCAACAGAAAACTAAAGAGGAATGGAACACGTTCCTGTCCGGGGAATTGTTTTGATATGATATTACATTGAAGGGTGTTTATCAAACTTCAGAACACTGAGAAGTTAAACCTCTCGCTTCTTTCCCCAAAAAAGCACACTGCGGTTCTAAAATGATGAAAATTATTATACTCAAAATTAAATTCGTCTAAAGGTCACATAAACCATTTGTATATCCCGTTTAGTGACATGAGAGGATGAATCCCATTGATTTTAAACTATTACCCAAGTTGACGGTTGGGGCTATGGCCCTTTTTATCGTGTAGTTTATAGATATTTTTTGATGGAAATCTGACACGTATCCATAATTTCATATGCACTATAACTGTCGACTGAATTTTTAAATCCCCACAACCAAGTTGTTGGTGAATTTAACGGTAGGTCGACGTTTCATTTGAGGTTCTGCTTTCGACATTAACTTTTTTAAATTATACTTTCAGTCGTCAAGAAATTAAAGAAAATGCAGTTTCAGCTTCCCTATATTTTATTTTGTATGTCCCTTTTAACAAGATTCAGCCTTCCCTATATTTTATTTTGTAAGTCCCTTTAACGAGATCCAGCGTCCCTATATTTTAGTATATAAGTCCCTTTAACGAGCCTTCCCTATATTGTAGTTTGTAAGTCCCTTTAACGAGATTCAGCTTCCCCATATTTTAGTTTGTAAGTCCCTTGAACGAGATTCAGCTTTCCCTTTATTATAATTAGCAAGTGCTCAAAAATCACGCATAAATCGTTAAAATCAAACTAAAAACTGACAATGGTCAGATTTAGCTTTTGCATAATGGATCTTCAAGTTATTTTAAATAATGATTTCTGTTTTCTTTGCCATGATTTTTTACGCATGCTTTATTGATCTTTGTAATATTTATGTTGGTTGCCTGTTAAGATTGAAACCTTTCTATACTTCGTACGATTTTCAATTTTCTATCTTCATTTTGGAATAAAAAGCTTTTGAATTATTATCAAGTCTCATTGTCCCTTGTCGGGTGGAAGGCAGAGTATTGTCATGCGGATGAGGCTAATCACACTCACACAGGTCTTGTGTATTGGAACCCATGAGCTGTTGGAAATCAAATAAGAGTTGTACGTTGAGCGACATTAAAACTTAAATTTGCTTCATGGCACACCGCATAAAGCCTGGTGAACACCGTTTCAGCATGTTAACGTTCCCCCTTGTAATTAGATATCAAATATGAGTTGGTCGTGTCGCCACTTTAAGACTAAGATTTCCTTCACGGCACACTGCATGAGAAATACTCGCCCTAATCAAACAGGGCCGTGTACATCATTGATAGCGGGGACTGAGGGCAGTCGGGATGGGTTAGATCGAATGGCCTGAAGCGTGCGCTTTGGATCATAAGGTCCGCCACTGTGCCAAGTGGCGTGGTTTCGATCCCCTCCTTGTATATGAATTGGCCTGGTTTAAAGCCCCCCCCTTCTCTCCCTCTCCCCTCCCTTCCCCCTCTTTCTCCTACTCTCTCTCTCTCTCTCTCTCTCTCCCCCTCTTTCTCCCCTCTCTCTCCCGCTATCTACCCCATCTCTCTCTCTCTCTCTCTCTCTCTCTCTCTCTCTCTCTCTGTTCATTGCTATCACGTTAATGAACCCTTTGCAGTTTATCTACCGCAAAACGGGGGCGATTTTACTAAAGTAGTGACGATCCGTCTATTACATTTTTACTTGAATTAACTGCCTCAATAATACAACTTCAAACCGCCTTTCATTTTATAACATATGAAATAAAACATTGACATCATCAAACAGTGGCGATACAACATGATGACTCTATAAAATGTTGATAAAATAAAATATTGACGTTATAAAACAATGAAATTATAAAATATTGACAATATTAAGTTAAAAATTTCATACTCTTTACAAACATTCCGAATCCTGCAGCACATTTCTCAATTGAAACATTTATGGCAAGGGTTATTGGACTTGTAGTAATCGTCTCGATGTTCACATTTTTTGGGCGTGTGTGTTTTTTTTCTTAAAAGAATATTCATTTGTAATTGAAAATTACTACAAAGAAGATAAGAAAAATACCCAGCCCGAAAAGAATAAAGGCGGGTATACGTCATACAGAGGATATGAGTGCAAATTTGGATCGGTAACAGAGCTATAACGACCTCCTCTTATAACTAATTTTAACTGTTTGGAGTTCTTTGAAGTGCACGCCATTCTTCGCCTGTGATATTTACTGGATTTGAATACATTTTGTGATGAATAAATTTAACGTACAATTGAATAAGCGAGACTTTGTTATTATAGCAACCTAAAAATCTGACAGAAAGTTTCAGAAGTTTTGTTTTCATTATCTTTTTTAACCTATTATAGAGCGAACTGTCAGCCTTTTATCTAATCTTTTCTAATTTTCTCTTCAAAAAAAGAAAAAGAAAAAAAAAGATTCCTAATCTGATCCATGTTCAAAACTTAAAAATAAAAAAAAGTCTTTATGTCATTCGAGTGATATTTTAGTTTACAAATATTTCAGTTTTTAATTTCGAGCTTTTGATAAATGATGCCGTCAGGGAAACATCATCTTTGGAGGACATTTTGTCACGTGATACGCCAATTCAGTTGTTTTAACCAATAAAACTCGGTGTATATTTTAAACGAAGCTCTATCTGTCAAAAATGTGACACCAGACTATATGAACCCGGATGTAACCTACTATAAAAGATGCCCAGTATATGAAATAATTCATAGTTAAAAGAAGAAGATAACAAGTCAACATGCAGTCAGCTGTACTGTGTATATGTTTAACTCTACTCGTAGTAGTGGTTTCTTCAAATGGTTAGTAATTTACTATTTTATCTATATCTAGGTCGAAGAAGGACGAGGGTTGGCGGTGCGGAAGCTTCAACCGCTGCTAAAGCCGCCGTCAGACCGGGGTGATGTCCTTACTGCGCTGCTGCGACCGTATGGCGACCAGAAATTGCAGAAGATCGCCGGCAAACCTGAATACAACGCGAGAAAATGTCCCTCATAATTACTAACTTGAAAAAGGTCGCATTTTTTTCTGGGATATCATAAAATTGTGATACATAACTTATTGAGTGGTCCATATGGTTAATAATTTACCGAATGAAAGAATGAATATTACCTTAAAATGATACTGTTCTGTACCAACAAGCGTGATTAAGTCAGGTATATGCCATGCGATGCGCGCATGCTCTGACAACAATTGAATTCCTACTGCCATGACAGGGGCATGTTTGACACGAAAATACAACGTTTAGTCTTTCGAACGGGACACAAAACCGAGGTCCGATGAACATATCTGCATACATACATACCCATACCTGGCATCAGCCTAGTAAGAACAGTACAGTGTCAGTGGGGAGAGAAACTCCAATACATTCTCCTCGGAAATAACTCAACAAATCGTCTTATCGAGATGTACACTAGTACGTCAATAATTTGCCCCTCTCTTTCTCTTACAGCTCTGCGAATAAGGCCCCCATCACCAACTTACTGTAGACGTCCGGTCTGTAGGCCTAAAACCGAGTGTCCTAATGGCCAGCAACGTAATTCACGTGGATGCTTGACTTGTAGATGTAAACGTAAGTTGTATATTTTAATAATCGACAAAATAAACCTATCTTAAAGATGCATTATGCAAGAATTCGATAAAGAGCTGGCAGTTCTCACTATAATAAAAAGGAAATTTGTTGAAAATTTCAGTCAAATTACTTCATTCTGAATTATGGCGGGGGTTGGGATGGCCTAGTGGTCTAGAGTGCCGCGCTTCGACCTCTGGCTGGTCGGTCACCTCTGGCTTGCGGCTGTGGTTTCGATCCCTGGTGTGAGCGTATGTGGCATGGAGATAGGGGCGCCTTCTCAACCTCGTGGGTTTCCTCCGGGCACTCCGGTTTCCTCCCACGGCTAAAGACCCCTACGCGCAAGCGAACTATTGAAATAAAATTAAAAAAACGTATGTTAGTCCCGAAATGACCTGGCTGTGTTGAGTGGACGTTAAACCCCATTTCTCTCTCTCTCTCTCTCTGAATTATGGCCAGAGAATGTCACTGCTACAGTTATGACGATAATAAACAAAGTCTCTTTTAGCGATTTTTTAATCAAATTATTATCTGGCAATATTGTTTAAATCCATTAAAAATCAAAACCACCCGATGACCTAGACAATTGATTATAGGCTTGTAGTGTGACCAAATGTCTAAATGATATTTAATACAACATTTGAACTCAAAATAAAAACACACAAGAGGTTGATTTAGCTCTACGTAATGCACTTTTAAATGCGTTCATTCTTTTTACAGTTAATTCCATATTATGTTTCTTTTTCACAGCTGCCATAAAACGACCTCCTAAACCGGTATGCGGACCACTATGTCGCATGTATTGCCCAAATGGTAATGTTAAGAACTCAAGAGGCTGTCCAATCTGTAAATGCAAGCGTAAGTTTAGATTACTTGTTGGAATAAAAGTCAAATTCAGCTTTTAAACAACCGCTTATTGGGGACTGTTGCAAGATTCCAACACAAAAACACCGATTCGACACACGCCCATCCGCGCCAACGGAGTAAGAAAATGTTGACACATTTCCGTTCATGATTAAATATATTTATATACATTTAATTTACTATTTATTTATCAGCAGTGTCGCAGCTTTTTGGACGACCATTCGGCCATGTGATATAAACTTTGCGTCAGTCCCGCAGTACTGCAAAGGTTGTTCCGTATGATGTCATGTTGCCATTTAACGTTACACTACAAAAATGGTTTTTCAAAACCACGAAGTTTTTTCCGAATAAACATTATCTCGTTAATACTATATTAATGAGAGGTAGAGCGAAATGGAGTTTAACGTCCACTCGACACAAACAAGGTCATTTCGGGACTAACATATGATTTAATTTTATTTCAATAATTCGCTTGCGCGTAGGGGTCTTTAGTGTGTCTTTGGAAAATTATTAAATTCTCTGTCTATAAAATTAAAATCCCATGTACCTAGTAAACGTGAAATATAAGCTATACATAAAAAGTCAGTGATGTTTTGGTAAAATCATAACCTGTGACAAAAGTGTCCATCACGCTCTTCCTGTTATTGGACCTATTGTTAGTAGACATAATATGGTGTCATCACCTGCTTTATTTGTGTGAAATTTAGGAGGTTATTACACATTTGGAATGGAAATTAACGTCAAGGCTAAATCTTGGACGTGCAGGGATGGGGGTATAAATTCGAGTGTAGACCAAGCCCCATTAGAAACTCACCCAGATTTCAAGCAGCCATTATCTGTTGAGAACAAGGGACCTGCGAAACCATTCAGCTTATAATAAAGTTATTTACAACTAATGCTGTAGTATTATTGTCGATCACAAGAAGAACACAACAAAGGAGAAGTCCTACAATAGTATTACACTCTCTCTTTCTCTCTCTCTCTCTCTCTCTCTCTCTGTCTGACAGATATTGAACTAACCCTTGTGCTGTTTACTATACAGAACGTTCCTTAAAAAGTTGCCCTGGCAAAATGAAATGGGGTTTAACGTCCTACTGTTCCGCGTTCTTCTCCGAACTGGGCTAATGAAGACGGGCATACGCCATACAGTGTGCTTTGGGGGAACTGTTGCGGCCTACGGCCTACTCTTATATCGAATTCCAACTGTCAAGGGATCTTTAACGAGCACGGCAATGTGTACACGGCACCTCAGTTTTTCGTCCGATCATGGCGACTAGACAACTGTCCTTGTTAAGTCCTACGTCCTGCATCACTGATAAGGATTAACCACGCCGGACAATCTGGATGGACTTTCTTGACCAATGCAGGGATCAAACACCCGATCTCCAGGCTAGCTTGCCAGCATCTTGCCCACTAAGCACCGTGACCCCCTTTTGAAACATGGGTGAGGCATTGTAACTTGAATTAATCCATGTGCTGTTAACTATACAGAACGTTCCCCTAAAAAGTTGCCATAGCTTTAAGTAATATAGGGATGGTAATTGATGACATTCTATCTCTTCCATCAGCAAAATCTGTCAGCAGTTCGTTTCAACACAAAATTGTATAAATTTCAGCGAAGCGATGTCCACAGACTAAGTGTTTAAGTAGATGCGGACTAATTTTAACACAAAATTCTATCAATTTCAGCGAGACGATGTCCACGTATTAAGTGTGCTAGACGATGCCCGTTTACAGGGTATGCCAAAGATTCTAAAGGCTGCCAAACCTGTAGATGTAGAAGACGTATTGTAAGTATTTATAAAACAATTTCAGTCAGCATTCACATGATAGGATGAATCCCATTGATTTTTAGCTATTAACCAAGTTGACGGTTGGGGCTATGGCCTTTTCGTCGTAACGTTTATGGATATTTTTGATGGAAAACTGACCGTATCCAGCTATGGCCTTTTCATCGTTAAGTTTATGGATATTTTTGATGGAAAACTGACCGTATCCAGAATTCTATAAGTACTATAACTGTCAACTGAATGTTTAAATCCGCACAACCAAGTTGTTGGTGGACGTTTCACTTGAGGTTCTGCTTTGATATTAATTTATGTTTTTCATTATACTTCCAGTCTTCAAGAATTTAAAGACACAGAGTAACCAATTGGATTTCAAACAGGTCCATTGATTTGGTTGACGCTAATAAAGATGGTGGACGTTACCTAGGAAACGGAATACATCCGATGGAATTTTCGATACGTCATATCTTTATAAGTACTGAATGCAATTAAAGCATTTGTCGACATTTTTTATATCCCTGTATACTTGTACGATTTTGAATTTTCTATATTCATTTTGGATTAAAAAGCTTTTGAATTATTCCCAAGTCTCGTTTTCCCTTGTTGGGTGGAAGGCAGAATGGAGTATTGTCGTGCGGATGAGGCTAATCACCGAGGGCTTGTGTATTGTAACACAAGAGCTGTTAGAAATCAAATAAGAGTTGTACGTTGAGCCACTTTAAGACTTAAATTTGCTTCATGGCACACAGCTCGAAACCTGGTGAACATGTTACACTATAGACCCTATATGCTGTAGAGGTTACCTAAGTTTGTAAAATATCTTCTGGTTTATGTATTGAAATTGTTAGTGACAACAAGAACTAGGCTAACAAGAATATGTCTGGATGTTTAAAGTGGGGCAATGACATAAGTCTAATAATCCAAAAAAGGTAATCCCATGAGTTAAAAACGTGGTTAGTCGCTCTCCTAGGTGCCCATATAAGTACACTGTCTTGATATCTAGGGTAGCATCTGTGCATTTGACCAATCCGATAAAGGAAGCACCTGGCAAATTTCCCGGGGCTCAATTCTGACTCATGCACGTAAGTTTCTTTAGATATCATTCGAGAGATTCAAGGGGAACTTCATACCGTGAGCTACCCTGGCTCAAAGGCCGACGGTAGGAAATAGATACCATTGGGAGGTTGAGAGAACACCACAGCCTTCCCGGCTGAGAGGCAATTATATCGTAGTTTCCTGTAGTATGGATGTTAGATAGATATAAAAACATATTTAACATAAAAAGTGTTCCAGTGTCAGTTAATTGAAGATCGGAATAATTGATCATATTTTAAACAACGTGAAGTCCGAAGAAAACCCTAGAAGAAAACCCTAGACGACAGTCACAAAGAGACACGGTAGTGTCACAGGTCTCTTGTTGGTCCCGTGACACAGGGTAGTGTAAAAAACACCGTTTCATCATGTTAAAGTTTCCCTGTCAATTAGATATCAAATATGAGTTGGTCGTGTCGTCACTTGCGTCGAGTGGACATTACATCCGCCCCGTTCTCTCCCTATCTCTCTCCCACTCTTTCTCTTCCCCCCTCTCTCTCTCTTTCTCCCCCCCCGTCCCCCTCCCGCTCTCTACCCCGTCCTCTCTCTCTCTCTCTTTCTAAACGAATAAATATTGTCATGTGATAACACATAAAACCAAAACTCTCTCCCCCTCTCTCTCTCCGTCTCTCCCCGTCTCTCTCTCCCTCTCTCCCATTTTCTCTATTCATTGTTAGCACATTAATGAATCCCTTGCAGTTTGAAATGAAAAAAAGCTAGTCGTCGAGCCACTGTAAGGTTGATATATTTTTCACGGAATAAATCTCCGTGTATACTTATTTCATTTAGACGTTAAGCCACATTTCCGTTTATTATTGACTTTCACAAACATGTCGCCTGTTTCAAGGGAAACGGGTTTCTCGCGGATTCTCACCAAACACAATAACAGGAACAATATTCAGGGAAAATGGTGGCACACCTTCCGTATGTTCATAATAGGTTGCTGTTTATTTACATAAATATTAATCGCAGATCAACAATAACAAGTAGAATTAACACAGTGACCTTATTTATTAGCAAGTGAAAAAAAGTTGGATGTTAAACCAAATTTACTTATTTATTGTATACCGCTAAAGTCGGTACGAATTGACCTTGTTTATTATTCACCAATACTCCATGGAAAGACGAATGCACGAATTATGCCATGACCTTATTTATTATATACCAGTATAGTCAATATTCAGCCCCGACAAGAAGAATGTATACTAATTGTCATTTTTATGTACGAAATGTCTTTGTTTAATATATACCACTACACGCTAGATAACTCCCTGACCTTATTTAGTATATACTGCTACAGTCGATATTATTTATTATAAATCACAAGAATCTACATTGTCCCTTGACTAGAAGAATGTTCGAATTGACCATATTTATTTCATTGCACTACAGTCTACCTACATCCGAAATGACCTTATCTTTTATGTATCGCTTCAGTCGACATTATTATTAGGAATGATTGTCGACCGGCATGTGAAATAATCAAGCCGTGGTATGTACGGAAACGAAACTTTGAGAGAATTTAACGTGGACTCGACACAAACTGGGTCATTTCGATACCAAAATATGATCCAATTTTGCTTTGGAGGACCAGCAGGAAACCCACGAGAGCTGACACTACTCCTTGTCACATTCAAGCCGAGAATCAAGACCACACACGCCTTAAACTACTAACCTTCCCAACTACCCCACTAATGAATAAATAAGAGTGCGTTTATTGGCGTATCGGCATCAATCGGTATATGTTGCGCTAATATTGGGTTCGACGTTTCGCCAACATAAACTATCGTCATTTTGATATGAATAAACGGTTATTTGTAGTGAACACAAACTACTCTTTTTGAAAACCACACATGGTATATCTTTATGTGGTCTTTGGTATTGGGGAGAACACGGAGAAAACTCACGCGGTTAGATAGGCGACCGTACAGCTTGTCACAATTTTGTACAAATATATATAGAGAAATGGGGTTTAAGGTCCACTCGACACAAACTAGGTCATTTCGGGACTAACATATGGTTTGATTTTATTTCAATAATTCGATTGTGCGTAAGGGTCTTTAGCAGTGGGAGGAAACCGGGGGAAACCCACGAGGTTGACAAGGCGCCCGTATCTCCATGCCACATACGCTCACGCCATGGATCGAAACCACAGCCGCAAGCCAGAGGTGACCAGCCAGCTAGAGATCGAAACGCGGCACTCTAGACCACTAGGACATCCCATCCCTTTGTACAAATAAACATAATCATATAGCCATTCTAATATTTTTATCTTGTCCTAAATATCTGACATCAAATAGGGTTTAACGTCCCACTTTTCGTCACCGACTGTGATAATAAAGACGGATTTACGCGATACGGTGTGCTACAACCTACTCCTATTTCGATTTTTTTTGGTGAAAGGTTCTTATACATACACGCTAACGTGTACACTGGACTTTCATTTCTCGTCCCATCCGAACCAAAAGACAATGTTCCTATAGTCATGCTCTGCGTCCTGCACCACTGAGGGGCGACCCCGTCAGAAAATCCCGAGGATTTCCAAAAAAGCGGAAGCCAACCCCAGAACACTTTGTTACTCGTTCTAAATATAACTCGTCATATAATCTATCGATGTAGAGTAGTACACTCGACCCTTTCTTCTTAATATATTCAACTTATGACGTAGTTGACGAATACTTCATCAAAAATGTCACATGCATGGTATTAATGACACTAGCTTTAGCATGTTTCTTTTAATAAGCTGATGTTTTTTTTTATTTTTCACATAAATCATCTTTCTCAATGGATAAATTTAAATCATGCTGTAACTAACACATTGTTTATATATAGTTCAGGGGTGTGGTAACCGCCGCTTGCATGTGTGAGGGAGCACAAAATCAAACCGTTATATACCGTATATACAAATTGTGCCGCATTAAATATGTCCGAGTCTAATTTGAAAAAAAATCAAGGCCACAGTATTCATTGTTTGAGCAATATGAAAAGGGAATGAAATGGGGTTTAACGTCCCACTGTTCTGTTTCTACGTGTTTTTATCGGAGCAACATTCTTCTACGGTTCTGCAAATTCGGGTAGGACCGACCCTACACCTAGTTGGTGTCAAGTGGACTTTACCCCCCAACCCCAACCCTCTCTCTCTTTCTGTCTCCCTCTCACTTAAAAAACACAACAGTTCTGCCATTTCGAGTGGGACCGAGCTCTATCTAACATATTATTTATCAATTTCATATTCTGAAACCCATCCATTAAATTTTATTGAGATTAAACAGAGAGCTGTGTCAAAGAAAAAAAGAAGCTGATACAGTAATCAATCTGTTCTTCACAAACGCTTTCATATGCTCTAGAAAACAATATAAATGATAAATTGTACAAAACTACGTTACTCGTTGCAACTGGGTCAACTTCCGAATACATTTTGTCACGTGATACATCAATCCGGTTGTTTTACCCAATGAGCATCTGTGTTTTTTTTAACGATCAACTTATCTGTCAAAAGTATGACGTCAGTACACATCTTACTATTGACAAGTTAACGGATATAACCTACTATATAAGATGTCTATAGTATATAAAATAATCCATAGTTAAAAGTAGAAGATAAGACATCAACATGCAGTCAGCTGTACTTTGTATATGTGTAACTCTGCTCCTAGTAGTGGTTGGTTCAAATGGTTAGTATTTACTATTTTATCAATATTGATGGCAATATATGTCGGGGCGTGTCACAAACATTTATATGTTCCGTCTAGGGTATAGCAAAGCTCGGATATATCAAATACTTTTTTACGAAATGTTGTAAATTTGGAATATATTTTTGAACATTTTATGTTTGCTGAATTGTCATCAAGATGTTTATTTAGATGTCCTCAAGTTGGCATGTTTCTGAGATGCCATATATTTGTATTTTTCGGAGATCTCATCTAGTTGGGTTGTCTAATAGTAATTGCAGGGGGGTTGCACCACACATAATTTACACAAAAACAAATATATAGACAAGAGATCATACTCCGAGACCACAAACAATACAAAGAGAGTGAATGGATCCGACGGCTAGCCGCAAGTGTCCACTGCGCTGTACAGTCCCGGACCTGTAGTGACACTGACTTCACTCAGGGAATACCAAGTTTGACTTTTTCCACGCTTTCACCCAACTGTGATTTTTCTGAGATGTCACAGGTTTGGGTGTTTTATGAAATGTCATCAAGTGCGGATTTATCTGATATCCCATTATGTTTGAATATTTTTCTTAGATGTCATCTGTTTGAATATATTTTTCTTAGATGTCATGTTTGAATATTTTTCTTAGATGTCATGTTTGAATATTTTTCGTAGATGTCATCTGTTTGAATATTTTTCGTAGATGCCATCATGTTTTTAGATGTCGTCTTGTTGTAATTTGTCTGAGATACCATCTAGCTGAGATTTTTCTGAGAAGCCATCTAGTTGGGAATTTTCTGAGGTTTCATCTGTAGGGTCATCTACTTGGGATCCTTTTGGGTTAACTACACTCAATACTACACTCAATACTACGCTAGTTTTCTCGACCATTATCTTAGAAACATTAGTATGCATTTCAATAACTAAAATAATTGTTCAATTTCTTTTACAGCATCGTCATGGAGGCCCCCAGCTCCCACACGAATGTCATCATATTTGTGTAGATCAAGAGGACCACCTTGTGATATCAACTGTCCTGGAGGTCGAAAACGTGATTCACGAGGATGCTTGACTTGTAGATGTAAATGTAAGTTATTTAATTATTAAACCCCACCGATTCTTGATGCCTGTATTGGACAATATCTATTTAACTATATGTAAACAACAATAAAATGTAGTCAAATCTCAAAATGACATTTTATTAAAAGAGAGAGAGAGAGAGAGAGAGAGAGAGAGAGAGAGAGAGAGAGAGAGAGAGAGAGATGGGGTTTAACGTCCACTCGACACAAACTAGGTCATTTCGGAACTAACATATGGTTTAATTTTATTTCAATAATTCGCATGTGCGTATGGGTCTTTTAGCAGTGGGGGGAAACGGAAAAACCCGGGGAAAACCCACGAGGTTGGACAGCGACCCTATTCCTTGCCACGTACAACCGGGGATTCGAAACCACACCAGTTGACTCAGTGGCAGGCCGTATGATACAGCGAGGGCACGCTAACCATTCGGCCACCCAACCCCCCATTTTTATTGAAAGAACTTGCAAAGTCAAACTCTGAACGGTAGATAATCTCCGGGCTTAGATTGTATGGGATTAACGATCCGGGACAGTTGCTCATGCTTGCTGGTTTGGCATCCCATTGTTGGGTTCGCCCTGCTCATGTATATATACAATCTGATTGTAATACAGATCTATACTGACCAGTAGTTCATACGACCGGCTTTTGACCCTATGACGTCAGACATTTGATTAACCAATCAGCATTGATGTTTCTTACGGATTACCTACAGTTCCGTGCAAAACACGCCTAAAGCTCGCCGTAACAGACTGTTCCGTTGGCTAATCCCTGACACAATCCAGAACACGTCAGTGATAACAACTCCTCCAGATCCTTGTGTAGTAAAGACAAATAAATCGACATTTTGAACTATAAAAAACGAAACAAAATAGGATCCGTGTTTTTATCAGATTGGTATATATTATAACCATATTCTTTTCATTTTATTTATTTGTATTATCTGCTTGATAACGACTTTTGAAATCTTGTTGAAATTTCGCAGTGAAATAAACCATAGTAATTGTTATCTATAAAAAGTGTGTTATTTGAATACTGGATTAAAATGAGACCCGACAATTATTGGTTTTGCTGGCATGTTTTGACCGTATCTCATTTATATCGTCTGCAGAAGACGCCGAATGTTAAAGTCATATTTGGTGAATCATCTGACGTACATATTGCGTATGTGTTACTCCGAGAGAGGGTTTAAAGTCCACGCGACACAAACTAGGCTATTTCGAGCCTAACAATAACATATGGTTCAATTTTATTTCAATAATTCGCTTGGGCTTAGAGTCTTTACCAATACGAAGAAACAGGGGGACACGAAGATAACCGATATGGCAGGGCAAGCGACAGTACTCCCGGTCACGTAAGGCTGGGAATCGAATACACGCCAGATGACTGGATGGCAGACCTTATGAACTTAATCACATGCTTCAGACCATCCCCCCCACACCCACCGGGTAGATGAGCGTTTAAAGTATTCGCTTGAAATATTCTAATCAAATAATATGTAATATGCAAATGAGGACGTTTGACTGCGAGTGGTCGTAAGAAGTAAATGCTACCAATATATTTGTTATCTAAATAATTAATTAACTAACCCAGACTCAAAGCTCGCCGCCATCGATAGCTTGTGATATTTCGTTGATTTGAATACATTTTGTGATGGATAGTTTAACTTAAAATTGGATAATCGAGACTTTGTTTATTAAAGAATTAACGTAAGTAAATGGTGATCGAGGCTACGCTAAAATTAAATCTTTAAATTTTCGGTTCAGAGTTAAACAATTTGACTGAAATTTTCAGCATTTTCTGTTTACATTATCCATATTTTAACTGTCAGCTGTTTATCTAATGCCTCTTTAACACAAATCTTATTTAAAGTTTTCCATTTTCCACAGCCACCATTAATCCACCGACTAAACCCGTATGTGGACCTGTTTGTTTTATCTTCTGTGAATTTGGTAATGTTCCGGACGCCAATGGATGTCCAACCTGTAAATGCAATCGTAAGTGAATATTTGTATAGTTTGTAAAACCGTCGCGACTGTGTCATATTTTGCTCCACCTCCACCACCCCACCTTAAACCTAATGTTATTATTGTCCCCATGGATTACATGGTGTGGGACACTGTCACAAAGCCCTTACGCACCACGCACCACCTCACCCCACCATAAACCTAATCTTATTATCGTCCCCACGGATAAAAGGGTGTGAGTTATCTGTTGTGACAGTGTCACAAGCCCCTCCCCTTCCCTCCTCCATTCCGCCCACCCCACCTCGCCTCCAACATAAACCTAATATTATTATCGTCCCCATGGATTAAATAGTATTGGATATCTGACGTGACAGTGTCACAAGCCCCTCGACCTCACTCCACCCTCTCATCTTATTATCTCCCCTACGTAATAATTTATAATATGAAAATAACTATTTGAACTGTTGTAGAACGATGTCGAAGTGGTATTGTCAGCAACACCATTAAATATCCGCATAACGTATTCGGCTTTATATATTATCCCTCTCAGGATTCGCCATTTTCAATGTTTGTATTTTTTGTTTTTTTAGCAGGACCGAAGCCAGTCTGTGGACCAGTTTGTGAAATAGGATGTCCTTTCGGAAATGTTTTAGATGCTAGAGGATGTCCAATCTGTCGTTGTAAAAGTAGGTATTTTTTTTCTTCTTATTTTTTATTGTTAATAAAATCGTAATGCCAATCGCTATAGCTTTTTATACGAGGGCTTGGTGGCGGAATGGTTTTACCCATGGGAGCTGTGCAGGGTCCACTGATCTAATTCATAAGGTTTCATATAGGGTCTATCCCATGCGCTGTACACAATTAGGAGGGTCGTCTTGACGTTGTACGTCTAACGCAACCTCGTGTGTCTCAGTATTGGGAATGGTTCACGTAATGTAGGTGCAGGGCACTGGGTTTTGATACCACCTATAGTTGGACACCAACTTGTCGATTCCCCGGTTGTACGTTACAAGTAGTAAAGTAGCCTGTCCAACCTTCGTGGGTTTTTCCTGGTCCTCCGATTTCCTCCCACTGCTAAAGACCCCTACTTACAAGCGAATTAGTGAAATAAGATTGAACCATACGTTAGTCACGAAATAACCGAGTTTGTGTCGAATGGATGTTTAACCTCATTACCTTCTGCTAGTCCAGAAATGACCTAGTTTGTGTCGAGTGGACGTTAAACCCCATCTCTCTCTCTCTCTCTCTCTCTCTCTCTTTCTCTCTCTCTCTCTCGCTCCCTCCCTTTCTCTATTCGAGGGTTACACTGACGTATTTCGTCGAACATAGCTGATTAGAAATTACAGTAAAAACAGCAAACGATTGAATGTTAATCAGTTTATATACATTCATATAATATCATTATATGCGTTGTTTCTTGTTAACATTTACGCCCTAAATATCGGCGATTGGGTAGGTAGCTCCTTTAATATAATGATTGATATCTGCCTTTTAGCTCGCCCAGATGAATATCCACGTTGTAAAGGAATTGGTAAATGTTCAAGATTTTGTAGAAATGGGTATGAGGTAACAAGCCAAGGTTGTACCACCTGCAGATGTAAGAGAATCCTAACCCGTGAGTTCAAACTGAATTTTGTTTAGATAGATTTAGAATTATTTGTTATAATCACAGTTTCCAACAATCTAATTAAAATATAGATCTATATTTCGTTTCGTTTTTTATACTTTCGATGGCCTACACTCATGTAGATCTAACTAGTTATAGTGGAAGCTCACGTTCTATGACGTCAGGTATCAAGCACGGGACATTTGACCCGATAACGGTTGTCATTCGATTAACCAATTAGCGACCGCCATGCTTTTCAAAATCCACTTTTGTTTTGTTATGATTTCTATCCGCTGGTGTTTATAGTATAGACGTCGTTGGCTGGTAATATCTACCCACAGTTCCACGCATAAAAAGGCCAAACGGTCGATTCGACAGACCATTTGATTGACTGACCCCTCATTTCAGCCAGAACACAAGTTAAATAACAAGTCCTCCAGATCCAAGAGTAGTGAAGACAAGTAAAAATGAAATTTTGAACTATAAAAAACGAAACGAAATTGGATCTGTGTTTTAATCAGATTGAGTTTCCAATAGTTATGGGGTTTAATGTCCTATTGTTCTGTTCTGACTGGGCTAATTAAAACAGGCAAACGTCATATAGTGTGCTTCGGGGGAAACACTCGGCAAACATCGACAGATTTCGGAAGCCACATCTAGTCTCGGCTGTATGACGACTTCCGCCATATTGGAACTACTTTAAATGTCCCGGATGAAACATGGCTGCGCTCATACTGAACACAAAGGAATGGATACTTTCATTTGATAAACGTAACGTTGGGGTTTATTGGTTGATAAAAATTGATGAGTTTGGGCGACTGTTGTCTTTATTCTGAATAGGTTTCCAACGAACAGGTTGCCAGCTAGATCTAGATCGGTCGAATAGGTCGCTAGCCGAATAGGTCGCCAATTTGTGTTCGGTTGCGCCCATGGTGTCTTGTTTGTTTGTAATAGCGCCAAGTTGTCCTTTTAAGGTAAACCGGTAGCCGCATCGCAAATGTGTGGGCGTAGGTACATATCACTTACTGTCATATAGCCGAGACGAGATGTAGGTTCGGGAATCTGTCGAGTTTTGCCGAGTGACGAGGTAAATATTGCCAGGACAGCGGTTCTACCGCCTACTCTTTTATGAAATCCCAACTATCAAGAGATCTTTTACGTGCTTGCCAATTTGTACACGGGACAGACATCCAAATTGTTCAACTTCTTTAAGAAATTATGTGCAAAGTGTTATGTTTCGGATCAAAGATATTCCTCTTAAACAGTAACTGATTTGAAGCCAAATTAAAGGTCATTTCGGGACTAACATATGGTTTAATTGTATTTCAATAAACGTGCGCCTAGGGGTCTTTAGCAGTAGGAGGGAACCGGAGTACCCGGAGAAAACCCGCGAGGTTGGACAGGCGACCCTACTCCTTGACACGTACAACCGGGGATTTGAAACCACGCCAGTTGACTCAATGACAGGCCGTATGATACAGCGCGCGCACGCTAACCATTCGCCCCCCCCCCCAATTAAAGAATTGCAATAGGCAGATTTACTTCCTAAATAATGCATCTTTAATGAAAATATGTAAATTTCAGCTAGACCATGTCGACATGTTAATTGCTATAATCGATGTCCCCGAGGTTTTGCCAAGGATTATAATGGCTGTAAAACATGTAGATGTAACAGAAATTACGTAAGTATCTCGCAAAAAACAAAATTTATTCTATCTATTGAACTTACAGTTTTATAATAATTATATTTCGAAATTTAAAAATACTTTCAGGCGTGCTCGATTGACATGACGAAATGAAATGAATTGGATTTATTGTCGTACTGTTCTGCTCCGAATGGGCTAATGGAGACGGGCATACATGTGCTTTCAGGAAATTTTCCCCGCGCAGTGACACTTTGACCTACACTTACATCGAATATACACGGGACCTCGGTTTTTCGGTCCACCCGAACGACTTGATAGCTGTTCTTGGCGGCCCTCCATCTTGCTTTCCTGACTAGGGGAAATCACGTCGGATAATTTAATGAACTTTTTCGGCCAAGCAGCGTTCGAGCAATGGACCTCTTGGCTAGCGATCCAACGTCTTACCCACTTAGACACCGTGGCTCACCAACATAACATACACTGTCGTATAATACAGCGAATCCGTGGAATACTATGCCTCTTCACATAAACACCAACAGACCTTCTTATTCAAATCTAAGTTGAAGATGTTTCTGTTTTCGACATATTAGTATTATTGTGTTGTCGGCGCTTAGAGCATGTCCCTATGTGACGTGGATTATAGTGCAATATAAATTATTATACAATTATTATTATAAATGTGGTCGGATATATTGTCAACACACATGTCCCGCCGCCAGTCCAAAATTCGTTGCAGGGGATCGAGAGGTTAAAGTGTTCATCCGGTTGACTTACTGTTTATTTATTCACATTTTTGATTTGCCTGATTCAAGACCGAGAGAGTGAAATAGAATTTAACTTCCGGTTGGGATGGCCAAGAGGTCTAGAGTGCCGCGCTTCGACCTCTAGCTGGCCGGTCACCTCTGGCTTTTGCGTCTGCGGTTTCGATCCCTGGTGTGAGCGTATGTGGCATGGAGATAGGGGCGCCTTCTCAACCTCGTGGGTTTCCTCCGGGCACTCCGGTTTCCTCCCACTGCTAAAGACCCCTACGCGCAATTAAACCATGTTAGTCCTGAAATGACCTAGTTTGTGTCGAGTGGACGTTAAACCCCATCTCTCTCTCTCTCTCTACTCGACATAAACTAGATCTTTTCGGACTGACATATGGTTCAAATTTATTTCAATAATTCGCTTGTACGATGTTGTCTATAGCAGTATGGTAGAAAACGGGAGGACCCGGAGAAACCCCACGAGGTTGGACAGTCCTCCCTATTCCTTGTCACGTACAAGCGAAGAATCGAACCACGCCAACTAACTCAAAGCCCAGGCCACCCAAACTCTCACTACCCGATACAAAGAAGCCCATTTATTGTTTATGATCTACGAGAGTTACCGTCAGAGTTATCGCCCTTATTAACTTTGCAAATTATTGTGGCTACTCTAGAAACATGTGTTATCATCTGATTGTTAGCACTAGTTTCTTTATTGCTATTCGTATATTACTACTTTCAGTTTCCTGTCAGACCACACATAGCAATTGCTTAAATGGTTTTATTAAAACAGATGTAACAGACGAAATAAACATATACAACTAGAAACCACAAACAGTGTACAGCCCAATTTACAAATCTAGAGTATTGAATGGATTCTGAAACTTGATTAGACGACTGCGAGAATACGATTGATGATGATGGAGCCCATTAATAGAGACAGAAGAACTACATGTAATAATCTAAACCCCCAACCAGTTTAACAATAATAAATAATTTAAACCCATTAACTACAAAGATCCACAATTAAAGCCCTAGTTTAACGTCCATTCGACACAAAATAGATCATTTCTCGACTAACATATGGTTTTATTTTGTTTCAATAATTAGTTTGTGCGTAGGGAGCTTTATCAGTGGAGGAAACTGGAGTATCAGGAGAAAACCCACGAGATTGGACAGGCGACACTATTCCTTGTCAAGTACAACCGGGGATTCGCATCCACGGCAGTTGACTCAATGGCCGGCCTTATCATAAATCATTCGGCCATCCAACCGCCACACTCGCCAAAAATAAATCATCGTTCAGTTACTAACATATTTTGACTTCATGTAAATTTGTCGATCGCGAAATCCAATTATACTTTATGTACCTCTAAATTTACTTTAGAGATGTTGAAATTCTTAAACTTTTCCGATTAATTTTTTTTAGAAAAAGTAACAAGTTGAACATGACTGTTAATTAAGCATTTATGTAAAAAATGAGATGAAATGGGGTTTAACGTCCTACTCTTCTGCACCTAACCTGGGCTAATGGAAGACGGGCATACGCCAACAGTGTGCTATGAGAGAAATTTGGCCCGGGCAGCGGCGCTGCGAACTACTCTCATATCGAATTCCAACTGCCAAGGGATCTTTTACGTGCACGCCAATGTGTACAAGGGGCATCGCTTTTTCGTCCCATCCGAACGACTAGACAGATGTCCGTGTCAGGCCCTCCGTTCTGCATCACTGACAAGAGAAACCACGCCGGAAAATCGAGATGAACTTTCTCAGCCAAAGCAGGGATCGAACACCCGACCTCGCATTTATTTACATTATAAACCGTTGTATATAAGATTATATGTATATGTGTGTAGTTCTTTATAATTTATGAATGATATTTTGTGTAAATGATCGAATGTTTAATTTTGTGTAAATGTATTTTTTTTATTAAAAGTTTACAAAGGCTATATACTGTAGAAATTACCCTCAGCGTAACTTTAAACATGGCAACCAGGCAGGAATGGCTGACTGTGTATTTAAGGGCCTTAGTCACGTGAATACACAGGGGCACGTTATGTTTTGAACGTATGACACAGGACAGAGTTCTCTAAGCCTAAGGCCTAACCACAACAATAGTAGATTCTGTAACTGGAACACACGACGGGTTATTAAACATATGAAAATGTTCGAGCCACAACGATCTAGTTACTTGCCTACGACTCCGCAGTTGTATAATTACAAAAAATAAAGACAGGCAAACCAAGTTCCTTCCAAACACAGCAACTTTATCTGTATGATAAAATTCAGCATAATGTGAAAATATCTTACAAATCCTCACGCCAGGGGTAACATATCTCTATATTACCCATGCGTACAATGATAGCGCACCAAGCATCACTTGCCATCGGGCTTCCAAAATTCCATACTCCGCAATGTTTCGTTTGATTAGAGCTAATCCCACTTAACACTGCTGTAATGGAAGAAAATTTCTGTTCCAAATTATGACTGGTTAATAGTCCAATTAACAATCAATAGCTAACTGCGTAACATTATCATTACGCTTTAAACAGAGCTCCAAATTGGACCAAATATGTTTACATAAAGTTATGTCATGCCCAATTAACCAGCGTATAGCAGAATATTACAGGAAAAACTAATTGAGTGACAAACGGATACAATGTAAACAATACTTTTCACCGTTTTTAATACCTTACATCACTGTTCAAAGTTTTAGAGAAGACCTCCAGATTAAACGAAGGGCTGTCACGTTACTGTACTTGGGATAGATTTAATTGAATGGGAAGAATAGACACACTCCCTCAAAAGCCCGAGTATCACAAGTCAATCCAGCAATGGCCAGAGAGGGATTTCCGGGGAATTGCTTCAGGAATATGCCAAAATTCAGGGGCCTTATTCACGAAATTTTAACTAGGATAAAATCCAAATTTTAGTTATTTGATTGGATAATATTAGATAGATTTTAGTGCTAAGCCAATCAAAACCGAAGTATCTACTAAAATTTGGATTTCATCTTTATTTAAGATTTCATGTATCAGTTTCTGTGCCGTTGTGAACATTGTGATGAAAATAAAGGGCAATCAACAAAAATCAGATTGATCATGTCTGACAACCGGTTGATTTTAAAGTTTAAATAGATGTTGATCTGGATCTGGTTGTATATAACATGTTTCTAATACAGGAAGATTCTGGTTGGTCGCCCAACAGGTGTTAATACAGGTAAACACTATCACAGTACCAAACTCAACACTTTCACCTGGAAATATAAACACGTGTATATATCAAACTCTACACCTATATAAACACAGTATACTCTACAACTAGAAATATAAACACAGTATACTCTACAACTAGAAATATAAACACAGGTATATCAAATTACACCTAGAAATACAAAGAAAGGGAGAGAGAAATGGGGCTTTAAGTCCACTTGACCCAAACTATGTCTTTTCTGGACTAACATATGCTTTAATTTTATTTCAATAATTCGCTTGCGCGTAGTGGTCTTTAGCAGTGGGAGGAATCGAGAGGACCCAGAGAAAACCCACAGAAATATATTGAAAACATGTGTATTTAGTCTATGTGCAAACTCCTTATTAAAGTCAAATAATGTACATTTAAAGGAGCTAAAGCGCTAACATTTGGATCCTAAAAAATTGACACAAGTGGGTCGAAACGCATATGATACTGTGTAATATGAATGTATATTAACTGATTTACATTCAATGGTTTCCGTTTTTACTCTAATTTCAAATCAGTTATATTTGAGGAAAATAAGCCAACAGTCTCAATCGAATGCAAATTTCTAGCGTCTGGTTATTCCAATCTACATACGCCGTCTGATTTCGGCAATTTGTGTAGCCTGGTACCTCGAGTTTCTTGTTACAACTGGGGTTGAAACGCATTATGGTACACGATTCGTGTACCAATGGTAAAATGTTTTTTTTTGTCTCAAATATTGGATATTAGAAGCCCATCTTTTCCCGGTAAGATCACAGCATCAATAGTGATATAAACTGACAAATAATTTGTGTTTTCAATGTTGAAGATTTTGGATGATATTGAGTTAAAGACCTAGCTACTTTAACAGAAGTAAATGAAAAACCTGTAAACAAGAAGCTTGTATATATCCACCCTACATTTATTTATTGAAAATGACCAGTTTGTATAACTATCTCTGCTGTACACAACCTACATGTTATTGAACTAGGGTTTAACGTCCTACTGTTCAGCTCCAACTGGGCTAATCAAGACGGGCATAGACCATACACAGGGGCGGATCCAAGATTTGCAGAAAGGGGGGGCGTGCTTCACCCACTTGGAAAAATGCCCACAAGGACTAATTTCATACTAGTACTGTCAATTACGATTTCAAACTATTTTTGTTCTCCTTTCCCGCGAGAATATTATGGAGCTAAAAATTGTTCGCCGCCTCAAAAAAACAGGGGGCGTGCGCCGGGTGCGCCCCCCCTCTGGATCCGCGCCCGATACAGTGTGCTATGAGGGAATTTAGTTTGGACAGTGGCGCTACGGCCTACTCTTATATATACTGCCAAAGGATCTTTTACATGCACGCCAATGTGTACACAGGACCTCATTTTTTTAGTCCCTTCCAAACGACTAGCCAGCTGAAGGACCCTCAATTGCGCATCACTGACAAGAGGCAACCCAGCCAGAAAATCCAATCTAATTAAAATATAGATCTATATTTCGTTTCGTTTTTTATGCTTTCGATGGCCTACACTCATGTAGATCTAACTAGTTATAGTGGAAGCTCACGTTCTATGACGTCAGGTATCAAGCACGGGACATTTGACCTGATAACGTCAGTCATTCGATTAACCAATTAGCGACCGCCATGCTTTTCAAAATCTACTTTTGTTTTGTTATGATTTCTATCCGCTGGTGTTTATAGTATAGACGTCGTTGGCTGGTAATATCTACCCACAGTTCCACGCATGAAAAGGTCAAACGGTCGATTCGACAGACCATTTGATTGGCTGACCCCTCATTTCAGCCAGAACACGAATTAAATAACAAGTCCTCCAGATCCAAGAGTAGTAAAGACAAGTAAAAATGAAATTTTGAACTATAAAAAACGAAACGAAATTGGATCTGTGTTTTAATCAGATTGCCAGAAAATCCTGATGACCTTTCTCCAGCCACAGGACCTCGTTTTTTTTAGTCCTTTTCAAACGACTACACAGCTCAATTGTAAGGCCCTCTAATGTGCATCACAAAATCCTGATGAACTTTCTCCCAAGATTAATGTTTATGCTCAGATAAGATTCACCATGTATATTTTAAAAACCCAGAATAGACTCACCGTGTACATTTTTAAGATAATTCACTAGTGGTGGCATCAACTGTAGTTCAAAGACACATTTACCTTGACAGTTTGTACAAGTTATCTCCCTTACACCAATATCTCTCGGTGGAGAAATAAACATAGGTTTATTATTCCAACAATATCTGTAATAATAAAGAGAGAAACTAGATCATTTCGGGATTATCATATGGTTTAATTTTAATTCAATAATTCGCTTGAGCGTAGGGTTTTTTAGCAGTGAGAGGAAACCGGAGTACCCGGAGAAAACCCACAAGTTTGTACAGACGATATCCTACTCATTGTTACTTAAGGTGGGGAATCGAAATGAGGCAGTTGACTCATGACACGCTTTATGATACATCGCGCACACACTAACCATTCGGCCATCCACCCCCCTGTCTGAAATAATAAAATAAAAACCTGGCCCGGAGTTCACAAAGCATTCTCAGGCTGAAATTGAGAATTTGCTCAACTGTCAACCACTGTTTGTGAGAAACGCCTTTGATCCAGAAACACAAAACTTTGCACATAGTATCTCATTGGTGTATTTAATACATTAAAACATCAAGAGTTTTATAAACGGCTTTTTAGTTAAAATAAGGCAAACTATTTTGAGTAAATTCCCAACTTAAGTCTGAGAATGCTTTGTGAACTCGGGGCCTGTTCTCGAGCAGAAAAGAAGGACATTAACCCCATTTCATTTGATAAACATGACATTTCAAAGCAGTACCTTTATCACATCATCAATATAAAATCATCTAGTGTTTGGTAACATTTATCACGATTGTGTACGTTTCAAATTTTTTGCTTTCTGGAACCGAGGGAAAGTATTACATGAGGTACTTTTTGAAATAAAAACCGGTCATGCAGTCCTTTTTAAACGATGCAGTATTTTCTGAAAACCAGAATATTTTTTTGTATGACCTTACCTGATGCACTGACGAGGGCAAAGTTTTAAACGTTTTAAGAATTTGTGTGAGTATTTATCTCCCTTTATGGTTGTTTTCTCATATTCTTCCGCTGCCCCTCCTCCACCAGTATTCTGCCCTGGGCATTTTGATGAACTGAAAATAAATTTTCAACTTTATCGCACCACATGGGCTTTGCCCATTTCTCAGTCCTAGAACTAAATAGATAATGTTTATATAAAAATAAACTCAACAAAATTACAGCCTTCCATGTGATCTTCCAATGCAGTGGATGGTTTCAAAAATGAGCTTCCAAGTTCAATGTAAATAAGATTTGATTTCTGTAATGTTTTCAGGAAACTAGACTACTTCATTTTTACACGTACAAAGTGATAAAAGGTCAAATATGCTTCTTTTGTCAATACTTAAATAGTAAGTGCAGGGGGACTGCACCATACACGAACAATTACACAAAACAAACCCACGTACAGGACACAATATACAGACACATCAAACAACAAACTGGGAGTAGCTGTAAGCGTCTACTGCCTTTTCAGTCCCAGGCCTGTAATGATACAAGCTTCACTCAAAACGAAAAGATTTACAAGAAAGATAATGTGACCTATCTTGACAGTGGTCATCTCTTGAATGGTGATAGTCTGTGAGATGACATCATGAGTTAGTGCTTCAAACAATTTTAACAATAAGGGCAATTATCCGGATATAATCTCAGAAAATGCTAAAAAAAAAGGTAGAAGGAAAGAGAGAAATGGGGTCAGACATCCACTCAACACCTGGTGTTAGGTGTCTGTAAGAGTGGGAGGAAACCGCAGGACCGGTAGAATATCCACAACCCTACTCCCTGTCACGTAAAAAGTTTAGGAATGAAACTATATAGTTGATTCAATGGCAGACCCATATCAAAGAACTCTTCTGAGAGAGAGAGAAATGGGGACTAACATATGGTTTAATCTTATTTCAATAATTAGCTTGCGCGTAGGGGTCTTTAGCAGTGGGATGAAACCAGAGTAACCGGAGAAAACCCACAGGGTTGGACAGGCCACAATACTCCTTGCTATGTACAACTCGGCATTCAAAACCACGCCAGTTGACTCAATGGCAGGCCATACGAACACAAACCATTCGTACCTCCAATACCCTTGCTATGAATTTAATGTGCACAAGATAGGCAGTGGCTGATACTTGGTGCTTTTCAGTTTAGTTTGTGTAAGTCAGATGTGACCCGCTCTGACGAAACCAGAAGCTTTTCGCACAAGTTCATTTTGTACTATGGGCACAAAAGTATAAAATGTATGCCTTCTTGTTACTATTAATGAGCCGTACTCAACTAGAGATGATACGACAAATTTAAAAAGAATTGCGTTTTTGGAAAGCTTAGCTGTCGACTATTCAAATATGACCATTTTATAAAAATGACCATCAGTCTGGTTTTGTGGGAGCAGCTCACATATATTAGTATTTCCATGGTCGTTATTTGAAATAAAACATGTGGGCTACACCCTTGGTATTTTTATTAAAAATAACAGCCAGGAAAACGGTTGCAATCTGTTACTTAAAGCTGAACTCTGATTACAAGACTACAGAAATAATCAATATTCTGGATATGGGCTTGGCCTGTCTTTGATTTTGTACGCCTTAATCGACATGTTTTTTCTACAAACAGAAAACAAGTATGGCGATTGTTTAGGGACAGAGAGAAATGGGGTTAAATATTCACTCAACACAAACTAGATCTTTTTCGGGACTAACATATGGTTTAATTTTATTTCAATAATTTGCTTGTGCATGGGGGGTCTTTAGCAGTGGGAGGAAAGCGGAGTACACACAGAAAACCCTACTCCTTGCCACATACAAACGGGGATTTGAAACCACGCCAGTTGACACAATGGGATTGTTTAGGGCGTTAACTTTTTCCATTTAATTATTTCTGTAGTTTTGTAATCAGGGTTCAGCTTTACATGTAAATGATGATCAGTAGCTAGTAAAAATCCAAATCATCAGGAATTTTTACCTTTTGACCATGGATTTTATATCCGTTCCCGTTTCTCGTTCGTAGTCCTTAAGTAATTGACCAACTTCAACATTATCAGGCACGATGTCACTTTCATTCATCACACTTAAATAGTATGATTTAAATGGTGTTTCTGTCACTTCTTGAACCGAAATATTCGGCTCCGCTTTATCTGACGATTTCGCGGCCAACAGATCAACAACATGCACAACAGACTCTTTGGAAATAACATCATCGCTCTCTTCTTGAACAATGTTGGACATCTGATCATCGTTACTATAGTTACTGCTTGTATCAGAAATATCATCAACATCAACTAAATTCATTTGTTCAAATTTTAATCCAGGTAACGTTTTCATTTCTGGATGGGAATTTGATTTATTAATTTTTCCAGTTACCATGGCGACTGCATCATCTCCATCTTCCCCCCAATCATCAGCATCATCACACCAGTCTTTATTATCCAGGGTTACAGGATCTGTTGATATAGGGTCGCCCCAATCGTCTTCGCCCACTCCCCAGGTGTCTGTACTGGTTGTCACATTATTTGTTGCTTGTGGTGTTGTTTGTGATTGATCTAATATTTGACAACGCTGAACTTTCCAACTGAAACAAATAACATTTTAATTCAATTGGATGAAAAGGGATCAGTTATCACACAGAGTCTAGTTGGTATAAAATGGACTACTGTTGGTACAAAATGGACTTAATGTTCCTAGACCTCACACAGGTCCCTCGAAGGGTAGCACTATTTCAATGGTTGTAATATACCCAGGGTGGTAGATATATTACCAAGGGTAGCACAATTTCAGTGCTTCTCATATGAGATAAATATTACCCTATTCGAGGGTTGATATGTGAAATAAGCTAACTACGAAGGCTGTGTGTTATTGATGCTTTTTAATTTCAAATGAGAAGATATAAGTGAATGTGCCAACAATGCCGCCCCTATAAATACTTTACGCAGGAATCAGTGAGCCGTGAACTTTTTTAATAGTTGGTCGGTGTGGCAGAATAATAAACACGATAATCAGCGAAAAATCCTATGTGGTAGAATAATAAACACAATAGTGAGCAAAAAATCCTGTGTGCGCTGAAAGATTTGAGGATATAACATGTTATTTTTGGGATGTCTAGATTAGTCTTGGAAGTACATGTACATGTAAGATATCCAACGCATTCTGTATTTAGTTATGGGAACAGTTTCACATTTACGAATAACAAATAAAACTAATGTGGATATACTACACAATCCAGAATTTGAGAGTTTCACACAAGTTCTTGATGGTCAGATAAAGAAACTAAGTAAGATTGGGCTGACTATTAGGCTACATGTAAGTAGTAAAATGTTACGAGAAAGAATTTACGTCCTTTTTCATTGTAGAGTGATGTAAACTTGTTGTGACATCATCAGAGGGTCATATCTCATAGGTTGATAACAGTAGGGTGCCACACGTGCCTACTGAAAAGTTGTACTAGACACGTTGAATGTGCACGCTTCAGTTAACTAATATTAATTTTCTGTGAGTCTCGCCCACTCGTTGAGTCTATAAATAGCCACAGCACGGGGAAATTCTCAACACACTATCAACTGTTACAGTCGTAAAAAATCTATTGTTGACGATTCTGGACAGCAGTAATATTTAGCGTTTTGGTTAGAAATTACGCTCATTTTAGTTTTTAAATTGCTTTATCCTTAACAAGACCGTTAGGAGCGACATATTTTGGTTTAGTACAAATAATGCTGGTTGGACAGCAACATGATACTTTTACATGGTTCGTAAAACAACTGTTGAGTCGCCCACCGTGCGTGCGTTAATTCTAAATAGATTTCTTGTTCCAGCTTTCTGTCATGTTTCGTAAAAAAGTAGTCTGGATTATCCCGGCCTGTCAATCAGACGGAAAATGGTCAGTAGACTGGTGAAGTGAGACTATTTTTCAAAACCAGGGCATGTGACCTATTTTTTTACTCGAACGTGTCTGGATGTTATGGACGTCACTCCAAACCACTTTTCAGTGTATAGCATGACCGTTTATTTAGTGACTATAAATGTGTCAAATGGATTTAAGACATGTTTTACATATAAATATTGTGGTGTAATTGTTGAGCTATTTGGAGATATTTATTCATGGTGAGGCACCCTAATAACAATAACAGATATCACGCTCGAATGACGTCACAACATGTTGATACATTTCATAACATGCAAGGAAGATCAAAGGAAATACCATCCCAAGGTGTGTAATATATATTACCTGTATGGTTTATTGTAACAATGTTTGCTATAACAAGCTGAAATATATAAAGTTCTGTGATACGCTGATCCTTCCAGTGGACAGTAAAGTTGAACAACCAGCTTCATTCGTCGTCCGCAACCTTCACAGACTGGTAGACAACAATCTTCATACATCCAGTCCTGAAAAACAACAATCATTACATTTACTATAAGCCTTGGACTTGGAACCACAATTGCCAATTGAGTAAGATATTGGCTCACAAACCTCGAGGTTGTATTTTGTAGTTTTATGTTGAATGGGATAGTTCATCAGGATTTTTCGACATGGTCGCCCCTTGTCGGTAGCGCAGGATGGGGAAAATGGCAGGAGATAACGTAGAGTCCTTTGGATGGCCCTCCAAAAAACATAGGTCTATGTGTGCAAATAGGAGGGCACATAAAAGAACCATTGGCTGTTGAAGTTTGAAATAAGGAATAGTACTGCTGTCTGGACAAAATGAGTTACATGTTTTGGAGAGCCTCTATCTATATATATAGATTTACTGTACCCAAAAGAACCCCAAACAACATGTATTTTGCTTAAATTTGCATTTTATCATATATTTTTTTGGGGGGGGGGGGAGAGGGGATTTTTGTGGTTATAAAGATTAAAGTTCTTAAAAATGTTACAGGTAAAGAAGTACCATGGATCTATCATAGTAGAAGTTAAAAAAAGAGTAGTCTGACTCCATAATCATATAATCACTACGATGAAGGGTTGTCTTTCTTGCTTTTATATTCCATTATTTGGCAGAACTATGAAATAAAATATGTAAAGTTTGTGAAATATCAAACATCTATACATAGAAATGAATGTGTTGGTTTAAACCAAATACAGGTTGCTTTGACTTTGATGTTATTCTTCAATGTTGTTTTGAGTAATTCTTTGATTTGTTGAACCGACGCCGAGGATTATTTATTTCAGTTTCACAAAAAACACTTTTTCTGTGTGACTTACTGGATGTCCTCCAATTTTGTTCGTGTCCCAGGAAAGCCTTTGTCCATCTCCAATAGTTTCGTCTGGTATACCAAGCAAAGAAGTCATTTTAATAAAACGCTGACAGTTTCACAAGAAAAGAAAATAATCACCCTGGCACACGTGTTTGTGTTTACATCCGGTCATGTAGGGGAAATAACCCCATATTATGACATCTGGAATCAGACCACAACCTTGACAGTAGATACATGATATATATCATCTCTATAAACAATTGTACATTATTAGCTATATATGCTCGTTCCTGAATATATTGCTTGGTAGTTTTATGCTGTGTCTGCAATGGGGTATAGATGTCAGCAAGCAAAATATGAAGAGCGACATCGACGACACACACTTACCCCGCCCACGTGTTAAAATCACAACAATACATTACTATGACTTGAACCAATAACACTGGGGAGACGATATGAAGTCGCGGTGGATCAATGAGTATGGGATAGAGTAAGAGGGAAATGGGATTAAACGTCCACTCGACGCAAACCAGGTCATTTCGGGACTAACATATGGTTCAATTTAATTTTCTTGTGCGAAGGGTCTTGGGCAGTGGGGGGGGGGGGTGCGGAGGACCCTGGGAAAACCCACAGGTTTGGACAGGCGATTCTACTCCAGTACTACCGGGGAATCGCAACCACGCCAGTTGACTCAATGACAGACTTTATGCTACAACGTGTTCGCGCTAACTATTCTCCCCCCTCCCCCAGTCGGTAACGCATCGACTCACTAACCAGGGGTCCGCCCGGGGTTCGATCCAAGTGTTAACCTTGAAAGTGCCCCGGATGTTCAACGCATGGTTTCCCTTATCAGTGGTACAGGTGAAGGAGTCCTGGCAAGGGTAGTGTCTAGTCGTTTGGATGGGAAGAATATCGAGGTCCTCTGTAGAACTCATTTACGTGCACGTAAAAACACGACAATTCCGTATAAGAGTAACTCATATCACCACGGTCAGGGCATTATTTCCCTCGTTAGCCGAGTCGGTGCAGAAAAGCAAAAAGAAAGGTGAGTATTATACACCCTTTCATTAATTCAATAACGCTGAGTTACAAACCTTGCCCAGACTGTAATTGAGGCTGGCTGAAATGAGAAAACCGTTACACTGTACTATAAAAGCATTACTGTGTGAACGTGCTTATGAATTCCCATTCAATAAATTATTCACCAACAAACTTTATGACGAAGAGATAGAGCTTGGAATTGTTTGGGAGTCTTTTTTTACCCAAGATTATTGCGCTGAAATAGAGAGAGAGAGTGTGTGAGAGAGAGCGAGAGAGATGGGGTTTAATGTCCACTCGACACAAACTAGGTCATTTCGGGACTTACATATGGTTTAATTTTTTTTCAACAATTCGCTTGCGCGAAGGGGTCTTTAGCAGTGTGAGGGGGACCGGGGGACCCGGCGAAAACCCACGAGGTTACAGACGAACCTATTCCTTGTCACGTATAACCGGGGAATTGACTCAATGACAGACCTTATGATACAGCGCGCACGAGCTAACCATTGGTCACTCCCTACCCCACCCACCGCAGAGTATATCATTGGAAGCACGTCAAAGATTCACATAGGAGTATGTCGTAACGCCAGAGTATTGCTCGCTCTCAAAGTATGCCGTGCAGTATGCTCTGGGTGAAACTTTGCCCGAACAGCAATTGAATTCCATCAGGCAATGGTTCTTTTACGTGCTCGCCAAAGTGTACACGGAAACTCATTGTTTATTGCAGCATCCGTTTTAGACCCGTTGTCCTGCATCACTCATAAAATGTGAAATTCCGAGGAAGTTGCTAGCCCAGCAGCGACATCGAACCTGATACCTCCTGGACAGAGAGCCAACGCATTCACCGAATCATTAGTTTAACTGTAAACATGACATTATTGTTTGTAATTAGAGATATAAATCGAATTGATGTGGGGGTATAATTTGCTACAATTATTTAATCAACACCATGTTTGACTAGATTAGACTTTGATGTTATCACCAGCTGTTCCTTGTTAGCACCACGTGTCGTGTACATGAAGTTTCAATTTATGCAAATGAAATGAAATGAAATGGGGTCTAACGTCCTACTGTTCTGGGCTATTGAAGACGGGCACACGCCATGGGGGGGGGGGGGATTTTGCCCGCATGGCGGCGATACGGCCTACTCTTATATCGTATTGCAATTGTCAAGGGATCTTTTATGTGCACGTCAATGTGTACACGGAACATCAGTTTCTCGTCCCTCCCGAACGACTAGACAGCTGTCCTTGTCAGGCTCTCCGTCCTACATCGCCATGACAATCAAGATGAACTTTCTCGCACAATGCAGGGATCGAACACCCAACCCCCAGGATAGCGAGCCAGCGTCTTACCCACTTAACCACCGTGACCTCCTTTCAATATATAGAAAAATAGCGAGCATCTTACTGACTGAGCCACCTCGACTCCCTATAATTAAACAACTGTTGGCGATTATAGATAAATAAACAAACGAGGTAAAGGTTAGAAATCATTAACCAATTTACTCCTCTGATTTTCACTATCAAATTAACTACAGTAAGTTATAACAGATATTTATTTATTGGCACCAGGCTTTAATATTGAATAAATCAAAGACGGATATAAAACCTTCCAGGATAGAAATTGAAAGGGATCGAGGGCTATGCAAAGTGTATATTATAACCTCTCTTGTAACAGTTCATAAATAGATAAAGAAAAATGACAAAATTGAAAATGTTAGTCAAATTGTTTTATTCTGAGCGAAGTTAATCATATTCGTAAAATTTTGACAAGAAATAACGTATTATAGTCTCGATTATCACCTACCATTGCTGGGATAATAAATGATTTCCATGCGTTTGTCATGTAATTAAATGTTTAATTCATAACCTATAAAACATTTGAAGCCAGAACAAAAACCTGACAAGTCAGATTGAGCTCTAACATAATACATCTTGAATCAAACTATTGGAGAATATTGATTAGCCAAATTACCTTTGCCTTGATGACACCGCAGCGGCCATCAATGTGCCATAGAGCGGTGTTAACGATCTTATATAACATACTTTTATATCGATGTCAAGCTGTCAGACCGTGCGCCGAAATGCCTCCATTGACAACAAGAGTCAACAAGGCGAGAAAAACCCGAGATATTTTCTCGACCGAACTAGGACCCAATCTAATTGAAATTCAGATCTATATTTCGTTTCGGTTTTTATAATTTCGATGGCCTACACTACATGTAGTAAAGACAAGTAAAACGAAATTTTGATCTATAAAAACGAAACGGAATAGGTTCAGTGTTTTAATCCGATTGACCACGACCAAACCCGAGACTAACTTCGCAATGATCTAGCGATTCTAACGTGGACTGGTGGCGTTTAAATCATATGTTACACATGCAGCTATTTAATTGTCATATTCCTGAAAAAATGGCGCGAGCTGTAATCACTGCGAGGAGTATGCTATTTGCTGATATTCCAAAATGTTCAAAGGTTTCTCGCTACCAATTAAAATCAGACTCGTGACTGTAGAATAGAATTGCGTATTGATAAAATACGTTCCGTGGAGTACCGAACGATAGCTAATATTACGCTGGTAAAATAAATTCCTGGGGGCCTTTCTTTACGCCTGAAATGTTATATAAATATTAATTAGACATGTATTAACAAAACAAGACCATAATCAACTCTCGAATGCTTTGGATACTAAAGATTTTAACTAGATTACAACGTTTCGTCATTTAGAAATTTAATTTAAAACTGGGAAAGCGAGGCCAGATCTCGCATATACCAGTGCCCTGTTCACAACAATGCATACATCTTGTCAAAACTACAAACCGTGATAACTTGACTCAGAATGAAATAATTTGCATAATGGTCAGCAATGTATCTAAATCTTAAAGAAAGTATCTTTAAGTTTCTCAGAATAAGACGCAAGATTATGTAATATTTGCATCATATAGTTCGATTAAATTGCAGTTGTATTCTCTTTCTGTCTACATAGTTGTCATGGCTATACAATCCATTTCTAAGGCAAACAAGGTTTATTATCGATATTTTTCAAATGAGTAAACGCCTTTCGTATTTTTTTGTTTGCATCGGACAGTTTCAACACAGTGACGAAAGCTTACAATGAAATTTGATGTCTTTGTCGACAGAAATCGTAAACTTTTTTTTCAAATTTCATATATAGTTATTGTTGTTGGAGCTTGACAGAAAATAAATCATAATGCAACAGTTACAAAAATAGCCATTTCAACTATTACAGACAACTGACGAGTTATTATGATGGTGATCGTTATGTCACCCGCCCTGATAAATTGGGCAGAAAGTGAAATATTATCTTTACTTGTAATACAAGACTTGTTGTAAAACACATGTAAACAATAACAAGCGTTTACAGATGCATCATGTAAAATACAGATAAAGAGCTGACAGTTCTCGTTATAAAAGTTACAAAATAGATAATGTAAATTACTCCCTTCTGAGCAGAGTTACTGCCGTTAGAAGAACAGTGTAGCATCGATCGTCATTGCTACCGTTGTTACGATAACACACAAAGTCTCGATTATCATTTTGTTTATTAAATCATTAACTATCAATCGTGTTTAATTCCGTTGAAAGTCCAAAACGTCCAATGATCTAGAGCGTTGATTATCGGCTTAGCATGTGAATAAATGTCTTTTTGATAATTCATATAATATTTGGGGCCAAACAAAACATCTACATTAGTCTGATTTAGCTATTACATAATACATCTTTAACGTGGTAGTAGTAGTACCGGGGTTGTTTAACGTCTGCTTCAAAAAAGCGATATCGAAGACAGGGAATATCCAATACCTGTTAATATAAAATGCATCGTAAAGTGTGTATAGAGATAATATTAGACTGGTGGCCAGTCTTCTCCACACACCAAAAATTGGCCAGTCCTCTCAAAAAAAGGTAATCTCTAGAGACTGGGCAAATAGAGCTTCATTCTCATCTAGTAGGTCAATCTGCATTATGTAGGTCGTGTGACGTCGTGCACGTGATCACGACATATCTAACATCACGTGATAATAAACATGGCTGTCGACTAACTGGCAAACTGGTGTAGGTGCGAGATGTTTGTTGTGGATAACAGTTATTGTTATTTAGTGATACTTTAACGATCTAAGAATTTTGTTGACGGACAATATCTGTCGAATGAACGGATACAAATTCGTGTCACGTGACTCGGGGCTTGCTTGACAACTGTCAATCATTCCAAATAAGGAACAACGTAAAACAGGACAGGAACGCCCATTTTATTGTGAAGCTCGCAAATTGTCCAGTCTCTGGTGCTGGTTACAGGTTTACTCAAATTTTTTTTTTATACAAATGGAAACGAAAGAATAAATCGAAATGTAAAATAAATAGAAGAGATTGGGCCAGTCTAAGATAATATAAAAACTTCTAATATAAAAACATCCTACCTATGTACACGGATATATAATGTATTCTAATACAAAATGCATCGTACCGTTCCTACAAAATACAGTGCAAGGTACATCGGATTGTGCGTACGTCTGGCGTCTAATACAAAATACATCGTACCGTGTGTGCAGGGAATACATAATAATACATCGTACCGTGTGTACAGGGAATACATAATAATACATCGTACCGTGTGTACAGCGAATACACAATAATAATATAGAACTAGAAACAGACGAGGTAATTAGAAAGGAACTTTGCTATAACATCCGCTTCTGTTTAACTATTAATGATGACTTTCTGTTGAAACACGTGAGACCTGTTTAATGTTTTAACTACATTATAACACGAGCCAATAAACAGGTGTCTGAGCAAATAAGTTGATTAAGTTTACCATCCACAGCTTTCAGGAGAAACCCGCGAGGTCAGGCAGGCAGCTCTACTTCTTGTTACACAACATATAGTTATGTCATTTCGAGGCTTTTTCAAGAGAAACCCACGAGGATAGGTTGGCTACATAACTTATTGTTACACAACATATAGCTGCATGTCGTTTCAAGACTGTTTCAAGACAAACCCACGAGGTTAGGCCGGCAATACAACTTCTTATTAAACTACATAATTAGGCCATTTCAAGACTTTTTTTTAGACATTTACTTTGAATCCGGGGCAAACGCAAGAGGTTAGACATTACTACTTATTGGATACATGACTTTCATAGATGACATATTTTAAGATCGTTGGCCTTCAAACTACCTTCTCGCCAATTGTATTATTTTCATGTTGCATTTAAAAAAAACATAGATCCATTGCTTCAAAGGGGCATTATGTAAAAGCGAAATCTGCTTATTACTACTGTACTTAAATTGTTATATACAATACATTATTACTGAGACATTAGTTGACAATACAAAAACATAATCAACTTTCTAGATCTTCGGATGGCTTAACGTTACAATGGTACTTGACAATCAAGACCAATTCAGGAATATGTCGTGTCAAAACTACGAACATGCATAACTTTGCCGAGAATAAAGTAGTTTCAATATATTAATTCTGCTTTATTGTAAAACCATTATAGCAGACAAGGTCAAGTATGTATCTATATCTTACATAAAGCATCTTTAACTAAAAACCTGTATCGATCACTATCTGAAATTTCGTGATCTTGAACAAATTGATTACCTGCGAGCTCGTTACGCAAGTCTATTGGAGTCAATGAGTACAGCCCGATCTATACAGAATGATCAATAGATCTAACATGATCCACCGATCGATATTTTGTTTTATTCGTAACCTATAAAATACAGAAACTATTTAATTGAACAAAACGAACAGCTATGGATCATTGATTATTGATCATTGAGAATCGGTATACTGTAAGCAACAAAGCTGTGACCAGGTATGGATTTACTGAGCTGTACAGTCCCGGGCCTGTAGTGATTCAGATTTCACTCAAATTTATAAACAGTCAGGAATATAACCCAGAGAAAAACACTTTGTAATGCCAGCATGATATTCTTAAACACAGTGCATAGTTCTATGAAATACGATTACTCTTTTTAACTTAGGGGCGCTTCCAATGGAATTATTTAGTCTTAGCCAACGGTGTATTACTGGTCGACTTTTTGGCAATACCTCTCTGGACATAATTCTATGGGACGCACTTACTGTCTATTACTGTGCGACGTTTCTATTAGAATGCTCTAGTCTTAATAATAAACATCCATTGGCTACTTCTATGGCATACAATAACTGTAAAGTGGGCGACGTTTCTACTCATCCATGCACAAGACTCGGGCTAACGACCGACGGAATAAGTCTGCAATATGTCATGTAACAATAATAATAATAATGTCGATTTCAAGAGCGCCAAATCCATCCATAAGTATACACAAAGCGCTTTTAAAAAGGAGTAAAAACATATCAATTAATTTAGCCTGGATAAGATAGTTTAAACATGTAATTTTTTAAATGTGATTTAAAACTTGATAGAGTTTTACAGTCACGGATATTGATTGGCAAACTATTCCAGAGTTTGGGTGCAGCAACACTGAAACTTCTATCTCTAAATTGTTTCAATTTTGATGACGGAATGCAAAAGGTTTTGATGTTAGGATCTCAAAGTACGGGTGGGCCGGTAGAAAGTTAATAGTTCTGAAAGATACAAGCTATTTATCCTAGATGTCTATAGACGACAGGAATATTTAAATAAGATCTATTTATTTAACTATGATAATTTATTTAAAGCAGCAAATAAATTAGATGAAGGAATTGAATAGTTGTTGTATTTTATTGATATAGCGACGTCCAAGTTGTATTTTGTCGCCATTATTCTTTACACCGTTAGCGATGATATGACGCGTGCCATGCCCAGACAATGGCGCTATTGCCTACCCGTAAGTCGAATTACAATGGACCTCGATTTGTCGTCTCATACGAATGTCTAACCGCTGTCCATGCCACTGACTAGGGCAAACCACCCTGGAATCTCGGGAATCGAACTTCTAACCTCCTGGTTAACGTGCCAGCGCCATATTCCCTGAGTCACCGTTATTACCTGATTTGTATTTTGCCCTATTGGAATTTGAATGACGATTAAGAATCAAGGACGGCTTACACCAGTTCGAGAATGGGTCATGGAAAACGACCAATCGTTATGAGGCTACCTTTACTGATAAATACAAGCCATAGGGTGTGTGGTGTGTTTAATAAACACATGTAGACAACTGGAGTAGAGGCGAATTGTTAATAATATCCTATAGCCTATAGTCAACTTGTTATCGACTAGCTTCTAAAGACGGGATATCTTTTTTTATGAAGTGTTAAACTTCTGAGAATGTTAAACACAGCAACACCGAGCAAGTGAGTAAAAATATTTTAATCTATTATTGAATACATATTAAATGGGTTGAACGTTCTGTTTAATACCACCAGATACGGCCATACGTCGTGAAATGTGTTATGGTGGACATTTTGCCTTGACCTCGACTTTTCGGACAATGCGAAAGGCTAGGCACTTTTCCATGTCGTGGCTTGGAAATCCTGAGAATCTTGTTATGTCAAAGCGAGATTGAAACCTTCATATTTATAAATTGTTTCAATTGCATTTAGTAACTAAACTAGAAATACCCTAGGATACGATTATATTGAATATAATCTGTTTAAAGGTACATTAGTCAAGATCTATATCTGCCTAGTCTTTAATTAAGCCTTAAATTTGATATGAACTATTACTTAGGAATTAATTAACTTATCAAGATCATAATGGGGTGTTCCCACTTGGCCGACAGCCTTTGATGCCAAATTTTGCCGCTAATCCAGAATTAATCCTAGAACAATGGTGTTATAAACTATACTCCATATCTTTTTTAAGAATAAAACTGCATTGATTTTAACAAATTTAACTTTTATTAAATAATATAAAATAATTTACACATATAAATGTATTGATTTTAACAAATTGAACATTAATCAAATAACATTAAATAATTTATACATATAAAAATACATTACAATTTACACATTAAACTTTTATTAAATATCATTATATAATTTATATGTAAATGCCTGATAACATAACAATCATTTTACAGCCCCACTAAATAGGAAATATTTGTTCCATACTGATTAACTCTTAAGAGTGCCATTTAATAACTGTTTTTGTTGAACATTTCCAATGGACGGCATTTGGTCTGGTTGACTTTATTCGGTGCTTGTAACCATTGTGTATTAAATTTCGACCACCTTGATTATTGGAGATAAAGCGAATATTACCCTAAACGTTGGGCATTTTAGAATAAATATAATTTCGACACAGATCGACCATCTATTGAATTCACGTTTGAAGGCATAAACTGTGTGTACAAAATGTCATCAATTAGTTGGTTAATAAATTTTATTAAGAGAGATTAAGAGCTCATTAACGCTGAACACTAGTGAACAGGTCTTGAGTGACTACTTTAAAACAGAGTATAGTTTTAAGATCAATTAAAGGATTAACAGTCTGCCGGCAAAGTGGGAACACACCATCATAATCAACTCTCTAGACAATCGAGTGTCACCGATTTGAAGTAGTTTAAAAGGCGTCGACCATTTAATGATTTAATTTAAAATTGTAGATTCGAGGCCAACTCTCGAATTCCAAGTATCATTGTTACAATAATAAACAAACAATCCACACATCTTGTAAAAACTTCAAACAGTGATAACTTTGCTCAGAATAAAGTAATTTGAATGAAATTCACAATATATTCATTTTGCATTATCTACTTTGAAACTATTATAGTGAGAACTGCCAGCTCTTTATCTAATCTTCCATAATGTATCTTTAATTCTGAGCATTGCTTGATAATCCTGGTTGAAATGTTGTTCATTAATTAACAGCACTGCCTTTTCTTAACAAAGACTACCGAAGCCTGGCCGAAACGTCTATCAGCAATAATGGGTAACTGTATTCATAGAATTGATTAAACAGTGACTCAGATAATTTAAATAATTATTATAAAAATTAATTAAATTACTGACCATAAGCGCTCGGTTAAAAAGAATCATAGAAAATGTTTTTCATATTCAATCTTTCCTACAATTAGTTTAAAAATTACAAAAAAATATAGATTATAACAGCAAATATGATAATACAGTTGGACATGCTAGTTCATTGACCTGTGTTTGTTGCCCAGCGATTGTGCTCGGTTGTGTTGGAATTGTATAAGTAATAATATATATAATCAATAATTCATTTTTATATATCCTTTGTTCCTTAAGGTTACACGAAATTATGCTTTACAATACTGTTTATAGAAATTGAGGTTTATCACGAATTTTATTTTATTTATTACATGAAAATTGGATTTATCAATAATTTAAACTGTTTATCCCCTACTGTCCGTCCCAGGTTCTATTTGTGAAGTAAAAGAGTGGATGGACACATTTTATGATTATGTAAAGTGAAATGAATTTGATATACAAGTAGGATGTATCATTAATTCAAATTGTTTACTGTCCGTTACAGCAGCTGGATAGTTGTAGTTTTATTTGTGGAAACTGTGTCGATCGATATATGATTATGTTAAGTGAAATGAATTTTGTATTAATAATTAAAATTGTGAACTGACCGTCATTGTAGCCGGACAATTGTGTTGTTCTTTTGTAAATGAAAAGTGTTGATGAAAATTAGGCTACGTGTGTGAATCAATATCAGATTATATGTGCTAGGTGAAAAGTCTGACGTATCAGTAATTCAAAATATTTACTGTTGGTTGCTGCTTTGTGGTGTATATAAAGCAATAAATGGGAATTATATGTGAATCAATATTCGATTATTGATGTTATGCGTGTATGGTCATTGACCTATCGCTGTCTGTCTGACAACTATAGAACTATTTCACTGTGCTATTTCATCAATTGTTTTATATGTCTCTGTGATGGATTCCTCACTCGGTTTGGTTTGCTGGACAGGAGTAGTTGTCTTATGATACGTTAGTTAGTCAACTGTTTTGTTTAATGTGTCATTCTAATGGGATTCATCAATGACTGTAACATTCTGCAGTTTGACTGTTTTATATTGACGGACAGGCGTAATGGTTGTTTTAGATAGTGGTTTAACGTCTGCTTTCAAAACAGAGATATTACAGTGTTGGACAGTTCTACTTCACTGTCAATTTAACGTAAGCGATTTTCTGTGTTTTCTAATGTTTCTGATGTAGGTCTATAATGGCATATGTATGAACCAGACGTGTCTGCTACCAATATAGCCTCTATTATATTTACAGGTGCTGACAATAACAGGCAATATCCATATATTATATATTTAATAATTACGCACAATATCCATTATGTTTATTTATTCATGGGTACTAATGAATGAATGAATGAATGAATGAATGAATGAATGAATGAATGAATGAATGAATGAATGAAAGAAAGTGGGTTTATGGTCATACTATTCTTCATTTTCACTATGCGCGCTTATGAAGGCGGATATAGGTCATTATCAAAATTGGTAGAATTTGCAAATCACAAATGATCAAATTTCAAATATGGTTAATAGTTAATTTATATATTTATTTGATAAAGTATAGTTCAAAGTGTCAGTTCTGAATACATTGAGAACAATTTTACAGAATTTGAATTATTTGTCAGCTTTTATCAGTCACCAGTCTGAAATATGCAATTTCCCGTAATGATTATAATAACTTTGTTGAAAATATGTGAATATTACATAAAACCATTCTTCAAAAATAATACTATTTCTAATGATTGGCCATTCAACAATACTTAAGCATGTTTTCCTCAAATTACCTACGTTTCAAAAAAAGAATGTGCATTTAGTTACCTAGTTTATATTTAGTCTGTATGTGTAATTAGACATTATTTCGTCAAGTTCTGAAGAGCGGCATCAATGAATCCATGGAGGTAATTTGCAGTGAAACAGAAAGGACTATCATATTATAGTAAAGATATACTTGTTACTGGGTTGACATAAAGGTATCTGATTTTGAAAGCAAGCTGAAAATGTTCTGCCTAGAAATAAATTTCTACAAATTACGTACTTACTGGCACTAGCATGGAATTGTTAGACAAAGGTAACATCAGATTTATGTTGGTTTCCCCTTGTCAGTAATGCAGAACGGAGGGCCTAACAAGGACCGCTGTCTAGTCATTCGGATGGGACGAAACACCGACGTCCCGTGTTCACATTGGTGTGCACGTAAAAGATCCCCTGGTAGTTGGAATTCGATATAAGAGTAGGCCGTAGGGCTGCTGCCTTGACATAATTTCCCTCATGGCACACTGTTTGGCGTATACCTGTCTTCCATTAGCCCAGGTTAGGTGCAGAAGAGTAGGACGTTAAACCCGATATCAATTAATTTCAAATGTATGTTAATTGTGACATGTTACTGGATTTACTTTACAAGAAGGACATGCCGTCCTAAATCAAAAGTATTTCCAAACTCAAACAACATAATAGCATTCATTCTTTTAACATTATTTTATTAGATTGGAGTTCCAATTTATATAGCGGGATGTCAATCATAAAAGAGCTAAACTGCTAATATTTGGCACATAGAAACTGACACGAATGGATCGCAACGAATATCATAATGTAATGAATGTATCTAAATTGATTTACATTCAATCGATACAAATCAGAAGTCTTAACCGAATGGCAATTTCTAGCGTCTGGTTATTCCAGTCTACACCGATAGTATTTATTGTACATGCTCTCCAGATAAGAATATAGTGTCACCGCTTGACATGACTTGTGGAATATAGCTAGCCTTGTTCTTTGAGTCCCTTGATATAATTGGCGTTGAAACGCATTATAGTACACACAAGCCTGGAAATCTGGAATCTCCCACTGAAAATGTCAGACACAGATTCAGGCTTTGCCAGGCTCAAACCTCAGGGGTCTGTCATTTTGTCCGGTACAGATTTGTCTTGTTTATTGATATTATTAATACATGTCCGGCACTAAGTTGAAAATGCCAGGTACTATTTCATTAGTGTCTGACATTTTGTCAGGTACATCTTAAACTGTTATTTCCAGACCTGAGTACACGATTCGTTTACCAATGGTAAAATGTTTATTTGGATATCAGAAGCCTACCTTTTCCCTATAAGATCACAACATCGATGTTGATTTAAATTGACAAATACTTCGTGTTGTAAATGTCGCTGACTTTGGAGTGGGAGAACAATGATAGTTTATCCTATGATCTTCTACAAAATTTTATTCTGTGGTGATTTTTACCACAACAGTTCCACAAGATATGTTATTTATTTGTTTATTTAATCTTAATGTGGATGATATTACGATATGACGTATTTGTAGAATTTGGGGGCGGGGGCGGGGGCGGTGGTGGTGGATGGCCGAATGGTTAGCGTGCGCGCGCGCTGTATCATACGGCCTGCCCTTGATTCAACTGGCGTGATTTCGAATCCCCGGTTGTACGTGGCATGGAGTAGGGTCGCCTGTCCAGCCTCGTGGGTTTTCTCGGGTTCGCTCGGCTGATCATTTATACATATAAACATAATAGGTATTCATATCTGGTTTCGAAAATATTTGTTTTCATATGTTATCATTGCTCAATAAATGTGCAATCTGTGCACAACTGAGTTATAACGTAGATTAAAATCATTTTATGTTCAAAAACATGAAAAGGGGGCCTTTATCTCCAGTTATAAAGCTTCATTGAACTAAAATAGATTTACTTTACTAGTTCATTCGCATGTCTGTCTGTGTGCCTTACATCTCTTTGTCGGGATACTTTCGACAAAACGACGCAACACAGGCAAAACAGAGTGTACGGTCAATGTGACCTTGTTGTTTTCGTAACATATTATAATGACAAAACGAGGACTCCAGAATGAGAAACAAACGGATATACCGACATTGAAAGTTACTAGTGGGGAACCATTTTCTGCAGGTTGGCATAGGTGGGAAAGAGAATTGGGTTAAACGTCCACTCGACACAAACTAGGTCATTTCGAGACTAACATACGTTTTTTCTAAAATTATATTTCAATAATTCACTTGCGCGTAGGGGTCTTTAACAGTGGGAGGAAATGTAGAATGATTATGTTGGTATTATACGGTGGACATGAAAATTTAATGGAATACTTCAGTCAACTTGAGATACGTATGATATTACCATGCCTATATATGGTTACCTGTACAGTACGAGGAATGGTGTTTAACGTCCACTCAAAACAAACTAGATCCTTTTGGGACTAACATATGGTTCAATTTTGGGGGGGTTGGGATGAGTGGTCTAAAGTACCGGGCTTCGATCTCTAGCTGACCGGTCGCCTCTGGCTTGCGGCTGTGGTTTCGATCCCTGGTGTGAGCGTATTTGGCATGGAGATAGGGGCGCCTTCTCAACCTCTTGGGTTTCCTCCGGGCACACCGGTTTAGTCCCACTGCTAAAGACCCTACGCGCATGCGAATTATTGAAATAAAATTGAAACCATATGTTAGTCGCAAAATGACCTAGTTTGTGTCGAGTGGACGTAAAATCCCACAGGACTTGGATAAATCCTTATGATACAACGCGCACGCGCACACCATTCGGTCATCCAACCCCCTACGGAAAAATCAGTGATGTCTTGTGGGATGGGGATCCGAGGAGAAATTTTCAAAACTTTTTTTTCTAAGTTACTAAGTAAAATATTATGTTGAATTCTTGTGGTAAAATGTCGAAAATCTTCTTGAATGTGGTACCACAAAGGGATATACGAATAATTTGAAAAAAAAACTTAATTTTTTTCTGATTCCAATATCTAGTGGAACTCGTGACGTAGTAAAAAAAACACCACAGACCCAAAATCCTGTATCAGCATTATTTTAAGTCGAAAATTGTGCGGAATGTAGTACCATACAGGGAGATAAGGGAGCCCGAGAAGAAAGTTTTGAAAAATTGAATTGTTTTCTACGTCCAATATCTTGTGGACTCTTTGTGCTGAAAAATGCTACACAAAAACGTCCAACCCGTGCCATAAATTATAAAAATGGATCTATAAATCAGACAACATTTTCGTATTCGTACAAACAGACGTTTTTCATCTTCTTGGGCCAGTAAAAACAAATATTGGTTTTATTTCAAACTTGATGCACACATTCGATTTGTAGTTCATTATTATCGCTATAAAGAACAATTCTCATATTCACGTTACCAAACTGAGCTGATATTGAAAATATATTGAAGACTAACGCAATGGCGAATGCTTGGAAAATTATGAAATATCTATTCTCTCTGGTGGGGGGGGGGTATGGCCTAGTGGTCTAGAGTGCCGAGCTTCGACCTCTAGCTCGCCGCTCATCTCTGGCTTGTGGCAGTGGTTTCGGTCCCTGGTGTGAGCGTATGTGGCATGGAGATAGGGGCGCCGTCTAAACCTCGTGGGTTTCCTCCGGGCGAATTATTGAAACAAAACTTTAAAAAAAACATATGTTAGCTAGTTTGTGTCGAGTGGACGTTAAACCCCATTTCGCTCTCTTTCTCTCCCTGGTGTAATCTAAATTTTTCTTTGATAAAATCTGCCCCTGGATGAAATACGTCGGGGTATGGGGCATAGAATTTGGGTTAATGTGCCCCTCTAGGAAATGAAATGGGATTTAACGTCCTACTGTTCTGCACCGACTGGGCTTATGAGAACAGGCATACGTCATACAGTGCGCTACAAGCGAAAATTCCCAGGACAGCGGCACTCAACCATATCAGTTTATTGTCCACACCCATACGTTGTGCCTTGTCCTCTGTCCTGCACCACCGGCGGGGAGGAACCACACCGGAAAACCCTAATGAACTTCCGTGGTCAACACAGGGATCAAATACGAAAAATCATGTTTTTAGCTTGTGGACCCCATACAGATCACAATTTTTAACCAATTTTGATGAAACTTGAAACGCATGTTTATAACACAGAGAATTGGGTTCCTTGCGAATCGTAACTTCGTGAATTATGGCCCTTGATTGTAAGAAAAATCATTTGCAAAATGTGGGAGTATCCTGCCTGGCAGACAATGCTTAAAAATATTCGTTGATTTTAGTTACCAAATCTTGTTTTTGCTGTACAATATTTGAACTATACAGAGTGAAGTAATTTGACTGCAATTGATTGACATCATATTCCCTTTACATTATCTATCTTTTTAAAACTATTACAGCGAAAATCATCAGCTTTTTAACTAATCGTCCAAAATATGCCGCTTTAATAAATAACTTAAGAGCAACTGCTCTTTAAAGGTCGGTCGGAGCTTAATAAATAAACTGAGAGAAATTGCTCTTTATGTGTGTGTGTTATGGTGTGAAGTGTTTGTATCATCAATGTGTTTTCTCTTGATCTGTTTTACTCTTTTTTTGTTTCAAAAGCCCTTGATATAATTCTTCGGCATCTATTCAACTACCTAAGACCAGAATCAATAACAAATATTTGTTTTGTATAATGAACCAATTGATACCAGCTCCAGTTTTTCACCCTCTGGGAGTGGATGGCCGAATGTTTAGCACGTGCGCGCTGAATCATAAAGCCTGTCATTAAATTAACTAGCGTGGTTTCGAATCTCCGGTTGTACGTGACAAGGAGTAGGGTCGCCTGTCCAACCTAGTGGGTTTTCTCTGGGTACTCCGGTTTCCTCCTACTGCTAAAGACCCATATGCGCAAGCGAATTATTGAAATAAAATTTAACCATATGTTAGTCCCGAAATGACCTAGTTTGTGTAGAGTGGACTTTAAACCCCATCTCTCTCTTTATAATTACAGATACTGTTGGAATGATAAATATCTCTCTCTCGCGGTTTTACCTTGTTAGTGATGCAGGACGGAAGACCAGTCTAGTCGTTCGGATGGGGCAAAAAACCGAGGTTCCGTGAATACATTGGCATGCACGTTAAAGATCCCTTGGCAGTTGAAATTTGATATAAGAGTAGGCCATAGTGCCACTGCCCGGGCAAAATATCCCCCAAAGTACGCTGTATGTCGGAACAGAAAGTAGGACGTTAAACCCCATTCCATCTTACCGGAACCAAAAAAAATATCAACACCTATTCGAGTTACCCTCCATTATATAAAACTAAACAAATAATGTCTTTTTACCAATTCATTAAAATGTTTTGGCATTAAACAACACGCCCTTCATATCCATTATTATGACAAGGAACATAATTATATATTAGTGAAGTGAGAGATGTACCACAGAATACCACTGGTGTTTGTATCAAATTAACTATGTGGTTCTAGTTCCGCAACTTAATTCAGTTTTTATCTTGCATGAACAGATATTTTGAACTTGAAAGAATCACCAAGGAAAGTTGGTTCAATCGGCCATGCCTTGTTTCCAATCCCAAATAGGGTGGACTGGTTAACTTAGCCTGGAAATTCGTGAATATAAATTAATGAATTATGGACCGAGAAAAAGGCGACATGACAGTTTGGGATGGCCAAGTTGTCTAAAGTGTCAGGCCTCTAACTCTATCTGACTGGTATACGTTTGATCCTTATGTGAGTGTGTGTGGCTTGGGGAAGGTAGGTGATGGAATTGGCTAATTGTTCGACCACTCTGCTTTTGCTACGACTATTTTTTTCTATTGAGCATGACCTCTTTTGTCTAAGTTCATTTGGATTTTCCGATGTGGTTTCAACTTGTCAGAGGTGAAGAACGGAGGGCCGGGCAAGGACAGTGGTTAAGTCGTTCGGATAGGACGAAAAACCGGGATCCCGTGTATGTATTGGCGTGCACGTAAAAGACCATTCGGCAGATGGAATTCGATATAAGAGCAGTCCACAGTGCCGCTGCCCGGGCAAAATTTCACCCAAATAACACTGTATTAGCCCAGTGGGAACAGAACAGCTAGAAGTTACCCCCCATTTCTTTTCACCTTTTCTTTTGTCTTTCAGTCTGCGTTATTGTGCCTTTAATTCTTGTGTTCTATTGGGAACATGTAACCTCCATATTAGATAAACAATGGACGGAAGACAACGATGTGGTATACGTATTAATATGCATACATAGACTGTATTAGATCCTATGATTTCTGTGTACTCAACCTTCAGGCGTACCCTGCCACGAGTTCTGTTGTTACGTTTCGGGGGGGGGGGGGCTAGTGGTCAAGAGTGCCGCGCTTCGACCTCTAGCTGGCCGGTCACCTCTTGCTTGCGGCTGTGGTTTCGAGCCCTGGTGTGAGCGTATGTGGCATGGAGATAGGGGCGCCTTCTCAACCTCGAGGTAGGTTAGAAAAGGGGTGACGTCGGAGAAGACTGTTTTTTTTCTGTCTCGACTTGCAACCATAGGTGCCTGCGGTGCAAAGTGGGAGTTCTTCTTCAAAGAAATTTTCCATTCTTTCCGCGCCTGTTTAACTGTTCGTAGATATATGGGTTATAATCTCGAAATTATCTGGAAAATACAGGTCAAAACATTTTAATTCTTCTTAGCTTATTTCTATCCATTTTGCCCGAATTGTTCTATCAGTACTTTTTCCAAATAGAATATCATTCAACTTAATGTCCGTTATTGGTTTAGTGCGTCCTTCATAAAACATTCCGAGGGACTCTTTCAGGTGTCATAATCCATAATATGTAGATCCACAGACTGTAGCGGTCACCGATCTTTTTTATAGGCTAAAGTAAGATAGCAATTACAGCATCAGCATTGATTGAAATAGACCAGTAATGAATTCTAGCTCGTGCTTTTAATTTCGAATATCATAGATAAACATGTACTATGAGAAACAACAAGGTGCATTTTAAAGTAGCTGAGCTGTAACTAAATATCATCCAAAGTCTTCGACATTGAAAACGCAAATTATTTGTCAATTTAATTCAACATCGATGTTGTGATCTAACCGGGAAAAGATAGGTTTCTGATATCCAATATTTAAGACAAAATAAACATTTAACCATGTCTAACAAGGCTCTCGAAGAACGAGGCTAGACATATTATTCCACATTAGTATGTAAAACGGTGACGCATATTCTTATCTGGAGAGCATGTGCAATAAATACTATCAGTGTAAACTGGAATAACCAGACGCTACAGATTAGCATACGGTTAAGACTTCTGAAATATTTCGTCGATAATAACTGATTTGAAATCGGATTAAAGACGGAGATGTTTATATACATTCAAATTTCATTGTTATATGCGTCGCGACTCATTTGAGTCAATTTCCAGGTCCCAAATATAAGCTATTTAGATCCTTTAACTCGGATTGAATCCAATCCAGCGTTGTTATTTTGATTTTCTTTTCTTATTTAAAGCGATGATTTCATATTTTCAAAGAAAGTCAAAACATAATTATTTCTATGTCTTTTGCTCAATAGGTTGTCAACTCACTATTATACAATCATAGGCATTATTCCCCACACTAATAAATCATTGACACTGGAAATAATAACACAAGAACCTCCCTCCCCCCCCCCCCCATGGTATAGCTATCTTGAAACGTTTGAATTTGAAGTTGAAAATGATATATTTGCCAATTTCTCAACTGGCAATAGTGAATTATTGAATTAATAGGATTATTCTCTAACAATGTAGGATGGTTTATACATGCCATCTATTTTAAGGTGTCATTTTAATACATTTTAAAAATATAACTTAAAAATATGAATTACCGCTTTAAATGTTAAATGATGACTGTGAGTTCATATTAGCGTGTAATAAGTCGTGAAGAATTGATATTTCCCTCATAATGCAAATCGTGCATCGTTATTTTAATAGTACACAATGACATTAATAGTATCGGGCCATATGACAGTAACAAGCCGAGTATTGACAAATCAAACTCACTGTCAACAAAGAGTTAGAAATGTCATTGGGGTGAACATATCATTATAGGCTATGGTCCTATCGTCCATGGATTATAACGGTACACATAACGTTTGTATAGGACTATTGTAATGTAGATGCATTGGAGCTTTGCTAAGCTGTGGGTAGTAAGTTGTAATACGTAACGAACTGAAGGTCAAGCTCTATTATTAAGGTCGCCTATCTGTGAGAGGGTTGGGACATTCAGCATCGCTTCAGGTAAGTACATATAGTAAACATTGTAGTAAAATATAATATACTAATTTTATTCAGTAACAATCCCACGGACCTTACGTTATAAGAGAATAAATTGTTATCTTGGTGTGGACGTGATGATATGCAATTTAATGAAGTGTTCATATAACTTAATTAAACTTTATATCTACATACATAACACTATATTATTTACGACCGTTGTAAGGACAAATTCAATCTGTTCCCCTCTCCCGGCAATGGAACATGAGGGTCTGGCAAGGAAATCGTCTTGTCGTTTGGATGATATGGAAAACTGGAGTCAACCTGAAATAACCATTTACAGTTCGATTTCGATGACACATAGATGACAACGCAGCTGTGAAGTCCCGATTGACCTCGTGGCGTGTGTCCATCCCCCGGTCTAGAAACAGTAACAGTAGGACGTTAACCTCAATTTGATTTTAAATCGTGAATTGAAATTAGATTGATCGGATTCTTTTGGGGCAAAGCTCTATCATCAAATCTTCATTTCATAATATTTGGCTGAAGTAAGTTGGGCTATGATTTTTCTTTGCCAATACAATAATATTTAATAATAATCCACGGAGCTTTGCAATGTAAATATGACTATAATGAACACACATGTGTATACAAATTAACAACAGATAACAAAGGAATAGTCAAGTTGTTTACGTTAATTAGAGTTTAAACATAATACAGCCATTATTTACAAGATGAATGGTTTCAATCTCCTCTCAAATTGATATCAAACTTAAATTTGACTTGTAACCTTTTCAAGAAACAAATCTTAAAGATACATTTATGCGGAAGTATCTATCAGGCAGCTTTTTCAATAAATGTATGGCAATATTTTGGTACGTACGGAAAGTAGCGACACCCTATCTTCCTAGACAAATACTGGATACCGGAAAAGCACCCATGAATCTCACACAAGACAAACATGTGAGTGTATGGCCCTGACAGGTAGTCCGTCTCCTCTATTGTTTTGCTCTAATGGCTAACGGACGTGGGGGATGGCCAAATGGATAGCACGTGCGTGTTGTATCATAAAGCCTGTCATTGAGTAAACTGGCGTAGTTTCGAATCCCCGGTTGTACGTGACAAGGAGTAGGGTTGCCTGTCCAACCTCGTGGGTTTTCACCGGGTCCTCCGGTTTCCTCCCCCTGCTAAAGACCCCTACACACAAGCGAATTATTGAAATTAAACCACATTTTAGTCCCGAAATGACCTTGTTTGTGTCGAGTGGACGTTAAACCCAATCTCTCTCTCTCTCTCTCCCTCTCTCTCTCTCTCTCTCTCTCTCGCGCGCGCTAACGTACGTGAGGACATTTAGAGAATTAACCTCCCAGTAGACCATGCGATTAATCGACGTAAATAGAAGTTGGCTTTACCATAAATATCGATACCTAAGTAAATTCCTTGATAGGCATCACTATTTATGGTAAATGGGCAGCGATTAACGACAAAAACAAGCTCAAAATTATTTCTTCCTCAATCAAGTCACGTGATAAACAGGTCAATGATGTAATGACTGAGTTGACGTGATGTTTCAAATTAGTAAAAATACTCATTTCCACTGATAAACCATTGAAAATAACATAAATTTATGGTAGTTTGCGTTTACTATGAGGGAGTGTGAGTGCAGTGCGTGTGGGAGAGGAGGGTCTGGTATTGTCCTCCCCTGTATACCTTGTGGATGGTCTTCTGGAACCCTTCAAACGTTTTCATTACCAAAACATGCTCCCGATATGACGCCATTTCCAGATATTGTAAATGTGTTTTTTATTACCTATATATAGAAATTAAAACCCGTGTGATTTTACATCTATGAAGTCATTAAACTGAACACGACATTTAAACCACGTAGCTTTATCTAAACCCATTTATACTGGAGAACAAAGCGGTTTAACAGATGAAAGACATTATGTATAGTGGACTAATGTGGTGCAAGTTGTTATGAAAAACACAGATCAAATACATTGTATGGGTTCAATATGGTCCGTAAAGGGAGTTAACTTATATAGGGTGTTGACTCTTTATAATAAAATGCAGATCATTTTAATGGAGCTTAAAACTTTAAAAGTATGGCGGCTTAAAGGGTCACACACAAATAGCCCGTAAATTTTGTCCGTGATATGATATTATAATGAAAACGCGCGTTAAATAAAGCTAATAAAGCTATTGTACATTGTTTTGTGCTAATTTTTTTTGTCTTTTTCCAACTCCAAAAACAAAGTGTAAATATTAATATTCTGCGATTGAAAGGTATCTAAGGTATTTTCCAGACAAAAGCTTGGTCATATTCACCGGTCGATAATGTTCAATTCTTCGTAGTCCTAACGCCACACACCTGGAACGGAGAGAGGGAGAGAAATGGGTTTTAACGTCCACTCGACACAAACTAGGTCATTTCGGGACTAAAACGCGAGGTCTCTAGTACACGTTGATGTGTACAAGAATGAAACCCCGACAGTTTGAAATAACAGTAGGCTGAAACAGTGGTGTCTGGGTAAAATGTCCCTCATAGCACACTGCATGACGTATGTCCGCCTTCATTAGATCAGTCAGTGCAGAACACTAGGACGTCCCCTTACATATTTGTTTCCGTAAACAACGCCATCTCGCCCTTATTTCCAAACAAAACATCTGAATATTTTCTTTCTAATATTTCAACAAACCGGAAGTATAATAAAGAACACACGAGACTTTCTGGCTGAGTTTTGGTTGTCCATTTAAAGTGGCACCTTAATGTTGGAGGTAACAATAAACGTCGAATATCATCTTGAGTCCCACACGTTCCGAGTGAAATTCAAACGAATGTACAATAAAACGAAATGAAATATTAATAATATACCAAGGAATAGGAGCTAAGTTATATTTCATTTCGTTTTATTATACATTCGCTTGAATTTCACTCGGAACGTGTGGGACTCAAGAAGATATCCGACTAAGAAAGACATCAGACAAATACAACACTATGTTATTAGATGGAATAATAATTACTATGGTTTTTTTTACACTGCAACGTTTCAGCAAGATTTCACAAGTCGTCATCAAGCATAAAAACATTCCAATGCAATGAAATGATATGAATTGAAATGGTGTAACATCTTACCGTTCTGCTCTGAACTGGGGTAATGGAGACGAGTCAAGTATACACCATACAGAGACACTACGACCTACTCTTATATCGAATTCCAACTGTCAATGAATCTTCTACGTGCACGCCAATATGTAAACCAGACCTAGGTGTATCGTCCCATCCGAACGACTATACATATCCCCATGCCAGGAGAACCGTGCCAGAAAATCGGGATGAACTTTCTCGGCCAATACAGGGATCTAAAACCACACATCCAGATTAGTGAACCAGTATCTTACCCACTTAACCACTGTGCCCCTACATCAACACAAATTAACAAAATAAAATACTTGTGTTGATATATTCTATGCTTGACTTATGAAATCTTTTCGAAACGTCGAAGTTAGATAAACCATAGTAATTGTTATTCCATAAAAGTGGTTACCGGTATTTGATTATGTTCCAATTACTAAATGTCATTCAAAGAATTTATACTTCGAGCCAGGTTAGCGTCCATCATGTAGAGTTGCAGGATTTGAACAACGATTTCATTTGAAGATAACCGTTTAAAATCTCCTACCTATACCGGGGAGAGCTCCTTTAAAGCTCTAATAGACGATCAGTCGCTTACTGTTGGCCAAACACCTTAAAGTAAATAGATATTTATATTATGTAGATATATAGGTCATAAGACAATGGGTTTGAATCGGACAAATATGGGCGATAACATTTCACGTTTAACTCGCTGAATAATATTTACTTAATCTGAAAAGCTAAAAATGTATTCGGCAATACGGATAATAAGTACAGGATAATAGCTTGACATGTTTACTTCGGTGATATCGTTGATCGGATTAAGTAAGGTTTTGATATGGATCAACTTATTGTGTGTTTTCAGTATGTTCATAATTCGGTATCACAGAGAGAGGGAGAGAGAGAGAGAGAGAGAGAGAGAGAGAGAGAGTTTAACGTGGTTATAAACTCTCTGCAGTTTAAAAGGAAGTTAGCCTCTTTGATTTGGATATGAGAGAGAGAGAGAAAGAGACAGAGAGAGAGAGAGAGAGAGAGAGAGAGAGAGAGAGAGAGAGAGAGAGAGAGAGAGAGAGAGAGAAATGGGGTTTAACGTTCACTCGACACAAACTAGGTCATTTCGGGACTAACATATGGTTTAATTTCATTTCAATAATTCGCTTGCGCGTAGGGGTCTTTAGGAGTGGGAGGAAACCGGAGTGTCCGAAGGAAACCCACGAGGTTGAGAAGGCGCCCATATCTCCATGCCACATACGCTCACACCAGGATCGAAACCACAGCCGCAAGCCAGAGGTGACCGGCCAGCTAGAGGTCGAAGCGCGGCACTCTAGACCACTAGGCCATAACTCAACATTGGTTATATCTCAACATAAGTAATATCTTCATTATAGCGTTAGCGACGAGGGCAATTTGACATCCAACAGAACAAATCAACACACAAAATTCCATAAGATCGTCAATTTTATGTGCGCCCGATAATAAAAGATTTCTACCATTTTGATGAGAACATTTGGAGGACTTGTTAGTGACCCAAAAATGTAAATGTCTGTGCATGTTTCGATACGCCCAGGTATAATATGAGTCGTGTGATTTTAGTATTATTCAGATAAATCCTGTCTCTTTTTCAGATTAAAGATGGGTCGTTTGAAGATCTTGACAGTTTTTCTTCAAGTGTTTCTGACTTTTGTTTGTGTTCAAGCACAACCCGCGGTACTCACAACGCATGGGCACGTGGAGGGATTCCGACAGACTGTATTGGACATTGACGTGGATACTTATTATGGAATACCGTTCGCTCTGCCGCCTGTAGGAGATCTACGATTTCAACCCCCTGTCGATGCTAGACCTTGGAACGACACACGCATTGCCACAACGAAGCACAACTCTTGTCACACCGTGATAGACACAGCTTTCGGTCGTCGAAGGGGTGTGGAGATGTGGAATACCAATACACCCATGAGCGAGGACTGTCTGTATCTCAACGTGTGGATGCCTCGCGGGGTTTCCTTATCAACCAATAAACCAATGGCAACCATGGTTTGGATTTTTGGCGGGGGTTTCTGGGGCGGCACTCCTACACTGGATGTCTACGATGCCAAATATCTAGCCGCCTTTAACGATGTGATCGTTGTCTCGATCAATTATAGAACTGGACCTTTGGGATTTTTATATCTAGGCACGCAAGATATTCCCGGAAACATGGGGCTCCTCGATCAACAACTAGCACTACGTTGGGTTTTCCAAAATGTGGAAAATTTCGGAGGCGATAAAAGTATGATAACACTATTTGGCGAAAGCGCGGGAGCTGCAAGTACAGGTCTACATTTATTTAGTCCTGGTTCTAAAGATTACTTTAGTCGTATTATTTTAGAAAGCGGATCTCCGTTAGCGGAATGGGCCCTGATGTCAAACAACGAAGCCGAGGAAAGGGCCCGGAAGTTTTCAAGTTTCGTCGGTTGTGATGTCACTGACAAAGTAGCAACGTTTAATTGCTTACTGACGAAAAACGCATCAGATTTGTCTTTGGCGCAGTGGAATGTTGTGGAAGGTGGTTTACTGGATGTTCCGTTTCCCCCCGTGGTTGATCGAGAGTTCCTCATGGACGAACCTCGCAATCTGCTTGCTACTGGTGACTACAAGCAGACAGACGTATTGATGGGAGTCGTGAAAGATGAAGGCTCATATTGGCTTTTGTACGGATTACAACAATATTTTGGTTTAGAGAATAACACAACGTTAACCCGTTCGGATTTTATGACATGTTTGAACACGTTGCTCTTCGGAAAGGACGAAAAAGTAAAAGATGGTGTTGCGGCCTTTTATGTGGATGGTGTACCACCAGTGCTTAGAGACTCATATCGCGATATCTTAGACGACGTATCGGGGGATAACATATTTAAATGTCCGGTCATAGAATTTGGAAATGTCATTTCTAACCGTAGTAATGTGTATCTGTTTACATTCGATGAAAGAGTTGAATCGTTGCCGTGGCCAGAATGGTTGGGAGTACCTCATGGATATGAAATAGAAGTAGTCTTTGGTCTTCCATTAAACCCAGCGTTGCAGTATACAACGTCAGAAATTGAACTGAGTAAGAAGGTGATGAAATATTGGACAAACTTTGCAAAAACGGGGTAAGTTTAAAAAGAAAATGCACTTCTCCTCATAAAGGTCTAATATTTGTTTACACAACAGACACAAATACTGACGCTGTTGTTCTAACGAATCTCTTATTGTATTCAAACATCGTCTCACGAAAACCCTTTCCTAGCACCTCCAGTTTCTTTTGGTTCGATCGCCGTACTGAAGTTGTATCTACTGCCCGCTGTGTTCAAACAAAGTTTGTTGTGTACTTTAAGTAGTCTTCAACTGCACAAAATCATGAATCACCCAGATAAACAGAACCACGTTGGTACTCATTTCAAGAAAAAGAATGTGTTGGTTTCAAATCAGTCTGTCGGAAATACAGATCTATATTTCGTTTCGTTTTTTTTTATATATTCGATAGCGTCGCTAGATTAAGATTTGACCTGTTGTAATGGGAGGTCAAGAGCGACTGTTGACGATTATGATGCGATCAGACATTTATTGACCAATCAGTGTATGTGTTCCAAGTGTCTACGCACAATTCAACATACCATTTCATTGGCTACTCTTTCACACTATCAAGATCGCGGGTTATTGAACAGCCTTCCTGACCCTGATCGGAAGGAATGTTTTTAATCCTGAAATCAAGTCAAATCAAGTCCTGGTGTTTTGAATTATATAAAACAGAAACGAAATAATGTCTCTGTTTTAATACAAATGGTTTCGAATTGTTCATTTTGTAGCAACCATAAATTGTCAAGGTTTGTTTTGAGATATATAATAAATACTTGTTGTTTCAGAGACCCAAACGGTTTAAACCTGGCTGTATGGCCGAAATATAACGTCACATCCCAGGATTACGTTATTCTCGACTCCAACACGACCGACTACATAAAACACGGTCTACGTACTTCACAATGTTCCTTTTGGTCTTCCATAGTTCCATTAATACAGAATACAGGTTTGTAACCATGGTATTTTGGGTGGCGGTGCTAACACTAATTATAAACAAACAGTCCAAAGGTAAACAAAGCCAGTTATTGTTCAAACTATGCATGCTGCTTCCCAACAATGCTTCGCATGATGTAGTTTAAGATGTACACCGAAATTCAGTTTAAACCTACACCTTGTTAGTGCACGTTGAAGACCCTCTTACAGCTGTAGCACAAATACAAACAAGAACTGACCCGTACTTTCCCTGTTCAGGCAGTTAATGATTGTTACTTGGTTTTCTCCCATCCCTATCTATTGCCCTCGTGCTTTCCAACCAATCAACCCAATTAGCAGTCCTATCATGGCGTCTGTCGTATAAAAGACGCAATAATTCCTACTTTTGTTTCTAAATCTCTGGCATTGTGTACTGTAATCAGATATAAGGGATACATATTAATAGTATGATAGTGTGGACAATGTTATACCAAGCCCATAATCCGCCTTGAAAATTTCACCTTAATTCAGACTGGTTCTATTTTTGAATAAAAATAAATATTTGTTTGTGCTTATATATGCTTGATAATGACTTTTGAAAACTAGTATACTAAGTGTTATTCTAGGAGTTTTATCCCGCTCAAATAGGCTTTGTCATCGAATAGCAACCCAGATTAGTGCCAATCATCGCCTGTTATGCGGGGAAAGTTTAATAAGACCCCAATAATTTGTAATTTTCACTCTATATTTCAGATGAAATGACGACGAAACGACCGGATGTGTGTACCAATGGCACGTCGGTTTATTATAGTATTACGTGTATATTTTTAGTTAGTATTTTTACATTGTACACAGGACTTTAACATTTAATTATAATATTTGTTAGATTTTGATTTTTAAAAAATGCGGAGTTCGTCCGGAAAATTACCAAACACCATGTTAATAACACCACCGTCCCAAATAAATGTGAAATAATATCAAGCTTTCTAGAAGTTGTATTATGTGCTCTCAATGTGGTATCAGCTGTTCTAGAAGCAATATTAGTTAATATATAAGGGGTATAATGATAATGTGATATCAAGCGCTTCAGAAGTTGTATCATGGTTTCTCAACAAAGTGTTACCAAGTGCTCTCGAAGTAATTTTAGCTTATATAGTAGCTGTATCAGCTGTTTTGAAGTGATGTTAGATAATATATAAGTCGTATAATGTGTTCTCAAAGTGATGTCAAGGGCTCTAGAAGAGGTATCATGTGTGCTAGAAAAAGGTATCATGTGTTCGATAGGTAGCATAAGGCGCTCTAGAAGAGATATCATGTGTTCTGTAGGTGGTATCATGTGTTCTATACGTGGTATCATGTGTTCTATACGTGGTATCCTCTAGTAGGGGTATCACGTGTTCTGTAGGTGGTATCATGTGTTCTATACGCGGTATCGTGTGTTCTATACGTGGTATCCTCTAGTAGGGATATCACGTGTTCTATACGTGGTATCATTAAGAAGAGGCACATGTTCTATACGTGGTATCATCAAGAAGAGGCATCACGTGTTCTATACGTGGTATCATCTAGAAGAGGTATCACGTGTTCTACACGTGGTATCATGTGTTCTAGAAGAGGTATCGTGTGTTCTATATGTGGTATCATTTAGAAGAGGTATCACGTGTTCTATACGTGTTATCGTGTGTTCTAGAAAAATGCAATGAAGCATGTTATGTTTTTGGTTATGACAGATTCAACAAACGTGTATTATTATAATTTTAGCCTATATAATTTTAATTTCGTGAATTTCAATAAATTGCTTCCATAATTAAAGATTGAAATGTATCCTATTTTAACATAAATATACATTTATTATACATATGGTTGCAGTTTAAAACAACTTAAATATAGATGAAATGGTTGTATTTTATGAACAATAGAGATTGGAACTGAGATGGTTCTATAATAGATAAACAAATAACATATAGATTTAAATGTACGTTAGTTTCGATATGGTTCTATTCCATTATAAAAATAGATTTAACGTTTCGACATGGTTCTATTTTGTCATAAATATGGAATTAAATTTACGAATTAGTTCTGTTTCATCCTAAGTATGGACTTAATTCACGACGTGTTGCGATTTTAACATTACGATAAGGTTCTATTTTATCATCAATATAGATTTAAATGGGCGATATGATTCCAATTTATCATCAATATGGATTTGAATTAAAAATGTGGCTATATTTTACCATAAATATTGATTTAAATTTACGCTATAGTTCCGTGTTATCATACATATTGGTTCATTAACGTAGATTTAAATTCAAAACCTGGCTCTATTTTGATCATAAATATTGTATTAGATTTACGCCATTGTTCATAAACATAGATTAAAATTCACGAAATTGATCTTTTTAATCATAAACATAGATTTAAATTCACGAAATGTTTCTGTTTCATCATAAATAGAGATCTAAATATACGATACGTTTCTATCTCATCATAACATAAATATAGATTTAGATTTACGATACGGTTCTGTTTTATAAAAAATATAGATTTTAATTTACGATATGGTTCTATTTTTGATAAATATTAATTAAAGATTTACGATATCGTTATATTTGATCATAAATATAGATTTAAATTTACGATATGGTTCTATCTTGGCATTAAAATAAATACATTATACATTGTACAGTTTTTAACATCCATTTACAAACCGTGCACAATAATTATTCTTGCAATAAATTCACCTTAACCTCTTTCAGACTTCGAGTGTAATTACGGAGTTCTGAAACTCACAGATGGAATCAGTAATATATGTTAACCATAGCGAAACTTCTGAAAATCTGTTCATGCTCTTTCGACCTTTTAGACATTCGCCTATTTCGTTTCACTGGAAAGAAATGTAAATATATGTCTATAGTTTTAATAATATTTTTTTATTTTATTACGAAAAATGTAAATTATTACATCTTCAAATATTGTTGATTTGAAATAATTCAATTGTTGATTTGAAATAATTCAATTGTTGATTTGAGATAATGCAGTTATTGATTTGCGATAATTATATTTTTGATTTGAAATTAATCAGACTGTGTATTTGAAAAACAAAAATCAATTGTCGATTTAAAATAAATCAATTGTCGATATGAAATAATGTGACGGGGTTTTACGATATGAATGTCATTTTGTACAAAAACTTTACGTACTTAGAACATGCACTATTGAGATTTGTCCGATCTGGGGTTCTAGATAATTGTTTATACCTCTGTTAACTACACTGACAGTGAAACCCTAATGAGTCATATTAAGCAATATGTATTACTTGTAAACTACAATATTATAAAAGATGAATATCTAATAATGCTTTGATTTGGTTCAGTATTTACAAAGATAATTTAATTACCATCGACCCATGCTTATCGCTATACAATAAGCCCGTCGCCATTTTGTTTCACACCGAAATTTAATGGTAGACCCGTTTAAAATCCTATTGCATCAAACCGCGGATATTGATTTTTTTTTAATGGAATATTCAATAATCAATCTGAGGACATATCAGCGTGGCTAAAGCCGTGAAAAATTGGTATATTAGCGACAAATACTAATAGAGCATCGATACTTGCATACAAAGACCGCGCGTAATTTGTTATTATAGATTTACTAGCGGCTGACCAGGCGTCTCACGGGTAGAGCCCCGAACTGGATGTATCATAATTCGTACCCCCGGTATCACAGACAAGCGCTCTTCCTTCTTTTTAGTATATTCTATGCACGCTCATGCATGACCTTCCTTGTGGGTACCCCGGAGCATTCGGAGTAAATCGGCGAGGTTGAGAAGGCTCCCACTTACGCCACATACGCTCACACCACGGAACGAAACCACGGTAGTGTGACACCCGATGCGCGATATTCTAGACCACTAGGCCATTTCAACTCACTATGTCACAAATATATGTAAAAAAATTGGTGCTAAATTAAATATGCCTTAATGTCTGAGATTTGTACCATTTTGTAACCAATTGTGTTTTTTTTATTAAATAAAGTAATAATTATGATTTATTAATACATGACCATATTGTTATTTTTAATTTCTGTTTGCTTTTCGAAAGGTTGTTTTAGTGGGGCGGTTAAGGTTTCAATTAATTTCTGATACAAGATGTTGCCCTGTAAGCACGATAATCAGATAATTCTGGCGGATATTTTAATTTATTCTTGATACAAAAATTCGGCCTTATGATCGATCTTCACACGTTTGAATTCTGGTGATGCCGTTTAAACTGATATTGAGATAATTTTGACGTAGGTTTCTATTTATTTCGGACACAAAATAAAAGCCATGAATTATAAAACTCATTATTTACCACTAACAAACACAGTTGACGTATAAATTACTATAAGTTTACATTACATGTAAAGTCAAAGGTCACATCTGAAGAGGGTTTGTGATGATGTGGGTGATATATATAGTTTAAAATGGCCAATTAAGTGTAATTTTATAATTAGAATAATAAACGTTTGTTGTATTAAAGGATGATACGGAAGGAATAAAGGTCACGGATTGTAACCATGTGACGTCGTGCTTTATAGTGCACTAGCGGAGGCTGGATAGTTGGTGGAGGTTCGGGAGTTCAGGAGAGTGGTGCTAATCTTCCGGTAAAATGTTGAAGAATCCGGGTGTCAGTGGTGATTAATTGTGGCACATATCTGGACTCGAACACAATGTTCAAATTCATCAGCAAAAACTAAATATATTGCAGACAACTGAAAGGTCAAATTAAAACATTTCATAGTAATTTGGATATAACTAACAATATTGTTATGTAACATACAGTGAACTCAGTGACATGGATGTTATCTCGACATTATTTTTATTTATTCACAAAAGATGAATTAGAGAACAGACAGAAGCCTAAAGAGTCCCCTCGCTATCACGTGGAACATAATGCCTGTTATCTATGCAGATCTCGGAAAAGGCACTGCGTACTAGACTCTTTAATTGAATGTCACGTGTTCGAATCTTGGAATTAGCCGAGAAGAATCGTGCCCGATCTCCACCTGTCATGGACGTTAAACCCAATTCGAATTCTCTGGTGTGACGGGCACACTTTTCGCCTAGCTCACAATCCGCCGTCCAGTGAAAATTGTGCGGTATCTCTACGACCAGTCTGCGATCCTCTATGGTGCCGAACATACCACTCGCACGTGTCGCGTAATTCTCCCGCATGAGTTTACTAAAACGATTTACTCGTTGACTGCCCGTATTGTGGCACGTACGGCGGGTTGTGATCGAGCCAGGCTTTACACCATACAAATTAATCCACGATCTACAATATAAATGGGACTCTTACTTGAAGCATTCGTTTGTTGTTTATTACATGCAATATCTATTGTGTTTTCTTGTCCACCGGTTTGTCTTATTTATTAGTATCGTGTATTATTGTATTGGCCAATGTTGGGTTAAGAAGATTGAGATTGGAATCCCAATTATACAATATCACACATGCAGCTGTCAATTCTGTAAGTGCGTATATTCAGGGCATCCTTTCTGCACGTGCCCTCATCACATGCCTGCAGGTGTTAAACAGCACATTCTAGTGAATGCCAAACGTAGAATTACCAAAAGTTATGCATATATGCCAGCTGCAAACTGGTACAAATTGGCGCCAAATTATCATATATAGAGACAGGTGTATAGCAGATTGACCAACTGTATATAGACAAACATGGTCACCTGTTTGGAAGAGAATGTCGTTTGTGTAATCAATGCTCCTGACACTAAATATTATCAGATGGATTCCAATACAGAGATGATGTAATGGACCTTTCTTGCAATAGTTAACAAAAAAAAAAATGACACCTGTTTATTTGTTTAGGTGTGTTGTATATACGTACAGTACGTATATCATACCACATCACAGAGAGAGAGAGAGAGAGGGAGAGAGAGAGAGTGGGGGACCGACAGAGAAAGAGTATGAGGCAGAGGGGGCGACAGAGGGAGAGAGAGCGGGGGGACCGACAGAGAGAGAGAGAACCAGAGGCAGAGGGGAGGGCGACAGAGAGAGAGAGAGAGAGACAGAGAGGGGGCAGAGAGAGAGAGAGAGAGAGAGAGAGAGTGAGAGAGAGAGGGGGTACTCCCATCCTTATTAACATATATTCAACATAAAGAACACAAATAACCGACACGAATAAATTATTAACATGGTATTTTCCATTCGGTACACAGCGAACCATCTACTCTACTGCGGGAATAAATCTCTGACCAAAGTGACCGGCATATCCAACAATTAGTTTACTGTTTTGTAATGCCGTCCTACTCCTCCAGTTAACATCTGTTACAAAAAACAAGACTGATTAAACCTTTTCAATTATATATATTGTTCTAACTTCTCGAAATATACGTAGTGTTTTCGACTAAAATCGCCCATTTAGGACCTTTAAAAAGTGTTGATCAGTTATTAGCTTAGAATCGGTTCTCAAGCGGTAGGGAGACAGCGTACGGTTAGTATGGGTATTCACGATGTAAATGGTCACGTCATGAAATGAAACGAAACGGGGTTCTAATGTCTCACTGTTCTATACCGATAGGGTTATCGAAGATGAGAATACGCTATACAGTGTGCTATGACGGACATTCCAAATCCAAAACAGTTAAGTGTTCTTTTACTAGTCCCATACAAATGACCAGACACTGTTCAATTTTTGTTAAATACGAATAATTCCAAGGGGCCGGATTTAGAAGTAAAAAAACAAAAGTAAAAGAGCAACATTACAACGGTCCTAAATCGGATAGCCATGTCGATAAATTGATCTAATTAAAGCCGTTATGTCATAGTATATCTAATAGTAATAGGGGATTGTACAGGAATCGTGGGAAATGTGCAACACTGTTTTAATGCCAAGGGATTGAGTGAGCCGTGACAGTCAATCTGTTAACTTTATTAGGTGTAATATACCAACATTTTTATGCACCGATATTTTCATGTGGACGTATATTGTCGTTGCCCCTGTCCGCCCGTCCACAATTGTTTACTGAACATTCTGCAGGTCACAATTTTTATCCGATTTCAATGACGCTAAAATCTCGGTTTCTTTCGATATTGGCATGTATCGGAGTATCGGACTGTAACTTCATGGATTATGGCCCTTGATTGTACAAAAAAACGTTTTTAGCTTGTGAACACTGTAAAGGTTACAATTCTGAACAGATTTTGATGAAACTTGACATGGATGTTTATAACCCAACGATCTTGGTTACTTTCGATATTCATGTAACATCCTAAATTTAGTTCGTCGAAAGATATGAGCAGTCCGAAATGATAGGAAGGACGGTTTGGAGTGCACGCCAAAGATCCTTGACAGCAGAGGAGTAAACAAAAACGTAAACAAAAAAATTCCTTGGATTTTTAGGGGGTACATGTAGTCAAACGAAATAATACCAGTGCAAAGCGTATTTCCACTCTCCGTTGTTGTTTGTCAACCAATGAACTTAATGGGTTTTGGAACAATTCACCCAGTAAATAATTGATCTGACAGACAGGAAGTGCTTTATACAAGCACAACGCCGTGGCTATTACAACACTTTAGTAATAAAACCGACAAATATTTAATAGGGTATTTCCAAAAACAAAAATACACATATCATTATAACATACCAGGAAGGCATCTAAAACATTACAGTCAGTGGGAGAATGTTTGGTGGTCTGTGTCTACAAGAGTTGTTTCCCTTTAAAGCTGTACGAACTCTATTGTACAACTGATTTTTCTTTCAATAATACCCCTATTACATATTAGTATTCAATAGCAGCGGATGTTATAAATGAGACACCTTCCAGAAACCTGAAGCTATGTTGAAATAGGAACGCCAATTAATTTTGACGCTCACATATTAAGCTATTACACTAAATTGTCTCTTTGTTTTTATTTAAGGGCGGGATAGAATTCGAGTTTTTAAGGATAATATTATAACAAATAGAGCACATTCTAAGATGGCGCTGCTCACTACTCATTTAAGTTGTTTCTAAATCTCGAATATGGATTCGTTTATGTGTCATGCGACTACTGTAATAAAACGTTTTATCACAAATCTCACAGACGTGAGTACGCTCTCGTGTGCGTGTGTGTATTCTCATCTTCTTATATATTTCAGTAGTCAAGACGTTTGCCTTACCAGGAATAACTCTGAAATCAAGTGTCTGCCTGGCGATTGCCCAAAGATATGATCGTCTTGTAGCTTTTGGTTTGGACGTCCAATTATCTGATTGGTTAAATACAAAGTAATTAATTAGAGTGATTGGTTAATTAGCCTAAAGGCGTCGAGTATCACCCTTATATGGATGGTGGAAACTTTCACCAGAAGGTTCACACGTGTTATTTTGTTATCAACCTAGAATTGAATGTTTACCAATTTATAACTCTTTTTATGTACCAACTTCTCAATCATTCAGTTTAGTGCATGGGATCTGGCTTCCTTATAATACATGTACATGTATGTTGAACCAATAATTATTTAAAGATATAATATGCTTTTATTAATTTGAAGAGTACACACTCTACCAATAGTCTTGTATACATGTAGATGACTTTGAAACGTTAGTGTGAGAATAGACTACTGTGTGTTTGAAGCATCATTATATATATGTAATACTGTAATGTAAAATTGTAAGATGTATAGCCAATAGAAATCTCGGTTATGAACGCATGTATGATGGTAACTATTGTATTATCAGGCGAAATGTTTGTAGTTATGCGAAATGCCAGCATAATTTGTGTTTAATGGTTGTTTAGTAATTGCACAGTAATAATGTGGGTAAAACCGAAGGGAAGTATTATAGAATATGTAATAATTAGACAAACAGCTTATACCTGATGTATTGTAAATATTTAGGGTTTGTTGTCATCGCGTTGATTAATGTTTTTATATAATATATAGTTTTATGTATATATGTATGGCTCCGTTTTACTGTATAAAACACAGCAACACCTATCAAGTGAGTAGAGGTATTAATTTATTATTAAACAGGATTGAAATAGATTTGAACGTTCTCGACAGCGACGCGTTCAACTGTTTATGACACCTGAATGTGCACGCCAATCAGAACGACTATATGCTTATTTCCGTATCATGGCTTGGAGAATCTCGAGAAACGACATATTGAGAGGGAAATGAGGTTTAACGTCAAATCGACACAAACTAGGTAATTTCGGGACTAACATATGGTTCAATTTTATTTCAATAATGCGCTTTCGCGTAGCTGTCTTTAGCAGTGGAAGGTAACCAGAGGCGTTCGTTCGTTCGTTACTGGGGTTTAACGTCCACTTCCAGCTAAGGTGATATCGTAGACTAGATCCAGAGGCGTGTGTGTGAAATTGCTTTATTTAACGTCCGCTTCCACCGAGGTGATATCGCAGACAAAATCCAGAGGCGACCCTACTCCCTGTTATGTACATGCGTAGGGAATGGAAACCACGCCCCCTGACTTAGTGACAGACCTATGATTTCACTCGTTAAACTACTCGACCACCCAACCCCCAAGCGACATGGAACCCGTAATCACTCATTAAATCCTGGTTGTGTACCTGAATACCTTCATATTTATAAATGTTTCAATTACGTTTAGTAACTGACCTGTAAATAACCAAGATACGATTATATTGAACACAATCTGTTTAAAGATACATTATTCAAGAGCTACATCGGCCTAGTCTTTATTTAGGCCTTTAATTGTATATGAATTATTAATTAATTAATGATTTAATTTGCCAATGTGTCTATCATTTTAATGAGTATACTTGGATGACTTGTTAGTGATCCAAAGTTGTATCCATTAGTTGTAGGCCTGTTAAATTTAATATTATTCAAATATATTTTTTTTTTCATTTTCTGACTAAAGATGAGTCGTTTGATTTTAGTTTTATTCGGATTAATCCTGTCGTCTCTTCTTCAGATTAAAGATGGATAGTTTCCAGATCTCAATATGTTTTCTTCAAGTGCTTTTGACTTTTGTTTCTGTCCAAGCACAACCCTCGATTCTCACAACACATGGGCGTGTGGAGGGGTTCCGACAGACTGTGTTGGACATTGACGTGGATACGTATTATGGAATACCGTTCGCTCTGCCGCCCGTCGGGGTTCTACGATTTCAACCCCCTGCCGATGCCAGACACTGGAACGTCACACGCAACGCCACAACAAGTCATAACTCTTGTCATACCGTGATAGACACATCTTTCGGTCGTCGAAAGGGTGTGGAGATGTGGAATACCAATACACCCATGAGCGAGGACTGTCTGTACCTCAACGTGTGGATGCCGCGCGGGGTTTCTTTATCGACCAATAAACCAATGGCAACCATGGTTTGGATTTTTGGCGGGGGGTTCTGGGGCGGCACTCCTACACTGGATGTCTACGATGCCAAATATCTAGCCGCCTTCAACGATGTGATCGTTGTCTCGATCAATTATAGAACTGGACCTTTGGGATTTCTATATCTGGGCACGCAAGATATTCCTGGAAACATGGGACTCCTCGATCAACAACTAGCACTACGTTGGGTTTTCCAAAATGTGGAAAATTTTGGAGGGGATAAAAGCCTGATAACACTATTTGGCGAGAGCGCGGGAGCTGCAAGTACAGGTCTACATTTATTTAGTCCTGGTTCTAAAGATTACTTTAGTCGTATTATTTTAGAAAGCGGATCTCCGTTGGCGGAATGGGCCCTGATGTCAAACAACGAAGCCGAGGAAAGGGCCAGGAAGTTTTCTACTATCGCCGGATGTGACGCCACTGACAAAGTATCAACGTTTAAATGTTTACTGACGAAAAACGCGTCAGTTTTGACTGAAGCACAGTGGAATGTTGTGGACGGTAGTTTAATAGATATTCCCTTTCCCCCCGTGGTGGATCGGGAGTTCCTCATGGACGAACCTCGCAAGCTGCTTGCTACTGGTGACTACAAGCAGACAGACGTATTGATGGGAGTCGTGAAAGATGAAGGCTCATATTGGCTTTTGTACGGATTACAACAATATTTTGGTTTAGAAAATAACACAACGTTAACCCGTTCTGATTTTATGACATGTTTGAATACGTTGCTCTTCGGAAAGGACGAAAAAGTGAAAGATGGTGTTGCGGCCTTTTATGTGGATGGTGTACCACCAGTGCTTAGAGACTCATATCGCGATATCTTAGACGACGTATCGGGGGATAATATATTTAAATGCCCCGTCATAGAATTTGGAAACGTCATTTCTAACCGTAGTAATGTGTATCTGTTTACGTTCGATGAAAGAGTTGAATCGTTGCCCTGGCCAGAATGGATGGGAGTACCTCACGGATATGACATAGAAGTAGTCTTTGGTCTTCCATTAAACCCAGCGTTGCAGTATACAACGTCAGAAATTGAACTGAGTAAGAAGGTGATGAAATATTGGACAAACTTTGCAAAAACGGGGTAAGTTTGTTTTTAATAGTTCTAGGTGTTGTCTGAACATATCGGGCTGTAGATACTGGTCCAGTACGGCGATCAACCCAAAATAACCATTTGTTGGAGGTGCTGACGGGTATTCATGAGGCAGAAAAAGCGATTTTTAAATACAGTTAAGACATTCGTTTACAGCGACATTAAATGAAAACAATTTTTTTAGAAACGGAGTTTAACGTCCACTCGACACAAACTAGGTCATTTTGGGACTAACATATGGTTTCAATTTTATTTCAATAATTCGCTTGCGCGTAGGGGTCTTTAGCAGTGGGAGGAAACCGGAGTGCCCGGAGGAAACCCACGAGGTTGAGAAATGAAAACAAGCGTTAATACTTAGTAGTGGTGTGATATATTGTATTCGTAAGAGCCAACTGCGCAATAACATGAATTTTTGGAACTTATGTCAAGAAAAAGAATGTTTTGGTTACGAATCCATCTGATAAAAAACAGATCTATATTTTTTTCGTTTTTTATATACTTTCGATGGTCTCCCCTGCATAAAGATCTGACCGGTTGTCGGTTAGGTGTAAATATTAAGGCCATCTGCAGATTTCGTCAAGTTCACCAGATGGAAACAGGGCTCACCGTAACACTAGCCCACATTACCCGGCAGCATTTACGCCCAGCCCTGTTTACACCTCCTGACCCTAGGTGGCATTACTATTTAGACGTGACTCTTGGTGATATGGGCGACACGTTCCTATGTCGTCAGTCATTCCATTAACTAATCAGCTGCGGTGTTCCAAGTGGTCAATCTAATTAAAATATAGATCTATATTTCGTTTCGTTTTTTATACTTTCGATGGCCTACACTCATGTAGATCTAACTAGTTATAGTGGACGCTCACGTTCTATGACGTCAGGTATCAAGCACGGGACATTTGACCCGATAACGTCAGTCATTCGATTAACCAATTAGCGATCGCCATGCTTTTCAAAATCCACTTGTGTTTTGTTATGATTTCTATCCGCTGGTGTTAGTATAGACGTCGTTGGCTGGTAATATCTACCCACAGTTCCACGCATGAAAAGGTCAAACGGTCGATTCGACAGACCATTTGATTGGCTGACCCCTCATTTCAGGCAGAACGCCAGTTAAATAACAAGTCCTCCAGATCCAAGAGTAGTGAAGACAAGTAAAAACGAAATTTTGAACTATAAAAAACGAAACGAAATTGGATCTGTGTTTTAATCAGATTGCCAAGTGGTCAAACAGAAATAACACTTGTGTTTTGTTTTTGTATGCTTTACATGCCCACTAGCAGTTCTGTGAACCCCCTTAAAAGAACTTGATCCAACAGACTCGGCTAATCCGTCGCATCACCAAGAATGCGGGTTATTTAACAACTCTTCCCGATACTGTTGGGGTGAAGGTAAGGAAAACGAATATTTGAATTATACAAAACAAACAAAACGAAATAGAATCTGTGTTTTAATCGGATTTGTTTCGAATTGTCCATTTTTACGACACGAGGTGCCAACGTTTGATACGTGATATATAAATAATTGTTGTTTCAGAAATCCAAACGGTTTAAACCTGGCTTTATGGCCGAAATATAACGTCACATCCCAGGATTACGTTATTCTCGACTCCAACACGACCGACTACATAAAACACGGTCTACGTACTTCACAATGTTCCTTTTGGTCTTCCATAGTTCCATTAATACAGAATACAGGTTTGTAACCATGGTATTTTGGGTGGCGGTGCTAATACTCGTTATAAACAAACAGTGCAAAGGTAGACACAGCCAGTTATTGTTCAAACTTTGAATGTTGCTTCTTCACAATGCTCGCATGATGTCGTTCTCGGAAAAGTGTGCGATTGTCAGACTATACTGTTATAACAAAATCAGGACCTAATCCAAATGAACTGAAAATGTACAGACGCATGTCAAATATTTCGTCTCTTGGCCAAATTATAGAAAAATGTTGTTTTTAATCAATGGATAATTATCTATCCGATAACTCTATGTACTGCAAGTTCCAGTCGGCATATCGCAAATTGCATTCATCTGGTACTGCACTGGTAAAATTTTTTAATGACATTTTAGTCTAATTGGACAATCATCACGAAGACGTTCTGGTAATGTTTGACCTTTCAGCAGCTTTAGATACGATCGACCATTCCATCCTATTGCAACGTTTGAATAAATTCGTCAGATGGTGGATGCTCTCTCTTGATTTGAAACTTATTTAGTCGGCAGAAAACAATCTGCGAATCTCAACTCGGCACCATCAGAGACCTCATTAAAGTATGGCTTCCCGCAAGGCAGTGTGTTGGGTCCATTTTTGTTCAGTGTGCATTGCACACCACTCGAGCTCATTATAAAGTAGCATGAACGTGATTGTATGGTTTACGATGATGACACACAGATCTTGTTTTGATTCCAATCCGGTGAGCTGTGTCCTGATTCAGTAGAACAATGTGTAGGGCATGAAATTAGGGCATGGGTGTCAGCAAACAGATTTGTACTTAACGATGGCAATACAGAGGTCATACATTTTTATTCTAAATTCCGTAATCAGTCTATTTTAAACAATGTTCATATTGGTAGTGAATTTGTACATCCTGTAAATAGTGTTGTTTATGCAATTTTGGTTAAACGTTTGTCTTGTTCTTAAGACATTTTTCTGAGTTACTTCTTTGAATTGTGGATCTACATTTTAATGTAAATGTTCTGTATATACCTGCAATATCATTTTTCTTTTCTATTTTGACGATGCCAGGGGCGGATCTAGGATTTTCAGAGAGGGGAGGGGGCGTCCTGCACCAAGTTGGGAGTGCGAAGCCCAACCCATGATTTTTGAGTGGACAAAAATGCCCACAAGGACTAATATCATACTAGTACTGTAAATTACGATTTCCAACCTAAACTGTTTTTGTTCTCCTTTCCCGCGAGAATATATGGAGCTAAAAATTGTTCGCCACCGCAAAAAAATAGAGGGGGCTTGCGCCGGGTGCGCCCCCTCTGTATCCGCGCCTGGATGCTCTGTGATATTTTATTGTTTTTCTCTTTATGTTGTACCGCCTATTTAAATCTATGTTGATGTAATTGGCTTTAAATAATAAATATTATTTTTAAAATTTAAACCAAAACTGAGGTTAAGCCTACAGATTTAAACCAAAACTCAGTTTAAGCCAACATATTGTTAGTGCACGCTGAAGATCCCTTCCCGTACAGATGTACCACAAAGAAGAAATGAAATTGCGTTCTCCCCATTCATGCTGTTATTGATTGTCCCCGAAACGAAAAGCTTAAAACGCCAATAATTTGTAATTTTCACTGTATATTTCAGATGACATGACGACGAAATCACCGGGTGTCTGTACTAATGGCCGAGATCAAGCTGGCACACTATACGGGCCAGCACACTCAAGGGATTTTACCACACGATAAGCAGAATTCAAGCTAGACGGACGTGACTGCACTAAAATCTCGTGACTGGTATGGCGAATCCGTGTCTTCGACAAATAAGATAAATTGAAAGTGTAGTTTATTTTTAGTAATTAGTTTACTGTTGGACGGCGATATATTTCTTTCGAGAAAACGAGCATTTTTCTCTTCTAAAGTACGTAATCACGAATGTGACAGGCAATAACTGATTGAATCAAAGACTAGAGCGATAGAAACATAATTTTCAGTGTGGTAAAATCCTTATAGTGTGCTGGTTCTTATAGTGTGCCAGCTAGAACTCAGCACACCAATGGCACGTTCGTTTATTATAGTATTGCATGTGTATCGTTAAGTAGTTACTATTTTAACATTGTACATAAGATTTTAACATTTAATTATAAGTTAAACTATGCATTAAAACAAAATCGGGGTTCGTTCGGGGCATCAAAAGAGCCGATAGTTTTCGCCATAATAGTTAAAATAGATAATAAAAGAAGAATATTCTGAAAATTTAGGTCAAATTGCTTCACTCCGAACTGATTAAATTTTTAGGCTAGCGCCAATCGTCATTACTAACGTTTTTACGATAATAAATAAAGTCTCGATTATCCAGTTTTACGTTAAATTATCCATCACAAAATGTGTTCAAACATACTATCACAGGCTAACGATGGCATCAAGAGTTGATTATGGCCTGGATAAGTAAATTAATGTGAAAATAATATAGCCTGGTCTGGAAACTGTACTAAAGCATGTTAGCGGGAATTAAGTGTGTGTGTGTGTGTGGGGGGGGGGGTATGGTTCTTCGATTTTTGTGATCTATTGGTCCAGTACTAACCCTCCTTTGAGTTACCCATCTTTATTCCTTGGGCAAACCTTTCGGCGCTATTTTGATTTTTTGCCTCGCCCAATCAAGAGTTGATTATGGTCTGGATAAGTTAATTAATGTATAATTAATAAGTCAATTAACATTTCAGGGGTAATGAAAGTGCTGCAATAGGAATTTAGCTCTTGCATAATGCATGTATTATGTGCAGAAACATTCCGATGTAATGTATTCTTATTAATCTCTAAATTATTCTAATTGGGCCAATAGGACCATATCTAACTCAGTTAATAGTTTTAACATTCAATTACCGATACACTGTATCTCCTTAACGACCAAGGTTATTATCTCAGATACTTAAACGGGTCACATCATCATCCACAGTCTTCGTCGTCTTTGACATTGCTAACATGCCGTATTGGTCAATTTAAGTCAATACCAGTGTTGTTATCTTACCGGAAAAAGTTGGGCAACAGATATCCAATATTTTAGACAAATAGAAAATTTTAAATTGGCACACAAACGTATGTCAGAATACTGTCGAGGGCCTGTTACATGAAGCGACTCGATTAACGAGGATAAACATATATATCCCCCATGTAGGGAATACTACAAGTGTAGACTGGAATAACCACACGCCAAAGACTGTCATTCAATTCGGACAGTTGGCGCATTTCACTGCAGCTGAACATAACTAATTGGAAATTAAAGTTATAAAACAGAAACGATTGAAGTTAATTCAGTCTATATACATTCATATCCCATTATTATGGTGGCTGATTGGTATCATGTCGTATTGTCGTGATGTCGCCTTTCATAACGCGACAACCCGACATCACGACATTTCTACCCGACAACACGACAACCCGACATCACGACATTTCTACCCGACATCACGACATTTTTACCCGACATTACGACACTGAAAATGTCGTGATGTCGGGTAAAAATCTCGTGATGTCGGGTAAAAATGTCGTATTGTCGGGTTGTCGTGATGTCGGGTTGTCGTGATGTCGGGTTGTCGGGTTGTCGCGTTATGGAACAAAAAACTGGCAATAAAGAAAATGGTTGATCAAGTGGAAGTAGATTCACACTCACATTGCATTTTGAGTTGCATTCGTATCCATTTGTATACGTCCACATTCATAATGTGAACCGTCTTCATTAGCTCAGTCGGATCAGAACAGTAGGACGTTAAACCCCATTTCAGTTCATAATGTGAACATATTATGCCGCCGCCCATTTTATTTCATAATGTGAACATATTATGCCGCCGCCCTTGTCTGTGTGTCTGTCATTGAGTCAAGTGATGTGGTTTCCAGCCCAAGCTTGTCCATGACAAAGAGTAGGGTCGTCTGTCTAACCTCGTGGGTTTTCTCCGGGTGCATGCCCTACCCCGCGGGGTGGTGCAAATCCCGCTTTTTTGTTATTATTTTGTCTGTAAATATTCTACAGGTTGCAATTATTAACAGATTTTGTTCAAATTCGACATGATCAATCATTTCAAAAACAGGATGGTACCTATATTAATATTTAGTCTGTAAACACTCCACAGGCCGCGATTCTTAATGGATTTTCTTCAAATTTGGCATTAGCATTATTTTTAAAGAGACAATGGCACCTACTGATGTAAATGCATGCCCGACCCATAGGGGCGTTGTCACGCCCACTTTTCGTGAATATTTTGTCTGTAAACACCTTTCAAAATGTAATTGTTATGAGATTTTAATCAGATTTGGCATGATCAAGACAGGATGGTAAACACCCTACAGGCTGCAAATTTTATACGCCCACATTGAAATATATCAAGGGCCATAACTCTGGTAGTAATTATTGGACATCGCTGAAAATCATTAAATGAACCTCGTCGCATGAACTTACACACTGTGCATCAATTTCAAGCGGATCGGATGACAACGTTAGCCTCTAGAGCGTCCACAAGATTTTAAAAAGTGAAACGTGATCATGGGCCATAACTTTGAAAATAATGCTCATGCCAGTCCTTGTGACTAAAGTTATTATCCGATTGATTTGAAATTTATACCAAGTGTTTATGTTCATGAAACTCTGGCAGTAATTATCTGGCAGTGAAAATCAATGGGCTTCTACGTCTCATGGCCATAAACATTGTATATAAATTTAAAATCAATCCGATGATAACTTTAGGCCCCAGAGAGTCCACAATCTGACCGACGGGCGGACTGACGGACAGACGGGGGCGACGACGATTTATTTAAATGTGGACGTGTGAAATTTGCAACCTGTAGGGTGTTTACCATTCTGTCTTGATCAAGCTAAAACTGAACAAAATCTCATAAGAATTACAGCCTGAAAGGTGTTTTCAGACAAAATATTCACGAAAAGTGGGCGTGACAACGCCCCTATGGGTCGGGCATGCATTTACATCAGTAGGTGCCATTGTCTCTTTAAAAATAATGCTCATGCCAAATTTGAAGAAAATCCATTAAGAATCGCGGTCTGTTATAGAGTGTTTACAGACTAAATATTAATATAGGTACCATCCTGTTATTGAAATGATTGATCATGCCGAATTTGAACAAAATCTGTTAATAATTGCAACCTGTAGAATATTTACAGACAAAATAATAACAAAAAAGCGGGATTGGCACCCCCCCCCCGCGGGGTAGGGCATGCACCCGGAGAAAACCCACGAAGTTAGACAGACGACCCTACTCTTTGTCATGGACAAGCCTGGGCTGGAAACCACACCACTTGACTCAATGACAGACACACAGACAAGGGCGGCGGCATAATATGTTCACATTATGAAATAAAATGGGCGGCGGCATAATATGTTCACATTATGAACTGAAATGGGGTTTAACGTCCTACTGTTCTGATCCGACTGAGCTAATGAAGACGGTTCACATTATGAATGTGGACGTATACAAATGGATACGAATGCAACCCAAACTGCAATGTGAGTGTGAATCTACTTCCACTTGCTCAACCATTTTCTTTATTGCCAGTTTTTTGTTCCATAACGCGACAACCCGACATCACGACAACCCGACAACCCGACATCACGACAACCCGACAACCCGACAATACGACATTTTTACCCGACATCACGACATTTTTACCCGACATCACGACATTTTCAGTGATGTCGGGTAGAAATGTCGTGATGTCGGGTTGTCGTGTTGTCGGGTAGAAATGTCGTGATGTCGGGTTGTCGGGTTGTCGCGTTATGAAAGGCGACATCACGACAATACGACATGATACCAATCAGCCACCATACATTATTATTTACGTTGTGGACCGACCGGTCCACAGGCTCCTAATACGTTTGACGCAGTCACGAGCCAAGCGCCGCAGGTGCGAGCTTTTTTGGGAGGTCCGGGGCCATGCTCCCCCAGACAATTTTTTTAATGTAGATTTCTGTAATGCCATAGACTGGACTCTGGGAGAAGATTTACAGAATTCCGATGGTCAGAAAACACTTGTAAAATGAATAAAATTGAATACTAAAAATGTTGCGAGTACGTACAAACGTACTATGAATCTGTGACAAACTAAAGTCATAACAACATCATTTACATAGACCTATATCTTCATTAGCAAATATATGACTATGCCCTCATATTTTCATTGAGCGTCTGTCCATAGTACCGTTTGATTACTTATAACCAAATTTGTCGCGTCAGTCAGGATTTTTCCTTTCTATTTTTGGCATTGTTGGTTCTCCTCATTAATTCGTCTTTAAGTGACATTTAGCAATTGAACAGTAACGTACACTTACACTATTTATGGAATAACAATTACTGGTTTATTAACATGCAACGTATCGACGATAAGGGTCGCGCAGGCAGGGGTCTTTCTTGTGGGAAGAAACCGGAGTACCTGGAGTAAACCAACGCTCACACCAGGGATCGAAACCACAACCGCAAGCCAGTGGTGATCGGCCAGCAAGAGGTCCAAGCGCGGCACTTTAGACCACTAGGCCACCCAAAACACCAACTGATATTATTGTTGAAATGCATATAAATAGTACAAATAGTGCAACACACATTCCCCCTCCACCGTCGCCTCCAAAGCTGTCAACCAATGAAATCTGAGTGTTTTACACAAACAGAGCACCATGGCTATCCAATTATAGAGCAATGTAGAAATAAATAAAACCGACTTTTAATTTAATAGCAGATAATATCATTAAAACATACAAGTAGTTAAATCGGTAATCTTATGAACAGGCGACCCTAAGATGGCGCTGCTCACTTGTCAGTATAAGTTGTTTCTAAATCTCGAACATGGATTCGTTTATGCTTCATGCGACTACTGTAATGCTTAAACGTTTTACCACAAATCTCACAGGCGTAGGGTCGTTCTCCTGTGTGCGTGCGCAGATGTTCTACTAAGGTGCTGCGGAATCGAAACGTACTCGAGCACCGAGAACAACCGTGGGGCTTTTCACTGCTGTGCGTTTTCATATGCTTGCGCAGCGAACTCTTCTCGGTGAACGATTTTCCACAAATATGACACGTGTGAGGTTTTTCTCCCGTGTGAATCCGGGTGTGATTCATTAGATTCCATGATCCAGTCAACATTTTGCCGCATATATCACACTGACTGAGTTTTTTACCACTGTGAAGCTCAATGTGTTTTTCCATATAATTCTTACTGGTGAAAGCCTTTGAACAGATGGTACACGAGAACGGTTTGTCCCCACTGTGGGTCTTAACGTGTTTCTTCAACGCATACACATTGAAAAAAGCTCGGTCACACGCGTCACATTTATGAGGTCGTATTCCGCCATGACTCAGCATGTGATGTTCATGATGGATACGGGTCTTAAGAATCTTGTCGCAAATTTTGCACTTAAAATTTTTATCAACCACGTGCTGTTTCTTGTGCATCCTATATTCAACGTCGTCGCTAAACACAACGTCACAAACATCACAAGTAAATTGTTGATCTTTATCATGATGCTGCTCTTCGTGTATGAGGTATTTCGAATGATTTTTAAATGACTTATCACAAATTGAACACGTGTAAGTTTCGCCACTATTTTCGACAATGGTGTCGGTCGTATAATTCGAAAATAGGTTTCTATTTGTTTTTCTCTTTGGTGTCTTCTTTTTGAAGTTGGTTCCTGATCTGATTTTTCGGCTTGACTTAATGTCAGTAATATCCCCTTCAGAAAGTCCAGAAGTCAGATTTTCCTCGTTATGCAATGCCCCATGTTGCACATGCAGATCCTTGCGCTTATTGACAATGTTTTCACTAGCGGTGTCCGGATCACAATTATCTGCATAGTTATCCACATTGTCGATAAACCCCCTTCGAGCAGATTTGAACAACTCCCCGTTACTAACCTTCACTTCACGAACCAGTGAAACTTTATCCCATGTGGTTTTCTGGGAAATAAGTTCATTGATATCTTTAGAATGAATCTCGATGGCTATTTCAATAACTAATTCAACATTTGAAGTTCCCACAGGAAAGACCTTTAAGAATTGTCTTACATTATCGTCGATATTAATCATTTTAATGTCTAAAAACCGACACGCGAAATTAAAATGTCGAATTTTAGTATCTTGGTGTGAGACGGAAGGGAGACGGCAGGGAGTCGGGAGGGGGCTTACCCTTTCATGAACAAGTTAACGAATATTTTATTCCAAAACACACACGGTAAGTCACACAATTAACAAAACGGTCTCGTTTCGAATAAATGGCACAAAGCAATGTAGGACTGGAGATTTCTCCTAGTGCAGTTTGAGAAATCTTTCGTAGTAAATTATATAACTTGTAAGTTGATTAATGACATACAATGCGCCGGCACATCTCCATAATTCTATAAATCAAAATGATATAGAAATAATTTACCATATGCCATTTAAGGCGCTGTTTCCCTTCATCGTCGACGAATTTTGTGCAGAAACAAGCATTTGATTGGTTATTAATATTTGCAAGGAGGGCAGTTTGTAATATATTTACGACATGTGACATTTTAAAGCAAAATTGCACCAATACATCCCGATTTTATATATTTTTGTTGCCTTTGTTTACATTTTCTTGGTCCAAACGACGCCATGTTGTTTACTATATTTTACGGATTGACTACGAGACAGCGAATAGCAAACCTATATAAGGGAGATAACTACATTTTACAACAACAGAATGAAGACCACATTCCTCTCAACACATAATGTTCCAATCTTTCTCAGTTTTTTTTTAGTTTCTTTTCCGTCTGTTATAATGATGAAACTAATAATTTGTTAATACAATATTTGGAGATTTAATTTAACACTCTAAATGAGCAGTAATTGGATTTGGTATTGTGCACCGTGAAATAGAGACTATCCCTAATTAAACAGAGTCTCAAAAATAAAAGTGTGAGCATGTATGAAATTTAAGCGCCAACATATAGAGGAATGGTGTATTGTCCTTGCCTCAAAGTTTAAGCACAAATTATTGAGTCGTTTGGGCGTGAACGTCAAAACTGCTTATCAGGACACGTAACTATTTTAGGATTTCGGGTCAGATTTTTCCTTGGATGACCTTATAATCTATTCCCTTTCCTTTAGAGGTCTATACAATGAATGGCCCATGTAAATGTCGCCAACACATTTTTATTATAAAATATAAGTCGTTTTATCCAGATACCACATAATACAGCTTGGGATACCGTCTCCATTTCCAGATGACGAATGAAGTGTTTAAGTTGTTAGAAAACGTATCACACATGTTGAGTTAGTTGCTCGGCCCCAAGGCAGAGGAATTTAAGGGATTTAAATACAAAATTAAGCAGTTTTATTCTACAAAATATGATCGGGATTGGCCCTTCAAGACTTTAGCCAAACATATAATCCTATGGCATTTGATCCCATTGAGTCCACACCCCAAAGAAGGATATGTTTTTTTCCAGCTTTGTGTTCTAGAAGACTTGTAAAGCCGCGAAGAAAATAATTTTTAATTGTTCTACCTTGTATGTATTTGGTAGTTTCGAATTGCCAGTTATTTTGATGTTTTTTGATGTTCAATCTACGACATTAATTATCACGCCCCCACCCCCTAAAAAACCCGCCATGCATCCAACTGTTTAGCGGCAATACTATATACCGGTAAACTACAGGAAAACACCATGTTATACTGAATACCGGAAACACCCAAAAACACTAAATACCGGAAAACACCATAAATGGGTAGCCCGGAGTCTGGTCCTCTGTGCGGGATTTTAGGGTTAGGTTTTTCCAGTGTTTTCAGAGGACCAGGTCCTGCGTGTACGCGGGGTTAGGGTTAGGATTTTCGTGTGTTTTACGGGTTGCCTATTTAGGGTGTTTCCGGTATTTAGGGTATGGTTAGGTTTAGGTATTTAGTGTGTTTTCCGGTATTTAGTATATTTCCGGTATTCAGTGCAACATGATGTTTCCGGTACATAGTACAGCCCCTGTTTAGCAGAAGAGAAGATATAAACACCCCAATTTCAATATCTTATATGGAACCATTATCCAAGAGCTAACGTGGCCATTTGCCGGCGTGTGTCTGGCTCTAACTGTTATATACATTATTGAGACAGGTATTCACAATATACGCCAATAATCAACTCCCTAAACCATATGGGCGGAAATTCCATCTGTCTGCTATTAAACTATTTGGTCAAAACTATTAATATTTTATAACCTTTATCCGAATAATGAAATATGACTCAAATATTCAGTATATTTAGCTTAGTTCATATTTGAACTATAATCGCAAAAACGATTAGGCTCGGAAGAATTAGCGGAAATTAAATGAAAAGGGGTTGAACGTACTAGGAATATCCCCCATAATACTAATTATCAAAACTGCACCAATCTGGAATATTCCCAATCATATTACATGTAAAAAAAACACATCTATCTGAAATATCCCCCACCAAATTAAATATCAAAAGAACAAATGGCTTGACCTATTCAATTTAATTTTATTTAGTTTATTGTTCCTCCTGAAAATGATACGATCCCAAACAACGATCTACATTATCTTCCCATTTAATTAGTTTGATTGAATCGATGTACGGAGGCCAACCACATCTAAGTAGGCAGAATGTACCATTTACATACAGTTTTGGCTGCACAAACTGACTGAATTTAAAAAATAAAACTTTCGCTGAAACGATATTTCTTTTTAATTAGATTAAAAGTTTGATATTTCTTTATAATTATTAGAAAGAAATATCGTTTCAGCGGATGTTTTATTTTTTAAATTCAGTCAGTTTGTGCAGCCAAAACTGTATGTAAATGGTACATTCTGCCTACTTAGATTTGGTTGGCCTCCGTACATTTATTTATTAAATATAAATTAGGTCATTTTTGATGTCTACTAACAAAGAATAATAAGTTCGATCATGATGTATAACTTCCGGTTTTATTATGAGTTCAAAATGACAGGTATTGTATGTTACTGTAATTCAAGCTGTAACTTGAATGGTGACGCGACAACGCGTGGAGTGACATACTGAAACACGTAAGTACTCCTAGTTTTTCGTTCCGTCTGACAACGATGTGCATTATCTATAATGTATTGTATCCGTGAGCCTTAAGGACTTGACACTAAACTAAACACAAACAATGGTAACATCAATAGACATTAAGAATTTCTCTGTTTTATGCGTTATTTACTATAGTTGTTGTATGCTCGCAGCCTTATCCAGTAGGGATGTTAATTACATAGCGCCAGTGACTGAGACAGACATAGAAAATAACAATACGACACTTTATAATTAAGTTCGTAGCGTAACAATATGGTGATTGTAAAAACATTGTTATCGTTATAAATTATTCATTCTAAATTCACAATCAAACATATAGCAAGTAATACACTGTATTTGGATACGTTAACTGATTTAGAGTTTAATAAACATGTTGGTGATTTTCATTTTTCATGGTCTTAAAACGTTTATCATGTTTGCTGACCAAATTATATCAATTTCATGTTTCGAATTTAACTTATGAGTCGATGAGGTACATCGAGTAAGGGTAAGCGCCTATCAAAAAGCCACAGTCAGGGCTCTACTTTGAGACCTGCATCATGTACCTGAAGTGACGACTTCTGAGTTTTACAACACCTGGACGTTGCTAGATTTCTTCTGGAACTTATAGCCACGTGAAAAGTAGCGTCCAATCAGAGGTTGTGGCATGGCAAACTCCAGGGGAAATGGGGTTTAACGTCCTACTCTTCTGCACCTGACCTGGGCTAATTGAAGACAGGCATACGCCATACAGAGTGCTTAGGGAAATTTTGCCCGGGCTTACTCTTATATCGAATTCCAACTGCCAAGGGATCTTTAACGTGCACGCCACGTTTTTCGTCCCATCGGAAAGACTAGATAGCTGTCCTTGTCGACCCTCCTTCTGCATCACTGACAAGGGGAAACCACGCCGGAAAATGACATTGAACGAACCTATAACTTTGCAACTCGATTATCACAGGTCGACATTAAATGAAGTATCTCACCACAAACATTTTGGGGCTTATTTTTCAAAACAAATCTTATATGGAACATACATATAGAAAGTCTTTGTAATAAAGTGTCAAAAATTATCAACTGTTTAAGGTCAATAAAGTACCGACTAGGAAGGAAATCACTCAAAACAATATATACTTCCAATATTTTACCACACTTTAACTATGCTGACATTATTTGGGATGGGTGTACGGATTACGGATTATTTAACTAACCAGTTACATAGGCGTACGGGCTCGATGACAGTTAGGGGGGAAGAACCCGGAATGTCCGAAAAATATTGGGTATACAGAGAGCGCCATCGGTCGTCCTCGTGGGGCGAAGAAGCGTAGCTTACCTTGTATGGACAGACCCCCCCCTCCCTCACGAAAACTTTTGAATATTTGACGGCTACAAACACGTTTTCATTGCTATTTCAGCCCGTGAACAAAGCAACTTCAAAGTTGTCTAAAATAGCCTAATTAAGATGGCGAACTCGAATTCCTATCAATCGTTTACAGTCCCCGAAGACAGGACCGTTGGGAGAAACTGCCGCAAACGCATTTTACTGTTATTCCTGCCTGTGAATACAGCAACTTCAGTTTGGTCCAATATAGCCTGCCTGGCAGACCCGAATTCCAAACAACCAAACCATTGTCGCTGGTTGTGTGGGTCTTACTCTCCCGGCGACAATTTTGAAAATGTAATCACCGCAAATGCGTTTTCTGCTATTCTAGCCCGTGTACACAACTCCAAAAGTATCCAATGGTTTTGTAACCGAAATCCAACTTTGAATTCCAACCATCCAATCAGACTGTTGCATTCACAAATACTAATCGATGCCCGAATAATGTCGCGCAAAGTAGAGTGGCTCCAGACAATCCATAGTCAACTCAGTACAAATTCGTGGTATTCAATTAAAAGAAAAGTAAAATTCAGTATTATTTTAGGGCCCGGTGACAGGGAAACAAAACTAGAAATGCGCCCCAAAAATTCGGTTTTCTTCGAGGGGCGAATAAGAGGAACTGACCTTGTATGGGCTCCCCCCCCCCCCCAAATATTTGACGGTCGCTAACGCGATTTGCTGCTATTCCAGTCCGCCCGCAAAGTCAGCTTGCCCGAAAGTTAGGGGGGGCAGCTGCCCCCACCCCCCGGCCCGTGCGCCTATGACCAGTTAGAACAATCAGATGCTTCACGCACACTATGTGGCGCTGTGAAGGGAACTAGCCATGATTTACTATACGAAGAAGTCGGTATTTTGCCTCTAAAACAAAGGTCGCGAAAGACATAAGTTGATATTTTTATATAAAACAATAAACCCCTGATCACCTATACGATAATCTTAACAAACAACATTGTAATTACTCATTAGGAAATGACAAAAACCTACAATACTATTTTTGTAAAACAATATATATCTTTCTATACGTAATCCGGATACGTTAGTCATTTTAAAACATAAAATCCCACTTGGTACTTTCATATTACAATATTGGAAACAGAAAAGTTCAGATCATCAATTCAAGACTTCGTGTATCAAACAGTGATCTAAATGGACATGCATTTCAAAGACCCATAACCGACCCTCGAACCTGCCGATGTGGATACAATTTTGAAGATCCTTACCACTTTCTGATGATATATCCCTTATATTCAGATGGACGACATACAACCATAAAGTCATTACCAACAGAATATATCAAGATGTATTTTTTATTGTATGGCTGTACGGATATTTCTTAATTTTTAGAATTAAGTAATAGATTTTAAGTATTGTAATCGTCATTTCATTACCGTCACTAGATTCTGCTTACATATTTATACACTTCCAGGCCTTAAACCAAAATTAGTTATCAATTAGTGTCAGAATTTTTTCAATTAATAACAATATGAATAGTTTCGACTATATACATGTAATTAAGTAAACTAATTGTAATTATACTGCTTTGTTGAAGGGAGAGGGATGATATAGGCCTAGCCTGTTCCCCAATCCTATTCTTATTGAATAAATTAGTGTTTACAAAAAAGCTGGAAAGCACGAGACTTGGTATCTGATAGGCGTACAAGCTGTGTGAATACTCGATCGAAATTCATGCCGAAACATGCAGGGTATTACGTGGAGGCCTTGATAAGATGAACGTAGTTAAAGTGAGATCAAGCCTTCTATTGAAGTTGGATCTGCATCAGACAGATCAGACACGCATTGGATTCGTTTAAGAGCAGATACCATGTAAATGCTTTGGGAGAAACCGATGGGGTGCAAGAAACACTGACTAGATTCAGAATTCGAAGAAGAGTCATATGATGTAGTGAGTTGCGTCAGTAAACTCGATCTGCGAGTGGGTAGGGAGGAGAGATAAATAATTGAATATTTAGTATTGTAACGTAGACTGTTGTTTAACTGTTGTGACATAAAAAAAAACTATTTAGTGTTGTTCCTGTTACATAATATTTGATTTCTGTATTTTGAGAAAAGACAAAAGTCCACAAAGAAGAGAACTACAATAATATTTAAGCAAGAGACAAATCTAGACGATCACAGGCGGTGATGAGCTTTTAGACGGTTTGCCTTTTCCATATCTGATCGTTGACGTGTATTGCTACAGTAGACACCGTAACCATGGGTCTATACAGCATGAATTGAATTATTAATTTGTATCACAGAAATCAGAGTCAGTTTTAATGAGTCGTGGTTGTTTGGTGATGCCACTTGGTGTTTTCGATTGACTTGGCACTCAATGTGCGAATTTTATAGACATCTTCTGATAGCCTTCAATCGTTATTGAAAAGATCGCATGGCATGTTTATCCCCTTGTCACATTATGCATCAATTATTAAAGGCATCACAATTCAGTTCTACTCACACGCTAAAGTCTGAGACATTTTTACCAATGTCGTCTAAATAAATAATACGTTCGATGAGATTTTGAACGTCAATCGATCGAAGTATCAAGATGATGAATGGTCCCTAGAGGACATGATGGTGTTGTTGCATTCACCTTTGTGCAATCATCGAGCAGAGGCTACAATTATGATTACCGTCTTATCAGAATTTAGTCCTTTAGCTTTCCAATTTTGGATACGGGTTTCCATATTGGAGTTAACCAGATTTTGATTTGTATGTATTCATCTTGATTTGTGTTAAAGAAGTGATTAAAACGTTTGGATATAATTTCAATGAGTTGACACGAGAAGAAGATGGTTTTGAAAGTCTTTAACTTTATTTTATTCATATCTAACAACGTTATACCCGATCAAAGTTCGTTGCTTTATACCAGATCTCGATTGCACTGTGCCTTTATCACACGAGGTAGAGGACATCGGTCGTATTTCTATCATCGCGATACCAGGGCTTGTATATCTTTAAACTATAGAATATATTCTACACAGACTCTGGTTTACAGCGATGGATTTCAGTATTGGATGGACAGAGGTAAGGTTTATTTCACCAGCTTCTTTGAATCCCATGGTCGATCTACGTATGGGATCAACTCCCTTCATATAAACATTTCCACGTATTATATATAAAACTATGCCAATTAAAACAACAGTGTTACTATCTAAATTTGTATACATATACTAAACTGTCCCAAGACGGACGAGAAATACTTTAAAATGTTATTAAACCAGTGTTAAAATCAGTTGGTGTCGGCATGTCTTTTATACTTCCATCTTTTACCGCGAAAGTAAGAAGTGCTAATACTTCTGTCATATAATAGTTATACCATAATATAGAGATATATAATATTTTATATTATAGTTATATCATCTTGTGAAGATATAAAGAGGTGTAACCAATCCTATGTTGATGGCGAATATTGGTTATATCCTGCTATATATAATCATACCAGGGTGAAGATATATTGCTATGGATTGTCCTCGTCACAACCAAAGGAATATGTAACTCTGCACTACCTAAACAAAGCCGTATTTCCTCATTATAAGTATTCTGGACCATCGGAAAATTGCAATTTAAATACACAACTCCTTACACAGCATCACGGGAAGACGGAGTGGAACAAAATCAGGCTGAATATTGATGTACGTAGTCAATGGGTATTCCTTGTGTTATAATATTTTTTAGATTGTCACCATTTAAGTGGACGGGAGAAGCCTTGTGAAATAAACATATACACCAACACAGAGCTCTGCAGGTGCCCGTTCCACCAACACTACTTGTATATCTCTCGGGTGTTGCTGTTATATTAGCACATATATTACCACCTCTACGTGAAGAACATATTCATTTAATGAAGTTTAACGTCTTGTCTAAAACGTGTTGATTGTTAACTTTCCATTCCTTAGTAGTAACATTCCAATATCACCAGCTTATGGAGTGTATGTGTCTCTGCTTGTTCATGTCATTCTGATTTCTTAAGTAGATCGAGGCATTTGTCATCTAAGCTTCTGCAACTACAGGGTTAATTGCGAACTAAACTTACAGAAGATTTTAAACAGTTTTATGGCCGTCAAATTGACTCGAATAGTAAATATAACATGTCTCCTTCGGCTATTATTCGAAACCTATTTAATTGGCGTGTATACTATCTTTCTGGTTATGTTTACTACGTCTGTTAACACTGATCATCACTTGCATTTTGCAAACGGATAGTCCATTGGTCAATTACGCTATTTTACGAAGATTTCGTCTAAATGATTTGGATGCAGCGCCAGGCAGGGTAAACTTACTCACCTGGACACCTGTCACCACTGTTTGTCGTGTATTTTGTACACAGTGAACAGTCCAGTTGCTGATTACACGATTTTGCCGATACCATTTTTGTAGGAGTTTGAATTTTGTCTAATGGTTTTGATTGTCCATACTTATGTTTATTTTATTAACTTGTATTGTAGACTGGAGATGTTGTAGCTGATTATAAGTTTACCACACAAACAAGTGGAATACAAATATCATATGGTGTGGCCTTTGCTTGTTCTAATATAGCACCCTACTTATCTTGTCCTAAACGTGGGTATGCTTTAGTTGATGTTCGCGATACTGGTTTCAAGTTGGGTTCATCGGTTAGTATATCTTCATATCCTTACATCCTTGGTATATTTTAACAAATCAATCTGGGCGGTTCTTGACAAATACATTACATAAGGAGTAGTTTCTTGCATCGTTTGCTGACCCGTATTAGATGAAATAATAGTTTTAGCAACAGGTTTGTGGAGGTAACCATGGTTAGTAATGTATTCAGCACAATGTATAGGGCTTACAATGGTGCAATTAGTGCATTATAATAATCGTGCTTCCTAGGTTACTGTTTGATTCTCAAATAGTATGTTTATGATCGTTTGATTTTCTGTTTTAGGTTAATTTAAAATCGTTTAAAATAAATCTTGTCGGTACATATAGTCTCTATAGGTTTTAATTTGGTCATGGTCGGTGCCTCTATATATAACCCCGGATTTCATTATTCCATAGTAACGGTCATTGCCATAGAAACGCATATTGTCACTAACATTGGCGATGGATTTAATCACCTTTTATTCTGGCACTTATGTAATTAATATGTTTATTTGTAATATAGATAATTACAAGATATTTTTGTTTTTCTCAATAAATAATGATATTGTAGAGTAAATGGAAGGTCAAGGGTTGGAAAGCATACTGTGATATAAAAGAAATGTCAACCTATAGATTTGAAGGAAGAGGTGATGGTAACTGCGGTGGTTGTTCTCCAGACGGACAGCTTAATTTAGAAGTAGATTCTCCGACAGGTATGTTACAAAGCAATCAGGAAATCCTAGATATTATTCTGTTGGGACAATCTCTGACCTGTCAAACTAACAACACTGCGTTTTCTTCATCTAACTGTTGGTAGGGTGGCACGTGCTCTCTACAAAAGTGGGACTCAACACGGCTTAAATATACGCTGCAGTGACAGGATCTCGAGACTATGAATAGCCAGACGTGGAGTCTATGATACTATAAATAGCCATGGCAGTGCTCTTCTCTGCCAGTCGATCAACAATAACAGCCCTAAAGAAAATCTATTGTTGACGATTTTGAACAGCAGTAAAATTTAGATTCTTGGTTAATTTAGCAGCTTTGTTTGTTTTATTTTTTAAATTGCTTTATCATTAGCTGTACCGTGAGGAATAGGAGTGGCATATTTTGGTTTAGAAGTCAAATATATTTCGTCAGGAAGAACATGATACTAGCAGTAGTTTCATTTTACTTTTACAAGGTTCTTAAAACAATTGTTGAGTTGCCTTACGTGCGTATTTTTAAATTCAATTTCTTGTTCCAGCTTTTTGTTATGTTTCGTAAAAAGGTAGTCTTGATTATCCCGACATGTCAATCAGACGTAGAATGGTCAGTAGACTGGCTAAGCGAGCCTAATTTCAAAACAAGGGCACGTAACCTATATTTTACTCAAAATGGTCTAGATGTTAAATGGCCAAAGTGACTATAAATGTGTGAAACTGATTTAAGGCTTTGTATATATATAAATATTGTGGCGTAATTGTCGAGATATTTATTTATGGTAGGTCACCCTACTATTGGAGATGAACACATGATACATATTTTGGATATGTTCTTTCCATGCGGTCGTGTTCCGCGGGTGATCCGTCTTCCATTAGCCCAGGTCAGGTGCAGAAGAGTAGGACGTTAAACCACAATTCATTTCATTTCCCGCGGGTGATTCGTGACACACACCCTCCTCTACTACATGGTACTGTCCGTTGACGTGACAGACTAGGGACTGTCCGTGATGTCCATACAAGCATGCATCCGAAATATAGCGACCAATTAGGAAATGTCATTTATTTTGCAGTTCCTGAATTACCAACAGCTACAGAACCATCATGTGTTTGAACATTTTGCCGACTGTACCCGAGTGAATGAATAGATGACAGAGAAAGGGATGTGTCGTGTTGATGTAATAAAACATGAATGAACAATAAATTCATTATATGTGATTAACTGATTGATTCCATAACGTTATGTATTTAAATATGAAAGAAGCTAAGTCTCTAACTCAATATTTTCTTCATATTCGAAATTAAAAACTCAAATTATAATTTACCATTGGTCTACTTCAATGGTGCCGAGAAATTGTGCAATATTTCAGATATACAATGAACATTTTAAAATATATCGTTTCAGACCCAAAACCAATGAACAAAATGTTACACAATTGCGCAAATATCAATTACCCCCCCCCCCCCATATATGAAATTAATTGGCAATCTTATCAGATGGTCAAGCATTGGTACAATCGTGACACGACTAACAGCCATACTAAAGTCGTTATTGAAGTCATTAATCATCACAGGTGACCTGAGTTACGCAAGGTCTTTGTCTGGTAAATCAATCTGTACCGAAGACCTGATCGGACAATAGCCAGATATGTAATTTTTGACATGCTTGTCTAGAAAGGGTTTATAAGAGAAATGAAAAGCAGATAGGACAGAGTGGGGCCGTGGGCGCATTGGGACTAGGCAAGTCTCGGGGAGATCAGACGAGGCGAGAGCATCTGGGAGTTGTCACACTCTTGCCTTATCCAGCTAACATGGCTCCCTCAACTAAAGCTAATAACGGAGACTTAACTTTTATGCAGGAGATGAATTAAGTATTATAAGATGTTAAACTAGTGTTGTCATGAAGAACCCGATTTAAAGACACAATACTGTCACAAAAATAAAACATATTCTCAATTACGAAAGCAAACCAGGGACATTCTAGTTAAGGTCACGCTCCGCCCCCGCAAGGATAAGCAGCCTCGTGTTATCTATCTTATGGTCATAATGAGGCGGCCGCTGTAGTAACCTCCACAGGGATCTGTTAAGTTTAAAAGTGGAACAATCATTTGCTATCACTGTCAGTAGTACAAATATTTATGACTATCAAAGAGCTGCAATATTGTTTTTATATTTTACTTTACGTCACTGTAATCTCTAAGTCTTTACTTCAATTTCGATTGTATACTGTATATTATTTCTGTATTTTATTCTCTGTATTGAATGTATTTTATATTCTGTATTGTTTGTACTCTTCATAATAAAGGAGGAACTATAGAATATAATGATAATAATACATTTGAATCCAAATTGCAAGACAATCTCTAGATTTGTTATTTAAGTCTTTCTCGTCCAGAAAGGTAGCAAGTTTGAATCCATTTCAGTTCTCTTATATTGATGATAAGCGCGTTTCTCAGTGGAATTGTAATTAAATAGGTACTGTGACTTCTCTCTCTTTCATCACCATAACGACCACGGACACCACGAAGGAAACCATCACCAACGCCGAACTACGTTTCATTCAAAGGTAATCCAATTTTCCCGCCATAATCAAAAATGGCGGCAGAAATTGTTACAGAAAGCCGTTTTTCAATACGAATAGCAACATACACGCCTGATATGTGGTTGTGGGTGACAAGAAACAAGAGTATACCATTTCCAAGTACATGTATTAATTAAATAGGAGATTGCAGTCTAAAATAAAGCATTTTCACGTGTAATAATAACAACCATACGTTATCCCAGACACAAACGAATCTTATCGTGCACATATTCCATCTATCACAATACATTATGATACTATACTAAGTAAGTATCATATAGCCAAAGTCTTCCAGTCATTAGCAAGGGAGAGAGACATATAGAGAGAGGAGAGGAAGAGAAATGGGGTTTAACGTCCACTCAACACAAACTAGATCATTTTGGGACTAACATATGGTTTAATTTTATTTCAATAATTCGATTGCGCGTAGGAGTCTTTAGCAGTGGGAGGAAACCGGAGGACCAGACGAAAACCCACGAGGTTGAACAGGCTTTATTGTGACCTTAAATGTATAAAACTATTGCGATCTAGTGGTACACACAAAAAGTTGTATGCTTCCATGTCACTTTTCTTATAAGAGAGAAGGGTTTACAGTCCACACGACCCAAACTAGGTCATTTTGGAACTAACACATGTTTCAATGTGCTTAAGGGTCTTTGGCAGTGTTAGTAAAACGGTGGTCGGGGAAAACCCGCGAGATTGAACAGGCGACTAAGTACAACGGAGGAATTGAAACTACGCTAGCTGACTCAATGACAGACATTATTATAACCATTCAGCCACCCAAATCTCTTATTTCTAGGGTAATTATCATCTCATATCTCGCCATACTTCAACAGTATAACGGAGTGTACATATTCCCTGTGCTTTCAGTTGTTCGTTTAGCGACTAACTGTTGTTTATCAGTGAAGGTTGGAGAACCCAATGGTAGCATTCTATCATTTCAATGATAGCTTGTGATCAAAGGGGAATAACTCTTTTTGGAACCCTTGTAAGATGCAATGCTGTAGACCTTATAAAGTGTTGTGATTTTTATCCAGATGAATGCTTGCTAAGAATCAAATCATTATTATAGCATTTATAGCAATGTTTATGTATTGTTCATAATAGCATCTACGAATATTTAATCGTGACATATGTAACCAAAATGACATCCTCTTCCATTTCGGGAGTTGGGATGGCCTAGTGGTCTAGAGTGCCGCGCTTCGACCTCTAGCTGGCCGGTCACCTCTGGCTTGCGGCTGTGGTTTCGATCCCTGGTGTGAGCGTATGTGGCGTGGAGATATTGTCGCCTTCTCAACCTCGTGGGTTTCCCCCGGGCACTCCGGTTTCCTCCCACTGCTAAAGAACCCTACGCGCAAGCGAATTATTGAAATAAAATTTAAACCATATGTTAGTCCCCAAATGACCTAGTGTGTGTCGAGTGGACGTTAAAACCCATTTCTCTCTCTCTCTCTCTCTCTTCCATTTTCGCAATAAAAAACGATAGTAGCTCACTCTCCGCCACTCAATGTTTCAGGCCTAAGACCAGTTAGTCCATGTGATATCCGTGGCAACGTCTGTGAGCTCCTGGCCAAGAAATCGAGTCAAAACGGTATCCATGGGTCTATACAGTATGGATCGAATTACGAATTTGTTTCTCGGAAATGAGAGTCAGGTTTAATGCTATTGTTGTTGTGAATAATTGGCTAACACTACATGTATTCCCGATTGACTTATACTTAATGTACGAATTCCGTAGACATCCGATGGCCTTTGATCAGTTTTGAAAAAGATAGCATGGCCCATTATCCCCTTATCAATTATTAAGGACATCACAATCCAGTTCTATAGACACAAAGCAGTTCTAATGTTTGTTGTTGTCACTCCTGTTGTTGAAGTTGTTAGGATAGGCAAATTGTATTTCCGATTGACGTGTACATCATAGTGTACATGTTAAAGAGAAGGCAAATTCTCTATCCGATCGTGTGACATTTCTATCCCATTGGCCATTAGGCATCAATTATTAAAGGCCCCACACTCTAGTTCTATAGATATGAAGTCTAAATAATACGTTCGATGAGATTTCGAACGTCAATCGATCGAAATGTCAAGATGACGAATGATCCCTGGAGGACATGATGCTGTTGTTGCATTCACAATTGTAAAATCTTTGAATAAAGGCTACCATTATGATTTCAGTCTTCTCAGAATTTAGCCCTTTAGCTTGTTTGTGTCCATACAGGATTTCAAATTTGGGATAGAGGCGTCCATATTGGAGTACACCATTCAGTTTGATTTGTATGTGTACTTACAAGGTGTGATTTGGATAGAATTATAATTATTTGACTCACGAAGAAAATGGTTTTTAAAGAGTTTAACTTTATTTTATTCATATCTAACTACGTTATACCCGATCAAAGTTCGGTGTTTTACACAAAATCGCGATCAGCCTGTGCCTTTATCACACGAGGTAGAGGACATCGGTCGTTTTTCTATCATGGCGATACCAGTGCTTGTATAACTCTAACAGATAGAATATATTCTACACAGACTCTGGTTTACGGCGATGGATTTCAGTATTGGATGGACAGTGGTAAGACCTATTCCATCAGCTTCTGTGAATCCCATGGTCGATCCACGTAGGGGATCAACCCCCTCCATATAAAAATTGAATATTTTGTTGTATCTGATGGAATTACAATGAATTTGTAAAGAATGACAGCCGTCGTGGATATCGACGGGAAAACATTGTCAAAGACGAGAAAGTTCTTCCAGATTTTCCTCGGTGGTTCCCACTTGTCAGTGATACAGGGGCAGAGACTCTGACAAGGAAAGCTGTCTAGTCATTCGGATGGGACGAATAACCAAGGTCCCGCGTTTGAATTATGTGGTTTGAACCAAATGAAATGATATGGGGTTTAAAATCCTACTTTTCTGCACCGATATGGCTAATAAAGACGGTCACCCCATCCAGCACCACACAGTTATCCCTTAGCCACAAACTCCACTGATGTCCAGACACTGGGAAACATTGACCAAGAGGATGAACAGTCGCTCTCACTCTCTCTATGTATAGTTATAGTCTCCAAAAAAGTAGGGGATATTGAAATGCAAATACCTATGCAGGTTGCGATGTGATACATAGTCATGGTCTGAGGGTATGGTCACTGATGAAGAACTTGTCGCCCCAACACTGAGCTGCACGTGCGACATGCAATATCGCCAAACACGTGGGAGGGATTCATTGTCAAATTTGACACTTCAAGGAAAGGTTGATGAATGAAAACTGCTGCGTGCTGGTTTATCCTATCCATGTTGGCTTTCCTATCGGTTCCTGCATCACATTTACTGTTTAGCGCATCTTTGTTTTAGTGTGTTACGCTTAATTTGATCGGAAGACGCGTTAACAGACAACACTGCAAGAGTTGGCCGTGGCACTGCAAGAGGATTGGGTCAGATTGCCCCAAATCGTGATTGGACGGTTGATTAGTAGCATGTCACGCCAATTGCTGAATGCCTTAGGATTGGTGGAGCAATTACTCATTATTAAAACAAATTTCAAAAACGTCCATTTTCACTTTTGGCAGTGTATCTCTTTACGAGTGACATGGGACCGTCAGATAAGCCGGCCATATACACTGTTTATGTTATTTAACACTGGTTACCTCTAATAAAAACAGCAGTGTATTTCCGCAGTTTTGTATTGTTTCTGACTTTGTTTGAAGAGTAGATACCATAATATAAAAATATATAATGTTTTATATTACAGTTATCTCATCGTGTGAAGACATAAAGAGGTGTAACCCATCCTATGTTGATGGTGAATATTGGTTATATCCTGTTATATATAATCATACCAGGGTGAAGATATATTGCTATGGATTGTCCTCGTCACAACCAAAGGAATATGTAACTCTACACTACCTAAACAAAGCCGTATTTCCTCATTATAAGTATTCTGGACCATCGCAAAATTGCGGTTTAAATACACGACTCATTCCACAGCAGCACGGGGAGACAGAGTGGAACAAAATCAGGCTGAATATTGACGTATGTAGTCACTATGTATTCCTTATGTTTATGATATTTGGTAACCTGGCACAATTTACATGGACGGGAGAAACCTAAATAAATACATATATATATATATCGACAAAGAGGTCTGCAGGTGCTCACCCACCATCACCGCCAGCATGGAAGTTTTCAAAACTATATATCTGTAGGGTGTTACTGTGCTGGAGAACACATTTTGGTTCTTTGGTCTGTTTTTATTCCGCCGTGAAGTTACCCTTTATATTGTCGTATTAGTAAATATGTCATTAAGTAATGTTAATTTGATAAACATTGTCTTAAAGTTCTGTCTAATTGTCTTGTATTGTAGACTGGAGATGTTGTAGCTGATTATAAGTTTACCACACAAACAAGTGGAATACAAATATCATATGGTGTGGCCTTTGCTTGTTCTAATATAGTACACTACTTATCTTGTCCTAAACGTGGTTATGCTTTGGTTGATGTTCGCGATACTGGTTTCAAGTTGAGTTCATCGGTTAGTATATCTTCATATACCCATTATCAGGGAAATCCGTGGTACATTTTCACAAATCTGTCGGGACGGTTCTTGCGTTAACAAAATACACAAATTCTGTAAAGCAATAAACAGTGTTTTCTTGCATCGTTCTGCTGACCCGTATAAGATGAAATATTAGTTTTAGCAACAGTTTTGTGGAGGTAACCATGGTTGGTAATATATTCAGCACAACGCCGTTTTTCACATTGTACGGATTAGTGCATTATTACAATCGAGTTTCCTAGCCCACAGTTTGATTCTCGAATAATATGTTGATGAACATAATATGTGTATTTTAATTAGATTGTCATTGACCATAGAGCTCGTTTCCCTAGCGACTAACTTATCATGTGCCATGGGGTATAATAACATACAGTTATTAGTTATATGAATAATTACATGAAAAAAAAACTTTTTTATATTGAAATATTTCTTTGCTATCTAAATAATTGCCATTGACCATTGTGTTTTTGTCAATAAATAATACTATTATAGAGTAAATGGAAGGCTGGTGGTTTTAAGGCATACTGTGATATAGAAAGGTCAAACTATGGATTTGAAGGTAGAGGTGATGGTGACTGCGGTGGTTGTCTTCCAGACGGAAAGCTTAATCTGGAAGTAGATTCCTCGACAGGTAGGTTACATAGTTGGTCATCAAAGAGGGACTAACGGGGTGACCAGAATGTCATATAGATGCCTTAACTAATTATGGGAAATATAACAAGCCCACCCTCCTTTTCCCCATTCAACGCCATGGTACTCCCCGTTATCATGATAGATTGCGGTGTCGATATAAGCATGCACTTAAAGAAGAGACCGCTAAGGAATACCCCGACACCAAATTCAGCCAGCTGCAGATGCCCCCAATTCTGTCTGTCTATAAAAGATGCGACAAAAACCAAACACAAACTCTTATCATTGCGTACGGCTTTTGTGAAATACAATTGTCCAGTGCATAAAGTGAGGGGTATTATACCGAGATGGCTGCGACCCTTGAACTCCGGGCATCCTCCACTGGACTGGGAAGGGGGTCTTTGCATCAGGTGGCGTTTTAGTTTTGACAATATCAATTTATTGATATTCTTCTGGTGACTGCAATGCAGGCGATTACACAGCCTACCAAATCTTTTAGACATGAGTTCCCCACCTCGTTTGTTTAAATTGCATTTCTGTCTTTGTCCAGCCAAAAATATTCTGCAGATTAACAGGTTAATGAATAGTATCCACAGCTTTAAAACCCCAAATAGATACGTGTCTTAGGCATTGACTGTTGTCACTCTCTTGAATTCTAAGAAGTCAAAATGATAAATTGACTCTTTTTGGCAGTTGCTGAACCATCTTGGATTTGAAAATATCGCCGACTGTACCTGCGAGAAGGATTAGATAGAATGAACCTTAAGTTGAAAAGAACCAATTAGTAATTATATCACTCTCGATGTCGATGGTCACTTTTCGGAAGAGAGCATTTGGATTACAACGAAAATTATATTTCATTACCCCCCCCCCCAATACATTCTAGATCAATGTTATGCATAGTTGACCCCCCCCCCCCAACAGACAGGATTTAATAAATTCTTGTTCTACGGCATAAACTCTTTTCACGCTTTGGGCTTCTAAGACGTCAAAATGGTGATTTATTTTGCAGTTCCTGAATTATCAACAGCCACAGAACCATCATGGATTTGAAAATAGTGCCGACTGTACCCCATGATGGAAAAGTTGACAGTCCGCACCAAAATGGATGCAAGAAAGGAATGAAGCAAAAGTTGACTATAGAACAAAATGGTATTAGTCTAGGGTAAAAATAGGCTATTTTGTTCACAATGTGGGTAAAAGGTGATTTTATGATTGATTCCACATCAGTTAGATTAGACAATTATCTTTTTAATCACAAAGTATTATTTTTAATTATAGGAAAAAGGATAGGGTGGTTTAATGTGTATTTGTCTCAAGGACTTGCCATCACACACCCGAATTCTCTTTTAGAGATCATAGATCACGATCCGGCCAATTCCATTGCCATTGAACACGCCAAATATATACTCAGTGTTGGAATGTATGTTTGGTACCCTTTGAATTCCTTAGAAGTACTTTCATTGTCAGATTTGCAAGTTTATACTTATCGCAAACAGTAGACACAAATGATCCGGAAGTGTCAACAATCGAGACAATCGCTAATATGAAGAAAATTCATTCTGTTATAACACTGTCTTTTGAACACTTTCAACAGTCAACTTTCACCAAACAAAGTGAATATTTATTACTTTAAAAACATTGAAAAAACATTTACCGTTAGGCCTATTGTCGTCTATTGTAAGGGTTGAAACAATGAAGCCGTAAACTCCCCCTTTTCTAATACACATCTAACTGGAAAAACCTGCATAATATTACATATCACAAACAAATCTATCTGGTATATCGCCCATAATATAACATCATAACATATGACAAAAACACACCAATCTGGAATATTAAAATCATCAATCTGAAATATCGCCCATAATATTAACTACAAAAAATACATCAATCTGGAAAACGGCCCACATTATTAAATACCAAAAACACATTTATCTTGAATATTACATATCAAAAACACATATATATCTGAAATATTCTCCATAGTATTAAATATTAAAAACATATCAACCGGGAATAACCCCCATAATATCAAATATCCAAAACACATTAGTATGGGATATCCGCCATATTATTAAAAAATACATTCATCTGAAAATATCCCAGAAAGTATTAAATATCAAAATGACACCAATCTGGAATATGTCCCATGATATTAAATATTCATAAAATATTAATCTGGAATCCCCCCCCCTCCTACAGGATATCAAAGGAACAAATGGATTGATTGATATTTATTTTATCTAATCTTTCGCTTCTCCTGCAAAATGGTAAGCGCATCAACGATCTGCACTATTTATGATATATTAGGATGTATCAATTGTGTCTGTGATATTTCAAAAGTTGACGTGAACCAAACACAGACAATGATAGCAATCAATAAAATCATTGTATTCGTTCTAGCCGGCTTTTGTGTTTGAATCATCATTCTGTATGACAGTTACTAAATAGGCCAACGTCAATAAAGTTGATTAAGATTGATGACAGCTAATCCAAGTTAACCGTCAAACAAATTTTGGAAGTGGCTGATGCAAAATTGCATGTTCTTCGGCAACCATTTAGATTAAATTAAACTGTACGTACATATCGTTGATTGTGTGAAGGAAACCCGTACACAAACCGTTTATTGTTATTGTTACGGGATGTTCTAAAACAATTACGCCCGCGCGAATTATTGAAATAAATATAATTTTATCCTGTATTAGTTTCAAAAGGACTTACTTCGTGTTTAGCGGCTTTCAATGAGCAAATACCTGTACCAGTGAACATGCGTAAAAGTAAACATTGCACTTCCGCGGAAGTTGATAAAATAACATAGTCGCAACGGGCTTCCGTACACTTAACGATTTCTGCAACTGCAGTTGAATCAGGCCTTAAACTCGTTTAAAATAATTAAATCTCCAGGGAATGATGGTATCACAATTGAATTTTATTGAAATTTTTGGCCAGATATTTATGTATTATTATTGGACTCATATAACTGTAGCTTTGAAGAAGAATCTTTATCCGTAACACAACGTCAATCAGTTATTAAACTCATTCCTAAAGGTAATAAAGATAGAACATGCTTAACTAACTGGAGACCCATTACGCTTATTAATGTCGATGTGAAGCTGATAAGCAAAGTTTTGTCTAATAGATTAAAACCATTTTTGAACCAATTAATACACCCAAATCAATCCACATTCATGAAAATACCCGTATTATCTCCGACTGTTTCGATCTTGCGAAACAAAAAAGAATAATAGGCTTTCTTTTGGCTATAGATTTCCAGAAAGCCTTCGATAGCATAAACCATAATTTTTTAATACAAGCTTTATCGTCGTACGGTTTCGGACGTAACTTTATTTGATGGATAAAAACCCTTTACAAGAATATCACATGTTGTGTAATAAACAATGGATTTACAACCCCTTATTTTCATGTAAAACAGGGTGTACGACAAGGCGATCCAATGTCATCCAATCTTTTTAATTTGATCACTGTTGTTATGCGCTATTAGAGACGATATAAATATAAATGGAATAAAATTTGGTCAAAAATCCATAAAAGTTGTAGCCTTTGCTGATGATATAACGGCATTATTAAAAGATTTTAGCTCTGCACGACATTTGCTTGAGATTTTGAGACCTTTCGGTTTAGTTTCGGGGCTTATAATTAACGTTAATAAAACAGAAGCAATAGATTTAAATAGCTGTGATATGAATTTAATGCAAACATTAAAATCAACCGGTATAGTATTATGCGAAAAATTTATAAAAATCCTCGGGATCCATTTTTCAAAAGATACTCAAATTACTAGTGAATTAAACTTTAGAAATAAAATAAAAGAAATAAAACAAATATTAAAAGTATGGGATAAACATAAATTATCTTTAATTGGAAAAATACAAATAATTAAAGTAAAGATTAATTAAATATAAAGATTAATAATAAAATTACTTTTTTAAAATTTCTTTTTAACAATAATATTCGGTACGTTAGTGAATATTTGATAAAATAAATAAGATCGATAATCAATATTTAGAAAAACATCAATTTATCTTAAAAGGAATAGAAAAGTGTATCTTGCAGTATTTACAGGAAGCGAGCGAACTTGAAAGTGCGGTACATACAAATTTTAATTGTAATAGAACTCCCTTGGAAGATATAAATACTAATTTTTACAAAATATATAATATGTAACAGTATTGGTTCTTTAATCAGGTTCTGGGATGACAACACTTGAATATAACTTCTAAATATACCTTTATTCTGCTTCTTACAATAGGTACAAACATCGTAATGTAAACGACCGTAGAACTTACTTAAATGGAGGGAGTCGAATGTCTTAGCTTGGCTTAGCACGAGTGTGCTAACTCCAGAAGCTCTCGCCTCGTCTCGTCTCGTGCCAAGGCGTCCATGGCCTTCGCTCAGTCCTGGCCGGACCTATCTCCTAGCCCTGACTGGACCTCACTTAAGATTCGTTGCTGTTCTGAGTTTATAAACATATTCAAGACAAAGGAGCTCATTAGACACCTGTCTAATGTATCAAGCATCATATCAGGTTTAACATTCAATATAGTTTATCAGACAAAGAAAGTTAGATAAGACATGCCAACAACAAGTTACACAATGACATAATATGGCAGGACGCGTCTATGACATATGTCATTGTGTTATAAATACCCATTTTCTTAACGTAAACTTAAAAGATATTTATGATAGCCGAATAAAAGCAAAGTTCAGCCTAGATAGAGAGTTAAGTGATTTAGACGTAGAAAATATATTCAAAATAATAAACACTGTATGTCTTAGTACAAAACTGAGGAGTTTTGAATACAAATATCTCCATAGGATTATATTCACAAATGAAAAATTATTCAAAATTAGAAAAGTTGATAACACACTCTGCACTTTCTGTGAATTTAATATAGAAAATGTAGAACATCTCTTTGTTCTTTGCCCATTTTCACAAATAATATGGAATCATTTTCATACTATCCTAGATCGTGGTAATATAAAGATAAATATAAAAACACATATAATACACCTTGGTCTAACTAACAAATCAAATTATATAAGTAATACTGAATGGATTTTCATTAATCATTGTTATTGTTACGGGATGTTCTAAAACAATTACGCCCGCGCGAATTATTGAAATAAATATAATTTTATCCTGTATTAGTTTCAAAAGGACTTACTTCGTGTTTAGCGGCTTTCAATGAGCAAATACCTGTACCAGTGAACATGCGTAAAAGTAAACATTGCACTTCCGCGGAAGTTGATAAAATAACATAGTCGCAACGGGCTTCCGTACACTTAACGATTTCTGCAACTGCAGTTGAATCAGGCCTTAAACTCGTTTAAAATAATTAAATCTCCAGGGAATGATGGTATCACAATTGAATTTTATTGAAATTTTTGGCCAGATATTTATGTATTATTATTGGACTCATATAACTGTAGCTTTGAAGAAGAATCTTTATCCGTAACACAACGTCAATCAGTTATTAAACTCATTCCTAAAGGTAATAAAGATAGAACATGCTTAACTAACTGGAGACCCATTACGCTTATTAATGTCGATGTGAAGCTGATAAGCAAAGTTTTGTCTAATAGATTAAAACCATTTTTGAACCAATTAATACACCCAAATCAATCCACATTCATGAAAATACCCGTATTATCTCCGACTGTTTCGATCTTGCGAAACAAAAAAGAATAATAGGCTTTCTTTTGGCTATAGATTTCCAGAAAGCCTTCGATAGCATAAACCATAATTTTTTAATACAAGCTTTATCGTCGTACGGTTTCGGACGTAACTTTATTTGATGGATAAAAACCCTTTACAAGAATATCACATGTTGTGTAATAAACAATGGATTTACAACCCCTTATTTTCATGTAAAACAGGGTGTACGACAAGGCGATCCAATGTCATCCAATCTTTTTAATTTGATCACTGTTGTTATGCGCTATTAGAGACGATATAAATATAAATGGAATAAAATTTGGTCAAAAATCCATAAAAGTTGTAGCCTTTGCTGATGATATAACGGCATTATTAAAAGATTTTAGCTCTGCACGACATTTGCTTGAGATTTTGAGACCTTTCGGTTTAGTTTCGGGGCTTATAATTAACGTTAATAAAACAGAAGCAATAGATTTAAATAGCTGTGATATGAATTTAATGCAAACATTAAAATCAACCGGTATAGTATTATGCGAAAAATTTATAAAAATCCTCGGGATCCATTTTTCAAAAGATACTCAAATTACTAGTGAATTAAACTTTAGAAATAAAATAAAAGAAATAAAACAAATATTAAAAGTATGGGATAAACATAAATTATCTTTAATTGGAAAAATACAAATAATTAAAGTAAAGATTAATTAAATATAAAGATTAATAATAAAATTACTTTTTTAAAATTTCTTTTTAACAATAATATTCGGTACGTTAGTGAATATTTGATAAAATAAATAAGATCGATAATCAATATTTAGAAAAACATCAATTTATCTTAAAAGGAATAGAAAAGTGTATCTTGCAGTATTTACAGGAAGCGAGCGAACTTGAAAGTGCGGTACATACAAATTTTAATTGTAATAGAACTCCCTTGGAAGATATAAATACTAATTTTTACAAAATATATAATATGTAACAGTATTGGTTCTTTAATCAGGTTCTGGGATGACAACACTTGAATATAACTTCTAAATATACCTTTATTCTGCTTCTTACAATAGGTACAAACATCGTAATGTAAACGACCGTAGAACTTACTTAAATGGAGGGAGTCGAATGTCTTAGCTTGGCTTAGCACGAGTGTGCTAACTCCAGAAGCTCTCGCCTCGTCTCGTCTCGTGCCAAGGCGTCCATGGCCTTCGCTCAGTCCTGGCCGGACCTATCTCCTAGCCCTGACTGGACCTCACTTAAGATTCGTTGCTGTTCTGAGTTTATAAACATATTCAAGACAAAGGAGCTCATTAGACACCTGTCTAATGTATCAAGCATCATATCAGGTTTAACATTCAATATAGTTTATCAGACAAAGAAAGTTAGATAAGACATGCCAACAACAAGTTACACAATGACATAATATGGCAGGACGCGTCTATGACATATGTCATTGTGTTATAAATACCCATTTTCTTAACGTAAACTTAAAAGATATTTATGATAGCCGAATAAAAGCAAAGTTCAGCCTAGATAGAGAGTTAAGTGATTTAGACGTAGAAAATATATTCAAAATAATAAACACTGTATGTCTTAGTACAAAACTGAGGAGTTTTGAATACAAATATCTCCATAGGATTATATTCACAAATGAAAAATTATTCAAAATTAGAAAAGTTGATAACACACTCTGCACTTTCTGTGAATTTAATATAGAAAATGTAGAACATCTCTTTGTTCTTTGCCCATTTTCACAAATAATATGGAATCATTTTCATACTATCCTAGATCGTGGTAATATAAAGATAAATATAAAAACACATATAATACACCTTGGTCTAACTAACAAATCAAATTATATAAGTAATACTGAATGGATTTTCATTAATCATGTAATTATTTTAACTAAATTCTATATATATCGGGCTAAACTACGAAACGAAATGCTCAATATTAATAAGTATGAAAACTTTTTAGTAGAGCATTAAGAATTAACAGATTGCCTCCATAACGATTCCCCATTGATGGATTTATGTACTTAGATCTGTGTATAGTAGGAACCCTGCGACTCACCATTTATATAGAACAATGTATTTTATCATTTAAGATATAAATGTACTTAATATGTGTTTGAAGAAATTTGACGTAAATAAAGTGTTTGTGTAAAAAATCTAAAAAACCAAAAAACTTTATAATTTGTTTCGCTCACTATAATTACAGCTATCGTTCCATACACCGAGGGGGGGGGGGCTAGTGGTCTAGAGTACCGCCCTTCGACCTCTAGCTGGCCGGTCACCTCTGGCTTGCGGCTGTGGTTGCGATCCCTGGTGTGAGCGTATGTGGCATGGAGATAGGAGCGCCCTCTCAACCTCGTGGGTTTCCTCCGGACACTCACGTTTCCTCCCACTGCTAAAGACCCCTACGCGCAAGCGAATTATTGAAATAAAATTGAAACCATATGTTGGTCCCAAAATGACCTAGTTTGTGTCGAGTGGACGTGAAACCCCATTTCTCTCCCTCTCTCCGAAATAAGAATTGATTAAATTCATTAAATTCTTATTTAATACCGAAATAAGAATTTGTATTTCAGAAATCGAAGTCGGTATTAAAGAAATGTAGTCATGCAATTGTTGTTGTCACCCCGTCCTACCGGTCATCGTCCACAATAAGTATGGCCGCCCAAAAGGCTAACGGTATCCTCGACTGACTTGAAATTGAAATACAGTATATATGTTCATGCACTAAAAATTCTATTGATTTCCGATATTGATTGTCGGTGCTAAGGTCTATGATAAATAAGATAATACTCTTTTTGAAGATTGCCTTATCGCATCAATAATTAAAGTCCTCACAATTCAGTTCTATGCATTGAAAGTTATAGTCCGAGATATTATCCCTCATGACGTCTAAATAAATATACACACAATGAGATTTTGAATATCGAGGGATATCGGCATCGTGTCGGGTGATTAAAGATTTTCCCAATATGTTACAGCAGAATGATCGGGCACCAAAAGATTTTGAATTATTTAGACTATGATTGCAGTCTTATTAGAATTTAGTCTTTTAGCTTGTTTGTATCCATGCAGGGTTTCGATTTTTTTATACAAGCCTCTATTTTGGTACAGACCTGGTTTTTAAAGTCCATTGATGCGATTTGTATGAATAATTATGACGCCGTGTATTTAAAACATTTGAATAGAATTATAATTATTTGACAGTATAAACATTTTACCTGACTGGTTATTACATTTTGCCCGGACAGCGGCACTACGTCTTATATCGAATTCCAACTGTCAAAGTGTACACGGGACATGAATTGTCTCGGCTAATGCAAGGATTGAACTCCCGAACTCCAAGCCAGCAAGCCAGCGCCATATCCATTTAGCAACCATGACCCCTTAATTTTGACATATGCTCCGTTTTATATAATTTGGTACCTATAACAAATCTAGTAAATACGGTATGTTCCAAAGACCTACAGTAATCAGGAAGTACGAGATTTTAAATATGTCAAAATAGAAGACACAAAAAGACCAAGTAAGACAATACAATCAAGTTTTGAAACTCGATGCCATTCGTTAAGGGGATAACCAGTGAACTTCAGACTGTCATTACTGTACAACTGGGTGCTGGAAAGTATTCAGAATAGACACCCATGTGGTAGAAATATCAGATCATTGGTCTGAAGTTTGAGCAATGACTCCAATGCAATAAGAAAGGCCGGTCATTGAATAGTAACATAAAAATCGAAAGATAACCATTGCTAATTAATTGTTTAAATAATTTGAAAAATATTAAAATGAATAAAATATTCTTTATAATCGTTATCTACTCCCGCATATTGTCCAATAATTGTTGTGATAATCGATTCGACGATCAGTTCGCATTCGGGCGATAGAATCTGTTTCTTATAGTATCTATATACCTTAAATTCCAAAGTCTTAACTTTTGAACCATTCGGAATTAATGTTAATTAGAAACCAAACGATGAACTCGTATTTGCAATATTGACACAACACGTAATTCTCTAGTCTGTCATTTATAGTTTGTTAGTTAATCCGGACTTCTAACATGTATAATTAGCTATGAATTAACCTAAGCAACGTGGCTGCAATTTAAACGCGATTGAAACACAGCTTTGCGAAACGACAAACAATTATGCCAGTTCTAAATTATGTGAATCAACATTGGTATACCCACACCTGAATCATTAGGTTCAACTTTAATTCGGTTTCCGACATTATAATTTGTTTATTGGTTTCTTTGGAACCGGTGGTTTAACCGCCATTGCTGGTTTTGGTTGTGGGTAGGGTTTGGGTGGTTTTATTGGTTTTGAAGGTTTATCCGTCGATTTGGGTGTTTTGTTTACTACAGCATATATGTATGGTTTAATTGGTTTCGACGTGTTGGTGGGCGGTGTTGATTTTGAAGATTTATCCGTCGCTTTAGGTTTTTTATTTACTACGGCATAAATGTTTGGTTTTATAGCTTTCGAAGGTTTGGTGGGCGTTGTTGGTTTTGAAGGTTTATCCGTCGCTTTAGGTTTTTTATTTACAACGGCATAAATGTTATTAGGGTTTAAATGTTGATCCCTGGAAAAGGCTTCCCGTGGATTTTCACCATCGTGGACTGTAGACTGGTTGTAGGGTTTGTCACTTTGATTTCTTGACTCTTCCTTCTTGGGAACTGAATCAGCACTAGCATACATAGGATTCTCGAGGATGATCATATCATCCGATATCTGTGTTCCTTTCGGACCTGCATCCTCCCCAACATTACTGGGTTTGCCGGGATGACAGTTCTCATAACCAGAGTATCCCTGTCGTCGAGCAGATGATTTGTTGTACTCTTTATTCTTTCGCCTTTTCAGTAAACTAAAAGTAAAGATACCAGTTACACGAAATATGAAGCTATACATTTCGCCTAAAGAATATATTGTTATTACATTTCTGAACGTTTATTTAATTTTGATTGCGTAGCTGTCGTTGTTTTAAAATGATGAAATGACATGGGATTTAACGTCCTACTGTTCTGCTCCCAAACTGGGCTAATGAAGACGGGCAAACTCCATAGTGTGCTATGTGGGACATTTTGCCCGAACAGTGGCGCTACGGTCTAATTTTGCATCGAAATCCAACTGCCAAGGGATCTTTTACGTGTACACAGGAACTTGGTTTGTCATATCATACGAACGACTAGAGGCCTGGCATGGACGGGCCCTACGTCCCGAATCGCTGACAACATCCAACCTCCAGCGTCTTACCCACGTGATTCTCGTTTAAAGTGATATAGGAAGCTGTGTGGATTATGGGGACAAATCAATAATCTCTAGAAAATGTGTGTCCGCTGTATTCACTTGTCGTTTCCTTTACAGCGTTTGTAAATAAATACATACCTTAAACAATACCCCCAAAATGAATACCAAAAAAAACCCGCCAATTACTTAACGATAATAAAATTACAAATCACAGATTTATTAAAAATGAAATAGAATTATTTAACGGCCCATGACGACGGACGTGGATTTAGAACCACGAATGATACCGAAACTTACCAAACAACTACTAACATGATCATAACAGCCAAGAGACACGCCCCACCAGCAGCTCCAGCGAATATAGCAACATCTACAAATAGACCAGTCGTTAAAATAAACAATTTATAACATGCTAAATAGCTAATCAATCAATTGAAACCAAAATAAAATCGACCACATTTCTGATTCTGCTATGTTATGGGGTTTAACTGTTCTGCATCTAAACTGGGCTAATGAAGACGGGCATACGCCGCACAGTGTACTATGAGGGAAATTTAGTCCGGTCAGCGGCGCTACGGCCTATTCTTATATCGAATTCCAACTGCCAAGGGATCTTTTACGTGCATGCCAATGTGTACACGGGACATCGGTTTTTCTTACCATCCGAACGACTAGACAGCTGTCCTTGCCAGGCCGTCCATCCTGCATCACTGACAAGGGTGAAACCACGCAAGGAAATCTGGAAGAACCTTCTGCGTCAATGCAGGGTTCGAACGCCCGACCTCCAGACTAGCAAGTCAGCGTCTTACCCACTTGACTGCGCCTCCCTTTGTCAAGTGGTATTATTTCGCTCTAATTAACCGCTAATAACGGAAATTTGTCAAAGAAAAACAACACAGCGAGTGATCTTAATTAATAGTGAGTGTAATTTGTTACATTTAAACAATTTGTGACATTCCATTCTTTACCATAAATTATGAACATATTTTTTTTCAAATTCGAAACGACTCAATACCCAGTCACGTCACATAGGCATATTTGACTGGGAAATAGTTACACAGACCCAGTCGCTTTAGTTACCTCGTACGGATTGCAAATCTATTGTCGAAATGACTTCGTCCCAGTGTCCCACTCGGAATCAAGGGTTAAAGTCGAAGGCACCAAATTCGAATTTAAAAAAACAAAACTTTTACCCGTCCAAATACCCCCTAAATAATGATCAAGAATGAGCTTTTTTTTATTTTACTCTTTGAATAAATGGAATGCATACAACAATGGCCATGATTTAAGAGCATAAATAATGAACTCATTAACTTTAAACTTGCTCTCAGCCCTGTCTAAATTACAGTGATAGTTTGGGTATATAGGCGAAGGGATTTCACTATAAATCGAATTGGCCGGGCTTACGCAGTTTCAGGAAACTTGCGATGTGCCTCTTTTTGTGGAGTTCTGGGTTGAAACCCAATATTAGTTCTCGGTAATAAATTTTGTTCGTGCACCCTTGCCATTTAAATACAGATGAAAATTTCTGCATTTATCACTTCGGAAAAATGCCACACCTTTTACAAGAAAACAGGAACAGAGCTATTGGCAAGGTAGATCAGGGGGCTTTACAGATTGTCGTCGCCAGACAGTTTAATGTCCACCCATCGACAATTGCTGACCTCAGACAACGCTCCCACGCCACTGGAGGAGTTGCCGGTCAACCCGACCTGGAGCCCCACCTGTAACAACCGCTGCTTAAGATCGCCACATCAGACTACAGCATCTGTGCAAAAGTTTCCAGTCAGTTACTGCTATTGCCAGGGGAACTACTGGAACACGACAACGTCAGATCAGCCCCCAAATAGTCTGCAGGCGCGTAGCTGCTCTTGGGTTACGCTGCCGTCGACCTTACCAAGGTCAAATCCTTTTGCCAGACAGCAATGGACCGCAAATCCGGCAAAATGCTATCTTATCGGATGAATGCCGATTCAACCTCGCTGTTCCCGATGGACGTCACCGTATCTACCGAACGCTTTGATCGTAACTGCGTGCTGCGAAGGGGTCGTTTCGGGGGAGGTGGCGTCATGGTTTGGGCCGATGTCAACGGTCCCAGTTGGTGATGGTCTAAGGTAATCTCAACGATCAACATCATGTTGACGCAATCCTTTTTCCTGTGCTGCTTCCATTATTGGCTCAACATGGCGTCCGTCGACAAATGGTTTTCCAGCATGACAACGCTCGACCCACACTGCTAGGTTGACAGGAGACCTTCTGGACAATGATCATGTCCGTGTTATTGATTGACCCGCTATGTCTCCCGACATGAACCCGATCGAACTTGGACGACGGGTTCGAACTCAAGCCGTGCCACCACGTACTGTTGCAGAGTTGGCACATGTACTCCAAAGTTATTGGCAAACAATCCCACAGCGTGTAGTGAAACATCTGTGCCAGTCCATGCCAAGGCGACTTCGGGTAGGTGTAAGAGCTCCGGATGGAAATTGTTATGTACATTTGTTAAAAGTTGTTGCAGTAAATAACTTTGTATTTGGCATTGCGTTTTAATGGCTTGCAGTATATTTGCCAAATGACAGCTCTATTCTCAGTCATCTTGCATTGAGAATTATATAAATCTATGTATGGTATTCTCACCTACTTTTGCTTTAGATAGACATGGACAATTCATCGCTGAAATAAAAATACATAGTTAATTTGTTGTTGTTTTTAAAATACACCAAAGTGAGTTTATCAAAGAATTCGCTTTGAAAAATAAAATAATATTTTGATTACTGTAAACCATTTGGACTGCCATGTATCGAACCATTTTAGCCATCTGGCGTTCAATAATTAGCCAACCTTTATTGCTGTAATATCCAGATAAAGTGGTGCCCTGGTAGCAAAAGGTGAGAAGGTCCAAGGACATATAATTCGTTTGACATAATTAGAATGTTAATGATATTTGAGACTGAGCTACTTTTTCTTAAAATAACATAGCCTAATTCTCAACAATATGTCCTTTTATGGACATTAGGATTAACGTATCGGGGAATTTTGACATAATACCCCAGAAAAAATGTGGACAAATAATACAAGTTTTGATGGCAATGACTATCTTCACAACTGCGGGATATTATTTTCTCTTCTTGAGCGACGAGGTAATGAATTCCCACATCAACAAAAGAGCCGGATACCAGAGGACGTTAAAATCCCATTCGAAAAGCGACGGGTTCTAGTTATAATTTAACACTGGCATCAATGTTGGACGAAATGAAAATAAACTTACCTTCCGATGAAGACAGAAATTCGATTATGAATATTAACAAAACAGGAGCCATGGCGTTTGATGTAAATTAGTTATAATTAAATTAAATGTAGAATAGTGTGGAGTGTTGAACACCAATCGCAGCGATCTCATATGAAATCGTTTAAAACATATAACAACTGTACAGCATAGATTCCATCGTGTTGTCACTGCGGTCTTATATAATCGAATCTCTACTTAATATATACACGTATGTGTGCAGGGGTATGTATTTTGTGCAATTGCCACCTTTGTATCTATAAGTTAACACTCTCGCACATCAATACGTACAAAATTCTTCATAACTAAATATTCAATGAATTTCCAAAATCATCATTTCTACATTATCCTTCCCGTTACAAGAACTATCGAATAACATTTTACCACAGTAAATGTTAGTTTAACTGTGTAATATCCACACCTATCTTGTATATTTTACAGGTCTTATATATAATATTATTCATAAACCAGTACATATCAAACTTACACTCAATAACAGTCTTTATTCTTTCACATTACACGAATTATCCAAAAACCTTCAACTGAGGCCAAGTTTTAGTTGCACAAATTAACCACACGCGTATTAGAGACCTTATCTGAATTCAAGATAATCGAACACTGACCTATATACAACCAGAATAGATCATATTATAAACTAAACTTTTTTCATTCATATCAAAGATTGTATTTTGAATACAGTTAAACATAATGGGTATTATTATATACTGGAGTGTTTCGTGTATAAAAAGTATATATAGATACAGTATTTAGTTGTGACTCGGCCAGGGTTTATGATTATGTTCACGTCGCCGATAGGACGTAGTTACAGTTAAGGGCAACAATAGTTTTAACTGGCAAGATAGTCCGTTTATGGTCAACAGAAGCTCTATTAATCACAATTTTTATTACCTAAAATAGATATCTCGTGACAAATAGATCGAATAATAATTTATCTGTTCCTTTATTGAAAACAATATCCAAATTGGCAACACACACTAAAACTCAAATCAATTTATATTCGCAAAATAGGGATATCTAAATCCTGCTCTCTGTAATTTAAAAATTGGTAGTGCTTCTGTGAGTGAACATTTGCTGTGTTTCATAAATAGAGGCTACTGAGAGCATTGGTCTTGCTCAGTGGCGCCCTTATACCAGTCCTGTTATGCTTACGTTTTTGGTTGGAGCGGATTAGACAGTTTTGGCAAATAGTCTGCTGATAATAATACAATATGTGTCACGTATGCAATTTATATTAAAAAAACAACACATGTCTAATATTGCAAAAATATTTGACAAATAAGCTTTTGTCAATACTTTATATACAAAAACACGACTTGTGATATCAAAGATATAAAGAATGTAAATGGTAGCCTTATGAGCAGGACTTCTCAAATAGATTGAAACAATGTATGGTTTATTATAATACAGGTCATTTCCACAATAAGACCATTTTATTACAATACAAAGGATTTAAACAAACAAAAATAATATAAAAATGTATTACTATACAAGCAATATAAATCATAAGTTTTTTATTTAAATCATAAGTGTTTTATTTAAATCAAAAGTATTTTATTACAATGGATGGTTAGGTGGTTTATTTAAAAGCATAACTCATTGTTGGAATATGGGCAAATATTCAGTTAATAATTATTATCTCACGTATATAACGTTTAGTACTATGTCACTCCCAACTCAAAATATTGATTAATATTGTTATAATATAAAGTAAATACGAAACACTCACATACACACTTTGTATGATCACTGGGTAAACCAATCAACGATTGATACAACACCTCAATACAAGAAGCACCTTATCACTGTTCTTCACGTGGAAACCGATTAGGGTTTTACGTCTTATATTTCTATACCAACAGAGATATAAAATATAGTCATACCACATGTACTGCACCAGGAGGGGAATCAAGCGCGGATAGCAGACTCCAACTGTTTATTGTTCATTTTAAACTCAAGCGTGTAAACGGAACTACCGTTTTACGCACCAGCCGAACAATACGGCGTTGTTCCTCCCTAAGTCCACGATGAAGATCATGGGATTACAACAATATTTCAAGATTATTATTATATATATAGTTTAGTAAATATTGTATATTTTAACTCTGTCATTTTTTTAGGGTTAGCTGATTGTCGATGATGCCCACTGATTACGGAACGATACAACAGTTGCCAAATACAGTAAATCTGTTTTATATTACAAACGAATATAAAACACACACTTAATAAGGTATAATTAATTAGCCACGTGCGATCAAAAATGTTGTGCAATACAGTTATATAAGGCGTTAATAATAGTCCAGAGGAAATGAAATAAGTAGCTGGGTTTGTTGTTTAATTTTCTGAATTACTTTCCATTGATAAATAAATACTATACAATGAGCCCTAAACAAGGTCAGCATGGTGTGATGAAGCTCTGACGCATAGACTTGGAAATATTTATTTACAATTAAGATTCTGTATTCTGGTTTTCACGATAACAAGACAATTCCATTTAAAAATTGACACGTGGCGTTTCACAGATTGTAATCTTAACCTGAAAGACAGATCCACTTCATGCGCCATGTGGGAAAGCAACAGGGGAATAGTTCTGCACCACAATAACCTGATACATGTACATGTATATACATACATATCTGTATATGCTATACAAACTCTGTTACATTCATATTTTAGGTTTCGGTGCTACAGGTGGTTTAACTGTCTTTGCTGGTTTAGAAGGTTTGGTTGGTTTAGAAGTTATGTCCACTACTTTAGGCTTTTTATTCACCACGGCGTAAACGTTATTAGGGTTAGGACTTTGAGCGACGGAAAATGATTGAGCCGGATTTCCACTATTTTGATTTTGCGAATCATCAAATGAAACACCAGTCTGCCCGCTCTTTGGTTTTTTGTTTACCACAGCATAAACATTTTTCACATTCTGATTCTTGCCCACAATAAAAGCTGTCGTTGTGTTATTTGTGGATTGTTCTTGAGATTTATCCTGTTTTTGCCCAGGAAAGTCATCGATGTCGGTATAGCCTAGACTGCCAGGAGAACGCTTGGTTGGACTGGAATTGTTGGGAACGGAATGCACACTACCATCACCTTGTCTGCTCGGGGGGAAATTAGCTGTGGTAGTAACAGAGTCATAACTAACATACAGATCATTTTCCAGATAGATCATATCAGTTGGTGGTTTGTTTCCCTTTGAATCTCCGTCGCCACTTATGGTAATGCCAGTGCTAACATGTAAATCATTATCCATATTGGTGGGTTGATCATGGCGAATGTCTTCATAACACGTTTCTCGTGTTTGTTTAGGAGATGGTTTGTCGTGAGTTTTAATCTTTCTCCTTTTCACTAAACTGAAATAAATATAGGATTCATCACATATATTAAGGGAGCATTTTGAAAGTTTGGGGTCGATTCCTTTGCATATGGGGCTATTTCTAAAGGACACTTACCCTTGTATAGACTTTCTCTTAGGTCTCTCCTATATACACTCCGCATGATCTCGACCCCCTCCCCTTCTACCCACATGCGCCTGTATAGCTAACATTGGTATTCAAACTTACCATGCAGTAACCACAACAACTAGTATTAGTAACAGACATGCTCCACCAGCAGCCCCACCAATTATAACGGCCTCTACAAATACAGTATTCTAAAATAAATATTAAATGGCACTCAAGGACATAAAGTACGAAAGGCAAAATGTACAAGCGGTACATCAGCAACTGAGAAGTATGTATCGATCTGATTAAAATACAGATCTATATCTCGTTTCATTTTTCTTTATTATACTTTCGAAGACCTTCACCTTATGAAAATCCGTCCGGTTGTAGTGGTAATTCGTGTCAGATACGAGCGACTTTTGACCCTATGACGTCAAACATTGATTCATCAACCGGCGTTGACATTTTTAGTGGTGTAGCCACAGTTCCGTGTACAGTACGCCAAGAACTCACCGTAAGAGACTGCTTTATTGGCTAATCCCTCACATTAACCAGAACGCGGCTTATATAACTCTCTTCCAGATCATAGTACAGTGAACTATTAAAAAACCGAAATAGGATCTGTGTATTTATCAGATTGGGGTAATATAAAATCATTTAAATACAACGAACAGTCCATGGGGTTTTCCGTACTGTACCTGATAATTCGTCCGTTGACGTTGACACAGGGCTAGGTGTATTTGGTGTGGTATGGTTACGCTTGCAGGTGATGGTGAATCCGATATCTGTAATAAAAACCGGTTTTGTAGCATTACGGAATAGGGAATATATATGAATTTGATCTAATTACCGGCCTTAAAAGAACTTCTCGTGTTTTGTGGGGAAAGTCCATATACCTAACACAAATGTTTATGTCGACGCGCATTGGTCGAGAAAGTTTATCTCGATTTCCCCTTGTCAGAGATGCAGAAGGAGGGCCTGACAAGGACAGCTGCCTAGTCGTTCGGATGGGACGAAAAACCGAGGTCCCGTGTACACATTGGAGTGCACGTAAAAGATCCCTTGGCAGGTGGAATTCGATATAAGAGTAGGCCGTAGCGCCGCTGCCCGGGCAAAATTTCCCTCATAGCATACTGTATGGCGTATGCCCGTCTTCCATTAGCCCAGGTTAGGTGCAAAAGAGTAGGACGTTAAACCCCATTTCATATCATATCATATTATGTCGACGCCCGAACAAGGATAGAATAGACAATACGTAATACACATTCCGACATTTGATTCAAATTAAATACGCAATACAAATGATGACAACCGGGATCTTCCAGTGTTGTGTATGGCAATATACTTGCTGCAAGACATTATTGACAATGTTGCTCCAGCATAATAGGGACATGAAGTAATTCCGATTTTTTATTGTAATTTATATGAATGTTTGTACACAGCATCTATGATTTGTTTACGTGAGGCATCTTCGGGAAAATTTCTAATACCTAACATTAAACCGCAGATTAAAACGGAATATAACATACTTCTAACAATTACCGAAGTGAACCTATTATTACTCGAAATCACTTGTTCTGGTTAACACTTAGGAAGTGAGGTACGTAACCCGTAAGCACCCGTAATTTAACAGATCAGTTGGAACAAAAAATGAGAGTTATATCCGTAGCCAAGTGCTTCCTAATACGGCAACATGTTAATTTGTTACTCTGTATTAATTGTACCACAGAACGTACCTTGGACGACACCTTTTACTGTGGTGGTTAAATGTAAACAGAATCCAGTAGATATTTTATCTGGTGATGAATCTCTGCTAAATGTTAAAGGGAATGATTCGTTCAAACTCAGTGGATAGGTGTTTTTCTCATTATTCAAACACGTCCAGCTATTGTTGTCTGATGTGTTATAATTAACCACTTTATACCCACATCCCTTTTCACCCTCAATATTGTGCACCTCAACCGCTCCAGTTGATGAATTTGCATTTACCAATTTGATGTCACATATACAACCATTACCAACACTGTCATCAACGGTTATATTCAAATGTTGATAATTCAGAGTACTGTTGGTGCATACAGGTACTGAAAATTTAAGGATTATTATACGTTATAATATGTATATATGTAATAAAATCAGTGGTCTTTCAGGTAACTGCAATAAATAACGGCACTGGTGGAGTAGTTCGGCAGTATTGATCAAACTTTAAATATTTCTTCAATTATTTGCTAAATGCAACATATGAAACAATATGTAAGAATTGATAGTAAGATGAAAATCAGGGTTACAATAAAATTTGAAATAAGATACGCACAGCCTATTTTTCATCATTCTTTCATTTGAACGAGGTGGTTGTTTCCATAAATCTTACTTATTTTTAATGTCATTATGTAAGGATAAAAGAAATTCATTATTGGTTTTAAATGTAGTGTCACTGATCGTGACTGGTCATCCTTTTTGTCCAAATACTTTTTCGCTTGATTGCACCAAGAAATATGCATTTAACAACTTCGCGAGCTTGTCGCATGAAACCTAAATCTATGGGTTATCGGTTTCCAACAACGCTATTGGCCGATTACAAGCAGTTGAATCACAGACAGATGTAGCCAGGGATAGGTACCGACAGCTAAGTTCAAGACCTGACCGCCCAAGCTCATGTCAAACAAGAGTGACCCCATCTGTACTGGATCGTCACTTCCGGTTACGTCACTGGTGGAAACGGTTTTCAACCGCGATTTCTACTGCAGCAGAAATTCCAGGACGGTGTAGAATCTCGGACCAGACAGTCTGTAAACACCCTGTAGAGCTGCTGTTTTGAAATCGAACTTCAGTGGGTTCAAACACTGAGGGTATGACCACAGCAACACTGGAGAGTATATAACAGTTAAAGACATAGAGTGCTGTAACGAAAGTGTTAAATTGAAGAAATCCACTAATGGCAGGTTGCATACTTATGGATGAGATACACTATTTTGTGGGATGAGATTTTGGGTTTGTTGTACCAGGGCCCATGCAGTAGAACAACCAAACTTAGCCGTAAATTATTTCATTCTGAACCAAACTGAACTTCAAAAGTAACCTTTCGTTTTTAAACCATTCGTGCGTCAATACCAACAAATGATTCTACCTGTACACTACTAGTACTGATCGCAAATAACACAGCATTGTGTATCCAAGTTCTCCCAAGCCCATGGGGTGTCGATGAGTGGTTGTCATAGGCGTACGGGCTCGATGGCAGTTAGGAGCGGGGCAGAATCCGAAATGCCCGAACAATGTAGAGGTTACAAACAGCGGACATGCCGTCTATGGACCTGACATTCCAGCCACCGACTACAGCAACTTCATGGAGACGAGACCGCCTGGGAAAAACTTTATTGATGCAACTTCAATTTCGTCCAATATAGCCTACCGTTCGTTGGTGGCTGACCTGAAACCCAAACCACCAATCAATCGTCTGCGTTTTTCTTTTTCTCTAACCCATAGGTTAAGCAACTCTAAAGTTCTGTACTGGGTTTGTAACCAGAATCTTACTCTATGTCTACGTGGGTTCCAACCATCCAATCACACTGTTGCAGCTACATTCACAAATAATAATCGATGTCCGAAAAATGTCAGACAGTAGAGTGCCTCCAGACACAATATTTAATCTATAGTCAATTCAGTACAAATTCGTGCTTTTAATTCAACGAAAAGTGAAATCAGTGTTTTATTAAATTTCAGACATTTTATTTTGTCCATAAGATGAAATAATAATTTTATTTTTTACATTAATCGGCTGTCTGAAAAGTCAGATTGACCCCCCCCCCCTACCAAGAGAGAGAGAAATGGGGTTTAACGTCCACTCGACAAAAACTAGGTCATTTCGGGACTAACATAAATGGTTTTAATTTTATTTCAATAATTCGCTTGCGCGTAGGGGTCTTTAGCAGTGGGAGGAAACCGGAGTGCCCGGAGGAAACCCACATACGCTCAGACCAGGGATCGAAACCACAGCCGCACCCCCACCCCCCTAACTTGCAACCCTGGATCATACGCATATATATGCTTGATATTCTGGTTATACCTTTTATACACATATCTTACCAATATCTTGTGTAGATGGACATGGGTCATTCAGTACTGAAATTAAAGATAAATAAATTCGTTTAATACTGTGGCTGATTTAGGACACGCAATAAAAAATAACATCTCGAGCGCTCCAGATAGTTAAGTCGAATGCTCAAGATAATACAACCGAACACGTCTCAACCGAAGTATTAAGCTGTATAATGTTGTGCATTATTAAAAATAAACTTGCAGAATATAGATATTCATTTGTTCATTTTTGCAGCTTATCCAAAGCTGTACTGGCGGAGTAGATACCCCCACCCTACCCTCTCCACATACACACACACTCCATCCCATGCTCATGACCCTCACTAAATATTTCCTGTTATATTTACCCCCTTCCAAGTTGGGAGTATATCGCATGTTATTATGCGAATCAATTATTGTATATATCGAGGTTACAGAGTTTAGTTCGGAGAGACTGACATTACCCCTTATCTAGAAGTCTGATCCAAGGTTATTTATTTCATATGTAGGAACTGATCATTGTCTAATTTACCCAGGGTTTCTAGACCCCTCCCCCACCGGCCCTTACCCCTTGGTCTAGCTGGGGGTTCTACGTCCTCTTCCACCCTCCGGTAAACCTTTTACTTATTACCCCTCTGACTGTAGAGGGAAACATGAGGACGGGTGTAGAAGCCCGGCACTGTTTAAATTAGGCAATACTTCATTAATGCTGTTATACAATGTCCTTCCCCACCCTCGTCGGACAAATGGTCCCAGGAAAAATGCGTGTTCGTTCAAAACAGTGCACCAGGAGAAATTTGCAGTAAAGGAAATGGTTGATGTTTACAAATAAGTAAATTAAAATATTAACATACCTTCAGTATAAAACATGAATGATATTATCAATATTATAAAGGTAGCAGCCATGATGCCTGAAGTATATCAGTAAACCGATGATAGTCAACAGCAAGCGAGCAGTGGAAACTACGACAGAAAGTAAAACCTTTTATAATGAGTTGAATTATAAACCCACGGTGCACAAAATTTAGCACGAGAGCCAGGATACAGGATAAGTATTATAAGCATGCTGTCGTCGCTTCATTGTACATTAGTAAATCCCTTCTGTGATGCTGGTGCATAATCTCACTACTAAAACGATATATTTCACGGTATATTTGAAGCCAATTTGTGGTCACCATATTCCTATGATTTTCAATTTACACATACGCCAACGATCGTAACTCGCAAAATATATACTCTGTATGACATTCTGCTCCCATTAATATACCTATTCAAAAAGTTTCACATTCTCACTATTTACACAGACTGCCAAAATAAAAATCCCATTTGATTTCAATTGAAGTTCATGAGACTTTCACTAAGTGAATCACTTTGTCCCTATCAATATATATGTCCTAATATTTACATACATTTCCAACTATGATTACCTCACCACATTGTAATATGCATACCTGATACATATCTGATATATTCACATTTAAAGATTGTCAAACACCGCTAAATACACGAACACATTAAGGTAGAAATGTATACCTGTTTACAAAGAAAGGTATTCATCTGTTGACAGTGGCAGGTATTCATATATACTTGTAGTGTTTAAAGTAGGTATATGTAATATAATAAACTAGGTCCAGACAGGGAAGTATATGAAAAAGGGTGGTATTCATATAACTATATGTTTTGTATGACTGAATAGTAACCGTGGATTCTAATAAACTATATTCTATACTGTATATTACATAGCTAGTAAGGTGGGCTGTAATTCAAGTGGGGAAGACTCTGGTATGGGTGTTCATCGAAAGTTCATCCAGATTTCCCGGCGTGGTTTTCCCCTTGTCAGTGATGCAGGGCGGAGGGCCTGACAAAGACAGCTATCAAATCGATCGGATTAGACGAAAAACCGAGATCCCGTGTAAACGTTGGAATTCGATAGAAGACGACGCCGTAGCGCCGCTGCCCGGGCAAAATTTAACACATAGCACACTGTATGGCGTATGCCCGTCTTCGTTAGCCAAGGTTAAGAGCAGAACAGTCGGACGTTAAACCCGATTTCATTTCATTTGTAATTCAACTATTAGAAAGAAATAAACAATACGTAACCTTCCGTGTCATTTTTGTTAAAATGATATATCGCCTGCTATTTTATTAATATCCATGCACAGCATATGCGTACACTTTTGAAAGCAAGACCCCTCACTCAGTAATACCAATCTATGCAGAAGCTGTTAATAGATTTTGACTTTTAACCGCAAAGTATTATCGAACACCTTTTGGCATAGACAAAAACAATCCTTGTATCCTAACAAAAAGACTGATGACGCTATATTTAATTAATATTATTCAGATACTAAGGTCGTTTATTTGGAATCCAGAAAAGTAGGACGTTAAGCCCCCGTTTCTCGGCGCCACGGTGAAAAAGTGCATAAGACGATGGTTCGTTACCTGGCCCCGAGTTCACAAAGCATTCTCAGACTTTAAGTTGAGAATTTGCTCAACTTTGAATCACAGTTTATGAGAAAAATCTTTGATCCAGAAATACAAAACTTTGCACATAGTTTCTACTGGATGTATTTGAAACATTAAAATAACAATATTATTATAAAGGGCCATATTTTAGTTACAATAAGACGAACAAGTTTGAGTAAATTCTCAACTTAAGTCTGAGAATGCTTTGTGAACTTGGGGCCAGGATCTACCCGACTCGATACCTGTGCTAGACGAGGACCTGAGAATTCCCATCTTGGTTATTCTGTGTGAATGTTGCAAGGAACAGCACAGGTCGTTGGGATGGAATAATCACTGATGTCCCGTGTACTCACCGGCGTGCACGTACACGAACCCTTGGCAGTTGGAAGTCGATGAAGAGCCGGGGGCAGTTTCACAAAAGTTCGTAACTTTAAGAAAAAAAACTGCGTAAAGAAAAACTTACGAAAAAGATACGAATTATTTAAGTCGGTTTCACAAAGGCCGGCGTAACTTTTTCACGTATCTTTTTTCGTAAATACGTCGTGACCATTCATGACGTCATGTTGCGTCACTTTATTCAAACTTCTGTAGTAAACATTCCCACGGTCTAAATGTTGACAATGTCGGCATTATAGCCGCTATGTTTGATTTGATCATTACCTTTTGAAACATAAACGACGAAATGATATATTCTTTATATATAAGCTAAGATTTAGCAGTGTATTTATTAATAAACTGATATTTTCAAGACTTTTGTTTACTTGTTTTTGTTTGCTACGTTATAGCGCGTGACACAGTAGCATGTGTTTCGTCTGTCAGTCTGCCAAAAGCCGAAATGGATGCTAAAATTGGACCCCTGCAGCTCTCCACTTTTTGATTGAGGCAGTTGAGCAGAACTGTGGAATTCTAAAAGGAAAATTGAGCAGCAGCCTGACCAAGTCATCGAAAGTCAGAGTTTGGGAGAATATTTGTAAGCTTACTCTTAAGGCCCTAGTTAGTTATAGGCCTACAGGGTCTAGTAGTAGCAATACTAGGCATAATAATAGTAATACCGAGCGTTGGCCATAATCTTGTTTAATGAAAACTAGCCTACTGAGATTATTTTTCCTAGGTTCCTGTTTGTGATAAATCAAATCAAATACTATGCTGTAGGCCTACTTGTAGTGTAAATGCTTGCCTTCAATCGAAGGCCCACGAGACCCTAGTTTTAAGTCTGAGTCTGCCAAGTCTATAAGCTATATATATATATATATATAGGCAAACCTTTCCGATACTATAGCAGGTATACCCGATCCTGACCACAAAACTTAAAAGGCGATTAGTCTAGTCACTGATGGTACGCTAACCCCTTGTGCCATCAGCAATGAGTTTTTGGAAGCTACCTGTGGCATAGTAGCCTATCTTAATGTATGACATGAAATGGGGTTTAACGTGCCACTCTTCTGCACCTAACCTGGGCTAATGGAAGACGGGGGCTACTCTTTTACAACGAATTCCAACTGCCAAGCGATCTTTTACGTGCACGCCAATGTGTACACGGGAATTCGGTTTTACGTCCCACCCGAACGACTAGACAGCTGTCCTTGTCAACCCCTCCGTTCTGCATCACTTTCTCAACCAATGCAGGGATCGAACCCGACCACCAGGCTAGCGAGCCAGCGCCTTAGAAACGTGATCATCCCTATCGTAATCCAATCTGGACTTGTACTGTAGTTTGTACACTACAGATGACAAGGATTTCGATCGGTGAGTTGCGGTTTCAATATCATAATTAATACAGTTATTACCATGTAATATATTGGTCCGATCAAGTCTGTACCGCGAAACTAACTCCTCGTCTGTATGGATGTCGGGAGGGTTTAATCTATCACTGAATATTCTCTCCCAACGAAGTTCCTGAGGGCAGTTTTAAAAAAGTTCGTAAATTTAAGAAAAAACGTTACGTTAAAAAAAAATTACGAAAAAGATACGAATTATTTACGCGGGTTTCACAAAGGTCGGCGTAAGTTTTTTCTTAACTTTTTCTCGTATCTTTTTACGTAGATACGCCACGTCATTTCATTCAAACTTCTGTAAACATTCCCCCAGTCATAATGTTGACAAATTCGGCATTATAACCGTTATGTTGGGTTTTATCCTAAACATTTGAAACATAAACGACGAAATGATATATTCCTTATATACTATTCAAAAAAAGTAGGGGATATTTGATTTTTAAGTGTTATTAAAGTCACCTAATGAAACTGACGAAGAAACAAATGACAAAATGAATTGAAGTTCACATTCATCGGTTTATTCCAAATGATCGTTAGACTAAGTAAGGCACAGACTGACCATTATAAGGGTAAAATGATACCCGGGGTCAAACAGCAAAGTTACCACAGCATCACAACAAAGTCAGTAACGGGTAAATCCTCCTCTGTTTGCCAAACAGGCATTGATCCGACGTGGCATACTCCTAATGAGACGTCTAAGGTCATTTTGGTCCAGATTGTCCCATTCCTGTTGCGACGCAGCAGCAAATTCTTGGACATTCGCAGGACGTTGTTGACGTTGACGTAACCTCTGTCCAAGCATGTCCCAGACATCCTCGATGGGGGAGAGGTCGGGACTCAGTGCTGGCCAGGGTAATGTGGTGATGTTCTGTTGTTGGAGGTAACCTGTAACGATCCTGGCCCTGTGACATCTTGCGTTGTCATCCTGGAAGATGAAACGGCGGCCATGACGTCGTGCGAACGGCACAACATGGACTGCCAAGATGTTGTCCCGGTAGTACTGGCCTGTAACACGCCCTGCAACAACATGTAAAGCCGTTCTTCCAGCAACAGTGATGCCTTCCCACACCATAACAGAACCACCCCAAATCGATCATGTCTGATGACGTTAACGTCGTGGAAGCGCTCGTTTCGACGACGCCACACCCTCCTACGTCTGTCCAAAAAATCAACAGTGAACCTTGACTCATCTGAAAACATCACATTGCTCCAGCGTCGATTATCCCAGTGTTGACGATCCCTACACCAACGACGTCTTGCCTGAATGTGATGATCTCTCAAACAAGGGATCACGCGAGGACGTCGGGCGCGAAGGTGACCCCTATGCAGTCCATTTCGAATCGTCTGGCCACTCACTCTCACACCAGTGTCTGTTTGAAGACGAGCGCTGATCTGATTTGCTGTGATGACACGATTTCTCAAGGCCAAGGTACGGATAAATCGATCCTCCGCTTGAGTTGTCGCCCTTGGTCGACCTGAGCGTGGTCTGTCCTGCACAGATTGTGTATCACGGTATCTGGACCATAGCCTGCTTATGACAGACTGAGAAACATTCATCGTCCGCGCCTCAACCGCCTTACTCTGCCAGATTTAGATTATTTCCCGGAAAAAAGTCCCATCAAAGCAAACTTGGTCTCAAATGAAAGGTGGGGTCCGTAGGTACTCCAGAAAAAAATGACCCATCATGATCGCTTGGGGAAAATTTTTCGGGCGGGGTCAAAGGTCAAGACTGACGAATCAGAATTAAGCAGTCGATATCTCAAAAACTATCAATGTTAGACCCTAAAAATGTATTATTAACATATAGGAACTTTATATCTCTGAGTCAAATAAAGCAGTCTACGTCCACCTATGACGTCATTGGACGTCATCATTGCAAAAAGTGACGTTGTGACGTAATATCCTGACAAATTAGAAACAAATTATGACAAATGAACACATATATATGTTTGACAGATCATGTAAATTTATTGGCACCGATAACAAATCTAGAAATCATTACTGCACTGCACATTAATCATTCTCGTCCTCCTTCTCATCTATCACCTTTTCTGTATTGAGACATGTTTCTCCGTGACATCCACCACAGGATTCTATGCATTTGAGTCCATATTTCCGGCATTTACAAATGGCCGTCCCACACTGCCGTTTCAGATTTTTACATTTACATCTGATACACTGTAAAAGAGTATCTGGTGCGATAAGGTTGTCAGTTTTGATTGGTGAGAGCTGACCTTTAGTACAGCTCCAACCCCAATCACAGGGATCAAGATAGTCCGCGTCCAATTTCATCCAACGTTGTACTTGTAAGTACACACGCAACGAATGGAAATAAGCTGCTCTTGGACTTGGTGGTAATGTTCGTGGATCAAGAGTCACGATTTCATCCTTTTTCTCGATGTATCTAGAATACCGAATCTGAAGCAAAGTAGTATCCTCGTCTCCACCATAAAGCTTCACAAAAATGCTGTCACCGCTTTCACAGATAACCTGTTTTGAAAGATCCAGTTCAGAGAATGAACGTGAAATTGATTGTACAGTTTCATCTTTTTCAACCAATTTTAATATATTCAACTTGCCTTGTCTAAAAGTCTGAGAAGTTGTGTCACATCCCCCCCAAGCATGTACGAATAATATGTTTTTTCTGACCTCGTCATTAATGGCTTTATTCAATTCTAACATTGAATAATGTACGGGTGTTTTTCTGTTTGACCATTTACAAAGCACTATCTCAGACATTTCAGGCTGCATGTGATAAAGGAGAAGCACAAGTATATCACAATCTTCAGCAACAAGCACAACTGACTTCTTATTTTCAGCGAACTGTATGGCAGTTTTTACAATCAACGTATCCGCATCAGATGTTGCGAACTTGACAGTGTGGCCTCTATCAGTCAAATAGTCTGCAAGTAGTGCTATGAACTGAGACTTGTTGGTTGCATTTCCAAGAAAGGCGTCCTGGTCATTGTGACATCTGTTATCTGATTTCACTTCTATTGATGCAGATACCTTTTTAGCTTGGCGACGTTGATGTTCGTGGTCTTTTGTAGATGGTCCACTGTAACCGTCAAATACGACTACTACACTAGTTTTGAATTTTGACTCGACGAATTTATTATATATTAGACAAATATGATGGTATGTAGTAGATTTTAACCATCGTACGCGATGTAAAAGCCAACCACCATCGATTATAGTTATAGGAGAGTTTGGAAGATCCTGAACCTGAATTTCGGTAACCTTTTTAAGTATATGTGATGACAATTCAGCTTTATTAGCTTTTCGCATAAGCTCACCATCAAAGAGAGAAGGCGGACTCAGTGACATTTCGTGATTGAGGAATGGTTCTATTGACACATTCTGGCGTAAGGCAATAGATGCTAACCTTGAGAACACAACAATGGGATCGATTTTAATAGTTTTGTTTCCAACTACTAGACCAGTTTGTAGATCTTCCAAAGTACGAATCTGATTTTTGCGAGAAACTTTGGCATCATTGTACGAACAATCATCCATATGTGACTGTAACTTTTCACCAACTATCTCACATTCGTCACAGTTTATGCCGTCATTGTCGGAAGCAATGATACCAGTTGATAAGGATCTAAGGGCAGGACTGTCTGTGAATGGATCATGTTGCTCGAGCCATGCAATGATAACTTCCAGATCATGCAAATCTCTCTTCGAGCGACACTTACCAAGTTCTACATGTTGTTGTGAGGTTTGTTTTCGTCGACCAGTTAGTGCGGACATAGCATCATGTACAGCTGCGAACATATGTAAAGAATACACCCACTGCTGACGTACACTCTCGGATAATCCTCGACCATGAGTTAATCCACTCTTTGAATTTTTCAGCGACGCCATTACTACTTGTTCAATTACTAAATCGGACCATAAACCATTGAGAGCATGATCCGACCTTTTAACTGCAAAGTCACCGTCCATATATTTTGCATATAACCACGGATGATCTTGTTCCAGTGTACTCATTTTCTGTAAATATAGGCGCGCGCACTTAGCATAATGTATATGCCCGGTGCCAGCCAGCAGATTAAGCAGTTTCGAACAAGCACTTAGATGCCCATGCCAAAGCCCCAGTCTTTCACAAATTATGAACTCGTCAATGATTTCCACATAATTGATGAACTGAATCCATAGTCTAGAGTTTCTGTATTTCCGAGAAAGTTCAATTTTCAAGTCTCTGATCATGGTATCTAGTGTATGAATAGCTTGTGAATTTACTAAGATTTCAAGAGGATTTACTGTACTTGAATCGTTCACGTTTTGTAATAATGACTGCATTTCATTAAAAAGTTCTCCTGAATTCCCATCACTATCAATCAGTTTCTTCAGTAGTTGGTAATGTAGGCCTGCATTGATCAAGTTAGACCCTCGCAACGAGCGAGGAATCGCTTTCCCATTTAACAATAACGGTAGTCCATTAGTTGCATAAATTTGTCCCAGAGCTTCCTCAATACCAGAACCCTTCATTGTCGCAAATATACTCCCCATAGCACTCATAAGAAGATGGAAACCACCTAACCTTATCACTACATTGGTAATTCCAACACTGTCAGCAATTTCTGTGCATTTAAGGAATAATGGTTGATCAAATGTCAAGCTTGTGGATGGCAGGAGTAATTTTTCAGCTTCATTTGATATGTAGGTAAGTACAGAAAATATACAGTTATCGTCATTTGGGTTCAAATCGATAATTGGTAATATGACAACCTGATCAACCTGTGCTACATGACTTCTACGATATACATGCTGCATATATCCTGACCAGTTAACCCATTCAGGTGTGGGCTGAAATTTCTTCTGCAAGATGTACGACGATTTCCATAATAACATAGAATAGTAAGTTTCTGGTGGTATAATATAAGGCATGGGTAGCTGCAGTTCACTTCGTTTACGTAATTTCAACTTCGAAAGTGCTGGCAGACCAGCCCTTATGTAGTGCATTATAGGTATATCTTTACCCATCATTAAGTCTGAAACTTGAAGACGAGCCTTTCGTTTGATTCGGATATCCCATTCTACGGTTTCCGGTTTATTGAACCATGTGTACATAGCCATTGCATGAAATGTACCTTTCCCATCCAAAGTCCGTATATTAGAATCGGCATTGTCGGCACCGTACTGAGCTAAAATGGGAAATGATGGTGGTCTGAGGGATTTCAGCGTTTGACCTTGAAGAATGGAATGTCTGTAGCGAGTAACTTCGTCCATGGATATTGAAAATCCGAGAGAATGGAGCTCATTTATTAACCATTCCGATCCAAATGTATGATGCATTTCTACTCCAATACCAAATAACACCGGTGATATGACAGAACGCGGCCGTGCAGCTTGAATGATTGCATGCCCAATTCCCACTTTTTTCATTTCATTCGTTATTAGTGTATCTAAGAAAATTTTGAGCCCTGAACACAAGAAATTCTTAGCTTTTTCCGGGTCTCTTATGTCAGTCATTGCTGGATACTCTTCGTTTGTGTATGATGTTTCTCGTATCTCTTCTCGAAGTAGTCGAGCTGCTGCTGTTATGATTCTACGCGATTCCTCTACTTCACTGAGCTTTCTTTCATTATACCACTTTTCACTGATAACGAAACTCACCATATTGCGAAAGCATACCACATCGCCCCTACTACCACCATATTTGGCAAAGAAAACGTGTTCGCCATAATGCTCCTTTAGCTTTGTGCGTAAATATTTTTCACTGTAAACAATTGCACCATTTGCTAGTTCAGACATCTTTTCATGCAATTCCTTGATAGAATACAATTCAGCATCACTGTGTACTTCCAACCATACACATAGTTTTTGAAATGCTGTTTGCTGAATCTCATCTTTAGGTCTGTGAGATGGATTGTTGCTGGCGGTACTAATTTTCATCAGTCCTACATAACATCTCCTGTGGTATCTAGCCTCAGCAGCTACAAGATCTAGACAGCCATTTAATCTTACGGCTATTTTATCTCCTTGTTCCGTTTTCATCTCATCACATACAGTAAGTAATTTTTCTCTAAATTCTAGCGTCTGTACCTCTTGTATAGACTCTCTATCGGGGTGTTTTACATCAGGACTAGCAGTTTCAGCACAAATAAAGCATTTAATTTTCCATTCAAATGGCGGTAAATTAGAACGACGTAGTATTTTTTTACTAGAATATTCACTATGTGTGACTGTGAGTTCATTTATTTTTCTCTTATCAGTGTAAGTTCTTCTACATTTATTGTGGATGAAAACATCAGTCCAATCATTAGCTCTTCGGTTCACATCGACGTCATTGCGTTTCAAACTACTCTCAATAACCGTATTTCTACCCCTTCCATGCAGTTTTGAGGTATCTGAATCAGTGCCCAAGTCACCAAGGCATATAACACAAACATGTCTTCCACCGTTGTCATCCATTTTGCAATGACATCACCATGACGTCACAATGACATCATAGACGTCGTGTGACATCATAGGTGGATGTAGACTGCCTTATCCGCTCAGAGATATAAAGTTCCTATATGTTGATAATACATTTTTAGGGTCTAACATTGTTAGTTTTTGAGATATTGACTGCTTATTTCTGATTTGTCGGTCTTGACCTTTGACCCCACCCGAAAAATTTTCCCCAAGCGATCATCATGGGTCATTTTTTTCTGGAGTACCTACGGACCCCACCTTTCATTTGAGACCAAGTTTGCTTTGATGGGACTTTTTTCCAGAAAAACACATAAATCTGTGTTTATCTGGCAGACTACCTGTGTTGTGCCGATCTGTAGCATGCCAAGGGCACGTAACCTTTCATTTTGGGTAAGCCGACGCATATCAAAATTTGTTTTCTGGTCACTAAAACAATTAAACTGATGTTTCCACCCTGGAATTCAATGCCACAATGACTGTAACATTCAAAGTCAGAGACGTGCAAATCTTGGGTTGGACCCCCATGGTGATCCCAAGCATCACCTGCATTCCATGCGGTAGCTATTGGTGCGTTTGGGCGTCACATGTAACTGGAAATGTTTCTTCTGTTAGGTTCTATAGTGACTTTTTTCGTAGTCATTTGCATATTTTAGTATTATGCCCCCAAAATCAAATATCCCCTACTTTTTTTGAATAGTATATATACGCTAAGATGTAGCTGTGTATTTATGAATAAAAAGCTATTTTCTTGCCTTTTGTTTACTTGTTTTTCTTTGCTACGTCATAGCGCGTGAGACACAGTAGCATACGTCGTCTGCCAGTCTGTCAAAAGCCGAAATAGAAAGCATGAAATTTAAAATCGAAAACAAAATTGGAACAGCTCTCGGTGTTTCGATTGAGGGCGTAGAATTGTGGAATTCTGAAAGGAAAATTGAGCAGCAGTCTGACTAGGTAATCGAAAGACTGAGCTTGGGAGAATATTTGTGTCCGTCTTTGCCCCGATAGGCGTAGGCCCACTCTTTAGGGGAAATTTATTGATAATTAATCGTTAACACGGGTTGTTATTGCTCGTGAAACACGATAAATTACTCTAGACACTGATGGTACACTAACCCCGTGATCATGTGGATGAGTTTTTGGAAGCTAGGTGTGGTATAGTAGGCCTACTGTAATGCAATCAGGACTTGTAAGTTGTACAGTAGGATTTCGATCGACAAGTTGCGGTTTTGATATCATCATTAATACAGTGAACAACTACTGCCTACTGGTCCAATCAAGTTTGTTACGTGAAACTAGGGAATCACGGTGGCTAAGTGGACAAGGCGCTGGCTCGCTAGCCTGGAGGTCGGGTGTTCGATCCCTGCATTGGCCGAGAAAGTTCATCTCGATTTTCCGGCGTGGTTTCGCCGGAATGAGGGTCTGACAAGGACAGCGGTCTAGTCGTTCGGGTGGGACGAAAAACCGAGGCCCCGTGTACACATTGGCGTACACGTAAAAGATCCCTTGGCAGTTGGAATTCGATATAAGAATAGGCCGTAGCGCCGCTGCCCGGGCAAAATTTCCTCATAGCACACTGTATGGCATATGCCCGTCTTTCATTAGCCCAAGTCAGGCACAGAAGAGTAGGACGTTAAACCCCATTTCATTTCATTACGTGAAACTAACTCCTCGTCCGTACGGGTGTCACTAAATATTCTCTCTCGCCGAAGTTGCCGATCCGCATAAAGCAATGGTTGCAAACCTTTTTGTGATAGAGTACCATTTGGAGGTCCCGTACTGTCGCCACGTAGGCTACCACCTGGTTCCAGAAAAACTCAATTCGATCAAATAAAATAAAACCAAGTACGAACAATCCAAACCATAAGACAGAATTCGAAGTCCTAGAAAAACGTAAAAGGCAAAATAGTGTAATCAGAAAATGGACTGCTCCCCGTGTACAAAATTCACGACAAACAGTGGTAACAGGTGTCCAGAAGAGTAAGTTTACCCTGTCTGGCGCCACATCCGCCATAGCTGCACTTTATCTGAATACTTTTACAAGTAGAAAACACAAAGAACTAAAAAAAAAACCACTTCAATGCGAGGGCTGTGGGCTATCTGATTCTTTCCCCAAAAAAGATTAATCAATCAAGAAATAGATAAAGAAGTATAGAGATAAAATATAAGTAAGTAGGCCTATACAAAATAATAATAAGAATAGTAACATATACAGACTGAGGAAATAATGGGTATTATCTTGTGTTAGGCAGTAAACATTTTTGTGAAGTAAAAAATAACTAAAAAACGTTCATGACCCCGAAAGTGCTCGCGTACCACCTGGAAGGCCCTATCGTACCTCTAGTGGTACGCGTATCACAGGTTGGGAACCACTGGCATAAAGTAACAATGCGGACATTTTGTCCAAGATACGTAAAAAAATCCAACTTACGACAGGGTGAGAGTTGCCGTAGACTTTACGATCAAATTTACGAATTTTGTAAGTTAAGAATTTTAGTGAAACGCAATTTTTTCGTAAGTTTACGTTACGATAAATTTTTCATCGTAAGATGCTTTGTGAAACTACCCCTTGATACGCATAAAGTATAAAGGCGTTCATTTTGTCAAAGATACGAAAAATTTCCAACTTACGACAAGGTTAGAGTTGCCGTAGACTTTACGATAAAAGTTACGAATTTCGTAAGTTAAGAAGTTTAGTGAAACGCGATTTTTACGTAAGTTTACGTTACGATAAACTTACGCAAATTTTTCATCGTAAGTTGCTTTGTGAAACTGGCCCCAGGTTCGTAATCTTTTCCCAAAGTTCGCTACATGCGGTTTGGAGGAGTTCTATAGCTTAATATATTGAGATGATGCATATCCTGGATTAGACAAATAAAGTGTACATTATCTGGCAACGGTAACCCATGATGAAAGTGCGGCACACCAATATGATCGTTTACTCGTTTCTATTAAATTTGTCAATTTTGTAAACTACCGGTGCATCATGACTTGTTTTGCAAACATTCCAATTAAAATAGTGAATCGATTAGAACCAGAATAAGACGATTCTTTGGTTATTATTGCAAGATAACTAAAATACAAAAGTATGCAACCATTCCTTTGTTTCGTTTTCTATCCCTGTGAATGCCAACCCACAGTTAAGAACTCGTCCAGATCCTTGTGCTCGGATGAGAGTTTAGTAAAACAATATTTTGAACGATATAAAAAAAACGAAACAGAATCATTGTTTAAATCATAATTATATTACCAGATTGAACAACGGCGTCTGTGGTCATTTTAAACTGTCTAATTAAGTTTATTTCAGCTGACAAGGTAAATAATTCAAAACATTAAATTTAATTTTTAAAATTTTATTTAAACTACAAAAACATCAAAATACATCAGAAATGTACTTAAAATAAACCAACACACTATATTTAGTGATACCAACGTAATCTTCAATCGGCTATAGTGTCATTTACAATTCTCCATGCTATGTCTGGATATTTTCTTATGTAGAGCAACTGCCATCTATGTATGGGGTTTTACATCTGTATTTTATCTATTCCTCTGTACAGTAATATATGGCAATATAAAATGTCAGCAATGATTCCAACAGGTTATGGCTATAATGTGTGTAGTATGATTGGACCACGAGGAGATCACTGATTTATTTAGATATCATCATAGTATCATTATATATATTTAAGTGCTGTGTATTCGGTTTGATTGACGCTATGTGCAATATTGACGTCATGAGATAGAGCCTGGTACTGGTTATCGTGATTATAAGATACGTCACCGGGATCTGCAGATCTATTGTCAAGGTGATTTGTTCTGTGTTCGTCGTTTTCAGATAAGTTGTGATTCGTTGAGTTAATATTTGTATTACGATGAAAAACAGGACGGAGGTTGCTATTGGTGAACTGTTCACCAAGGTTTCCCGGATTTTCTTTCTTACCGACTTCTCTTTTGCAACATTTTATTCTAATGCACCTGGATATGAAAAGATGTTTATAAAAGGATAATTATTTAATACGGAGATTATTTCCAAGATAATTGTGTATGGTCGAAGATTGTTACAGAATATCAATTTATACAACTAACTTTTAAGTCTGCAATAAAACCATAAGATGGCAAACTAACCACGTGCTTTCGGTACCGAGCATTGGCCAATGAAAGTTTCTTCCCCCCCCCTTTTTTTTAAAACAATATTTTTATTCAGGTTGTCTGAATGGGATTGGGGAACAGGCTTAGCCTATGTAAAACCCCTCTACCTAATATAATTTGTATACATATATTATTAGTGCAAGATGGGCGTATATACATAGTTACAATGGCAGACACATACATATTATATACATATAATAAAATGGGTGAAAATGTGCAAGTATAGTAAGATTTTTAATAATAATAATAGGCAACATAGGAAGGCTAGCCAAAATTAAACATAAAATACACGATAAAATATAATATGGTCGAGATTAAAATCTTTTTGACATATCTATAAACTTATGGACCTGATTAAAATTATTAGTGTTAACATCGAGACTGTAGGTTGTGGAGCCAAATAGAAGACAGTTTAAATTTTTAAAAACATGCTGTAATTTGTCTATGGTTTCTGTTCGTGCATTTGAATATAAGGAACATCGCAGAAGGTAATGGTCGGGATCTTCAAATATATGACCGCAGAGGCAGGCGGGACTGTCGGCAACATGTCTTAGGAATTTGTGGCCCTGCAGGGCAGGTCAGAGCATCGTAGTTTTAATTTATAATGAAATATTTGAAGTTTCCGGTGACCGTTATAATACAATGAAGGGACTTTGATATCAGATTTGGTTAGAGTTCTATAATTTCTTACAGGGGTTTATTCCACTCTCTTATGCTGGTTGGGATAAAAGATTTAGCAAATTAGCAAAAATTTCAGTACGGCATCGATGTTCTTTTAATTTGTCATCCACATTTTGCGGCGTGGTATCCCCTTGCCAGTGAAGGAGGATGGAGGGCCTGACGAGGACAGCTGTCTAGTCGTTCGGTGGGACTAAAAACCGAGGTCCGCTGTACAGTTTGGCGTTCACGTAAAAGTTCCCTTGACAGTCGGAATTCGATGTAAGAGTCGGCCATAGTGCCGCTTCCTGGGGAAAATTTCCCCTCAATGCACACTGCATGGCGTATGCACGTTCTCATTAGCCCATGAGTACGGAGCAGTGAAGTAGGACGTTTCTTACTAAGTTTCTTTATCGTGATTCCTAACGAGACTAATTATCAAATCTCCGCGCACAGCTGCCCGGAAAATTGTCACTCATAACACTACATGACGCATGCCTGTCTCCATTAGCATAGTTTGTTGCGGAAATGTACGATAAACCCGAATTCATTTCATTCATAAATAAATGTGGTTAAATTAACGTATGAAAGGTCACTAATGTATTTAATTTAAGCCTGCTAAATGTTTTAAGCAGGATATGTGACAAGGATACAAACACTGTCAGTAAAAATCTTAAGGGGTGGGAAATGTGTAATAGGAATCGCCCTTCCCCCGTTACGAGTGACCTATAGATGTCAATATCCCCACCCCACCCGTATTTATGTGCCATGTGGGAAAGTAACATGGGAATAGTTCTACACGAAAATAACCTATGTACATATCCAGGGTCGTGACCGAAAGGCTTCCCACGTGATAATTTTAACCCCAACAAGATTACTACTCAAATCCAACCCGTCTGGTCCGGATAATACCAATGTGAATGAAACTTTAACACAACGGAAATACACATATGTACTTTGTGGAATTAGCTGAAACATAATATTAATCGAATTGATATCCAGCAATGATCACGATACTTACCAAACAACAATTATAATGATTACAATAACCAACAGACATGCCCCACCGACCCCTCCGCCAATTAAAGCAACATCTACAAAGACAAATTTATCAGTTCATTGAAAAGAATAATGCCGACACTCAATCTTCGTACATATTATCTTAACTGTTTATGTTTAGGTGTACCGGTAATTTGACCAATTACTCTTGAACTGCAATAGCTGCAAGTAAATATTGATATATATTCAACTTCTGTGTTTGTTACTGATGTTGTCAAACTTAAAGAACTCTCACCTGTCGTCCCCAATGGTGAATGTTCTGGTGTAGTTTGCTGTGCTGCTGCTGTTGATATCCTTGGGCTGTTATGAATAAATTGTGTATTTACATCATTTCCCCAGCAAGTGATTGAGAAACTGACTTCTGAAAAGGGTGATTTGTGACGGGTATACATATTCTGTTATTTTAAATCAGTTTATTTAAATATAAATCTCCCTCAATTTATGAAATTAACGTCCTTTCCAGTTCGATACGCCTACAATACACTAATAGAATGGATAGAAAAAATGAGAGAGAGAGAGTGAAATGGGGTTTAACGTCCACTCGACACAAACTATGTCATTTCGGGACTAACATATGGTTTAATTTTATTTCAATAATTCGCTTGCGCGTAGGGTCTTTAGCAGTGGGAGGAAACCGGAGTGCCCGGAGGAAACCCCTATCTCCATGCCACATACGCTCACACCAGGGATCGAAACCACAGCCGCAAGTCAGAGGTGACCGGCCAGCTAGAGGTCGAAGCGCGGCACTCTAGACCACTAGGCCGTCCCAACCCCGTTAGAAAAAATGACCCCATGTGCATAAATATGTGGCGCGTACTTAAGATGATGTTAACAGCTTATATATGCAACATATGTTGGCACTAGCAAATAGTAAGACCATTTCCTTTAAATATGGTTCGCCTCGCAGAACAAAGCTGCTCGCCCAATACAACAGAGAAACATATCTTATGTTATACAATCAAATGGTTGGTATAACTACCATACGTCCATTGGGGTACCATAAAATATTTCAGAAATAGATTTAAGACAATAAAAGAAGAAAAAATAATTTACGTGCGTCGAGAGCTGTTAACTGTACACAGAAGCCATTTGAATCAACGGGAGGTGGAGGTAAATGTGTAGTAAATGTTAACTGTACGGATTTATTCTTCCAAAGTGTAAGGGTAAAGTATGGATCTGCACTTTTACAATCCAAACTATTATTATTTCCCGATTGTAAATAAACCACTTGGTATCCACAACCATTGTCACCTTGATGTTTAGACATGTTAATGGCATGTGGGCCTGATGTATTTATCGTGACGTCACACCAACAACCATCACCCATACTACCATTAACAGGTATATTCATTTCTCCACTGGGAATCGTACTATTTGTGCATACTGGTACTAAAATATTTAAAGTTAGTTTAAAAGTTTAAAAAGACATTTTTATGCATACTGAATCGGATTTTTATTTTTAAATCAACGCCACATCTCTCTGAAATGTCAGAAATGCAAAACGCTTCAATATCAATAATGTTTTATTATCATCTCAGGGGATTTTTTTCGCATTATCTTGAAAATTGTCAGCTCTTTATTCAATCTTCCCCAATGACCCTTTAAGTCCGCGTTTCTCAACCTGGGGTGAATTCACCCCCAAGGGGGGAATGGCTCGCGTCGAGGGGGTGAATGACCAGTAACTTCAAAAATGGTCATATATAGGTTGTACAGTTGCTCCAGCAGTCCTATGAGAGGTGAAGTTGCATTTCAAGATTTCAGTTGTCAACTTTTTCTCAATTTCAATTTGAATTGATGATCGTGCTCAATCCAGGCAGCCTAGGCCTCGATCTTGCGATCCGCTCATCAGTGGTGGCCATGGTGATAGCTAGTAAACTATGCTGTGTTAGTGGGAAACGGCGCAGGTGTCCATTGTCATTGTATGGCTAGCTCTCATTCAACAAACGAGTCCCCAATTTAGTTTCATTTTGAATTTTTATACATGCTTTTGATTCCATGGGATTTTGATTCAAAATCACGCCCCCAAAGAAGCGTAAATACCAAGAAGAGTATGTATCGTTCGGGTTCAAGTTGATGACAGGCGCGGATGGTGTCGAGAAGCCTCAGTGTTTCATCTGTGGTAAGGTTTCCGTGCTTTGCGCCTATGGCGCCCCCGGTCAGTAACCTCCTAAAAACTCTGGGGGTAAATGGGTCGGTTGAGAATTTATTTAGGGGTGAACGGTGAGAAAAGGTTGAGAAACGTGGCTTTAAGTAGAGACAAATCTCTGATTTTGATTTTGAAGATAAAGAAAGTGATAGTTTTGCAGACCATACATATAAATTGAATAGATTCAATATTATTCATTGTCTTACCAATATTGTGTTGGCCCATACATTTACCACTAACTCCTGGAATATCAAAACAACAATGGTTGGAATGACAAAAGGTGTTCATCTAGCAGGCAATATTATCTCAGAAGAGGGAGTCAACAATAAGGGATAGTGTGGAGTGGTGCCTTGGTTAGCGTGCAAAAGTAATATGTGATCCAGCTTGATGATAAATTCTGGTATTTAATGGCACAATAGCGGATCTAACCTATCCGAATTATGGCCCTGAATATCTACATAAAATATTAAATGATAAGCAAGCCTTAACAAGATTCTCTGTCCACACAAAATTTGATCGGAAATATAGCGGGTAATTGGCGAATTGTATTTCTGTATTGGTTGAAATAGCACTGGTTTAACGGGAAATACAGCAGCCAACTAGTTCGTAATATTTAATGTGAACATTTCAATCACTGCCCAATGCAAATTAAAGATATTATTCCAAAATGACGACGACATGCTTAACCTTGTAATGTCCAAAATCTGTAGAAGGTAATTTATTCTAATAAATAGAAGATATTTGTCGTTTTAGAGTGAAGCAAGAAAACTTATATTTTCACGAATGCGTAGCATGAGTGAAAATATAAACGTTTTCTTGCTTAGAGATGAAATAAAATATGTTATTCACGACAACACGACAAATGTTCTATTCATTTTATGATTTTACAATCATTTTAGGTAAAACAACGTGGACTACTGCGTCCGCTTGGACAACGCGGGGGGTTAGACCGCTTTACATCTTTATCCGCTTCTGGTGTATGAATACCTTTGAGAATGTAACGAACGACAAGTCGGCGATATTGTTTTCATAATTTTGTCACTAAAAAGTGTTTTACTGGGCGTTTGTGAATGTGTGGATTATTACATTTTTCAGGACATGTTACTTTAACTGATACTGATGTGTTTATTGAAATACATGTAAGTCAAGCGATGTAAAATCATGCCACGAGTCTTGACAACAACACTTCCACGAGCTCGACTCAACGACTTGAACTAGTGACCGTGCGTGGTGAGTTAAATACGTCGCGTATTTGGGTGTGTTTTGACAACTTTACATTAAGTAGTCCCGGCGGCCAGTGGAATAACACTTTTAGTTCACGGATAAAACGCGGTATTCCACTATCATAAAATAAAACAGTGTATCCGAATTACAAATATAGAAAGCAGTATTTTGTATTAATACTTTGAGGATAAAAACAACCAGGCACACAATTTTAAAACTAGCATTAATGACAAACAATATACATTTACACCTACCTTTCGTACAGAAGAGACAAATCGCCAAAAAGGTAAAACCTGCAGCTGCCCTATTTATAGAATTAATATTAATAAGGAACATGTTCCTACCGCTTGTTATCAACTTTAAACGCCTACGTGTATTTTTTAGTTACCCAGGCTATACGCACTTAAACGCATATAAATCCATGAACAAATGGAGAGCACAAAAGTATGTTCAAACTCATCCTTAATGAATGTCTGAAGCATATTATAGGGTATGTCCATAAACGGTTATGTCTCTACATTCATATCATCCATAAACTTGTCCACAGTGTTCAAATATTTTGCATAATACATATATCTGATGTATTCAATTCTTAAGGTCTCGCTTCGCTAAAATTAAAACCAACGAACACGTTAAGATGCAAAAGGTATCCATTGTATTCAAACGTTACTATATGTATTCGCTTATAACGTAATACCGTCTTTGTTGAAAAAAGCTAACCATATCTACATGCTGAAAGTGACAGGTATTCATATACTACGACATGTTAGTAATATGTATGTAAGAGTATAAACTAGGCCAAGACAGGGAAGTATATCACAGGTAACAATATGGGACAGGGTGGTATACATTAAACTGTATGTTTTGTTTAACTGAATAGCAACTACAATATATTACGTTTTTTTTTAAAACAGACACTTATATTTTACCGTGTATTATTACAAAACCTATGTTCTATATTGTATAATAATATAAAGGTTATAACATAGCTAGTACGGTGGGTTGTAATTTGAGTATTTACAATACGTAACTTTCCTTGTCACGTTTTGTAAAATATCGCCTGCTATTGAATTAATATCCGAGTACAGTATATGCGTAATTTTTTAAAAGCAAAAGTACTCGTTCAATAATACCGATTTCTGCTGAAGCTGCTACTAGATTTTGACTTTCAGCAGCAAAGTATTAAGCCGGGATTCCATGTGTACGTACTGCGGAATGCGTAGTAAGTAATGCGTATTTAACACTTTGCACTAAAATGGTAGGAGTTGATTCAATGTACACGTAAAGCGTGATGCGCAGCGCGTAATACGTGTTTCTCGGGACGCTCACAAGAATGTCCAAATACGCAATACGCGTGTATACGGAGACCGGAAACGGGGATTCCCCAGGGGTTTCCAATCGGCAAACCACGTGGTTTGCTAGACAAGCTAAACAAGCGGGAGAAAGTACACCACTCACGCACACATGGAAACTGACAATACGCGCTACGCAACACGCATTCCGCACGCATTCCGAACGCACTGCGTACACATGGAATCCCGGCCTTATGGCAAATAGGGTCGGACGCAGAACGGAAAGTTCTTTGAATCGTAACAAACAGTCTGAAGCCGATCTCCTTGTTAAGGTCGTTTCATATTTAAGGTGAAACAGTGAGACGTTAAACCCTAACTTAATTTCCTTTACTTTAATTTAAAGCTGCAAATAAACAAATTCAAAATGTTCATAAGTAAACGCCTTATAAAAAGAGAACAAACAAAACAGCGTAGGGGGGTTAAAGTCCACCAAAAGTAATCTTTATTTCAATAATTCGCTTGTATGTAAGAAGGGTCTCCTTCCCAGTCATACGCACCCCAACAATAACAAAGCATATGCGTGGATCGCGTTGAGCAGAAACCCCCCAAAAAAGGATCATCTCAATATCAATTTTAATATAACTAAACATTACTTTACAGAACTGGCATTGACTAATATCGTTTATTTCGTTGGTTCCAACCTTTATCGGCAAATGAGGACGATTACCGCTTGACGGTTTGGATTTCAACTTTAGCCTTGCTTTTTTTGTTATCGCTGCGAATGCCTACCCACATCTACTTCATACCTCAGCTCTGGCTGAGGTATGAAGTAGATGTATCGCTGCATGCAGTCTGCCTATTTGTGATGTGAAGACAATTAAATAAAACAAAAAACGAAACGAGATAGGATCAGTATTTTGTTTCCATCAGTTTGATCATATTAACATATTGACCAAAGATGTCTATGTCGTTTTGAACTCAAGATCAGATATATTTCAGCTGATTTAAAGATGTAAATAATTCAAAACATTAGGGGGGTTGCGGTGGTCTAGAGTGCCGCGCTTCGACCTCTAGCTGGCCTGTCACCTCTCGCTTGCGGCTGTGGTTTCGAGCCCTGGTGTGAGCGTATGTGGCATGGAGATAGGGGCGCCTTCTCAACCTCGTGGACACTCCGGTTTCCTCCCACTGCTAAAGACCCCTACGCGCAAGCGAATTATTGAAATAAAATTAAACCATATGTTAGTCCCGAAATGACCTAGTTGTGTCGAGTGGACTAACGTTAAACCCCATTTCTCTCTCTCAATACACTAACTTTAATTTTAAATTTTTTATTTAAACTAAAGCAACATCCAAATACACTAAACGTAATTACAATAAATCAAAACACTTTAATAAATATAAATAAATCTACACACTATATTCAATTAAAGTAAAACACATATAATCCTCAAATTCATTAGTGTCATTAGAATTATATAATGTCATATTGTAATTTACAATTCTCCATGTTATGTCTGGATATTTTCTTATGTAGAGCAACTGCCATCTATGTATGGGGTTTTACATCTGTATTTTATCTATTCCTCTGTACAGTAATATATGGCAATATAAAATGTCAGCAATGATTCCAACAGGTTATGGCTATAATGTGTGTAGTATGATTGGACCACGTGGAGATCACTGATTTATTTTGATATCATCATAGTATTATTATATATATTTAAGTGCTGTGTATTCGGTTTGATTGACGCTATGTGCAATATTGACGTCATGAGATAGAGCCTGGTACTGGTTATCGTGATTATAAGATACGTCACCGGGATCTGCAGATCTGTTGTCAAGGTGATTTGTTCTGTGTTCGTCGTTTTCAGATAAGTTGTGATTCGTTGAGTTAATATTTGTATTACCATGAAAAACAGGGCGGAGGTTGCTATTGGTGAACTGTTCACCAAGGTTTCCCGGATTTTCTTTCTTACCGACTTCTCTTTTGCAACATTTTATTCTAATGCACCTGGATATGAAAAGATGTTTATAAAAGGATAATTATTCAATACGGAGAATATTTCCAAGATAATTGTGTATGGTCGAAGATTGTTACAGAATATCAATTTATACAACTAACTTTTAAGTCTGCAATAAAACCATAAGATGGCAAACTAACCACGTGCTTTCGGTATCGAGCATTGGCCAATGAAAGTTTCTCCCCCCCCCCTTTTTTTAAAAACAATATTTTTATTCAGGTTGTCTGAATGGGATTGGGGAACAGGCTTAGCCTATGTAAAACCCCTCTACCTAATATAATTTGTATACATATATTATTAGTGCAAGATGGGCGTATATACATAGTTATAATGGCAAACACATACATATTATATAAATATAATAAAATGGGTGAAAATGTGCAAGTATAGTAAGATTTTTAATAATAATAATAGGCAACATAGGAAGGCTAGCCAAGATTAAACATAAAACACACGATAAAATATTATATGGTCGAGATTAAAATCTGTTTGACATATCTATAAACTTATGGACCTGGTTAAAAATATTAGTGTTAACATCAAGACTGTAGGTTGTGGAGCCAAATAGAAGACAATTTATGTTATTAAAAATCATGCTGTAATTTGTCTATGGTTTCTGTTCGTGCATTTGAATATAAGGAACATCGCAGAAGGTAATGGTCGGGATCTTCAAATATATGACCGCAGAGGCAGGCGGGACTGTCGCAACGTGTCTTAGGAATTTGTGGCCCTGCAGGGCAGGTCAGAGCATCGTAGTTTTAATTTACAATGAATAATTTGAGATATCCGGTGACCGTTATAATAAAATGAAGGGACTTTGATATCAGATTTGGTTAGAGTTCTAGAATTTCTAGATTCCTAACGAGACTAATAATCAAAGCCTCGTGCACAGCTTCCCGGTATATTGTCACTCATAACACTACATGACGCATGTCTGTCTCCATTAGCATAGTTTGTTGCGGAAATGTACGATAAACCCGAATTCATTTCATTTCCCAACTGTAGTCCATAAATAAAAGTGGTTTAATTAACCAGGCGCGGGTCCAGAGGGGACCCCCTTGCTCAGGCTTGAAAATTTGAAACTTAAATCTATGCGATTTTATTGACGATTTTTAGACCTGTAATTTTGGAATTTACCTTCCGGAAATACGTCAGAATGCACCAATTTGAATCAAATTTACCAAACCCCCCGTTAATTGGTTGAGCGCAATTAGTTAAGAAATTATCAAACCTAGACCCCCCCCCCGCAAAAAATCCTGGATCCGCGCCTGTTAACGTATGAAAGGTCACTAATGTACTTAATTTAAGCCTACTAAATGTTTTATGCAGATTATGCGACAAGGATACAAACACTGTCAGGAATAATCTGAAGGGGTGGGAAATGTGTAACAGTAATCGCCCTTCCCCTTTATGAGTTACATATAGCTGTTAATATCCCCACCCCACCGTATTTATGTACTATGACCAACTATTTATAGGACGTCTTGCAAGGTGAGGAGCTTTCCGTTCTTCTTTACTCCTTAGGTCGCTTTCCGAGTGGAAATCAGAAGACATCGGGGTTATGTTTTACCGCTTTTATGAAATCATTACATCGTACATGTACTAATTGTACTTGTACGTAAAAACCCAATGCCCCGTCAGTGAGTTGGTCCCAAAATGACCTAGTTTGTGTCGAGTGGACGTTAAACCCCATTTCTCTCTCTCTCCCGTCAGTGAGGTACGGTACATTAGCATGGCGCTAATAATAAACGAGCTTCTTTTGCAAAGAGGAAGTCACTCCGAAACATGGACTTAGACAACTAATTAATTATCTCGCATAAGTTTAGAAGGGTGTATAAACGAGAAAAATATTAATGTTCAATACAAGTCTCGTTACTTACCATACTGTGAAAATAATGTTGACTAACAAACTTACACCAAACAATATCCATGGTATCAAATCCTTTACTGTAAAATAAATCGATACAATATAGTACATCCAGCGCTTGGAAAGATCAAATGCCAGATGACCCTAAAGACTAATTAAACAAATACAACATAATGTAACAGTATGGGCATCCTACGTATCTAGTTGTATGGACAAAATAGTTCAGAATATTCAGAAAGATTATTACAAAACCGCACATACTTGAAGAGCACAGGGGAAGAACGATCTAAGTCACTTTTTTTTAACGAACATAGTTAATGGCGCCATATGGTAGCAAATTGTATAACCCTTCTGTGGAACAATCAATTTCAGGTAAAATCCATCGGAGTCACATCAATCCAAGGCCCTTCTGAAATGACCTCCCGGACAAATACGTCAACCGCACCCTTTATTTGACCAAAATTTGGATGAGAAGTTGAAGTCAGTTGTTGTACTGGTATAATGATTCGTATTTTACTTCATTTTGAAGTTGAAATTAAACCCACTTGTTGTTCTGTTCGCGTCAAGCATTCTCGTCTAAAAGTTCATATGACCTTTTATGCGAAAAGACAAAAATGTGTCTTTGATCGTTCTTCCCCTGAACTCTTCACTCATTTATTGCTAGGTCCCCACCGTCGTAAGATGTGCTATAATAGGATTGTCCCTATTGAGTCATTGATCTGGTTAGCGTTGTTACGTTCGAAACGATCAACATGACTGCTACAACTGACAGTAATATATGATAAAACCTCATATGATTACCTCGATTAAAACCACGATTTCAATCGTAGCGCAAATCATGATGGTGGGATCCTAGTCTACCGAGATATCAACTCCGTACTGGCCGCGAGCTTCCACGCACGGGTTTCTAATTTGGTTCAATATTCTAAAGCAAACCACTGGATACAAAACACAGATAAGCAAAAAGTGAAGCACAGATGGTACCCATCACCAAATCAATCGCTTGATTGTGGAAACATTTCTACTCTAAATTCCAGTTGATTTTTCCTTTTTGTATTTTTCTAGACACAGAGTGCTTGTTATTTATAAAATATGTTGCATTATATTGATATAGACAAAATTCATTAATCATGCGGAATGTTTATTGTGAGAAATATCACAGAAAACAGTCGCCTGCAAGAGCTTTGAAAATATGTTTGATAGGTTACTACATTTCTTTATTCTAGTGTTAGGCAAACAGATTTTTTCAGGTCGAGTTGACAGAGCAAGAATACCTAGTGGAACAATTAATTCCAATATACTATACTCAAATTATATATTACGTACTTGTCGAAATAGTGTCAGCGATAGAACTGTTGGTTGGCGTAGTTGTAAATTCCCCGTCCGGTCTTGTTGTAATTGGTATGACCGATATTGATGACTCTGTTGGGAATGTTTTCTGGTTACATGATAGTGTAACTTGAGAACCTATAATATGATGGTAAATTATATTATCATAGTTTTTTTTTATTACTTCGCAATATGCCTGACAAGTTATGTTAAGTATGTGATGGTGTCCCTGTACCATTATGGATCATAAATATATAGAAACCTATGCAATGCGGTTTCAGCTTTTGAACTGGAATGGCTAGAACGGTTATCTCTTACGAAGTATTCGTTTTTATTTGTAGTGAACAATGTGGCGTGGGATACAGTGATCGGCATTCCGTGATACATTCCTATGTTTCCTTATTGATTAAATCTGTTATTATGAGTGTTCGATAATCGACTGGCATCAACCATTACTCGCCAATAAAAGCTCTTAGTATGGAATGTTTATGCACAGTACAATAATGCAATTGCGACCAATGACGTAGTATCGACACAAAAAGAAAAGAAGAATGAACAACAAACTAAGAAAGTAGCAGTATTGAACACCAAATGTCATAGGCTGGGTTCTGTCATTGTATATTTTAACACCATTTAAACAGTCACATGGATATCCGATGATTATAGTAGGGAAATGGACACGTGGCTAGAATATCTCGATGTCCGGACACAATTCTCCTACTTCTCATTACACCAGTAACCATGGAAATAAATTTACCATGACACCGAATATCTGAGAATATCATTATTCTAATCAAAGATAATCTAACTGATAACGAACTGACAGAGCAGCCTTGGCCTTATCCTTGAATTACTGATCTTTGTATTACTAACCTGGGGTAGTGGTAGCCTCTAAACATGTGAGAAATCCAGAATCTGTGTTTGGATATATTCCAGGTATCAATTCGATTTCTATCACATCTTCGTTATCTACGCTGTAGGAGTAGCCGTTATATCTAGCACAGGAAAATTCCCCAATATTGTTTTTATGTCTGATTGCAAGTTCATATTGGCATCCGTCAGTTGTCGCATTTATTGGTGAAAGCTGGAAATATACAGTCTGTTGGGGTTGTCCCGTGAACTTCAGAGTACAGTTACAATGGAGATTATCCCCTGGGGTTCTTGTGCTGGATAAATATACAGTGCGTCCAGTCAGCGATTTACTCTCGCACACTTCTACATATGGAACTAAAACAAAACATTCGTAATATCAAATTTGTCAAAGAATGGTATTTTTGTTTAATGTGTTTCCGAAAAAGGGACAATTTGACTGACTAATTCAGATTAGACAACTATATATTAATACTATTTCCATAATCCTTATACTACTATACTCTGGTACTAATAATAAAATATATTAGCAAGTAGATGAACATAGTCTGTTTCTAGCCGAATAACAATTTTCGCTGAAACATGTTTGCAATTATTAATTAAATGACATTATATTGTTCAATCGTTGGCGATACAGATGACCCAGAGACTGATTAACACAGATCTGACTCTCGCGCTCTTTTGAGTTTCGAATATATTGATGGTGTCGGGGATAAGTGCGTTGAAGACCCGGCTAAAATAACAAAGTGTATAGTTTACGTATTATAGTCTCATTTCTGCATACTCTGTTCTCCAGTCAGTTGGGTACTTAATGTCTCCCAATCAGTTGGGTACTTGTCTGCGTTTAGAGTTCTATTGATAGATAGTGAACTAATATCATATCTCGAACTTTAAAAACAACTTTGCGCCGTCTGATACCTCGGATTATATGGACATGCATATGTGACGTGAACTAGATATGCTGGGTGTGTTATTATCAATATTTACTTTTATTTGTGATGTATGTAAATACCAATACATACAATGGTGACGTGAAATAGATGTGTGGATTGAAGCTATTCATGCCAATAACAATATTTACATTTATTGCAGGTGGCGTATCTAAATATGTATACAAAACGTTCACATTAAAAATAATTTAGATTTAAATAATAATAAGCATCCTTATGGGAGAGGTTTACACTATTTATTTGTAAGCTACACAATTTGTAAAGATACACAAAAATTGTTGATGTCGCAACACGTGCAGTATGGAAGTGAACATTTTAAAGGTTAACCAGGAATTAGGATGCGCCAATTGTAAGTTAGCTTACTTTATACCCCGAATCTTTTTCCTATACTGATTAAACATTACTAACCATTCTGTGATGAACAAGAAGTAAACCCAGACTCTGAAAGATACAAATATTATTCACGTTTATACCAGGGACATTCTTTATGATGGTTGTTTTAGACATGTTTAGATATTTGTATTTGACAAGGTTATCTATGTCGGAATACCCCGTACAGAGAGAGAGAGTACAACACGGATATATATATATATATATATAGAAAGGGAGTTTAACGTCTACTCGACACAAACTAGATCATTTGGGACTAATATATGGTTCAATTTTATTTCAATAATTCGATTGCGCGTACGGGTGTTTAGCAGTTGGGGGAACCGGAGGAAACTCACGAGGTTGGAAAGGCGACACAAATCCTTGTCACATGACATGCGGCCAGGGAATCGAAACCACACCAGTTGACTCTATGACAGAAACATTCCGCCATCCACCCCACCCCAACATGAATATAAATCAGGTTTAGCGTCTAAATTGTATGCCCAAACTTGGCTATTGACCACGGTCATGCACTATATAATATGAACTATTCTTATTTCGATTACTAACTGCAAAGGGATCTTTAACGTTCTGGCAATGGATCATCTGAATCACACGAGATATTTTTTTTTTTGACTGCAAGGGGATCTTTAACGTTCTGGCAATGGCTCATCTGAATAGGACAAGATGTTTGTTTTTGACAGAAGGTTGGAAAATCTGGATAAACTTTATCGGATATCACCTGGTTAATGAGCCAGCATCATATTCACCTTGGTTCCCGAGAAGATACAAAAAGACACCATTAATACGAAAAAAGATGATCTTATCTAGACAGCTTGGCTGGACAGTAACATGACCAATATTACTTGGGAAAAGCTATTAACCAATAATAGAACAGGGCTTACTTACCGACAGGAACAAACTGTATAAAGTGTATTAGTAACACACACGTTACGATCCTCCTGTAAACCATAGTTATAGTAAAACTTAGTTTATGGTGGCTATCATCCACTAAATAAACATTTCAACTAAATAATCTCAATTAAATTAAATATCTATACTATAAAAACAGCCTTTTGCAATAGTCACTGATCTTAAAATCTTAACTAGGCTGTCTCAATTTTATTAAAGACAGTATGTAAATATAACGAGAGTTGCTAACAATAATCGTCCCTCTCGTTTTATATGTTTAAGGCGTTTTCTGTACAAAACTTCCTCATTTCAGATAAAAATAAAATCGTAATTTCCCTTATTGAAGGTAAGAAAAGAATTAAACACTGATACATTTTACCTACACATGTGTGATCAATGATTTTTGTCAAGAGAACGGACAGGGGTGAAAGTGGTTCAAATTTACAAGAGATGTGCAATCATCCAAACTGAAACACCTTTCTAGTAAACTTTTTTTCATATAAGAGTACATATGGCTATTATGTTCTATATACGAGTAAACGTCCAAATGTTTATCAGTTTAAGGTGCATATTATGGTCATTGAGATACGAGAACTTATAACGAAATCATTATCTTATTACAAACAACACTATAAAAGATAATGCCGGTGTCCGGATAAACACCGAAACAATTTTAAAGGTAGGATACATGCATCCATACATGGGATGAACTGCATTAAGGGCCGTACCTAGCCCCCCCCCCTTCAAGAACAAATTGACAACCTTTCAATTGTAAAATAATACACTTGATTATGATCACACAGTGATGCTCTTCTAAGGTACTGATCAGCCGGTCGGTATAAAGGGCGCCAAAACGCCATTGGGCACCTGGTTCGGTTGCCCTGGTCCATATTTTTTATATCACTTATATGGAAACTATATGGTACCACAACAGGGGCGGATCCAAGTGGGGAGCACCAGGAGCAAATGCCCTTCTCAAAAAAATTTGCCGTCCCTGAACAAACTGGCCGAAAAACGTGCTTCCAGAGTAGGTTTCCGGTAGTCCCGGATGCCAGGTCTATTATATTAATATGACAGACGTTAGCAGTCGACAGGAGGTGGTGCAGTTCTTACTACAATATTAAAGTTAATTAATAAATCAGTATGTAATCTAACGTTTACTCTGTCGAACATTTGATCAATTTCAGCGTAAATTAGTTTATAATAAATATCTTGGCTTTCAATTTGTCACTTTGTTTGCGCTACATTCGCGGTAATCTTGTTTAGACTGATTTCTTTTCATCCGTCTGTCAACCCTTGAAATGCCCTGGCCGTTCCTGTCCATTCCTATTAACAAGTAGGTTATTACTTTAAAATGAATGAATATAACATTCTATCCTTTCCTTGTTCTACGGCTATTTTGGATTTCTTGCCTTCTATATTTACCGTTAAATCAGTTCTTAATACCTAGCATGTTTGGCGCAATATCGCCCGGTTGGAGCTGACGTGCCATAAAACTCTATTTCATTCATTCATTTATACCTAGCCTGTAGTGTTAATCCCTAAGAAAGGTATTATAGCTCAAGTTTAATCACGAAATAAAACAGAAAGCCGGGATGATTGATCCGCGTCTGGACATCTAGTACCACTTCTCGGTTACGGACTTCTGAAACAAGGCTACGGCGATTTCCATATTTTTGTTTTAGAGAAACTCTTATATTCTTTTCGTCCACCAATTCAACCAATATTTGAGTGATAAACAAACAGAAGCAAATTTTGGCAAATGAAATTTTCCTATCCGTATCGTCACGTGATACGTTGCGTCAATATAGCTTTAGAGTTTTGGCAGATTTTCACGGCGTGTACATATGGGTAGCTGAGCTGAGCATAGTTCTATTACAGCATGATGTCCGTTCTCTAACAATGTCACCATCAGTACAAGCCAAGTGCCTAGCGTAGTATACAAATTCCTGAAGTCAGTAAAATTTGCTGGATAGGAGCTGAGCTATTTAAAATTTGGTTTCACTTGTGTATCATTTCAGAAAGTATATACCCTTTTTAAATATTTGCATTCCCCCCAAAATTTAGCACGTAGGTCATGCAGACATACAGACAAAGAAATACGAAAATTCTGCTTAAAGTTCATCAAAAATAATGATTGAATTCCAGTTTTTATCATGGTTATAATCACATCAAATATATATACACCTTCGTGTTCTAAGATACACACAGATTCATAAAATGGCTAAGGCACAACAATTCAGCGTCTAAAAGGAACAAATAATACAACGAGGATACACGGACTTTTAAAGCTGTTCGATTCTTGATGTTGTATTCGTATGCCGTATCATGTTTGAGAAATACACATGCATTGAAGACGTCACACGCAAAATCGACCAGGAATTTACGCTTGACAAAAGTCTCTATTCTCTCGGGCACCGTGTCCCTTCACCTTGAAGCAAACGTATCTTAACTGATCCATTAAAACGCTCGTCTCCCGCTTTTTAAATGAAAACTCCCAGCAACGTTACTACAAACGGACAATATCCAATACTCACTGCTGATCAGTGCGAAATGAGACAAGGTTTTGTAAAATTATGATCTCTGTTAAAATTTCCTGTCAGTGGTCCCTGTCATTTTGCTTTGGCCTGCTGATTAAGGCAGGTTGAAATTGGAAATGTGAACTTGGACTAGTCAAATTACTACTAGTATTGGGGTAATTTTACCCCAACTCACAATTATGTCCCAAAACATATATCTGGGGAATTTTTTGAGTTTAATTTCATTATTTTATTTTTCATTTCTTTTTTGAAAGGTGACCATTTTCGACAAAAATATATTTATCATGGTGATCTTTTTTTAAATGAAACATTAACTCAATCACTTCAGGTTACCACCTACCACCAGTAAAAGAGTGTGCCGCTTTCATTTAATTTTTATTATTTTCAATTATTTGAAATACCGGTATGTCAAAACTAAGTTAAACACTAACGGATCGTTAATTTGCCAACCTGTCGTTTGTTAACGGCCCGTTAAATTTCTGTTGCTGGAAAGTCAATTCCATTAACGGATTCATTAAAGTTAATCCTAGAGAAGGCTGTTTGTTCATTGGCTAAATTTTAAATTTGCATATATATAATGTGAGAGAGAGAGAAATTGGGTTTAATGTCCACTCGACACAAACTATTTCATTTCGGGACTAACATGGTTTAATTTTATTTCAATAATTCGCTTGCGCGTATGAGTCTTTAGCAGTGGGAGGGAACGGGAGTGCCCGGAGGCAACCCACAAGGTTGAGGAGGTATATATATAATGTACATGTATATAACAACTTCATAGAAGTCCTTAACAAGAAACTGAAGACAGTGGGACAACTAACTATGCAGCCTGTTCACACAACTTGATTAAAGACAAAAAGATAATTTACTACAGAAAAAAATATAGAATACTTTATTTTTTCCTTCAGAAATTTAAGCATAAATCTGTATGAAAAATTATGAGATTTTTACTACAGAATATTTGGGGCCATTATTTTCTACAAACCCCCAAATTCTGCAGAATGCTTTTATCGTATAGAAATTGGAATAGCCCCCGATCGCCCAACCCTCTAGAACTAGATTGTTCTATAGAAAATTACACTAGTAATCTACATGTATGACTTATGCTGTAGCCAACTTAAACAGATAACGGAACCCAACACCTCCGTTAACTATAACGGCAAGTTAACGATACGTTAAAGTTAATGGAGCTGCCAGCAACAACCTTTCTCTCCGTTAAAGTTGACGATCCATTAACCCCATGTTAACGGATCGTTAAAAGTTAACGGACCTGTGAGCAACCGGCCCCTGGCAATTTACTTTTAATTTCGGTGGTCGAATTGGCTCTTTGAACCGTAATTGGGTTTTAAGTAGCTAGCGCGGCTTCCCTTCAGCCAATCGCGCACTCGCTCGACCTGGCGCACATGCATAGGATGCTAGGTATTACTAACCTTGTATTCTGGCATAAAGACGCTCCTTGCAGTATACTGCGGCTGGTGTGGTTGGCTGGTTACTTACATCTGAATAACCTTTTAATTAGAATGCCTCCTAAACGTGTAGCTAACCGAAAATCGACGAATGCATGGGAGAACGAAGAAGAAATGGATCGACAACCTAATCACTGTGACCATACACATCAATACCAGGCAGATATCGAAAGTTTAAATGTATCTGCTTACTCTTAGAAATGAAATCCAGGGACGATGTCTATCCTATTTCGCTATGTGGGAAAGGATTCACATAAACTGAAGCCCCCACTCCCTTTTCCAGACGTGGCTGATTTAGCCCACGCTGAAAGAAAACAGGGACAGTTAAAATTATGTCTTCACTCTGTTAAAGACGTTATAGCAAGGTATCCTGACCGGGTCCCGTCGTTTCTACCAGTAACTTTGTTTGCTGATACCCAACTGTCTGCTGAAATATTAGAATTCAAGCGTGTCTAACCGTGTATTAAATACATAGTAGCCAGTGCGAGAGAGAAAAAGATTCAGAAAAAGACCAGCAGTGTAGGCTAAGGTTCTCGGATTGGTGAAAGAATTGAGAAGATTAGATACCAGTTGTAGTATAGTATGAGTTATGTGCATTGTAATTGAACGAACTGAGAACATTCGTTAGCCGCTTTTATGTTGCTTAGTGTTATTGATTTGCATAACGAATTCAGAAGATTTGATAACCACATTAATGTTGCTTTAGTTTGCATAATTGTTATATTTTTTGCAAAGCCGGCTTTGTTTGCCTTTGGTAAAGTCTTTACCAGTTCATAAACTGTCAAATTGTACAGCTTTGTAAAGCGAAAAAAGAAATCAACAACAATGGGATTGAACGTCAGAGCTTAGCTTTCAATGTTAATTTACGTTTGTAATTATTGTCATTTTAAACTGTACAGTGTTCGTAGTTACTGTTTTAGTGGATGTGTTGGCCTCACATCTATAAAAAGTCATGTGAAAAGTAGCCATGTATGGAAAAGTGTTTCATCACAAGATGGAATTGCTAAGGGAATTGGCTGGAGGAATTTGCAATACATTTGCCTTTAATCAGAGAAAGAGACTTTGTTTTCCACGTAAAATGGTCTTGAAACCTATTTCCTGTCCATTTCAAAATTGTTATAAAGGATCATTTGCGATAAAGTCACCCTTTACTGACCTGAGTAAATGACAAGACTTGCATGTATCTGACAATGTAAGTTTGGGCTCAAACTCTGTAGACTTGCATGTATCTGACAATGTAAGTTTGGGCTCAAACTCTATAGACTTAATGTCCAGGATAATATTGTGGAAAGCATAGTGGACTTTTCCACTTACTAAAGACATGTTTTTTACTCGTACCTGTCAGTACCATTGATTTGATTCGGCCTGGCTTTTCAGACCTACATGGGCTATCTGAAGAAAATATTAATGAATTGATCAAGTCAGTTATCGAATCGGATGCTCATTGCAATATTCTTTCTACTCGGAATATAATTTGCTTGGATTATAAAAGAAAAAAATTCATTAAGGAGAATTTCAAATATGTTGAACCAGTCGAAGTGAATCTAGGTTTAAATGAAAGTAATAATTATTATCTACTGATGGTGTTCAACAACAAGTTTTTGACTTTGGTGATAATGTTTCCTGTGACATAAGTGATGACGAGGCCTTTAAGAAGAATGCATACTTTAAAAATAACCCTATTCCAATAAATAATGTAATGTATCAAGACACATTTGAAATCGTTCATCCTTTGGGTTCGCAAGGAAAAACAAAACTCGAAAGTTTAGCCTTTTTCTTTAATATCGCAGATTAAACGATCATAAAAAGGGTAATATTGATTCCTTTCTATTGGCAATGTTATGTAATGAAGTTGACTTCGAGTATTTTGGGAATAACATCTTAAAGCTAGTATTGAGAGATTTAACAGAGCTTTTGCATGGTGCTGTCAGAAGTTGGCCTCGTCGAAGCCTTGGGAGACACATGTTGGGTGCTTTTAAAAACAGTTTTTGAAATGTGGAATATCTTTGTAGATATTCATCATGACCAAGGAGTCTTTTCAGAAAGATCCATTGTCTGTTAATTGCACTGTTTTGAGGGATAAGAAAATTTATGAAGATTGCATTTCTTACATAGACAGTTATGATATTGAACACAAAATGGGAATCGGGTCTAATGGTATATTCCATTCATCGGAAGGTTTTTATGTATGCAAGCAATCCTGGTCACTACCCTGTCATTCGAAATTATAAGAATTGTATACATATGACCAAACGTCTTGCCGAAACACACCAGCTACTACAGGCATACTGTCATGAAGGAAATCTTTTGAAGTCAGACTTTCACGGATGATACCAAGAAGATTGTTGGATAGATTGAAGATAGATTGTTTTCAGTGACGTGATGTGTCTGAAGTAGAGATTATTAAATATGTGACTGTAAATAGCATTGTTTTAAAAAAAGGCTAGTTATTAATACTTTATGTTTATTAACCTTACGACTTTCTTGCATTTAGGTTAATAAAGTTATGCGTGTTCATAAAAAATGAACGATCTTCTATTGGTGTCAAATATAATTCAGCAAGATCAGACTTGGGCTTGTACCCTATACTGGCTATACATTATCATGATGTTCTTAAATATCCTTTCTGTCTAAATACATACATGCAACTAAAACAACAGATACTATAATCAAAATGAGTTAAGGTGTTATCGTTACTTTTCACCGAGTTAATGACATGTTTTGGTGTCTTGAATATGAAGTTGTAACATGACTCGTCGTTAATGTCTGGGGTCGTGTTTCTAAACAAGTAATATAATATCTATCACGGCTAAATAGAAATGAAGTTTTAGTTCCCTACTAACCGGGCTAATGGAGACGGGCATTCATCATGCAATGAGGGAAATTTAACCGGAACAGCCGTGCTAGGCCCTACTTTTCTTTCGAATGTCAACTGCCAAGGGGTCCTATCTGACTAGCAGAACCCACGCTAAAAAAAATTGTATAATGGTGTATTTTATGCAAACAGGATTTCAACTGAGTGACGAATGTTTACTTAATTTATACTTAGGTTATCCAAAAAGAAATCCTGAAGGTATCGCAGACACGATCGTGCCTCCTCTATGCGTTTTAAATAAAACAACAGATTTCTTTCTAGACAATATATACTAAAAATGCAAAGACGAAGACAATTTAACTTGAGCCTTCCCATAGGGCTGCGCCAAATGCTAGAAAAGCATTACACCTAACAGCGTATCTGATGATTTAAATGATTTAAGATAACTGCCAGGAAAAAGACACAACCTCATTCCCTTTCTTATTGTTACAACAAATCAGTACAAATCAGTGTATATTAAATCTCTAAAACATTAAGGCATTTCGCAACAGTACAACCAAGAAAGGAAATTCGGCCATATTGACATGTTAATTTTGGCTGGGTGTCGTTTTCAAGTATGAGTATTGTGCATCTAATATTGGCCGGGGGAGTCCACGCATCCCTACTGCATCACTTGTAGTTGTTTGTAAGTTTAGGTGGGGGTGCCGAATGGTTGTATCATAATGTTTGACATTGAGCTAACTGGCATGGATTCGATCCCCCGGTTGTACGTGGCATATTACAGACGATCTACAATTATACAAGAGAGAGAGAAATGGGGTTTAACGTCCACTCGACACAAACTAGGTCATTTTGGGACTAACATATGGTTTCAATTTTATTTCAATAATTCGCTTGTGCGTAGGGGTCTTTAGCAGTGGGAGGAAACCGGAGTGCCCGGAGGAAACCCACGAGATTGAGAAGGCGCCCCTATCTCCATGCCACATACGCTCACACCAGGGATCGAAACCACTGCCGCAAGCCAGAGGTGACCGGCCAGCAAGAGGTCGAAGCGTGGCACTCTAGACCACTAGGCCATCCCAACCCCCCACAATTATACAAATATAATACGAGTGTCATGATAAAGTCACGTGATCTCATTATTTGGGAAATACCAGTTTTAATGGTTGAAAGTCTTCATTATTCAGTTCACCGAACTACCAGATTTGCCATGGTCTGCAAAGAGAACCTTTTGCCCACAGCTGAAGCAACTCAGATATAATAAACATATGAAGACATAGACCTTTTCTAAAGTACGATTTAATTGATGATATAAAATCAAGAATGAGCCCAATCGTTGCCATATTCATTTAAACGGAATAATTATTTATTTACAATTAAAACGGAATAATTATTTCTTTATATTTAAAACGAAATAAACAATTCGTTTAAGTGGAATAACTAATTTACATCTCTTTAATAGTGATAGATCTTACACAAATTGTAACATTTTTTACGACCAGTTAGATGCTAAGGATTGGGTTTCCTCGTTTTACTAACTACTGCATACACATTATTTACACCCTGGTTCGGTTTCAAGGCGAATTGAGTTTGGTCCAATTCGTCGTCGCCCGTGTTATTATGGATATCAGGCGCGGAATTGGGAACAGAATCTGCGCTCACATATAAATCATTTTCAAGAATGATCATGTCGTCGGGGGAGGGTGTTGATTTATTGTGGTCAGCAGTCACAGCCGATGGCTGTACATCATTAGTGACAAATCCATGAATCTGTACATGTTCTGGATTTGACTTCTTTGATGTATGGTTGACTGACGATGTGACAGATCGTTGCACAGGTTGTAAATCTGAGGTAGGGGAGACTGTGGATTGGTTTTTATCATCGTCATAACTAACATACAAATCATTATCTATAATAACCATTTCATCCTTCTCACGTAAATTATTGAAGTTGACACTTTCTGTTAATGTATCAGGTGGTTTATCGTAGTCATTGTTGCGTCGTCTCTTACACGAACTGAAAATAAATGAAGTCCTAAGGGCTTGCAAATCCAGTCTTCCATAATGACAATACATACTGTCAATTTCTACCTTCATTGAAACAATTAAACAACTCTTTGACAAAAAGTCAAATCACCCCCAAGACATTCTACTGTAATATGACGAATAGTCAGATATACAGCGTATACTTAATACTTTATCAGTGTCTTTCCGATTCTAAAACTGACGATATAGATTCCCTTAGTATAATGAATTGTCAGCTATATTTGAGTAATATTGTATATAGGTAGTCCTGATTTTTTTAAAATGTGTTTATCCAGTGATTTGAATGACGAGTACATACCATATAATGACTATAATAACTACCAGTAACAGTATCCCTCCTCCTATACCTCCACCAATAGCAGCAACTAGAAATACAACAATATAGTATATATCCCGACCAATAGCATCAACTAGCAATACAACAATATATAACCCAACCACAAAGGCTTTTTATAGCTGGAGGCGCCAGCCTCCTCTCGAAAAAAAATTGGAAAAATAAAACGGGAGAAAAATGCTAAAACCGATGAGAAAAATGAAAATATGCCCTAGTTAGCGGGCCCTAAAGGCAGACAAAAGGGCCCCACTTCTGACAAAAGGGCCCCTCTGACCTAGGGAAAGGGCCCTGAGTCCGAGTTAATCGTTTTCTATACACTGTTAGTGTCGAATCCATTGAATATAGTCATCACATTGGCATCAATCAAGACCCCCCCCCTCCCACGCGAAAGAGGGCCTTCAAAATTGTATAGCCTCCGCCATGATAAACCTTAAAACGCCCCTGCCCAACCGATAGCACTAAGTAGAACAATGTGCACTTCCACCAAGAGCATCAACTAGCAATATAACAATATATAACCCAACCGATAGCAGTGAGTAGAATAATGTACACTTCCACCAATACCATAAACTAGCAATATAACAATATATCAGCCAACCGATAGCAGTGAGTAAAATAATGTGCACTTCCACCAATAGCATCAACTAGCAATATAACAATATATAAGCAGCGAGTAGAACAATGTACACTTCCACCAATAGCATCAACTAGAAATTCAGAAATATAACAAGAATAGATCAAATATCTGTGGAGTTATGAGTGGCAGATAAGAGAAATGTGTGAATAATTATAGTAAGATAAACGTAAGAATAGAATTAAAATTATATTGAATGATATAAGTATTTCAGAAAGCAAGGGTGATTTCGATATATATGATGATGTTATTGGGTGTAACATCTACACCAGAGATGCTCAGCCGTTTTCAATTCATGAGATAAAATCATCCATGTTTTCATTATTTGGCATACGATTAGTTGTTTGTATTACATCATTATTATCATGCGATGCAATTTGTCACTTGGAATGGTGCAATGTGTGATAGGTGGAGCCCGTGATATAAACTATGTTACTGAAATCAAAATATCACATGTATATAAGCACTTGCATTTCCGACTTTTTCACCGCTGGTTTTGCTACTAAGATACTAGTGCTTGTATAATGAGCCGCCTCACAAACTACCGACGGTCATCGCACTTTTAGCCGTGATTTACTGATTCTACCTGGTATTTTCATCACAGGCGATTGATTTGTTACTCCATTGATTGTTGTTTGCACATCTGATGCAGTGGTTGTGGATGTCCAGGTCTGTGCTGTCAACGTATGGCGTTGAGTAGCTTCTGATATTTTTAAAATTGATACTGCATTTGGTGAGGTTGCAGACGATGGCAGGGTTGTTTGATGTGGAAGAGTTGAAGTTAGTGAAGATGATCTGTGAGTTACTGAAGCCGATAACGAAGGATCAATTTCGGTTGTGGTTGGTGGTGGTGGTCTATTAATATCCCAGCAATGTATGTTAAACTTTACATCTGAAAAAGCCCAGTACAATATCTACAAAAGAACGGCCAATTATAAAGAAGACTTAACCATGTTTATTTATTTATTTTTTTATCTCGAATTATTTTTTTTTTGATCTCAAATTAGTTTTTATTTATCTCAAATTAGTTTAACATAAGCATTAAAACATTGTATTAATCTCACCTTCGTTTTGGCTTATCACTTGTAAACAAAAGCCTGCTGTAGTTGGTGGGTTTGATGTCGAATCTCTTATAAATCGTAGACGTTGAGATTGATTCTGGCTTCGTGTATTAGAAAACGACCCAAACCTCAAACAAGTTATACCCGAGGTAGAAGTTTCATAAAGAACATCAACTCGGTATCCACAATTTGTATTATTCTGTGCATGCCTTACATAGATGTGATACAAAGTTGAAGGATCTGGCGCTTGCACAACGGTGATGTCACATAAACAGCCTTGACCTATACTACTGTTAACAGGTATCAACATCTGATTGGTTGGTATGGTAACATTGGAACATGGTGGAACTGTAAGGCAATGTAATTTTGATTTAACCATCTACTTTGTGAAAGATGAATTCTGCTTTGTCCAGAATGTCCACGAATACCCAGGTAGACTTGGTCACTCTTATAGGCATTTTAAGGAATATCAGAGCTTTACATAAATTTGTTTGCTAATGGGTCTGTCACACTATTGGGGCTGTCTCACATTGACGTATAGCATCAGCATATGCCGACGTATGAGAAATTTAGCAAGCATGCTGAAATACGATGGTATAGGTTGCTTTACGCCGAACGCGGCCCAAAATTTTGTGCATGCATGAAATTTTCAGCGTATGCCGACGTATTGCTTACACACCAAGAGGACGCTCGTTGTGGACGCATATATAACGTACTTCTAACGCGCTGAACGAGTATATAACCCATGCGTAACTTATTCATAACTGAACTCCAACGTAAAAGTAACTCATACAAGCATGGCAGCGAATGGTTAGCGTTCTTGACTTATTCGGAACTCGTGCAAAACGTGTTGGAGCATACTTCGACGACTGCGTGACGTCAGATATAAAATCGGAGGGTACGCCATGATTGTAGACCTCTGCACATGCGCATCTCTACACACGTTTCCAAAACATCTCATACGTCGACATACGCTGATGCTATACGTCAATAGAGACTTTTGGCAAGCGTAAATTTCTGGTCCGTATCGATTTTGGGTGTGACGTCAACAATGTTTGTGCATCTCTCATACGTGATACAGCACACGAATACGGCAGCACGTATAGAACAGCTTTCATACTAAAAAGGTCCGTATAACATCGTCTTTTTACCACTTTTAGACGTTGAAATGTTGTGTCATGGTGTTTTTTTTATGAATCCACGTGTACTCTAGAACACGAAGGTGTATATTTGATCCGATTTTAACCATGATAAAGACAGGAATTTAATGATTACTTTTTATGAGATTTTCGCAGAATTTTCATATTTTCCCGTCGGACAATTTGCATGATGGTTGATCTAAATTTAGGGAGTACTGGTGTTAGTCTTGGTAGACAACTGCCACCATGCTGTATTAGAACTAAGCTCAGCTCAGCTACCCATACTTACACGACGCGAAAGTCTGCCAAAACTCTGAAACTACATTGACGCAACGTATCACGTGGCGATACGGATACGTGATACGGAAAATTCCACTTGCCAAAAGTCTCTAATGTGTGGCAGCCCTATAATAATATTACATAATGACAGATGTTAGAGATGCGTCGCGCCACCTTGACACGTGATATAAACCTGTCTGCTATCGACTTCCTTGTGTCATTATGTAACCTTAACTTGTTTAATTTAACTGTCTTTGATAAGTAAACTCTATTGAATGTTAAACCTGTTATGATACATTAGCCAGGTGTCTAATACGATCCTTTGTTTTGAAGGGTTTATAAACAAAGAAAGGAAACGACATAGTCAGTCAGAGGCTAGGCGGGCGCTTAGAAGGTACCTGATGGGTACTAGGCAGGGGGTACTCAGGAGACGAGACGAGAGCTTCTGGAGTTAGCACACTCGTGCTAAGACATAACTCCCTCCATACAAGTTAGTTCTGGGGTCGTTTACTTTACGATGTTTGTACCTAATATGTAAGAAGCAGAATAAAAGTAGTATTTGAAGTTATACCAGTGTTATCATCAAGAAGTTGTTTTAAAGACCCAATCCTGCCACAATATCTTGTGGTACTAGCGAGCCCCAGCGTTTATGTGTGACTTCACGTGGTCCTCAAAGTAAGCACTAGCACGTTGTGCGTAAAGCCGGTCGTCCACGAGCAAATTTTCTTTGACAAATTTCTTTGAGGGTCTCTTCAAATTTTCTTTGACCGTGTACGAAGCCAACAAATAAATTTGACGATCGCAGCGCCACGTCACATGGCTGGTCGGAACTGAAGATTCTCCGCCTGAAGGAACCAAATTCATTGAACAAAAAGAAAGCCAGCTTGTGTACAAAAAAATTCAGAATAGTGATTTCCCAGCGTGATTACGATGTATTTGACGCGCAGAAAAGCGACCATGGGTTGTGGAATAGGTGTCCCGTTGTTGATGCAGGATTTCTACCGTTCGATCAGTCCAATTAATAGGCATATTTGCAGTTTCATCAACGAGACGATAATCGAGAGTTCAACTTATTTTTCTTTGCACTTATCCGCCTCTGCGTCGAAAAATGAAAGTGAAATCATTAGATGCGTGCGCAGATTTGTGACAAATTTATTTGACGTACTATCGTACACGAGCATAAGTTCCAATCTTTGACACATTTGTTTGACGAAAAGCTATGCATGCCAGCTTTTGTCAAATCTCATATGGCAAAGTAAAATGTGGCAAATTTCCTCTCGTACACGAGCACATTTCTTTGACAAATATCCATTTGTCAAAGACAATTTGCTCGTGGACGACCGGCTTAAGACTAACGTTGTACATGAGTTCTTCATAAGTCAAGAACGATAAAAATTCGTTGGGCACACCTTGTCATATACTTGTATAAGTTAGTTTACGTTCGGAATAAGTGATGAATAAGTAACTCATACGTTAAACATAGGTTACATATTCTCTCAGTGCGTTTGAAGTACGTTATATATCCGTCCAAAAAGAGCGTCCTCTTGATTTTTGAATTCAGCTTCAGCGTGTTGGATAAATATTTCATACGTCGGAATAAGTTGTCTAAAACGTTATAGTGCGACAGGCCCATTAAACGTTTTAGACAACTTATGCATAGCGTGTTTTTAGCGTTTCTTTGACGACACGTGAGGTCAAATATAAACGCTGAGCCTCGCTAGAACCACAAGACATTATAGGGGTGTCACACATTGACGTCTTGAACGTGTATGAAACGTGTGTATAGATGCGCATGTGCAGAAGTCTCTGATCATGGCGGACCCTCCGCTTTTATATCTGACGTCACGTGGTCGTCGAAGTATGCCCCAACACGTTCTGCATAAGCCAAGAACGCTAAACATTCGCTCAGCACACGCTGTCATATGCTTGTACATGTTATGTTTACGTTGGAGTTAAGTTACAAATAAGTTACTCATACGTTAAACATACGTTATATATTCGTTCAGCACGTTAGAAGAACGTTATAATATATGCGTCCAAAAAGCGCGTTTCTTGAATTTTAAATTCAGCTTCAGCGTGTTGGATAATTAGTTCATACGTTCAGTAAGTTCTAAGGGCGTCAGAAGTACATTGCCTGTAGGGTAGAAATAGATTACGCGTACGCTGCTCAATTGCCCTGCTGGTAGCCGACGTATGTCAACTTATGAGTAACTTACATGTAACGAGCGCGTGCATAAATTACGCGTACGTCTAACTTAATTACGCCTAACGTGTAAGCAATACGTCGGCACACGCTGAAAATTTTATGCATGCACAAAATTTTGGGCTGCGTTCGGCGTACAGCAGCCCATACCATCGTATTTCAGCAAGCTCGTAACTTGCAGCGTGCTTGCTAAATGTCTCAGTTCTCATTCGTCGGCATACGCTGATGCCATACGTCAATGTGTGACAGCCCCTTAAAATAAAATGGAATAGACAACACGGATGGCAGACTATTGTACGAACGCCTTCAAAAGTACAGTACAGGGTACTTGGGGGGGGGGGGGAGAATTAAAGGTTATTTAGATGTCTATGGTTGTCAATAAATATTAAAATATTAAATGAGTATTATGTTTTTCGAAATTAATTAAATCAAATAAATGAAATTAACTTACCAATGTTGGAACCTTTGATACAATTTTCTGATATGCCTAGAATATCAACAGTGTGCGTTTAATCACTTTGATCGTAACCTGTGATTTATTATGTAGTACAACGAATGAATTCGTCAAAACGAGCAACGGCAGCAAGTGAGGAGTAATCGAATATCATAAGCAATCTTATTGTCAATGTTGAAAATAATAACCATGGGGCGCTAATAAGTCAAGACACCTTTATGGTCTCGTTCAGAACGTTTGTAAAAATGGTTGTCATTTCAGGGATTGTTAATCCTCGGAAACAACCATATTATGACAATGTAATCTCTAAAAGGGAATATCATTAAAAATAATTTTTCCAATTCCACCCGGTGTTTACAAAGGCATGTCATCATTTGGGATCCGGTGCAACACTTTTTCTGAAATCATTTATTGAGCCTTTATTTTAAGCCGATTATAACCAAACCAGTAGATTATCTACCACTATTTATATTTTGATATAATCAATTTGGGTACATTTAGGTATGCATCAAGCCATGTAGAATTAGATATTATCCACAAAATGAGAATGACAAGGATATTATGGTGGTAAATAAAACCATAAATAAAGCTTTATGTGTTATGTTACAAATGAATACCGACCGGGGACATTTAGTAATTTATTATATTATTAGGAAAGAAAACACATGCACTTACCATGGATGTGGAAAATATAAACATCAGTGGTAAATACAAGCACGATAATAACCTTCGTATAATTCGCCATGTTTTGTTTTGATTATAATATACTTCCGGAATGGCTCAACACATTTCATTAGTACGTTTGCATACCGTTGTATAACTAACAGTTTACTTTGCAAAGGGTGAGATTTTATGAAATCGTTAATAGAGCGTACATAGACATAATTAATGTGCTATTTTGGGACACCACATTCAGTTCAAACACTATAATATGTATAATAAGTAAAATGTCACCATGCTTCTTAAATTCGATATATTATATACCTTGCATCTCAGATTGGAAAAGTGTTTCAGTCGTTTGTTTGTTTCAAAAACTACCGAGGTGTAACCGTGGCCAAGGGTATGAATTGTTTTTCAAGTTGGACGTTGAGCCCATGCCACCTTGCGAATGATAAAATTTAAAAATATGTTATTTTAAATATAGGTATTCTGAAATATTTACTAAACATGAAACAAACAGTGTATGGCCTGTTTTGTGTAACATACATCTTGTATCCTAAAATTTAATATATGGAGATCAATATTTCAATGTGGAAGACACACTGTTTTCAATAATGTAACAATATTTCCATACATTTGAAATATGTTTTAGAAATAATCCCTTCTCGCAGGCACTTGAAGGGATTAAAATAAAACTTCTTACTACTCTTTGACTATACATAACGGTAATAACAAGGTGAATAAGTTGTCATTTTGTTTAGACTTGTTGCCGACATTTCGTCTGCTTTCGTCTCACAATACTCGATTTTTCTAGAGAGAGAGAGAAATGGGGTTTAACGTCGACTCGGCACAAACTAGGTCATTTCGGGACTAACGTATGGTTTAATTTTATTTCAATAATTCGCTTGCGCGTAGGGGTCTTTGGCAGTGGGAGGAAACCGAAATACCCGGAAAAAACCCACGAGGTTGTACAGGCGACACTACTCCTTGCCACGTACAAACGTGAATAGTCAGACCAGTTATGCTCCTTAACGCCGTCACATGTGTAAAAATAAAATATATATTGGAGTAACGTTCTTGTTGAATAAGCATACCAATAATATTATATAATATAAAGAAGACTCTGTGAAATTGTATACGTATTTATAACGTTTGGATTAAATTTTTGAATAACCAGAAGCCTTTTATGAAGGGTGTTTCACGTTTCACTGGTGTCCTCTTACCACGATAAGTCTAGAAATATTACATACATGTATACATTAACATTAACATTAACACATTACATTTGATATAGCGCACATAACTGCCATGCATTCTATGGCGCTTTACAATATCTGTCACAAAAATGTCAAATAAATGTTTTTCGAAAAAAGTATGTTTTGAGTTTCTTTTTGAAATCAGTGACAGTTTTGCATTGTTTTACACTTTCTGGAAGAGTATTCCATAGTCGCGGTCCCATCACACTAAATGATCTGTCTGCAAATGTTTTATATTTAGTCTTGGGTATTAATAACATGTTTTGTGATGAAGATCTTGTATTGTAAGATGAAGTTTGGAACTGTAATAATTCAGTTAGGTAGGAAGGGGCAATATTGTTGATACATTTATAAACAAGTACCAGAAGCTTAAATTGACATCGGGCTTCAATAGGTAATATATGAAGCTCTTTTAGAGCAGCAGTGGAGCTATGGTCGTAACTAACTCCAAGAATAAGTTTTGCTGTAAAATTTTGAATTCGTTGAAGAGGTTTAACAGTGGATGCTGGTAGATTACAGAGCAGACTATTTCCATAATCCATATGGGAAAAAACTAGAGAGCTCGCAATTTGAAGAGATAATTCTCTGGACAGAAATGGTCTCAATTTTCGCAAGTTAAACATTGCCAAGGCAGCGGAACGAGTTTTTTGGGCAATGTGATGCTTGAAATTTAAGTTTTCGTCCATATGCATTCCCAAGAATTTAATTCGAGACGAAGACTTAACTATAGAGTCCCCAACTCTTAATTTGTGGATGGTAAACTTTTGGAGCTGGCGGTTGGCACCGAAGGTAATAACCTCAGTTTTGTCGTCATTCATTTTTAGTCGGTTGTGTAGCATCCAGATTTTAATGTCGTCTAAGGACTCTGATAGTTGGGAGGCAATACTTAATTCTGCATCTAAGTCTCCGGCTTTGAAACTGTCATACAGGCTATGATCATCAGCATAACCAACTAAGTTTGGATTGTGTCGGATGCAGGAGGCTAATGTACTGGTGTAGCAGATAAAGTAAATCGGGCCATTGATACTACCTTGCGGCACTGAAAAATTTATTTGTTTTACATCGGAGAAGTCATCGTTGACCTTGACACGGAAACTCCTGTCTCGTAAATATGACGTCATCCACTTTTTAGCGATTCCGGTAACACCAAAACAGCTTGACATTATAGTAAGTAGAAGCTCATGATGCACGGTGTCGAAAGCAGCACTGAGGTCGATCGCAACCATTGTAGTCAGGTGCTGATGTTCCAAAGCATCCAGAAGATCATTATAAACTTTCAAAAGCAGTGTTTCAGTGCTATAAAAAGGTCTGTAGGCACTTTGGTAAGATGGTAAAAGGTTGTTAGTTTCGAGGTGGTTTACAAAACTTACTGAAGATGCCTTTTCCACAAGTTTGGACAGGAATGATAGATTGCTGACAGGTCTATAATTTTTCTTTTCATGGTCCAGATTCGATTTTTTGATCAGAGTTTGACTATAGCAGATTTCCATTCTGAGGCAAAAACACCGGTCTCAAACGACATGTTAATGATTTTGGTAATTAGCGGAGCAATAACCTTCGAATACCTTTTGACTAAAAATGATGGTATTGGGTCAAGGTCGCAAGTTGATGGTTTCGCATTGTGAATAAGTTTCTCAACATCGACTAAATTTACCTCCTTAAATGAAGTGAAAGAAGGGACAGACACAGCAGAAGGGTGGTAAAGTGGCTGATCATTCAAGTCTGAACGAATTTTGTCAACTTTATTAAAAAAGAACTCGGCAAATTCCTTTGCAAGCTCGGCGTCAGATACGTGATCAGGCAATGGATTGGACTTCTGTTTTCCTGTTAGATTTGAGACAATATCAAATAACTGTTTATTATTATTTCCACATGATTTGATTTTATCTGAAATGTGTGAAAATTTTGATACATCGAGATGTTTCCTGTATTTGTTTCTAATAACAGTGAATTGATTCCATAGGTGCAATGTTTTGTGGTTTATCCAGCGACGTTCAGCTTGGCGTGTCTCTTGTTTGAGTTATAGTGCACACTTATCAAACCATGGAACCTTTTGTCGCACTGTTATAACTTTGCTCTGAATAGGTGCGTGTGTGTCTAGAATTTCTCGAAGCTTGGAATCGTAGTTCTGTACCAGATCCTCAAAGGTTTCTAGTTCAATAACCTTTTGTACCGTTTCGTTGAGATCCGATTCAAACGTCTCGTCATTTACTATGGATTTAAGTTTACGAAATTTTATTTCTTTTCTTTCTAACACCGGACGGCCCGTTGAAAGATTGGCTTTGACAAATGCATGGTCGGAAATAAAGTATTCTACATCCACATTTGAAAAAATGATGTCTGCATTATCACTAACAAGGATAAGGTCCAGAGTATTACCCGAGACATGTGTTGGTTTCTCTACGAGCTGACTTAATGAGAGTGAATCTAATAAATTAATGAAAGATTTGGCGTCTTTGTTCTGCTCGTTATTTACGTGCAAATTGAAGTCTCCAACAAAGGCACAATGTTTATGTTGAAGCAGTGATTTACATGCATATTCAGAAAATTCTCCAAAAAAGGTTCCGGTCTGGACAGGATGATTCTCAGAGTAAGGAGGTCGATAAACAGCAATAAGGGTAATTAAATAAACGTTACGGTTTTGAGAGAAATCGCGAATTCAGCAAATTCGAAAGAATCGTAATTACCCGAGTTAATAATAACAACATTAAATTCTGTTTTAGCGAAAATGCCTAATCCACCTCCAGAACGATGATTTCTTTCAACGTTCAAGAAGTCATATCCAGGTAATCTAAGATTTGATAGTTCAAAATCGTCAGAGTCTTTTAACCAGGATTCAGTCACTACACAGAAGTCAAAATTCTCACTGGTGACATAGTGAAGAAATGAGTTGATTTTATTTCGAATAGATCTCGTGTTAATCAGACCAAATTTACAGTTCTGATTATTGTCATACGATTTATTGTATGCTAAAGGGCGTAAAAACTGATGATGGACCCGGTTGTTAAAAGTCATTCGAGATTTCCATTTTTTTGTTCTAAGTTTTTTAGCCGGGGCGCCTCTATTTCCACGGGCCCGTTTCTTAATACACAGTGTGTTCATAAAATTGTACGTTGCATTTGATAACGAATGTTCAGTATTAACTCTCAGTGAGTGTAGTTCATCTAGTGAGTAAGTGATTAATTTTTTCTCGGCTGGACACATACGGGTGTGTTAACTGCAATAATTATAACTGACATAGAAAACATTCAGTTCAAAATTTGTACCAATAAATACTACCAAACAAAGACATTTTCAAAGTTCATACTTAGCACACTCGATCCTCATAACGTTGTAAAACATTTAATCACAAAATAAATAACGTTCTAAGAACGATACACATATAAACTTTAAATTAGTAGTAGAGCGATACACCAGGCTGCCACACTCAAAGCGCCATTCTCATAAAATGGTCCCGTGGATCCCGATGAATGTTTGAAAATGTAACGCTTGAAAACGCGTTTTTCTGCTATTCCAGCCTTCATTGTGGTCCAATGTAATAGGTGGCTTACCTGGTATCCAATTAAATGAAAAGTAAAATTAGGCGAAACTCGAAAAGTTAACAGTACGACAGCAAGCCAAAATGATAGGTCGCTAATAACGCGTTGTGTTTATTTCCTAAACTTTTCGAGCATTATGGCTTTGTATGCGTGTTGTCGCCTTCATACTGACATCAATAAATACAAAATTATGACTAAGTCGAAAGTCGACAAGATGGGACACAAGCCAAAATGCAAATCGAAAATAAGAAATTTGGAAAAAAAACGAGGGGCGTTATTATGGCAGTGTGTTATTTCTTAATTTCCTATTTTCGAGATCATTTTGGCTCGTACAGCGTGCTGTCACCTCACATTTTGACGTAACTACTACTTTTCGCTTTCGTGTTTTAAATGGGCGAAAAGTAGAAATTATGAATGGTAGTTATAGGATTCCATTCCCTTTATATAGCCCGCGATATCATAAAACCGACATTGTTATTCCCTGTTGGGTCAACCACAAGTTTTCTTACAACTTAACAGAAGTTAAAACCCATTTATGACTACATCCACCAGATGATTTTTTTAAAGTAATGCCGTATTATTTAACTGTCGTTTTTGGCCTTGTAATGGTACAGGCCGGTTTTAACAATCAAAACAAACAAACATGTAATCAAAGAACAGCTTTATTCGCCATAATATTGTCACGTGACATTGTTATGTGTTGGTTTAAACAGTATTATACAATATAAAAAACATAAATAATAGGATACAAAAACAAGCTAAGTATAAATTGTGTTGTTTCCAGTAAATCATAATAATGAATCATGTCATGTCCCAATAACATCTCGTGACCTTGACAAATTCTGCAGGTGGTCTTAATATTAGGATCTAACCTGGGAATTACAGACTTTTACTTTACGGTGAGCGGCCTTTTTGCCGGGCAGATTCCGTCCGATTTTCACGAAATTTGAACTCAAAAGTAATCATGGTGTTACTTTGATATAATTGAACGATTAAAAGTAAAGGGTACCACCCAACAGTGATCTGCCTCTCAAGTGTGATCTAAAATTGATATTTTAATGTTATCTGTAAGATCTGTTAAAGTTCCAATTTCAAATTTTCTAAGAAAGTCAAAACATAATTATTTCTATGTATATTGCTCAAAAGGTTGTCAACTCACTATTGTACCATCATGGGCAAAATGTTTTGGGCATTAGAAAGGCTGACACAGGCTGATTGAGGAAATACTTACTCAGTTACCTCCCTTGTTTTCCCATTCCTCTCCATGGACGGCCATCTTCAAACGTTTGAATTTGAAGTTGAAAATGATATTTTTGCCAATTTCTCAACTGGCAATAGTGAATAATAGGATTGATAGGATTATTCTTTAACAAGGTAGGACTGTTTATAGGTTCAATCTATTTTAGGGCTTTATTTTAATACATTTTAAAAATATAACTTAAAAAAATGCTATTGAACTTTAACCATAGATCAAAACGAATCAGTTAATAACACTTTTATTGTTCACATAAAAATTGGGTACATTGAAAATATTTCTGGTACATTTGATGTATTCTGAGGTTGAAATGAAATATTAAATCTCTTACGTACAGACCGCAGTTGCCAAACCACGGTTTCCATTTACCAGGAGTAGGGCTGACTATGAAAGTTCTGCACTGCGCAAAAGAATCCTCGACGGTTGAAATCGAAAAGGAGTAAACGGTAACATTGCTGTCCAGGAAAAATTCTGCACCCTAACCTTGCAAATGTTACAATATGATAGTCCCTCAATGGAATGACATCAAAGTCATTTTATGTCTTCCAGAAAAAAAACATTGTATTACAGATAGAACCGTGGACGTTATCTATGATTTTTTCAAACCAGACGTGACATAAGGTCTAACGTTCTATTGTTCTGCTAATGACAATATGTTATGTCATTCAAATTTAAATATCTAATTATAAATAAGAAACAGAATGTGTTTTTATGCTAAAATATTTTTAAAAAACAGCATTTCCATTGCACCCATGTTGCTTTAACTGACAGGAAATTATTGCGAATATGATTGTATGGTTCAAATCTTAAATAATCTAAAGGAGCCACACAAGAAAAATATAGTCATCAAAATTCAAATACAATCTCTCATTATCTTGTAATAGCAGCTATTTAACAAGAGTTGTTCCCCTTTCATGTTTTTAGACATTTTGCTGACATTATCCCCCACATTCAAAGACATAAACCCCCAAATTAACGTCTGTAACCATTGAAAATCAACGCAATTACTATGAAAATCAATAGTCTTCTTCATCCGATGACCCTAACCACTGTGCACAAATTTAAATTCCATCGGATAATGACTTTAGCTCAATAGCGTACACACAGGGGCGGATCGGGCGATCGCCCGAAGGGCCGGTCGGACAAAAAATGAAAAAAAATAATTTTGTCCAATTCGTCTGAAAAAAACTTTTTCTGCTGAATATTGGACCTGCCATGCAGCGATGATGACCATGTTGTATGTCTAGAATGGGCTGGTATAATAGACTTTCTGGACCGGGTGTGCTTGGCGTGGGCCAGAATTCGGAATCCTGCAATGGGCATTCCGAATTTCATCCGAAAATTTCATCGGATTCACCCGACAATGTCGCCCGCACATTTACTAATTATTAATTCACCTGCACCCTGTTTGTGCGGATACGTCAGAATCCACAATTAATAAAAAAAAAACAGCTTGTATGAATTTCTCTTTCGTCACTCTGTACCAATGTGTCTCGTGGCCTTCCATCACAGGCTGAATTCAACCAGTGCTCCCGGCGACAAAAATGGGACATTTTTCAATGAAAATATTCGTACTTATTCAATATTCCTAACTGGTTAATCAAATGATCAAACTTTGGGGTTCATTTTTCAAACATTTCCAGGGGGAGAGACAACGCCCCCCCCCCCGAGTCCGTGCTCCGTGGTCAGTAAAAGGGGCCGCTCCGACACGGGAGCCCGGGCCGGTTTCCGGCCCCAATCCGCCCCTGCGTACACAGGCAATTGTGGACGGTGTGACGACAATATACGACCACATTTCTAATACCAGGAAGTGCGGAAGAGAGATATACCTTTGTAGGTAGGTAATGTTGTTATAACTTTTACACGCGACGAAACCTTGTTGGCGAACTGTATTTGAAGTGCTTAGGCTGCGCTGCGTCACAAAAAGTAAAGTGACCCATTCCATTGAGGTATAGGGACATTCAATTTTACTTTTCTACCTAGCAAAATCGACTTACAATGGTCGATTTATAGAATAAAATGGGCGATTGCCAAGTATTATTTCTTTATATTTCTTTTGTGTTGCTGTTATTGTTGATGTGTAATAGTTATACACTAAGTGTTGATATTTTGAAACATACCTGTGTGTAAAGAAATATCAAACTTTACAATGCGTCAGAGATTAAATATTTGAAAAGCTCGATTATGTTAGTATTTCGGTCATTAAGACCATATCCTTAACTAACTATTGAGTCAAATCCCACGTACTAATGACAGTAAATGACATGTTTATATAATGTGTATAAACACAGAGATATTGTGGTAAAATCCTTACCATTGTCAAAATATCCAAAGTAATATTCCCCTCCCCCTGGTCTTGGGGGAATGGTGATGTCTTTCTACAACCTACATAAATAAGGGGGTTAGAGAGAGAGAAATAGGGTTTAACGTCCACTCTACACAAACTAGGTCATTTCGGGACTAACATATTCATGGTTTAATTTTATTTCAATAATTCGCTTGGGAGGACCCGGAGAAAACCCATGAGATTAGACAGGCGACCCTACTCCTTGTCACGTACAACCGTGGATTCGAAACCACGCCAGTTGACTCAATGGCAGGCTTTGAGATACTGCACGCGCGTGCTAACCATTCGCCCCCCCCCCCCCCCAAGGGGATTATAAAAGATGGTGTTGAGCGGAACTGATCAGAGCTCACAAGATATTCCAAGCAGCTATCATCTAGTCTTTATTGAGAACGAGGGACCTTGGATGCCAACCAGATTAACACTAAAGTTGTATGACCAACTAACCTGTAGTTGTATTTACGATCATAAGGAACACAACAAGGAAGTCCGGTATTACTTCACTGCCCGTAACGTAAAAATATTGGAATCATTTATAGTTGTGTTCTGGATTTATTTTGCTTTTAAAATTTAGCTAGACTTTCATGAACGGATATAGTTGGAGTGTCCATCAATAAATATAAATTCAGAAATGATATGTAGCATAGATCGGGTTACTGTTGATCGATAGCTTAACCCGAAAGACGCAAATGGTTGAACTAAGAAATATCACTATCCCACAACACACATCGAAGCGAAGTAACATTCGATGACGTAGACGTAGATTTTATTTGTATTAAAGATCAAAGAAGTGCTATTATAATAAAACGTACAACAACTGTGGAATACACGTTTTTGCTGAAATAACGAAACTGGAGCTACCGGATTGAAAGTAACCGCGGGATTATGGTCCCCGGCAGCTTAAACACAGAAGTACATCGGGTTTTATAAACAAAATAGTAATGTTTATCTAAACAATTTAATTCCATAGAAAAGTAAGGGCGAATACCGTTTCCCCAGCTTTGCCATTATGATACACGCATCAACATTTGTTACGGATTAGGTCATGATGATAGCTTTAAAGCCTTGTGCTGAAGTTATTTTGGTTATTTATTTTGCCAATCACCGAAACTCCCAAGTGTTTTGGTTTTTGTAGATTGTTTAAATCAGTTATCATATATTTCATTATTTACTTAATTAGAAATCACTACAATAAACTGAACCTTTATCACACAGATGTGTTATTTACAGTTCGGTCGTTTTGTTGAACCGAATATCAGCATACTGAACAGTGTCATTGTCATTGAATTCGTTAGGCTTGGAAGAATTTTCTGAATTGGCCATTGTTATTCGTGGCTTTTCGTAGTTAGGTGACTTTGATTCGTTGGACTTGAAAGAACTTCCTGGAGGGACCATCGATATTGATGGTCTATTAGGGTTAGATGACTTGGGGGCTTTGTTAACCACGGCATACATATTACTAACATTCTGGTTCGGATCCAAGGAAAATGGCTTATCCTCGACTTCCAGTTGTGTAGTATCGGTTGTTCCAATGTTATAATTCTGCGCATGTCGATCAGGTAGAATGGAATCTGCGCTAATATACATGTTGTTCTCCATAATAATCATGTCGTGTGGTAAGCTATTTGGTTTGCTTTCTGGGTTAAGAATCCACGGTGATGTGGTGGAATGATTTGAGGTCGATGATTGTTGTCTTCCATTAGAGCCTCCATTTTTATGTATTACTGTAGCATGGTCTGTGGCTATGTTTGTATGGTATGGGTTGTCCTCTCTGTTGCCAGATGTTTTGTCATAGTCATTCGTCTTTCTTCGTTTGCAAATACTGAAATTAGAATATAATTAACATTATGTTATCCGAATTAAAATATGTAACTTACAATACCTATTCTTTGTGCTGGAAAAACTGTTCATTAGGGTGATATGGGTTTTAATGTTGCTGTGCTTACCGGGAAAATGAAGATGGGTATAAGCTATGCAATGGGTGCTACTGGGGAAGCATTACCAGGACATCGGCGAGATGGCCTAAATGGGACCTCGAATATTTCTACTATCCGCACGACAAAACGCTTATACTTCCTAGGCTCTCCGACCTGCACTACTGTCAACGAGAAACCACGCCACCGCATTTCCCTCATTAGGATGAGCGAGATAAAAGTTCTTTAACTAGTCCCTGTTCGACTCTAAAATCAGTTATCAAGTGTGTATTACAGTTCCTCTATCAAATCTTAAACAATTAAAAATTTCGATAATACCTTAATAGGCTATTATTCGGCGGTCGATAAATTCTGCAATACATCCTGTTCATGACCCAATGAACTTTCCCGGTGAATTTGACAAAATAGTAGATGTATTATAAAACCAGAATTGTTTTCATGTCATTTCAACTTTCGGATATGTTTAATTTCTGTAGCTAAACAAACAGTGTGAAAAAAGAGATGACAGCAATGACTACAAACATGAAGACTGAAGTTACAGAAAAGGCAAGATTTCAATAATTCGTTCTCGAAAAAAAATAGTGCTAGGGGAAAACGAGCTAGCGCCTAATTGTTATCAACTGTTAATCTCCATGGATATTTCGCATCGCACCCCCTCTTCCCCTCACTCGATTTCTAACACAAAATATATAAGATTTACTAAAGTACCTACCATACAATGACAATGATAACAATAATTATCAGCAGAAACCCTCCTGCTGTTCCGCCACCAATGGCAATGACTATCAAGTATAAAACAAAAACATAATTTAAAAAAACACAATACAGAACCATTGATCCAAACCGGTGATGCAATTTATAAATCCAAGGAGAAAAATTAATAGTAAAATAAAATGTATGTGTTTGAAATACGATAGATTTCTACCATAATCCAGCCTCATTTTTACGGTGTACCCAATTATAATGTTGCTGAATTGTCTCGCAAATGGAAAGTATATATTTATGCTATTCTATTTTAGCAGCATTTAGTCTGTTATCAGTGTTTGTCGTGTATTTTGTACACGGTGAACAGTCCATTTGCTGATTACACTGTTTTTTTCCTATAACGTTGTTTTAGGAATTTTGTCTAAGGGTTTGGATTGTTCGTACTTGGTCTTATTTTATTTTATTATTACAGTGATATCTAGTAATCGGGTGGGTGTAATTTATCTTATCACCCAATATCTTATTTGACAGTAGATATCGCTTGTATGATAAATTACATAATCTACTGCGATATCTCCTTAGGAGATATCGCTTTACATGAATTTGATTGGTCAGTCAAAAGGGAACTACTTTCTTTTATAATAAAGAAACCACTTATTTTAAATAAAAAGTGACTTTTTTTTGTTAAAAAGAAACTGTTTTTATTTAATTGACCTTGAAGGAAATACTGGGTCAATATATAGGACTTTGCAATAGCAAACTGGTGTCAAAAAAACTGATGTATCACTACGCTGTAATGTAATTAAGATTCAGTAAAAGTGAAATCTATACCAAAGAATTATATCCATTTACTTGTGCATGTAAGAAAGGATTGGGTGATAAATAAAATCTCCAACTCGTGTTTTTTGATATCAAAAAATATCAACACTCGTTGATAAAGTAAAAAAAACTCGGCAGAGCCTCGTTTTTTTTACATTATCAAATTGTGTTGATATTTTTTGATATCAAAAAACACTCGTAGGAGATTCTCTATATGTACGTAAGTTAATTTAAAGAACCCAACTCCGACAAAAATAAAATTAAAAGTAATTGGTTCATTCCGTTATTAACTAAGGGTAGCAACGATAATACAGAGGCGTTCTTAAAAATTGTCTGGTTTTAATTGAATATCTGACACGAAATATAGTAGGTCTTATATTACCTGGTAACCGGTCAATTGTTGCCTCATTATTGCCATTTGATTCACCAGGTGCCAGCGAGGTATAATCTGTTGTTATTGACATGTTTTTAACCGTGGATTCTGTTGACTGTGGCATTTCTCTAGTAGAAAGGCTAGTTGTTGCATTTGGCGCCTCTGTGGTAGAGAGACGTTTTTCCGTGGCATTCTGCAATGGGGCTGTATTTGATGTTTCAATCATCGTTTGTATTGTTGTTTCCATTGGTTGTGCAGTACGTGTAGGCTTACTGGTCAACGGTATTGGAACAATTTGCCTGCATACCTTTGTCACTTTGAATTCTACAAATTTAAGAATTTGATAATCTTAATTCACAATAGCCGTTATTCCGCGCACGTCTGTTTGTATTCCTTGATTTTCTCTTGGATTGCCAAGTACAAGTGTTTGAAATGAAATGAAAATGAAATGAAATGGGGTTTAACGTCCTACTCTTCTGCACCTGACCTGGGCTAATGGAAGACGGGCATACGCCATACAGTGTGCTATGAGTGAAATTTTGCCCGGGCAGCGGCGCTACGGCCTACTCTTATATCGAATTCCAACTGCCAAGGGATCTTTTACGTGCACTCCAATGTGTACACGGGACCTCGGTTTTTCGTCCCATCCGAACGACTAGACAGCTGTCCTTGCCAGGCCCTCCATCTGCATCACTGACAAGGGGAAACCACGCCGGAAAATCGAGATGAACTGAAGGCGTTTAGAATATCTTGAGAATTTAAAGGTAGGGAATAAGCGAAACGAAATAGTGATATTATTTTACACAGCTAGCAAAGACGTCCCTGTTGGCTCGAAAAGCAGTGAGCATGACCGATGAAGAAGAATATTTTACTTAACTCTTACTGCTATTTATTAACATTCCTTTATCAAATCTTAAACAATTAAGAATTTCGACAAAAGGCTCTCGGTGGTCAATAAATTCAGCAAATCCTGTTCATGATCCAATGAACTTTTCCGGTGAATTTGATAAAATAGGTGGAGATGTATAATAAACCCAGAATTGTTTTGTTGTCATCTCAATTTTCGGATATGTTTAATTCCTGTAGCTAAACAAACATTCCTATCATAGTTTTCATTTTATTATAACTTTCACATACATGAAGACTAAACTTACAGAAAATATTGGTTTGGTTTAATAACTTAAACACTTACTGATATTTTGAGTTATTACTTGTAAACAGAACCCTGCTGTAGATGGTGGACTTGGTGTATTATCTCTGGTGAACGTTAAACTTAAAGACTGGTTTAAATTGATGTTAGTAGATGAAGACGACCTGTTTTGACATTCGATAATACGACGTCCAGCCATAACTTGATATCCACAGCTTATATTGTTGTTTATAATCCTAACACTGACGGCAGTGAAGATACTGTTGTCTGGCGATTCTACTACGGTGACGTCACATATACAACCATTGTCTCCATCTGTAAGAATACTACCATTAACAGGTATAAACATCTGATTGGTCGGTGTCGTCATATTACTGCACGGGAGCACTGGAAGAACAAATGATTTGTTCGAGTTGTTAATGTTGAATTAAATGCCACATGAGCGTGTCTCTCTAGACCCTTTATTAGAGCTACCTGTCTAAACAGTAACACTAGACTATTCATGTCATAGACAGTAATATACATTTATCATAAACATAATTCTGTTTAAAAGAAGTCAGATAAAGGTTTTAACTATGGGATACAATCTGTACATTATTGTTTGTCTTCTATTATGGGATAAATATTTTAGACTGTAGAGTACGTAGTAACATATTGATATGGTAAATGTATAATATAAACTTACCAATATTTGGACCTGTGGTACACTGATCTGCCATTCCTATAAATATTCCATAAAACAGTCATGTAAATTGAAATGCAGACTTACAAAACAGGGCCCTGTTTCTCGAAATCTTAACCAAAGATAAAATCCAAATTTTAGTAGATACTTCAATTTTGATTGGCTAAGTACTAAAAACAATCTAATATTATCCAATCAAATTATTCAAATTTGGATTTTTATACTAGTTTAAATTTCGTGAAAAAGGCCCCAGATCATATTCGTTTAATTGTGGGATATTACCATAACGGAATGTGGTCACTCAGTTTGTTAGATAACAACGAAGCACAATATTGCAATAACGCCGTAATATAAAACTTGCTGATATACGAAGAATCTTTCGATTAGATGCATGTATCGTCATTTTATTAGGTTTTAGAAATAAAATAATTATACTCACCCTGGACCAGAACGATACAAGTTATAAAAATATTCACTACAGTCGTCAGGTTTCCCATTTTATTAAAATCTTGTTAAAAACGATTTGAATGTCAACCTATTTCTAACTAGTACGACTTTTTACCTACGACATGCTATATGGTCTATATTTAAACAATATTCAATGCATATCAAGTATTCATATCAAATCATTCACTCGATTTTATTTTCTGAACGTTGACTACTTAACGCTGTCAAGGAAGTGTTAGCCCGTGAATCTATGTTAAGCTGTATGGAAGTTTTATATACACCATTGTTTCGGGGGCCTTAGGCGTACGGGTTTCTTTCTGTTACGGGGGTGGGGTGGCATAGGCTGTGGGGAGGGGGTGGAGGTGGTTAAAAACAATGTCCTAAACTATAGAATAAATTACCAGAGTTCTTATTTCGTTCCCAGGAAGTATTCTTTATCCAAATTACCGTCTTTGAACTACATCACGTATAACGGAGAAGGGAATACATGTGTTGGGGGGATACAGGGATGAACACCCATCTCTAAAGTTCCTTGGGTCATATCGTCACTACACTACAAAGAACAGGGGTTAAGCCATAAACATAGTTGTTCTTTTTCTCTAATGTTGTCAATTCCAAACGACAGTCAAAGTAGAGGAATAATACGTGCTTTGTGATCCCATTAACAATAGCCATCTGTATACGATAGAGTTTAGTTGGAACAAGTACTGAATATTAACCATCGATATGATTCTTGTTTTTATTTATTCAATCGTGAGCATTTTGGAAATTATACAATAAATACACGTGTACAATACAATATGTCAGCCCATTTAATTAATGGTCTATTAAAACCGAAATATCGAAGAGTTTATAGCATAAATAGATGGGACATCACATGCCTTCAAGTAATCAGTACAAATTACTCTTCCTCCAGCTTTATAATTATCCGCATAATCAATTATGTCTTGATTATGTCTAACGTTAAAGCCAATAACTCTATATTTGATATAACCCTGTGTGGTCTTTCTGAATCAGTTGACGTTCTAACACCTTACGTCAACTGGCAGGCTATCGCCATTGAAGAGACGGCCACTGTCGCATTATTTCTGTTACGTCTATTTTGTGTAAATTATTTTTAGTGAAGCCTGTACCATAACAGGCCCGGGGCTATACAGCGCAGTGGACGCTTACGGCTGGCCCTCGGATCCATTCACTTGGTTTCATATCTTCTTATTGTTTGCTATGTCTCTTTTCTGTCTTGCAAACAGAAAAAAAATACACAAGATAAACTTGCTGACAAGACAGAAAAGATACATTGCACAAAATAAACAAATATCAAATAAAGAGAAAGGATCTTCGGGCCAGCCGTAAGCGTACAGTGCGTTGTACAGATGTTGAGCCAATACACGTTTCTTTCTCGGTTATTTACCTCACATTATTATGTTTTAACAATGATGTGAGGTAAATAAAGAAACAAACTATGATTTACTGTGCCATATAATGTTGATACAAACTGTATTAAAATCCTATAAAACTTGTTGATTTACGTAAACACCATTGTTGACATATGGTTCCAATGTTTGATAATTGTTCTCTGGAGATCTGTTCTCCATGGCGTTATATGCAGATTGGGTTCCATCATTGGTTGTAGCCACGTGATTAGAATTCGAATCCCTAGAAATTGACATTTCATATTGATGGTTATCTTCTCTTGCTGTCATGACATCATACATGTTATTGCCAGGTTGACTGGCGTTCGATCTATGACATGTACATCTAGATACTTGATCTGCCAGTTTCTTTTTGATTCTGCGTATTATACTGAAAAAACAATTTAGCGTCCCGTCAGCTATAGAATGTGTGCTATTAGAAGTATGAACAAACTAAACGAGGTACATATCTGTATTTTAAACAGATTGAGATTGGTTGTTTTTTTTTTGACACAAATCTTAGTATGGAATAAATAGTTTCATATTATAACACCTCACCTAATCATACACACTAAGGCAAGTTGGAATTTTCCGGATTCCGGAAATCCGTAGAACTTCTGCCATATCTTGCAATATCTTCCCATAATATCGTTAAATTTTGTATATTATAATTATACGTACCATATAAGTATTATTATAACCGCTATCAGCAAAAGAAAACCAATCGTTACTCCAGCTACTAATCCTGTAAACAGTAATAAAAATTATTGGGAAAGGGTGCGCATCCTTTAATGTATTGGGTTTGTTTTAGAATTCATACAATTAGAAATCCCACCCTGTGCTCTCGTTTGATGAATTCAACCGTGTTTTAATAGTCTCGGTCACCCAGAACCCCCTAGTCTTCAACCATATCTTGCAATATCTTCAATTGTTGACGAAAATTACTGGATAATCTAACACATAAAAAAACAAACTCCCGGTTACGCATGGGCAATGGAACCTTTTGGCTAAAGTCTCGGTAAGTGCTAGATCTTATGAAGCCGGGCCGATTTTGCTAGATTCTATAAAGCGAGTCTGAAATATATCCCACAATTCACTTGGCACATCTATTATTAGAAACAAAATACATACGAGGAATAAAGCATGAATCGCGACGAAGAATTAAGAACATTGTGAGAAGCCATACGTCTGATTCATGACGAGAGAAAATTACCATTTCAATTAAAACCTTTACATACAAAAATTTTAGACAGTGTCATTGTTGACAAGCGAGATGTTTTGGTAGATTCAATACGTGGTAACTTAAAAGACTGGATAATCTAGACAATGACCCGCTTTCCGTCAGATTTTGAGGATCCATCCAGACCAATATTCGTGGAATATTTGTTTGGATGATAGAGACTATGTTTTAATGGTTTGACTTGCTCAACTGTATTTCAGTTATCTGTATAGAAAATGTTCAGTTAGTTATTGTTTAATATTGCGATCGAGTGTAGTTATTTAAACAGATTTTATAATATTCAGCACCGACAGATCCAAAAGATATTGATGAAAGCAACATTGTTGGTTTGCTAACGAATTGATCAAAGAAAATAAGTTTATCATGCAGATACACGTCCTTGCCCGGTTCTATATTTAGTGGCAGATATATACTAGCGTTTGTTTTACAATATTGTGATTATGTTTTATCCGTGTGTAACCATCTTAAAAGGTGATTATATTAATATATACAATATTAGGTATAAATATTACATGCGGAAATGTACGATAAATATTTAATAAGACCAGTCAATGACGACAGCATGTGTACATTAAGAAATGATGTGAATAGTCCTCGTTTAACAATCCATATAGGGATTACGCAAACCTTTAAATGGAACCGTATTGAAATGGGGTTTAACGTCCTACTGTTCACACCTGACTGGGTTAATAAAGACGGGTATATACAATGTGCTATGAGGGAAAGTTTGCCCGGACAGCGGCGCTACGGCCAACTCTTGTATCGAATTCTGCCTGCCAAGGGATCTTTTACGTGCACTTCATTGTGTACAGGGGACCTCGGTCATTCATCCCATCCACATGACTAACGATGAAATGGAGTTAATGTCAAACCTACTTGCCCATATTGATTGTGTTTATATAAAAGTATATCATAATAGTACGGTAATAATAAAATGTGAATGGTTCAAAGTTCACATGAATACAACTGGAAATCTCTCAAAGGGATTTATTTATTTAAAACGACAGTGTGCAAACAGAATTTGTCCTGACGTTGGGATTAAGTTTTACGCACATTGTTTTAAATATCAAATAGTTGTCAAATTGTACACCAGACACCATGATTGCTATTATTGTTGTGTAATAATGAAAATACAATAAATTCATTTTAGTTTAGAAAGGTTTGGTAGTTACAAATATTAGGTCGTATATTACCTTGCATTGCCCCATTGTTGATTGTTGACGTATCACCATTTATTGTTGCAATGGTTTTAGCTGTGAATTCTCTTGATATTAGGGTCTCTGTGTTAGACGGGATTGTCATCAACTCATCCGGCACTGATGCTGTTATATTTGATGGACTTGTCTTAATGGTATGCTGCAATGATGTTGTCTCAACCATCGTTTGTTTTGTTGTTGCCACCGGTTTTGCAGTAATCGTAGGCTTACTGGTCGACGGTTTTGGAGCCATTATAACAATGTTCCTGCACACCTTTGTCACTTTGACTTCTACAATAATTATTAATATATGTTTAGAATGCGACGTAATCATTGCACAAATGTTTTTATGCTGCGTTGACAAGCTCCGCGCGGCATGAAATAATTATCTAAATTTAACTATATCAAGCAAAATTAATTTAATAAATAGACGGGGGCTTGGAATACGAACCACATGCAAAGACTATAACAACAGCCGAGCAAAATATTTATTTAAATTCTTTTATCGTATCTTAAAAAGTTTTAACGAATTTCTATAACACATCAAAGGCTATAATTCGAAGGTTGACGGTGGACAAATTCTGCAATTCGTCCTATTCATGTCTAAGTGAACCTTACCTGAGTTTTGGACAAATCGACGGACGACAAAATACAAAATACGTGGAGAAAAAGTAAGCCGCACAATTGCTTTGCTTGCGATTTGTACTTTGTGATAACTTTGTGATATGTGTAATTTATGTAGCCAAGTACACAAGGCGAACTAAAGATGAAAGAATACATTGGGATACTCGCCCTATTATTAAGTATTAAGTCTGAACAATCAAAAATTATTGATTGGGTTTACATCTTGAGAATAATAAATAACAATTATGAATAGTAAACTTACTGACATTTTGGGTGAAACATGAAAACAGAATCTTGCTGAAGATGATAGAATGAATAAAACTTACTGATATTTTGAGTTATAACCTGTAAACAGAACCCTGCTGTAGATGGTGGACTTGGTGTATTATCTCTGGTGAACGTTAAACTTAAAGACTGGTTTAAATTGATGTTAGTAGATGAAGACGACTTATTTTGACATTCGATAATACGACGTCCAGTCATAACTTGATATCCACAGCTTATATTGTTGTCTAAAATCCTAACACTGACGTCAGTGAAGATACTGTTGACTGGCAATTCTACTACGGTGACGTCACATATACAACCAACGTCCCCATCTGTAAGTATACTACCGTTAACAGGTATAAACATATGAGTGGTCGGTGTCGTCATATCACCACACGGGAGCACTGTAGAAAGACAGGATATGTATGGGCTGTTTAATGTTATTTTTAAAGTACACTATTGACTATACTAGTCACGCCACTGTCATTAATATACATTTTATCATGAAAATAACTGTTAAACGGATAGAAATATTGCTCTGAACAAAGCCCTACAAATAATAGTAGTAAGATATCGATATTATAGTAAATGTATAATATAAACTTACCAATATTTGAACCTGTGGTACACTGATCGGCCATTCCTATAAATATTCCATTAAACAGTCATGTAAATTGACATGTAGACGTACAATACAGGGCCCTGATTCTCGAAATCTTAACCAAAGATAAAATCCAAATTTTAGTAGATACTTCAATTTTGATTGGCTAAGTACTAAAAACAATCTAATATTATCCAATCAAATTATTCAAATTTGGATTTTATATTAGTCATGTAAAATGGAAATATACAGACATTTTCAAATGAGCGACTTCAGACTATCCAATTAAAATACCGATCAAGCTCGTTTAGTTATAAAATATGTATTTTAACAGATTATAGTATATTATCGTTGCTTGGCCACGACAAAATAACCCGACAATCATCAACAAGTCGACTTGTTTTAGCAATATTGTCTTTGTAACTATATTATGTCATGAGTTTCAAATTCATAGACAAGGAATGGAGAAATATGATGGCTGAAACAATATTGTTATCTTTACAAATTATTGATTCTATTAAGTTCATAACCAAAAATATAGAAAGTATGCTAGTTAACGGAGGTATAGTTTAGTGAACATGTTGGTCATTTATATTTTTCGAGAAGTTGATATGGTTTGAAATGCACGTGAGTGGAAAATTACTCTAAGATAGAGCGGGGTAGAATAATTTTAGACATCATGCAGATTCTTTAGAGCCAGACACGCACTGGGTTCTTTGGACAATCATTTTACATAGTGCTTTCCCCGAGTCTAACCACGCGGGTTAGACTTTTACAGGAGTTGGGGTTGATAGGAAGGCATGGTGATATTAAATGTTACAACGAAGACTATTGTGTAACTGTTGTGATGAAAAAATGTATAGCAAATACTATCGTTGTTCCTGTTATTTGATTTCGGTATCGTGAGACAATACACTGGTGAAGTCCTTAATTAATAAGAGAAATACAACAGTAGCCAGTCGGGGGTCAAACCAACCCCTAGACGATCGGGTCAAAACAAAAGATAACTCACAGCGATAGTGCTACATTGTCGCCTCGGAACTTAATTTCGGCCATACAGAAGTATTATACACTCGTAGTGTTAGGAGTGAGAGGTTAGGTTCCCAACTTTTTCGACACAGACGTCGTTATTCATATCGAACTCAGCTTTGTTACAGTTGTCTTTGTCGCCTTCGCGCAAGCGCACTGATTAACATGCCTCGTGGTGAATAATTCGAAGGCGACAAGTGGACCACATGAAGGATAACAGCCACCACAGTTTTTAATATAAAATAATTATACTCACCCTGAACCAGGACGATACAAATTATAAAAATATTCACTACTGTCGTCAGGTTTCCCATTTTATTAAAATCTTGTTAAAAACGATTTGAATGTCAACCCATTTCTAACTAGTACGCTTTTTGACCTACGACATGATATATGGTCTATATTTAAACAATATTCAATGCATATCGAGTATTCATATCGAAACATTCACTCAAACAAAGATTTTACTTTCTGTAAGTTGACTACCTAACACTGTCAAGGAAGTATTATCCCGGGGATCTATGTTACACTCTTAAAAGAGCTTTTTAAATACATGTCACAGTTGATATGTGCAGTATTTGGCTTTTTATGGTGGTTGGGGTTAGGTACCCAAAACATGTCCGAGAGTGTGCTAAGGATCAAGCAGCGAGGACATTCTTTATCTCATCTAAATTAGGCTGTACAGTTATTATATAACTTATAATTGTATAAAGTCACTCGGCAAAAATCGGCAGATTCCGTTACTCTACATCTAGCCTCGGCTGAAGGATATGTACCTACGCCTATACAACTGCGATGCGGCACCGGTTTACTTTTATTAGGCAAATATGCTGCTTTTAAAAGGAAGTTATCGTCCTAAGCGTGTGTAGAATCGTCAGTGCAAAGTTGTCCTTGTTCGAAGAAAATCAGATAAACTCAGCAACAGTCGCAGACGTTGAAATGTTGTCATTGTTTGAAGAAAACCGGATACACTTGAAAGAAAAACAGCCGCAGACTTGGAAATATTTGTAACATTAATTCTTCATATATAGGCGTCGTCAAGAGCAACGCCAAGGGTAATCCGGGAACTTGAAAGTAGTTCCAATTGTGGACTTCGTCATACAGCCGAGGTTAGATGTAGGGTACTGCAGAAACACCGGATATGTCTAAGTTGTTTAATCTTATATTTGAGGTAACAGGGTGTATTTATAAGCCCTTAAAGGGACAATATGTCCGAATTACCATTAGGTGAATAAGGCAAAGTCCATAGAGCCAGGTAAGAACTCGGGTCACAAATGGAGTTACTATAAAAGAAAAGTTGTAACCTTGGTAATGTAATCTTATAGTAATTACAGTAAATTGGTTTTAAATAGTTTTGTAATAAAAGTTTTATTGATAAAATTAACGTTCTGACTTTTATGTGTATTTTCAGGCCACCTATCAAATAAAGGTGGCAGACAGAGCATTAATTCGGTACTGGCTGTCCTGCATGATTGGCAGCTTTTGGTAAATATTCATGATTTTGAAGCGGAAGGATAACAGAGTTATCAGGTTGGTTACGGTGATATGTACGGTCAACAGTTACATATTTTGTGTATGCTTCTTCACGTTTGTGTATCTGAAAGCTTTGGTGGTCAACCTCATATAAATTTTAGTGCAAAGACTTGACCATTTGTGCCCCTGTCTCTAGTGAAAACAAGTCCGCCCAACGAAAAATTGGTGAAAAGTTGCGGTGGGAAAAGAGGCCAGAATTAACACTTCAGTGGTCTGCCTCAGTATGCTAAACAGAGTTACCTCCCATTTACCATAGCACAAATTCTACTTTCATTAAAGCGTTTGGCATCGGATTTTTATAGAACTTTCATTTTCTCAGAAGGAATTGTTGTATAAAGGGTTGGGGAGTTAAATGATGTAGATGACCGAAATTAATGCCACTGATCGAGTATGTAGATTTTCTAGAATGTGTTTTCGAATTCAATAGAACCAGCACCTGATTGACAGCCAGTCTTACGTTGGTGATTAGTTTTACATTACTTGTAGGCCCCACTTTGACAGTAGAGAGAGTGATAAATCGGGTTTAACGTCCACTCTGCACAAAACTAATTCATTCCAGGACTAATATATGGTTCGATTTTTTTTCACAAATTCGCTTTCGCATAGGAGTCTTTAGCAGTGGGAGGAACCTGAAGACCCGGGGAAAACTTTTAAAGTAACTGTTAACCTAAAAATCCCGGATTTATCGGGATTGTCCAGATATCTGATGTAGGAATTTCATGCAACTTTGGTATCCATTACAAGAACGACAAATCAGCATGTTTATTTCCAGAATTAATGACAAGACATTATGACTTTGAATAGAGAATGACCTGGTATTAGACACATTTGTACAGACAAAGTAATGGTTGTTATACTGGGATAATCAGCTGGAACTCCTTTATTAACATGACTTTATTCTGGCGAAGGGAGAGGAGAGTCTGTCGTCTCTTCTCAAAACAACACATTTTAACATTGTGTTTATTTTTTTATAGTTACTGTTTTACATGAAAGACCATTTTTATGTTTTTTGGTAAGATCGTTTGTATATATCTACTTTGTTTTTAACAGAGGGTTTGGCAAAGGGAAATGAAATGAAATGGGGTTTAACGTCCTACTCTTCTGCACCTGACTTGGGCTAATGGAAGATGGGCTTACGCCATACAGAGTGCTTTGAGGGAAATTTTGCCCGGGCAGCGGCTCTACAGCCTACTCTAAATCGAATTCCAACTGCCAAGGGATCTTTTACGTGCACGCCAATGGGTACACGGGACCTCGGTTTTTCGTCCCATCCGAACAACTAGGCAGCTGTCCTTGTCAGGCCCTCCTTCTGCATCACTGACAAGGGGAAACCACGCCGGAAAATCGAGATGAACTTTCTCGGCCAATGCAGGGATCGAACACCCGCCCTCCAGGCTAGCGAACCAGCGCCTTGCCCACTTAGCCACCGTGATTCCAGTCTGGCAAAGGGCAACGTATAGTCATTAGTATGGGACTAAAAACGGGGTCCCGTGTACAAATCGGCATGCTCGTAAAAGATCCCTCGGCAGTTGGCATTCGATATAAAAGTAGGCCGTAGCGCCTCTGCCCAGTCATAATTTTCCTCATAACACACTGCTTGCCCATCTTCATTATCCCATTCGGAGCAGAACTCTACGTTAAACATCATTTCAAATCATTTTTGTTTTTACTGCTGCTTCATATGTAAAGAACCTGAATTCAATCAACGTATCCATAATATTATGTATTGAACCTTACATTTGTAATCAACAATAAAAACACCAACAATGGGATTGGGTATTATTCTTTTAGCCAAGAGAAACTTTGTCGGGGGGGGGGGGGGTATGTCCGTTGCTGTGGGTGAGGTTAGGCTGTGTCGTAGTAACGGTGAGACTAACAGCCGATTGCATAACCTTTTTTTAAGGCTAAACGAATATACATTTGGTCATTTTCGGACCAGCACGCGGTATACCCCCTTTTCAATTATTCGCTGACACGCAAACAACCCAGTGCGTTTAAATAGGACAATATACCTATCAATATAGAGAGCCGACAATATGTTCTGGGGGTCCACACTTTGAAAGCTTCAATTGTAAACAATGGCATGATTATCAATTCAGATAATTTATTCAAGGAAGAAAACAGAAACCACAAAACATTTACACATATATTTAAAACAAATAAGATAATTTCGGCAAAACATATTGAATAATTTATCTACACGAAACTTGAAATTAAATCATACATGGTCTTTCATTTAACATTTGCGCAGTATACGGTCTCAAGCACACGGTAGAGTATGCTTTCATATACACGTGATATTACATAGGAGTTTTTAACGGTGGCGAATCCAGTTGCTACTTTGAATTTTGATTTCGTTAAATCATACATCAATGATATCAATTAAGACCATTTTAATAAACGGAGGTTAATTAATCATCCACCAATTAAACCAATCCAGATTTCGTCTTCCAAATAAATTGAATAATTGCAACGCCTATGATCAATTGAATAAAAGTGAAATCTTATAATTTACACGCCAATAAAACCAACACACGTAAATAATGTACATATTTAGTTAAAATTAAACCAATGAAAATCAAAGTAGGTAATATAGAAAGGAGAAAAAAAAATTCGCACCTGATAACAAACGAAATCGAAGGATTTATTATTATGCTGTACTTTAGGCATTCAATCTAAAAATAGAAGAAGAAAAACTTTGATTTGTGCCATGTGATCAACTGCTATGTTAAATTCTGGTCGTAAACATGTATTATTTTCTGTTATCTTGTTTAGTTACTGTCGACTCCAGGATCTTTTGTCCCAGAAATGACATGAAATTGAATCTGCACCGAATGGGCTAATGAAGATGGGCATACCGATATAGTGTGATATGAGAACTATTTTGCACTACAGCCCACTTTTAAATCGAACTGTCCATGGATCGTTTACGTGCACGCATATGTGCCAACCGATCGACTAGACGCTGTCCTTGCCAGGTACTCCCTACGGACAATCCCGCGGAACATTCTCGACTAACACGAGGGGGGGGGAGCGTAATCCTTATATTTTATGGCTCTAATAGTTTACTTGTTTCAACTAGAACTGTTTTAAGAAGGACAAGTTCACATCCGTGGTCTTTACCAAGGAACTTACCAAGGTACGTATACGTTAACTTGAAACCTGCACATCCGAAACCGTTACCGTTTGTTACCAATCGTACAAAGATCGCCATCACGCCAGGTGATTCAATCGTTCGAGGAGACTTCCCGCCACATGTTCTGAAATAAGATATATTGTTGGTATTATATCCCTGCTCATCAGGGATATATAAATATATATAAATCCCAAACTTAACTAGTGTGTACAGAGTGATTGCTTATTGTTGAGTTATCGCACCAATTAACCCATGGTTATAATCAGCCCCCCCACCCCAAACTACAATAATATACATACGAAATAACTCACGTAATCCTCGAAGCCGACACTGGAACAGAAAACACCGTTATTTCATAATTATCGTTACAGAAGCCATCATCTATTGAAGTACATTGTGGAAGACCAGATGTTCTATTTTTGTAGTCGATTCCGAAATTATCATCGTATACAATACGGATGGATTTCCCATTACATCCCGGAATAGTCCAATTGGTTGAAGACGGGCTGTCGTCTGGGTAATCATTAGGGAAGTTTGGTGATGTTATAATATTGTCTATAACTAGAATAACAGAACAAAAAGATTACTGTTACCACTGTTTGTCGTGGTTTATATTGTACACGGTGAACAGTCCATTTGCTGATTACACTATTTTGCCTGACTGTTTTTAGAACTTCGAAGTTTGACAAATGGTTTGGATTGTTCGTACTTGGTTTTATTTTATTTTTATTATTACATATGAACGAAACACCTTGATAAGATATCACAAGAATAGAAGTATCTAGTTTACTTTTAAATTAACAAAATTATTTGTTCATATGGGATGAATGTAATACATTTATTAGATTATTGAATTATTTGCACACGCGGGTTGGCACCAATAAATTGATTAAATTAACGAATTATCTGTCATATACACTGATCTACTAACCTTCACACGTTCTTCCGCTGATGCGATTCAAACAATTACAACTGAACCCACCTTGAATACGCATACAGCGTCCACAATTCTGGCATGGATTCGGCTCACACGTGTCAACTATCAATAAAAAAAACCCATTATATATCCAGGGCTTATATGTTTGGTTGTATACACTCCTTTTTGCAGGGCCGAAACTTCTGTTTGCAGGACCGAACTTACAATAGACATTGTATGCCATTGTTCTAAGGCCCATGAGCATCCAGGAACCAATTAAACCAATTTGTCCCATAGCGTGCAAGCGTATAACCTTTTGTTCAAGTGTATTTCGTAATTATAATGTATTATCTTTTATCTACAATAAGTATCCAGCCCGGAGTCTGGGATCCCTGCAAAAATGGCAGACCGCTCTGAAAATATTTGCCTCTCTAGCGAAGATAAAATCCTCAAAGTGAGGAGGCATGATTGGTAGGTTCTGTCGCCTCTCTCAAAATAGTTCAGACCGGTCGTGTAAAGGGGTTAGCCCGGGGGAAGGGAACATCTTCGACCCCCAACCCAACCCCCATTTGCGAAAACTTTAAAAAAAATAGCCCAGAGATATAAGTACTGACCCACATTTGTCATCGACTGGGCAGCATTTCTATTAGTTTGGGGATCTACTTATAATTTTAGCTTGCGCTAATTTTGATTTATGTTTTGTCAACCGTTGAAAACTAGCTTTGTTTTATCCCTCTTTGCCTATATCTATAGACGACTAACAATTCTAAAAGTAGATTATATTACATTAGTATTTGAAATATTTAGCTTACTCTCACAATTACGGCCTATAAATCCATCCTCGCACTTACAGGACACTCCACCAGCCTCAGGTACACAAATTCCATTATTTTTGCAGGGTTCGGCAGCACACAGATCCACTAAAATTATATCAATGTAATCCTGTCTGTTTTATTGACGTATCCCGAATAACGTGCTAGATCCTTATTGGTTATTCGCGAATCCCAAATATAAGAGTCACCACGTTATTTGTGATTTGGTAACAACGCAGGCGAGTGCGAAAGATGACTGCCCTGTTTTACTTCTATGTCGTTATTTGGGATAATGGCTATTACCTACAAGCAGGTAAAGTGTGTTTGTCAAATGTGTAGCCAACGTGAAGTTGGCACGTTATTCGGGATTCACATGCGTTATTATTTAAGACCAATAACGTAAAACTGAATAGATACACAATTAAAACAGAAAATCCGAAATGTCATTAGACGATCACTTGTTGTAGGACGACTTTAGCTAAAATTCGAAATGACAAACGTTGTTTTAAAGTCTTACCACTACAATCTGCTCCTGAGAAGCCATCGGGACAATTACAAATACCATTGACACACACTTCATTGTTCGGACATTCAACGCCATCACAAGGATCTAAACAAAATGTTAATTATAATATAATTGACACTATAATGTGAGTGGGAATGGGCATTGTCTAATAGGGGGAGGAGTTTTACATAGGCTAAGCCTGTTCCCCAATCCCATTCAGACAATCTGAATAAAAATATTGTTTTATAAAAAATGTCTAATAATGAGCTACAGATCGACAAAATAAATGAAAATATTGATTTTCATCGAAATTGATATTTTCACAAAAAATAGTCTGTAAATATACTATCTACAGACCCAGACGATTAAAGTAGCAATAAAACATCTTAGAAGAACACTTTTATTTGGACGTTTTGGAGTACCGTTTTCTAAACTCTTTCGTAAAATTCTCGACGCATGCATTGGGACGACCGGCCAATCTCTTTCCGTAATACTCGACTTCGTTGTGCAGCTGTGAATCTCTTGTTTAACAATATGGCCAAAGTATTACCAATACTTCCAGTTTTAACAACTACAAATGAGTTTTAAAACCCATACAATATGTAAAAGTTCTTGGCCAAGACACCCCGCGCGGTGCATTGTTTTATTAAAACTGCGTTCATTATTCTATCTGTGGTTCAGATTTTGATACCATTACGGTACCTGAAAATAACGGTAGACCTATTATACATGCAAAACCTTAATTCAATTGAATCGTGTGACGATTTTAACACCATAGAAATAGAATAGCAATCACGTGACTTTTGACGTCCGATGACGCGACTATCAGGCGCCATCTTAGAAGGTGTAATCAGTGTAAACAACATGGCGGGTCACTCGTATCCCTCCAGTCAGCCACACGCGAAAAACGATCTGCGTGGACCACAGTGTTTTGCTTTTCGGTGTTTTCTCCACAAAAATCTTCGACGACAGCACAGGATGTTAGTTTTAACAAGTAAGTATGAACATTTAATTAATTTGGTTTGGAAAAGCCTATTAGTATTACTAGTATTAGTATTAATTATTCATTATACATTATACTCACAAGGACAAGGCGGCTAGGCCTAGTGCAATTTTACCGTGCAATCGTAATAACTAGTTGGATTATTTTCTAAAAAATAAATCTTAACAGATAGCATTGCTAACTCTATACATCTCGGCCTATTATTATGCGATGTTTCACATGCTGGTACCGCCATGCAATAGTGGTTATCATGAAATCAGGAAAAGGCCCAATAAATATCGATTATGAAGTTACGCTTAAATTTTAAATTTAGGGAATTTCCTTTGAAGTGTAGCCTAGTAGTTACGCGGTGCTAGGGCCTACTACTAACGAAGTCTATTCTTAACTCTAGCTTTTTCTATGTTAGGCCTATTAGGCCTTGGCCTATACTATTTTAATTTTAAGTAAACTTCTTTTCTATATATAATAAGAGAACAAACTTGGCAAATTAATCTATATAGATGAACACAACTTCTACTTTTATTTAATAAAATAATTTATAATGTCACGTCCCTTTTATTGTCGCAAATAGTAATTTTATTCCCTTACCTCATCCCCACCCACCACCACCTCCCCACTCCAATTTGAATAAGATCAGACATCTTAAACAAAAGTTTTTGTTTATATTTTGTAGAAAACTACTGGTCAGTCTATGACACCTGAATAACATCCGACAAACAGACATAATTTTTATCCAGAAAAGAGATGGGTTTCTTCGTAGCCACAGTTATAAACATTTCCCCAATTGATTCGACAACCAAATCATAAAGTCAGTTGTAGCCTATTCTACGGCGGCCCGGTAGTGACACAACAGATTGAAAATGGAAGAACTGTCATACTCACAGCACCACAAATCAACAAGAAGACCCTCTCCATCGCAGATGTAAGAGAGGGGTAGACGTTCACAAATTGACAAGGCTAGGGCGGCCTCTTCGTCTGCTGTACAGCACATTGACAAATTCCTCGCAGAAATAGAAACTCGTTTGGATGAATTAAAAGTCCTGATAGAACTTAACGTCCACAGAATTGAATTGACTGAAAGTTTGAGTAATATTGAATATCTAACACTTGAAGACGAGACCGTTCTTAACGAAGGCACTACGCTGTATGATATTATTGCAGAAAGAATATTCCATGCGTACACGTACACGCTGTGCAGCGAAGCCGCGTGGAATTAACCATCTATGTCGTACTTTTGGTTTTGACCACTCTGACTTTGTACCGTTGATTACAGATTAAACATCCATAAGTGTACAAATGTGTTGTTATTTATGTGTTCCCATTGGAATATTGTTCACATTAAGAAGCAAAATAAATAAGATATGTTTACAGGATAATTTTGTTATACGAAAAACTAAGTGATGCGTTTTCTATGGCGCTCAGTATATTTGTCAAACACGAACCCCCAAACACAGGCACTTGAAGGGATTAAATGATGGAGCCTACGAAGCAAGGCCGTTGTTGAGTGAGGCTTGATCACCCAGTTCCTAGGCACATATCGAGTAATGATAGGTTTATAAAGGGACTGGGTGATACAGACTTCTTTTGACCTGATTTCGTCGTAATTCCGGTCCGTTGAAGATGATTGAAGATATGAATAGCCGAGTGAACACACTTTAAGTTTGATTTGTAATTAATAACGCTGTAAAATGACCAATTTAACTACATTGGAGGGTGTATAATGAGCAAATAAAGTCTCGCTGGCAATTAAAACAATGGAAAGTCTTAGAACTAGTGAGGATTGTGAGATGTTAGCAGACGGAATTTAGCCAACGAGTTATAACAAAGATGGCCTCTGACATACCTTGTACATATACTATACTATATAGTCAAGCAGTAGTAGCCTGTGCCCCCAAACTGCAAATGAAGCCAATGTAAAACAATCTTCGAATAATTGTCCAATTGGAATTTTGGTTTTGGTCCGCAGAAAAATATCGCTAAATTTGATTCTGGGTTCTGGAAATGTGATTTTTGTATATAATGGCAAGTAAATATGTTTGTTCACGAGAAAAAATTCCTTATTTTTATTGTATATAATGACAAACTAGGTCGCACTAAGCACACTAGAAATGGTTCCACTACTGCTGTCTTCCGTCTTACTCCAGTCGCAGTAGTGGTTTTTCCTACAGAGTTCCTTTGCGCAAGTTTTTTAGTCAAATGACTACAAAAAGTTTACTGGCCTATAGCTCGCTTAATTGACAAATAAACTGGCCCAAAACAGTACTGCACGTAGCTTGACATATAATAAATCAATTCTTATTGAAATAAATGAGGCCTTACCGCATAATTATATGATTTGATGAAACCCATCTCCTACGCGAAATTTCAACTGGCCGACCGTCATGGCCGCAAGCTGCGTAATACGTCATTAGGCCTACAACATAAACAGCGCTATGCAGAGAAAAACTGTTTGGTAACTATTTTAATGGTCCAGTCTTCACTATTTGTGATAGAATTACTTATTTGAATACAAACTGTAATGATGTGTGTTGACAATTGTGCGTTTGAACCTATTTGAACTTGCGTAAGGGGTCTTAGACTGTACCAATTGTTACCTTAAACAAGGTAACAAGTATAGTTACTATAGGCACACTAATAAAAAGTAATACATGGTGTCCGTTGAGGTTATCGATCCAACTATTATTCTATAAAGTATGCAATATGCAAATAAGATGATTTTATTCGTGCATGCATGCTGTCAGCCAATAGTAACGGTACATTTTCCCGTGGTTAAACGCCTCTGACCAATGACAAAAATAGTTGTTCGACCGAGTTTCTCGTGCGATATTCTATAATTAGCTGTATGACTCCCGACTTGAAGATTTATGCAATTCCATAATTCGAATTGATGTGGATTCCGCTAAGTAAAAGCATGCGTCTCAAGTTATGCTTTAAATTTAATGTACAGGTCTATGAAACTGCCGTTGAGAAATATGTAGACTTTGGATTCTAAAATATTTAAAGAAGCCTCCTCGATATCGCAAATATGATCAAATTATACGTGCATACCTCGCGAACGCCACACCTCGCACCAACCTTTTATATATTTGGACTGTAGCTGGCTATATATGTTCCATATTTCCTGTCTTAACATTTGGTTAATACATAATGGACAGTCTGGGCCTTTTATCAAACGTAAAATATAGCACCAAAAAGAGACAAATAATGAATAGTTTTCTAACAGGAAAAAGCGATAAAAAACATAATGGATGGATTCGTAGAACATGCACACGAATTCATGCGACAACACACCCCAGTCATATATGTCTTCAAGTGAAGACGCCATGTTTATAACATGACAGTCGAATATTAATGGTGAGAATATTGATACGAATTACATGTGGTGATGAACTCGATATGGAGGAAGACTAGCCGTAAAATTTGGGATGTTCTTGATAGGGGGCATAATAGTCGTCAAAGTTGTGATGGAGAGGATTCTCACGAAAATGATATCGATATTGATAATATTCTTAGTATACTGTGACTAATATAGAGGGGTTTTAGCCGTCCAAATTTTGATTTGAAATTTCATATATACTCTGATATAAGTTCCAAACTCACAGGGTGAAGGACGCAAACGAATTCACGAAATTCAAACTCAAACGTCATTATGGTGTAACAGTGATATATTTGAACGATTTTTAGAACCGGGTAAAATTGTGACCTGTATATAGGTTCCACGAGTTATAAACGCGAAGTTTGTTCAATTAGGGGCCGTAATCCAGAAAGTTACCGTTCGATATGTACCAATATCGCGAGGTCATAATTCATGTCGAAAGGAACCGAGATCGTTGGGATATTTAAAACCTATATTTCAAGTTAGAGTCCCGTCACCTGTTAACGAGAGTGGCGGTAGCGGGCACATGGCAGCAACCTGTGCCTCGCCGACCACCTCTGGGCGACGCCTGGTCGTAGCCGACCTTACGAGAAGAGGCACTACGGGCCACTGGCCGACGTCACGGGTCGACCATCGACAATTTCTCGTGCCCGTCACTGGCCGACGGCAGATCGCAGGCCGGCCCCTCTGACACCTTCCTCGTTGCCGTGGCCGACCTAACGAGAAGAGGCACTCCCGGTCACTGGCCGACGTCTCGGGTCGACCATCGACAATTTCTCGTACCCGTCACTGGCCGACGGCAGATCGCGGGTCGGCCTCCGACACCTTCCTCCCTGTCACTAGCCCACGTCAGATTCCTCTGCCGCCACAGGCCATCTCTCGACTGCGGGTGGGCCACCGACACTTTCCCCAGCCTGTCTTTGGCCGACGGCAGATTCCCTTGTCTGTTGACGACGCGGGTGGCAGATTCGCTGGGTCGGGCACCGACCGCCGCAGATGATTTTCCTAGCCTTACCTTGGCACCGGGCGGTGCTCGATGTCAGTCGACGACGACAGCCCCTCTCGCCCCTGCGACGAAAGCGCGCTCCCAGAACCGAAACCCGTTGACGACACCGTACGATCTCGCCCGCAGGAAGGGTCTCGACCCCAGACGTATTTTGTCTGCGCTCGGCCCTCTCGGGCTCTCTCTCTCTCTCTCTCGCTCTCTCTCCCGCCCCATGCGCCGCGCAGAGCTCTACCCGTCTTTTGCCGGTAAATCTCTTGCCGCGTTGCAAGGGGCGGACAAAACCGAGAGCTCCGTCCGTCTACCGCGGACAAATCTCCTAGTCGAAGGACAAGTCTCAACGCCTCGCAGCCACAAGAGGCCGCTCGACCGAGTACGACACCCCGACTCGCACAAACCCAAGTCGTCTGCAAGCAGATTTACCTGCCTTCGAAAGACACCTGCCGAAACACACAGGTCGGACACACACCATCCCGTTCGCCCCGGGAGGGCGAAGCGGGGCCTAATCGTTCCTTTGCCGGTCAACGAGAGGCAGACGCGGACGTCGTGGGATGGGATTCCGGCTTAGAGGCGTTCAGCCGTAAGCCCGGGGACAAAGGCAAAGCGCCAATGGCAGTCACCACAAAGCACCAACGCTTTCAATCCCGGACCAACGTTCCTCTCGTACTAGTCAGCCCTACCCGCTCGTACCCGCTCGAATGATTCCCTTCCAGTCGGGTAAAACTAACCTGTCTCACGACGGTCTAAACCCAGCTCACGTTCCCTGTTGGTGGGTGAACAATCCAACGCTTGGCGAAATCTGCTTCGCAATGATAGGAAGAGCCGACATCGAAGGATCAAAAAGCAATGTCGCTGAGAACGCTTGGCTGCCACAAGCCAGTTATCCCTGTGGTAATTTTTCTGACACCTCTTGCGGGAAGCAGTAAATTGGGCTCTCCCATCGTCGCCCGGGGAGCGACACAAAAGGATCGATAGGCCGTGCTTTCACATGGATACCTCCTACTGAAAAGCATCCTCAAGCCAGCATTTGCCCTTTCGCTCGACCAAGGGTTTCTTTCCCTTGTGAGGCTGACCTTGGGGCGCACGCGCTGGGTGGTCCGGTATCCATTCTACAGGTCGCGCATGAAAACTAAAAAAAAATTTTTTTAATTTGCCACGCCCACTTTGGATATGTCGTTCGAAACAAAATTGTACCAAAGGCCCTAAATTTTTGCGTGGGTGAGTTTGGGTGGACCTTGGGGAGGTTAGGGGCATGCCCCGTGGCTTGGGTGGGGTCAGTGCCCGGGTCGGCCATTGGTCAACGAAAAATATTCTTTTCCTCGGTCTAGGTGGCGCTAGCATAATTCAATAATTGCGGTAATTTATCCTTGTAGTCTACCTTTTTTCAGACATTTTTTAATTAATATAAATAAGTTTTAAAAGATACGTCTGCGACCAATGTCAAAATATACGAAGAAATGTGACAATATTCAAATATTCTTCGTTTAGGCCCGAAACAGGGAAAAATCCTACTGAAGCCGTTTGAACCGACATCTGATCTCCCTTATACGCAGTTGTCTCCCACTAACAGTTCGGGTTAATTGCTGTAATTTAACTTTATAGGCCATAATTTCTTCTTAAAGTCTACTTGCGCTAAATTATGTGCAATAGAAATACAGATCCAAGACATACACGTATCTCGTAACAGTGAAAAGGCAAACTACAGAGGTCTTGTTCGATGACTTCAATATAGTTACCTCCCTTTAGTCCTATGACACTGTATTTTAAAAAAAAAACAATATTCGAAAGAACGAGCCCAAAGAAGTAGAAACCAGGAAAAAAATGTCCAATGATTCAAATAAAAGGACAATTGAACTTCAACGTCAAACATAGTGTACATTTATTGATAGCTGAACTAATCGAAGATTATTAATAATAATTTAGCGCAAATAGACTGTGAGAAGAAATGTGTACTTATTTTGTATAGATATCTACTGTCTTGTTCGATTAACGTGTTAATTTAACAGCAATAGTTATGATTTTAGAATGTATTAGACAGCTCTGTTTAACAACCGCTTACTATTTAAGTTTTTTTCATTTTTATGTCGTTCTAAACAGAAAGAAGGTGGATAAATATTGCTTACAAGTTTGTAAAATTTATTAATATCAGCATTATTGTCTTGAACAAATAATAATAGTGTAAAATATGAATTAAATGTTGCAAAGTGAGTGGATATCAGAGGTTTTCAATGACGTAACATTGTTTTGTTAATGGTAACAAGCTGCGAACATACGAGAAATTTATATCATGCTTGTCGCGTGAGGCTTATGTCACTGACCTAAATATACCCAGATATCAAAGGAAATTGATATGTCAGCTGGGAAATGGTTCTTACTCAATCGCAATAGAGACTGCAGGCCGATACAAAACCACTAATGCCCGTGTTACAATGACCTAAGATTAGAACTTGTATTAAACTTAAAAAATAAAGATTTTAATCTTTTAACCAGATATGACGAGTTTTTATATATTTTAATAAATCCCATTGAATGTCTACTTGGAATGCTCTTAGACAATTTTTTGTCTGACACTATTTACTCAATAAATACTATAAAATTTCACTACATGATTGTGGGATCTGAAATTTATATATATTCACCCCCTCCCCCGGGAATGTAATAAAGTATATTGTAATAAAGTAAGATTGCAATCATAAATAATACTGGTATAAAACTACAAGGTAAATGGGTTTACTCTAATTTAATAAGTCAAAACGTTGTATTGGATATAAAATAAATCAGTTAAAATAAAGAATGTAGTAGGAACGTAGTGGTTTTAGCTAAATGATTTTCTGATGTTCATAGTACGGAAAGGGCTGTGCGAAACTCTGGTTGTGGTAGGAAGAGAAAGAAAATATTTTCGGAATTGCTGTTACATAATTGCTAAATTCCATATAAAAATCATTGATATTTAATTTTAAGTAGACGATATGATTCAGAACAAGCACTACTACCTATCAAGAGGCACTTACTATCACCCGATTAGTATTAAGATAAATTAAATATCTATGTTACATCAATAGTAATTGTATTGAAATGTATAATTTACACGGAGAGGAATTATATAAGCTTCGGCTTGTTTTTCTAATCCATTACATCAGTGTTGTGAATAACATCTTTGTACTTGAATAAAAATATTGTTTTAATCAAAGTTATGTCAATCAAAACACTTCAAGTAAACCCATTAGTACACGTTTAGTATGATCAATGTAGATAAGTATATTGATAAGCATAGTTGATCAAGAAACGGAACGAAAACAATACGTGTAGACAAACAAGAATCGGTAAGTAACCCAACCCGCAAGTTTACGCGGTATCACCAAACAGTAGCTGGTAAGTAAAAGGACGGTAAGAAGTCTATGTCACCAAACAGTAGGTGGTAAGTAATAAGACGATAACAAGTGAGTATACCAACATGAACCAATATCAAATCATCAATCTTAAATAATAATAGACGAAACATCTGGAAAACGCTTTATGGTTTGAAATTCTGTAATTGGCTCAAAATGTTTACTTTTAGATTTTTTATGATTGGTTTTTAACATATCGGATGGATTTTATTATTAGAATAGTATAATAACAACTTCGTTTTATCTCTATTTATTGCCTTATAGTTTTGGATATAGTGTAGAATTTTTTGATTTGAATAGATATTTTAGATATGATTACGTAATTAACTGTTTTACGTATATTTATTGCCTTATATTATTTAATGTTTTATCTGCAGTGTCTCATAGACCTATTGGTATTTTGTTGTATAATCTCTGTAAATATTCAACTGATCTGTGACACTTTAATACAATAAAATAAATTATTATTATATAAAAATACGTTCTCGTAGATAATTGTGTACATATTGTTTCGATTTTATTATATCGAACCGATTCTGGAAATTAACCGTATATTATATTATGGCTTCGCATGTTCCTTCAATAAACATAGCATGTAATAGAACTATTGATATGTTTGTGCGTTCTTTGTATGAATTATACATATTGAAATTAATATTGATTAAAACCCAATTAATTTTACTGTGGTTATTTGATTATTTTAGAGGTTATTTAATGTCTCATTACAGAAAATATAGAACATGAGAATGTTTTTCATTCCAGATTTGGTAGTCCCGAAAAGGACTGTTTGTAACACCCTTAAGGTTGGCGTCTATAGACAAAGGGCAGCTCTACAACGCTCGAATTTCAGCGGTGTTCAGCAATACGATGTTCAGGAAATTATCGCAACCACAGCAATTTCTGCATCGTGGGTTTTCTCCGTATCCTCCGGTTTGCCCCCACTACTAAAGACCCCTACACCCAAGCGAATTATTGAAATGAAATTAACACATGTTAGTCCCGAAATGACCTGGTTTGTGTCAAGTGGACGTTAAACCCATTTATCTCTCTTTAGCAGTGGGAGGACCCGGAGGAAACCCACAAGGTTGGGCAGGCGACCCTACTCCTTGTCACGTACTAACGAGGATTCGAAACCACGCCAGTTGACTCAATGACACGTGCTAACCAATCGGCCATCCAACCTCCATGGTCAACGAAGTACTTTTGTATGTTACATGGTCTTGCCCTTATTAAAAACTATTCATTAAGTTCATCCTCTCCTTATAACTTCATTATACCTCATTGATATCATTCATTAATGATATATTGATTGCATGATCTCCTTAAAGATACCTTCCCACGTAAAAATTGTGTGATTTGATGATATATTTGGGCTAAAAATATATTCAAACTGATTAATCTATCAAACATTTGCGTCAAATCCCTCTCAAAACTTTGTATTCGTCGGGAGACACCGCACGCTATAAAAAAACTGTTGTTAGACGCTCTGTCAGTCAGCTCATTTCATTGAAGGAGGGGCCATTTTTAGAATATCTTTCTCCTTACTTACTGTCCATAAATCAAATTTAAACAAGTTTTCCGAAAAATATAAGTAGCGTTCTGTGGCTTCAAGGAGCGAATTAAATTTGATGAATTGTGGGAGTATAAAGTTTATGGTATTTATGTGAGCATGAAATAGGTGTATGACGACCTTAAAATTGTCACTCACGGGCATCTCGCTATCTTGTAATTACAAGATAGGCTATCCTGTTATTACAAGATAGCTATCTTGTAATTACAAGATACGTTATCTTAGCCTATCTTGTAATTACAAGATAATTAGATTTTTTTATTTATTTGATTGACCCTTATGGGCTTCCGTAATTTTTAAATCTGTTAAACAATGTTAAAGTGTTTTTTTAATCTTTGCACCCACGAAGAATATAATTGCACGAATGATAGTGCGGGAATTGTGAATCAAAAATATTGTTCGCCGTGATTGGATCCCGAGGAAACCAGTTTGTCAGAGGGTCCAGAGTGTAATACAATATCATTTGAGACCTAAAATTTAATATTGTATTTGAATCTATGTCAGTATTTTATATTTTTCATTCTTTCCTTATTTTTGACATTCTAATAGACAGATTAATTACAAGTCAGATTAATATTGCATAGTATTATGTAACAGCTGATAGGTGGTACTCACTCTTATGCTCGGAGTACCTATATGAGATGAGATTTAAGCACAACAGATATTGACACCTGTTGTTTAAAGTTAGAATGGGTGACCATTAATAATTAGTTTCATTGTTAATTACCTGCGTTGTATAAACTTCTAAATTCCGCACGCCTTTCATCTGTATCAGTCGTATACTTAAGACATAGTATTATGTAAGATATGATAAATTGTGCAAACGTGTATCAGGCAGAATCCATGGCAGGTGCAAACATTGTTGTTTTAGAGTTTAGAGGTGCGAACACTAGTAATTAGCTTATGTGGAATTATCTTGCTGTCAATCAAAATGTGACTACGAGTTAGCCAATCAGTTTAATTGTTTATGTAACATTTAAACCGACCAGGGATCAGAGACCAGAGGCAGGTCTTAGGGAGACCCAGGGAGAAGTCGGTCCGTCCTGGACTATGGGGGTCTGCCCTCGGACCCCCGGAGAGTTGGTTTTCTGTGACATAGGGAGAACATCTTAATTGTATGTATATATATTATGCAGTAATAAAACATCTGTTTAATAAAAAGAGTTATGTATTCTATTACAAGAGCTCCCGAGTCAACCCGAACAACAATGGACGTCTCGTTAAGTTTGAGGTCGACAGATAGACAGTCCATCTGTACAGTGTAATAGAAAATAAATCTTTTTGAGAATAGAAGACGTATTTAAAAATTTAAAAATGCTCACTTTGGCAGCAGGATTCACACCTTGGGCCCTATTTACCGCCGAGTCAATGTTGCATCTTACAGAGACACAGTTACAATGACTAAGACCAATGTAACCCACAAAATAACACGTATGATGATAATACTATATTACTATACTGAACTATAGTGCAAGAGTACGTGAAACAATTAGACTATTGAACACAGAGTTTATCGTTTCTTTTATACACAATTGTATCACGCTTGAGGGTAAACCTTGCGTTTTAATTGGTAAATTAGACACTGTCCATTGGACAAACACACACCTCTATTTTAGAAATTTCTTTCAAAATCCTAAAAAATAGGTTGCCAGGCAACGAAACATACCCCCCCCCCACAGCAGCTAAATCGTCCGGGCAGTCAACAAGAGTTGTTGCATATTAAGTAATTATCAGAAAATCATTAGAATTTGTTTGGTTTTTATAAAGTTCTGCCCCATGCTAACGTTAAGATTACGAAACATTTAATATTATGGATTTAGCTTTTCAATTATTGATTTTCAAGAAATTCACACTCAACCATTATTAATGTGTAACGGGAATATAGTCAAACGTTTTTTTAATTCGGAATGTGACCTCCATAGGGTCCACAAGGTAAAAAACATGATTTTTCATACAATCAGGGACCATAATACAGGTAGTTATGGTCCAATGTACGCGATCTTTGGGCTATAAACTTACATTTCAAATTTCATCAAAATCGGATTAAAATTGTGACCTCTATAGGGTCCACAACCTTGATATAACATATTTTCACACTAATCGCGTACAAACGGCGGCCATTTTGTCTGTCAATTTTGGTCCGATTTTCACGAAATTTGAACTCAATCTTCATTACCATGTAACGGTGATATAATCAAACGTTTTTTTTTTTTAAATCGGATAATAATTTTGACCTCCAGAGGGACCACAAGCTAAAAAGGCCGATTTTTCGGACAATCAGGGGCCATAATTCAGGAAGTTACCATCCGATATGCGCAAATAACGAAAGGAACCAAGATCTTTGGGTTATAAACATGCATGTCAAGTTTCATCAAAATCGGTTCAAAATTGTTACCTCCATAGGGTCCACAACCTTGATATAAATTATTTTCACACTGTTCGCGTACAAACGGCGGCCATTTTGTCCGTCAATGTTGGTCCGATTTTCACGAAATTTGAACTCAACCTTCATTACCATGTAACGGTGATATAATCGAACGGTTTTTTAAATCGGATAATAATTTTGACCTCCAGAGGGACCACAAGCTAAAAAGGGCGATTTTTCGGACAATCAGGGGCCATAATTCAGGAAGTTACAATCCGATGGGTGCAAATTTCGAAAGGAACCAAAATCTTGGGTTATAAACATACATGTCAAGTTTCATCAAAATTGGTTCAAAATTGTGACCTCTATAGGGTCCACAAGCTAAAAACATGATTTTTCGTACAATCAGGGGCCATAATCCATGAAGTTTCGATCCGATACATGCCAATATCGAAAACAGCTGAGATCTTATGGGGATAAACCTATATAAACAAATTGTGGACGGACGGACAGGGGCGACGACAATATACGTCCACATGAAAATGTGGGCGTATATAAAGCATATTACAATGATAGTAAACACGCCCTGTTTCGCATTAAGAGGGGTCATCGTGATCTAAGGACATGTCTATTGGACAGAAACACACCTCTAAATGCGAAAAAGGAGGCGTTTATCTCCTAAATACTCGATCACGACTGTTCTATTGTGCGTTATGTTTTTGGAGCGTGTTAATGGTTTATTTATTCGCATGACTGCCATGCTGCATATTATATTCAATTTGTACACATATGGTGGATTAAATGTTTGGAAAACAGAATATGAAAAACCAAATTTATTTAAGTTTGTAAATGTTTTATTTATTGATTCATTCGCATGGCTGCCAATGTGTTGCATACATTTAATCAAATTTTATACAAATGGTGCGTTAAGTAAGCAGAAAAAAAATGGAACAATAACAAATTTTAAAGTTAGCCCAGCCCTTATATTACCTTCCAAATGTACAAATATAATACGAACTGGGCATTTGCCCATCGATGGACGAACTAAGAATTTTTACATGACGTCACAAACACAATCCATGATCGGTTGCTGGCCCATATAGTATAGTTATCAAGAACTTTTGACAATTTTCGTTTATTTAAATATTTCAAAAGGTGGCAGTGTTACTTTAATGCTTCCGTAGAAATATTTTGTTTCAATATATTACTCATATGTTAAAAATAGTAACATTACATCATTCTTTAATCCAATCAAAATTGTAAATAAAATCTCAGAAGTGCAATCACCCAGGAATATATTAGAGGCCCCTTCACTTCGTCTTCTGTTGAAAACAGAATAGTCAATCTAACACGATAGACGGAGGTAACTTAGGTAGAACGGTAAAATGGCCAAGAAGACTGACGAGATAAAAAAACGTATTTCAAGCTTCTATGATTAGGCTACAAGACCTATTTGAAGATTTTGATGCCCTACTCACAAGAGACTTCTTGCCTGCTGATCTAACACAAGTTTATGAAAACATTCAAGAAGAAAACCTGGTATTCAAAGGCCTACATAATAAATACGCACAGTCACTGCTTTGTCGAACTGAAACAGAAACAAGTAAAACTGAACTTCAGGAAATCCGATCAATGAGGGAAAAGTTCCGAATTTCAATTACTATGACATCAGAGATATATAATCAAGCTCTAAAAGGTAAAGAACATGACAGGGAACCTCCCTCAGAAGATCGTCAAAGCTTTGAAACTAAAGTAAAAGAAATCGAGAAAACCGCCGGTGCTACCGCCGCGGCAGCAGCAGCTGAAGTAGTTAAGGCCTTAACGCCTAAATATGAAGGTCGGTGCGAACTCGAGCGATTACCTTGCCCCTCGTGGGATGGAAAGCGAACTACTTATGCTACTTTTAAGAAACACGGAAGTGGAGAAAACTTTTAATGTGTACATCGTAAACAAACCTTGTAGTGATGCTAAAACTGTGTCAAAGAAATCTTTGGAAAAATACAGTCATCTGCAACCTCTAATAGACAAATTTTACCTAGATGGTGGAAAAATAGACATTCTTATCGGTACTGAATTTTCCGATGCATTTATCGACCTTGCGTCAAAAGTTGGTGAAAGTGGTCAACCTATAGCGAAGAAAAATATATTCGGTTGGTATATTCTGGGTTCAATTGATGACAAAACTGAATTCAAATCCTGTAATTTTGTAAAGTCGGCTGTAATCGAGAACTTTAATAGTGATCAAACAAGCCATGACATAAAGCAGCTGTTGTGTCAGGACCAAATTGGTATCAAGCCAACAAAATATTGTGTATGTTCTAAAGACGTATTGAAAGAAAATAGCTTCATTAAATTATTAAGCGAATCAACACAACTTACCGACGGAAGAATTCAGGTTAGAATGCCCTGGATGTCTAAAGGTCCTCCTCCATACAGCAACTATGACCTCGCCTACAAAAGGATGGAGTCTACAGAAAGATCCTTGATGAAAAAAGACAAAATCGATGTCGTTAATACAGAAGTCAACAAATTGGTTGATTCTGGTTTTGTAAAGATACTCAATCAGGGTGAAGTAAATCATTCTAAACCCGAATTCTACCTTCCAATGCAGGCCGTATTTACGCCTGGACGATCCACCGAAGTGCGGTTAGTGTTCGATTCAAGTGCAAAGGGACACGATGGACTTTCTTTAAATGATAGATTAGAAAAGGGACCTAATTTAATAAACAGTTTATTAGAAGTTCTAATAGCATGGAGATGGGATAATGTAGCATACTCAGGGGACATTCAAAAGATGTTTAACCAAGTGCTTGTACATCCTGACGATCAAGTCTACCATCGGTTCTTGTGGCGACCAAGTCCAAGGGAGGGACCAAAAATATACCAATGGATACGTCTAAGTTTCGAAGATAAACCAGCTCCTTCAATAGCATCAAATGCTATCAACGTACTGGCAAAAATGTCAGAAACCAAATATCCGGAAGCAGCTAAAGAACTGCTAAACAGGACATACGTTGATAATATAGCTGGGTCAAAAGCCACTCAAGATGAAGCAAAAAACACAATAGAAAATATCGATTCTATTCTTGACCAAGGCCACTTTAAAATAAAGTGCTTGTATTCTAATAACAGACTTATTGATCAGGATACTACAAAAGAAGTAGTAACAACTATTCTTGGACACAAATGGAACAAACAAACGGACACCTTTTCATACAAAAAGGATTCAATCAGTGAAGTCAAAGGAATCTTCAACAAACGTAAATGTCTTGCATCTCTTGCACAAGTCTGGGATCCAATCGGACTTGTCTCGGCTGTAACAATCAAGTTCAGAATAGACATGCAAAATTTATGGGCCAGAGGATATACTTGGGATCAAAGTCTACCCGACGATTTACAAACTAAATGGTTGAATAATATACAGCTAATGAATGAAATTCTCCAAACATCCTTCCAAAGAAAATTGAAACCAGAAAACGCGACGGACAAACCCGAAATACACGGTTTCTGTGACGGCGGAGAAATGGCGTTCGGTGGCGTAATATTTTTAAGATGGATTTTAAACAATAATGACTATATATGCGTTCCAGTGTTAACCAAAGCCTTAGTGGCGCCGCTAAAGAAGAAGTCTATACCACGATTAGAAATGTTAGGGTGTTTACTGTTAACCAGAATGTACGAGTCGATGATCAAAGCACTCACATTTGCGGGAGCCAAAAATTTCCCCGTATACTTATGGTGTGATTCGACTACAGCTTTACAGTGGCTAAAATCACCACCACAGAAGTTTCGACCATTCGTGTCAGCTAGAGTCGCTGAAATACAGGAAACAATTGATGTTCAACATTTCAGGTACATTCCGTCAGAGTTTAATCAGGCCGACGCACTTACTCGCGGAATTCAAGTAAATCAACTTTCTCGATGGTTAGAAGGACCAGACTTTCTCAAATTAAATGAGTCGGAATGGCCAAATTTCGAAATGAAACTGTCAACTCCCGAAGATGAATCTGAACAAATCCTAACTGAATACAAAACTATGAAGGAATCATCTCATGCAGTTCAGAACAATAATCCAACGGACGTTATGAATAAACTCTTAACCAGCGTTTCAAGCTTTATAAAACTTAGAAGATATCTGTGTCATTTAATACGATTCGCTAAATATATCGCGAAACGAGACTTTAACAAAGGTTCAATTACTGTATCTGAACTAAAACATTCACAAAATGTGTTAAATAAATGGACTCAAATGGATCTCCAAAATCCATCAGAAAAGTTGGGGTTCACACTACTACCGGATGACAACGGGGTAATTCGAGCCCACGGAAGACTCGAAAACATACGAACCTTACCAACGGATCAAAGAAATCCAATCATATTACCAAAGGACCACAGATTTGTGAATTTACTACTCATTCATCTGCACGAAAGACGTGGACATTGTGGCTATAAAAGTCTGATAGCAGAAGTTAGAAAACATTTCTGGATTTTCGGATTACGGAATACTGCTAAATCTCTTACTAGAACGTGTATTACGTGTAGAAAACTGCGTCGAAAGCCAGAAAAACAGCTAATGGGACAGTTACCAGAACTCAGAGTAGCTGCAGGATTTCCAGCATTTTACAACACCGCGCTAGATATGTTCGGTCCAGTTCACATCAAGTTAGGACGAAAAACTCTTAAAGAGGCGCAGGTTATAATATTCGCCTGTATGACGTCAAGAGCAATACATCTTGAACTTCATCGGCTCGCAAACTTATTTGAAAGAAATAATGAAAAACTGGGACATAAACAAAGTCAAAAATGTGATAACTCAAAAATATGGAAGTAACTTACAGTTCCAATGGGACTGGAATATACCTCACGCCAGTCACATGAATGGTGTAGTGGAATCCCTCATTCATTCTGTTAGACAAGCTCTGAATGCCACGTGTAAAATGCGCGAATACACTGAAGAACAGTGGAATACTATCTTAGCAGAAACAACATATCTTATAAACAGTCGACCATTATATCCCGCATCGAATGAAATTTTCGAGGATCCACCAATCACACCAAATGATCTATTATTTGGACCAAACATCACTCCTCCAAACCAGATGATGAAAATCATATCAATCCAAGGAATTTAAATCGAAGTGCCGAGAGTCGGGTCGCTGAATTCTGGCATTGTTGGCTAAAATATTTCGCCCCAACACTTATCCCGCGAAATAAATGGTACAGATCAAGAGACAATTTAAAAATAGGAGATCTTGTACTGGAAATAGACCCAAACCAAAAAAGGGGACAGTGGAAAATGGCAGTTATACAAAAAGAACTCTCTCCTTATGTATAAAAATTGCAGTTCAAAAGTTTTGCGATTTGTCGTGACTTAAAATTGCTTTAAAAATTTTATCACTGGGTCCGGTGTATCAAGAACTTTTGACAATTTTCGTTTATTTAAATATTTCAAAAGGTGGCAGTGTTACTTTAATGCTTCCGTAGAAATATTTTGTTTCAATATATTACTCATATGTTAAAAATAGTAACATTACATCATTCTTTAATCCAATCAAAATTGTACATCTATTATTATGTACTTTTAGCCAATCAGGTTTGCTTTAATAAAAGGGTTAGGAGATTAGGTAAAAATAGTTAGAAAGCGCCATTTAAAGTTGGCTGAAAAACTTGTAAATCGTTTTAAAATAAGGCGACCAAGTCTTATAATTTCCAAAATTTCAACTCTATATATTCCCACTGTTAGAGTGAGTAAATTGTTTATATGTTTCATAGTAGATATAACCTTATTTCCACGTGTAAAACACGGTAAGAAAGAACATCGGTGAATAACTCTATTTAATAATTTGTTTACTTTTGTATCTTTTCAGTTGACTTGTTTGCTTACAATAATAAAATTTGTAACTGGGAGTTTAAAGTTCAATTTAAATAAAATCTCAGAAGTGCAATCACCCAGGAATATATGAGAGGCCCCTTCACTTCGTCTTCTGTTGAAAACAGAATAATAGTCTATGTGACAGATCACCGATTTTGAAGCGTCATTACCAATTCAACCATTATTTTCAGTTTAGCTGGTGCCCAGTGCCGGAATGAAAGGCCCAAGGCCCACCTGTCAGGTCATAGACCAAGGCCCACACAATATGCGCCGAAGGCGCGTCACGACGGCGCAGAAGGCGTGCGAGAGTCATATGGGGAAAGTTTGACGCGGCAAACCCATTTTCCAAGCAGTCAGAATAAACGAAGAGTATTATCATTAGATGAATTTGGGAATAGGTTAAAAGATGAATTACATGGTTCTCACTATAATGAGTTCAAACTCATAAAGTTCTTCGTTTGTAGTACACTTCCTTTTTGTCAGTCATTTTTTTCCGATCTTTTTTTTTTCTCCCGCCCTGTCTTGCCTCCTTCTTTCTTCGCCCTCTCCTTTCTTTCTTTTTTTCTATTTTTCTTTTTTTATTATTGGCTTAGGCCCACTTTTATAAAATGGGCTTAGGCTCACCTGTCACGGACAGGTGGACTCAGTCCGGCAATGATGGTTCCTGAATTGTTGAATTAGTTTGATGGACTTCCGGCCCAGGGAAACCGTCATAACACCTGAACAGATTGACCCATGAATATGGATTCTCAACTTATTCATGTGGCATAAATAAATACGCCCTATGGTCCTCTCTATACTTAAGAAAAGTAGACTCAAATTTAGAAATACTGTACGTCGGTGAGCCAGGGTACCAACTAAGTCAACGTATAGATAGGGGTGTTTCAATCGAAACGATAATTGCGGACGGATGGTTTATAGGGCAAAATATGTCACTGAAAACAATCCTGAGAGGCATGACACGAAGCAAAATGTCACACACAACCCTATTACTAAGTGCAGGGGGGACTGCACCACGCATAATTTACATAAAAACAAATAAATGGACAAGGCACAATACGGGGGCTAGCCATAAGCGTCCACTGTGCTGTACAGTCCCGACACAGAGAAACCATTGTGTTATGCGAGCATGAGTCATGATCTACTGTATGTTATAAGAAATATGAATGTAAGCATATTGTAGTAAAAATTTAACTATGCAAGTTACCACATTGGTGAAATGTTGAAAAAAAACCTCAGGTAGTCTAAAACTAATTGTTTACGCCAGAACGAAACGGTTTAGTATTCAATAGAATCGCGGCATATTGAATACAGTATGGCACATGTTCCACCCATCACAAAAACAGAGCAAAAAAAACAGTACTGAAGCAAATGAGAAAATGTAGATCGTTTCGAAAGAAACCTGAATGAATGACGTGAATAAAAAGGGCGATAATCCAGATACAATTAACGCAAAAAGGTTAATATACTATCAATTTAGCAACCAATCGGAATTATTAAGTAATACCTCCAGCAAGAAATGCAAAAAATGTATGCTAAAGAAATCGTACAATGTAAACATATAAATTTTAAAGGCATAAAAATAAGGGCGATTATCCAGATAGGATTAGGTAACTACAGAAAATGTAAAATAAATGTTAAATTAGATCATCATCGAATATGTAGTCTGTTATATACTTATAAGCATGTTCCTGAAGCAACGGTATACTAGTTTTGCTTCAGGAACATGACTTATAAGAAACGTCAAACTTGGTATGTTGAAGAAATTAAAGTTTCGAAATTTCTTTGAAAATGCGTAATTGTTACCGCCTTTGGCAGTTTACTTAAAAAAAGAGATTTTATTCGGGAAAGAAATAGTTCTTTATTGTTACATATTGATGGGTGTATAATTCAGACTTTTAGCTACATTGTAATCTGTTTTTCGTTCATGATCTTGAAAGCAGAATTCATATTTAGATAAATGTGCATTTGCCATAAATGGGCCGGGCCCATAGCCACTGAGTGGGGGGTTGGTGGGCTGATCCCCCCATAAAATCGAATTAGCCCCCCCCCCCTAATATTTCGCCAACAATAATGATTTCTGAGAAGTGCTCTTAGCCCCCCCCCCAAAAAAAAAACACAAATATGAGCTGGCTTATTCATAAGTATTGAGCAATCAAACTATTAACTATTTTATTGATTTTATCTAAAGTATTTACTATGGGTTTATTTTTATCAATTATAAAAAAACCCTATTAATTCCAGTATAGCAACGAAGTGTTCTGTACCAAATAGCATGTTGGGTTTGGGCATAATTGACATCCTTTGGTGATAGTTTTAGCTAAAAGTGTCGTTTGGCAGATGCTGGGGGATATTATGTATCTGAATTGAAATGAAATAGGGGTTTAACGTCCTACTGTTTTGCTCCTAAACTGGAATTATGAAGACGGGCATGCGCCTTACAGTGTGGGATGAGGGAAATTTTGCCCGGGCAGCGGCGCTACGGCCTACTCTTGCATTTCAGGTGGGTTGGATGGCCGAATGGTTAGCGTGCGCGCGCTGTATAATACGGCCTGCCATTGAGTCAACTGGCGTGGTTTCAAATCCCCGGTTGTACGTGGCAAGGAGTAAGATCCAACCTCGTGGGTTTTCCCAGGGTACTCCGGTTTCCTCCCACTGCTAAAGACCCCTATGCGCAAGCGAATTATTGAAATAAAATTAAACCACGCTGGAAAATCTTCATGAACTTTCTCGACCAATGCAGAGATAGAAGACACGACCTCCAGCGTCTTACCCACCGTGATCCCCTGACCCCTATCATGTATCTGAATTGTACGGGGTTTGTATGGAATCGGGTATAGAATAAATGTAAGGTAGTGCATCATGTTGACATTGTCTTTAATATCATTTCTTGTGTTTAGTTAAATGCCTAATGCGTTTATAAGTATCATTTTTGGTATTTTTCAGTAAGAATATTTCTAAGATAGTATTTTTTACAGGTAAAAGCAATATTGTTGCTGTGTTATTTAGGACCTCGGATTGGGTGGGTTGGGGCAGGCGTCTTGGGCTAAATTTTATATTTAGTCCCGAAATGACCTAGTTGTGCCGAGTGGACGTTAAACCCCATTTCTCTCTCTCTCTCTCTAAATTTTATCTATTTGACAATATGGGAAATATATAACAGACCGCATCTGACCACATCATGTTTTGAGTAGACGTTAATCACTTTCACACAAATCACTTACTGTCTTTACAACTGGCACTATCACCCGTTCCGGTGCAGGTCTGATCATCGTTGCAGGTGTTGCCGTTGCATTTACACAGTCCTTCAGCACATGTTAGGGGCGCACAACATTCGACGTTTCTACACGGATCTAAAAAAAAAAGATAGGCTGGCACTGCCAGGCAGGATACGCCCACATTTTTGAGAGATGGATAGAGAACAGGCAATACCAAAAGTGATTTTTCCTACATCATTAAGTCCTGTATTTCATACTGTATTGGGAGCAGCCATTTTGTTGGTCAGTTCCAGAAAAGTGATTTTTCCTACATCATTAAGTCCTGTATTTCATACTGTATTGGGAGCAGCCATTTTGTTGGTCAGTTCCAGTCTGATATTCATGACATTCGAAGCCGACAATGATTATGGTGTGACGGTACACAACCTAGAAATGTCACTTTTCGTCAAAATCGGATAAGAATTGTGACCTGTAGACAGTCCACAACCATGATATACCATATTTTTACACTATGGTCCGATTTTCTCGAAATTCGAACTCAACCTTCCGTAGGGTGTAACGGTGATATAGTCAAACGTTTTTATAAATCAGATAATAATTGTGACCTCCAGAGGGACCATAGGCGATTTTTGGGAGTCGGACAATCAGGGGCCATAATTCAGGAAGTTACGATCCGATATGCGCAAATAACGAAAGGAACCTAGACCTTTGGGTTATAACCATGCATTTCAAGTTTCATCAAAATCGAATTAAAATTGTGACCTCTACAGAGTCCACAACACTGATATACCATTTATTCGCGTACAAACGGCGGCCATTTTGTATGGCAATTTTGGTCTGATTTTCCCGAAATTCGAACTCAACCTTCCTTAGGGTGTAACGGTGATAAAATCGAACGGTTTTTTAAATCGGATAATAATTGTGACCTCCAGAGGTACCACAAGCTAAAAAGGTGATTTTTCGGACAATCATGGGCCATAATTCAGGAAATTACGTTCCTATAGGCGCAAATATCGAAAGGAACCAAGATGTTTGGGTTATAAACATGCATGTCAAGTTTCATCAAAATCGGTTCAAAATTGTGACCTCTATAGGGTCCATAAGCTAAAAACGTGATTTTTCGTACAATCAGGAGCCATAATCCATGAAGTTTTGATCCGATACTTGCCAATATCGAAAGCAGTCGAGATCTTTTGGGGATAAACATATATTTCAAGTTTCGTCAAAATCGGGTAAGAATTGTGACCTGTAGAGATTCCACAAACAAATTGTGGACGGACGTACGGACGGACAGGGGCGACGACATAATACGTCCACATGAAAATGTGGGCGTATAAAAAGAAAAAAATTATAATAGCTGAATGAACTTCCATAATGATAACTACTTAAATTAATGTTTTACCATGACTTTCCACCATGATACACATTTAAGAGTGTGTCCGCGAGAAAACCACGCAGCAGGTGCTAAGGCTTCAATCACAGATTTTGACCAAATTTGGTTTATAAGTTGGGATAGTCCCAAAACACATATATGTGCAATATCAGATAAATGTTTCGATTCCTGACTGACAAAATTGAAAAATCCTTTTGACAAGAGATCAAAAAAAGTGTTTTTCCACTCTCCAAAGGCCAAAATACAAAACTAGGAAAACTCGGATATTCGATTATAACTGCCATATTGCATTATTTTGGTTAAAATATAACTGAAAAGTTACAGTTTATGTCCAATTTATTAAATAGATGTATTACTACAACTACTTTCGCCAATTTAAAAAAAATAATATTTTTGATAATTTTCCAACTTTTTCTTTTTCCGAGTTTTATGATTTGACTCGATTTAAAACACAAAACTCGGACAACTCGGAAAAGATTGTCCGGCTTTTTTGTTTGAATAGAAAACTCGGAAAATATTTTCCGACTTTTCAGTTTGAAACAACAAGTCGGACAATTTTTTCCGAGTTTTGTGTTTTCAATCGAGTCAATTCATAAAACTCGGAGAGGAGAAAAGTCGGAAAATATTTTCCGAGTTTTATACCTGACCGTTTATTTTGATATCTTTTTGCCACTTTCCGAGTTTTGTATTTTCGTATAAGCCAAAATACAAAACTCGGATATTTAATTATAACTGCCATATTGCATTATTTTGGTTAAAATCTAACTGAAAAGGTTATAGATCATGTCCAAATTATTAAATAGATGTGTTACTATCACTTAATTATCCAATTAGATATTCTCGACACGCAGTAGGCCTACTGCCTGTGATGTCTGTCTCGATGCAACAAAAACTTGAGTGGGTTACACTAAATATCAAGTTAAGGAGAAACACTCGGAAAACTCGGATATTTAATCATAACTGCCATGTTGCATTATTTTGGTTAAAATCTAACTGGAAAGGTTATAGATCATGTCCAATTTATTAAATAGATGTGTTACTATCACTTAATTATTCTCGACACGTAGTAGGCCTACTGCCTATGATGTCTGTTTCGATGCAACAAAAACTTGGGTGGGCTACACTAAATATCAAGTTATTCCCTTTAAGGAGAAATCCGCTGTATAATAATCATAATTATCCAATGAAAAATAGTTTATTTTGATATTTTTGGGACAATTTCCGAGGTTTGTATTTTCGTATAGGCCAAAATACAAAACTCGGATATTTAATTATAACTGCCATATTGCATTATTTTGGTTAAAATCTAACTGAAAAGGTTATAGATCCTGTCCAAATTATTAAATAGATGTGTTACTATCACTTAATTATTCAATTAGATATTCTCGACACGTAGTAGGCCTACTGCCTGTGATGTCTGTCTCGATGCAACAAAAACTTGAGTGGGTTACACTAAATATCAAGTTAAGCCGTTTTCGTGTGTATTGGAACTTGGTGGGCTATTAAGGTGTTATATTCCGGTTTTCTCCCACTGCTAAAGATCCCTACGCGCAAGCGAATTATTGAAATAAAATTAAACCATAATTATGTTAGTCCCGAAATGACCTAGTTGGTGTCGAGTGGACGTTAAACCCAATTCTCCCTCTCTCTTCAGATCTATGTTAACATGGAATTTTTACCACTGTTCAATGGGCCCCATTATTTGGTTAAACCTGCCCCGACTATTTTGTAAAGAGGGGTACACGGAACCATTATGGTAAAGTGGATTAAAATGTGTGGGTTTTTTAAAAAAAATAAGTTAAAGATTAATTTAATTGAATCTGATACACGATAGCTACTATGATGTGCCTTCAAACAATACAATAAAGTAAAGAGATCTTCTAATAAAAACATTTGATATGAAATGAGGACAAACATGTATGTAAACAAAATGGTTCAATGTGCCCCGGCCTCCCCTATAGAAGGAATAAAAATTGTATGGACTATCATTTATGGCAAGGTTTGGGGGCATTTGTGTGGAACTTTTCACCACAACAGTTCCACAAGATATTGGGTTTCTGAAAATAAATACATTCCACAAGATTTTCGACTTAGAATAATATGCAGAGAGTGTTTTGGGTCTGTGGTGTTTTTTACCACTAGAGTTCCACAAGATATTTGTACACACATTCCACAAGATTTTCGACTTAGAATAATTTTGATAGTGTTATGGTTCTGTGGTGTTTTTTTACCACAAGAGTTCCACAAGATATTGGACTTAATCATTTTTTTTTCTCCAAAATTTCTTCCCAGGCCCTCTATATGCCTGTGTGGTACCACATTCCACAAGATTTTCGACTTAGAATAATTTTGATAGTGTTATGGGTCTGTGGTGTTTTTTACCACAAGAGTTCCACAAGATATTGGACTTAGAAAAAAATCAATTTTTTTTCCAAAATTTCTTCTCAGACCCTCTATATGCCTGTGTGGTACCACATTCCACAAGATTTTCGACTTAGAATAATTTTGATAGGGTGTGTTCAGGCCACATAATACACCATGATAATAGTCCAACCAAGAGATCGAACGAGAGTAGGGCTCAGACCCCCTATATGCCTGTGTGGTACCACATTCCACCGGAATATAGGGGCCTGAGAGGAAACTTTTGAAAAGAAAATTCAATCCAATATCTTGTGGAACTCCTGTGGTAAAAAACAAAAACACTGTATCAAAATTATTCTAAGTCGAGAATCTTGTAGAATGTGGTACCACACCGGCATATAGGGGGTCTGAGAAGAAATTTATGATTTTTTTTATTGATTTTTTTCTAAGTCTAATTAATACCTTTGGATCTCAGGTCTGAGATGAAATTTTTGAAAGGACACAACAGAATAAAATTTTGTAGAATATATTTCCCCACATTTTACAAGATAATAGGATAAGTTATTATTGTTCAAGCAAATTTTTCATGGTCCACTTTTCAAAAACGCCCCCAAACCTTGCCATGGACTATTTCTACTTTTCTCGTGTTCTCTTATCTTATGACACTTAATTACTTTATTGAATCGTGAGATATGCTCTTGCAGTCCCATATAACAACTTTTTGTCTTCGAAGGAATTATTAGTGTGCAGAAATTCGCCCATGTATCTGTTATCACTCGTTACTTGAGTCAGTTACATAGAAGGATTACACGTGTTTTCCTTTGGCGTTCGTCACTTCCGATGCATGAATCCTTTATTACTCCTCTATCGTAGCAATGATCTCTGTGTTAAAATTATATTTGGAATGTGTTGAACCAGTCCTATCACATATGTGACAATGACTGGCACCAATATTGTCCTTTAAGTGTCCTACATGTTGAACAAATTATCCATTAAATCCAATTTTACTTTTCCAGAGGGTTCGAAACTATTTTTAAATTCAAGTCACATTTGAAAAGGTTTACGTTAGGCTTTTCAAGTCATTTAGTTGATTTTTTCCAATTTCTTAAATTAGGTGTGTTGAGATGAAATTTGTATCATCAATTAATTGGAATATTGTAATATTTCAGGAATCTCTGGTTTTTAATAATATGGATAAAAAATGCAATAATGTCTTACCAAAACATCTCTCACAAACACCCGAATTTTTTACCCTTCGGCAGCTGATGTGTCTAAACCCTATTCCTCAGAGTCTCCCATAACGCCGATTATTACGATTAAGCCGACGACGATCGTTCCTATGCGCATCAGCAACAATCATAACTACAGCAACCAGGAGAACAACTGTCAGCAAAAAACGCATGTTGGTAAATTTTCAGATTCACGATTACACCAAGTAGAGAAATCAGAAAGGTAAATGATTATTTCAGAGATATCTGTGTCTTTTATACACATTTACAGGTAGAAAGCTGCTGACTGATTATTAGAAATAATAGAAAAATTTACAAGTTTCTAAAATGTAGTCACGAGGTTTGCAAAATTCTATTGAAACCATCCACGTCATTCATCGATTTTGTTTAGATAGTTTGTGTTCTCGAGGCTTTCTGGTCTAACCGTTTTCGTGTGTATTGGAACTTGGTGGGCTATTAAGATGTTATTTTTTCACATGGAAATTATTTGAAAATAAATTAATCGCATTGTATCATCTTACATAGTTTATTCAGTGGGCGACATGGAATACCGATCACAGGATATAAGGTTATTGAAAACAGATTTGATTAGATCATGTACTGCAAACTTTTGTGAATCCTTGAAATACATTTACATTTACTTAAACCATAGCTATGATGTCATCCTTTGTTCTTTTAATCCATTATAATGAGGACTGGATTTTTTTCTAAAACAAACAGTCCACTATTAATGAAAATAATCCATTATTAATGAAAACTACATTATTTTTAGACATTGTCCATTATTAATGAAAAATACATTAATAACAAAGTGTAGTCATTATATAGTAAGCAACTGAAAATAAATCAAAATAACTTATCCATTTATTACTAATTTCCCTTTCAACATTTATAAAAATTGATATTTCCGAAGATTGGGTGTTAATATCCCTGAAATCACTGGACATTTTGAATTATGTTGTTTTGGATTTGGTAGTTGACACACTTTTGGACACTTTTCAGCTACTAAAATGTTACATAAGTCAGATATTTCATTGTCACTTGTCCTTTTATATGCACTTTTACACGGTCCATTTTATTGCCACATTAAACGGTTCATGTACTCCTGGAGTAAACAAACGTTTAGCTGCGGCGCGTTTTATGGTCTGCTGTAATAAATGAATTCCAATAGGCGAGTCACAATACCATATATACTATTCAAAAAAAAGTAGGGGATATTTGATTTTGGGGGCATAATACTAAAATATGCAAATGACTACGAAAAAAGTCACTATAGAACCTAACAGAAGAAACATTGCCAGTTACATGTGACGCCCAAACGCACCAATAGCTACCGCATGGAATGCAGGTGAGGCTTGGGATCATCATGGGGGTCCAACCCAAGATTTGCACGACTCTGACTTTGAATGTTACAGTCATTGTGCCATTGAATTCCAGGGTGGAAACATCAGTTTTAGTGACCAGAAAACAAATTTTGATATGCGTCGGCTTACCCAAAATGAAAGGTTACGTGCCCTTGGCATGCTACAGATCGGCACAACACAGGCGGTTGTGGCGCGGACGATGAACGTTTCTCAGTCTGTCATAAGCAGGCTATGGTCTAGATACCGTGATACACAATCTGTACCGGACAGACCACGCTCAGGTCGACAACTCAAGCCCAGGATCGATTTATCCGTACCTTGGCCTTGAGAAATCGTGTCATCACAGCAAATCAGATCAGCGCTCGTCTTCAAACAGACACTGGTGTGAGAGTGAGTGGCCAGACGATTCGGAATCGACTGCATAGGGGTCACCTTCGCGCCCGACGTCCTCGCGTGATCCCTTGTTTGAGAGATCATCACATTCAGGCAAGACGTCGTTGGTGTTGGGATCGTCAACACTGGGATAATCGACGCTGGAGCAATGTGATGTTTTCAGATGAGTTAAGGTTCACTGTTGATTTTTTGGACAGACGTAGGAGGGTGTGGCGTCGCCGAAACGAGCGCTTCCGAGACGTTAACGTCATCAGACATGATCGATTTGGGGATGGTTCTGTTATGGTGTGGGGAGGCATCACTGTTGCTGGAAGAACGGCTTTACATGTTGTTGCAGGGCGTGTTACAGGCCAGTACTACCGGGACAACATCTTGGCAGTCCATGTTGTGCCGTTCGCACGACGTCATGGCCGCCGTTTCATCTTCCAGGATGACAACGCAAGATGTCACAGGGCCAGGATCGTTACAGGTTACCTCCAACAACAGAACATCACCACATTACCTTGGCCAGCACTGAGTCCCGACCTCTCCCCCATCGAGCATATCTGGGACATGCTTGGACAGAGGTTACGTCAACGTCAACAACGTCCTGCCAATGTCCAAGAACTTGCTGCTGCGTTGCAACAGGAATGGGACAATCTGGACCAAAATGACCTTAGACGTCTCATTAGGAGTATGCCACGTCGGATCAATGCTTGTTTGGCAAACAGAGGAGGATTTACCCGTTACTGACTTTGTTGTGATGCTGTGGTAACTTTGCTGTTTGACCCCGGGTATCATTTTACCCTTATAATGTCAGTCTGTGCCTTACTTAGTCTAACGATCATTTGGAATAAATCGATGAATGTGAACTTCATTTCATTTTGTCATTTGTTTCTTCGTCAGTTTCATTAGGTGACTTTAATAACACTTAAAAATCAAATATCCCCTACTTTTTTTGAATAATCTGGTAGATTCCTAGGTCGCAGATAAAAAACATCAGTCGGTCTGAAAATAGAAATAATCTTGTGTTTAACATGATTTTCTAAATAATAACCAGTCAGATTGAAAGAATGGGTTGTTTTGTTTCTGTTGCTTAACATGCAATACAATCTGATCAATTTATTTTATGAAGATTTGATTTTATGACCCATTTAATCATAGGGCAAACAAAATGCTTCTGAATTTAGAATAACAGCATTGTGTACATATTCATCAAATGATTCTAGACTGGGTAATAAATATAGAGAAATAAAAAAACATATAGTAGTAGCCTACCTTAAACTCATGAATGTTTTCCTAAACAGGTATGGATTTTGCAGGCTTTGATACGCTCTAGTGACCTTAGGTTGTATTCTGCGTTGGTTCAAGCCACCTCGATCGGTTTTTGACACATCTTCACAATATTGTATGTATTTCATCCCCTTTATACCCCACTTTATATTCCACATCCGATATATCAGAATAAATATTTTACCCTATATTAAAATGTGAATGGTCAATCCTCGGATTTGCATTGTCCTCCATATCCAACATGCCACTCCATACATTGTCATTGTCATTATTCTTGTCATAACTGGGAATAATTTTTGACTGGGTAATAAATATATCCTCTCCACTGGAAGACATAACTGTATTGATATCCTTGTTTGTATTAATTAATTGTTAACAAATCAGTCACGTGACCTGCGGTGTTGAATTAAGTAAGTGGCTTATCGAAACCAAGAATGACATATTTAGTTTTATTCTCATTTATTTTAAAGATTTATTAGTTACCTAACAATAAATATGTATTAATGAAGAATCAAAATCAAAATATTATTCAAACAAAATAGATAACTGTGAAGATAAACAGAAAGAATTATTCAAAGTTGTGAATTCCGTACTTGACATAAATTCTGACGGTAAAATCCTACCGGATAGTTATAATAATAGTGACCTCGTAGAAGCATTTTCTATCTTCTTTCAAAGTAAAATAGAACTTATTAGAAATGAAATCAACAGGACAAATGATTCCATTAGTTTTGATCCTCATATCTATGACAAAGCTAATTCATCTGTGACATTTTCAAATTTTAGTAGTGTAACTGAGTCGAGTGTCTCGAATCTGATAAAGGCCTCGCCACTAAAGTCGTGTGCACTTATCCCGAAGACTTGTTTACCTGAAATAGTTCCAGTAATTACTGATAGAATCTATTCCTGTATAGACACTAACACTGTTCCAGATTTATTAAAACTTGCCTTTGTAACTCCTTTAATTAAAAAGACTAATCTTGATTGTAATGTTTTGAAAAATTACAGGCCGGTCTCGAATTTAAGTTTTATATCTAAAATATTTGAAAAATGTATTGCCAGTCAGTTGAAGTGTCATATTAAAGACAATTCCCTTCGCGAGCCTCTACAGAGCGCATTTAAAAAATTCCACAGTACTGAAACTGCTCTAACTCGTGTTTCAAATGATATTCTTTTATCCCTTGATAATCAAAAATGTATTCTTTTATTATTATTAGACCTGTCTGCTGCCTTTGACACAGTCGACCACAGCATTCTTTTAAATCGTCTCCGTTTTAGATTTGGTATTAATAACTCGGCTCTTAATCTTTTAGAAAGTTATTTAACTGGAAGTCAGTAATGTGTTGTTGTAAATGGTAAATATTCTTCTCATTGTGTTTTAAAATCTGGCGCTCCCCAGGGTTCTGTCCTTGGTCCTATTTTATTCACGTTATACACCTCACCGCTTGGGGATATATTTATAAAATATGATTTACAATTTCATTTATACGCAGACGACACCCAATGTTACAAAATACTGTTGGGTATTTTGATAATGGTTTATTTTACATATTCAATGTAAGCACTTGCACTATTTGTTGTACATGTACATGTTAGATTTATTTTATATGTGTGGGGATTGACGACATAGTGTTATGTAAGATATGATGGGTTGTTCAAACAATGTTTAGCCGACAAGTATATTATGATATAAGATTTGGGTAACAAGCATTAACACATATTGTGTAGAGATAGGATGTGTGAACCTTGTTAATTAGGTCTCATTGTTCTGATTACTAATGGTATTAACTATGGCATACCATAGCCGATATAAATAAGCCTAGTTTGGAAAACAAAGAGAGACGAGGGCAGAGAGAGACGTAGAGAACTTGCCCTCAGACCATGAGGCAAGGGGTCTGCCCTTGGATCCCGGAAATAAGGTCTTCGCAGACCTAGGGACAAGAGCCAGATAGATTTCACCATATGTACCTGTAAATATGTTATCCAGCATTATCTGTACCTGTAAATATGTTATCCAGCATTAAAGTATATTTCTAATAGGGACAAGAGCCAGATAGATTTCACCATATGTACCTGTAAATATGTTATCCAGCATTATCTGTACCTGTAAATATGTGTGGGAGAGTGAATAGAATGTCTCTTTAATGACACCCGTTGTCTTGCTTACACATGTAGCTATAGTAACCTTGCTCGCCGGGAAGCATCTGCACGTGCGAGAGGGGAGAGAGAGTTGTCAGTTGAGTTGATAGCAGCCGTACTGTACACACACAGCAAGCAGCACCGCTGTCCTGTGTTGAATGTATAGTTGGACGAAATAAAGTCTCTTCAACAATCAACGATTTAATTTATCATTTTCTGTGCCGTGTCTTTTGGCTCGGTCACAATTGGCGTCGCCGATAGGATCTGAAAGATAATTTGTGCACTTCGACATCGTGTGGAAGATTCAAGACAAGTCATCCATTCAATAGATTTATTCATTCCTGGTGAGATCTTTCCTTTTACCGAATGGCCTTTTTCTAAATTGATTTATATTTATTTACGTTTAATAAGTATGAATAAGTCTTGTCTGCTATGAGTTTAACTAAATTGCAAAGATTTTTAGAAAAACCGTTACCATGTATAGTGAACAGACAGCAGAGCGTCGCTATATTACTTACAGACAGTAAGGGCCGGTATTTGGAGTCACAATATTCAAGTGACGGTACGCTTACTATAAAATTTGAAACTGTCAGTGGCCGAAATACCAAACAGGGAATAGATTATTTGGAAGAAAATTTGCCAAAATTTATTGAAGATTTTTCGTCAGTTGTTGTCTACGTGTGGCTGGGCACGTGTGATGTTACGTCAAAAGTTGGAAATTTAATTACTGTTAAACCTGAAAGTAGTGACCCAGTTTCTTTTGTCTTGTCTCAATATAGAAGAGCCGTAAATATCGTACAAAACTTCCCAACTTGTCGCATAAAATTTATAGAACTGCCTCCTATATTAATATCGAAATATAACTGTACACAGTCGGGGTGTAATTCGGAACAGTATAAATTACAGGACAAATCTGTCAATCGTTACATATCTCAAATTAACAGGGAAATTAAACTGTTGAATTTGTCCCAACACGAATCAACATTGGGCTTTTCGAACGACGTTTTTCGCTTCCGCAGAAATAAGAGCGGTAGTGCCCGTGTTACTGTTACGTCACAGTTACTGTCAGACGGCGTTCGTCCAGTAAAACTATTGGCCAAGTGTTGGTTGCATCACCTTATGATTGACATTGTAGCGTGTTGTTTTTCAAACTAAACTTTGGCGGCTTAAAGTGACACTCGCACGGCAATGGAGAATGCTCTATTGTGTGCGGTACTTTATTAATGATTCTGTTTTTCATAAGTAGAGAAAGCTCTACTGTGGCTATTTTGTTTGATAGTTTTTGTAATTTAGAAATATATAGGACTCGATCATTTTGTTCGACAATTTATATTGTTAAAGTATTGTTTAAGTGTTAGCGTGGCTAGCAGGGGCGTGGTGAGGGCAATTATTGAGAAGAAATTATGAGTAACAAAAAAGATTTTGGCACCAAAACCCTTATACTGACCGCGGAGCTGTGGCCGGCAAAGCCGGCCACCGCGAGCGCCGAAGGCGCTAGCCCGCGACGGGGGGTCCGGGGGGCCCTCCCCCGGGAAAATTTCGAAAATTAGAAGCCCAGAAACGCAATCTCCAGCAATCCGAGACAAGAAATACGGTAATAAAATATGATTAAATTTTCCAACTTGACTCTTTCAAAATTTTTTTAATTGGGTCAGATGAAACAATTTTTCCACTTACAAATGTTTTTCATTTTTTGAGTAATTTGATTGTGATTTTGGCGCAAAAACTTTTTGGCGCATGAGTATGGCTACTCATGAACTCATTCTCACCACGCCCCTGGTGGCGAGAGCTCCACGGAATATACACGTATGTTTAAATTGTCACTATTTTTGTATTGTTTTTGTACCTGGCTAACTATGGCTAGCGGAGGTAAATCTAGAGATGATTATCGTGCCGAAATCGAACGCTTAAGGAGGGAATTATCATCTACACGATTTTCGTCAAGAGTTCCACCCACACCTTTACGAACTCCAGATTCCAGATTTTTATTCCACCCAGAATCAGAATCCACCCAACTCCATACTTCAAACCCAGTTGTATATATCCATAGAACCAGAGAACCAAGGAAATTCAGTGGTACGTGGAAGTCGCTTGATGGTGTCTCTGTACATGAATGGATAGAGGGCATTCAAGGTTATGTCTCTACATTAAATTGTAAATCACGAAGAGGTCCTACAGCTCTTTCCGAAGAAGTAACATTAAAAGATTCTGAAATTATTCATATGAAGAAATTGTTGGAGTCTCAACAGGAGCAAATCACGAAACTTCAGTCGATGTTAAATCAACGTACCAGTAATCGACGTTGTTATCGGTGCGATAAGCCAGGGCACCTGCAACGTAATTGTCCTGATTTACCCAAAAAGCAGGAAAACCAAGGACGCCCTTAACTGCGAGTCGAGATAGGGGCGTGAGTCAACCCAAAGACTCATCTTCTGTTAGTTTTAGTTCGACTGTCGGGGATTGCCCTGAGGTTGAAGTTGAAATTGAGAATTCAACTTGCAGATTTTTATTTGATACTGGATCTCAAGTTTCAACTATCGTACAGTCATTTTATGAGAAATATTTGAAACCTTCAGCTGACCTTCATGAAACTTCATTTCTCACTGTTCGTGCAGCAAATGGTCTTGAGCTGCCTTACATTGGGATTATCCAGGCTAATTTAAAAATATTTGGAAGCATTGTACCAAATCAGTTTTTACTTGTAGTGAAGGACCCTAGTGATCCAGCTACACGGGAACGGAAGCAAATGGTACCAGGATTGCTGGGTATGAACGTTATCCGTCATTGTTGGTCTATTATTGAACATTTGGCGAAAGATGAACATTTCGTAGATCAGATTTTTGTTGAGAATGTTACTGCAACGTTATCGCGAAACGAAAAGAACCTTCTTGGATTTGTTAAGGTCGCCGGAATAACTCCTGTAGTTTTGCCTTCGAAGTGTATTACAGCAGTGCGGGTAACTGGTCCTCGTTTACCTTGCAATGTTTCAGCTTTTGTAGAAGAACTATGCACTAGAACGCATATACCAAATGATGTTGCTGTTTGTAACACTATTATCCAATCAACTGAAAATCGTTATGTCCAAGTTGCTAATTTTTCAGAATCTGATATTAACCTGAAACCCAGAACTCGTATAGGTGCAGTGGCGGCAGCGGATATAGATACTGAAAGCATAAAACTGTCTGTGAACCATGATCACGTATTTGTTGAAAGAGTGACAGAGGATATATTGCTCGAAGTTGGGGAGAACCCTGTTATTCCACCTGTACCTATTCCAGAAACTCTTGATAATGTTCAGCGTCAGCAGCTAGAGGATTTACTACTGAAATAGTCCAACGTTTTTAGTAAAGGAGAGGATGACATAGGCTATACATCAACTATAACTCATCAGATTCACTTTACAGATCAAGTTCCCGTAAAATTACCATATCGACGTATACCACCTGCACAGCTTGATGAGGTACGAAAGCATATTCAAAAACTGGTAGATATGAATGTTGTAGTTCCAAGTTACAGTCCGTATTCTTCACCGATAGTGATTGTCCGGAAGAAGACTGGTGAGTTGAGACTATGTGTTGATTACAGACACTTAAACGCAAAGACAGTTAAGGATTCTTTTCCTTTGCCCCGTATCGAGGAAAGCCTTGATGCGATGCACGGAAGCTGTTGGTTTAGTTCTCTAGATTTAGCATCCGGGTATAACCAGATCGCGATGGATAAACAAGACCAGCCCAAAACGGCGTTCACAACACCCTTCGGACTATTTGAATTCAAACGTATGCCGTTTGGCGTATGTAACGGACCTGGAACTTTTCAACGTTTGATGCAGAGTTGTTTCCGAGAAGATGTTTTAAAGATCCTGCTGATATATCTAGATGACCTTATAGTGTTCGCCAGATCTTTTTCGGAGCATCTTGAGAGACTCGATCATGTTTTTAGTGTTTTGAGTAGTCATGGACTTAAATTGAAGCCCTCAAAGTGCTTCTTCTGTTGTTCTGAGGTTCGTTATCTCGGACACGTCGTTTCAGCAAGTGGCATAGCCACTGACCCAGATAAAATAAAAGCAGTGCAGTCATGGGATCAGCCCACAACCGTTAAGGAGCTGAGAACATTTTTAGGATTCTGTGGATTTTACCGCAGGTATGTGAAAGACTACGCCAAAATAACATTACCGTTACACAGTCTTCTGAAACAAGCAGAAACTGAGAAAAAGAAGGGCATATCTTCTTTGTGGACAGACAAATGTACCAAATCATTCGATCTTTTACGTGAAAAACTTACCAGTGCGCCAATTTTGGGTTACGCAGATTTTTCACAGCCATTTCATGTGGAAATTGACGCATGTAAAGATGGACTGGGAGCAGTTTTATCTCAGTATCAGCATGGTCAATTGCGTATCATTTCGTACGCCAGTAGAACTCTACGTGGACCTGAACGGAACATGGAAAATTACAGTTCAAGAAAACTGGAAATGTTAGGTCTTAAGTGGGCTCTCTGTGAGAAATTTCGTGATTACTTGATAGGTCGGAAATTTGTTGTATATTCGGATAACAATCCGTTGTGTCATTTGACGTCAGCTAAACTGAGTGCAGTTGAACAGCGTTGGTTGTCAGATCTTGCGGTGTTTGACTTTGAACTAAAATATAAACCCGGGAAAGCTAATAACAATGCAGATTCTTTGTCTAGGAAACATGAAAATGTGGCTGAAAGCAGTTACATTGCTGTTGACATAAAATTGAAAATTGAAGAAGTAACCAAATCATCGTTTGTTCCGCCATGTTTAAGAGAACATGTCATCTTAGATTTGGATTCTCCGGTATATTGTGAAAGTTTAGAGATGTTGCCGTCCTACTCTCACGAAAATTTACAAAGTCTTCAAAGTGCAGACTCAACCATTAACACTTTTAGATCCTTCTGGGAGAAGGGTAAATCACCAACCAGATCCCAGAAAAGGGAGTTATCCAGGGATGTGCTGATATTGTTCCGACAATCCAAACGATTATTGCTAAGGAATGGTGTTTTATGTAGAAAAATATTCGATCCTTTGGTTGGTGATGTTGAGCAGTTAGTTCTTCCAAGTTCCTTGAAGGAGACTGTTCTTGAAAATCTGCATGATAAAGCAGGTCACCAAGGAATTGAACGAACATTTAATCTTGTGCGGTCCAGATGTTATTGGCCCGGTATGTGGAAAGATGTTCAAGCCAAATGCAAGAACTGTTCAAGATGTGTGATTGCCAAACCAAACCCTGTTCTCCATGCTTCAATGAAAAACCTGTTAGCCTCGAAACCTCTAGAGGTGATTGCAATTGATTTCACCTTATTAGATCCATCATCTAATGGTATGGAAAATGTTCTGGTGATTACTGATGTATTTTCAAAATTTAGTATAGCAGTTGCAACAAAAGATCAGAAAGCTTCTACTACAGCTAAAGTTCTGGTAAAGGAATGGTTTGTAAGATATGGTGTACCAAGACGAATCCATTCAGACCAAGGACGAAATTTTGAGTCTGATGTTATTAAGCATTTATGCATGTTGTATGGTATCAAGAAGAGCCGAACTACCCCTTATCACCCCCAAGGTAATGGTCAAACGGAGAGATTTAACCGAACCTTACACAACCTGCTAAGAACTTTATCACCTAGTGCTAAGAGGCGTTGGCCAGATCATTTACCGGAATTAACTTTCATGTATAATACATCTACACATTCATCTACTGGATATACTCCTTATTTCCTGATGTTTGGTCGGAACCCGATACTTCCCATTGATGTATTACTAGGCGATTCAATCGGACATTCAGAGTCATGGGTATGTGATCACCAAAAACGTCTTCAGTAGTGTTATTCTCAAGCATATGGGATGTTACTTTCTTCTGCTGATCAACGTAATGAACACGATACAAAGGCGTGTGATGCTCCCTTGAAGCCTGGACAGCTTGTATATTACAAAGCTAGAGGAATTTTAGGACGAAACAAGATCCAGGATCATTGGTCTTCCATTGTTTATTCGGTGATTGAGATAATTAGTGGTGAAAATCATGTCTATGTTATCAGCCCAGTGGATGATGCTGGTCTTACCAAAACAGTACATCGCACCGAGTTAAAGTTGTGTCCACCAACTGTTCACGATCCATTGAATACCGGTATATCAGATGCAGAGGTTGAACTATCTGTTGACCCGTTGGATGATTCGTACGGTAATTATGTTGAACAGCCTGTTGATATTGGGAATACTTCGTTGCCCAATGATGATCAAGAAATTGCGTCAGAAGAGCGATCCAATCTTAATGACGATTCCGATTCTACCTCGACATTGTCATTTAATCATACAGACATTCGGCGATCGGCGCGTGAAAATAAAGGAACCCATAGCAATCTTCATAAGCTACCTATTAGTGCAGTTAATTCAGTTTCAGCGGTCGATTCAGATTATTCTCGTATTATGATTGAATTAAGTAATTCTTTAGTGGGGTCTTTATTGAAATCAAATACGAACAGCTCTGTTTGAAATTTTGTCATGTTTTAAGATGTTGTTAGTTTTGTGTTTTTCATTCTTTGTCTCACCGATTTTCATTTTATGTTTCAATTTTGCTAAATGCAGGGACGCATTTATTGTAAAGTTGGGGAGAATGTGGGAGAGTGAATAAAATGTCTCTTTAATGACACCCGTTGTCTTGCTTACACATGTAGCTATAGTAACCTTGCTCGCCGGGAAGCATCTGCACGTGCGAGAGGGGAGAGAGAGTTGTCAGTTGAGTTGATAGCAGCCGTACTGTACACACACAGCAAGCAGCACCGCTGTCCTGTGTTGAATGTATAGTTGGACGAAATAAAGTCTCTTCAACAATCAACGATTTAATTTATCATTTTCTGTGCCGTGTCTTTTGGCTCGGTCACATATGTTATCCAGCATTAAAGTATATGTCTAATAAAATGAGTTTACGTATTATGTTACATACTCATAAGTGGTGTTCGTGACCAGTCGAAACTTAGATGGGTCAAAGATCAACGCAAAGTCCTGCAACTAGACGATGAACGGAAGAAGAAACTTAAAAAGTAACCTAGAAACTAGACGATGAACGGAAGAAGAAACTTAAACAGTAAACTAGAAACTAGACGATGAACGGAAGAAGAAACATAAAAAGTAAACTAGAAACTAGACGATTATATTTTACAGTCCTCGACGATCAAGCTCTGAAGAAGAAAAGACGAGATCGCCAACAGTAATAATGGATCTGGGTATGTCTTTGAATGCTATATTTTTATTTTACAAAACTGGCAATTTAAAATTACAAAGAGAAAAGATTTGTCTTTATCTTCTGATAAATATAGTAATGACTATATTTTGGCGATTTAGTCATGATGGAACATAAAATTATATTCTCAAAATGTGCACAATTTATTTTTTTTCTCTTATAAAGGAAATCTTCGATCTGATCGGTTAATTGTTTTTAGTTATATTTCCTGAACAATTTAGCTTCGAAATATTTGTATTATAACGGCGTAAAACCGCCTTGTGTGTTTTACCCGATTAGTGGGTTTACATTAGCGGAATTAGCTAATAAAATAGTATTTTCTCGACATACAGAGATTAAGGCAGATTTAGCCAAAATACGGATATATAGACGAATTTTTATTTAATATTTAGACAAATATGATTCAGGAAATATTGATTTAATAACGTTAAACGATAAGATACGTTTTGGCTTATATTACGTAAAGCACATTATAGAATCTTCATTTATTTTGAGTTTGGCAATAATCAATTAATTAAAATTCGCGTCGAAAATTGTCAGTTAAGAGTTAAAAAAAAAAAAAAAAAAAAAAATGTTTAAAATCAAGGAACATAATGCAGAAGATAGCATGTTTAATCCCACAACGACGAAAATGGAGAACAACAAAATACAATGTTTGAAGAGTATCCAAATGGTGGACACTGATATTAATTATTTTTATCGACGTATGAAGAACGTCCAAAATGGTGGACAACAATTTAGATTAAAAAAATAATTTTCATCGATGATTGCTGTTAGCCAAATGGTGGACGACAGTATATATTTTTGCATCGATGTTTAGTTTTATCCAAATGGTGGATGACGGATGTATTTTATTGGTAAAATTGAATATTTGCAAACTGACGTATGTTTGTCTTGGGATATTTACCCATGTACCATAAGAAGAAATATAATGGTAATTTGAAGACGTTATCGGCGATAAAATATATTTTCATGACGGATAGTGGTACATTTCGTGAAGTATTTGGCCAGTTTTCATGGTGGATAATATTACGAACAGATGTATTAATTTGGAGTCGTGTGTTCCAGAATATATTTTTATTATTAATGTGTTTGATTAATGCCGATCGTGTGTTTTTACGCGATCGAAGTTTAGGATATTTTAATTGTGTTTCTATTTACGCGTGTAAAGTTTATAGAAAATTTTGTGTGCGAATATTGTTCCTGTGGTGTTATATGCGTGTCATTTAGGTTTAATTTTTAACAATTTTGCGAACTATCTCTGGCTGTTATTTTGATGTCTCCTGTGGAAGTTTTCTGAATGAACTACAAATGAACTGACAATAATTATTAGGTTATATATGTTTTTTTTAAGTCTTATTACTTCATTATGTTATATGGTTATTTTAATATTTTGTTTCAAATCGTTTCATAAATGTTTCATATATTTCACTATTTGAAACTTGTGGTTGAAGGAGGAAATGTTACAAAATACTGTTGGGTATTTTGATAATGGTTTATTTTACATATTCAATGTAAGCACTTGCACTATTTGTTGTACATGTACATGTTAGATTTAATTTGTATGCGTGGGGATTGATGACATAGTATTATGTAAGATGTGATGGGTTGTTCAAACAATGTTTAGCCGACAAGTATATTATGATATAAGATTTGGGTAACAAGCATTAACACATATTGTCTAGAGATAGGATGTGTGAACCTTGTTAATTAAGTCTCATTGTTCTGATTACTAATGGTATTAACTATGGCATACCATAGCCGATATAAATAAGCCTAGTTTGGAAAACAAGGACAGACGAGGGCAGAGAGAGACGTAGAGAACTTGCCCTTGTCGGGTCTGCCCCTGGACCCCGGAAATAAGGTCTTCGCAGACCTAGGGACAAGAGCCAGATAGATTTCACCATATGTACCTGTAAATATGTTATCCAGCATTATCTGTACCTGTAGATATGTTATCCAGCATTAAAGTATATTTCTAATAAAATGAGTTTATGTATTATGTTACATACTCATTACAAAATACTGTTGGGTATTTTGATAATGGTTTATTTTACATATTCAATGTAAGCACTTGCACTATTTGTTGTACATGTACATGTTAGATTTAATTTGTATGTGTGGGGATTGATGACATAGTATTATGTAAGATGTGTACATGTTAGATTTAATTTGTATGTGTGGGGATTGATGACATAGTATTATGTAAGATGTGATGGGTTGTTCAAACAATGTTTAGCCGACAAGTATATTATGATATAAGATTTGGGTAACAAGCATTAACACATATTGTCTAGAGTTAGGATGTGTGAACCTTGTTAATTAGGTCTCATTGTTCTGATTACTTATGGTATTAACTATGGCATACCATAGCCGATATAAATAAGCCTAGTTTGGAAAACAAAGAGAGACGAGGGCAGAGAGAGATGTAGAGAACTTGCCCTCAGACCATGATGCAAGGGGTCTGCCCTCTGACCCCGGAAATAAGGTCTTCGCAGACCTAGGGACAAGAGCCAGATAGATTTCACCATATGTACCTGTAAATATGTTATCCAGCATTATCTGTACCTGTAAATATGTTATCCAGCATTAAGGTATATTTCTAATAAAATGAGTTTATGTATTATGTTACACCAATTATATATTTCTTTTTCACCTAAAAATCCAGCTCAAAAGTAGTTATTGAAGAATGTATATATGAAATTAAATTGTGGATGTCAAAAAACTTTTTTAAATTACATGATGATAAAACTGAATATTTATTAATTGGCTCAAAAAAACAATTGTCGAAAATTGACTGTAAATCTCCCTTCTTAATTGGTAATAGTGAAATTAATTCCTCGTCATCTGCACGTAATATTGGTGTAATATTTGATATAAATATGACTATGGAAGTTCAAGTAATTTATATATGTAAATTGTGTTTTTGTAATATAAGAAATATTGGTAGAATACGTAAATTTATCCCTTTAGACTCCACAAAAACACTTGTTAATGCTTTAGTCAAACTTTTAGATAAACTTCAACGAGTCCAAATTACAGCTGCACGCCTTATTACACGCATTAAAAATATGATCATATTACCCCAATTTTAAAAAAATTTACATTGGTTACCTATATCTTATAGAATTGATTTTAAAATTTTATTGTTAACTTTTAAATGTTTGAACAAATTAGCACCTGTTTATTTATCTGATCTTTTAAAAATGTCTACACCAGGGCGATGGTTACGCTCTTCAGATGATAGCTTTCTTTTAAAGCCCAAATATTCAAAGCTATTAACTTTTGGTCAAAGATCTTTTAGTATTCAGGCACCAGCTTTATGGAATAGGCTACCGTATATTAGGTCCTGTAATAATGTTAATACTTTTAAGAAAAAACTTAAAACCCATTTATTTCTTCAAACATTTTAAATGTATATATATTTTGCAATTTATATTGATACTGATATTCTATATTTGTACCATTGTAAAGTACCTCTGAACACGTGTATGTGAAAGAAGGGCTATAACAAATGTTTGTAATAATAATTCATTCATTTTATCAACCCATATTCGACATACTGTGGGTATTGCTTTATGTATTAAGAACTTTACGGTAAATATGTGTTAAGCTGCACGTGCGACGTTGCACTGTGGGACAGCTATGGTGGAATAGATGAGTGAGGGCAGCGTTCATCGTCTGTCGCCGTTTGTCGGCCTTACCATCGTGTCATGTGTATGATAACTGGTTATTTGTTTGTCAGGGCCCGGTTCATAGAAAATTCTTAAAGTAAGCACAAAGTTATGCTTAACTTTTTCTTACGTAAGAATCTTAATAAAATACCGTCTCTAGAAAATTCTCAAAACCGTTCTTACGTAAGTACACGTCAAGTATGAGTCTAAGCACATTGTGACTGGTAAAATGAGACTATGGTGCTCTCAAACGTCATAAAAACATTTTGGTATGCAAATTATGTCGTAAATTTGTCGTCTGCTGCCCGGCAAATGTCGATTTAGACACATTTGACATGTCCCCTATACACATATGAAATGTGGCACAAGCTCAAAAAAAAAGAAAAAAAAACTCAAGCACTCTGAAAATTTGCGGGAGCGCCTGATCTTAAAGTAGCCTGTTTGTTTGTGTTGTTTACTAATTGGTAAATAAATAAAATGGTTTCAGCGCAGAAGCGAAATTTTCTATAGCATACTTCTCGAGAATATGTTTCTAAGGCATTTTCTCTGCCTTTAAATTGTCTCTCACGTATCAAACGATGTAGGAAATGTCGTGGCATAACTCCCTGTCAGGGCCGTATGTAGGATTTTAAAAGTGGGGGTGCAGCAGAGTGGTGGGAGAGGCGCCAAATAATGCCCGAGTTACTGAGCGCGGAGCAGCACCCCGTAGTGCTGCTATTACCCCCACCCCTTGGATCCACATTTGTGGTGGCACCCCATAGCCTCCATATAAGTGATAACCGGCCGATTGATCAGTGCCTTAAGAGCATCACTGTGTGATCATAATCACGTGTATTATTTTATAATTGAGAGATTGTCAAAATTTTTGAGGGGTCGCCAATTCTGGGGGCTCCTTATTTTTCTGGGGGTGCAATGTACCCCCTGCACCCCCACTAGATACGGCCCTGCTCACTGTCAGTCATATTGTTTGAAGCAGAAACAGACTTAAGGTTGGTAAGCAAGCCCTATACCTTGCTTGAGACTTGTGCTTTCTAGGAACACATAATAACGTACTTGTGCTTACACCGAAGTCTACTTAAAATCTAAGCACAAGGACGTTCTTAAGAATATTCTGGGAACACAAAATGCGATAAGTATACTTAAATGCAAAATCTACTTGAAATCTAAGCACAAGAACGTGCTTAAGAATTTTCTAGGAATCGGGCCCAGATGTTTCTTATTATCATAATATACTTTTATCAATTCATGACCATGTTGTTGGTACTGTTTGTTCGGCTAAAACCCGACAATATCCTTTTCTTTGCATCGGCATTCGTTTCTACTGTTAACATGCGTAAATGGACTAATATTGGAAGAAATGTGACGTCTAATATGTCGTTGTGACGTCACAGTAACGTCATACAGACATAACGTCGCCATTTTTTGGACTCTCTGATACCCACTTCCTATCTGTCCGCAATACATGTATGGTGTCTAAATCCAATAGTTTTAGAGATATTCGGGAGTTTTGATCGACAGCCGCCATCTTGGATTTGGCCACGCCCCATCAACCTTATTTGGACCCCGATTTTGGTAAAACTTTCTTTACTTAGGGCATCATAAAGTATCAAATATTAATAAGAGAGAATGAAAGATGTCAATAAATACACATAACAGTGAATATTAACGATAATAAAATTAGATGAAGCGCTGGCCGTTCGTGTTACATAAGATCCAGATAGATTATGATAATTGATTTTCATGAAAATATCCTTCAAACTTTATTCTGTGCGAAATTATGAGTGTTTGAACCTTGGAGAAAATTATCTCAGGTCGAATGTTATTACGAATTAAGGTGACAAGTATATATTTGTTTAATATGCACAATGAGGTGACCCAAATATATTTAGCTGTACAAAGTAAATCTTCTTAACTTAAACTAATCGAAAATAGCTGCAGGGTTTGGGAGCCTATTGCGGCATGGACCTTTTATCGACCACCTGTAGAAACGTCTTTTCGAATGCCAACGGCTTAGTTTATGTTTAATTAATTTGATGATATCAGTAACTTGTACCTTTCACAGGCGAGTTAGCTGTTAAAAGTTTAAATGTATTGTTACAATTGTGAAATTTTATATTATTAAATCATTTTAAGCTACAGCATGCCCTTTTCAACGTTTCACGAATTCGCGCGAACAGAAGTATCTAAATCCGAATACATCTTTCCCCCTGGGATTTTTACCGGATGGAAACTTGAAATGAGCGACATTAAAAAAAAGAGTGCCAAGATTTTCATAGGCGAAAAGTCGAGGAACGTGGGAGTGATAACTCGAGGTAAAAATGATCTCGTGTTCTCGAGGTGTGATCCTTGCATAATTGTCATGTTTCCTCGCGTTATATATGGGTCATTATCAAAATTGGTAGAAATTGCAAATCACAAATGACCACAGATTTCAAATTTGGTTTATTTTGTTTTTATATTTATTTCATGAAATATAGTTCAAAGTGTCAGTTCTGAATACATGTACATTGAGAACAATTTTACAGAATTTAAATTATTTGTCAGCTTTTATTGGTCACCAGTTGCAAAATAAAAAAATTCACGTAACGATTAAACATTTTGTTGAAAATATGTAAATATTAAATGAACCAATCTTTTTCAAAAAGCAAATTATTTCTAATGATTGGTCATTCAAACATACTGAAGCATGTTTCCCTCAATTTGGCTCCTTTCTTTTTAGAAAAAAAGTTACGTTTAGTTACCTGGTTTATACTTAAACGGATTAGTATGCATACTAAGTTATGTCTGTATCTGTACCCAGACATTTATTTCGTCAAGCTCTGTTGAGATGCATCGATGAATCCATGGTTCTACAGAGTTGATTTTGTGCTTGTGTAAATAAAGATCTAATTTATAATTTCTATGGCATCTGAAGCCTAAATAAAAACTTGCAATAATCAGATTTGGCTCTTGCATAATGTATGTGTCGAAGTGTTGTTTCCTGTGGGCTGTAGCTTAATTCAACACTAACGACGAAAACTCTGATAAATAGTTAAAATTGTTCTTTTAATAACGGTGACAATAACGAGATAGGTATCGCTAGGGCGAGCCGGTCACTAGACTAAAGTTAGAGTAGAGTATAGAATATGTATACAAGCTTGGGATTAAAATAATTATATAATGATATTTGTTAGATGTTAAATTGTACATAGCATATGTACATGTTAGATTTAATTTGTATGCGTGGGGATTGATAACATGGTATTATGTAAGATGTGATGGGTTGTTCAAACAATGTTTAGCCGACAAGTATATTATGATATAAGATTTGGGTAACAAGCATTAACACATATTGTCTAGAGATAGGATGTGTGACCCTTGTTAATTAAGTCTCATTGTTCTGATTACTAATGGTATTAACTATGGCATACCATAGCCGATATAAATAAGCCTAGTTTGGAAAACAAGAATAGACGAGGGCAGAGAGAGGGAGACGAGGGCAGAGAGAGACGTAGAGAACTTGCCCTCAGACCATGATGCAAGGGGTCTGCCCTTGGACACCGGAAATAATGTCTTCGCAGACCTAGGAACAAGAGCCAGATAGATTTCACCATATGTACCTGTAAATATGTTATCCAGCATTATCTGTACCTGTAAATATGTTATCCAGCATTAAAGTATATTTCTAATAAAATGAGTTTTGTGTATTATGTTACATACTCATAAGTGGTGTTCGTGACCAGTCGGACCTTAGATGGGTCAAAGATCAACGCAAAGTCCTGCAACTAGACAATGAACGGAAGAAGAAACTTAAAAAGTAAACTAGAAACTAGACGATGAACGGAAGAAGAAACATAAAAAGTAAACTAGAAACTAGACGATTATATTTTACAGTCCTCGACGATCAAGCTCTGAAGAAGAAAAGACGAGATCGCCAACAGTAATAATGGATCTGGGTATGTCTTTGATTGCTATATTTTTATTTAACAAAACTGGCAATTTAAAATTACAAAGAGAAAAGATTTGTCTTTATCTTCTGATAAATATAGTAATGACTATATTTTGGCGATTTAGTCATGATGGAACATAAAATTATATTCTCAAAATGTGCACAATTTTTTTTCTCTTATAAAGGAAATCTTCGATCTGATCGGTTAATTGTTTTTACTTATATTTCCTGAACAATTTAGCTTCGAAATATTTGTCTAGATATTATAACGGCGTAAAACCGCCGTGTGTGTTTTACCCGATTAGTGGGTTTAGATTAGCGGAATTAACTAATAAAATAGTATTTTCTCGACATACAGAGATTAAGGCAGATTTAGCCAAAATACGGATATATAGACGAATTTTTATTTAATATTTAGACAAATATGATTCAGGAAATATTGATTTAAAAACGTTAAACGATAAGATACGTTTTGGCTTATATTACGTAAAGCACATTATAGAATCTTCACTTATTTTGAGTTTGGCAATAATCATTTAATTAAAATTCGCGTCGAAAATTGTCAGTTAAGAGTAAAAAAAAAAAAAAAATGTTTAAAATCAAGGAACATAACCCCACAACGACGAAAATGGAGAACAACAAAATACAATGTTTGAAGAGTATCCAAATGGTGGACACTGATATTAATTATTTTTATCGACGTATGAAGAACGTCCAAAATGGTGGACAACAATTTAGATTAAAAAAATAATTTTCATCGATGATTGCTGTTAGCCAAATGGTGGACGACAGTATATATTTTTGCATCGATGTTTAGTTTTATCCAAATGGTGGATGACGGATGTATTTTATTGGTAAAATTGAATATTTGCAAACTGACGTATGTTTGTCTTGGGATATTTACCCATGTACCATAAGAAGAAATATAATGGTAATTTGAAGACGTTATAGGCGATAAAATATATTTTCATGGCGGATATTGGTACATTTCGTTAAGTATTTGGCCAGTTTTCATGGTGGATAATATTACGAACAGATGTATTAATTTGGAGTCGTGTGTTCCAGAATATATTTTTATTATTAATGTGTTTGATTAATGCCGATCACGTGTTTTTACGCGATCGAAGTTTAGGATATTTTAATTGTGTTTCTATTTACGCGTGTGAAGTTTATAGAAAATTTTGTGTGCGAATATTGTTCCTGTGGTGTTATATGCGTGTCATTTAGGTTTAATTTTTAACAATTTTGCGAACTATCTCTGGCTGTTATTTTGATGTCTCCTGTGGAAGTTTTCTGAATGAACTAAAAATGAACTGACAATAATTATTAGGTTATATATGTTTTTTTAAGTCTTATTACTTCATTATGTTATATGGTTATTTTAATATTTTGTTTCAAATCGTTTCATAAATGTTTCATATATTTCACTATTTGAAACTTGTGGTTGAAGGAGGAAATGTTACAAAATACTGTTGGGTATTTTGATAATGGTTTATTTTACATATTCAATGTAAGCACTTGCACTATTTGTTGTACATGTACATGTTAGATTTAATTTGTATGCGTGGGGATTGATAACATGGTATTATGTAAGATGTGATGGGTTGTTCAAACAATGTTTAGCCGACAAGTATATTATGATATAAGATTTGGGTAACAAGCATTAACACATATTGTCTAGAGATAGGATGTGTGAACCTTGTTAATTAAGTCTCATTGTTCTGATTACTAATGGTATTAACTATGGCATACCATAGCCGATATAAATAAGCCTAGTTTGGAAAACAAGAATAGACGAGGGCAGAGAGAGGGAGACGAGGGCAGAGAGAGACGTAGAGAACTTGCCCTCAGACCATGATGCAAGGGGTCTGCCCTTGGACCCCGGAAATAAGGTCTTCGCAGACCTAGGGACAAGAGCCAGATAGATTTCACCATATGTACCTGTAAATATGTTATCCAGCATTATCTGTACCTGTAAATATGTTATCCAGCATTAAAGTATATTTCTAATAAAATGAGTTTATGTATTATGTTACATATTATATATCACTAAAAAGCTGGTTTATTGCTTTCTTCAAATATGTAAATAATTTTCTGGCACATTCATATTTACTTACCTTAATAAGCGATCAAAGTTGGGTGGTAAAAAAACTCTATTATGAAGGGCGGGAGGGGGGGTGTTCAATGCCAAAATACGGTTCTTAGTACGAAATTCCAGCCATGATGTTATATATGACTGAAAAGCTTGTTGAATGCTCTTTTCAAATATATAAATAATTTTCTGGCACATTCATATATACTTACCATAATAAGCGATCAAAGTTGGGTGGTAAAAAACTCTATTATGAAGGGGTGGGGGGTATTCAATGCCAAAATACGGTTCTTAGTACGAAATTGCAGCCATGATGTTACATATCACTGAAAAGCTGGTTTATTGCTCTCTTCAAATATATAAATAATTTTCTGGCACATTCATATTTACTTACCTTAATAAGCGATCAAATTTGGGTGGTAAAAAACTCTATTATGAAGAGGGGGGGGTATTCAATGCCAAAATACGGTTCTTAGTACGAAATTCCAGCCATGATGTCACATATCACTGAAAAGCTGGTTTAATGTTCTTTTCAAATATATAAATAATTTTCTGGCACATTCATATATACTTACCTTAATAAGCGATCAAAGTTGGGTGGTAAAAAACTCTATTACTATGATCATGAAGGGCGGGGGGGAGGGCGTTTGGGGGCAATGCCAAAATACGGTTCTTAGTACGAAATTCCAGCCATGATGTTACATATCACTGAAAAGCTGGTTTATTGCTCTCTTCAAATATATAAATAATTTTCTGGCACATTCATATTTACTTACCTTAATAAGCGATCAAAATTGGGTGGGAAAAACTCTATGATGAAGGGGGGGGGGGTATTCAATGCCGAAATACGGTTCTTAGTACGAAATTCCAGCCATGATGTTATATATCACTGAAAAGCTTGATCATTGCTCTCATCAAATATATAAATAATTTTCTTGCACATTCATATTTACTTACCTTAAGCGATCAAAGTTGGATGGTACGTAACTCTATTACTATGATTATGAAGGGCGGGGGGGGGGTGTGTTCAATGCTAAAATACGGTTCTTAGTACGAAATTCCAGCCATGATGTTTTATATGACTGAAAAGCTTGTTGAATGCTCTCTTCAAATATATAAATAATTTTCTGGCACATTCATATATACTTACCTTAATAAGCGATCAAAGTTGGGTGGTAAAAAACTCTATTATGAAGGGTTGGGGGATATTCAATGCTAAAATACGGTTCTTAGTACGAAATTCCAGCCATGATGTTATATATCACTGAAAAGCTGGTTTATTGCTCTCTTCAAATATATAAATAATTTTCTGGCACATTCATATGTACTTACCTTAATAAGCGATCAAATTTGGGTGGTAAAAAACTCTATTATGAAGAGGGGGGGGTATTCAATGCCAAAATACGGTTCTTAGTACGAAATTCCAGCCATGATGTCACATATCGCTGAAAAGCTGGTTTAATGTTCTTTTCAAATATATAAATAATTTTCTGGCACATTCATATATACTTACCTTAATAAGCGATCAAAGTTGGGTGGTAAAAAACTCTATTACTATGATCATGAAGGGCGGGGGGGGGGGCAATGCCAAAATACGGTTCTTAGTACGAAATTCCAGCCATGATGTTACATATCACTGAAAAGCTGGTTTATTGCTCTCTTCAAATATATAAATAATTTTCTGGCACATTCATATTTACTTACCTTCATAAGCGATCAAAATTGGGTGGGAAAAACTCTATTATGAAGGGGGGGGGGTATTCAATGCCAAAATACGGTTCTTAGTACGAAATTCCAGCCATGATGTTATATATCACTGAAAAGCTTGATTATTGCTCTCTTCAAATATATAAATAATTTTCTGGCACATTCATATTTACTTAAATTAATAATATGAAGGGCGGGAGGGGGGGTGTTCAATGCCAAAATACGGTTCTTAGTACGAAATTCCAGCCATGGTGTTATATATCACCGAAAAGCTTGTTGAATGCTCTCTTCAAATATATAAATAATTTTCTGGCACATTCATATTTACTTACCTTAATATGCGATCAAATTTGGGTGGTAAAAAACTCTATTATGAAGAGGGGGGTGGTATTCAATGCCAAAATACGGTTCTTAGTACGAAATTCCAGCCATTATGTTATATATCACTGAAAAGCTTGTTTAATGTTCTCTTCAAATATATAAATAATTTTCTGGCACATTCATGTTTACTTACCTTAATAAGCGATCAAAGTTGGGTGGTGAAAATCTCTATTATGAAGGGTGGGGGGGGTATTCAATGGTGGGGTGGGGCGAGTGATTAATGTCAAAATAAGGGTCTTAATACGAAATTCTAGTTATCGTGTCATACATCACCGGAAAGCAAGTTTCAAAGGCTCTTTGAATATACTTGTTATTTTCTGGCACATTCATAATAACACACTTTAGAAGAGATAAAACCCTTTTTATTGTGAGCTAAAAATTCGTCGCCATCAAACAATAACCTAGTTACTAATAATAGACTACTTTCAATTTATTTTATTTATCGAAGGCTCGGATTAGCCCAAACGGAGCACGTGATTTCACTGAATTCATGTTCATCCAGCAAATTCCTTATTGCATGCTGAGTTGATTGTCCCTAATTGTCTGGTAGAAGGTCTTATTGTCTGGCAGCTATTGTATGCTAGCTTGATCTCGGCAGTCAGTAGACATAGCTAAACTTGCCCAGTTTAGCTAGACTAGTACTAGTACATGATTTAGTAGTAGGCCTATTATTATAGGGTTACTAAACTGGTCTAGATCTAATACGAATATTAATAGTTTGAAATCTATATAAACCCATAAACTGCCCATTTTTGTAGGTTGTTTGGAATGTTGAAAAGTCAATTTTGTTAATATTCATTGTTTAAATAAAATTTTCACAGAATTCTTAGAAGTTTTTACGAAAAAAAAAATTGGTTATGATCACCAGGTAGGGTCTACCAAAGTACCAATACCAATTTGCAGGCTAGGCCTATCCTATATCATGACGCAGTCTTGTGTCGGTATTCAAATAGGTTCTCAATAAATTGTTAATTTTAAAGTAGCAAAGTCTCTAAACTCAATTCAATATCATCCAAAATCTTCAACATTGAAAACACGAATTAATTGTCAATTTAAATCAACATTAATGCTGTGATCTTATCGGAAAAAGGGGTGTTGGGTATGGGATGGGCTGGTGGTCTAGAGTGCCGCGCTTCGACCTCTAGCTGGCTGGTCACCTCTGGCTTGCGACTGTGGTTTCAATCCCTGGTGTGAGCGTATGTGACATGGAGATAGGGGCGCCTTCTCAACCTCGTGGGTTTCCTCCGGGCACTCCGGTTTCCTCCCACTGCTAAAGACCCCTACGCGCAAGCTAATTATTGAAATAAAATTGAAACCATATGCTGGTCCCAGAATGACCTAGTTTGTGTCGAGTGGACGTTAAATCCCATTTCTCTCTCTCTTTATCGGAAAAAGATGGGCTTCTGATATCCAATATTTTAAGACAAAATAAACATTTTACCATTGGTACACGAATAAAAAGAGATATCGATAATCACTCCAGTAACAAGCTACATTTTGACACAAAAACACTGTTCATTATTGTTTACCTTCAAACAAGATTTTGTGAATTGGGTTTCATGTCCACAACAAATTTTAAAATTCAACAATTCGGACGTAAAAGTAAATATCTACTTGAGTGCACTACTCTGCAGCTCTAAAAATCATTTTATTATACATTCAATTCCTTCTGACGTCATACATGTAGACTTCAACGATCCAGTCTAAGTCATTGGAATTCGATATAATAAGAGTAGGCTGTAGTACTTGCTGCTGTCTCGGCAAAATTTCTCTCATAGCACACTTTATGGCATACATGTTTGCCCGTCAGCATCTTCATAAGTCCAGTTTGGAGCAGAACTCGATTTCATTTCATTGTGTCTAATGGCTCTTCCAAATTTGATTTCCAAATTCCCAAGTAATTTGTGAAGTTTTAACCAAATCCACTATTATTTCAACTTGTATCACAATTATTTACATGTAATCAAATGTTGGATAATATAAGCTTGCTGTTTTTTGTATGCACACATTTTGGAAGTTTCTCACATTTTCATTTGACCGGTATGTCATGTCGTCCACCTCACTTTCCCTGTGAGTGCTCTACAGGTCACAATTTTTATCCGTAATTTTCCAAAGATCTTGGTTTCTTTCGAAATTGGCATGTGACGCACCACTTTAAAATATTGTTTATGGCCACTGATTGCACTGAAAATCACGTTTTTACTTTATATATATAGCTGGACGTATATTGTCGTCCGTCCGTCCACAATTGTTTGTGAACACTCTACAGGTCACAATTTTTTATCCGATTTCAATGAAACTCGATAGTTTCATCATTCTAAGATCTTGGTTCTTTTCGACATCGGCATGTATTGAATTGTAACTTCGTGGATTATGGGCCCTGATTATACGAAAATTCTTGGTTTTAGCTTGTGAACACTGTCTAGTTCCCAATTTGGAACCGATTTTGATGAAACTTGAAATTCCTGCTTATTACCCAGGCATGTTTTTTTCTGTTTTTTAACGGATTTCCGCGATATTACAGTCATCCAAGGGTCATTCTTGTGATTCGTCTAAATTTGCAATAAAAAAAGGGGGGGGGGGTAATGCATGTCGGCCAAGTCTTAGTCTTTCTCCTCAAAAGAGAGAGAGAAATAAGGTTTAACATCCACTCGACACACACTTGGTCATTTTGGAACTAACATATGGTTTAATAATTTTTTAAATAATTTGCTTGCGCGTGGGGGTCTTTACCAGTGGGAGGACCCGGAGAAAATCCACTAGGTTGGACAGGCGACCCTACTCCTTGTCACGTACAACCAGAGCTTCGAAAACGGGCCATCTGACTCAATGACAGGCCTAGCTCCTGGAACCTGATGTTAACAGTAAACACAGTTTACTTCATTATCAAGGCTCTTGATAGTTATTACCGTCCTGGATAATGAAGAATCTGAGGTACGCGATTGAGACCAAAATTGTCTAATGAAATTCCAAGAAATCATAATCTGTGGGAAATTGCCCTGTAGTCTGTAGAGTTGTTTCGTGTCTGTGTGAGTTAATTCATAATACTTATCACGTCACGCGCAATTGGAACGAAATATTGACTTTTTCTATGTGATTTAAAAAAAATCAAACCTTTGATTATCACTGTTAAACAGTAATGAAGATTGAGTTAGAATTTCACGAAAATCGGACCAAAACTGCCGGACAAAATGATCGCCACTTGTACCCGAAGAGTGCAAAAATATGTTATATCAAGGTTGTGGACCCTGTAGAGGTCACAATTTTAATGAAACTTGAAATGCATGTTTATTGTATAACCGAAAGATCTTTGGTCCTTTTGATATTTGCGCATATCGGATTGTAGCTTCCTTTAAGGATATTTGCGCATATCGGATCGTAGCTTCCTGAATTATGGATTCTGATTGGCTGAAAAATGGCCTTTTTTAGATTGTGGTCCTTATGGAGTTCACAATTATTATCCGATTTAAAAAACTGTTTAACTGTATCACTGTTGAAACGAGTTCAAATTTCGTGAAAATCAGACCAATACTGCTGAAGACAAAATGGCCGCAGCTTGTACGCAAATAGTGTTAAAATATGATATCAAGGTTGTTTGTGGACCCTGTCACAATTTTAATCTGATTTTGATGAAACTTGAAATGCATCTTTATAATCCAAAGACCTCTAAGAGGTCACAATAATTATCCGATTTTAAAAAGCTTTCGAATATATCACTGTTTCAATGTTATGAAGGTTGAGTTCGAATTCCGTGAAAATCAACAAAAATACCTGACAAAAAGGCTGCTCTGTCTACACCAATTGTGTAATACATAATACCAAGATTATGGACTCTGTCCCCAATTGTTTGTGAACAGTCTACAGGTCACAATTTTTTATCCGATTTCAATGAAACTTAAAATATAGGTTGATCAACCTAAGATCTTGGTTCCTTTCGATATTGGAATGTATCGGACTGTAACTTCATGAATTATGGCCCCTGATTGTACGAAAAATCACGTTTTTCGCTTGTGAACACTGTAGAGGTCCGATTTTGATGAAACTTGAAATGCATGTTTATAACCCAAAGATCTTGTTTCCTTTCTATATTTGCGCATTTTGGATTGTAACTTCCTGAATTATGGCCCTTAATTGTACGAAAAATCACCTATTTTATCTTGTGGTCTTTCTGGAGGCCAAAATTATTATCTGATTTAAAAAAAAGTCTGATTATATCACCATTACACCATAATGAAGGTTGAGTTCGAATTTCGCGAAAAATCAGACCAAAATTGACGGACAAAATGGACCCCACTTGTACGCGATTAGTGTTAAAATATGGTATAACAAGGTTGTGGACCCTGTGTAGGTAACAATTTTAATCTGATTTTGAAATTGATGCATGTTTATAACCTAAAGATCTTGGTTCCTTTCGATATTTGCGCATATCAGATCCTAACTTCATGGATTATGGCCCCTGATTGTATGAAAAATCACGTTTTTCGCTTGTGAACACTGTAGAGGTCACAATTTTGATGAAACTTGAAATGCATGTTTATAACCCAAAGATCATGGTTCCTTTTGATATTTGCGCATATTGGATTGTAACTTCCTGAATAATAGCCCCTGATTGTATGCAAAATCGACTTTTTATACGCCCACATTTTCATGTGGACGTATTATGTGGTCGCCCCTGTCCGTCCGGACGTCCGACCACAATTGTTTGAGGACTCTCTACAGGTCACAATTCTTACCCGATTTTGACGAAGCTTGAAATATATGTTTATCCCCAAAAGATCTCGACTGCTTTCGATATTGGCATGTATCGGATCAAAACTTCATGGATTATAGCCCCTGATTGTACGAAAAATCACGTTTCTAGCTTGTGGACCCTATAGAGGTCACAATTTTGAACCGATTTTGATGAAACTTGACATGCATGTTTATAACCCAAAGATCTTGGTTCCTGTCGATATTTGCGCCTATCGGAACGTAATTTCCTGAATTATGGCCCCTGATTGTCCTAAAAATCACCTTTTTATACGCCCACAATTTATCGTCGCCCCTGTCCGGACGTCCGTCCACAATTTGTTTGTGGACTCTCTACAGGTCACAATTCTTATCTGATTTTGACGAAACTTGAAATATTGGTTTATCCCCAAAAGATCTCGGCTGCTTTCGATATTGGCATGTATCGGATCAAAACTTCATGGGTTATGGCCCCTGATTGTACCAAAAATCACGTTTCTAGCTTGTGGACCCTATAGAGGTCACAATTTTGAACCGATTTTGATGAAACTTGACATGTATGTTTATAACCCAAAGATCTTGGTTCCTTGCGATATTTGCACCCATCGGACCGTAACTTCCTGAATTATGGCCCCTGATTGTCCGAAAAATCGCCCTTTTTAGCTTGTGGTCCTTCTGGAGGTCAAAATTATTATCTGATTTAAATAACCGTTCGATTATATCACCGTTACATGGCAATGAAGGTTGAGTTCAAATTTCGTGAAAATCGGACCAAAATTGACAAACAAAATGGCCGCCGTTTGTACGCGAATAGTGTGAAAATATGTTAAATCAAGGTTGTGGACCCTATATATAGAGGTCACAATTTTGAACCGATTTTGATGAAACTTGACATGTATGTTTATAACCCAAAGATCTTGGTTCCTTTCGATATTTGCACCCATCGGATCGTAACTTCCTGAATTATGGCCCCTGATTGTCCGAAAAATTGCCCTTTTTAGCTTGTGGTCCCTCTGGAAGTCAAAATTATTATCCGATTTAAAAAAACGTTTGATTATATCACCGTTACATGGTAATGAAGGCTCTGTTCGAATTTCGTGAAAATCAAACCAAAATTGAAGGACAAAATGGCCGCCGTTTGTACGCGAATAGTGTGAAAATATGTTATATCAAGGTTGTGGACCCTATAGAGGTCACAATTTTGAACCGATTTTGATGAAACTTGACATGCATGTTTATAACCCGAAGATCTTGGTTCCTTTCGATATTTGCGCTCATTGATTCGTAACTTCCTGAATTATGGCCCCTGATTGTACGAAAAATCACCCTTTTTAGCTTGTGGTCCCACTGGAGGTCAAAATTATTATCCGATTTAAAAAAAACGTTTGATTATATCACCGTTACATGGTAATGAAGATTGAGGTAAAATTTTGTGAAAATCGGACCAAAATTGACAGACAAAATGGCCGCCGTTTATACGCGATTAGTGTGAAAATACGTTATATTAAGGTTGTGGACCCTATAGAGGTCACAATTTTGAACCGATTTTGATGAAACTTGACATGCATGTTTATAACCCAAAGATCTTAGTTCCTTTCGATATTTGTGCATATCGGATTGTAACTTCCTGAATTATGGCCCCTGATTGTACGAATAATGACCTTTTTTTAGCTTTTGGCCCCTCTGGGGACAGAATTATTATCCCATTTAAAAAAATAGGTTGCCAGGCAACGAAACATACGCCCACACAGCAGCCAAATCGTCCGGGCAGTCAACAAGAGTTGTTGCATTTTAAGTAATCATCTGAAAATCATAATTCAAACTCACCCATAACTACGGTGTAACTGTGATATAATCAAACGTTTTTTTAAATCAGATAATAATTGTGACCTCCAGAGGGACCACAAGCTAAAAAGGGTGATTTTTCGTACAACCAGGGGCCATGATTCAGGAAGTTACGATCCGATATGGGCAAATATGCAATGGAACCAAGATCATTAGGTTATAAACATGTATTTCAAGTTTCATCAAAATCAGTTCAAAATTGTGACCTCTGTAGGGCCCACAACCTTGATATAACATATTTTTACACAATTCGCGTACAGACGGCGGCCATTTTATCCATCAACTCTGGTCTGATTTTCACAAAATTCAAATTCTCTCTTCATTACCATGAAACCGTGATATAATCAAACGGTTTTTTAAATCGGATAATAATTTTGACCTCCAGAGAGACCACAAGCTAACAAAAGCGATTTTTCGGACAATCTGGGGACATAATTCAGGAAGTTATGATTCGATGGGCGCAAATATCGAAAGGAACCAAGATCTTTGGGTTATAAACATGCATGTCACGTTTCATCAAAATCAGTTCAAAATTGTGACCTCTATAAGGTCCACAACCTTGATATAACATATTTTCACACTATTCGCGTACAAATGGCGGCCATTTTGTCCGTCAATTTTGGTCCTATTTTCACGAAATTCGAACTCAACCTTCATAACCATGGAACAGTGATATAATCAAACGTTTTTTTAAATCGGATAACAATTTTGACCTCCAGAGGAACTACAAGCTAAAAAGGGCGATTTTTCGGACAATCAGGGGCCATAATTCAGGAAGTTACGATCCGATGGGCGCAAATATCGAAAGGAACCAAGATCTTTGGTTTATAAACATACATGTCAATTTTAATCAAAATCGGTTCAAAATTGTGACCTCTATAAGGTCCACAACCTTGATATAACATATTTTCACACAATTCGCGTACAAACGGCGGCCATTTTGTCCGTCAATTTTGGTCCGATTTTTACGAAATTCGAACTCAACCTTCATAACCATGGAATGGTGATATAATCAAACGTTTTTTTAAATCGGATAACAATTTTGACCTCCAGACGGACCACAAGCTAAAAAGGGCGATTTTTCGGACAATCAGGGGCCATAATTCAGGAAGTTATGATCCGATTTGCGCAAATATCGAAAGGATCCAAGATCTTTGAGTTATAAACATACATGTCAAGTTTCATCAAAATCGGTTCAAAATTGTGTCTCTATAAGGTCCACAACCTTGATATAACATATTTTCACACCATTCGCGTACAAACGACGGCCATTTTCTCTTTCAATTTTGGTCCGATTTTCACGAAATTCGAACTCAACCTTCATAACCATGGAACGGTGATATAATCAAACGTTTTTTCAAATCGGTGAACAATTTTGACCTCCAGAGGGACCACAAGCTAAAAAGGGTGATTTTTCGGACAATCAGGGGCCATAATTCAGGAAGTTACGATCCGATGCGCGCAAATATCGAAAGGAACCAAGAACTCTGGGTTATAAACGTACATGTCAAGTTTAATCGAAATCGGTTCAAAATTGTGACCTCTATAAGGTACACAACCTTGATATAACATATTTTCACACTATTCGCGTACAAACGGCGGCCATTTTGTCCGTCAATTTTGGTCCGATTTTCACGAAATTCGAACTAAACCTTCATAACCATAGGACGGTGATATAATCAAACGGTTTTTTAAATCGGATAACAATTTTGACCTCCAGAGGGACCACAAGCTAAAAAGGGCGATTTTTCGGAGAATAAGGGGCCATAATTCAGGAAGTTACGATCCGATTTGCGCAAATATCGAAAGGAACCAAGATCTTTGGGTTATAAACATGCATTTCAAGTTTCATCCAAATCGGTTCAAAATTGTGACCTCTACACTGTTCACAAGCTAAAAAACGTGATTTTTCGTACAATCAGGGGCCATAACCCATGAAGTTACGGTCCGATACATGCCAATATCGAAAGAAACCGAGATCTTAGGGTGATAAACGTATATTTTAAGTTTCATTGAAATCGGATAAAAATTGTGACCTGTAGACTGTTCACAAACAATTGTGGACGGACGGACGTCCGGACGGACGGACGGACAGGGGCAACGACATAATACGTCCACATGAAAATGTGGGCGTATAAAAAGGTGGTTTTTCGAACAATCAGGGGCAATAATTCAGGAAATTACGTTCCGATAGGCGCAAATATCGAAAGGAACCAAGATCTTTGGGTTATAAACATGCATGTCAAGTTTCATCAAAATCGGTTCAAAATTGTGACCTCTATAGGGTCCACAAGCTAGAAACGTGATTTTTCGTACAATCAGGCGCCATAATCCATGAAGTTTTGATCCGATACATGCCAATATCGAAAGCAGCCGACGGACTGACGTCCGGACGGACAGGGGCGACGACAATATACGTCCACATGAAAATGTGGGCGTATAAAAATGATACTTTGTATATTATTTTACAGTTAATAAATACAAAAAGAAATATATGTTTCCGTTTTATTCAATAAACAATTTATTGTCATTTCATACAGAAAGATATGGTCTTAAAACGTTTAGCAAATTATCATATCAATTGATCGAAGTTTGTATAGCTAGTAGAACGTTTCCGTTTAATTGAACTTTCCAATAGAAAATTTATTGATAGTTCAAGGGAGAAGTGCCACAGGTGGTAGATAATATTTAAATTTTGTTTGAATGCGTATCTTCATAAACCTATATTATGCCGATAGATGTTTTTATACGCCCACATTTTCATGTGGACGTATATTGTCGTCGCCCCTGTCCGTCTGTCCGTCCGTCCACAATTTGTTTGTGGACTCTCTATAGGTCCGATTTTGACCAAACTTGAAATATGGGTTTATCCCCATAAGATCTCGGCTGCTTTCGATATTGGCATGTATCAAATCGAAACTTCGTGGATTATAGCCCCTGATTGTACGATAAATCACGTTTGCAGCTTGTGGACCCTATAGAGGTCAAAATTTTGAACTAATTTTGATGAAACTTGACATGTATGTTAATAACCCAAAGATCTTGGTTCCTTTCGATATTTGCACCCATTGGATCGTAACTTCCTGAATTATAAGGTACACAACCTTGATATAACATATTTTCACACTATTCGCGTACAAACGGCGGCCATTTTGTCCGTCAATTTTGGTCCGATTTTCACGAAATTCGAACTAAACCTTCATAACCATAGGACGGTGATATAATCAAACGGTTTTTTAAATCGGATAACAATTTTGACCTCCAGAGGGACCACAAGCTAAAAAGGGCGATTTTTCGGAGAATAAGGGGCCATAATTCAGGAAGTTACGATCCGATTTGCGCAAATATCGAAAGGAACCAAGATCTTTGGGTTATAAACATGCATTTCAAGTTTCATCCAAATCGGTTCAAAATTGTGACCTCTACACTGTTCACAAGCTAAAAAACGTGATTTTTCGTACAATCAGGGGCCATAACCCATGAAGTTACGGTCCGATACATGCCAATATCGAAAGAAACCGAGATCTTAGGGTGATAAACGTATATTTTAAGTTTCATTGAAATCGGATAAAAATTGTGACCTGTAGACTGTTCACAAACAATTGTGGACGGACGGACGTCCGGACGGACGGACGGACAGGGGCAACGACATAATACGTCCACATGAAAATGTGGGCGTATAAAAAGGTGGTTTTTCGAACAATCAGGGGCAATAATTCAGGAAATTACGTTCCGATAGGCGCAAATATCGAAAGGAACCAAGATCTTTGGGTTATAAACATGCATGTCAAGTTTCATCAAAATCGGTTCAAAATTGTGACCTCTATAGGTGATTTTTCGTACAATCAGGCGCCATAATCCATGAAGTTTTGATCCGATACATGCCAATATCGAAAGCAGCCGACGGACTGACGTCCGGACGGACAGGGGCGACGACAATATACGTCCACATGAAAATGTGGGCGTATAAAAATGATACTTTGTATATTATTTTACAGTTAATAAATACAAAAAGAAATATATGTTTCCGTTTTATTCAATAAACAATTTATTGTCATTTCATACAGAAAGATATGGTCTTAAAACGTTTAGCAAATTATCATATCAATTGATCGAAGTTTGTATAGCTAGTAGAACGTTTCCGTTTAATTGAACTTTCCAATAGAAAATTTATTGATAGTTCAAGGGAGAAGTGCCACAGGTGGTAGATAATATTTAAATTTTGTTTGAATGCGTATCTTCATAAACCTATATTATGCCGATAGATGTTTTTATACGCCCACATTTTCATGTGGACGTATATTGTCGTCGCCCCTGTCCGTCTGTCCGTCCGTCCACAATTTGTTTGTGGACTCTCTATAGGTCCGATTTTGACCAAACTTGAAATATGGGTTTATCCCCATAAGATCTCGGCTGCTTTCGATATTGGCATGTATCAAATCGAAACTTCGTGGATTATAGCCCCTGATTGTACGATAAATCACGTTTGCAGCTTGTGGACCCTATAGAGGTCAAAATTTTGAACTAATTTTGATGAAACTTGACATGTATGTTAATAACCCAAAGATCTTGGTTCCTTTCGATATTTGCACCCATTGGATCGTAACTTCCTGAATTATGGCCCCTGATTGTCCGAAAGATTGCCCTTTTTATACGCCCACATTTTCATGTGGACGTATTATGTCGTCGCCCCTGTCCGTCCGTCCACAATTGTTTGTGGACTCTCTACAGGTCACAATTCTTACCCGATTTTGACGAAACTTGAAATATAGGTTTATCCCCAAAAGATCTCGGCTGCTTTCGATATTGGCATGTATCGGATCAAAACTTCATGGATTATAGCCATTGATTGTACGAAAAATCACGTTTTTAGCTTGTGGACCCTATAGAGGTCACAATTTTGAACCGATTTGGATGAAACTTGACATGCATGTTTATAAGCCAAAGATCTTGGTTCCTGTCGATAATTGCGCCTATCGGAACGTAATTTCCTGAATTATGTCCCCTGATTGTCCGAAAAATCACCTTTTTATACGACCACATTTTCATGTGGACGTATTATGTCGTCGCCCCTGTCCGTCCGGACGTCTGTCCGGACGTCCGTCTGTCCGTCCACAATTTGTTTGTGGACTCTCTACAGGTCACAATTTTTATCCGATTTTGACGAAACTTTAAATATAGGTTTATCCCCATAAGATCTCGGCTGCTTTCGATATTGGCATGTATCGGATGGAAACTTCATGGATTATGGCCCCTGGTTGTACGAAATATCATGTTTTTAGCTTGTGGACCCTATAGAGGTCACAATTTTGAACCGATTGTGATGAAACTTGATATGCATGTTTATAACCCCAAGATCTTGGTTCCTTTCGATATTTGCGCCAATCGGTTTGTAACTTCCTGAATTATGGCCCCTGATTGTCCGAAAAATCGCCCTTTTTAGCTTGTGGTCCGTCTGGAGGTCCAAATTATTATCCGATTTAAAAAACCGTTTGATTATATCACCGTTACATGGTAATGAAGCTTGAGTTCGAATTTCATGAAAATTGGACCAAAATTGACGTTTTAATTAAAAATGAAAATCCATGTTGACAACTTGACATGTAGAAAATATTTCTAAAATTTCACAAACATTTCAACCCTTGACTTATTGGGATAAATTGTAACAATTGCCAAATTCCAACCAACTATATCAGCTAATCCATTAGTGCACGAGCTAATTAACTGTGCCTGTCTGTCAACATTAGAGAGCAGAACTCACCGTGTTTCATCTCTCAACATCAGAGAATAATTCCGTGTGAAAAGCGTGCATGAATTGACAGTATGAATTGTAAAATAATGACTGGGTCGTTTGGGAGCGGTGTAGTAATATATGTCTGCATGATTTACTTTATTTATTCACGAACGGGCCGCTCAAGCTTGTGGACGACTTTATCATCGTATTATTATATGCCTAAATTAGGTATATGATTTATCTATTAGTGATGCAATTCTGTTTCCTTGGAAAGCCCTATTTACGACCCAGGTAAGAAATAATCTTATAAAATATAACAGCGACGAAACTTACAGCTTATCATTAGTTGTGAGATTTTTTGTTTATAATTGTGTTTTCGAAATAGATTTGAGCATCTGATATCAATAGAGATTAAAATACGTCGGATAATCAAAATGAGGTTGGACCGGATATCGGTAAATAACGATATTGTTTGCAACCGATTTTAAGACATATACATTTATAGTTCAGTAGTACCACGGTAATGCTAACAAATGAAACACACAAAAAGACCAGAAATATAAATAACTGTAGCAAGACAATGATATGCAGTATAAGAAACGTAGTATTCATCAACAAATGAAATACGCATAGACTAAAGAGGACAGACATGTAACTACAGCACGTATAAATCCATGTATAAAGACCTACCCTTAACAAAGACCGATCTGCGTAAAACACACGGTCGATTAAGAAATCGCACGGTAAATTAGATTTGACACCTACGCTTCAGATTTAGCCTGCTAGTCCTTGATAAGACACTTTGGTGCAGTTATAACAAGCTTTCGAGAAAACTCACCAAACGTAGAATACACACCGTGTCAGTTGTTTTTAACCCGTCCGTTAATTAACACACCCAGTACAGAAAACACACCGTCGCTGAGATTTTCACTCCTAGCGATAATTAAATCATCCTTAGTCAATTTCTCACCCCTGTTAATTAACACACCGTATCTACAGAGTTTAACCGCTTTCTATTAGATATATTGCCATAATTAGAATCTAACCGAGTTTCGTACAAATTAAACCAGGTTGGTTGTTATACCTACCCTAAACGTACAAATCACACTATAGCTACTTCTTAGTGTATAGAGGTCACAATTTTGAACCGATTTTGATGAAACTTGACATGTATGTTTATAAGCCAAAGATCTTGGTTCTTTTCTATATTTGCGGCCATCGGATCGTAACTTCCTGAATTATGGCCCCTGATTGTCCGAAAAATCACCCTTTTTAGCTTGTGGTCCCTCTGGGGGTCAAAATTATCATCCGATTTAAAAAACCGTTTGCTTATATCACCGTTACATGGTAATGAAGGTTGAGTTCAAATTTTGTGAAAATCGGATCCAAATGGACAGACAAAATGGCCCCCGTTTGTACGCGATTAGTGTGAAAAAATGTTATATCAAGGTTGTGGATCCTATAGTGGTCACAATTTTAAACCGATTTTGATGAAACTGGACATGCATGTTTATAACCCAAAGATCTTGGTTCCTTTCGATATTTGCGCCCATTGATTCGTAACTTCCTGAATTATGGCCCCTGATTGTACGAAAAATCACCCTTTTTAGCTTGTGGTCCCACTGGAGGTCAAAATTATTATTCGATTTAAAAAAACGTTTGATTATATCACTGTTACATGGTAATGAAGATGGAGTTCAAATTTTGTGAAAATCGGACCAAAATTGACAGACAAAATGGCCGCCGTTTGTACGGGATTAGTGTGAAAATATGTTATATCAAGGTTGTGGACCCTATAGAGGTCACAATTTTGAACCGATTTTGATGAAACTTGACAAGCATGTCTATAACCCAAAGATCTTGGTTCCTTTCGATATTTGCGCCTTTTCGGAACGTAATTTCCTGAATTATGGCCGCTGATTGTCCGAAAAATCACCTTTTTATACGCCCACATTTTCATGTGGACGTATATTGTCTTCGCCCCTGTCCGTCCTTCCACAATTTGTTTGTGGGCTCTCTACAGGTCACAATTCTTATCTGATTTTGACGAAACTTGAAATATAGGTTTATCCCCAAAAGATCTCGGCTGCTTTCGATATTGGCATGTATCGGATCAAAACTTCATGGATTATGGCCCCTGATTGTACGAAAAATCACGTTTCTAGCTTGTGGACCCTATAGAGGTCACAATTTTGAACCGATTTTGATGAAACTTGACATGCATGTTTAATAACCCAAAGATCTTGGTTCCTTTTGATATTCGGCCTATCGGAACGTAATTTCCAGAATTATGGCCCCTGATTGTCCGAAAAATCACTTTTTTTTAGCTTATGGTACCTCTGGATGTCACAATTATTATCCGATTTAAAAAAATTATATCACCGTTACACCCTAAGGAAGGCTGAGTTCGAATTTCGGGAAAATCGGACCAAAATTGCCATACAAAATGGCTGCCGTTTGTAAGCGAATACTGTTAAAAAATTGTGTATCAGTGTTGTCGACCCTGTAGAGGTCACAATTTTAATTCGATTTTGATGAAACTTTAAATTCATGGTTATAACCCAAAGATCTTGGTTACTTTGGATATTTGCGCATATCGGATAGTAACTTCCTGAATTATGGCCCCTGATTATATGCAAAATCGCCTTTTTTAAGCTTGTGGTCCCTCTGGAGGTCACAATTATTATCCGAGTTAAAAAAAACGTTTGATGATATTACCGTTACACCGTAAGGAAGGTTTAGTTTGAATTTCAGGAAAATCGGACCAAAATTGCCATACAAAATGGCCGCCGTTTGTACGCGAAACTGTTAAAAAATGGTATATCATGGTTGTGGACCCTGTATAGGTCACAATTTTAATTCGATTTTGATGAAACTTGAAATGCATGGTTACAACCCAAAGATCTTGGTTCCTTTTATTATTTGCGCATATCGGATTGTAACTTCTTGAATTATGGCCCCTGATTGTCCGTAAAATCGCCTATGGTCCCTCTGGAGGTCACGGTTATTATCCGATTTAAAAAAACGTTTGACTCTATCACCGTTACACCCTACGGAAGGTTGAGTTCGAATTTCGAGAAAATCGGACCATAATTGCCAGACAAAATGGCCGCCGTTTGTACACATTTCTAGGTTGTGTACCGTCACACCATAATCATTGTCAGCTTCGAATTTCATGAATATCAGACTGGAACTGACCAACAAAATGGCTGCTCCCAATACAGTATGAAATACAGGACTTAATGATGTAGGAAAAATCACTTTCGGTATTGCTTGTTCTCTATCCATCCCTCGAAAATGTGGGCGTATCCTGCCTGGCAGTGCCAGCCTATCTTTTAGCTTGAGGTCCCTCTAGAGGTCTCAATTATTATCCAATTTTCAAAAACGTTTGATTACGTCACCATTACACTGTAATGACGGTTGAGGTCGAATTTCGGACCAAATATGTCGGACAACATGACTGCCGCTATACCCTGTAGAGGTCACAATTTTAATCCATTTGATGAAATTTGAAATGTAAGTTTATAATACAAAGATTGCGGTTCCTTTCGATATTCGGGCACATTGGACCAGAACTTCCTGAATTATGGCCCCAGATTGTACGAAAAATCATGCTTTATACCTTGTGGACCCTATGGAGGTCACAATTTTATTCTGAATTAATAAATGTTTGACTGTATCCCGTTACACATTAATGATGGTTGATTTTGAATTTCTTGAAAATCGATAATTGAACAGCTAAATCATAGGCCCCAATATTAAATGTTTCATATACTTAACGTTAGCATGGGGCAGAACTTTTATAAAAAACAAACAAATTCTAATGATTTTCTGATAATTACTTAATATGCGACAACTCTTGTTGACTGCCCGGACGATTTAGCTGCAGTGGGAGTATGTTTCGTTGACTGGCAACCTATTTTTAAAATTTTGATCAATCTTGAATTGTATACATGTGTATAACCCAAAGATCATAGTTCCTTTTGACATTCGCTCATATCAGACCGTAACTTCCTGTATTACGGTATGGCAACCTGACTGAACAAAATTTTGCGTTTTCAGCTTGTGGTGCCTTTGGAGGTTATGATTTTTATCTAATTGAAAAAAAAATTGAATATATCAGGGTTACACACAAAAATGATGGCGTAATTTAAATTTTGTGAAAATCGGACAGAAGGTACCTGACAAAATGGCTGCTCCTTGTACACAAATAGTGTAATAGTTTGTACATGTAGAAATACCCATGTTCGTTAAGCTACGTCTGCGAGTTTTACAACATCTAACCATTACTTCAATACTCAGCAATTCATGAACTTTTGCGCAGCTACTAATTAGCATTGTCCAATCCGAGGTCGTGGCACATACATTGTAAAACACTGCAAACAAACAAATATACAGGCTGCTCCTTGTACACAAATAGTGTAATAGTTTGTACATGTAGCCTAATACCCATGTTCCTTAAGCAACGCCCGGGAGTTTTACAACAAAGTATTTTTCTAAATTGAGAAATTCACGGAAAACAAGTAACCTTGCCATTGATCGATCTTTGAACTTTGCAACTCGAAGGGCTTGATAAGATGTACGTAGTTAAGGCGAGATCAAGCCTTCTATTGAAGATGCCTAATACCAAGGTTATTGTGCACCCTCTAAAAGTTGTAAATTTTATCAGGTTTTGATGAAACTTATAGAAATTTTATGTTTATATCCAAATGATCTTGGTTCCCTTTGATATTGGTGCATATCGAAACGTCACTTGCTGGTTAATGGTCCCAGATTGTACAAAAAATCACTTAAATTTTTATCTTTTCCATCTTTTGCAAAATGTGGGCCTATATCATCTTGCATGGCAACCGCTTGTTATGCTAGATTGTCACTTTTAAGGGCATTGAGCAGTCTACGATACACACTAAATTTTCAACACCAAAAATATTAAGACTTTTCAGTTGCACACTTGTTCCTTGTATAAAATAAACCAGAGGACACATAACAGTCCGACGGTTTGTATTGAGGTAGGCTACAAGCGGAGAAAAATCAGAAGGAATTTGCTGTGAGACACGATTATCCAGGTCTACCATCTATCGTGATTGGAACATGGCTGAATTTCATATTGAAGGCAGAGTAGTGCACCGAAGGAAATATTTAGAACTTGTCATGGACATATTCAACAAATTGACTGAAAATGTTCAAACTAGGAGAGGGGTTGGGTGGCCGAATGGTTAGTGTGCGCCTGATGTATCAAATGGCCTGCCATTGAGTCAACTGGTGTGGTTTCGAATTTCTGGTTGTACATGGCAAGGAGAAGGGTCGCCTGTCCAACCTCGTGGGTCATCCCGAAATGACCTAGTTTGTGTCAAGTGGACCTTAGTAAACCCCAGTTCTATCTATCTCAAACTTGGTGTAGGTGTAAGCAGAGATAAGCAATTTCATTGGTTGATGCTTTGGGAGATGATAACTTTAGTTCTAATTAAGTGAGACGTGAGAGTGATGAAATTTGGTGCATAGTTTTATTACATGATTACATCAATACCTTGACTAAGTTCGATACTAAACATTTTCTGCTCCAGGCAAGCAGAGCGATAATATGAGCAATTGGGTAAATGCCATGATGGAGTTTGAAGATGAGAATTTTCTGCTTTAGGTTAATTTAGAGTGAGGAAACTTGGTGTATAGTTTTATCACATCAATACTTTGACTAATGAACATTTTCTGCTCTGGGTAAGCAGAGCATTAAGAAATTTGATTGGTCGAGACTTTAGAACACAATAACTCGCCTTCTAATTGAGGTAGAATGTTTAAACTAAGTGTAGGCGTTCATAAGGTGAATGCCTTGGTGGAGTTCAGATATAAACATTGTCTGCTTATGGTAAGCTGGAATAAGGAATCTGATTGGCTGATGCTTTGGGGCACGTTAACGTTGGTTATAATTAAGTGAGAGTGATGAAACTCTGAATATAGATTCATCATATCATTACCTTGACTAACTTCGATCATGAAAATTTTCTGATTGTATGAAATATCGTGTTTTTAATTTGTTAACCCTCTAGAGGTCACAATTTTTATTTGATTTAAAAAAACTTTCAAATATATCACTGTTAAACCCTAATGACATTTGTGTTTGGATTTTGTGAAAATGGTACCGAAACTGCCAGGCAAAATGGCTGCTTCTTGTACATCAATACTGTAAAATTAGGTAAACTGATAAAACTCCAAATGTATGTTTACATGTATATCCTGAAACTTGTGGTTCCTTTTTGGTATTGTCGCATGTCAGACCATAACATCCTGGATATGGCTCCAGATTGTTTGAAAAATCACTTTTTGTCCCCCGTCTTTTGAAGAAAGCAGAGGACTATTAGAATGGGTTCGTCTTTCACTCTTTTGGGGACACAATAACTCTCTTTCTAATTGGGCTAGAATGTTCAAATTTGGTGTAGGTAGTTGTGTATTAGGTCTATGCCTTGATGGAGTGTGAAGATGAACATCTGCTGCTTAGGGTAAGCAGAGATAAGCAATTTGATTGGTTGATGCTTTCGGACACGATAGCTTTAGTACTAATTAAATGAGAGTGATGAAAATTGGTGTATAGTTTCTGTAGATCAATACCTTGACTTTGTTTGATATTAAAATCAATCTTCTGCTGAAAGCAGGGCGATAAGCAATTTGATTGGTCGAGACTTTGGAACACAATAGCTCTCCTTCTAGTTGAGGTAGAATGTTCAAACTTGATGTAGGTGTTCATTAGGTCAGTGCCTTGATGAAGTTCGAAGATGAACATTTTCCGCTTAGGGTTAACAGAGATAAGCAATGTGATTGGTTGATTCATTGGAGCACGATAACTTTAGTTATAATGAAGTGAGAGCAATGAAGCTCTTAATGTAGATTCATTATATTATTACCTTGACTTAATTCGATGATGAGAATTTTCTGCTTAGGCTAAGCAATTTGATTGATCAAGACATTGGAACATAACAAATGCACTTTTATTTGAGGTAGAATTTTTAAACTTGATCTAGATGATCAATAGGAGCTAAGCAATTTCATTGGTTGATGCTTTGGGACAAGATAACTTTGATTAAGAAGCAACAAGCAATTTGATTGGTCAAGACGTTGGAACATAACAAATGCACTTTTAATTGAGGTAGAATGTTTAAACTTGATCTGGATGTTCATTAGGAGCTAAGCAATTTCACTGGTTGATGCTTTGGGACAAGATAACTTTATATCTTATAGAGATTGATAAAACTTAATGTATAGTTTGATTACTCGGTTCCTTTGAAAGAAATAAATGTCATCTATTTATTTTGGGATTTCACCTGTGGGGAATCAGCCTCGGTGTTGGCTTAGTTTAGCTTCTTCTCTGTCCATTTCGGTGTTGTAATTGCAACCGCTTGTTCTTTTTAATAATAATAATAATGAATATTTATATTGCGTGAATTCCATCCAAACAGTATGCTCATGGCTTACAATTTTTGTATTCCAGAGCATACATGATAAGCTTAAGCTTGTACAAACATCAACCTAATTATTATACATTACATGTAGTAGTAATGCATTTTGCTCATCAGAAGTTTTTCTGTTGAATGACTTTTGTATTTCTACCACAACACCTAGAATAAGAAGGCCTATTGAATTCAACAAAATCATAATCTGAAAAAAATTTATTTTAATTTTACACCCCGTTTATGCTCACGAGATGAAGAATTCTTTTGAGTTCTTGTTTTGTAAATAATGAAAAATTTAACCTGTTGAAAGAGAGAGGGAAATGGGGTTTAATGTCCAATCGACACAAACTAGGCCAGTTTGTCTAATTTTATTTCAATAATTTGCTTGTGCGCAGGGGTCTTCAGCAGTGGGACTGGGAGGAAACCAGAGTACCCGGAGAAAACCCACGAGGTTGGACAGGCGACCCTACTCCATGCCACGTACAACCTGGGATTCGAAACCACGCCAGTTGACTCAATGGCAGGCCACATGATACAGAGTACGCACACTAACCATTCGGACACCCAACCCCCCTTTAACCTGTTGAAGTAGAAAAGCTGTTATTTGAAACATTGGTTCAAATGACACCCTAACACTAGCACATGTTTAACTAATCTTAAATTTGATTTCAGAAGCTTGTAGAAAATTACATATAAACAGGGCTGTTAAAGAGATAATGATTTCATGGAAGATACCCTCAAATAAGCTCAGGTAATCCATTTTATCATATTTTCAATTTGAGAGAATATTGTTGCCATAAAAGTCAGTTCATCAGTCTGTAAAATTCTAGTTATTGTGAAACTTCATTTGGCCAGAGAAAATCATAAGTCCTAAACTTAAGTGACTGTAGTCCAAAGATTTGTCTTATCTACAATGCGGAGATCTAAAGAGAAACAGACTTGCGAAAATCTTAGCTGAGAAGTATTTAAAACTTTTACTTCATACATTTATCAGGAATCATAACACATATTCAAATGTTATTGCTTCCATGCTTCTCAGGAACATGATTTGCAAAACTGCGAATCAAATGAGGTAAATTTAGGAAATTAATTATCAATTTCCGGTTTTGATTAGCAATATTTGAGGAAAATTGTGATTAAATAATGTCTGTGTTGAATTTACAATATAATGCAAAGCTTTATTGAAGTATAAATATTTCAAAAATTATAATTATAAATATAGATTTCAAAATTTGCCCACTGTTTTCTATACTTGCATGTGTTACAAATACTTTCTTCAAAGCAGTGGCAGTTGAGACACTGGTTGTAAGCTTATCGGAATAGTTTAGATATGATATTTCTGCAGGCCTGGAAATAACTGTGTTATATGTATCTGACATTTTCAACTTAGTGTCAGGCATGTATTAATAATATCATTAAAAAGACAAATCAGTGCCTGGCAGAATGACAGGCACCAGAGGTTTAGTGCCTGACAAAGCCTGAATCTGTGCCTGACATTGTCAGTGACAGGTGCCTAATTTCCAGGCTTGTATTTCTGGGTTGATTGGTAGTTTGGAAATGACATGAAATGAAATTGGGTTTAATGTCACAATAAGCACAACCATATTATGCACTGTCATCCACTCATTAGTTTACTGGATATTTGTATAGATATTTCATGCCAAAGCTAACTTGTCTCATTTTGTTTTATTATTGCAGAAGAGTTACACCTGCTATAGACGTTATGGAGAACGTTAACGGAAGGGGGTGTCATGCATGCTGTAGACGTTATGGGGAACGTTTACCCAGAGGATTGTTAAACCTGCACTAGACGTTATCTGTAACGTTAAAGGATGGAAATAAAACACGTGCTATCGACGTTATCAGAAACTTTACAGGGGAGGAATTTAAAACATGATATAGACGTTATCAGGAACGTTTAAGGAGGGGGAGTTACCACATCCTATTGACGTTATCCCGAACGTTAAGGGGTGAATTTTAACACATGCTATAGACGTTAATGGTAACTTTCATGGCTTACGTCCGATGAACATTCAAAACTAAGGTAAAATAACAGAATAACTAATGTTTTCAAAACGTTAAAATTAATGTTCAGTTAACTTATCCTGTAACGTTTGTAAATAACGTTTGCCTTACGACAACAAAACTTTCCTGGCTTACGTCAGATGAACATTCAAAACTAACGTTAAATAACAGAATAATTGATGTTTTCAAAACGTTAACATTAATGTTTTCCTGGCTTACGTCAGATGAACATTCAAAACTAACGTTAAATAACAGAATAATTGATGTTTTAAAAACGTTAACAGTAATGTTTTCAAAACATTAACAGTAATGTTTTCAAAACGTTAACGTTAATGTCCAGTAAACGTATCTTATAACGTTTTTAAAAACGTTAACGTTACGACAACAAAACTTTCCTGGCTTACGTTAGATGAACATTCAAAACTAACGTAGAATAACTAATGTTTTCAAAACGTTAACATTAATGTTTTCAAAACGTTAACGTCAATGTTTTCAAAACGTTAACATTAATGTTTTCATAACGTTAACATTAATGTTTTCGAAACGTTAACATTAATGTTTTCAATACGTTAACATTAATGTTTTCAAAACGTCAACGCGACAACAACAAAACTTCCTGGGTCACGTGCCACAAACATTCACAGGGAACAATAACGAAAAAATAATGTTTTGAAAACGTTCGGAAAACTAAATTTTGTTAGCTGGGAATGTAGCGTTCAGCGGCTGTATCCACAATATAATGGGCCCTGTCAAAAATCTGATGTATCACTACACAGTAATGTAATTAGATTCAGTATAAGTGAAATCTATACCAAAGAATTATATTTATTTATTTGTGCATGTAAGAAACGATTGGGTGATAAATAAAATCTCCAACTCGTGTTTTTTGATATCAAAAAATATCAACACTCGTTGATAAAGTAAAAATAAACTTGGCAGATCCTCGTTTATTTTTACATTATCAACTTGTGTTGATATTTTTTGATATCAAAAAACACTCACAGGAGATTCTCTATATGTTAACTCTGTGAACTCCTATAATAACTAACGTAGTTGGTATCAGACCACCATTGATATTGCCATTGACTTTAATGTAAATTCTCGCCTCTTTCATGGGGCATACTAATCAATGTGCACATGTACCCGTACGAACTTAATGAGCAGCATAATATCTCTGTCATGAGACTATCCATTATACATTTAAATGTTTCAATTCTACTGGAAAAAAATGCACCATGCAAATGGCAAGGTCAGGGAAGTGTATGTGTGTGTGGTGAGGGGGTAGTTGGGTGAATCGGCAAATTAAGTTAGGAAATCAATTCATGAGATACCATACGAGGAGAATGGGGGGGGGGCATTATTGGTAATGGTAGTCTGTGTCCAGTAGCAAGTGCACGAATCACAAAAGAGAAATCGACACTCCAAACATCAAATTAATGAACCCATTTGCTAGATTTGGATCAAAATTGACCTTAACAGTGGCTTCTCGTTAGCTTCATCGTTTAGTACCACTTTCGATTTCCGGTAGAAATCTCACAAGGGGAAACTAGAAATATTGACTTTAAGATACAAATGTTAATTTTAGTGTACAAATGTTAAAGTACAACAAATGAAGAAATAAGAATTAGGGACTATGAATTTTAAGAAACATGGAATAAAGAGCTGTTTTGTCTTCCATATAAGACAGCTGTTTAAATTAAGATGTAACTTCATATAATAATCAGACTGTATTGTTAAATGATCATCATTTTACAGTTATACGGTGGTTGTATTTACCTGTATCGTACCAGAATATATAGCAACCAAAATAAAAACAAGTGAGTTTAATACCACCAATATGATACAACGTTTAGGAAATATCCCCCTCTTCTTCACATAATGTTAATTCGTCTGTATCACTACATGGCCGGGACTGTACAGCACAGCGGATGCTTAAAAGTGGGGATTAACGTCCACTCGACACCGACTAGGTCATTTCGGGACTAATATATGGTTTAATTTTATTTCAATAAATCGCATGCGCAGTGGGAGAAAACCGCAGTGTCCGGAGGTTGAGAAGGCGCCCGTATCTCCATGTATTTCTATTTTTCTCGTGTTCTCTTATCTTATGACACTTAATTACTCTATTGAATCGCCAGATATGTTCTTGCGGTCCCATATAACAACTTTTTGTCTTCGAAGGAATTATTAGTGTGCAGAAATTCGCCCATGTATTTGTTATCACTCGTTACTTCAGTCAGTTACATAGAAGGATTACTCGTGTTTTCCTTGGGTGTTCGTCACTTCCGATTCACGAATCCTTTATTACTTCTCTATCGTAGCAATGATCTCTGTGTCAAAATTATATTTGGAATGTGTTTAACCAGTCCTATCACATATGTGATAATGACTGGCACCAATATTGTCCTTTAAGTGTCCTACATGTTGAACAAATTATCCATTAAATCCAATTTTACTTGTCCAGAGGGTTCGAAACTATTTTTAAATTCAAGTCACATTTGCAAAGGTTTACGTAAGGCTTTTCAAGTCATTAAGTTGAATTTTTCCAATTTCTTAAATTAGGTGTGTTGAGATGAAATTTGTATCATCAATTAATTGGAATATTGTAATATTTCAGGACTCAATGACAGGCTTTATGATACAGCACACACATGCTAACTATTCGGCCATACACCCCCACCCCCTCCCCATATAATAAGGCTGTATTCAGAGGCTGAAATAGCAGGAAACGCGTCAGCGGCCGTCAAATTTTCCAAAATTTTCTTGGGAGTGTCCCGACACCTCCGCTCTCGCGGAAGACCGCCACCGCCGTCTGTAACCTGAAATCTAACTTCCATCGAGCCCGTACGCCTACGGATTACGGATAAAATTGTGACATCTAAATGTTCCACAACCTGGGTATTACATGCATTTATTATACTATTTGAGTAACGGGGATCGGCTATTTGACGAGAAGTTTCGGTCCGATTTTGAGGAAATAATTATGGTGTAAAGGTGATATATTTGAACAGTTTTGAAAATAAGATACAAATCGTGACCTCTAGAGTTCCTAGACAGAAGATATTTCGTACAAACGGGGGTTCATAATCCATACAGTTAAGATCAATATCGAAAGGAACCCAGATCTTTGGGATAGAAATTGCAACCTGCATAAGCTAAAAACGCGATTTTTCGAACAATCAAAGGCTATTATATGGGAAGTTACAATCATGGAAAGGACCCAAACATACATTTCAAGTTTTATCAAAATTGGATGAAAATGGTGACCTCTAGAGTGTTCGTAAGCTAAAAACATGATTTTTCGTACAGAGGTCATAATCCATGAGGTTATGGCCCGATACATGCCAATTTCGAAAGTAACAAAACCGAAATCTTTGGGAGATGTACCTGTATTTCTCAAGTTTCGTCAATAGCGGATAAAAACTCTGACCTGAAATAATTGAACGGCTTTTACAATCAAAGAAAAACTGTTAATTCTACAAGGTCCACAAAGTAGAATGTGATTGTTCGTGCTAGAATCCAGGAAGTGACGATCTTATGCGCCAATTACGAAAGAAAATGAAATGAAATGAACTGAAATGGTGTTTAACCACCTAATATCGAGAACTTTCGGCAATATACATACATTTTGAGTTTCATCAAAATCGGAAAAAAATTGTGACATCTAGAGCATTTGTTGTTGTTGTCAAGTTTAACATCACAGAATTAAACCACCATAGATTGTGTTCGTATGGTACAGGAGTTAAAACAATTTCACTTCATTGCTAACTAATTTTATTAGCCAGAAATCGCTCAAAAAAGCGTCTCCGACGATCTAGATCTCCAAGAGCTTCCGGGGCCTAGGCGGGCCCTGGACCCTTGCCTAAGAACCTAGGATGTTAGCCCCCCCCCCCAATCAAGAATCGCTTCCGGCGGTCCTAATAACATTTCATTACCCACATACGGTTTTAGTAATAAGGGTGAAAAAGGGGTCTTACCACAGCATCTCTCACAAACATCCGAATTTTTTACATCTTGACAGCTCACTTGTCCCAACACCGGTCCAAGATGACTACTGGACCCAGCCGCATCAGCAAAAACCATAATTAAGTTTTTCATCACCTGTCTACGATCATCTCGTCTAATAGACTTAGCCGCATCAGCAACAACCATAACTACAGCAACAAGGAGAACAGCGGTCAGCAAAAAACGCATGTTGGTAAATTTTCAGATTCACGACTACACACAGTAGAGAATTCAGAAAGATAAATGATTAATTCAGAGATATCTGTGTCTTTTATACCCATTTACAGGTAGACAGCTGCTGACTGATTTGAAAGATATAATTTTTTTTACAAGTTTCTAGAATGCAGACACTTTGTTTGACAATTTCTATTAAAACCATCCACGTCATTCGTCGATTTTGTTTAGATAGTTTGAGCTTATGGTGTGTTCAAGTGACTTTAAATTTTCTGGCCAGGTGCATTGGAACTTGGGGAAACTGGGCGAAAACGTTTTCGTTACGCAGCTATTGACTGCCGAGACACGATGTAACCAGACCATGCACTAAACACTCACTTTGCTGAATGCTGAAATATATTTACGCATTACGACAATATCGTCTGGCTTCATTACGACATGGTTTGAAGGGGCTACGCGACAGTCTCTTATTATCAAAATGTTTTTATTAGATTTCTAGAAACAAATTATCGGAACCCAGAATGACATCTTGAGTTTTATTGTCATTTATTGTAAAGAATGATTAGTGGTTAGGTAACATCAAATAATAATAATAATAATTTACGCATTTATAAGGAACAGAAATCTATGACCGACATATAAGTCATATGAGTTCTATAATAATTATATATTAAAACTCCAATATTATATTCCCCATTTTGATAAACATATCTTTGACAATATTAATGTATTTTAAATTTATTTTATTTACCTGATTATTATATATTTTAAATCTATTTTTAACCAATTATTCCTTCAATAAGATACATAATGAATTAAACAGACACTGACATATTGACATATTGCCCTTATAAAGCAGATTGAGTAAAACTCTTTACAATCCAATGTCTATACTGACCCCAGCCAAGGGCTATTACGTCAGATATAATTTAGACTAGGCATTGAAGGCTAACAATGAAGGGATTAAGAGTTGGTCATTGACCAAACTCTCTACAAAAGAAACTATTGTTTTAGATTTTAACTTAGAGACCATATTTTATAGTTTAATTGTTAATATGTCATAATTGTCTATTATATATTTTGTAAGAATTGTAGTTCAAGCAGACAGAGTGAGCTATGGTTTAGAACGAATCGGATCTCTCTCTTTCTTGTAAATATTTGTTGATTTATCTATGTTTAATAAATTACATAGAAGTTACTTGGAGCCAGTCTTAATTTAATAAGACCAGAAAGAACGTGGTCACATATGGTGAGAGATATGCCGGCTTTTGATTACCTCAACAACATTGCCAAAGCGAGTACCCCCGATACTTGGATGTAGCCGAAGGTCAAAAGCAACGTAGAGTCCGACCTACAGAAATGCTGAAGAACAGGAACGAAGAATAGTCGGACCAGGAATGATAGAAGTCTGAAGGGTTTATAAAGCTTTTTCTACATGAAATAGTAAGTACAACACATACTAATTTGATCTGCTATTAAAAAGAACAATAATAAGGAAAGACATAACATATATATTGCGTGAAGTATCTAAAAAAAAAAAAAAAAATGTATAATTCCGAGTGTCTTGATTCTCAATGTATGGATACCCTATATTTACAACATGATCTACAAACTATTTGTTCTGTAGTGGCCAAAATAAAGCATAATACAATTCAAGCAAAACTAGAAAACAAACAATATGAGTGCTTGGTCGACTCCGGTGCTAGTATAAGTATAATAAGTTACCAAATCCTAAAACAAATTAATAAACACCACTGCATGGAAACAGCAGACTGGTCACAGGTTAGCGGTGTTGGTGGTCATTTAATAAGCGTACTGGGTAAAGTTAAACTTAATATTGCCATTGATAATGTTTCATTTCCAATAACATTTCACGTATTTAATAAATTAAATCACAATATAATTATAGGTATAGATTTTATGTCTGATATAAAAGCTATTATTAACTTAGAAAAGATGACATTTTCTATTGATGATAAACATATACCAATAATCTCCAAAAATTCGGAAGACGGAAAAGCGTATACAAAGGCAGAAGTAACATTACAAGCCAATTCAGAATCTATCATTCCTGTTAAAATAATTAATATACACAAAAATAACACAATATTGTTGGAACCCCATGATAGCTTAGTCGAGCACAATGTTCTAGGTGCAAAATGTATATCTCCTTTAAATGAATTTAACACCTCGTTATATAAAGTATTAAACCCCACTAATACGATTATTGTGATCGAGGAAAATACACCTATTGCAAATGCTACTTTAATCGATGAAGATTGTGTTCTTTCAAATTTAGATGATTTTAATACAGAATTGAAATCGATAAACAATTTTAATGAACTTTCAAAACACGAAATTAACGAATATATTACTAAAGCTAACAATTTAGGTTTTAATCTTAATAAAGCTCACCTGGATAATGAAGAAAAACTAAAATTAAAAATATTTTTGGGGAAGAATGCTGACATCTTTGCTAGGAGTGATTCCGAGTTAGGAAAAACTAATCTTTACTACCATAAAATAGAAACTGGCGACAATCCTCCGATAAAATCAAGGCCTTATAGGGTTACCCCTCAGACTAAGACAATTATTGAAGAGAAAACAAAACAAATGCTAAAAGATGGTATTATTAAGGAATCTAACTCTGACTTCTATTCACCAGTTGTTATAGCTAAAAAGCGTGATAGTAATGAATTGAGATTTTGCGTCGACTACAGAAGATTGAATAAAATTACAGTTCCGTTTTCCTTTCCAATACCTAGGCTGGATGAAATATTAGACACCATAGCAGAATCGGAAGCGAAAATTTTTAGTAGCATGGATTTGAAAAATTCTTTCTGGCAAATACCTCTACATCCTGATACTGCACATAAAAGTGCATTTATAACACACGAAGGGATATTTGAGTTCACACGCTTACCCTATGGGTTAATGAACTCGCCTACTTCATTCATGTCCTTGATCACAAAAGTTCTAAAAGGATTATCATGGAAAATATGTCTAGCTTATATTGATGATATATGTTGTTTTAGTAAGGATTTCAATACCCACTTAATAGCACTTGAACAAATTTTTGACCGGTTACGACATGCCAACTTAAAGCTGAAGCCTTCAAAGTGCAATTTTGCTGCTAGAGAAATAAAATATCTTGGACACATAATTAGCGACAAGGGAATTCAGACTGATAAATCAAAAACTGCTGCAGTGGCTACGTTCCCAAGACCCAAATCTCAGAAAGAAGTTAGAAGTTTTCTTGGTTTGACCAATTATTACAGAAAGTTTATAAAAGGATATTCCATTATTGTTTCACCTTTAACTGATTTGCTTTCTAAAAATATAACGTTTGAATGGTCAAAAAAATGTGAAAACGCATACTTAGATCTAAAAAAAGCGTTGAGTACAGCACCAGTGCTTATCTTTCCAAAGCTGGATAAACAATTCATTATCCACTGTGATGCATCAAACAATGCTATTGCATATGTCTTATCACAAATCCATGGTGAAATGGAGCACCCCATTTCTTATGGAGGACGTTCACTGCACAAGGACGAACGAAACTGGCCTATAACTGACAAAGAAGGACTGGCGTTAATAGAAGCTATCGAAGAATACAAGATTTATCTACAGGCAAACGAGTTCATAGTTTATACTGATCATATTGCGCTAACATGGCTAGCAAATGTCAAAACACAAAAATCTGGTAGACTAGGGCGTTGGGCATTGCGACTGCAGGGTTATAAGTTTAAGATTAAGCACATTGCTGGTACGAGAAACGTCGCGGCTGATTGCCTCTCCAGGCGTGAATACGACGAAGTAAAGGAGAAACCAGCCGAACCCGACGCACATATATTCAGTACATCATGCGAAGTCTCATCTTTAACTTCGCTTACCTTTGAATATAAAAATGACTGCGGAATTAATAACCAATATAGCGTCAATACCGTTAATGTTCTCGATAATTTATTCAAAAATAACAACGATCCGGGTCAATTATTACACAATATCAACCTTCATCATTTACAGAAAATTTGTCCGGACTACGCTGATATCATTATTTACCTGAAAAATAAAGTAGTACCCGAAAACAAATGTGACGCTGATAGAGTTGTTAGTGAAGCAAAATCTTTCGATATCATTGATGGCATTTTATATCACTTTTATACGCCTCGAACCAAAAATATATCTAAATCCGAAAGAATAATTAGGCAAATAGCTGTGCCAAAAACTTTAAGACATGATATATTGCAAGTTTACCATGATAATTTACCAACCGGCGGTCATCAAGGAGCGGAACGTACATTAAGTAGCATAAGATTAAGGTACTACTGGCCGCGAATGTTTAGCGAAATTACAAACTACGTGAAAACTTGTGAGATGTGTCAGCAAGCCAAAAACGATCTACATGCAAATCCAGTACCATTAACGCCTATGCCGATTGAGGATGTATTTTGTAGATGGCATATGGATTTTCTTGGTCCATTTCCCACAGCAAAGGATGGTAGTAGATACTGCTTATTATTAGTTGACAGTGCTTCGAAATGGCCGGAAAGTTTTGCTTTAAAATCACAATCTGCAAAAGACGTGGCAGACGTTTTATACAAGAATGTGTTTACCAGATATGGATGTCCACGATCTTTAATATCAGATAGAGGTACACAATTTATGTCTAACCTGGTAAAAGCACTATGTGAACTATTCGAAGTAAAACGCCATTATACAAGCCCATACCATCCACAAACTAACAGCGCATGCGAACGAATGAACAGATTCATTAAAGATAGATTGAAGGTCTACTGTACGCAAGATCAAACTAACTGGCCTGATCTGCTTCCTGGAATAATGATGGCTTATAGAATGACACCAGCTACTCAATCTACGGGACAGTCACCATTTTACATGCTTTTCGGTCGTCAGATGCGTACAGCGCTAGATAATGCATTAGCTCCTAAAGAGACAATATCAAATTCTGTTAAAGAGTATATGTCAAGAATACTCCAAAATCTGGAAGTAACCCGTAAAGAGGCAGAAATCTGTGTAAAACAGGCACAAGCAAAGTATACACAGCAGCACGATAAGAAAGCGAAAGTGCCACATTTAAAAACAGGCGATAAAGTCTGGCTATTCTGTTCTAAAACAACTGTTGGACTCTCCGCCAAACTCCAAAAACATTGGGTAGGACCATACTATATAACCCAATCTAAAGACAATTTTACATATTGTCTGCGACGTGTAAAGGACAACCGAGAGGTGAAGTCACTAATCAATGCCGCTAGATTAAAACTATATTACGATCCGTCCAGCCGTCCAGCGTATTGTCCTACAGAATATCTAGGTTCCGACAGTAACCTTAATCCCGAAGAATTAGAAGAACTTATACCACAACCAGAACGTACAGAACACGTCGATGATTCCAAAACAGCTGATCCTAACCCCGCCAAAACAAATGCGTATGAAGACCTCATAAATAGGAAAAATAATCATAAAAATTCAGAGATTAGGACAAAAGAATTAATTAATAAACCTGCCAAGAGCGATAATAAATTCCAAAAGGAAGATATTAAGTCTTTAGTAGCTTTTAAAAGAAAAAACCAGAACATGTTTTATAAAATAAAATGGACAGATCATTCCAAACCAAACTCTTGGGAACCATCAGACATGCTGCCGAGCGAAATTATTCAGAATTATCACATCCAAAGAACTAAAGAGGGTAAAATTAGAAAGCGACCATTAAGAAATCATAAATTTTTTGACAAAATTAATATTGCCAGTATTTCTACGCAGCAATTTAGTCCTCCAAAACGTGAATGCCATCATCTCAATAGTAAAACAAACTGGAGGAATGAAATTTCAAGACTTGAAAATAGATTTACGAATAAGAGAAATTCGGATAACTACAATCTGCACCGCCATGTAGAAGACCGAACATCGGAGTTGGAAGACTACATGTCAGAAAGATTATATCAAGAGTCTTGTAGACGAGAAAAACATGTTAATTTAAACGTCCGTATGCTACATACGATACAAAAATACCATTTCCAAATAATCCTCACTCTTATATCCAAGATGGGAATAGTGAACGCCAAGTCTATTCAAGATATATTCAATTCAACAGTAGACATAATGGAAATGAGTATATAGACAGTTCCATTAGTTGAGAAGACAACCTCACCCCCAACCAAATGAAACTACCCCTGATGACGTGGGGCTAAGAATTCGTCATCCGCAAGCTAAATTGCGAATCGTAAAAGGCGATTGAAATTTGCTACAGAAAAGATCTATGTTTCCTTTCATTATTATTTAAATAATAATTTAGTATTTCATTGAGATATTGTTAACCACGTGGCCTAGCTAACCATGGTAGTTTACAATATATTATTGCGTATGTTTCATTGGTGACGATCAATGGAATATGTATTTTTTACAAAATGAATTTAGAAGTTAACATAGATCTTGTTCTGTACCTGCACTAAAGAATTAGTGAAACCATTTAGGCATAATGAAATGGAACAATCTGAACGGGTATAAAGTGACTGAACATATATAAAATATAATATATTCAGAAATAGATATGAATATAAGTAAAATATAAATTTGAAAATGAGCTGTATGAAGATGTAAATGATCTGAAAATGTTATTATTTAAGAAAGTTTGATCTAAAGGATCTAATTAAGCCGATGAAGATAATAATAAATGAAACTCGGTCAAGTAAAGATATATAAAAAGAAATTCAAAATATTAACTATGTTAAAATTATATTAACGCATGTGAAATATAAACGTTAAATTTTAATGACCTATGAGATCGATATTTGGTGTTACCAAATAATAAGAATAAATGATATATGAATAAATATGTATTAATGATATGAATAAACTTGAATGAATGATATTATCTGAGATTAATATATGTTATATAATTGTGTATTCAGAAATTCATGCGATACGACTTTATCGTATGCATACGAAAAATAGGTGGATATCACGATAAGTACCATAATTGTCACATGATACAATGTGACAATAAAGAGACATGTAAGATATTACTTACAATATATAATACCAGTAAAGATATGTTATTTAAGATATTAATAAAAAAAAAAATAATGAGAATGTAATTTAAATATATCACAAAAAAATATATAAATATATCGTAAAGATATATAAATATGTAAAGATATATAAATATGTAAAGATATATAAATAGATCATAAAAATATATGATTGAAACACATCGTAGAGATATGTGATTATGAGTATAAATGTGTGATTTAAGATGATAATTATAAATAATGCGAATGTGATTTAAATATAAAGATACTTAAATATATCGTTAAGATATATACATGTAAATATATCGTAAAGATATATACATGTAAATATATCGTAAATAAATGTGATTGAAACACATCGTAAAGATATGTGATTATGAATATGTTTTTTTAACTATATCGTATAGATATGTGAATGTGATCTAAATATACTGTAACAAAAATATGTGAATGTAAAATGGAGATATCGTAAATATATTTGAATACGATAGAATATATCGTAAAAATATTTAAATATGATTTAATTATATTCTAATGATATACATAATGTGAAGGATAATGAATGCGTTCAATGAACATCCAGAATACAGACAAATGTTTCGTGATCTATATCACTACATTATTGTGAATGTGTATATAAATATATATTTGAATATAAGAATGTTACGTTATGATAATAATAATAATAAAAAAACAACTGTCGAAGGTACGTTTTTTATGATCACGGATCGCTGCACTGATGGTTAAAAAAAAAGAAAAATACAAATGATTAGGTTTGGTGACAAGCACACATATACATTTATATAGTTATTTTATGACTATCTGTCTTAACATAAGATAGTAACATAGTATTTTAATATAATTTCCCCCACCCCACCCCACTATCCATATTGAGAACTAATACACTCGTTTCTATAGTTGTTTCTTGGAACACGATGCATTACGTATATATATATATGTTTAATCAAAAAAAAAAAGAAAGAAAGTAATATTGCAGATCAAATTGTATGTTGTTGTATGAGCTATTTTTACAGATGAACGTCATAAACCAAGCAGGATACTATCAAACCAAGTCCGATAGTCTGAAGTTCGTCTGTGAAACCAGTATAAAGAAGAGCAACTGGGGAATCCGTTTGGCTCACTTGGAAAAACTGGAAATATCACGCCAGCTCATCAGATTATCTTCGTGTATCGACATACGACATCTGAACAACAACAACCATCTATTATAAAGATGACAAACATTATTCCAGTATTCAGTTAAAAGATATTTCAGAATGAAGGAAGAAAATAAATCAGTAATGTGTGTGTTTAACAAACCCCAACAACAACCCAAAACTTATTTCACAAGTGTATATTGCTGAATCTGTGCCGTGTGAAAAGCTAATTGTTGAATCTGTGCTGTGTTAAATACATATTATGCAATTATATCTGAAAAAACAATTAGCTGATCTGGATGAATACTACCTACAGTAGTTAATAATGAATCAAAACGAAGTGTCTGATATTAAACTGAACTTTCCCTTATATTTGACAAACATTATTTACAATTATATATAAAATACATGCTTATAGTGAAAGTGTTCATAAGATGTGTATATACTTTATTGTTCTTAAACTTATTTTCAAAGACGTATTCATTATGTCGATATGTATATATTTTTATTTCTTTAATATTTCACGAATTATATGCATATTAGTTGCATAAACAGGCAACTTAGCATTATCTTACCAGGAGGTAAGATTTTTGGGGAGCCCGAGGGAAATATGACCGACATATAAGTCATATGAGTTCTATAATAATTATATATTAAAACTCCAATATTATATTCCCCATTTTGATAAACATATCTTTGACAATATTAATGTATTTTAAATTTATTTTATTTACCTGATTATTATATATTTTAAATCTATTTTTAACCAATTATTCCTTCAATAAGATACATAATGAATTAAACAGACACTGACATATTGACATATTGCCCTTATAAAGCAGATTGAGTAAAACTCTTTACAATCCAATGTCTATACTGACCCCAGCCAAGGGCTATTACGTCAGATATAATTTAGACTAGGCATTGAAGGCTAACAATGAAGGGATTAAGAGTTGGTCATTGACCAAACTCTCTACAAAAGAAACTATTGTTTTAGATTTTAACTTAGAGACCATATTTTATAGTTTAATTGTTAATATGTCATAATTGTCTATTATATATTTTGTAAGAATTGTAGTTCAAGCAGACAGAGTGAGCTATGGTTTAGAACGAATCGGATCTCTCTCTTTCTTGTAAATATTTGTTGATTTATCTATGTTTAATAAATTACATAGAAGTTACTTGGAGCCAGTCTTAATTTAATAAGACCAGAAAGAACGTGGTCACAAATCCAACTAAAAGCTGTTCAAAACCACAAATACAATAACAAAAAGTACAAAGTACATGCAAAATAAAAAAAAGAAAAAACAATAATGAACGAAAATAAACGCTTTCAATAATTACACATAAAACTACAGTGAGAAGAGAAATTACTTACGATAATAAGATTACAAGAATTGGATGGAAGGTTGGCCGTTTGAACTATAAAAGTTCAAAATAGAATTGAAAAATGAATTTCATGAAAATTTTATTTAAACTGCGTTATGATTATATTTGAAGTTTTGACAAAATGTAGCATAGATTAATTAATATTGTGCAATTATCTAATTTACACAATCTCGTATTTTGTTTTGTTTGTCAAGCATACTAGTTTAAAATATTGATCACTTATACCATTTTCAAATTAACAGAAGTTATCATTACTACTTAAAGGCCTAGATTCTTAAGTCGACGGTATCAGCCTACCAGTACTTAATCTAAAAAATCAATTTTGAAAATCCATGACGGCAGAAATTCAAAACGAAATCCCAAATGGCGGGATTGTATTTAAAGCCCCAATAACACTCTTGTTGAAATTGAATAATATGTCCCAATCTTTATTCTGGTCAACAAATTGTATTATTTTACAATATTCAAATAAATTGATGATACAAATTTCATCGTAACACGCCTAATTTAAAAAATTGGAAAAATTCAACTACATGATTTGAAAAGGTTAACGTAAACCTTTTCAAATGTGACTTGGATTTTAAAATATTTTCGAACCCTCTGGACAAGTAAAATATGATGTAATGGATAATTTACACAACAGGTAGGACACATAAACATCTGGTACTTAGAATAAGACTATTATTTATTTTCTAGAGCTGCAAAGCCAGCAAGAGTGTTATTGTCCCTTTAATCGTCATTTGTTTCCCTTGGATATGGCTTGTAACATGTCTTATGTAAATGTTTTGAGGTTGTTGAGTTCAATTTTTACCCAGCAACTTTTCCAACCTTAATTTTCGATAAGATTATCATACATCAAATTTGTACATAAGCTAGAAACATAAGTACATACTATAGAGAAAATAAATTTACAGCCACTTTCAAAAGAAATTTCGCCCAGGGGAGGAGGAGTGAATCACAACTGACCCCCATGGAATGTGAACACCTTGCGAGGTCAGGTTTCGATGTATTTCAGCCCCGTGTACGTCTCTGGTATCATGTAGATCCTTGACCGATTGTAAACACGAGATTATTTCTGTCTGTTTTCCATTACTGTATGCATTGACACGGGAATACTGTTTTTGCCAGCAGTGGACACTAGACAATACCCATATGATACCTAGGACAGGGCTATCTTTGCTTTGTGGGGTGCACGAATGTGTTCCTTCCGACAAGACTCGAAATTTCTTTTGAAAAAAAAACCTGACAGTAAATGGTGCTTTCTAGAGTATATCATGGCGTTTTTAGCGCATGCATATATCTTAACAATTTATCAAAAACGACGTAAATTCATAACTGTACAACAACATTAACTAGTTAACGGACCCATACCCCCTTTCAGTCCATCCTTGAAAAGTGGTGCTAACGATAGGATGTTAAAACGTGTTTCAAATTCCCACATTACTTGAGTAATGTAATTTCCAGTAATAATACGCCATAAATTCATAACTTATTTTACAGTTCTATTAGAAATAACGGTTTCCGTTTCATACAATGAACAATTTATTGTTTTGCCGTGTAGAAAGATATAGTGTTAAAACGTATTGCAAATTTCTGCATTTCATGGTAAACCTTAACTTATCATATACATTAATTGGTATAGCATTTTACATGTATCAAAATGTTTCCGTTTCATACAATGAACAATTTATTGTTAAGTCGTGTAGAAAGATATAGCGCTAAACGTTTTGCAAATTTTCCTATTCCGTGGTAGACTTAACCTATCATATACATGTAAATGAATTGGCATATCATTTTTACAGGTATAAAATAATTCGCATGGAAAGATATGATGTTAAATGGGTTGCACGTTAACAATTGGTATATTGGTCTAGACGATAATTATAATTTAAAGGGTCAATTTAAAGTGTAAAACAAGGAATACTGGGGACAGGTGATTTAATGAAATATATAAGACAATATGAAGTAGATATAAATGAGGGGTAATTTAAGGTGGATTAGGATCCATTAAAATAGTAATTAACTGATTTAAGTAATACTGTGCGGATTAGCATGGCGTATTAAATATTTACCATTAAGTCCAAATTTACCCCACTGCAGTACGACCATTAATATTGGGAAATCGATTAGGGTAGGCTCACTCCTTACACTAGCTTTGATGGCTCCAAGATCTTTATTTCCCCAAATCGACAGAGGCATGAGGTATGACCATGCCAATTGTCAATACCTTTCTATTTTGGTGTATTGAGTTATACCAAAGATCCAAGGACCCGGATTCGAGGCCAGGGTCGTGGGTTCAATAACCACGGGGTACGCCTACACTACACCAAAAGCCTCTAAACCAGCTTTAGTGATAAAATGGTTTCTTTTATTTCACAGAGTCAAGGGGTGAATGAACTCCTAGACTGCAAAATTCAAAACGCCTATGTTGGCTTTTCGAGATATATTACAGTAAGCGTACTAAAAATATGGGAAATCGGGTTGGGGTAGGTTCACGTACTCCTCACGCAATAATTTCTAAACTAGCTTTGGTGGCTCCAAAATCTTTATTTCACCAAATCGACAGATGCATGTGTGAAAGAGAGGGGGGGGGGGGGTGGGGAGAGAGAGAAAGACAGAGAGAGAGAGAGGGGGAGGGATCAGTAAGCATATTCGCAAACATTATTGATGCTCACTAAAAACACATGGCAGTCTGTCATTAAATGTGCCATGAAAAAAACCACACTTACTTAGATAAAATGATTTATTTCTTGTTTGACGCCCTTGTGGGTTTGTAGATAACAAGACTTGATCCTATTACTATTAACCTGGCAGTGCGGCGTTGAAATACATCGAGGTTTTTTTAAAGCGCAATTGACAACATTTTTATAAAAACAACGACTGATTATTGTTATTTCTAATATTTCTGACACACCCAATTACAATTAAGCATATAATCTTACCTTAAACGGGTATAAAACATCGTATTTAAAATCGAGGCGTTAAGCCGTTTCTAAGACCGCCATCTTTTTAGACGGGACGTCTGATGCTGTCATCATGAAGGCGGGGCTAAATATAAGACTTTTAAACAACCAATCAAGAACGCAAATGCATGTGGAAAAACGTAAACAAACAAAATGACATTTTGGCATTGCATTGCAGAATCACTCGGCTAATCTCGACAGATTCCGTAAACTACATCTAGTCTCGGATGTATGACAGTAAGTGATATGTACCTACGCCCATACATTTGCGATGCGGCTACCGGTTTACTTTAACAGGAAAACTTGACGCTATTACACAAATTGGGAACCTATTCGGCTAGCGACCTATTCGACCGATCGAGCTGCAACCTGTTCGTTGGAAACCTATTTAGAGTAAAGACAACAGTCTCTATTTATCAACCAATAAAATCCAACGTTATGTCTATCAAATGAAAGTAGAATATATTATTTTTTATGCATTCCTTCAGCTCAGAATAGAAGTGTAATTTCGTCATTATCTTACAGCTGGATCGGTCGAATAGGTCGCTAGCCAAATAGGTCGCCAACTTGTGTTTGGAATGGGCGCAGCCATGTTTCATCCGGGACCTTTAAAGTAGTTCCAATATGGCGGAATTCATCATACGGACACAGATCACTAAATATTTCTACGCCGGTACCCACAAATTGTAGGGCCAAGTTATTTTTAGTCTTTCTCTCCCTTTCCCTTTTTCCCCCTTTTGCATGGTGATTTTTGTTTACTTTTTGGTGTAGAATCGAAGAAAAGGGTTTGAAAATACATTTTCTGCCAGGTTTTGGTGAATATTCATGATTTTGAGGCGGAAGGATACAAGAGTTGTGAGGTTGCTTACGTTGAAAGGGGGGGGGCCGAAAATTGCCTGGTTAGCTGTCTCTACTTCCAGCTTGTGTATCTCAAGTTTTTCATGGTGAACCTCATACATGCTTTTGGGCCAGAGTTTGCCACATGTTGCTCCATCTGTGGCAGAAAGCGTTCTACCCAACGAATATTTGGGAAAAAGTTACAGCCGATCTAAGAGACGAGAATTAACATTGAAGTCAATGGGGAAATAATTAGTGATCTGTGGCCTGTCTGTGTATGACAAGGCTGTGACTGATAGGCCTTAGTTTTGAAAATATGATGACTAAATTGTCTGAAAATATGTATAAAGTATTTAGACTACAGAAAAACTAAAAAAAAGGTTAAATTTAAAAAAAAAAAATCAAAGTTTGGAGAAAAATTGTGATTTCACTGCAAATTTCTCAATTTTCAGTTTTTATTTAATTTCTAACAGTAAGAAAAATATTTCTGTGTGTAATTTTGGTGTATTCAGCCTCAGAAAGCATAGATAAAGTTAACAACATTGTAATTTCACCTAATTTTGTCTAAAAATCAGGAATATTCACAAAAAATCTGTAAATTCACCCATTTCGATGTAGAAATTAATGCATTCATGCCTACTCAAATTAGTCAAAATTTCTAAAAATGCCCCTTATTTTCATTGCTATTGTAAGTTAGATGGGATCTATAAGTTTGTCAGGTTTAGAAATAGCTGCAGTTTTCCTACAGAAAACTGAAAATTGGCAACACTGAGTTAATAATATACAGCAGATGGGTTTATAAAAAATGTTCAAAACAGGGGTTGGCTCAATTTGGCCACCAATTTAGCCAAAAAAAGCATTTTTTTCTTCTTTGAAACATTAAATTCTTGCATTTCCTTTGTGGAGGAAGCAATATCCCAGTCTTTATAGACATTTTTCACCCCACCATTCTGTTTACAGAGGCTATAAATGCCCACCCCACCCTTTTTATTAATGTGTTTTGAGAGTTTTAATTGCACCTGTGTTGACAATTAAATGATAATAATTGGAATTTGTTGTTGAATTACAGTTAGGAATGTTATTTTACACCAATAAATGGTTATTTTGTACATTTCAAGGATTTCTAATCTTTTTTGTTTAAAGGCAAACTTAGACCCCTGAGACATGTCAGGCCAATAAGACCATACCCTGATACAAAACTGGTGTAGATGTGTAAATGTCAGCTTAATGGTCAATATTTTCTTATCGAAATCTAGGATTTGTGGTGTTTGTTGCGTTTATGTTACTTATAGAACAGTAAATTGTTAATTTTGATCCTTTTCAGGCCTCTTTTATGATGTCAACTCTGTTATAACTACCATTTTGACTTCATTTTTTCAGGCAATTGATGTAAAGGTCCAGACATCTTGATTCAGCACCAGAATTGCAATAAAGATTTGTATGGTGCCTCTGAGCTTTGAGATATTGATAACATTGAACTATTTCCAAATTTGTAAAAATTGTGTATTCTGTGACCCTTTTGTTAGGGAGGGGTGGACATAGGCCAATTATGGCATTTTTTTCTTTCAGCAAGGCCTATTTTAACCATAATTCACATTTATTGCACCTATTTTAGTTTTTATGTTCATATATTAGCCAGGGATGGTAAATCATATATGTTAGACAGATTCTTTTGGTGATGTTAGCTTTGCAACCAAAGATAAGATTGATTCAGTCATTGACATTTTTAGGGGGTGGGGTTACATGTTTCAGTACAGAGCTTTATAATTTCAATCAATGCAACAGTTTTGTGATTTTTCTGTTTGCATATTGTCCAGGGTTTCCAAAAATATATTACTTGCCAGTCTGAGTATCTAAAAAAGTGGAAAATTATTGGTTTTTGAAAGATGCTACATGTAAATTCTGTACATTTTTCATGACATGACAGTAAAAAAATATATTTTTGAAAAAATTTCCAGATTATGAGTGTTTTCTGTGTAATTTGTTTGTAACTTGTCGTATTTTTTCACAAAACTCAAATACTGCTTTTAATAAGAAAGATTTTTAAATTTTAGCACAAAAGGCCCAGGGACCTGAGATGCACTGCTGTACATAAAGCAGCTTGTATACTTAAAGGGCCATCATTTTTGCAGTTATTCTTTGATTTTGATTTTCTTTCACCGGTGCGTTGCCAGAACATATGGGAAGCTTATAAAAAGGGCATTTTGGTGATACCTGGAGTTTCACCCCTATATAGGACACAGATCACTAAATATTTCTACGCCGGTACCCACAAATTGTAGGGCCAAGTTATTTTTAGTCTTTCTCTCCCTTTCCCTTTTTCCCCCTTTTGCATGGTGATTTTTGTTTACTTTTTGGTGTAGAATCGAAGAAAAGGGTTTGAAAATACATTTTCTGCCAGGTTTTGGTGAATATTCATGATTTTGAGGCGGAAGGATACAAGAGTTGTGAGGTTGCTTACGTTGAAAGGGGGGGGCCGAAAATTGCCTGGTTAGCTGTCTCTACTTCCAGCTTGTGTATCTCAAGTTTTTCATGGTGAACCTCATACATGCTTTTGGGCCAGAGTTTGCCACATGTTGCTCCATCTGTGGCAGAAAGCGTTCTACCCAACGAATATTTGGGAAAAAGTTACAGCCGATCTAAGAGACGAGAATTAACATTGAAGTCAATGGGGAAATAATTAGTGATCTGTGGCCATACAGCCGAGTTTAGATTGTCCGAAATCTACCGAGGTTTGCCGAGTGACAGCCGAGTTTAGATTGTCCGCAATCTTCCGAGGTTTGCCGAGTGATTGCAGAATAACAGAGCAAAACATAGACTCCGCCCATTTTCCATTTATGGTAAAATGGGTGTAGCGTTGGCGGTGTATGTCGGACAACATTAACGCCTCATTAATTTAAACGAGAATATTTGGAGTTAAGCGATAGTTGTGCCACTACATTGGCCTCTGTAAGTTTAATTAGTCATAATAGTATTAACTGATCTTATTTTAAAGACGTTACATGCATTAATAAAGAAATTGAGTTTGCCACTTGGTCCTAAGTTGCCTTAAAGGACAATATTGGTGCCAGTCATTATCACATATGTGATAGAACTGATTAAACACTTTCCAAATATAATATTAACACAGAGATCATCGCTACCATAGAGGAGTAATAAAGGATTCATAAATCGGAAGTGACGCACGCCAAAGGAAAACACGAGTTATTCCTCTATATAACTAACTGAAGTGACTAGTGATAACAGATACATGGGCGAATATCTGCTCACTAATAATTCCCTCGAAGACCTAAAGTTGCTGTGTGACACTGTGAGAGAATATCTTACAATTCATAAAAAGAATTGACTGCCACTACATAAGAGAACACGAAAGAAAAACAGAAAAAAGTTCGTGCATTAACATGTTTTTATAAGGTAGGGGAGACCGGGGCACATTGAACCACCATGGATATATCCTTTATAAATAATACTATACAACCCAACACTATACGGTGTTCAGTGTGCCCCGGTCTCCCCTATGGAATGAATAAAAACAAGGGGCTGTACGGAGTATTTCTATTTTTCCCGTGTTCTCTTATCTTATGACACTTAATTACTTTATTGAATCGTCAGGTATCCTCTTGCGGTCCCATATAACAACTTTTTGTCTTCGAAGGAATTATTAGTGAGCAGAAATTCGGCCGTTTATCTGTCATCACTCGTCACGTCAGTCATTCACATAGAGAGATTACTCGTATTTTCCTTTGGCGTTCGTCACTTCCGATTTATGAATCCTTTATTACTCCTCTATGGTAGCGATGATCTCTGTGTTAATATTATATTTGGAAAGTGTTTAATCAGTTCTATCACATATGTGATAATGACTGGCACCAATATTGTCCTTTAATAAAATATGGGCGATACGTTCAACTACCATGTTATTCTCTTTCAGGCTGGATGAACACGTCAAGTCGGAAAAACAACCTTTACGATCAATACCAGTCACAAAGTGGGTGTGTCTAGGTGGTTAACGAGTTTAGTCATCAAACACAGCTTCAACAATGTATGTTTATCCTCCAGTATCATATCTCTCAGTTGTACAGACCCGTGACTGTACAGCGCAGTGGGCGGTTACATCTGACCCAGGATTCACTTCATCTGATGTTTGTAGTTTATTCTTGCAATGGGTGTGTAGTTTGTTTTGCCCACAGATTTGTCTTGATGAGGCTGTCTTACGTTTTGCCCCAAAATCTATTAACTTCATTTGATTTTTTGTTTATTGTTTGCCCAATTTTCTCAGGTTTCTCTTGTTTGTTTTGTTTTGCTTGTTGTGCTATTCTTTTACACAACCTAACTGTGACCGAATTTATGACGTTTCAACGATTTTAAAACTTAGTGCCAGGTATAGCCCTATTAACATCGGGTACAATCTGCTTAAAACACCGATCCTTTTTCATTTCGTTTTTATAGTTCAAAATTCCGTTTTACTTGTCTTTACCACACGAGGGTCTGAATGAGTTGTTATCGTTGACGGGTTCTGGATCATGTGAGGGATAAGCCAATGAAACGATCTGTTACGGCAAGTTATTGGCCTTTTGATGCACGGAACTGTGGGCAAACCTCAAAAAACGTCAATGTCTGACGTCATGTGGTCGCTTGTTTGACCCCTGGCGTGATTTCCCACTATTATATCAATCTTAACATGCTTTCAATATTTCAAACCTTTATAATATAATGGGTCTTATAATTCGTTTAAATCCAAATCACAATAGGAAGATGCTCTGAGCGTTGACCTCACACCAAGCATACTGTAACAAAACACACACTGTAACAAAAAAAACCCACACACATGATAATGTCCTACTTAAAGATAACATTTTAAAGATAGGTATTAAGGTTTTATTTAAAGTAGCTAAGTCTCTAACCCTATATCATCAAAAGTCTTACACGTTAAAAACAAGAATTATCTGTCAATTCAAATCAATATTGATGTTGTGATCTTACCGTGAAAAGGTGTGCTTCCGATATCCAAAATGTGAGACAAAATAAACATCTTACCATTGGTACACGAACCGTGTACCATAGTGCGTTTCAGAGTCATTTGTAACAAGCGACTAGAAAAAAACGAGGCTAGACATATTCCACAACTCATGTCAGACGCCAGAAATTGCCATTCCGTTGAGACCCATGCCGTATTTTACTGATTTTAAATAAGAGTCAAAATGGAAACAATTGAATGTAAATCAGTTTATATACACACAGATTACATTATTATATGCGATGCGACCCATTTGGGTCAACTTCTAGTTCCCAAATATTAGCGTTTTAAATAAGGTATCGAACAGATCATACGATGGCACGCACCAACAAACATATGCTGTCTTGCTAAAACTGTAAAATTACATGAAAGTATTACGTCAATTAATACAAATTGTTTTGTGTAAACAAAGCCAATAAAATGTTTATTTTAGTAACGACCATGTTTATTGGGTTAGTTTAAATTGCTTGTTATATAAAAACGAAAATGATATCTAGAATCTTGGTGTATTTATCAATAAAGGTGTGAAAATAATGGAAGAATTACCATCAATATAACCAACATAATCTAAAATTGAATATTTTTTCTGTAATGTTTTCTGTAATGTGTGCTGTTTGATTTCTCCATTTATATTGATTAACTGTGTGTTGTTTTTTCCACCTATATATTATATGCATTTTGTACCCGAATAAACATTTTAATTGTTATTAGGCTTTCACCATTTTTAATGGTGAAAGGCTATTGTTATTACTAAGATTAATATTATTATTAAGCTTTCATAATTTTTCTTATTATTTCTGTTAAAGTTATTAAGCTTTCATATTTTATATGAAAGCTTATTGTTTCTGTTAAAGTTATTATTATTATTATTTTATATGAAAGCTTATTGTGTCTGTTAAAGTTATTATTATTATTATTATTATTATTATTATTTTGTGTATTTTCTGCAAATCGGATTTCTCAGAATCTAACCATAGGATCTTTCTGAAACTTTGACCTACCCCCCACCCCCATAAATGGGGTGCTAACCTTGATCAAATATATTTTCAAAACGTTTTACGAATCCGAAATCACCGAATTTTACGAACGAATGTATTTGACCTACAATGCTGTAACTTTGTGACAATTTGACCTATTTAATTAATTCTTTTTTCTATGAGTACCTTGAGACATTTACTTTAAATCTGCAATTTCGGATTTTTGAATTTCGAAAATTCGTCGCTGTGATTTCGAACCGGAAGTTTAGACCAACTCGAAAACTTCTTTAGTAGTTGTACGATTTTCATGAAATTTAATATGTAAGTAGACCTTAATGATGCGACTTGAAAAATGACTTTAGAAATTTCTATCGTATCTCCCCTTTGAGAAATTAAGGATCAAATTTTTAAAAAAAATTGACGAAATATAGGTCAGAATGACCTGATTTTTTTTTCGATACTAGATAAGTAATTACTGATTCGTACACAAAATATGAAGTTTGTCGATCGAACCGGAAGTTCCACCATCTTGAAATGTGAAAAGTCTCAAATGCTTTTTGCTATTTTACTTACAGACACGGGAGTTTTATTTTCTGAATCCTTGGAGGAAGGCCTAAAAAACGTCGAGAGTAGAATTTTGATTTAGGTCAACTGGTAGTCACCATTTGGAATTGAAAATGAAAAATAGAAGCAATTTGAAGGGCCAAGACTTTGGAACACAATAACTCTCCTTCTAATTGAGCTAGAATGTTCAAACTTGGTGTAGACTTTCACTGGGTCAATGTCTTGATTGAGTTCAAAGATGAGCATTTTCTGCCTAGGGTAAGCAGAGATAAGCAAGCTGATTTGTTGATTCTTTAGGGCACGATAATTTTGGTTATAATGAAGGGAAAGCGATGAAACTCTTGTCAACCTAGAGTCTAATAGCTAGCCTGTTGTGTGAAATCATTGTATTATTTTTTTTAAATGTCCGGGGTAGCCGAAAAAAAGAGATCGAAAATCCAAAAAGTCGTATTTTTGTGATTTGGAGCATTTTTAGAGGTCTTTTTCTTTTAAAGTAAATATAATATTTTTTGGGAACTTCTTCTACAAAGAGTCTTATCGGTAGTCTTTTATATGAAACCATCGATCAACAGTCCAAAATATCAGGAGTAGAAGAACAAAAGGATCGAAAATTGAAAACGGCCCCTTTCATTGTTAAGCGAAACATGCAGTGTGGGTGACTACAATCTGCACATTTAGTCACCGTATAGAGCTTATTCAACAGTATCGAATGCCAACTGCTAAGGGGTCTTTTACGCGCATTCCAATAGCCAGGATACGGGTCGAATTTTTGGTATTTGACTATTTCAAAATTCGAATTTTGCTTTTGATGTTTTTCGTGCCGACAAAGTGGCTTACGAGTGAAAAATCGCAGTAATTTCGCTAGATTTTGACCGATTTCAATGACCTTTTTTTTCTTATTCAGATTATTTATATGACCCATGACATGTAACAGGAAGTGACTGTGATTATGAAAGCAGTCCTCCGTTCTGCCTCACTGACAATAGGGAACCACGCCGGAAAATCGAGGTGAACTTTCTCGAACAACCGACCTCCTTGCTAGCGAACCAAAGCCTTAATTACCCACTTAGTGTGGACACCCATCGTACATTTCATCCGTCAAATCAAAACATCGTATTGCCATCAGACCGATAATTAATTATTCTTAATTTAAAACTTTATTCTAATATTAGTCTGGCATTATTAAATCCTAATTTTATTGGTAGACGTTTGTCTTATTTAAAATTAAACTTTCATTTAACTATGAACAACCCTTAACGTGTCTCTTTAAAACAATTAAATACTCTGAAACAGTATGTCTTTAAAACAATTAAATACTCTAAAACAGTAGCTCAACCTTTTGTCTCATTAATTTACCATTCTGTATGTGAGCGACTTCTTATTCTACCTATATGACCTATTGTATTGTCTGATTTCAAATTGGGGTTGAGTGGCTGAATGGTTAGCACGTGCGCGCTGTATTATAAAACCTGTCATTGAGTCAACTAGCGTGTTTTCGAATCCCCGGTTGTACCTGACAAGGAGTAAGGTCGCCTGTCCAACTTGGGTTCCTCCGGTTTCCTTCCACTGCTTAAGACCTCTACGCGCAAGCGAAATATTGAAATAAAATCAAACCATATGTTAGTCCCGAAATGATCTAGTTTTGGACACAATAAGTCTCTTTCTAATTGAGCTAGACTTGGTGTGAGTGTTTATTAGGCCAATACCTTGATGACTTTGGAACACAATAACTCTTCTCCTAATTGGGGTACAATGTTCAAACTTGGTGTAGGCATTCAGTAAGTCAATGTCTTGATGGAGTTCGAATATCAGCATTAACGAAAATTTGGGAAAAAGTTGGAGGTGGGCAATGAGTCGAGAATTAACACTGAAGTCAATGGGGAAATTAATGGTGGTCTGCCTCCTGTATTTGCGATATACATGCTTCAGTTATTTCCCTTTAGTTTTCAGATTATTTATTTTGCCCGGATGCAACGTTTCTCATTATATTTTCTTGCTCTTTTTTTTAAGACGCTTAATATTATCGATGACAGGTGACGGTGAACATGGCATGGCAGGAAGTGATCTGTGGATATCCATATTTCTCCTTTCAACAAATACAATAGCTTTGCAACAAGAACATGTCTTCATCTCTTCTATTCGTTGATTTGAGTTAACCGAACGACAGTTCTAACCGGTTCAATTCTTACTAGATATTCGGTATAAAAAGCCACCACCTTTTATTAAAATTAAGTGGGTAAGGCGCAGGATCGCTAGTCTGGAGGTGGGGTGTTCGATCCCTGCATTGGCTGAGAAAGTTCATCTCGATTTTCCGGCGTGGTTTCACTTTGTCAGTGATGCAGAACAGAGGGCACGGCAAGGACAGATGTCTAGTCGTTTGGATGGGACGAAAAATCAAGGTCCTGTGTACACATTGGCGTGCACATAAAAGATCCCTTGGCAGCTAGAATTCTATAAAATAGTAGTCCGTAGTGCCGCTGCCCGGGCAAAATTTCCCTCATAGCACACTGTATGGCGTATGCCCGTCTTTAATTAGCCCAGGTTAGGTGCAGAAGACTAGGACGTTAAACTACGGAGTCCCTTAAGTGCACGATGCCACTCTTATATAATTTTTTCCTACATGATTCCACTCTTATATAATTATTTCGTTTAAACGATATACTAATTCGTTATAACGAAATATTATTTCGTTTAAACGAACTATTAATTCGTTTAAGCGAAATATTAATTCGTTTAAGCGAAATATTAATTCGTTTAAACGAAATATTAATTCGTTATAACGAAATAATTAATTCGTTTAAAGAAAATAATAAATTCGTTATAACGAAATAATTAATTCGTTTAAACGAGATATTAATTCGTTTAAACGAAATATTAATTCGTTTAAACGAAATATTAATTCGTTATAACGAAATATTATTTCGTAAAAATGAAATAGTATTTCGTTTAAATTAATTAAATATTTCGTTTAAACGAATTAAATATTTCGTTTAAACGAATTAGTTATTTCGTTTTAACGAATTAGTTATTTCGTTTAAACGAATTAGTTATTTCGTTTTAACGAATTAATTATTTCGTGTTAACGAATTAATTATTTCGTGTTAACGAATTAATTATTTCGTTATAACGAAATACTTAATTAATTTAAACGAAATACTATTTCATTCTCCTTGACCGAAAAATCTCTCTCCCTATTCGATGATCGTAATTGCCGAAGGACGTAAGAGGTCCAAGTAAGAATCATTGATAGTCGGAATTGAAGGGAGGGGCAAACGCCCATGTCAAGTCAAAATCTCGCTCATGGCACATTGCGTTGCCTCTTCATTAGCCCAGTTGATGCACAAAAGTAGGATGTTGAGTTGTCCGGTGGTCTAAAGCCTGCTTTCTCATAAGGTCAGTCAAGCGGTTCAATGTCGATTCCCCGTCCACAATGGTGGAATTCTCACGCTGCTAAAGCCCCCTACGCGCAAGCCACACATTGAACTAAGATTGAACCATTGTGTTGGTCCCGTAATGACTCAGTTTGTCACGAGTAAACGTTATCCCCTTGCACCAACAGTGAGATTAATTTTTTTTTTTTTTCTTCGCACACTTCATTTACGTCAGTTTTTTACAAGCACATATTAAGTGCATTTATATCTTAACAAATAAAATACCATTGTTCTATATAATCGGTAAATCGCAGGGTTCCTAATATACACAGATCTAAGTACATAAATCCATCAATGCTGAATCGTTATTAAGGCAGTCTGGTTATTCTTTAAAAGATATTTCCATTTATTTAGGCATAAATCCGGAGATATCTCAATCTCCATTTTAGCATGTTCTAATAAGAAGCTTTCATACTTATTAATATTGAGTATTTCGTTTCGTAGTTTAGCCCGATATATATAGAATTTAGTTAAAATAATTACATGATTAATGAAGATCCATTCAGTATTATTTATATAATTTGGTTTGTTAGTTAGACCAAGATGTATTGTATGTGTTTTTATATTTATCTTTATATTACCGCGATCTAAAATAGTATGAAAATGATTCCATATTTTTTGTGAAAATGGGCAAAGAACAAAGAGATGTTCTGCATTTTCTATATTAGATTCACAGAAGGTGCAGAGTGTGTTATCAACTTTTCTAATTTTGAATAATTTATCATTTGTGAATATAATCCTATGAAGATATTTGTATTCAAAACTCCTCAGTTTTGTACTAAGACATACAGTGTTTATCATTTTGAATATATTTGTACGTCTAAATCGCTTAACTCTGTATCTAGAATGTGTTCCCATTCTTTAACGGCTTTTGATCTGCTGAACTTTGCTTTTATCCGGCTATCATAAATATCTTTGGGTCTACGTTGTGAAAATCGGTATTATATATTTTGTAAAAATTAGTACTTATATCTTCCAAAGGAGTTCTATTGCAATTAATATGTGTATTTACCGCACTTTCAAATTCGCTCGCTTCCCGCACATATTGCAGGATACATTTTTCTATTCCTTTTAAGATAAATTGGTGTTTTTCTATATATTGATTATCGATCTTATTTATTTTATCACAATATTCACTAACGTATCGAATGTTATTGTTAAAAAGAAACTTTAAAAATATAATTTTATTATTAATCTTTATATTTGTATTATTCCAAATAATTTGATTGTAAGTGTGGGCAATGTTATTTATATGCGTTGTGTAAATTGTATACCAGTTAGCATACAGGTTTTTATAAAAAAGGAATGTTTAAATTTAACTTATCTGGAAAGTTGCATGCAGGTAATAAATTCCCTCCATATTCAGCCATAATGAATTCATATGATATAAGCCATGTTTGTATTGGTGACTGGTATATTTTTTGAATCCAAAAAATGCTCTTACATATTAGGAATTCTTTTAAGTCAATCATTTTTAATCCGCAGTTTTTATTGTTTTGAGATAGTCAGACTGGCAAGTAATATATTTTTGGAAACCCTGGACAATATGCAAACAGAAAAATCACAAATCAGATGCATTGGTTGTAATTATAGAGGTTTGTACTGAAACATGTAACCCCACCCCCTAAATATGTCAATGACTGAATCAATCCTATCTTTGGTTGCAGAGCTAACATTACCAAAGGTATCTGTCTAACAGCTATGTTTTACCATCCCTGGCTAATATATGTACATAAAAACTAAAATAGGTGCAATAGATACGAATTATGGTTAAAAATAGGCCTTGATAAAAAGAAAAAAATGCCATTTTTGGTCTATGACCACCCCTCTCTAACAAAAGGGTCACAGAATACACAATTTTCACGAATTTGGAAATAGTTCAATGTTTTCAACATCTCAAAACTCAGAGGCATCATGCAAATCTTTATTGCAATTCTTGTGCTGAATCAAGATGTCTGGACCAGTACATCAATTGCCTGGAAAAATGAAGTCAAAAAGGCAGTGATGACAGAGTTGACAACATAAAAGAGGCCTGAAACGGGGAAAAATTAACATTTGACTGCTCTATAAGTAACATAAATGCAACAAACACCACCAATCCTTCATTTTGATAAGAAAATATTGAACATTAAGCTGACATTTACACATCTACACCAGTTTTGTACCAGGGTGTGGTCTTATTGGCCTGACATGTCTCAGGGTTCTAAGTTTGACTTTAAACAAAAAAGGTTAGAAATCCTGGAAATGTACAAAATAACCATTTATTGGTGAAAAATAACATTCCTAGCTGTAATTCAACAACAAATTCCAATTACTATAATTTAATTGTCAACACAGGTGCAATTAAATCTCTCAAAACACATAAATAAAAAAGGGTGGGGTGCGGCATTTATAGGCTCTCTAAACAGAATGGTGGGATGAAAAATGTCAATAAAGACTGGGATATTGCTTCCTTCATGAAGGAAATGCAAGAATTTAACGTTTCAAAGCGGAAAAAATGCTTTATCTGTCTAAATTGGTGGCAAAATTGAGCCAACCCCTGTTTTGAACATTTTTTACAAACCCATCTGCTGTATATTATTAACTCAGTGTTGCCAATTTTCAATTTTCTGTAGGAAAACTGGAGCTATTTCTAAACCTGACAAACTTATAGATCCCATCTAAGTTACATTAGCAATGGAAATAAGGGCAGTTTTAGAAATTTTGACTCTTTTGAGTAGGCATGAAGGCATTAATTTCTACATCGAAATAGGGGAATCTGTAGATTTTTTGTGAATATTCCTGATTTTTAGACAAAATTAGGTGAAATTACAATGTTGTTCATTTTATCTGTGCTTTCTGAGGCTGAATACACCAAAATTGGACATTGAAATATTTTTCTTACTGTTAGAAATTAAATAAAACCTGAAAATTGAGAAATTTGCAGTAAAATCACAATTTTTCTCCAAACTTTGATAATTTTTTTTTAAATTGAATATTTTTTGAGTTTTTCTCGTCTCAAAATACTTTATACATATTTTCTGACAATTTAGTCATCATGTTTTCAAAACTAAGGCATATCAGTCACAGCCATGTCATACACAGACAGGCCACAGATCACTAATTATTTCCCCATTGACTTTAATGTTAATTCTCGTCTCTTAGACCGGTTGTAACTTTTTCCCAAATATTCGTTGGGTAGAACGCTTTCTGCCACAGATGGAGCAACATGTGGCAAACTCTGGCCCAAAAGCATGTATGAGGTTCACCATGAAAAACTTGAGATACACAGGCTGGAAGTAGAGACAACCAAACAAGCAATTTTCGGCCCTCGATTCAACGTCACCAACCTCACAACCCTTGTATCCTTCCGCCTCAAAATCATGAATATTCATCAAAACCTGGCAGAAAATGTATTTTTAAACCCTTTTCTTCGATTCTACACCAAAAAGTCAACAGAAATCGCCATGCAAAAGGGAGAAAAAGGGAAAGGGAGAGACAGACTAAAAATAACTTTCGCCCTACATTCGTTATAAACATGTATTTCAAGTTTCATCAAAATCGGTTCAAAATTGTGACCTCTATAAGGTCCACAACCTTGATATAACATATTTTCACACTGTGCGCGTACAAACAGCGACCATTTTGTCCGTCAATTTTGGTCCGATTTTCACAAAATTCACACTCGTTCTTCATTACCATGTAACGGTGATATAATCAAACGTTTTTTTTAAATTAGATAATAATTTTGACCTCCAGAGGGGCCACAAGCTAAAAAAAAGCGATTTTTCGGACAATCAGGGGACATAATTAAAGAAGTTAGGATCTGATGGGCGCAAATATCGAAAGGAATCAAGATATTTTGGTTATAAACATACATGTCAAGTTTCATCAAAATTTTGACCTCTATAGAGTCCACAACCTTGATATACCATATTTTCACACTATTCGCGTACAAACGACGACCATTTTGTCTGTCAATTTTGGTCCGGTTTTCACGAAATTCGAACTCGACCTCCATAACCATGTAACGGTGATATAATCAAACGGTTTTGATACGCCCACATTTTCATGTGGACGTATTATATCGTCGCCCCTGTCCGTCCGCCCACAATTTGTTTGTGGACTCTCTACAGGTCACAATTCTTATCTGATTTTGACGAAACTTGAAATACAGATTTATCCCCATAAGATCTCGACTGTTTTCGATATTGGCATGTATCGGATCAAAACTTCATGAATTATGGCCCTTGATTGTACGAAAAATCACGTTTTTAGCTTGTGGACCCTATAGAGGTCATAATTTTGAACCGATTTTGATGAAACGTGACATGCATGTTTATAACCCAAGGATCTTGGTTCCTTTCGATATTTGCGCCTATCGGAAAGTAATTTCCTGAATTATGGCCCCTGATTGTCCGAAAAATCACCTTTTTTAGCTTGTGGTCCCTCTGGAGGTCACAATTATTATCCGATTTAAACAAACGTTTGATTATATCACCGTTACACCCTAAGGAAAGTTGAGTTCGAATTTCGGGAAAATCCGACCAAATTGCCATACAAAAGGGCCGCCTGTAGAGGTCACAATTTTAATTCGATTTTGATGAAACTTGAAATTCATGGTTATAACCCAAAGATCTTGGTTCTTTTCGATATTTGCGCATATCGGATCGTAACTTCCTGAATTATGGCCCCTGGTTGTACGCAAAACCGCCTTTTTTTAGCTTGTGGTCCCTCTGGAGCTCACAATTATTATCCGATTTAAAAAACGTTTGATTATAATACCGTTACACCGTAAGGAAGGTTGCTGGCCGTCGTTTGTACGCGAATACTTTTAAAAAATGGTATATCATGGTTGTGGACCCTGTAGAGGTCACAATTTTAATTCCATTTTCATGAAACTTGAAATGCATGGTTACAACCCAAAGGTCTTGGTTCCTTTCGATATTTGCGCATATCGGATCGTAACAGACAAAATGGCCGCCGTTTGTACGTGAATACTGTTAAAAAATGGTATATCATGGTTGTGGACCCTGTATAGGTCACAATTTGGATTGGATTTTGATGAAACTTGAAATGCTTGATTATAACCCAAAGGTCTTGGTTCCTTTTGTTATTTGCGCATATCGGATCGTAACTCCCTGAATTATGGTCCCTGATTGTCCGAAAAATCGCCTATGGTCCCTCTGGAGGTCACAATTATTATCTGATTTAAACAAACGTTTGACTCAATCACCGTTACACCCTACGGAAGGTTGAGTTAGTATTTCGAGATAATCAGACCATAATTGCCAGACAAAATGGCCGCCGTTTGTACGCGAATAGTGTACAAATATGGTATATCAAAGTTGTGGACCCTGTAGAGGTCACAATTTTAATTCGATTTTGATGAAACCTGAAATGCATGTTTATAACCTAAAGATCTTTATTCGTTTCGATATTTCCGCATATAAAATTGTATCTTAATGAATTATGGCCTTTGATTGTAGGAAAAATCACTTTTGGTATTGCTTGTTCTCTATCTATCTCTCGAACAATTATTATCCGATTTAAAACAAAAACTCTTATTATATTACTGTTGCACCGTACGGAAGGTTGAGTTCGAATTTCGTGAAAATCGTACCAAAATTGCCGGACGAAATGGTCGCCGTTTGTACGCGAATAGTGTAAAAATATGGTATATCATGGTTGTGGACTCAACAGGTCACAATTCTTATCCGATTTTAACGAAAAGTCACATTTCTAGGTTGTGTACCGTCACACCATAATCATTTTCGGCTTCGAATTTCATGAATATCAGACTGGAACTGACCAACAAAATGGCTGCTCCCAATACAGTATGAAATACAGGACTTAATGATGTAGGAAAAATCACTTTCGGTATTGCTTGTTCTCTATCCATCTCTCGAAAATGTGGGCGTATCCTGCCTGACAGTGCCAGCCTATCTGTTTTAAATCGGATAACAATTTTGACCTAGGGGGACCACAAGCTAAAAAGGGCGATTTGTCGGACAATCAGGGGACATAATTCAGGAAGTTACGATCCAATGGGCGCAAATATCCAAAGGAACCAAGATCTTTGGGTTATGAACATGCATTTCAAGTTTCATCCAAATCGGTTCAAAAGTGTGACCTCCACACTGTTCACAAGCTAAAAACGTGATTTTTCGGACAATCAGGGGCCATAAGTTACAGTACGATACATGCCAATATCGAAAGGATCTGAGGGTGAGAAACCTATATTTTAAGTTTCATTGAAATCTGATAAAAATTGTGACCTGTACACTGTTCACAAACAATTGTGGACCGACGAACAGGGGCGACGACAATATACGTCCACATGAAAATGTGGGCGTATAAACATGACATGTTCATTTTGGCTGGGTCGTATTATGTTCATTAGCGTGTGAAACTCAATCCATTATCTCGACCTACAGATCCAGAGAAAGGGGGTTGGGTGGTACAGTGGTTTAACGCGTGTGTGTGTGTGACACCGTAAGGTCTGTCATTGATGCAAGTGGCGTTCTTTCGATTAACTGTTTGTACATGACTATTGTCCAACCCCGTGGATTTTCTCTGAAATAAAATTGAACCACGTTTAAGCCTAGTTCAGCTCTGAACGTCGGTCTCATTACAATCACCCTGAACGTTCAGGAACTGTCGAAAAGAATTGGCGCCGACATTCTTAAATATGGACTTTTTTTTAGAGTGTCATGGCTGCGAAAAGGTAACTTGATATGAGGGGACGTATTTTTAACAACGTGTTGTGTCGCTCGCTCATACTGACTCTAGCGAGATAAGCAATGTCTTATTTTCTCACCAAGATGTTCCTTTACATTGTACAGGCGTTCACACGGATTGGCACCCTGTCTTATGAGACCGACGTTCAGAGCTGAACTAGTTCAAGCCCGACCACAATGCAATGAACGTAATATGGGAATGCCAAGCATTAGGGTTATTAGTCGACGTTTAAATCAGAAATGATTTAATGGAAATATTTAATGCCTTTGAACGAAATAATTCATTCATATTAACGAAATAATTTATTTTTATGAAATATGTTTTTCTTTACAATTACCTTCAAAATCAAGTATCACCCTAAACGATCATTAAGATCAGAAGGGAAACTATTATTGGATGTACCTGCCTATAATTTAAAATCTGCGTCATATTTTAAATCCGAAGTGAAAACTTGGTTATTCAGTCACTATCATTAGCACCCCAAAGTGAAAACATTTTATAGCGCCTAGTACATTCCCTAGTGGATTGAATAGTTGCACGATACAAATATTATTATTAATATTAAAACGAAATAACCGATTCGTTTAAACGAAATAACTAATTTAGATCTCTTTAAGTGTAACACACTATACTTACGGCATTATAAAATAAGCCAACAGTGAGGATGATGTTCCCAGCCGAAATCCCAAAATAAAAAGATGAAGCATTAATTAATCCCACATTTATTTATTTTTTCAAAACTAATTGTCGAACTCAGTGAAGGTACTGATGTAATGAAACTATACACCACTGTTGTTCTTAACACTGCTTATAGTTTTTAATTACTTGTTATATTTGCAAATCAAGGTGCTCGATGAGATGATATGGGGGACTATCTCTGTCAAAAAATATACGTTCATCAGAAAATGTAGGGTTACGTTTTAGAAGGTTACGTCGGTATTTGGTTTTCTCGTTTTATTAACTACTGCATACACATTATTTGCACCCTGATTGAAGGCGAATTGAGTTTGGTTCAAGTCATCGTCGCTCGTGTTATCATCGATTTCCGCAGCGGAATTGGGAAAAGAATCTGCACTCACATATAAATCATTTTCAAGAATGCTCATGTCGTCGGGGGATGATGTTGATTTAATGTGGTCAGCAGTCATAACCGATTGTTGTACATCAGTAGTGACACAACCAGGTCCCGCATTTGACTTCTTTAGTTTATTATGGACTGATGATGTGACAGGTAGCTGTACATGTTGTAGACCTGAAGTGGGGGATGCTGTGGATTGGTTTTTATCATCATTATCTATAATAACCATCTCATCCTTCACGCGTAGATTATTGTACTTGGTACTTTCTGTTATTATATCAGATGGTTTATTGTAGTTATTTTGGTGTTGTCTCTTGCACAAACTGAAAATAAATGTATAAAGTGAAAACCCAATCTTTTATGATAAAAATAATCATATTGTTGTTAATTTCTACTTTTATTGAAACAAGAAACGCTTTGGTAAAGCGTCAAAGTATATCCAAGGATGGAAACTGTAATGAGATTATTGGTCAGATAAACTTCACATACTTATATTATTGTATCACCTAAAAACGTGTTTATCGAGCGACAATATAGATCTCTGAAGTGAAAAAATTTATCAGATATACTTGATTGTAAAGTTTATTTACCCAGTGATTTGAGTCACGAGTACATACCATATAATGACTATAATAACTACCAGTAACAGTATCCCTCCTCCTATACCTCCACCAATAGCAGTAACTAAAACAATATAGACGTCCAACAATATATACCCCCACATAAATAGGATCAACTAGCAATAGAACAATATTACCCCACCAGTTACAGAAATGCAACAATACATATCGTAAGGAATTGAATCGACTAGAAATACAGATATATAACAATATATACCTCACAATAGCATCAGTAAGATATACAGAAATATCTAACCCCACCAATAGAGCGACTAAAATACAAAGATATAACACCTTTCATTATGTCATGAAACAAGAAATACCTTAAGAATAAATTCTCGGTTTTGGAGTACTGGTCTGCTCTCCACCAGTTCATGTATAATCGATGTGAACAGAGAATGACTAACTTCATAATTTGGCTGTGGCGAAGTCATTCTCGGTTCTTGGTCCACATGTTATTATACGTTTCAACGTATTTTGTAATCAGAGTGGCCATTTATTGTGCAACATGTTATGTTACCTCTGGGATTCTCTACATGTGTGCTTTTGGTAGTTGACGAAGGTATGGCTGAGTTGGTCAATGAACTGATTGTTGCAGGTGCACTTCTTGGAGTTTTTGGCAAAGGTGATAATGGCATAATTGATGTTCTTAATTGTTGTGCAGTGCTCGCTGTTGGTGTATGGGCTGCAGAGGTCGTTGGTTCTGTTAATGGTGCTGGAGTGTGTTGTTCCCAACAATTCATTTCCATCTTGACATTCGTATCTAATGTACAGAAGGATAAAGATAAGCTGGCATTTGTTTCAAAATTAAAAAAATTAAAATGTAGAAACAACTTAATGCGCTGGACTGGTAATCTACATGGACCTCTGGGTTCGATTCCCGGGGTGAGTGAGACCATGAATGATTGACAAATCGTTCAGGCAGGATGAAGCGGAGGTCCCGTGTATGTAAATCTTACCTTGTGATGAAACAGATAAGCAGAACCCTGTTTTGTTGGTGGGATCTGATGCATGATGTGTCGTGAATCTTAATCTTTTGTGCTGATTTAATTTTAAAGTATTGGAATGTGATCCAAACTCTGAACACGTTATACTGTAATTAGTGTTTGTGATGACTTCTACTTTATATCCACAACTGATATTAACTTGGTTTGCATGTTTCATAATGATAGAATAACGGGTCGAATTATTGGGGGCTTGGAATATAATGACGTCACACGCACATCCTTGACCTATACTGCCATTTACTGGTATAAGCATCTGCTCCGTTGGAACGCTGTGGTTGGTGCATGCTGTGACTGAAAGAAGTGACAAGGACAAAGAATAAAATATAATGCCACCAACCATGAAATCACTCAAAGAAGATAATCACCTATTTAGTGGTATGGATATATAACACGAACGTGTCTTGAAGACATTGCCTCATAAAACCATTGATTTCCCGAATGACTTGACTGTTAATTGGCGTCTCTTTCATCGTGTCTAACTTTTTCCAAAATGTAAATTCATTCTGTTTTCGTCGAATCAACAACAACAAAATGTCATTTGTTTTTCAATTCAGGTTATCTTTAAATTAAGCGAAGCGGCTACTTCTATCATCACTATGATTCGTACAGAATCCAGAAACATCTGAGATGATAGAAACAAATCAAAACTCAATTCAAATCCATCCCAAGGGATTTCGGTAGGGCAATGTGTCAAAACTAGTATAATTAAAGTTTGCTTAAAAATCAGTATAACGAATGGTTTGATTTTGAACAAATCAAAAATCTTTAATACGTTTACTTACCAATTTTTGGTCCCATGATGCATTGCCCTGCCATGCCTACAAACAAATTAATAGATACTGATGCACATAGTTAATAAACATACAATAATTAAAGATTCAAATCAACCAACTGTCACATATTATATAATATTGGCACAACAATTACTGCCTTAATCTATGATACAACATGATACTGTACTTTTAATAGTCAATTATTCGATGGAGAGGGCGATAATAGTTGGTGTGCAATCGGCGCGACGACATTAGTCTATCCTCTAACGGCAACCATGATACATATAAACGTCATTGCTTCGTTGTCTCTTTCAAAAATAATACGAAAATTTAACTTGATGTAGGAAGTTTACTGAATGGAGGTAAATGTACTTACCGTATGTATAATCAATACAAAAAACAGCCACATAAACACTGGTTACGAATGAAGTGTAACTAACTGTCTTCATTGAGAAACACCAAAAACACCCAACTGAATAACAAGTTCCCAAATATTATTCAGAATATCCCCTGTGCTACTGATCACTTGGTATTCCGTTCACACCAGATCTGTTCAATGTGTCTTCATTTTGTTTAAATGTAAATAGATACAACTAATATAACAAGGCAGTTTGATTATATAACTAATGATATTTTAATAGTGATACGCTTCACGTGGTCAGCGCTATTGGGTGACAACGGTTTATAGTTTCTAGTTTGTTCGTGTACATGCCGAAGTAGGGCGTCTCGGCCTAACAACCGTGTGCAATATTGGTATCTCATTACAAGTAACGCTATGGTGGGTGTAACATCCAAGCCTGTATTAATTTCCTTAAAATAAACATGTTTCTTCATCACCTTCGTTCAACTTGCCATGTTCTATAATTGTTCAAAATGGAATTAGTGGTCGACCTCTGACGCTTCCAAAGGAGTTGTCAGATTCGCAAAATTGTATTCTCTAACTATCAGGTCCATGTTGCGACAAGGCTATTCGATAGGGTCTCGAGAATCTATCAAGATGGATGCAACCCTTTTTCACGAGACTCCATTCGTATAAGCGGAATAGCCGAGACCACAGTTTAATAAACTACTGACAAACTTGTTTTATGATACACTTATCCCTTTCAATTTCGTTGTATAGCTCTGAGCTATTAATATAAAGTAAGTAGTGATGATATCAAGTGTGTGTTTGGGTGGGTGGGGGGCTATATTTTAAATGGTTTATAGTATTGGTATGTAGGGAAATATCCTAATAACAGTTCGTTACACATCAATTAGTTTGATAGCTCAGTAATCAGTTTGATAGCTCAGTAATCAGTTTGATAGCAAAATACCTAGTTTTGTAGCAAAATACAAAATTTTATATAATGCAGGTAGTGATGGTGGATAATAAATGGGATGGGATATATTCTAGACAACATTTACTGAAGTTCTCACTGATCAATAAATAAAACACTGAATAAAGTTTTTGACTATTATATTTTTGTACTGATTATACATTCTATAGACTGAAAACATAGCGGTACAAAACGGTCGTCATGGCTGACTGGTAAAAGCAAGAGCAAGTAACGCTGACCTCTTAATAAGCGTTAAGTGAAATGAAATGGGGTTTAACGTCCTACTCTTTTGCACCTCACCTGGACTGGAAGACGGATTAATAAGCGGTAAGACCACTGAAGTTAACTATTTATCCTTCACAACACACCATGACTGAAAATAATGTAATTTAGCCAGGTTGAATTGTATTGTTTTGGAGAGAGAGAGAGAAATGGGGTTTAACGTCCACTCGACACAAACCAGGCCATTTTGGGACTAACATATGGTTTCATTTTATTTCAATAATTCGCTTGCGCGTAGGGGTCTTTAGCAGTGGGAGGAAACCGGAGTGCCCGGAGGAAACCCACGAGGTTGAGAAGGCGCCCCTATCTCCATGCCACATACGCTCACACCAGGGCTCGAAACCACAGCCGCAAGCCAGAGGTGACCGGCCAGCTAGAGGTCGAAGCGCGGCACTCTAGACCACTAGGCCATCCCAACCCCCCGTATTGTTTTGGAGCACAACATAATTTTATAACAAATTTGAATAGGCCTACAATACAATATAATATACAGTTGATATATACATGATTAACAATCCAACTATTAAGTAAAAGCACTATAATTTTTTATAGATTATTTTGACATACTAATGAGTAATTGTAAAATCTACATTTTAAATTATTGCCAATGTAACACTATATACAGTTTGTGTGGTGCCATCCACCCTGCAGCATGGAAAGTTACTTTTTCGTGGGGTGTATTTCTGATATATCATTTGGTTTCGGGTACTTAACCACGGTTGTAGTAATATGGGTGGCAGGGATTTGTGCTAAAGAAACTAAAGAAAACATATGCAAATTAATGTTAGGATTATTTATTCACCATTGTCAAAATATGCTATGGTATGAGTTTATTTGAAACACATTTTGAATTAGTTATGAAATATGTAGAGGAAAACAGAAGGGAAGTCTGTGATGATATGATTCATGGTTTGAACTATGGGTTAATAAACACATTTATCATATAGTCAAGCATGGAATGTGTGTGGTGACCAAATTTGGTAATGAGTCCCTACTGGTATGTCAGGTATGGGGTCTAAAAACACGTGATGGGCTTTTAAACAAATCATTATAATTAATTATGTAATATTTGGCCAATTGAATAATTAGTAGCGGAAATCTAGGCATATACAATAATTGGATTTGGGCGCTTGGTCAGACAGCCATGTAGTTCTTGAAGGGAGAAGATGTAGTAGTTCTCTCTCAGCAGACTCGCAGAGTCTGACTGGATGGGGTTTAAGAGAAAGACTTTATTATAATGATTGTAAACCTAAAACATTATGTGAAGTCGTAATTAATGGGGAAAGTCAGATTGACATTTAGAGATACTTTCTAAGCAGTTCAGAAATTACATATGCGGCCATATGGGCTGTTCCAGAATATGTAGTAAGAAACGATGCATGGGTTACACGTCGGGTGTGGCGACCGGTTTTTCCAAGCACCGCTCTCCACGTCTGACGAACACACATGGTACTACGCGGCATACACATTGTTCACACAGGGATTAGTTTCTAATCAAAATCTAGATTTGTTCAATTGTTCGTCGCACGTTTGCTTATTATTTTCTGTAGCAGAATTTGGAATAGAGTCCGCGCTCACATACAAATCATTTTCCAGAATGACCATGTCAGAGTAATGAGTTGAGCTATTTTCAGAAGTGGTGGCAGATGGCTGTATATGGTTTTGAACTGAAGTAGAATGGTTTGTTTTTGATAACTGTTGTTCATCAATATTGGCATATGTATGCCCCTGTACGGGCTGTAGATCTGGGGTGGAATGGTTTGCAGCTGTTGACAGTTGGCCATTAGTATTGGCATATGTATTTCCCTGTACCGACTGTATATCTGAAGTGGGGGATGTCGTGGATTGGTTTTTATCATGGCCATAACTAACATACAAATCATTATCTATAATAACCATTTCATCCTTCATACGTAAAGTATTGTAGTTGCTACTTTCTGTTATCCCATCAGTTGGTTTATCGTAGTTATTGTTGCGTCGTCTCATACACAAACTGAAAATAAATGTAATACATAGTAAGAAGAGTATCACGGGAACCATTGAATGTTGTCTTAACAGATCCTTGGACGACCCACATTCCCCTCGACAAATGCACAATGTAGAATACACAAAGCAACAATTAGTAGTTACGGGTATGCTTGTGCTTTCTAGAATTTTGATATTGCTTCGCATTATGAACGTTTACCCACATTACCCTGTCGCACTGAAACTACGGGGCTGGTGACTTTGTGAAATCTTCCTTAGGGTCTGATCTAGGTTCCAAATATGACACGGGTGGGGAATCATGGTGGCTGACTGGAATCATCTCGTGATGTCCTGGCCACCCTTCATTAGGTGGCATTTTAAACGGACACCACGACAACCCGACATTTCAGTCCGACAATACAACATTTTCATCTGACACCACATTAATTGACCATTTTACCATCGATAAATAATAGGCTGAAAAATAAGTTACGTGCCCTTGTTTGAAATTAGTTTCTCTCAATCGGTCTACCAACCAATCTTATGACAACTATCTTATGAAACAAAACAAAATGCTGCTGGAACAAGAAATTGATTTAGAAACCCGCACTGTAAGGCAACCCAACAATTGGTTTAACAACCCATGCAGTAAAAGTAAAATGAAACTACTTCTAGTATCATATTCATGCCTGACCCGAGTGTGCCAGATATAATGCATTAAACCAAAAGACCCCGCTCCTCACGGTATAGTTAATGAAAAAGCAATTTAAAAAAAAACGAACGTAATTGCTAAAGATGGTGTAACAGCAAAAAAAGCGAAACATTAAGGCTGTAATAGTTGTGTAGAGAATTTCGCGTGCGATAGCTATTTAGACTATCGCGGTGAGTGTTGTCGCTGGGTAAGACACTGGCTCGCTAACCCACAGGTCGCATGTTCGATTTGAACACACGACGATTTGAATGGTGGCTATGAGCCATTATGTTGTACCAACAGAAATAAATATATAACTGGTATTCTAGAAGAAAACAAAGTAATTAAATTGTCCTTACCTCACGATGATTATAATAACAATCATTAACAGAACGACTCCCGCTACACCTCCACCAATAGCAGCAACTAAAATAGAAACATACCCTAACATTAAATAGCGTAATACCACCCGTTGTTCTGCTTCGACTGGGCTTTCGAGGACGGTTATTTAATAACTATGTTTCGTAAATGTTGGGACTACATCACGCCAACGTGTATTATTGTTATTATAGATCTGTCACAAAAATACTTTAAAGGATCCCATAATGGTGAGCTAATTTCACATTTTAATAGTGATTAAAATAAATTCTTATTTAATGATAAGCAAGAACTGCCCAGAGAAATGACAATTACTTCCAACAAGACCCAAATACTGAGTAAGTGAAACTTAAGTCCTATTCCATGTCATCTATATATTATACCATTTCATTTTAGCAAACCTATCTATATATAGCTATGTTTACCAAATTTGATATTCATTGAATCTGAATCGTCTGTAAAAGTCGCCTTTACCCAAAGCCAAATGTTCGTGATGATGATTACAAGTCGCCTTTACCCCAAGCCAATTTGTGATGATGATTACGTTACCTGGTAATTCCTCGTCAATCAGATTATCTTTCACTCTATTCGTTAGTTCATCTGTTGTTGTGGAATCTGCTGTTTGTTGTGATGACATGGATGCGTTTTGGGGGTTTGATATTGGTGACAAGGATGTTGATGACGGGTCTACTGTTGTTGGTGGTGTGTTTTGTTTCCAACATGTTATTATAAACCTAGTATCTGAGTAAAAAAACAAAACTAATATCAAATCATATTTAATCTGGTGTTGTGAACCAGATTTTGATTTTCTGTTATTACGATAAGTAATCGTATATGTATAAGTATTGTAGATAATTAGCATATTGTAATACACGTTTTTATTTATTAACCATAATATGGAGAATAACATTTTATAAATTTTGATATGTAACATGTCATATATATTTAATGTCCATTATTTATAACCTCTGTAATTAGTTTTATTATTCATCGTAAGCTTAACCAGAGCGTAAGTATTTTCATAAATGTATAACTATAAGTTTGAACATTTAGTTGGTAGATTGTATTATCTCGTGATCAAGTTCGCTTGCAAACGGTTAGTATAATCGCTTGGCCAGTATAAGCTGGACCGGGTTGTCTCTACAGCAGAGTCTCCATGCCTGCTAATTGACAGTACCGCAAGCTTATATCTGAAAGCCTGGAACTGGTCCAATCACTGACGAGTAGCGGCTAAGTACCTACTTGGTAAGTGGTTGAAGGTTTCAACCACTGTAAATAAACTGAAACGATAGTTTTCGGGTAGCGGCTGCGTGAACCTACTCCATATACTTTCGGAAGTTTCTACATTCCTTTTGTATAGTACGTCGTGGCCTTAGTACCGACGGAAGTACGATTCGTAATAGATATTAGCTATTTTACACCTTATAACTGTTTTGTTTCTTCTCACAATTTATGTTGACTTGATTGATATTAAAGTGTCTAGACCAAATATCTGTGTTGTTCTGTTCAGGGAAGTGTTACCTTTTGGCTGACACCTTGCCCTCGTCTACCGATCAGGATTGAGGTATCCCGTATTTTATGATAGCGGAAAGGGGTTGCGTATTACTTTAATATAAGCCCTTGGGTACGCTACATAGTTTTTGGTGGCAGAGGTGGGATAACCTTCCAGATTTTTTTGGTCTAAAAATGGCGATGTCTTTGACACCTCCAGACACAGTTAATAAGATGAAAGAAAATATTGATCAGTTAACAAGAGAATTACAAAATATAAGTAAGGATTTTGGTGTAGATTCTAGCACTCCTAGACAAGCAGATGACAGTGAAATTCGATTTAATGTTCGAGCTCGGAGACGGGATGATCTTAGACGATCATTGGAGGACTATCCAGTTGGATCTAGCCAACAAGCGGAAAACCTACAAACTAACCCCATCGTACCAGAAAGAGTGTCAGTAGTGGAAGACAGATCCCCAGCAACGACAGAACAGCAGAGACATCCTGAATCTGTTTTGAACAGATCATCTCGAACAGCTGTGAAGAAACCAGTCATCACACCCAGTAAATTTACCGGAACGACGTCCTTTATGGATTATCGAGCCCACTTCGAGACCTGTATTAAAATAAATAATTGGTCTGATGAAGAAAGTGGACTATATTTGGCTGGTAGCTTAGAAGGTCCTGCTCAGCAAGTAATTAGTTCTATACCTGGAGAAGATCGTTATGACTATGGGATCTTAATGTCGTCATTGGAGAATAGCTTTTTACCAAGAAATCAGACACAGATGTACCAAAGTGAATTAAAGTGTCGGTACCGCAAACCAGGAGAAAAACTGACGGAACTAGGGCAAGCAATAAAGCGTTTGGTGAATTTAGCATATCCGACGGCCGGTGCAGATTTACAAAATATTCTGGCTAAGGACGCTTTTCTTGACAGCCTACAGAACGATCCGGACATGGTCTGGAAGATACAACAAAGTAGGCCTAGCAACATGGAGGAAGCTGCACATCTAGCTTTGGAGTTGGAAGCTTTCCGGTATTCTGATCACCAACGTGGCTCACGGAAGTATACAAGAACTGTAAATGATGACACAGAGAACGTGGACATAGTTTCAAAGAAGGAGTTCCAATCTTTGGTTAGTAAGCTTGAATTGCTGTCTAAGGCTTTCGAAGATTTCAAAAGACAACAAACAGAAAGACAGATTAAATGTTTTGAGTGTGGCGAGCAGGGTCATCTTGCACCTCGATGCCCAAAGAAGGATAAAAAACAGATTAAACCAAGCACCAGGAATACAAGACCCACCAGAAAGAAAAAAACTAAGAACGATGTTAGGAAGAGATGCGTTTCATCACCGAGTGAAAGTGGTTTGCATGTTCGAGCTGACATTAATGGTATTCCATCCTACTGTTTGATAGACACAGGATCGTGTATTACGATAATATCAACTAAAGTATACGAAAATATGAATCCTAGACCTGAGTTGTATGCTGTTGATATGGAACTGACATTGGCAGATGGAAGTTCCATGAAAACGTTTGGGAAGGCTGATTTTGATTTTGCTGTCGATGGCAAATTTTACAAACAAAGAGCTGTTGTGGCCGGTATAGGTTCGCAATGTATAATTGGTTTAGACTTTTTGTCTAAGCACGAGTGTCAGATTGATCTACCTGGAAGATCTTTAAACATCGCAGGTATTGGGTTTCCTACCATAACAAATGGGGATATTGGAGTGTGCAGAGTTGTAGCAACGAAGACAACAGTAATACCTGGGCGGCATGAAATAATAATGCAAGGAACTCCCGATAAAGCCATTGGTAAATTACAGCAAGGATTTACTGGTGTGATAGAACCCCATGAACGATTAATGAAGTTCCCTGGCATTGTTGGAGCACGTTCATTAGTTCAGATGCCCTTTGGTAACATTGATTTACCTGTAAGGATAATGAATCTATCGTTAGACCCTATAACCATTTACAAGGATACTAATCTGGGTAGATTCATCCCTGCGGATGTTGAAGGCGTTCGAACCACCAGAGGCGTTAGTAAAGTATGTACAGAAAAGGGGATCTATTTGGAAGATCACGTGAGAGCGCTAGTGGATGAAAGTAGCAGTCATTTGTCAGAATATCAATCCAAACAGCTTACTGCCCTCTTGGAAGACTATCGTTTATTGTTTGTAAAAAACGATAGTGAGTTAGGAGTGACACATAAAGTTCAACATTCTATAAAAACTGGTGACTCTAATCCCATTCGACAGAGAGCTCGCCGAGTACCTATTCATCAGAAGAGTGAAATAGAAGAAGCTCTCCAGCAGATGGTTGATAGGAAGATTGTTGAACCATCTTCAAGTCCATGGTCATCTCCAGTGGTCCTCGTGAATAAGAAAGATGGCACTAAGAGATTTTGCGTGGATTATAGAGCTTTGAACACTAGAACAGTTAAAGATGCATATCCCTTGCCGCGGATAGATCAAACCCTTGATACTTTAAATGGGGTTGAATGGTTTTCTACCTTGGACCTGGCATCCGGATATTGGCAGGTTGCCATGAACCCATCAGACAAGGAAAAGACCGCATTTGCAACACACAAAGGATTATACCAATTTCGGGTTATGCCCTTTGGGCTCTGTAATGCGCCTAGTACATTCGAACGTCTGATGGATACAGTGCTGTCCGGGCTCCAGTGGGAGACATGTCTCGTCTACCTGGATGACATTATTGTGTTTTCCAAGACGTTTGAGGAACACATGGATAGATTAGGCAAAGTGTTCGAGAGACTACATAAGGCAGGGTTGAAATTGAAACCTAGTAAATGTCACTTGTTTAAAAAAGAAGTAGAATATCTTGGACACATAGTCGCAGCAGACGGTGTGTCTACAAATCCAAGGAAGATAGATGCTGTTAAAGATTGTCCAGCACCTAAGAATCTCACAGAATTAAAGAGTTTTTTGGGGCTCTGCTCTTATTATCGACGTTTTATTCAAGGATTTTCCAACATTGCTGGTCCATTGAATCGCCTGTCACAAAAAGAAGTCAATTTCTCTTGGGGCGAAAAAGAGCAAGAAGCTTTTCTTAAATTAAAGAAGAGGCTGACAACAGCACCTATTCTGCAGTACCCAGACCCAAGTAAGCCATTTATTTTGGATACTGATGCATCGGGATATGGCATCGGGGCGGTATTATCGCAGGAAGTAGAGGGTCGAGAACATGTAATTGCCTATGCTAGCAAGACGCTCTCGAAATCAGAGAGACGGTACTGCGTAACTAGGAAGGAGTTGCTAGCTGTGATAGTCTTTGTTAAACATTTTCGACCATATTTATATGGAAAAGAGTTCCTAATCAGAACAGATCACGGAGCGTTAACTTGGTTGTTGAAGTTTCGAAATCCTGAAGGTCAGGTAGCACGGTGGCTTGAAATATTAGCCGAATATCAATTCGTTATCAAGCACAGACCAGGACTTGTGCACAGAAACGCTGATGGCCTGTCCAGGATACCATGCGTACAGTGTGGAATGGTTAGCGAAAGTAAACCTTCCGCTGAAAGTGACCGTGTTGGTCGAAATCTGAATTTAGTACGTTTGGAAGATGCGACAGTAAGTTTAAAACAGAAATCCGACCTGGATATTAATTTTTTACTTGAGTGGAAAAAGAAGGAGCAGAAGCCAGACTGGACTTTGGTTTCACCTAAGTCCGTTGAGGTAAAGAGACTTTGGTCACAGTGGACTTTATTAAGTCTTGAAAATGGTGTTCTCTACAGACGGTCGACGCTGAAAACAGGAGAGAAGACAAAACAATTAATTGTGCCTAAGGAGATGAGAAAGGAAATACTGAGGCTTGCACATGACGCTCCCAGTGCTGGTCATCTTGGTGTAAAGAAGACACTAAGCCGCTTGAAGAAGTTGTATTACTGGCCGGATGTGAAGAATCAAGTGAAGAGCTACGTAGCTAAATGTGACGTCTGTAACCGCAGGAAAGGTCACCGGAAACGGGCTGCCCTTGCTTCTTTTCAAGCAGGTAATGTTCTGGAGAGAATGGCGCTTGACATCATGGGACCAATAGATCCAGCTACGTCGAGGGGAAACAGTTACATTTTGGTGGTTAGTGATTACTTCACAAAATGGACGGAGGCATACCCAATGGAAAACATGCAGACTACTACGATAGCTAAGATTCTTGTTGAAGAGATATTTCTGAAGATTGGTATACCTCATCAGCTTCACTCTGACCAAGGGCGCCAATTTGAAAGTCAACTATTTTCTGAAATATGTGACTTAATGGGAATAGAAAAGACAAGGACGACCGCATACCATCCTCAGTCGGACGGACAAGTAGAGAGATCAATAGGACCTTACAAGATATGCTTTCGGCCTATGTACGTAATGAATCTGATGAGTGGGATATGTACTTGCCGTACGTCATGGCTGCTTACAGGAGTACGAAGCACGAAAGTACCGACATGACTCCCAATTATCTTATGTATGGTCGAGAAATCAGGACGCCTCTAGAATTGATGTTTGGTCCACCTCCTGATTCCGCTAAAGACGTAACTTTATATGTGAAAGATTTGCAGGATAGATTTGAGAAAACGTATACTTTTGTAAGAGATCACTTACAAAAAGAGCAACCAGACAGAAAACATATTATGATATGAAAGCGTCATCACATAAGTTCAAGGCTGGAGACATGGTGTACCTTTTCTCTGAAGTTTTAGAGCACGGAGTTCCAAAGAAGTTTCACAAACCTTGGCGAGGTCCCTTCGAAGTCATCCGAATACCGACTGATGTTACTGTGGAGATTCAGATTGGTAGACGACGGTCGATTGTCCATATAAACCGACTGAAGAAGGCACCTGATACTGAAGAAACCAGTTCTGTCTGTAATCCAGATCTTAATAACTTTGACTCTGGTGATCCAGAGAGTGACAACGACGGACCGTTTTATACCACGAAATCTGGTCGCGCAAGCCGTTGTCCTTCACGATATAATGATTATGTGTTCCGTGTCCATACTGATTTTTCTCTTTTCAGGGACAAGATGTCAGATCCACGAGAAGAGAGGACGGGAAACTACCGCTGTAAAGTGTGTGCCAAGAACTACAGTCGTCGCAGCTACCTTCGCCGACATGAAACTACACATTTGACAGATTTAGAGACCATAAGAGAGGATTCTGTACGACAGCAGTCTGTTGATCGCATGAGAGAGCAGTATGCTGGAATTGTACCACGTCGTGTCTCAAATAGGCCTGCAGCAACTACAACTTCTCAAAACAGTCATGCAGCTACTACTTCCCAGAACAGTCAACCGACCACGCTCGATGACTTAGGTCCCGATCCTCAGATCACTGTTGATAATGAAGAAATGGTACTGGACGATGTGACGGGAGAATTTGTTCCAGAACAGCGTTTGTCATCCAGACCTGTACGCCACATCGAGATGTCTGTTACAACCAGAAGTGTATCAACGCAGACGCCTGTTGTTGCGATGGTTTCACAGGGATCTCAAGTTACCTGGGAGTATAAACTCATATAAACAGAGGACCGTTTAACCAGAGGCGTGGGTAATGTTGTGAACCAGATTTTGATTTTCTGTTATTACGATAAGTAATCGTATATGTATAAGTATTGTAGATAATTAGCATATTGTAATACACGTTTTTATTTATTAACCATAATATGGAGAATAACATTTTATAAATTTTGATATGTAACATGTCATATATATTTAATGTCCATTATTTTAACCTCTGTAATTAGTTTTATTATTCATCGTAAGCTTAACCAGAGCGTAAGTATTTTCATAAATGTATAACTATAAGTTTGAACATTTAGTTGGTAGATTGTATTATCTCGTGATCAAGTTCGCTTGCAAACGGTTAGTATAATCGCTTGGCCAGTATAAGCTGGACCGGGTTGTCTCTACAGCAGAGTCTCCATGCCTGCTAATTGACAGTACCGCAAGCTTATATCTGAAAGCCTGGAACTGGTCCAATCACTGACGAGTAGCGGCTAAGTACCTACTTGGTAAGTGGTTGAAGGTTTCAACCACTGTAAATAAACTGGAACGATAGTTTTCGTGTAGCGGCTGCGTGAACCTACTCCATATACTTTCGGAAGTTTCTACATTCCTTTTGTATAGTACGTCGTGGCCTTAGTACCGACGGAAGTACGATTCGTAATAGATATTAGCTATTTTACACCTTATAACTGTTTTGTTTCTTCTCACAATTTATGTTGACTTGATTGATATTAAAGTGTCTAGACCAAATATCTGTGTTGTTCTGTTCAGGGAAGTGTTACCTTTTGGCTGACACCTTGCCCTCGTCTACCGATCAGGATTGAGGTATCCCGTATTTTATGATAGCGGAAAGGGGTTGCGTATTACTTTAATATAAGCCCTTGGGTACGCTACACTGGTAAACGGAACAGTCCATACAATATTTTAATATTAAAGTTTTATCGATGAAAGTATATTTCATTATCATGCTAATCTTACTTTTGATTGTTGTATAGACATTTAAACAGAACCCTGTTGTAGATGGTGGATTGACCGTGAAATCTCTGGTAAATATCAGACGATAAAATTCGTTTTTATATAAACGACCCATAAAAAGTCTATCGTCTGAACAGGAAATACGCGACACATTACTTGTATCAAGCATCACGTCGACTTTATATCCACAAGTTAGATTATTGACATCTACGCCACTAAAATACGCGGGATAATCATCCGTTACATGTACTACTTCTACCATCTGAACGTCACATATACAACCTGTACCAATACTACCATTAATAGGTATAAACGTCTTATTGGTTGGAATGGTGACATTACTGCATACTGGAACTGTCAAAAAAATAATAAATAGACCATGTCAGAAGAAACAGTCACCAGAGACAAACAACGAAACACAAATCTGGAACAACAAATTTCCAAATACAAATCTCCAAATAAAGATCTTGCCTAACATTTCTCTAATAACATTTCTCAAAAAAAAATTCTCAAAAAAACATTTCTCGAAATTCATCGAACCGGAACATTATGACGACATGCGTGGAAATCTATCTAGTATTCAAAAATGGGGAATCGAGCAAGCATAAATACAGCAAGACAACTGGCACGATGACCGTGACTACAGCGAAACCAAGTGACTTACATTTTAGTGGTCTGATAGCAACATACTTCTTTGCTCAAACAAAAGGGTGTTCTATCCCTTCCTAATTTTGTAATCATGAATGTACCAGAAAATAACTATCATATTGAAAGAGCGATGGAAAAATACCTTACGGAGAAGAATCAAACAATTGCCTGTATTCTAACTGTTACCTCCACCCTACTGAATGGTGTTCACTGCGATTTCATTTGAATCTGTTCAAGCAACCTACGCGCACGTGCCGGAAAATAATTTATTGAATATTAGACCAATAAAAATACTTCCCTGTAGTAAATGAACAAAACTTCAGGAATTTCGTATCAGTTTGACCCCGCACCCAACACACACGTGTTTAGCGTCACCCAACTTTCCAGGGTATGTAAATATGAATGTGCCCGAATATAATTTACATTTTTAAAAAGGTGGTGTCCTGTCTGGTATCCTTGGTCCGTATTTAGACAAAAAGACCCCTGCCCGCCTCCACCACTTTATAGAGTTGAGCACCGAATTAACTTTTAAATTATTTTCTGGCACAGTTATATTTACATAACAAATTACTAAAAATAAATTACTTTCAATTGATTTCATTTAACGCGAGATCAGATTAATCAATTTCCCATTATTGTATGGTGACTTATTGTATGACAAGATGATTTCCGCTAAACTCGTGTTCCGACCCGATGAATTTCGAGAAATATTTTTGATATTTGAAGATTTGTATTTGGAAATTTGTTATTCGAGATTTTTTTGTTTCGTTGTATGCCTCCGCTTTATGAAGGCTAAATTTTTGATTTCTAAATTAAAATTTTTCGGTGTATTATATTACACTTAGGCTTTTAAATAATACAATTTTAAAAGTCTGACTTTTCAGTGTATTATATTGCACTTAGGCTTTTAAAAAATACAATTTTAAAAGTCTGACTTTATGATACAAATGTCAAGTTTAGTGTACTAATTTTGAAATACGACAACAAATGAAAAATGAGAACAATGTACTACGAATTAAGAACATTGAATAACGACCAATTTGGTCTTCCATAGACGTTATGGTTCATTCGCAGCTAATAATTGTCTTTGAAGGTCCTTCTATTTTCTAACCTATTGAACTTATCCAATCACTTTCAAGTGACTTGATAGACAATACATGACCACTAGTCCCAATAAATAAGAAATAAACAAGTGAAGAGGTAAATTGTGTGGCATATCTTACCTATATCTGGACCATTGATGCATACATCTGCCAACCCTGTAATGACAACATCTGTATAACATAAACCATAGTCCTTGGCGTTATTTACGAAAACTTAAAGACTAAAATATCTTAACTCCTGTGGACAACAAGGGGTAATATAAGACCGCAGGCATAAATAGGGTTTTTGTATGCATAAGGTTAGTAAAATACGACTAAACTAGAGCTTCATATAACGATTGAAGAATAAGCAATTAAAGTAAAAAAGGTATTAGAGTTATTAACAGTAAAGATATGAATTGTAAGGTAGTTTTGAAACCATCAAAAACTGCAAATAGTTTGTCATTTCCATGTAGAACCATCGTTTGACGGGGTTACTAGATCACCTAGATTTTCTTTTTATCTAGATAATTACAACGATCAATGCAATATCATTAGTAAGAAAGATTCCAAATTGAAAGCTTGCACTGAGCGCAGAACAGCAAAATGATAAAAGATAGTGAGGGGGTCTGTAAGACCCCTTTTGCCGATAATGTTATGCTTTTAGTTTCTTGTCAAATGGTCTTAGTCTTTCTTTATTCCTGAAATGTTATATAAACTATTAATTAGACATTTATTAACAGATATGATCTGTGTGCAAGTTCCACGTGACTTCAAAATAGTACGCACTGGTCAGCAAGCATACCATGACGTGATAAGAAGATAATTCCATATATGGTCACGAGTCTTATCTATTTTCCCCATAGTCGAACCTTATATAAGCAGGAATTTGCTGACAAAGAGACGAGTGTGGAAGAGAAGGGAGGCTTGGACGAGTTCATGAACTCACCCAATGTCTACCGATGGCTTCCTTGACTGGGGGCGGAATGTAGATTTAATATAGTTATGTACCGTCCTGGTGTGTTCCTGTTGCAGTCTACTTTCTGTTTATTACATGTTCCTGTTGTAGTTTTGTAGCCGGTGTAAATAAACCCTCTATGGACGAACTGATCGCTGTTATCACTAAGATGGCGATACGTTTGTTGTTAAAATATCAACATTTTGCTTAACCCACGCAGAAATATACACAGATTATGTAATATTTGATTACAAAAACAAAATCAGAACACAAACGATAAATAAATGACAACCAGGCTTGAACAGTTTGACATATTTCCACTCAAGTCGATTTGATGTATGTATTTACTTTGTCACGTAAGTTACTATAGAGTACTATTTCGAAACGAAAATTGAATGGTCGAGATTTCACCCCGTCATTATTTAAACATTAACTCAACACATAAGTAAGTTTTACTCTGGTACGACCTTGAGATTACGTCAGCACCCAGGTACTATTTTCCCATATTTAATTTTTGATCGACTTACCGGAAGTTCCAGTCACACATAGTTTTATGATAGTTATGGTTAATATTCCATAATTATGCATCCCGATACAGTTTAAATATTCCACAGACTTCTTATACTCCCTTCGCTATATATTTTAATCGAGTGTTTAAATTAACGCAATGTTATATTTATGTAACATGCTTGAACGATTATTAATGTGCATAATCTACTGTTTAAATCTACATCATGTTATAAATATATTATATTAAATCGCTTGAATGATCATTAAAGTTATCGTTGTTGAATTAGCTGAAATTTATGTAAGACCAAACAGTTCTTTATTCAGTGTTCTTAATTCTAAGTTATAATAATAATAATAATAATAATGTCCTAAAATCCAACCGAAGCTGCTCTTTGGTAACATTATGGTCAGTTAAAAGAAAACACTAGTTAAAAGGAGTATGCGATCAACAATTAAAAGAAAACGTTTCTAAAAAGATTGGTTTTAAGATTCCGTTCAATCAATTCGTAGTCCTTGATTCTTATTACATCATTTGTTGTCTTATTTCGACATTTGTACAGATGTAATGTATTTTAGAAAATCAGACAGTAGCCTATATTCAATCATTGACATACAACGAAAAACAAATCTCAAACAACAAATTTCCAAATACAAATCTTGCGAAATATTCATCCAAATAAATTTCCTAAAATTCATCGATCCGGAACATTATGCCGACATGAGCTGAAATTAATCTCGTATACAATAAGTCGCCATATAATAATAGGGCATCGAGCGACAAAACATACAATAAGAAAAAACTCTTGATGACGGTGGCTTCAGTTATGTCTCTATGTACACATTGGCTAATCCGATCTGGTATTACATAAAGTAAATTGAAAGGGTGTGTTCCCACTTAGCCGGCAGACTGTTAATCCTTTGATTGATCTTAAAACTATAGTCTGTTTAAAAGTAGTCACTCAAGAACTGTTCACTAGTGTTCAGCGCTAATGAGCTCTTAGTCCCTCTTAATCCCCGTACTACCAACCACGTAGAAGGTTGGCATTCTAAGTTGAATAAAATGACAGCATGCCCTCCTAGTATTTACAAGTTCATTAACTTAAGAACAATCCTATGTCAAATCACCATTTCACAGATATTATTTGGTGGTACCAAAACGCCTCGAGTTTAGAAATATCGACAACTTGATACAAGAATTAAACATTTGAAAACACAGTTATTAAATGGCTCTTTAAGTGTAAATCGGTATGGAACAAATATTTCCTATTTAGTGGGGCTGTAAAATGATTGTTATGTTGTAAGGCATTTATTTATAAATTATATAATGTTATTTAATAAAAGTTAAATGTGTAAATTGTAATGTGTAAATTGTAATGCATTTTTATATGTGTAAATTATTTAATGTTATTTAATAATAATAAAATAAAACCAAGTACGATCAATCCAAACCATATTAAATTTGTTAAAATCAATATATGTTTATATATGTAAGCTATTTAATGTTATTTAATAAAAGTTAAATTTGTTAAAATCAATACAGTTTTAGTCTTAAAAAAGATATGGACTATAGTTTATAACACCATTGTTCTAGGATTAACTCTGGATTAGCGGCAAAATTTGACATCAAAGCCTGCCGGCTAAGTGGGAACACCCCATTGAAAGTAGTAAATATTTAGTAATTAGGTTTTTTGGTGATAGCAACATATTTCTCTGGACAAATTAAAGAGGGTTTTAATTATCTCTTCTAAATCATGTAATCATGAATTTGCAATTTAATAACTTATACTCGTATATTCAAAAAGCGATAGGAAAATACTGACCGGTGATGCATCACACAATAACAGAAATTTCATATTAGGGCTTGTATTTTGACTTTTAAATTACCCCTCACTAAATTGATTTTAAACGATCTAAATTATATCTGCTTTAGCATGGTATGTAAATATAAATAATATGTACCAAAGGCCCGGTCCGTTTAGCCATACTACACACCTGGTTTCACTAAAGTTACTGTCATCGAGCGATGTTTCTTATTAAATGATATATGCTAGCTCACTTCCCCAATAATGTATGGTGACTTATTCTATTGTATGCTAGGTTTATTTCCGCCCATGTGGTCATAATGTTCTTGTTCGATGAATTTCAAACAATGTTTTTGGAGAACGGTTTGAAAGATTTGTAATTGCATGAAATGTAAATGTAGGCTAATTTTTTGATTTTCTAAAATAAATTTTGTCTTTATATTAAACTACATTTAAATCCAACAAAAAAACCCCAAAACAATTAAGTCTACAAATCTGATATGACGAATGTCGGATTTGTAAAACAAATTTTGTTTTTAAGAAGCACATAATTGATATTAATATAGTAAATGCAGGAATAAGAAGTAAGGATTATGATAGAGAGAGGCAGACGTCGACTGGAAACAAATCCGGTGAAATTTTATGTCAATAATTCGTTTGCGCGTAGGGGTTTTATCTCTTAACAAACACATTGTTAAATTTTATTTCAATAATTCGTTTGAGCGTAGGGGTCTTATACAATGGGAGGAAACCGAAGTACCCGAAAAAAACTCACGACAGACCTTATGATACAACACACGTGTGCTAACAATTCGGCCATCCAACCCGCCTTCAGGTCTAAATTAAGAATAACACCGAATAAAGAGCTGTTTCGTCTCCCATAAAAATATGGCAGACACTTAATTTATAATAAACACCACAATATAACTTATATGGAAAAGAATCACTGCTTTGTATACATATAGCACGGCGTTTCAGGCGTTTTTTTTTGGTCAAAACGTCGTGCTATATGTGATTCTTTTCCATATAAATAGTGTAGTGTTTGTTATTGTTAAACAATGCTTAACGTCCATTCCGGATAAAATTGTTTTTTTCGGGACTATCACATGCTTTTATTTATGACCTCAACACACGAAGTTGGCCGAGAAAGTTCCTACTTGTGTAAGTGGTGTAGGATAGAGGGCATGACAAGGACAGTTGTGTTGTTCTGTATGGACGCAAAGCCGAGGTTCCGGGTGCTTTTTGTCAAATGGAATTCGAAAAGGGAGTAGGGCGTGACGCCGCTGTCCGGGCCAAATCACCCGCTTTTCACACTGAATGAGGTACATACCTCGTCACTAACCCAGTTCGCATATAAAAATGGGACGTTATACCCCATTTCATTTCATTTGAATTCCAGAAATATTCTCACCTATACCCCAGGTGATCTGCAAGGCTCACTACAACAATACAGCATTACCAACATTGTGTCATATCTGTTAAGTTGCCGGGTCTTCCCTCTTATTTATTTCTTATACAAACTATTTTCCTCAAAACACACTGCAATGTTTTGAGTTTTATAACGAGATAATAATATAGTTTTCAATGGTGGATGCTGCATGTACGATCCCTACTCCAAATTCCCCTAATCACTTTAAACTAAACAAAATTCACTTAGCATTCTTCGAAACACGTACATTTCAGGTGTTTGTTCGTTAGTGGTTTTGGGGGAATATTGTTATGGTATTTTCCGGGACCAGATATTCATCACAAATCACCATTGACATCCCTGCCCTCTTATTTGTATAATGTTCACGCACCCCCCGACCTCGGACACACGCATATTTGAACACATATCCTGTCTGCGCTTCCAGCAGTTTTGTTACATCCATAAGAGAGATAGCCCATTTGAGTAAGGCTTTGTTACCATATGCAGTCATGACATGAACAAGGAACTATTATTAAGCTAGGTTAATAACATATAAAGCCATGTGGTTGTATAATTTTAAATTCTTCCCCGTTCCTCGTCTCCTTTCAAACCTAAACAGTTTACTTTTTACCCCGTATCTTGTTTGTTGACAACACAATATAATTATGTTATTATGTTACAAAAAACCGCAAGAACGTCAATAACATAAGAGACGCGGTCTGCTAAGATACATCTAGCTATATAGTAAGGTGTTATAAAAAAGTATTTGTCAAACCGCTATTTATGTTTAGACTGAATACATGTACATGTATGAAACAACTAACAAAGGCATGCTTCAGTATATTATTCATCTGCTCTTTGATGCGTAAAATACAACAAAAGGTTGTAAACACTACAAATGGGAAGTTGTATCAGGTGTTCTCGAAATAGTAAAAGAAACGATATTCGTTTACTCTGTATATATTACTATTAACATAAAATAATGAAATTCGTTTAATTTATTTTAACCATTACATTATTTTATGCCACATCCACTACATATATGACATGCTTATATAACTAAAAAGCATCGTAACAGTCTTTAAAATAGTGACCAAGCAGTTCATTTAGGTTGTTCCAATTAGCCGATACTGAATGAAATCACGATCTGTTAAAAAGGTTATTTTGCGATTTTTGACTGAACAATTAGATCGGGGAAATAGAGAATCAATCTGTGAATCTGCCCGTTTTAGAATCAGTCGTCTCGGAGTTGCTCGTAAATCAGTGCTTGACATTCGAAAATTAGAAGATTATAGGATTATTTTGAATAGTATTTCTAGTGATTGTTATGAAAATGTTTTTTTTTCAACAAGAATGGCGATAACAGACATTAATTATACACTAGACGTATGAAAACATATTTCATACAATAAAAAATTTAAACAATCACCGGTCTTTGTCAAGCCATAGATTGAGTGTTTAACCTCAAGCTGTCTTTATTATTTCCAAAATATGAATGTTGATCAGTTATTAAAGCCTTCCCACGCCTTGTCTTGCTTGACAAGGAAGTACGTATAGAATGAAAGAAGACAACAATGATTCAAGATTGGGTTAAAAAGTATAAATAAACAAGAGGAACAAGATTAACAATTACAGGGTAAAAACGTATTTGAAAAAGAGCCAAACAAAGCATTGATGACAAACAGGACTAAACTACTTGTAAACAAGTTGGGACCTTCTGAGATTTAAAGCCATATGGTGTACATGTTAAAGAACAGATGCTCTTGTCTTGGTAATATAGTTACCCATTGAATTACTGTAATTTACACACGTTGCCAAAGAAATATAATGTAAAACAATAGGTCGACCTTTAACTGGTCGAACTGACGGTTCAGGCTCTGTTTGTGGAAGTTTTGATGGTTGTTTTCATGTTATTCTTTGTTTGCCATACCGTTTACATGATGGTTGTCATGGTTAGTATTAACAGAAGCTCCTATTACTGAGTATTATTATTTTCGCAATTTGTCATGCATAGGCGTGCGGACTCGATGAATGTTGGGGAGACAGAACCCAAAATTCCCAGAACAATTCGGGTTACAGGCGGTGCCGGTCGTCTATGGAGCTTACCAATTTCAAAATTGGAAAAGTTTGAGAGCCGCGTACGCGTTTTTCTGGCGCGAATCGTGATAGTGGGAACCTAGCGTTAAGGATGGTTGTATAAACATCTTCTATTTCGGTGTAACTAGTGTAACAGCTCACTGGTTTGCTCGTATAAAATGAATAGTCAGACCCGTTAACGCTCCTTAACGCCGTCACATGTGTAAAACTAAGATAGATATTTGAGTAACGTCCTTGTTGAATAAGTATGCGTGTGTAAAAATTGTATACGTATTTATAACATCAACGATAAACAAACTTTTAAATTTTTTAATAAAGAAGCTTTTTATGAAGGGTGCTTCATAATTCACTGGTGTCTTCTTACCAAGACAAGTCTAGAAATAGTACATAAAATTATACATAAAATGGTCCCGTGGAGGCTGATGAATGTTTGAAAATTTAACTGTCGCAAACGCGTTTTCCTGTGGTCAATGTGGTCCAATATAATAGGTGACTTACCTGGTATTCAATAAAAAAGAAAAGTAAAAGAGTCTTATTAGTTTTTGGGCACTTTATTTTTGCAACTAGATGAAATCAAGATTTTTCTTTTCACTTTACCAATCTGACCGAAAGTTACGGGTAAATTGAATCGGGTTATCCCCCTATTTTACGATTCATGCAAGAACCCAAGTGACATTACAAGTACGGGACCCAACGCAAGCTTAATCCCATTGTGCCATCAGGAGGATCATATAAAACGACTTTTGTTTGTTTTTATTTTAATATGAGGATTTGCGAAGAATGTACTTATCATACTAACACTGTGGTAACAATTACTAACAAACATAACCCAGTAACACCCCTTGTTATACCATATACTGTAATTAACAAATAGTTTAACGTACCTACAAAGGTTTATAATTGATATTCGACGATATCCTACCTTGTATTGATAAATTATCTGATGGTTTACTTTGATCATACGTAGGAGTCTTTGCTGTTGGTACAAGTTGTGTGCGTGAATAACCATGTGTTCTTTTGTGGACAGTAATTTTACATATTGGGTTTATGATATTTAAATTGTACGGAACATTTGGTACTTATATCTCACCTATATTTTCTCCTGTATGCACTCATCTGCTATTCCTATAACGATTTTGAAATTTAACAATTGTACTCAAGTTATTAATTAATGGCAATCTCTATAGTTTATGACGAAGGGTACCTGACATGCATTGTTAAAACAGTGATTAAAGGTTGTCAGAATACTAATATTAAGTGTTCACAGTTTTATCTACTCGTGTGTTGAGTATGATAGGTAGGTGCACTTGTTGAACTTCGCTGTCGGTACCTATCCCAAAGGCGAGAAATGGAACACGAGGAAACATCGAACAGCCTGGCTGCATCTGTCTGGGATTCACCTGCTTGTAACCGACCGATTGCGTTGTTGCGTTGGTCTTCGTTCAGATGTGGCATCACTTGGTTCTTTGAGCGTTTATATGCGCAACTGATTTGGAAACCGAGAACCCCGGGATTTAAAGGCCTTAGATTTAGGTTCCATGAGAAAAGCTCACGAAGTTGTTAAACTCGTGTGTCTTGGTGCCATCAAACAAAAACAAATTTCGACAAAAAGTATGACCAGTCACAAATAGTGACTGTACCTTTAAAACCAACAATGAATTTATTTTATCCTTACATAATGACATTAAAAATAAATAGGAAATATGGAAACAACAACCTCGTTCAAATAAAAAAAATGATGAAAAATGTGCTGTGTGTTTCTTGGAAGAGTATATTAAAAGCAGGTAATTAAAAATGTATGCAATTGCAATTTGAGGTGAACACGGGTCTTCTTATCAACTTTACATCACTGGGAAGATACACATTTAAATTTACAAATGCTGCAATTGTTTCTTTCAGATTAACAGTCGGTGTACATTGTTGGAGTATTCTGGCCTTATTGTTTTCGACTCCTACCAAAAGGACGATGACAGAACAAACGTTTCAATCGTGTGTTCTTTTAAGGTGAATACGGGTGACCTATCGTTCATTGATTGGTGAGAACCGGCATTTTTAAGTGTGGAGAAAGGGTGGTGGAAAGTCGAGAAATGACCCCATTTTGCATCGATAGTTTTGACCAATCTTCGGTCAAGACCTCTACTGTATATACATGACAGTGACAACGAGTAATAAACAGTTGTAAACTTAAGAGAATCGGTTTTTTTATGTTTTTTTAAAAAAGGAAAGAAAAACAAGAGGATAAATCCCATGTTTGCCGGATGTATATATGGCTGACACTGCTTGACACATGTACGTCCTGAAAATATTGTTATATTTTAACACTGAAGTCAGGGGCGGCCTATAAAAGAACAAGACGGGTCATTTTGGTTTATATTGAGTGTTTAGTGCAACGTGTTATCTAGCCGATAGTTCCAAAGCATTTTCACATTCCATGTCCGATAAAATTGATCATCATGCAATTATTAATTGATAGGCCGTAAAAACACTTAGACGTATACAACACACCGCCCGGGTTTAGACCACGTGCAATTGAAATCATTACTGTTGGTAAACATAATGAAAGAAAGTGTGAAATATATAGTAAGAACCTTATCTGTGGGGCATGACACCCCAATACATAACAGTGGCATGTTTGATCTACACTGACTTAAACATTAACCCAAACTTTAAATCTGTTAACGGCTTAACTTGTAGGCGCTAAATAGATGGTTACAATCACCCGTGCAGCAGAAGGGTTATGAACAAATCCATTACATCAAGAAATATAATATTTCCGTATAAAACTTTTAAACACTGTAAATAAATACAAAGAGTAATTCGAAGAAAGTAATTCGAAATGATATGTTAAAAAAGTGATTTCGAAATGTAAAAACAAAAGTAAAGCAGAAATTACAGAAAACGTCAATGTACAATTACAAATCAGGATTTATTACAATTTACTGTAAACAACAATTACAAACATGGTAATACAAAAGAATCATACAAAAACATACGTAACGGACGTGTAATGGGCATTAAATATTAGTATTATTAATTATATTTCAAATAATCAGTTCATAAAATGTTGCTTCAACACATTCCGACGTTACGTGGGTCTAACTATTCTGGAATCTGCGATGATACTTGAATCTTCCACTCCGTCGCAAATTACTCACCACAACCACGAAACGAACACGTCACGAGCCACCTACGATGATTTAAACATATTACCGAACAATCACAAGGTATTCAATAATGAAAGAACTTATATATAACTGTACAATGAAAGAATTTACACGCAACACATCAGAACAAATCTCCACCATGCCGCTGGTTGCTATGCCTCTGCCGAAGCATCAGCATCACCTGGGTTACAACGCGTGCTCGTCTTGATTAATAAGTCTCTAAACTATGCAACAATGCTAACAGACGTATCACGACACAACTTTAGTCAAAACAATGAACTGATTAGTCATTATAATCGTAGAGAAAATAATTATAAACACATAACAATATCATGTACTACATGACAATGGTTTAAATCTTAAACAATCTAAAGGAACCACACAAGAAACCGTTTACAGAATAAAACTGGTTGGTTCTGTATGAAACTATCTAGGAACGTTTTTCTTAGTCACACAATATATTCTGATGTTCCACAAGTTTGCATACCCACAGTTACTGTAGTGTCTTGACCAACGTGGCTACAACATTACACAAATTTATAGATGATTTCTAAACATAAATGAAATGGAGTTTAACGTTCTACTGTTTAACGTCCTATTTCTAAACAACTTTACATTTTGAGCTAAAAAGTAAATGGAACATTTCTTAAGATTTACATTTGAATTTGATATATAAAATCTGTGAAGGCTCAGTAATTAATTTTTGGCAGTTCCTTTATGTAAATAATTTGATTTCTTTGTCTGGAAAGTGACTGGTATTACTGCTTAACAATTAAATGATGTAGATAAATTTAGTCATCAAAATTAATATACAATCTATCACAGTCTTTTAGCAGCTAATTATTTTGAAGCATACCATAGCTTAAGATCCGTGGAAAGTAAAACAAGCGTTGTTCCCCTTTCATGTTTTTAGACACTGTGCTTACATTATATATTCCCCATATTCAAAAAGACATAAACCTCAAACTTTAAGTCTGTATCTATTGAAAATCAACGAATTACTATGAAAATCAACAGTCATCTTCATCCCATGACCCTAAACACTGTGTACCACTTAAAGTCCATCGGATAATGACTTTAGCTCAATAGCGTTCATTGGCAATTGTGGACGGACGGACGGTGTGACGACAATATACGACCACATTTCTAATACCAGGACGTGCTGAAGTGAGGTATACATTTGTATGTAGATAATGTTGGTATAACTTTTACACGGCGAGGACACCTTGTTGGCGAACAGTATTTGAAGTGCTTAGGCTGCGCGGCGTTACAAAAAGTAAAGTGACCCATTCCATTGACGTATTGAGACATTCAATTTTACTTTTCTACCAAGCCAAATCGATTTATAATGGTCAATTTGTAGATAAAACTGGGCGATTGCCAAGTATTATTACTTTATATTTCTTTTGTGTTGCTGCTATTGTTGATGTGTAATAGTTATACACAAAGTATTGATATTTTGAAAAACTACCTTTGTGTAAAGAAATGCACACAAGTATAATGCAAGTTTATCGCTTTTGTCAACCTTATTTAATCGTTCTGGCAATCATTGTATAGCTGTGTTTAATACATGACGAAACAGGACAGGGGGTGATTTCTTGTATGAATCGTCGCATACATAATATGTATATCAAAGTTTACAATGCATCAGGGATTAAACATTTGAAAAGCTCGAACATGTTCCATAAATAATCTATGCTGTATTACTTCGGTCCTTAAGACCATATTGTAGCTTTAACTAATTATTGGTTAACACTATAGAGTCAAACCCCACGTACTAATGAATGTAAATGACATTGATATTTTGTAAAATCCTTACCATTGTCAAAATATCCAAAGTAATATTCTCTCCCCTGGTCTTGGGGGAATGGTGGTGGTTATTACATATTTGGAAAGTAAATTAACGCTTATAGGTCTTTCTTTAACCTACATAAATAAAGGGGTTATAAAAGATGGTGTTGAGCGGAACTGATATTCCGAGCAGCTATCATCTAGGCTTTATTGAGAACGAGAGATCCGCGAAGCCAACCAGATTAACAACACCAGATTAGGACCAACTATCCTGTAGTTGTATTTACCATCATAAGGAAGTCCGGTATTACTAAAATGCCCGCAACGTGAAAGTCCTGGTATCATACACAGTTGTGTTATAGACTTGTTTGTTTTTTAAAATTTCGCTATAGGCTTTAATGGGCGGATATAGTTGAAGTGCCCACCAATAAATATAAATTCAGAAATGATATGTAACATAGATGTGTGTTGATCAATAGCTTCACCTGGAAGACGTAAATGGTTGAACGAAGAAATATTACTATCCCACAACACACATCGAAGTAACATTCGATGATGTAGACGAATTTATTTGTTAGAGATCAAAGAAATTGATATTTCAAAATATAAAAAAAATGTACAAGAACTGTTAGATGAGGAATTTTAGAAAGTGTTATAGAATACACGTTTTGGCAGTAATAATGATTTCTGAAACTAGAGCTACCGGATTGAAAGTAAACCAGCAGCTTAAACACAGAAGTACATCCGTTTAATAAACAAAATAATTATGTTTATCTAAACAATTTAATTCCATAGAAAAGAAGGGGCGAACATAGTTTCCCCAGCATTGTCATTATGGTAAACTATGACACGCATCAACATTGATGCGGATTTGGTCATGATGATAGCTTTAAAGCCTTGTGCTTGAGTTATTTTGGTTATTTATTTTGCCAATAACCTAAACTCTCAAGAGTTTGTTTTTTGTAGATTGTTTAAATCAGTTATCATATATTTCATTATTTACTTATTAAGTAGTCAATATAATCTACTGAACCCTTATCACAAAGATGTGTTATTTAAAGTTCTGTCGTTTTGTTGAACTGAATATCAGCATACTGAACAGTGTCATTTTCATTGAATTCGTTAGGCTTGGAAGAACTTTCTGGAGGGACCATTGGTATTAATGGTCTATTAGGGTTAGATGACTTGGAGGCTTTGTTAACCACGGCATACCTATTACTAACATTATGGTTCGGATCCAAGTAAAATGGCTTATCTTCGACTTCCAGTTGTGTATTATCGGTTGTTCTAATGTTATAATTCTGCTCATGTCGATCAGGTAGAATGGAATCTGCGCTCATATACATGTCGTTCTCCATAATAATCATATCTGTAGGTAAGCCATTTGGTTTGTTTTCTGTATTCAGAGTCCACGGTGATGTGGTGGAATGATTTGAGATTGGAGATTGGTGTCCCTCGTTATGACCACCATTTTCATGTCTTACTGTAGCATGGTCTGTGGTTATGTTTGTATTGTATGCGTTGTCCTCTCTGTTGTTAGATGGTTTGTCATAGTCATTCGTCTTTCTTCGTTTGCAAATACTGAAATTAGAATATAATTAACATTATGTTATCCGAATTAAAATATGTAACTTACAATACCTATTCTTTGTGCTGGAAAAACTGTTCATTGGGGTGATATGGGTTTTAATGTTGCTGTGCTTACCGGGAAATGAAGATGGGTATAAGCTATGCAATGGGTGCTACTGGGGAAGCATTACCAGGACATCGGCGAGATGGCCTAAATGGGACCTCGAATATTTCTACTATCCGCACGACAAAACGCTTATACTTCCTAGGCTCTCCGACCTGCACTACTGTCAACGAGAAACCACGCCACCGCATTTCCCTCATTAGGATGAGCGAGATAAAAGTTCTTTAACTAGTCCCTGTTCGACTCTAAAATCAGTTATCAAGTGTGTATTACATTTCCTCTATCAAATCTTAAACAATTAAAAATTTCGATAATACGTTAATAGGCTATTATTCGGCGGTCGATAAATTCTGCAATACATCCTGTTCATGATCCAATGAACTTTCCCGGTGAATTTGACAAAATAGTAGATGTATTATAAAACCAGAATTGTTTTCATGTCATTTTAACTTTCGGATATGTTTAATTTCTGTAGCTAAACAGTGTGAAAAAAGATATGACAGCAATGACTACAAACATGAAGACTGAAGTTACAGAAAAGGCAGGATTTCAATAATTCGTTCTCGAAAATAATTAGTGCTAGGGAAAACGAGCTAGCGTCTAATTGTTATCAACTGTTAATCTCCATGGATATTTCGCATCGCACCCCCTCTTCCCATCACTCGATTTCTAACACAAAATATATAAGATTTACTAATGTACCTACCATACAATGACAATGATAACAATAATTATCAGCAGAAACCCTCCTGCTGTTCCGCCACCAATGGCAATGGCTATAAAGTTAAAACATAATTTTAAAAAACACAATACAGAACCATTGATCCAAACCAGTAATGCAATTTATAAATCCAAGGAGAAAAATTAATAGTAAAATAAAATGCATTAATAAATTTTTGAAAATGTATGTGTTTAAAATACGATAGATTCCTACCAAAATCCAGCCTCATTTTTACGGTGTACTCAATTATAATGTTGCTGAATTGTCTCGCAAATGGAAAGTATATATTTATTATATTCTATTGTAGCAGCATTTAGTCTGTTACCACTGTCGTGTATTTTGTACACGGTGAACAGTCCATTTGCTGATCACACTTTTTTGCCTATAGGAATTTTGTCTAATGGTTTGGATTGTTCGTACTTGGTTTTATTTTATTTTATTATTACAGTGATATCTAGTAATCGGGTGTAATTTATCAGGTACGTAAGTTTACTTAAAGAGCTCAACTCCGACAAAAATGAAATTAAAAGTAATTGGTTCATTCCGTTATTAATACGGGTAGCAACGATAATACAGAGGCGTTCTTGAAAATTGTCTGGTTTTAATTGAATATCTGACACGAAATATGTCGTCATGATTTGGAAAGCATTGACAGTTTATAGTAGGTCTTATGTTACCTGGTAACCGGCCAATTGTTGCTTCATTATTGACAATTCCTGTCGATGCATTTGATACAACAGGTGCCAGCGAGGTATCATCTGTTGTTATTGACATGATTTTAACTGTAGATTCTCTTGACTGTGGCAATTCTCCAGCAGAAAGGCTAGTTGTTGCATTTGGCGCCTCTGTTGTAGATAGACTTTTTTCCGTGGCATGCTGCAATGGTGCTGTATTTGATGCTTCAATCATCGTTTGTATTGTTGTTTCCATTGGCTGTGCAGTACGTGTAGGCTTACTGGTCAACGGTATTGGAACAATTTGCCTGCATACCTTTGTCACTTTGAATTCTACAAATTTAAGAATTTGATAATCTTAATTCACAATAGCCGTTATTCCGCGCATGTCTGTTTGTATTCCTTGATTTTCTCTTGGATTGCCAAGTACAAGTGTTTGAAATGAAATGAAAATGAAATGAAATGGGGTTTAACATCCTACTCTTCTGCACCTGACTTGGGCTAATGGAAGACGGGCATACGCCATACAGTGTGCTATGAGTGAAATTTTGCCCGGGCAGCGGCGCTACGGCCTACTCTTATATCGAATTCCAACTGCCAAGGGATCTTTTACGTGCACTCCAATGTGTACACGGGACCTCGGTTTTTCGTCCCATCCGAACGACTAGACAGCTGTCCTTGCCAGGCCCTCCATCTGCATCACTGACAAGGGGAAACCACGCCGGAAAATCGAGATGAACTGAAGGCGTTTAGAATATCTTGAGAATTTAAAGGTAGGGAATAAGCGAAACGAAATAGTGATATTATTTTACACAGCTAGCAAAGACGTCCCTGTTGGCTCGAAAAGCAGTGAGCATGACCGATGAAGAAGAATATTTTACTTAACTCTTACTGCTATTTATTAACATTCCTTTATCAAATCTTAAACAATTAAGAATTTCGACAAAAGGCTCTCGGTGGTCAATAAATTCAGCAAATCCTGTTCATGATCCAATGAACTTTTCCGGTGAATTTGATAAAATAGGTGGAGATGTATAATAAACCCAGAATTGTTTTGTTGTCATCTCAATTTTCGGATATGTTTAATTCCTGTAGCTAAACAAACATTCCTATCATAGTTTTCATTTTATTATAACTTTCACATACATGAAGACTAAACTTACAGAAAATATTGGTTTGGTTTAATAACTTAAACACTTACTGATATTTTGAGTTATTACTTGTAAACAGAACCCTGCTGTAGATGGTGGACTTGGTGTATTATCTCTGGTGAACGTTAAACTTAAAGACTGGTTTAAATTGATGTTAGTAGATGAAGACGACCTGTTTTGACATTCGATAATACGATGTCCAGCCATAACTTGATATCCACAGCTTATATTGTTGTTTATAATCCTAACACTGACGGCAGTGAAGATACTGTTGTCTGGCGATTCTACTACGGTGACGTCACATATACAACCATTGTCTCCATCTGTAAGAATACTACCATTAACGGGTATAAACATCTGATTGGTCGGTGTCGTCATATTACTGCACGGGAGCACTGGAAGAACAAATGATTTGTTCGAGTTGTTAATGTTGAATTAAATGCCCCATGACTGTGTCTCTCTAGACCCTTTATTAGAGCTACCTGTCTAAACAGTAACACTAAACTATTCATGTCATAGTCAGTAATATACATTTGTCATCAACATAATTCTGTTTAAAAGCAGTCGGAGAAAAGTTTTAACATTGAGATACAATCTGTATTGTTTGTCTTAAACGATGGAATAAATATTATAGACTGTGGAATAGTTGTGACATATCGATGATATATTAAATGTATAATATAAACTTACCAATATTTGGACCTGTGGTACACTGGTCTGCCATTCCTATAAATATTCCAGGTAAATTGACATGTAGACTTACAATACAGGGCCCTGATTCTCGAAATCTTAACCAAAGATAAATCCAAATTTTAGTAGATGCTTCAATTTTGAGTGGCTAAGCACTAAAATCAATCTAATACTATCCAATCAACTTATTCAAATTTGGATTTTATCTTAGTTAAAATTCCGTGAAACAGGCCCCAGATCATATTCATTTAATTGTGGGATATTACCATAACGGAAACTGGTCACTCAGTTTGTTAGATAACAACGAAGCACAATAATGCAATAACGCCGTAATATAAAAACTTGCTGATATACGAAGAATCTTTCGATTAGATGCATATATCGTCATTTTATTAGGTTTTAGAAATAAAATAATTATACTCACCCTGGACCAGAACGATACAAGTTATAAAAATATTGACTGCTGTCTTTAGGTATCCCATTTTATTAAAATCTTGTTAAAATCTATTTGGATGTCAACCTATTTCTAACTAGTCAAACTTCTTACCTACGATATGATATATGGTCTATATTTAAACAATATTCAATGCATATCAAGTATTCATATCAAATCATTCACTCGATTTTATTTTCTGAACGTTGACTACTTAACGCTGTCAAGGAAGTGTTAGCTCGTGAATCTATGTTAAGCTGTATGGAAGTTTTATATACAACATTGTTTCGGGGGGCCTTAGGCGTACGGGGTTCTTTCTGTTACGGAGGGGGGCATAGGCTGTGGGAAGGGGGTGGGGTGGGTAAAAACAATGTCCTAAACTATAGAATAAAACAATAAAGTTCTTATTTCGTTCCCAGGAAGTATTCTTTATCCAAATTACATGTACCGTCTTTGCACTACATCACGTATAACGGAGAGGCGAATACATGAGTTTAGGGGTGTGGGGTGGGGTAAAGGGATGCACACCCATCTCTAAAGTTTCGTCGGTCATATCTTTGCTACACTACGAAGAACAGGGGGCAGGCCATAAACATAGCTGTTCTTTTTCTGTAATGATGTCAATTCCAAACGACAGTCAAAGTAGAGGAATAATACGTGCTTTGTGATCCCATTAACAATAACCATCTGTATAAGATAGAGTTTAGTTGGAACAAGTACTGAATGAGTCCAAACAAGCATAATATAAAAATATTAACCATCAACATGATTCTTGTTTTTATTTATTCAATCATGAGGATTATGGAAATTATACAATAAATACAATTGTACAATACAATATGTCTACCCTTTTAATTAATGGTCCTTTAAAGCCGCAGTATCGATGAGTCTTTGCAATGTCTCTTTTCTGTCTTGCACACAGAATACAAATCCACAAGATAAACTTGCGGACAAGACAGAAAAGATACATTGCATAAAATAAACAAATATCAAATCAAGTGAATGGATCCTGTGGCCAGCCGTAAGCGTACAGTGCGTTGTACAGATGTTGAGCCAATACACGTTTCTTTCTCGGTTATTTACCTCACATTATTATGTTTTAACGGGGGTCACGGTGACTAGGTGGATAAGGCGCTGGTTCGCTAGCCTGGAGGTCGGGTGTTCGATCCCTGCATTGGCCGAGAAAGTCCATCTCGATTTTCCGGCGTGATTTCCCCTTGTCAGTGATGCAGAAGGAGGGCCTGACAAGGACAGCTGCCTAGTCGTTCGGATGGGACGAAAAACCGAGGTCCCGTGTACAAATTGAAGTGCACGTAAAAGATCCCTTGGCAGTTGGAATTCGATATAAGAGTAGGCCGTAGCGCCGCTGACCGGGCAAAATTTCCCTCATAGCACACTGTATGGCGTATGCCCGTCTTCCATTAGCCCAGGCTAGGTGCAAAAGAGTAAGACGTTAAACCCCATTCCATTTCATTTTATGTTTTAATAATGATGTGAGGTAAATAACCGATAAAGAAACATTATTCACTGTGCCATATAATGTTCATACAAACTGTATTTAAATCCTATAAAACTTGTTGATTTACGTAAACACCGTTGTTGACAGATGGTTCCAATGTTTGATAATTGTTCTCCGGAGATCTGCTCTCCATGGTATTATATGTAGATTGGGTTCCATCATTGGTTGTAGCCACGTGATTAGAATTCGAATCCCTAGAAATTGACATTTCATATTGATGGTGATCTTCTCTTGCTGTCAGGACACCATACATGTTATTGCCAGGTTGACTGGCGTTCGATCTATGACATGTACATCTAGATACTTGATCTGCGAGTTTCTTTTTGATTCTCCGTATTATGCTGAAAAACAATATTGCGTCCCGTCATATATAGAATGTATGCTATTAGAAGTATGAACAAACTAAACGAAATACATATCTGTATTGTAGTCAGATTCGGGTTGGTTTTTGTTGACACAATTCTAAGTATGGAATAAATAGTTTCTTATAACACCTCACCTAACAATACAAAACAGACAAGTTTGAATTTTCAGGATCCAAGAAATCTATAGAACTTCTGCCATCTCTCGCAATATCTTCCCATAATATCGTTAAATTTTGTAAATTATAATTATACGTACCTACCATATAAGTATTATTATAACCACTATCAACAAAAGAAAAGCAATCGTTACTCCAGCTACTAATCCTATAAATAGAAATAAAAATTATCGGGAAAGGGTGCGTATCATTTAATGTATTGGATTTGTTTAAGAATTCATACAATTATAAATCCCACCATGTGCTATCCTGGAATCTGTGCTATCATTTCTCGTTTGATGAGCTCACTGTGTTTTAATTGTTTAACTTTATTCCAGTTATGTGTATAGAAAATGTTCAATTAGTTACTTTGTTTAATATTGCGATCGAGTGCAGTTAGTTTAGAACATTTTATAATATTCAGCACCGAAAGATCCAACAGGTATTGACGAAATCAACATTGTTGGTTTGCTAACGAAATGATCAGAAGTTTATCATGCAGATACCCGATTGTTACCAGCAATACACGTCCTTGCCCGGATCTATATTTAGTGGCAGACATGTACTAGAGTTTGTTTTACAGTATTGTGATTATGTTTTATCAAACATATCCATGTGTAGGCATCTTAAAAGGTGATTATACTAATATATACAATGTTAGGTATATATATTACATGCGGAAATGTACGATAAATATTTGATAAGACCAGTCAATGACGACAGCATGTGTACATGAAGAAATGGTGTGAATTATCCTCGTTTAACAATCCATATAGGGATTACGCAAAACTTTAAATGGAACCGTATTGAAATGGGGTTTAACGTCCTACTGTTCACATCCGACTGGGTTAATAAAGACGGGTATATACGATGTGCTATGAGGGAAAGTTTGTCCGGACAGCGGCGCTACGGCCTACTCTTGTATCGAATTCTAACTGCCAAGGGATCTTTTACGTGCACTTCATTGTGTACACGGGACATCGATCATTCATCCCATTCACATGACTAACGATGAAATGGAGTTAATGTTAAACCTACTTGCCCATATGGATTGTGTTTATATAAAAGTATATCATAATAGTACGGTAATAATAAAATGTGAATGGTTCAAAGTGTGCAAACAGAATTTCTCCTGACGTTGGGATTAAGTTTTACGCACATTGTTTTAAATATCAAACAGATGTCAAATTGTACACCACACACCATGATTGCTATTATTGTTGTGTAATAATGAAAATACAATAAATTTCTTCATTTTAGTTTAGAAAGGTTTGGTAGTTACAAATATTAGGTCGTATATTACCTTGCATTGCCCCATTGTTGATTGTTGACGTATCACCATTTATTGTTGACATGGTTTTAACTGTGGATTCCCTTGATGGTAGGGTCTCTGTGTTAGACGAGATTGTCGTCAACTCATCCGGCACCGATGCTGTTATATTTGATGGACTTGTTTTAATGGGATGCTGCAATGATATTGTCTCAACCAACGTTTGTTTTGTTGTTGCCACCGGTTTTGCAGTATTCGTAGGCTTACTGGTCGACGGTTTTGGAGCCATTATAACAATGTTCCTGCACACCTTTGTCACTTTGAATTCTACAATAATTATTAATATATGTTTAGAATGCGACGTAATCATTGCACAAATGTTTTTATGCTGCGTTGACAAGCTCCGCGCGGCATGAAATAATTATCTAAATTTAACTATATCAAGTAAAATTAATTTAATAAATAGACGGGGGCTTGTAACACGAACCACAAAGACTATAACAACAGCCAAGCAAAATATTTATTTAAATTCTTTTATCGTATCTTAAAATGTCTTAACAAATTTCTATCACACATCAAAGGCTATAATTTGAAGGTTGACGGTGGACAAATTCTGCAATTCGTCCAATTCATGTCTAAATGAACCTTACCTGAGTTTTGGACAAATCGACGGACGACAAAATACAAAATACGTGGAGAAAAAGTAAGCCACACAATTGCTTTCCTTGCGATTTGTATATACTTTGTGATAACTTTGTGATATGTGTAATTTATGTAGCCAAGTACACAAGGCGAACTAAAGATGATAGAATACATTAGGATACCCGCCCTATTATTAAGTAGATTATTATAACCTTCACATATCTGAAGTCTGAACAATCAAAAATTATTGATTGGGTTTACATCTTTAGAATAATAAATAACAACAGTGAATAGTAAACTTACTGATAATATTTGGTAAAACATGAAACACAATCTTGCTAAAGATGATAGAATAAATAATAGTTATGACTAGTAAACTTACCGATATTTTGAGTTATAACTTGTAAACAGAACCCTGCTGTAGATGGTGGACTTGGTGTATTATCTCTGGTGAACGTTAAACTTAAAGACTGGTTTAAATTGATGTTAGTAGATGAAGGCGACATATTTTGACATTCGATAATACGACGTCCAGCCATAACTTGATATCCACAGCTTATATTATTGTTGTTTATAATCGTAACACTGACGCCAGTGACGATACTGTTGACTGGCGATTCTACTACGGTGACGTCACATATACAACCACCGTCCCCATCTGTAAGAATACTACCGTTCACAGGTATAAACATCTGATTGGTCGGTGTCGTCATATCACCGCATGGCAGCCCTGTAGAAAGACAGGATATGTATGGGCTGTTTAATGTCATTTCTAAAGTACATTATTGACTATACTAGTCACGCAACTGTCATTAATGCACATTTTATCATGAAAATAACTGTTAAACGGATAGAAATATTGCCCTGAACAACGCGCTACAAATAATAGTAGTAAGATATCGATATTACAGTAAATGTATAATATAAACTTACCAATATTTGGACCTGTGGTACACTGGTCGGCCATTCCTATAATTATTCCATAACACAGTCATGTAAATTGAAATGTAAAGACATTTTCAAAAATAACCCGACAATCATCGCCTTCATTTATTCACGACCCGACAAGTCGACTTGTTTTAGCAATATTGTCGTCGTAACTATATTATGTCATGAGTTTCAAATTCATAGACGAGGAATGGAGAAATATGATGGCTGAAACAAAATTGTTATCTTTACAAATTATTGATTCTATGAAGTTCATAACCAAAATATAGAAAGTATGCTAGTTAACGGAGGTATAGTTTAGTGGTCATTTATATTTTTCGAGGAGGAGTTGATATGGTTTGAAATGCACGTGAGTGGAAAATTACTCTAAGATAGAGCGGGGTAGAATAATTTTAGACATCATGCAGATTCTTTAGAGCCAGACACGCACTGGGTTCTTTGGACAATCATTTTATGATGTAGTGCTTTCCCGAGTCTAACCACGCGGGTTAGACTTTTACATGAGTTGGGGTTGATAGGAAGGCATGTTGATTTTAAATATTATAACGAAGACTATTGTGTAACTGTTGTGATGAAAAAACGTATAGCAAATACTATCGTTGTTCCTGTTATTTGATTTCGGTATCGTGAGACAATACACTGGTGAAGTCCTTAATAAGAGAAATACAACAGTAGCCAGTCGGGGGTCAAACCAACCCCTAGACGATCGGGTCAAAACAAAAGATAACTCACAGCGAATGTGCTACATTGTCGCCTCAGAACTTAATGTCGGCCATGCAGAAGTATTATACACTCGTAGTGTTAGGATTGAGAGGTTAGTTTCCCCAACTTTTTCGACACAGACGTGTTATTCATATCGAACTCAGCTTCTTTACAGTTGTCTTTGTCGCCTTCGCGCAAGTGCACTGATTAACATGCCTCGCTGTGAATAATTCGAAGGCGACAAGTGGACCACATGAAGGATAACAGCCACCACAGTTTTTAATATAAAATAATTATACTCACCCTGAACCAGAACGATACAAGTTATAAAAATATTCACTACTGTCGTCAGGTTTCCCATTTTATTAAAATCTTGTTAAAAACGAGTTGAATGTCAACCTATTTCTAACTAGTACGACTTTGTACCTACGACATGATATATGGTCTATATTTAAACAATATTCAATGCATATCGAGAATTCATATCGAAACATTCACTCGAACAAAGATTTTACTTTCTGTACGTTGACTACCTAACGTTGTCAAGGAAGTATTATACCGGGGATCTATGTTACACTTTAAGAGCTTTTTAAATACATGTTACAGTTGATATGTGCAGTATTGGGCTTTTTTTATGGTGGTTGGGGTTAGGGACCCAAAGCATGTCCGAGAGTGTGCTAAGGATCAAGCAGCGGGGTTCCTCTTCCGTTCCCTGAGAACATTCTTTATCTCATCTAAATTAGGCTGTACGGTTATTATATAACTTATAATTGTATAAAGTCACTCGGCAAAAATCGGCAGATTCCGTTACTCTACATCTAGTCTCGACTGAAGGATGGTAAGTGATATGTACCTACGCCTATACAACTGCGATACGGCACCGGTTTACTTATTAGGAAAATATGCTGCTTTTAAAATGAAGTTATCAAAATTGTGTCGTTCGAAGCGTGTGTAGAATCGTCAGTGCAAAGTTGTCCTTGTTCGAAGAAAATCAGAAAAACTTGAAAGAAAAACAGTCGCAGACGTTGAAATGTTGTCATTGTTTGAAGAAAACCGGATAAACTTGTAAGAAAAACAGCCGCAGACTTTGAAATATTTGTAACATTAATTCTTCATAGGCGTCGTAGTTCCAATTGCGGACTTCGTCATACAGCCGAGGTTTGAGGTAGGGTACTGCAGAAACACCGGATATGTCTAAGTTGTTTAATCTTATATTTGAGGTAACAGGGTGTATTTATAAGCCCTTAAAGGGACAATATGTCCGAATTACCATTAGGTGAATAAGGCAAAGTCCATAGAGCCAGGTAAGAACTCGGGTCACAAATGGAGTTACTATAAAAGAAAAGTTGTAACCTTGGTAATGTAATCTTATAGTAATTACAGTAAATTGGTTTTAAATAGTTTTGTAATAAAAGTTTTATTGATAAAATTAACGTTCTGACTTTTATGTGTATTTTCAGGCCACCTATCAAATAAAGGTGGCAGACAGAGCATTAATTCGGTACTGGCTGTCCTGCATGATTGGCAGCTTTTGGTAAATATTCATGATTTTGAAGCGGAAGGATAACAGATCGAGTTATCAGGTTGGTTACGGTGATATGTGCGGTCAACAGTTACATGTTTTGTGATGCTTCTTCCAGTTTGTGTATCTCAAAATTTTTGTGGTCAACCTCGTATAAATTTTAGTGCAAAGACTTGACCATTTGTTCGTCTGTCTCTAGTCCGCCCAACAAAAAGTTGGGGTGGGAAAAGAGGCCAGAATTAACACTTCGGTGGTCTGCCCCAGTATGCTAAACAGAGTTACCTCCCTTTTACCTTAGCACAAATTCTACTTTCATTAAAGCGCTTGGTTCGGATTTTTATAGAACTTTCATTTTCTCAGAAGGAATTGTTGTATAAAAGGTTGGGGAGTTAAATGATGTAGATGACCGAAATTAATGCCACTGATCGAGTATGTAGATTTTCTAGAATGTGTTTTCGAATTCAATGGAACCAGCACCTGATTGACAGCCAGTCTTACGTTGGTGATTAGTTTTACATTACTTGTAGGCCCCACTTTGATAGTAGAGAGCGTGATAAATCGGGTTTAACGTCCACTCTGCACAAAACTTATTCATTTCAGGACTAATATATGGTTCGATTTTTTTTCACAAATTCGCTTTCGCATAGGAGTCTTTAGCAGTGGGAGGAACCTGAAGACCCGGGGAAAACTTTTAAAGTAACTGTTAACCTAAAAATCCCGGATTTATCGGGATTGTCCAGATATCTGATGTGGGAATTTCATGCAACTTTAGTATCCATTACAAGAACGACAAATCAGCATGTTTATTTCCAGAATTAATGACAAGACATTATGACTTTGAATAGAGAATGGCCTGGTATTAGACACATCTGTACAGACATGTAATGGTTGATATACTGGGATAATAAGCTGGACCTCCTTTATTAACATGACTTTATTCTGGCGAAGGGAGAGGAGAGTCTGTCGTCTCTTCTCAAAACAACACATTTTAACATTGTGTTTATTTTTTATAGTTACTGTTTTACATGAAAGACCATTTTTATGTTTTTTGGTAAGATCGTTTGTATATATCTACTTTGTTTTTAACAGAGGGTTTGGCAAAGGGAAATGAAATGAAATGGGGTTTAACGTCCTACTCTTCTGCACCTGACTTGGGCTAATGGAAGATGGGCTTACGCCATACAGAGTGCTATGAGGGAAATTTTGCCCGGGCAGCGGCTCTACAGCCTACTCTAAATCGAATTCCAACTGCCAAGGGATCTTTTACGTGCACGCCAATGGGTACACGGGACCTCGGTTTTTCGTCCCATCCGAACAACTAGGCAGCTGTCCTTGTCAGGCCCTCCTTCTGCATCACTGACAAGGGGAAACCACGCCGGAAAATCGAGATGAACTTTCTCGGCCAATGCAGGGATAGAACACCCGCCCTCCAGGCTAGCGAACCAGCGCCTTGCCCACTTAGCCACCGTGATTCCAGACTGGCAAAGGGCAACGTATAGTCATTAGTATGGGACTAAAAACGGGGTCCCGTGTACAAATCGGCATGCTCGTAAAAGATCCCTCGGCAGTTGGCATTCGATATAAAAGTAGGCCGTAGCGCCGCTGCCCAGTTATAATTTTCCTCATAACACACTGCTTGCCCATCTTCATTATCCCATTCGGAGCAGAACTCTACGTTAAACATCATTTCAAATCATTTTTGTTTTTACTGCTGCTTCATATGTAAAGAACCTGAATTCAATCAACGTATCAATAATATTATGTATTGAACCTTACATTTGTAATCAACAATAAAAACACCAACAATGGGATTGGGTATTATTCTTTTAGCCAAGAGAAACTTTGTCGGGGGGGGGGGGGTATGTCCGTTGCTGTGGGTGAGGTTAGGCTGTATCGTAGTAACGGTGAGACTAACAGCCGATTGCATAACCTTTTTTTAAGGCTAAACGAATATACATTTGGTCATTTTCGGACCAGCACGCGGTATACCCCCTTTTCAATTATTCGCTGACACGCAAACAACCCAGTGCGTTTAAATAGGACAATATACCTATCAATATAGAGAGCCGACAATATGTTCTGGGGGTCCACATTTTGAAAGCTTCAATTGTAAACAATGGCATGATTATCAATTCAGATAATTTATTCAAGGAAGAAAACAGAAACCACAAAACATTTACACATATATTTAAAACAAATAAGATAATTTCGGCAAAACATATTGAATAATTTATCTACACGAAACTTGAAATTAAATCATACATGGTCTTTCATTTAACATTTGCGCAGTAGACGGTCTCAAGCACACGGTAGAGTATGTTTTCATATACACGTGATATTACATAGGAGTTTTTAACGGTGGCGAATCCAGTTGCTACTTTGAATTTTGATTTCGTTAAATCATACATAAATGATATCAATTAAGACCAGTTTAATAAACGGAGGTTAATTAATCATCCACCAATTAAACCAATCCAGATTTCGTCTTCCAAATAAATTGAATAATTGCAACGCCTATGATCAATTGAATAAAAGTGAAATCTTATAATTTACACGCCAATAAAACCAACACACGTAAATAATGTACATATTTAGTTAAAAATTAAACCAATGAAAATCAAAGTAGGTAATATAGAAAGGAGAAAAATAAACTCGCACCTGATAACAAACGAAATCGAAGGATTTATTATTATATTGTACTTTAGGCATTCAATCTAAAAATAGAAGACGAGAACCTTTGATTTGTACCATGTTATCAACTACTATGTTAAATTCTGGTCGTAAACATTATTTTCTGTTATCTTGTTTAGTTACTGTCGACTCCAGGATCTTTTGTCCCAGAAATGACATGGAATTGAGTCTGCACCGAATGGGCTAATGAAGATGGGCATACCAATATAGTGTGCTATGAGAATTATTTTGCACTACAGCCCATTTTCAAATCGAACTGTCCATGGATCGTTTACGTGCCCGCATATGTGCCAACCGATCAACTAGACGCTGTCCTTGCCAGGCCCTCCCTCCGGACAATCCCGAGGAACATTCTCGACTAACACCGTGGGGGGGGGGGGGCTAATCCTTATCTTTTATGACTCTAATAGTTTACTTGTTTCGACTAGAACTGTTTTAAGAAGGACAAGTTGACATCCGTGGTCTTTACCAAGGAACTTACCAAGGTACGTATAGGTTAACTTGAAACCTGCACATCCGAAACGGTTACCGTTTGTTACCAATCGTACAAAGATCGCTATAACGTCTGACGATTCAATCGTTCCAGGAGAATTCCCGCCACATAATCTGAAATAAGATATATTGTTGGTATTATATCCCTGCTCATCAGTACCGGATTTAGAGAAAGAAATGTCATAGGCTATTCCTCGAAATGACCCATCTTCACGACAAGAGGGTGATGAAAGTTATAACCGCAGTGTCAAAAAATATTATACATCTTAGCCGAAGGCCCCTATGGCCCGTTACTAGCCTTTAAGCCAGCCAAGCCAAAAGACAAATGTGGCACTGTTGATTACATCCAAAAGGCAAATCCGGCACTGCTGATTACATCCAAAGGGCAAATTCGGCACTGCTGATTACATCCAAATGGCAAATCCGGCACTGCTGATTACACACAAAAGGCAAATCCGGTACTGCTGATACACCCAAAAGGCAAATCGGGCACTGTAGATTACACCCAAAAGGATGTTAGTTGGAGCTGAATGCTTAAACATGTGTGCCTTAGTCGTGGGATGGCGTGCCTAACCACGCATGTTTTCATTGGATCCTCCTGTTTCCCCGCCCGAAAGCTAAATACCCAGACGCAAATACACATTATTGAATTAAAATTCAACCATATTATATAAATCCCAAACTGAACTAGTTCGTACAGAGTGATTGCTTATTGTTGAGTTATCGCACCGATTAATCCATGGTTATAACCAGACCCCGCCCCCCCCCCCCCCCAAACAAAACAAAACAAAAACCCTACAATAATAATTCATATATACATACGAAATAACTCACCCAATCTGCGAAACCGACGCTGGAACAGCAAACACCGTTATTTCATAATTATCGTTACAGTTGCCAGAACCTAGTGGAGTACATTGTGGAAGACCAGATGTTCTATTTTGGTAGTCGATTGCGAAATTATCATCGTATACAATACGGATGGATTTCCCATTACATCCCGGAATAGTCCAATTGGTTGAAGACGGGCTATCGTCTGGGTAATCATTAGGGAAGTTTGGTGATGTTATAATATTGTCTATAACTAGAATAACAGAACAAAAAGATTACTGTTACCACTGTTTGTCGTGGTTTATATTGTACACGGTGAACATTCCATCTGCTGATCACACTATTTTGTTTGCCTCCCCCGTTTATAGGGAGAGAGAGAGAGAGAAATGGGGTTAAACGTCCACTCGACACAAACTAGGTCATTTCGGGACTAACATATGGTTTATAATTTTATTTCAATAATTCGCGTGCGCGTGGGGGTCTTTAGCAGTGGAAGGAAACCGGAGTGCCCGGAGGAAACCCACGAGGTTGAGATCGAAACCACCGCCGCAAGCCAGAGGTGACCGGCCAGCTAGAGGTCGAAGCGCGGCACTCTAGACCACCCCACCCCCGTTCTTAGGACTTCTAAGTTTGACAAATGGTTTGGATTGTCGTACTTGGTTTTATTTTAGTTATATTATTACATATGAACGGAACACCTTGATAAGATATCACAAGAATAGAAGTATCTAGTTTACTTTCAAATCAACAAAATTATTTGTTCATATGGGATGGATGTAATACATTTATTCGATTATTGAATTATTTGCACACACGGGTTGGCACTAATAAATTGATTAAATTAACGAATTATGTCATATACACTGATCTACTAACCTTCACACGTTCTTCCACTGATGCGACCCAAACAATTACAACTGAACCCGCCCTGAATACGCATACAACGTCCACAATTCTGGCATGGATTCGGCTCACACGTGTCAACTATCAATAAAAAAAAAACATTATATATCCAGGGCTTGTATGTTTGGTTGTACACTCCTTTTTGCAGGACCGGAACGTTTGTTTGCAGGACCGAACTTACAATAGACATAGTATGCCATTGTTCTAAGGCCTATGAGCATCCAGGAACCAATGAAACCAATTTGTCCCTTAGCGTGTAAGTGTATTTCGTAATTATAATATATTATCATTTATCTACAATAAGTATCCAGCCCGGAGTCTGAGATCCCTGCAAAAATGGCAGACCGCTCTGAAAATATTTGCCTCTCTAGCGAAGATAAAATCCTCAAAGTGAGGAGGCATGATTGGTAGGTTCTGTCGCCTCTCTCAAAATAGCTCAGATTGGTCATGTAGAGGGGTTAGCCCGGGGGAAGGGACAATCTTCGACCCCCAACCCCCAGTTGCGAAAACTTTAAAAAAAAAATAGCCCAGAGATATAAGTACTGACCTACATTTGTCATCGACTTGACAGCATTTCTATTAGTTTGGGGATCTACTTATAATTTTAGCTTGCGCTAATTTAGATTTACGTTTTGTCAACCGTTGAAAACTAGCTTTATTATATCCCTATTTGCCTATATCTATAGACAACTAACAATTCTTAAGAGTAGATTATATTACATTCGTATTTAAAATATTTAGCTTACTGTCACAATTACGTCCTATAAATCCATCCTCGCACTTACAGGACACTCCACCAGCCTCGGGTACACAAATTCCATTATTTTTGCAAGGTTCGGCAGCACACAGATCCACTAAAATTATATCCATGTAATCCTATTTGTTTTAATCCTGAACAACGTGCTAGATCCTTATTGGTTATTCGCGAATCTAAAATAATAGAGTCACCACGTTATCTGGGATTTGGTAACAACGCAGGCGATTGCGAAAGATGACTGCCCTGTTTTACTTCTATGTCGTTATTTGGGATAATAACTATTACCTACAAGCAGGTAAAGGGTATTTGTCAAATGTGTAGCCAACGTGAAGTTGGCAAGTTATTCGGGATTCGCATGCGTTATTATTTAAGACCAATAACGTAAAACTAAATAGATATATAATTAAAACAGAAAATTCAAAATGTCATTAGACGATCACTTGTTGTAGGACGAGTTTAGCTAAAATTCGAAATGACAAACGTTGTTATAAAGTCTTACCACTACAATCTGCTCCTGAGAAGCCATCGGGACAATTACAAATACCATTGACACACACTTCATTGTTCGGACATTCAACGTCATCACAAGGATCTAAACAAAATGTTAATTATAATATAATTAACACTATAATGTGAGTGGGAATGGGCATTGTCTAATAGGGGGAGGAGTTTTACATAGGCTAAGCCTGTTCCCCAATCCCATTCAGATAATCTGAATAAAAATATTGTTTTATAAAAAATGTCTAATAATGAGCTACAGATCGACAAAATAAATGAAAATATTGATTTTCATCGAAATTGATATTTTCACAAAAAATAGTCTGTAAATATACTATCTACAGACCCAGACGATTAAAGTAGCAATAAAACATCTTTGAAGAACACTTTTATTTGGACGTTTTGGAGTACCGTTTTCTAAAATCATTCGTAAAATTCTCAGCGACTTTAGTTATTTTTCGACGCATGCATTGGGACGACCGGCCAATCTCTTTACGTAATACTCGACTTAGTTGGGCAGCCGTGAATCTCTTGTTTAACAATATGGCCAAAGTATTACCAATACTTCCAGTTTTAACAACTACAAATGAGTTTTAAACCCCATACAATATGTAAAAATTCTTGGCCAAGACACCCCACGCGGTGTATTGTTTTATTAAAGCTGCGTTCATTATTCTATCTGGGGTTCATATTCTGATACCATTACGGTACCTGAAAATAACCGTAGACCTATTGTACATGCAAATCCTTATTTCAATTGAATCGTGTGACGATGTTAACACAGCACATGTCGTATAGGTGTGATGGCTTCTTGGATTATCAAGAAACTAAAACAAAGGTGCTAATTAAATAGTGAGAAGTTACTCCCCTAAAAAGTATGATATACAAAACCTATATCACTAGTGTATGGACTATTCTCTTTTGTTCGAAATATTAAACGAAATATAACGGGTGGTTTCCGTGTGATTTTGTTTTAGAACATGCCGAGATCTTTAACTTGCTTTTCCTCAAAACTATATGTTCTGACTTTGACAAAAGCAAACAGATAAAGCTTGATTCAAACCAACCATACATCATTTTGAAGGTAATAAAGTGGAGAATGTGAACATAACAGTAACTCAAATTTTGCAAACTTTTCACATTACGACTCAATTTTCCATCACAGGTCACATTAATGTTACGTAAAAAAAACCAAGCGACATGAATTCCCTTAATTAAACCCGAGTACATGTATATGACACTAAAAGAATGAGAAAAAGAAGCGGAAACCTGTGGGCACCTCGATTTTAATAATGACGATATTCCAACATAAAAGTCCAAAACACCTTTTTCTTTTAATACCCTTTGAAACCCACCCAAATTCAGGCTTTATGCACATTTGAATTTTAGAGAAATAAGTCTGTACATTTTGAAATGTTTTGTATAAGGTAATAACTAGTTAACTAACAATTTAAAGGAGTGTGTGATCACTCTGTGGCAGAAAATATAATTATTTTGAATAATTTCATATTCAAAATAAGCTTTATCTCCCCCAGTCAGAGCAAATCCTGCTAAGTAAAACAAATTGACAGTTTAAACATTTAAATTGAAAATTGAAAGACGTCCAAAATAACTCCTCAGTTAAAGCGAGAATTTCATATTTTCTAAGAAAGTCAAAACATAATCATTTCTGTCTTTTGCTGAATAAGTCGTCAACTAACTATTATACGCTTACAGACATTATTTCCCACACTAAAAACCTTTTACAACGGACATAATACAATTACTTCCCTCGTTGTTCTACCCCCCCCCCCCATGCAATAGCTATCTTCAAACGTTTGAATTTGAATTTGCAAAAGATATTTTTGCCAATTTCTCAACTGGCAATAGTGAATTAAAGTATTAATAGGATTATTCTTTAACAGGGTACGACTGTTTGTAGATACGATCTATTTTAGGGCTTTTTTTATATTCATTTTAAAAATGTAACTTAAAAATATGAAATTGCAGCTTTAAATCTCATCAGATCGAGACTTGTTTTCTTTAAGCCGACCTATGTCTCTTTCGATATTGGGAGACATACATTGTACCAGGTTGATTATTTTTAAGTTTATCATTAATAATAATGGTAATAACAGAAAGATAGTATTACTTAAGCATGCGTATATTCTACCTTCACAACAGGTGCTCGCTGTAACCCATAGTTAAATCTTGTCAGTAAACAACTGTTCAATATCCCCATTGCGGAAGTACCTTAATATCTTATACGTGGATTTTAAGTAATGATTTAAGTATTACGTATAATCAATCTACCTTTACAACAGTGGCATAAGTCCGCTCTTTTAATTCTGTCACAACGCATACTTCCAAGGTTAAAGGCAGACCTTCTCCTCCAATAACTTCTTTCGCGTGGGTGACCAGTACAATTGGACGCAGCAAAGGCAGTAACAAGCACAACAACTAACAAACCACGCATATTGATTACTTAATCTGGAGCTAATCGCTTGAGGTCCTGGTTGAGTTGTGATGCTCGTTGTACGTATGCTCTCTTTTAAAGGGGGTGGTATGGCAACAGCCGTTGTTTACGTGTCCCGCGGTTTTCTGAATTTTTTCGTTGGCAACATCAGTATGGGCGGAACTTTGGGCGTAGGGCGGCTTACATTGTCAGATGTCCATCAACAGCGGTAAAAACTGATAACATGACATATCCAATCATCTTCATACTTTATTCCCCTTTCATCTTGATAATAACTAATTTTATAACCATCAGATATACATGTAGATATTTCATGATAACGGTAACTAGTTACATGATAAATCGTTGATATACATACGAAGCTTGACTGAAAAGGATAGTTCCATTGGGTTAAACACACGTTTACCACCCAGTCTAATCATTCAATGAATCATAGCCACAAAAATTGCAACAACCTGGTTAATATTGTCATCGTACTGGATCATCTTTTGATCCTGCCCATGGGTGGTATTAGTACCTACAGCTGACAGGACTAACTCATGTCTCCACTTTAGGTTCTCATACCGCGTTCTTATCAACGGAAAGGAAGTTGGCTGCGAAATTGAAGCGTCGCAAAAGAGAACCGCGTCCTGGAAGGCCACCAACAGCATCCATTCAAGACAACAAAACATGGAAGCGTGACATAGTGATGGCTGATCGACGATTAACCACTCGGTTTATTGCCAGTGTTGCGGGCATCTCTGATGAGAGCGCTGAAAACATTATCGCCAACGAGTTAGGGAGACAACAGTTTCTGAAAAATGGGTGTCAGATTGCCATTGTTTCCCGACATTCTGCGCAGTTTTCAAACAGATCCTGGTGCTGTTTTGTTCAGATTGGTAACGATGGGTGAGACCCATTTCCAAATATGAAATGAAATGGGGTTTAACGTCCTACTCGTTTCCAAATATGACGTCCTGGCAGCCTTGAAGGACTCTTGTTTATAGTGACTGAAAAATAAATTGTCCTGACCAACCTCTAGTCCTTGCGACATAGTTGGCAAAAGTGTGTACACGTGACTCAATCTAAAACCAAATTCCAAAAGATTCAGTGGTTTAAAAAAACAAGCTCGTGTTAAAGATAATAATCAATATTTGGACTTAGATAAATACAGCATGACACGTAACACGGAAGTCGAGGTATTTCTTATCGTAAACAGGGGCCTGGTGAGGGCAATTATTGAGAAGAAATTATGAGTAACAAAAAAGATTTTGGCACAAAAACCCATTTACTGACCGCGGAGCTGTGGGCGGCGAAGCCGGGTACCGCGAGCGCCGAAGGCGCGAGACCGCGGCGGGGGGTCCCGGGGGCCCTCCCCCGGGAAAATTTCGAAAATTAGAAGCCCAGAAACGCAATCTCCAGCAATCCGAGACAAGAAATACGGTAATAAAATATGATTAAATTTTCCAACTTGACTCTTTCAAAATTTTTTTAATTGGGTCAGATGAAACAATTTTTCCACTTACAAATGTTTTTCATTTTTTGAGTAATTTGATTGTGATTTTGGCGCAAAAACTTTTTGGCGCATGAGCATGGCTACTCATGAACTCATTCTCACCACGCCCCTGAATTCGTAAATGTTAAAGTACACAGTTTACTATGCCGCTTCACGTATTGTATATCCAAATAAAGCAACGGGAAGTTAGAGTACACTTATTTAAAAAAAAAAATCCGAGTGAATCAGATATTGATTTAGACAAACCAGGTCATTTCGGGACTACGATTTAGACAAACACGGAAGTTAAAGTATATTTTATTTAAAAAAAAACAAGCCCGCGCGAGTGAAAGAGATATTGATTTAGAGAAACACGGAAATTAGTTTAAGTACATTTTATTTTAGGAATTAAGTGTTCATTTTGAAGTAAATAACATCTGTCGCTTCACTGATTATTCACAGATCAGGGTTTTGAAATAAGAATGTTTTAAGTTGAGATTTAAAATGGCCCACAGACGGTAGTTGTTTCATTGACTGTGGTAGTCTATTCCATAGAAAAGGACCAGCATAAGAAAATGCTCGTTTTCCAAGTTGTAAGTTAATGGCTGGAAATTTTAGAAGATGTTTTTTTCTGAGAGCGGAGATTTCTACTGGTAGTATAGGGTTCTACAAGACTTTTTATATAAGATGGAGCTTGGCCGTTTAACGCTTTGAAGACCAAAAGTAGTAACTTGAACTTAATTCTTTGCTGAATTGGGAGCCAATGTAAAGATTGCAATACAGGGGAGATGTGTTGATGTTTTCTAGTTTTAGTAAGAAGTCGAGCTGCTGAATTTTGAACATGTAGTTTGTTAATCTGATAGTCTGGTAAGCCGTATAGTAAACCATTATGGTAATCTAGTTTAGTTGGATTTAATTTAAAGAAATTTTATCTGTCATCCACGCAAGAATTTCTGTGAGACAAAGCTCTATATTTTGTATCGTAGAATGTTGAGAGTCTGTGTCAAATTCAATATAAAGTTGAGTGTCGTCTACAAACAAATGAATATTTAGCCCATAACCTTCAGCGATCTTAGTGATAGGCTTTGTGGAGATACTAAAAAGTACAGGTCCGAGTACAGAACCCTGTGGTACCCCACAAAGCAGGGTAAGCTTACTCTTCCGGACACCTGTTACCACTGTTTGTTGTGTATCTTGTACACGATGAACAGTCCATTTGCTGATTACACTATTTTGCCTATAACGTTTTTTGTGACTTCGAGTTTTGTCTATTGGTTTGGATTGTTCGTACTTGGTTTTTATTTTATTGTATTATCGTCAGATATTGAATGTCCAATTCTAACAGCTTGAGTGCGATTGCTTAGATATGACTTGACTCTGTTAAAAACAGAACCGCGCAAGCCAATTTCACACCATAATGCATCGGTATCGAGCGTATCAAATGCGACTGACAGATCTAAGAGTACCAAGATAACACATTTCTGTTGACCTAAAGCTCGGTAGATATCATTGGTAATTTTGAGTAAAGCAGTTTCTGTGCTGTGGTATTGTTTGTAGGTAGATTGTATAGATTTTCAAGGTTATTGGAGTAAATATGATCATTTAATTGATGTAGAACACACTTTTCTAGTAATTTTGAAATGTAAGACAGGTTGGTGACTGGACGGTAATTCGACAGAATTTCTGGATCCATGTTTGATTTCTTCAATAATGGTTTAACATGGGCTTTTGCTAGTTCCGTAGGAAAGTGACCTGATGACAGGGATCGGTTAATAATTTCAGATATGATAGGAACAAATAGATCGATGTGTTTTTTTCATCAGATTGGTGAATGATGACCACAATGATGTTGATTTGCTTCTATATGACGGTACAGGTTGAGCATTTGATTTTCTTTGTAATATATCTGATCGTATTTTTATTATTTTATCATGAAAATAAGAAACAAATTTATTTGCAAGTTCCTGTGTAGTTCAGCTCTGAACGTCGGTCTCATTACACTCAACCTGAACGTTCAGAGACTGTCCCATTCAATGAATGTCGAAAATAATTTGAGCCCAGTAAATTTTACTGGGCAACATTTCACTGCCAAACGATGGGATGTCAATCCGTGAGGACGCCTGTACAATGTAAACGAACATCTTAGTGAGAAAATAAGACCTTGCTTACTTCGCTAGAGTCAATATGAGCGACACAACACGCTGTTAAAAATACGTCCCCTCTTATCAAGTTACATTTTCGCCGCCATGACACTCTAACTGTAGGTCAACGTACACATTCAGGAATGTCGGTCATACAAGACGAAACGAAATGTACAGGCCTTGCGTCTCATTTTTCTGGCGTCCCTGATTTTGTCATTAAACCAGGGATTTTGTGGCTTAATCGCCATGTTTCTTGTGATGATGGGTGCGTGTTGATCCAATACTGTGGATGTCTCACTGCTATAGATACGGAGCAGTTCAATTAGACTAAAAGTTGAAAATGAAGATTTTTACAAACATGATTCTTTGATATCACCTGCGAACTTGGCGTGATCAATGCATTTGATCTTCCTGTATTTTATGATAGAATGAGCCATTGCCTCAGCTGGATCACATTGAACCATAAAATTAATAGCAAAGTGATCACTGAGAAATGGGTCATTTATCCATAAATTTTGGACAGCCAGTTCACCGCAACGTGACAATACCAAATTTAAAGTTTGACCAAGGTTATGCGTTGGGTTAATAACCTGTTGCACTAAGCCAAAGCAATCTCGTTCCCAGAGGCAGCCGCGGAGCCGAAGGCCTCTGGCACATTAGACCGTCCATTTTTTCCAAACCTAAGCCCCGCCCATTCTGACCTCTGATTGGTCAATCTTTTTGGGTCGATTTCTCGAAAACTAGAGGTCGGATTGTCGTTTCGTTTGTTGTAAAATGATCCTTGAGTCAAAGTCAACTCGCTGACATAAAAAATTGGATCCTAAACGAACAAATTTAAGTTGTTGTAAAGATCTATTTTTCTACGCGTGGGTATATTTTTAAGTGATTGGGTCATCCAGGCACGTAAAATCAGAGGCGTACGACGCAAATAAACGAGAAATTTCGCGCGTAGGAATTACATGTCATTTTCCGGGAAAATGGCTACCCCGATTCACCAGAGAAATTTCTTCAAAAATTTTTCTGGTTTCGAGATTGAAGCCAAAGGACTGGATAAGATCTTGAAACTGGATTGCAAGAGAATTTGTAGGTACATGCAGATGAATGTTGAAGTCCCCAGCAATGAGTAGTTTCCCTGGTTTGAGTATCATATATTCATAATAAGAACTAAAATCAGAAAGGAAATCAGAGATTGAACACACAGACTTTTTAGATAATGGTGGCCTATAGATACAAACAAGCCTAATTATTGTTAGTTATCAGTGTTATTTGAACATTTTCAAAAGATTTAAACGATTGGCATTTTTTTAGTTCAACAGGAATCCCAACTTTGGATAATATTCCAACGCCTACGCCTCTGTAGCGGCGAGTGGTGTGATAAAGGTTGTAGCCTAATGTTTTAAGTTCGCTGACAACTGGGCCACATGTATTAGAGTTGAGCCACCTTTCAGTGATGAATGTAATATCACAATTATTTTCAGTTAGGTATTCGGTCAATGAAGCACATTTATCGGTAAGGGAACGAACGTTTATTAGAATAGGTTGTTGTTATTTTGACTGTCAAGATAAAGTGTTTTGTGCTGATTTTGTTTAAGTTTTCGACCGGCTCTTTTACGCCTAGGAGTTTTATTTTTACTATAAATGTTACATAATTGTAAAACACAAACCAAATCCTGAGTAATTGTTATGCTTCTATTGTTGATGAGTTTTAGGTCAGGTGACGAGTATTGAATGTTCATTGTCATCAGGGGAGGTGGGGATGGTCTAGAGTGCCGCGCTTTAACCTCTAGCTGGCCGGTCACCTCTGGCGCGCGGCTGTGGTTTCGAGCCCTGGTGTAAGCGTATGTGGCTTGGAGATAGGGGCGCCTTCTCAACCTCGTGAGGTTTCCTCCGGCTTCCTCCCACTGCTAAAGATCCCTACGCGCAAGCGAATTATTGAAATAAAAATTTTAATAAAACTATGTTATAGTCCCGAAATGACCTAGTTGTGTTGAGTGGACATTAAAACCCCATTTCTCTCATTGTCATCAGGTTAAATCTTGGGTTAGGTGTACACAAATATAATGTGTATCAAGCAAAATTATTGCTTTTGGATGCCGAAAAATATTCTTAACCATTGGTTTGTATTTCGTCTTCATTTAAAACACTATGTTGAGGCTTATTGTACAAATATTATCTATTTTAAAACTTGGAAATATAATACCTTTTAATACCGCTGTTAATACCAGGAATTCAAATTTTACAAAAAAAATATGTTATTATTGCCGGCTGATGGGATGCATTTAACGGAAATATAAACTTGTTTTCTCGGTGATTTTCATTTGAGTCGATCTGGTATTGTTTACATACTCGTGTCACAGTTTTAGGGACACAATAACCATATTTCTTATTGAGCTAGAGTGTTAAAACTTATATGTGTTTATAATTTGGAATAGTATCCCAAAATGACTACCCTCAAATAATGCCCCCCCTCCCCCATACTATGAAGACCTACAAAATAAAACTTATTCCACGATTTTTATCCGAAAAGCCGACGGATTTACATTAAAGATCGGACTGGCATTTCAAGTTTCATCAAAATCGGATTAAAATTGTGACCTCTATAGGGTCAACGACCTTAATTGATATACACCATATTTTTACACTATTCGCGTACAAGCGGCGGTCATTTCTTCTATGAATTTTGTTCCGTTATTCACGAAATTCGAACTCAACCTTCATTATTGTGTAACTATAAAATCAAACGTTTTGTAAAATCAGATAATAATGTTGACCTCCAGAGGGATCACAAGCTAAAAAGGGCGATTTTTTGTGCAACCAGGGGCCATAATTCAGGAAGTTACGACCCGATATGCACAAATAACGGGAGGAACCAACATCTTTGGGTTATAAACATGCATTGCAAGTTTCATCAAAAACGAATGAAAATTGTGACCTAGTCTACAACCTTGATATACCATATTTTTTATACGTCCACATTCACAATGTGGACATATTATACCGTCGCCCCCGTGTGTGTGTATGTATGTATGCGAGTCTGTGGGTCGCCTACAGGGCGCAATTCTTGCTGGATTTTCTTCAAACTTTGTATACTTATTCTTTATACCCTAGGGATGATCCCTATTGTTTTTGGTACATGCCCGATCGCCAGGGGCAGAGCCACACCCAATATTAGTATTTGTTTGTCGGCTACAGGTCACATTTCTTAACGTATCATCTTGAAACTTTGCAAACTGATTGTTTGTACCCTAATAACAACCCTATCGTTTGGGTCTGAATGCCCAACTCCCAGGGGCAGAGCCACGCCCATTTTCTTTTTGTGTGTCACCTACAGGCCACAATTCTTAATCGATCATCTTTAAATTTTACATGCTTATTCCTTATACCCTAATGTTTATCCCCTATCTTTTGAATGCCCGACCCTCTGGGACAGAGACACGCCCGATGTTTGTGTGTCTTGTGTTTCGCCAACAGGCCGCAATTCTTAACAGATCCTTTTGAAACCTGTCCCCCCTGGAAAATTTTGGCGCCCCCAACCCATGGGCGCTGAAGGCGCCCTTTACCCGTTGGGGAAAAAATGGCTCCCTGAATGGGCGCAAAAGGACGAAATACGACACCAACGACTCCATAATAGTACGGGCGCCACATAAAGCCGAGTGACATTGGTTGGGCGCCCACGACAATATTGGCGCCTAACCAATGCCACTTGGTTTTAAAAGCGCCTCCCAAAATGGTGAGACGCCTCATAATGACCCACGCGATTAACACTACAACTGATAGGGCGCCCAAAACGGCATAGCTGTGGGGTTCCTTATCCCGGAGAGGCACTTATAATGACAATATTAGTTGGCGCCTTATAATGTTGGGCCGCCAATTGCATAATACCGAATAAGATTGGTTGGTCGCCCACGACTAGATCAATGGGGCGCCCAAAGCGGGGTAACTTATCCCAGAGGGGCGCCCATAATATAATGCTCGTGAGATTTGTTAGGCGTCCGTGAATGAATTGGGCGTCCAATACGGCTTTTTAATCTTCAAAATTCAAACGACATGATTTGCCCCGATCAAGGAGGGGCGCCCAATATATAATGCTAGTGGTATTAGTAAGGCGCGATGAATTGGGTGCCTTATCCCTGAGAGGCGCCCATAATGACATGATTGGTGGGCGCCTTATAATGTTGGGTCGCAAACAGTACATAATGCCTAATCAGATTTGTAGGGCGCCCACAACTTGTTCAATGTGGCTCCCAAAACGGCATGCTTTGTGGAGTGCATCATCTCAGAGGGACGCCCATAATGCCGAGATCATGGGCGCGTATAATTTAATGCTAGTGAGATTGGTAAGGCGCCCACGAATGAATTAGGCGCCCAAACCGGGGTGATAATCTTCAAAATTCAAACGGCATAATGTTTGGTGGCCTCATCACGAAGGAGCGCACTTTTCATTTTTCTCATAAATTATTATAGGTTCGTTGAAGTCGTATTCCTTCCTTCAAATGTCGATAATGTTCATATCCATGTGTCATAATACGAAAATCATAAATTCAGCTTCAAAATTGAAATTTTCCGTCATTTTCAGGTGCAAACACTATATAGGCAATCTGACTTTTCGGACAGACGGGTAAAATGAACAAAAAAAAATATTTCATCTGGTTGGCAAAATAAAGTGCCCGAAATCTTTTAATTGATTACCGCGAATTTGTACTAAATTGACTATGGATTAAAACATTTTGTCTGGAACTACCCTACTTTGTGGCACATTTTTGGGGAATTGATTATTTTTTGTGAATTCAACTGTAACAATGGCCTGTGAAATCCCTCTCTGGCCAGCAACATGACAGCCCTTCGGTTAATCTGGGGTATTCCCTAAAGATTTTGGACAGTGATTGAAAGTATTGTATCCGTATAGATATCCTCTTTTGTCGCGCAATTACCTTTTCTGCAACATTCTGCTACGCACTGGTTAATTGGGTATAATAAAATCGTGAGCCATGGGGTAACGTTATATAAAAATATTTGGTCTAATTTGGATCTATGTTTAAAGCAGAATGGCATGGTTTCGTAGTGAGCTATTGGCTGTTAATCGGACTATTGACTAGTCATAATTTTGAACAGAAATTTGCTTTCATTACAACTCAACAGTGTTAAGTGGGATTAGCTCTAATCAAACGAAACACAGCGAGGAGTATGGTACGCCACCGAGGGTAGTCTATATTAGTCAAAATTTGCTCCCGACGGCCCCGTCTCCTCGGAATATAAACGATTGATTGGAATTCGACTCGGCATCTAAATTATGCTAAATCAGACAACCTGCTGTATTCAGGGACTGGAATAGCAAGAAAACGCGTTTGAGGTCAAATATTCCCAATTTTCTTGGGAGAAGGGGGGGGGGCGTCACTAGACGTCTGTAAGGCTAACCCGAAACCCGGTACGCCTATGGAGAGCACCCTATAAACCCTTCCACGGTGTAGGTACATCGGCGCCCCCAGAAGCCTTTGCCCCCCTAACAATTTTGGGCTAGCTACGGGCCTGCAAATAGTTATGACCCCTATAGTTTTTTGGTATTTGCCCAACCGCCAGGGGCAGAGCCATACCCATTTAACTTTGTGTATGTTGCCTACAGGCCACGATTCTTAGTGGATCCTCTTTGAACTCAAGATCTGTATTCCTTATAGCCTTAGAACGACAACAGCATGTCCCGACCCCAAGGGGCAAGCCACACCCAATTTTTGTGTTTGTCTTTTGCAGACCACAATTCTGAATGAACCAGCTTGGTACTTTTCATGTGTATTCCTTATAGCCTTAGGCCGTCAACTATTGATTTTAGTAAATGTCCCGATCCCCAGGGGCGGAGCCACGCCCACTTTTTGCCTTTAGCGCCCAAAAGCCACAATTCTTAATGGATTACCTTTGTATACTTATTCCTTGTACTCTTAAGGACGGCAATTCTGCTTTTATATTAACCAGCTCGTAGATTGTATGAGAAGTGGAAATGTAAGAGGTATATCCACAAATCAGGATGTAGATGACATTCTTATGCTTCTATATGTAGATGATCTGAGCATTGTATCAGATACTATTGGTGACCTCCAGCGTAAAATCCATATATTAGAAATATCTTGTTGTCAATTTAACTTGGAAGTCAATATATCAAAAACAAAAGTTGTAGTCTTCCGGAACGGTGGAAAACTGCGACAAAATGAAAGGTTTTACTACAAGAATACTAATAGTGAGTGTCAGTACTGTCACTTATTATAATTATCTTGGTCTACTCGTTTCATCCCGAGTGTTTTGGGGTAAAGCAGTATATAGTATGTCTGTAAAAGCTAAAAAAAACCTGATGCCCATACAGGTTCACCAACTCCCCATGTTGTGTTTAAAATATTTGATTGTATCATAAAACCCATTTTATTATATGGCTCCGAAATTTGGGATTATGAATATCGCAAAGATATTGAGCTTGTACACACGAATTTCTGTAAATCTGTTCTCGGCATCCGTCAATGTAGCTCGACAGCAGGGTCTAAAGGGGTGTGTGGTCGTCGCAATCTTGCAGTATGTTACACATCGTCATGTGTGCTATTGGATCAAGCCATATGCCATACAGCAGATATGCTAAACAAACGTACGTCCTGATACTATTGGTCGTGTTACATCTACTTGGATTTGGTTACATTTGGTACTGTGAGGAAGTTGGTAGCTCGCAATATTTTTTTAAATATATTCTAGACTTTACCTAGAATAGGAAGAATGCGCTCAATGTCGATTTCTCGAAAATGTCTTAGAATATAGCCAAGTACACAAGACTTTAAAAAAATCATTTATGTTAAAAATAAACACACTTTTATGGATATACTACTTCCGAATTTATTAACATGCTACGTTTCGATACAGATATCGTTATCAAGCATTATCCTTAAGTGTGTGTTAATTTTTAGTTAAATCTACTTCTGTATGTCTTATAAAGATCACTTGTATTCAGTGTTAAGGTTAATTAACACGAGCGTTATACACAAAGCACAACCAAACAATCTTTATCGAGTATGCCCGTTTAAGTTTTTGTTTAACAATGCCCTGGACAGCTGTTGACCCGGGTGTAACACATCTTTTTTATGTTGACGGAATATCTGACACGTCAGTTTTTCTCTATCAAAATTAAGGTTTGAAAACTCCATATCTCGGGTTCAGTAATTTCACTTCATAAGTCAAACTGCGGAGCTGGCTTGTCACCTGGTCCTCTTTATCTACATCTCATAAATGTGCTACTGATGACCGGTGCCTATTGTTCCATATTTCCGTTGAGAAAATGTGGGGCACTCTACAGACTTGCGGATCACTCTGGAAGCAAAATTGTCAATGTAGCACAATATTCGCCGGTATATCTGGGGAAAGCTCTTCAATTACATCAGCTGCACGTCTACACCGAAGTCCAATCTTCCCAATATCACACGTACCGGCCCAAAAGTATACACAAATTATTAATATTATCTGTAAATGCCTTTGAAATTGTATATATTTCTTTCATTGGATGAAATGAGAATATGTCCTAAAACAATCGACTTCGCAATCATACAAATGTACGTTCCGCAACTGAAAACGTCATTTTGAAGTGGGAAGCGCGATTGCTCATGGTAATATTTCAAAGACCATTTAGCTATATCCATTGATTTGAAGAAGCATTTAAAATATTGCTGACGTCAATTACAACAAGAACCCAGTGATTTCCATTTATATTTACCGGAATAAGGATGTATTGATTATAAAACCATGTTTCTTTTGTTGAAAATTGAAGATCAGCTTTGGGTTGACGTGGGTCGAAATTATCAAATTGCTGCATAATCCACCCGGGGTCTATATAAAAAAAACATTAATTTTATTTATTTGACTGAACTTTCTTGCCAAAAGTGACATGTATCTGTCAATAATTTTTGAATATAACCATGCATTTGATATGATGGCACCCAGCACACATCGTGCTATACATCGACCACTGTAATACTTGTTAGTAAATGACTCGATAGAAATGTTGACCTCATATGACAGACTTTTGGATAGGTCTGATGTAGTACAAGCGCTATTTTCTGTCATATCAAATCGTATTTGTTGAGTTCGTAAATTTGTCCAATCTGAGCAAAAATACATCAGACTTTTACCACAGCAAGATAAGATCTTGTCTTCCAACGGTTTTACCATCACTCTCCTAGTTCTTCTGTAATTTCGACATGGTCATCATCATGAGTCATGACGTATTTTGAATCCGGCACTGATTTTATAACATGGACTGTATAATGTCCTCCAGTCTCCATTAATCCATGGCATACAAACGATTTTAAGTTAAATTCCTGGCCATTTAGAACGATGCTTTCGTCTGGAGCTACTGTCATATCAATTCTAATCAATCCGTTTATACCTTGGCAATATCGCTTAAGAATTAAAAGAACCGTTTCTGACAATTTTTGGCATTGCCTTGAGTTTAAAGGGACAATAACACTCTTGCTGGCTTGGAGCCTTATTCTAGGTACTAGATGATTAAGCGTCCTACCTGTTGTGTAAATTACCCATTACTTCCCCAGAGGTTTCGAAAATATTTTAAAATCCACGTCACATTTGAAAAGGTTTACGTTAAGCCTTTCAAATCATTTAGTTGAGTTTTTCCCATTTTTTAAATTAGGTGTGGTTTTTGTATCATCAATTGATAGAAATATTGTAAAATAATACAAGTTTTTGACCGGAATAAAGCTTGGGACATATTATTCAGTTACAACAAGAGTGATATTGAGCCTTTAACGTTTTATCTACCTTTCCAGAGCAGTTGCAGGTAATCCCTTTATGGTTGTTAACGAAAGTACAAAAGTCACACTGAATACATACTCCGCGCAGTGTTTCGTTTGATTAGAGCTAATCCCACTACTAATTGCTGTAAAGAGCGAATATTTTTGTTCTATATTATGATTGGTCAATGGTCAATAGTTCTATTCACAACCAGTAGCTGACTGTTACAAAGGCTTTGCCCTTAATACAAAGCACCAAATATGTGTACATAACGTAACGTCATGGCTCACGATTTTATTATGCCTAATTAACCAGTGCATAACAGAATATTGCAGTAAAACTAATTGCGTGACAAACGAGGCTATCAAATCGAATAAAATGTAAACACTACTTTTCGGAAACGAACATACTTTCACCATTTTTAATACCTTAAATCACTGTACAAAGTTTTACAGAAGACCCAGATTAAAAGCAGGACTGTCATGTTGCTGTACTCAAGTGATCGATTTGATTGAACGGGATAGACACACTCCCGCAAAAGTTCAAGTATCAGAAGCCAATCCAGCAATGGCCAGAGAGGGATTTCTCGTGTCATTGGCCATTGCTTCGAGAATATGCACTGAACATTGCTGGATGAGTACTAGCAATTAATGCAAGTTACTCTATGTAACAGTTATTCTCTCCTGTATAATTTGGCGTGAAAGATAGGTGGTCAAATATTCAGATACATCCTGTTTTCGATGCCCAAATAAACTAGTCGATGGAGTTCTTTATCATCAAATATTGAAGATATTAAAGCGAGAATTTCATATTTTCTAAGAAAGTCAAAAGACAATTATTTATTCGTCCGTTACTCAATGTTGTCAATTCACTATTAAACGGTCATAGGCATTATTTCCACTGTTATAAACACCGGAAATAATAACACAATTACCTCCCTTGTTTTTACCCCCCCCCACCCACATGCAATAGCTAATAACATTTTTGCCAATTTCTCAACTGGCAATTGTGAATTATAGGATTATTCTGCAACAAGGTAGGACCGAGTATAGATACCATCTATTTTAATGCCTTATTTTCATACATTTTAAAAAATATAACTTAAAATATGAAATTACCGCTTAAATTGATCAGGAACTCTTGTACCATTGTTTATATGCAAGTGCTTAAAATTTCGAATTACATGTATATTTTTCATTTGTTGATCTCTATTTGATGTGAATTTCTCATGAGCGCTTGGGCAAAGATTAATAGCCAGAATTAAACCAAAAAGTATTCCCCAGATGTTTCATACCAGGTCCATTTATACCAATACTTATAAAATCAAATCCTCAGATTTTTGCCTTTAGGAACTATTGATATGGATTGTGTTGGAGGTCGTTGAAATTTTCGATGTGAATTTAGAATGCCCTTTTCTGGTTTGCTCCACCTTACAACTACATGTGTTTGACATTTCGTAGGTTTTCCCGGTGTGACAGTCCTAGTCTTCAGAAAAGACAATGCCGCACTTCTCTGAAAAGAGTGGACATATTTTCAAGTTCGTATGAGAAATCATCATATCTAAGTTGTTTTCTTCCGAAAGAGCTTCAGAATAGTAAATCTCTGTTCTACTACATTATTGCCTGTCGTATTCTCTGCTCAACTAGGTATAGGATTGTTAAAATCGGCGTATTTTGATGAATGCCGTTCTAGATCACCAAGCATATTTGACCATAAAGGCAGCGTCGGCATGTAAAGGTCCAGCATGATATGAATAAAGGATGGACATTGGACAGTTATTTGATATCGTACCCCCTAAAAGATATTATCAACCGACAATTAAAAAGGTGAGGACTTTGATCTTAGTGTCTTATCTTCTCTGTAAAATACCCAGTCTTTTGTGTTGTATCATTCGCAGACATATATTGACTGTTTCTTTCTAGGCTAAGATCATGTTCTATAGGGAAAAGTGTAGTGCCCAATTGATTCATTTTAATGTTAATCGCGCACTATTTTCCCTAACCGTTCGCTTGATCGATTTACTTTGAAAAATAATCCCATGAAGTAAAATATGTTGAACCTCTTGTAAAGGTTGAGAATTTACTAATAGACTAGTATATTTTGAAACGAAAATTTTTGGAGCCAGTATCAAGACACCTTTTCTTCATGATTTTCATCTGATGCCTCATGCAGATGTGCATCTCTGTCTTCTTAAATCTAACGGTGTTCCACCTTCAGTAACTATCTCCCATACTCTATTAAGATACATCGAGGACAGAGAGAATGATAGCCATTCCCCAATCACTGCTGTTCTGAATTGGTTGGCATATATCTAGTCTGCCCTTCAAAATTTTCTCCCGAATTATTCAAAAAATCTGAAATCTGTGGTTGGTATTGTTTCTTAAGTAGCGCTCCAGTAATCGGAATAGTTGGCTGTCCTTTTTGTGTGTTGGGGGGATAACTCATAATACAACACCGTTTCTTAGTTTGTTTTCCTGTCAACCAACATTACCAGTGGCACCAATAAAAGCTACACATACCAATTGGCAGCATAAAAACAAAGTGTTATGTAACCAGCAATAAATGTTCATCGCATCAAGACCACTGTTATGAATCAATCATTGAATTTTAACTTTAAACTAATTTGCTAGTACAGATTTACGTAACCTCTCAGATCCAACTCCTGTTGCCGTTCCTTTCCATTATCTCCGCTTTCAATTTCATTGGTTTTTTGCCACATGAAAAAATCTCCACCTGTCACCTATCGGACGAGCTCTCGGTTCGCTTAATGGGTGTTTTATTACACCCGTTCATGTAACATTCATTACAGGTACCTGGTCCATACGCAGGTATACCTGGACACTACAGTTCGTGACTTTCCACTTGCAACAAATAATAGAGAACCCCTTCTTGTCCTTGATGGCGCTGATAGATAAAGACACAATAGGAGTTGGATTCTGTAATTCCTTTTCCGATCAACTTCTGTCATTTTCCCTTAGGTAGGAGACGTGCGGGTTTTTGATTTACATAATTTCGCGGTTTATATTTTTTATTTCGTCTTCAAGTTTCTCCAAAAGTAAAATATAAAACTGAGCAAGGGTGGTGTTGTCTATATTGAGCGAATTAACATTTCTGTCGGGTTTTGTCTAATCATAATCAAGTACATGTTGGAAAACAAAGTAGTCATGCTCATCGTCGGATATAATTAATTCATTAGTTTCGTCTCTCTCATTAGCCGGATAATGAGCATGGTTTACCTCATTTGTATCCTGGCCAAACTCACATTCGGAATTTAAAATATCGATATCAAGGTCATATCATGATTGTTTGCGTCATCGGCAATATCGCATTTAGATATTTTGCGAATCGGATTCAACTGGCAGCTCATTTGTATTAGATGTTTCCTCCACGATATGGTTGTTTTGTGGAGAATATTGGCACCATCACCTGATGAATTTAATTTGATAAATGCCTCTTCTTCTTTTGGAAGGGTGTTGTCTCATGACTTCATTCCAACAAGTATGTCCACAACGTCATTTAACTGCTGAATAAACAATGTAACCTTATTGCAATATTTATTTTTAAATCTACATGATGGGATAAGTGGGCAGATTTGACTCCATCGATGGCTATCTGCAACTAACAACCGCTCTCCCCGACATCGATAGTTTCGGCTAGTATCAGTACTTACAGGATTAGAAACCTAGAGTACTTCGTCAATTGCATGTTTGATTCTATTTAATTGTTTCAGTAAATCACAAGAAAAGGTTTCAGCTTGTAATTCGTCTTTTTCAGGATTAACAGTGATGGTATTTTTGTCCCCCGTCTTTCGAAGAAAGCAGGGCACTATTGAAATGGGTATGTATGTCTGTCCGTCACACTTTTTGGAACACAATAACTCTCTTATTAATTGAGGTAGAATGTTCAAATTTGGTGTAGCTGTATATTAAGTCAATGCCTTAATGTTCGAAGATGAGTGTATTTCTGCCATGGGTAAGCAGAGACATGGATTTTGATTGGCTGATGCTTTGGGACACGATACCTTGGTGTATAGTTTCATTACATCAATACCTTGACTTAAGTTCGATAATGAGCATGTTCTGCTCAAGGTAAACAGAGCGATCAGCTATTTGATTGGTCGAGACTTTGGAACACAATTACTCTCTTTCTACTGGAGTTGAAATGTTAAGACTTAGTGTATCTGTTTATTAGGCCAATGCCTGTTTTTTGCTCAGGGTAAAGGGGGCGATAAGCAAAGTGATTGGCCGAGACATTGGAACACAATAACTCTCCTAACTGAGCAAGAATGGCCAAATTTGATTAAGGCGTGCATTAGATGAGATAAGCAGCATGATTGGTTGACGCTTAGGGGTACGATAACTCTGGTTATAATGAAGTGAGAACGATGAAAACCAGAATATAGATTCATTATATCATTTACCTTGACTAAGTTCGATATTATAGTGAGAATTTTTTGATTAGGGTTTTCAACTGAGCTAGAATGTACAAACTTGATGTAGATGTTCATTACGTGAATGTCTTAGCTTCATAGATCAATGATTAACATTTCGAGTTGAAGCTAAGCAGAGCTTATCCATTTCAGTGGTCGATGCTTTGGGACTAGATAATCTTGATTCTATCTGATAGAGAGTGATGAAACTTAGTGTATAGGTTGATTGCTCCATACTTTTAAATAAAGATAAATGTGCGATTACTTAATTGATATGTGTCATCTATTTATTTTGGGATTTCGGTGGGGGGCATCAGCCTCACTGTTGGTTTCTTGGTCATGTAAAAATTGATATGGATTAGCGGCCCTATCCTTTCAATAAGGAAGAAACCTTTTTGTTTTCAAAACGCATCTTTTTGTGATCAGATAATGGGCCATCTTGCAGTAAAATACTACTAACATTGTTACAGCCATTATGGCCAATTTAAAAATAGTGGATGCATCCGAGAGCTTTGCCATTTTGGTGCTCACTAGAATACATGAATAATGATTCCATTCATTACTTAAGTCACAACATACCATGTTTGTAACCTTTGGGGGATTATAAACTTGCTTACAAATACAATATACATCTCATATTTTTCTCTTATATAAACGATTGCTTTCGAAAAAGCCTTCTGTTACGTTACGTTAACTTCTTTTGAGATTGATATTCTGAACTCCAGACTTCTCTTCTTTCGTCTCTATAAATGACAGTAATCCTGCTTTTCGAAATATGATTGTGCATTGAAACTGTTTTCATTTACATAATTCAAAGAAGAAATTATGAAAAAATATCTCATGCAATACAACTTGCTAATTCCATGTGGAATGGTATTGGAAACATGTATCCAAAGATCTGTGGTACATTATCATGTACGGAGTGAAAACTGCTTGTTAGATACATTTCTCTTTGGCGGGACTGGAGAGGGCTTGCAACGGGCAGCAAGAGATATTACTTTTGTCAGAAACTGAGTGAAAATTAGTTTTGATGCGCGTTTCAGACAAGTTATTTGGCCCTGAATTAGAAATAGGATTCAGACCACTTATTTAATAATGTCACTAAGCTTATAGTCAGCGTCACGGGTTCTAATTAAAATCTCAAGGCATGTCTTTTGCACTATACCTCCCGTGCTATTTTTCATGATTTTAAAATCACTTTTTTTATTGAGTAAACTTCAAAATTCGCCAAACTGCGCATCGGTTCTAATGACGTAAAAATCAATGAAATCAATTTTGGCGTAATGAAAATGTCCTGACGTAACGGGGTGCTCTCATTAGATTTGGCTCGCTGATCGTTTAGTTTTACCTGTGGCTTTTTAGCATCGCCGCGACGATCGCGACTACACTTTTGTAAGTGGTCGGGTCCATTTTGATTATGGGTAAACAGCTACATACATCCGAGTATCATACAAATAACATGTACAGACTATTTAGTAAATATATACAAATAACACAACCCACTGAAATAGTGTAGTGGTCTAAATAGCCAGCGGGTGACAGTTACCTGGGACCTTCTAAACATGTGGTCAGTGTTAGTGTCTGGAATAGTCATTTAACATTGACAACGGTGGCCTGGACGCAGTGATTAGTGTATGAATGCTTGTTGCCTGGATCTCGAAATGTTTTTCATAATACTTGATCGGTTTATTGGTTTACCATATGTCATCAAGGAGTGAGACAGATATTTTTAGAATACTGAAAAAAAGATTTGCAGGACATAATTTAGATAAATATTATTCGAGACTGGCGACCGGAAAAAGCCCATCTTTTGTTTCATATATTCGTTAATTTGTCTCCACGTGATCTGATAAATCTCCCTTTGTATAAGAAACGAATGTGCGTTTTCAATATAACGAAAGCAAACATCATGAGGGGTGATCTGAAAAGATTTTGGGGTAAATTGCCTCCAGTTCCAGGACCCTCTTTTAGCAAACCCGAGAGTGATGTCAAACCAGGCCTTGTGCAAGAGACTCGGGGGGATTGTCCATGCTGAAAGAAGACCTAATTTTACGAAGATCACCTTCGGGACTGAGTGGGTGTTGCTTCGATTTATCGAGGCCATCTTTTTTCAAGTTTCTCAGAACAGACTTAAATACATTGTTGGCAGTGTGAAACTCTTCATCTGCAAATATGTTGACTGTCCTCTCGAAGGGAGATGCTGTTTATGACTGATCTAAGACTAACAAAGATGGATTTCGAATATCTTTCCCCCTCGCTATTCCGTACTTCAGCGTAATCCGTTCCATCACCTCCCGCCACTGCTAAGGCGAGAAATGGACAGAACGGTCACCCTCCGGGACGACCCCCAATGTGATCCGGTGACGCTCCCTTCGTTCCCGGCGCTTACTCGAGGGACATCAGAGGTACCGGTCGTCCCCTGGGACCAGAAGAGAGTCCACCAGGGACGGTTGGCCTTGGGCCCTCACCCGCCTTGAATTGTTCTCAGGGACAGGTGGTGGTGGCAGAGGAATGGCCTCCGGGGGACTTCGAGTCCCCCTACCTCTTCGGGGGCTGACTTCGAGTCCCCCTACCTCTTCGGTTGCTGAACCAGGGGGGCCCAGGTCTCCTGTCTGTCCGTGGCAAACTTTCTCACTAGGTCCAAGGCGCTGGCCCCTCCAACTGCTGCCCCCCTCCCCCTCAAACTCGTCTAAGAGGGAGCTAGGAAGAGGCTCCGGTGCTGCACTTGTTCCTCCTCCCCAAGGATGGAGAGGAACGAGTATATCTTTCTCTGCCATCTGAAATAAAAACAATCATACATTATTTACAAACTCATTTTACAGAGTCCTCCCATATTTTTATCATATTATCCTTATTGGAGTCTCTTCGACTCCATTAACCAATTTCCCGGAGAACCCCATCCCATATCATTCCTCCAATGTCCGCGCCTACCCCTTACGAAAACCTTTCCCGGAATATCCTCTGATCCCCCGGAGAAAAATATCCTAGTAGTGTAGCCAGAACTCTCCAATGGGCTGGGTGTAGAGTAGATAACAAACCTTATCTCTCCACACTCCGTGTTTCGAGATAAGATTTTGGCCCATAGACTCCAACGTAGCACATCCCGTCGTGATTCACTCCCGCTGCGATTAAACAAAATTGACAATATTTTCCAACAAAACAACGATTGATTATTGTTGTTTATAATATTTCCGCCACACCCAACTACAATTAAGCATTTCATCCTACCTGAAACGGATACAAATCGTCGTATTTAAAATCGAGGCGTTAAGCCGTTACTAAGACCGCCATCTTTTTTAAACGGCATATTTTGACGGCTATCATCATGAAGGCGGGGCTTAATGTGAGGCTTTTATAACAGCCAATCAAAAAGGCAATTTTGGACCTGATAATAAATGGCAACATAGATCGTATCCGTCAGGATGTGGTAAACGGGGCGTGTACTAAAGGGACCTGTAGTGTTGGCGCATGTACAAAGTAGTGTAACTATTCAAGAATTTTGATGGCGGTGAATGTCGAACAAAAACAACGCTTCATTACTTTAAACGCGAATATGTAGAGTTAGGCGATAGTTGTGCCACTACATTGGCCTCTGTAAGTTTAATTAGTCATAATAGCATAAACTTATCTTATTTTAAAGATGTTACATGTATTAATAAAAAAATTGAGTTTGCCACGTTAAACGGAAGGCTCCCAATCATAGCTAAAAACAAACATATCAGTATTATCTCAACGTTTTTAGCTACGTTCTCGTAGCAAGGTGTAGGGAGGAATCTTTATTTGACAATTCCCTAAAAGCTCCATTTGTCGCAGGATCCACTTTACTGTCCATGGGTATCAATCTATCCAAATTTAATTTGTCCATGACTTCCCACAAAGACTCATATTTCAGAATTCACCCTAGCCAATGCACGTACAGCTAATACACGTTTACACACAATCTCCGGGCTAGGAATGGATAACCTTTCTCGGGGAATTCGAAAATATGAAGACATGAATTTTTGGAGAATTGGTTTTTGTACCCATGCCCTGGAACCACACAAAGTGGGCCTTTAACTAACCTATAGATCTGTCTACCCTCTCCCATGTCGGAAGTCTATTGGGATCTGGGATGGGAACAGAAATTTTGCCCCCTCTCGGCTTGCCTACAATATGATTCTGCCCGGTTTGATTCATTATACATTAATCTTTTCTTTGGTGTCACTCGAGAATTTCCTCTGGGGTCAAAACTTAAACACCTGTATGTCTAGGCCCTACCCTCGGAATGCCTTCGCTATTTTCTCTTACTCCCCAAGGCGCACCATACCTGGATGACACAGGACCATCTAACCCTCTCCCTTGCATTCTATTCTCAGGGCCAAAAGTAGGAGAAATCCCCGGTTGCACATTAACGGCCCTTTTACTAGCAAATACGTTTCCGGAACTTAAACACCGCAGAAGGTACCCGCCGGAAAGGATTACATGGCGACGAATTTGGTTGCATTGTTAAAGGCGACAAAAACGTAGTTGGTTCCACCCTCAAAGACATTACCGGTACTGACACTGGGCATTAAGAGATATGAGGTCAGGACCTTGTCAATTACTATTGGGCCCGTGCAATATGGACTTAATTTTTAATACACAATCCCTAATCGGATCTCTAAATCCATAATCGGATACACACGGATTCAACTACTTCGAAAATGTATATTTCGGCTTAGTTCCTATGAACCATTCAAACAGCTCATCATATCGCAAATAATCCTCCTGCGGTTTCAGCTAACCCGACAACGTACATTTTGATACTAAACTAGCTTATATAATATTTGACCTATTTTAGAATGAGCATACCCCCTCCCCCTGTTCTGGTTGTGGGAGAGAGGAGAAATGGGTTTAACGTCCACTCGACACAAACTAGGTCATTTCGGGACTAACGTGTTTTAATTTTTCCACAATTCGCTTGCGCGTAGAGGTCTTTTGCAGTTGGAGGAAACCGGAGGACCTGGAGAAAACCCACTAGGTGGGGACAGGCTACCCCACTCCTTGTTACTTACAACCTGTGATTCGAAACCATGCCAGTTGACTCAATGACAGTCTTTATGATGTAGCACATTCGCCCCCATACACACACACACTCTTTCTCTCTCTCTCGTTGCGAATAACATATAGATAAACAGGTTACTCTGGGTGATAAGGATGTATGTTATTATTCCGTTTATCTGTTACCCTAGGTCAGTGATTCTCAACCAATGTGCCGCGAAAGAAATAGGGAAAACCCACATGATCCCAATTGAGTATTCGCTGTTATCTACTGGGTTTGTAGTTGTGTTTTTCTTTATTTAGTTATTTAGTTTTTTTTTGCACAATTCAAATATTTTTTATATACATTTTGCCATGTGTTCCAAGGTGTGCCGTTGGCAAAAAAGGTTGAGAACCATTGCTCTAGGTTATCAATCAAGTGTACTTAAATTAAATCTGATTTGATTAACTAGGCAATTATTGGATCGTTTTCAGAAGACGCCAGATATATTTAAAGCGGTCGCGCGTTGGGTAAGATTGCAGGCTGTTTACATTATAGCTATTTGAATTTAAAAACACCAGAGACAAATATTTGAATTTACACACATGACAGTGTTTTAAAATAAGTATAATGCTAAATATTAAGTTTAATTTAAACCTTATCAAAAGATTATTGAATTTCAATATGAAATGGGTTGAAACCACTGAATTTTCATTAATCCTTGTGCGTATACAAGGGGTATTTTGGACCCCAACGACCATATCCTTAACGTTTGTGAGAAATTGGTTCATAATTGTCTAGCGAGAATTTTATACATTGTCAGCTAACTGATGTCGAGTACAATGCTGCAAATAGAATGGACATGAGGCAGTGGCATCATTTGATAAGAAACTACGAATATTACATTATCGGTCTTGTGCCCCCCTCCCTGCCTTTTCATTTCAACATTTTGGTGGTTATAATTACAGGTGTCTAATCTGTCCTGCAATCGGTGCTAGCTTTGCATTAGGAAGCTTTCTTACTGATGATATTGTTTTGGTTATTCTAGTAATCTAGATCTGAAAGCAAATCAAGGTACCCTACTAACCCCATCAAAAGAAGATTCTACATGGAACATGACAATTACGATATATTTAGATTTGTATGGTTTCAGAAAAATCTTATAATTCCTATCATCACTGATAATACCTGAAATATTTCGTTTTAGCCTCATTGATTATTGTTCAGTCTTGATAAGAAGCTGTAGTTTGATCGTATTTTAATAAAATTTGGTCGTATTTTAATAAAATTATTCACCCAAAAATCTATTTATATCTGGGGTCTACATTGCCCCTAGTAGCCGACAACGTTTTTCGTGGGACGTGTACGCACAAGGGTTAAGTTGTAGATATCTTGGCGTATTTCAACAACAAATACACAGCACCACATCCTTGATGATACACAACACAAAGTTAAATATACATTATGATACACAACATAGTATTAAAGATACATTATGTAGAATTTAGTTAAAGAGCTGATCTTTCGTGCTGTAATAGTTCTAAAATAGATAATTCTGAATAAATATGTAGAAAATTCCATTCAAATTACTTTATTCTGAGCCAAGTTATAACTTTGTAGTTTTGACAGGATGTATGCATCATCTGTTTATTATCGTGACTCCGGGTATTGGTATATTCGAGACTTAGCCTCGTTTCCCTATAGTTAACCTAAATCCCTAAATGACTGAACCGTTCAAATCTAGTTAGAAAATATAGCATTCTATGACATTTACGGTTGTAGCGTTAATAAATGTTTAATTATTAATTGATACAAATTTAAGTCTTAAAGAAAGGTCTGCGATAGGATAATTTAACTCTTGAATAATGTATCTTTAATATATATTATCATACAAAACGAATGGGGATTAAAATCCAACGTGACCGTACCAACCAGGATAATATTCACAAACAAGATGAGACATCCAATACACACTAGTTGATGCGGTAATACACAGATAAAAACACAACAAACAATACACACGATGTTGTAATTTGGGCGTCTTACATCTAAAGATATTGACGATGTACTGTGCTGATAGGAATGTACACCTCTTTTGGCGATATGAGAGAAATGAAATGAATTGGTGTTTAACGTCCTACTGTTTTGCTCTTCTGTCTATGGCAGACACCGAGCATGTCTATCATAGATAGAAAACCCCGGGATCTACAGTGATTGGCCCTTATGATGGAATACATGCACTATTTGGAACCCAAGACGTGTAGTATTTCAAAGAAAATATACTATTCTATATATTAAATAAAAATCGTTTTTCAATTGTTTTGTGCAAGATACATTATGTAAGACTTAAATCTACCTATTGGGTTTTTTCTATCTGGCTTCAAATGTTCTATACACATTTGACAAAACTGCCGAATACTTGCATTCAACATTTACCCATTATCGAACTATTAAAGCAACAGCGACCAGTGTTTTTTTTTTAAAAATCTAAATCATAAATAATGCATCTTAAATCTCCAATAATGCATCGTTTAATAAATTAGTCATACGAAACCATTATATTATTTTTCACACCAGTTCCAGGAGTATTTTAAAGAAATTAACAAAACAAAAATAACCAATTATCTAAATTATATTTGTACCTGGTACAAAAAGGTGATATTCAGCGTAATGTGTATATATTATCTATTTTAGTTGCTTTAATGTATTTCTTAAAACTGGCAAACCAAAATTAAACAATTATTTTACTTACTTTTCACCTTGAAATAATTATGATATCCTGTAAAATGTATATATGTTTATTAAATAGAATTTGTTTCAGTAGCTTAAGATTAAGAATTTAATACACCACTGAGACGATAAACTATTAATCCACCAGTGGTACGTTATCGGGGCTTGTCTACGATATCACCCTAGATGGAAGTGGACGTTAAACCCCAGAAACGAACGAACGAAGTTATCAGGGGTTGAATTGATTTGCATTTTCAGGTCTTTGTGCATTGTGCTAGTAAAGATTTAAGATCATCGGAATGTTAAATATATAGTGCACATGTAACATTTCTAGATGGTTTATAACATATGTATGAACATGAAATCAGAGAAGCTCGATAATTTGCATTATCTTAATCCAGATAAATAGATGTCTAAACTTGATTAGTTAATGGTTAGCCAATGATCAATATGGTTATATATGCAGTCATGAGGACCGTTGAGGACCGTCGCGCGTTTAGTAAGATTGATTCGGTGGTAGGACATAAACAGAGAGAGAAGAATGGGGTTTAACGTCCTCTCGACACAAACTAGGTCATTTCGGGACTAACATATGGGTTAATTTTATTTTAATTGCGCTTGCGCACAAGGGTATTTAGTAGTGGGGGAAAATGGAGTACTTACTTACTTTTCACCTTGAAATAATTATGATATCCTGTAAAATGTATATATGTTTATTAAATAGAATTTGTTTCAGTAGCTTAAGATTAAGAATTTAATACACCACTGAGACGATAAACTATTAATCCACCAGTGGTACGTTATCGGGGCTTGTCTACGATATCACCCTAGATGGAAGTGGACGTTAAACCCCAGAAACGAACGAACGAAGTTATCAGGGGTTGAATTGTTTTGCATTTTCAGGTCTTTGTGCATTGTGCTAGTAAAGATTTAAGATCATCGGAATGTTAAATATATAGTGCACATGTAACATTTCTAGATGGTTTATAACATATGTATGAACATGAAATCAGAGAAGCTCGATAATTTGCATTATCTTAATCCAGATAAATAGATGTCTAAACTTGATTAGTTAATGGTTAGCCAATGATCAATATGGTTATATATGCAGTCATGAGGACCGTTGAGGACCGTCGCGCGTTTAGTAAGATTGATTCGGTGGTAGGACATAAACAGAGAGAGAAGAATGGGGTTTAACGTCCTCTCGACACAAACTAGGTCATTTCGGGACTAACATATGGGTTAATTTTATTTTAATTGCGCTTGCGCACAAGGGTCTTTAGTAGTGGGGGAAAATGGAGTACTTACTTACTTTTCACCTTGAAATAATTATGATATCCTGTAAAATGTATATATGTTTATTAAATAGAATTTGTTTCAGTAGCTTAAGATTAAGAATTTAATACACCACTGAGACGATAAACTATTAATCCACCAGTGGTACGTTATCGGGGCTTGTCTACGATATCACCCTAGATGGAAGTGGACGTTAAACCCCAGAAACGAACGAACGAAGTTATCAGGGGTTGAATTGTTTTGCATTTTCAGGTCTTTGTGCATTGTGCTAGTAAAGATTTAAGATCATCGGAATGTTAAATATATAGTGCACATGTAACATTTCTAGATGGTCTATAACATATGTATGAACATGAAATCAGAGAAGCTCGATAATTTGCATTATCTTAATCCAGATAAATAGATGTCTAAACTTGATTAGTTAATTGTTAGCCAATGATCAATATGGTTATATATGCAGTCATGAGGACCGTCGCGCGTTTAGTAAGATTGATTCGGTGGTAGGACATAAACAGAGAGAGAGAGAGAAGAATGGGGTTTAACGTCCTCTCGACACAAACTAGGTCATTTCGGGACTAACATACGGGTTAATTTTATTTTAATTGCGCTTGCGCACAAGGGTCTTTAGTAGTGGGGGGAAAATGGAGTACCCCGGAAAAGCCCTACTCCTTGCTACGTACAACCGGGGATTTGAAACCACGCCAGTTGACCCAATGCTGGCAGGCCGTAAGATACAGCGCGCGCACGCTAACCATTCGACCATGCAACCCAACAGGATGTAAACAACCTTCCTTGACAGGGCCACTGTTCTATACCAATTACTAATTACACAAGGTGCGAGGGCCTAGCTAATGCGTAACTACCATATCAACAATAACGAGTGAGCATACCCTGCTTATTTTACGTCAGACATTACAACTATGACATAAACGCTTTGTCTGTTAAGCATTTCTCACCTTGCAACTAATTGCATGCTCAATTTTAGCTGACACTACTTGATTTTACTTCTCTTTTGGGGTATCCCATTAATTTATTACAAAGGTTTACTTAGGTCTGAGATCTGTGTAATGGTTTAACACCATATCACCGGGTATTTGAATGGTTATCTTCTTTTAATTGTTAATTAGCTTACTGTTATCTGTTTGCGACGAGAGAATTGTCTACACTATAACCATTGGTGGAAGTGAACGTAAACCTCCAGGAACGAAAGGACGAACCGTCTTGAGAGTGTCAAGGTGGTCGTTCACCTCTAGCCTGTGATTATGGTTTCAATCCCTGGTATGAGCGCATGTGGCTTGGGGATAGGGGTACCTTCTCGACCTCGTGGGTTTCCGGACACTCCGCCCCACCGCCACAAGAAAGAGATGATACAAATGAAAATATCTGCGATATCAGTGTTGTTGGAAGCGGACGTTAAACACTAAGAACAGAAACAACCTTTTTAAAAAGTCACATTTCAATTTAAACAAAAGTAAAATCATCGGGACCTTCTTAAGGACAAAGGACCAATCATGTCATCATCAAGGCCGTCTTGAATTAAAATGAGTACATTTTTGAATTGCCTCTTATAACATTTCATAACATTTTATCCGTGTACGCCAACAGTCGTGAAGCTTCGCATGGCTGGTGTGCATCTCATGTTTATATGTATTTACAGCGATAACTTCGTAAACAGTATTTAACAGTGAAGATATGGATTAGACTTGATTTCTTACAAAAGTAAATTGTTTACATATTCCAAACCTGCTAGTTGTGTTAGAGGCTCTTATATAGTATCTATAAATAAATTGTATAAAGCAGCTTAAAATCCAGAAAATTTACTCATTGCAACAAATACAATTTTATTGGATCTTAATTTTGTTAATTTTTATAATAAAGTTTGAAAAGAAGAGTTTTCAAGTGAAATTTTAAGATTGACATTGAGGTCACAAATTCAACTGAGAGTAAATTCCATCTCAGCGCAAACAGGACGCGCTTTGGGAAAAGGTTGTTAGTTTCTACAATGGTACACTCCTATCACCAACCGAACGAGAATGTTGGAACGCAACTGTCTTTTAGGAATATACATGTACAGTTGAAATTAATAGAGTTAGTCCATTGAAGCAACGAATCTTTAAGTTCTGTTTTCGTGCACCGGATCGTTTGGCTATAGGGAATATTTTAAGAAATGTAAAAGACCTTGATTCCGTAAAATTCTATCTAACAAACATTATGATTTATTTCCTCGTTAATTTATTGTTTCCTGGTTTCATACCAAATTTGTAAATTTACTTATTCACAGGACTATTAAATGATCTTATAACCATAAATCAGTTGTATTTAGATTCAGATTGTGATGAGTTCAAAATTACAAGGTTGCCTATAAATAAATAAAATAGACGCTACAAATAAATTGTTTGCATATTAATTAATCAATTAACTAATTAGCAAGTCTTTTTCTGTAAATTCAAATTCAACTTGATACGTGTATTTTTAGTTTTTGTATATTTATAAGTTTGCCCATAAATAAAACAAAAACATATTAAAAATAGATTATTGTAATATTTACTAACAACTTTAATAAAACTTCAATAAAACCACGACGTATCCTCTAGATGTACCCCAATCCGTTTTACAAGATTATTGTTAAAGTCGTCTTATACCTCCCCGGTTGTACGTGACAAGGAGAGGGTCGCATGTTCAACCTCGTGGGTTTCCTCCAGTTTCCTCCCACTGCTAAAGGCCCCGGCGCGCAAGCGAATTATTGAATGAAAATTGAACCATGTGTTAGTCCCGAAATGACTAAGTATGTATTGTATTAAACCCCATTTCTCTCTCTCTCGATATGCACGAATTTCGAAAGGAACCGAGATATTTGGCTTATTAACCACCACCGTGACCTCAAGCTAAAAACGTGATTTGCCTTACAATCAGGGGCCATAACCCATGGAGATACACGTCAATATCGTCAGGAACCGATATCTTTTGGAGATAATCCTATATTTCAAATAGGATAAAAATTGTGAAATGTAGAGTATGCACAAACAAATTTTGGATGTGCGGACAGAGGCTAAGACAATATACGTCCACAGGAAAATGTGGGCGTATAAAAATTGATCAAATTGTTCCATTAACCGTTACCAAGTGAAAGCCATGATGCTATTTATTTTTATTTTATTTCGTATGGTGAGCATATTATGTTAGGGGAAGCGCAGATAAAATGAGCATGTTGGAAAAGTGAGCATCCCCCTGTTTAGAACGTCCAATGAAATATTTTATTAAATTTTGTCCGTGACAGTGATCTACTTCCTATTTCTGATTGCCGGGCAAAATATCGTCAACAAAGTGTTTCACATGAGTGTTTAAAATAAGATCTTCATTATTCGTTCCATCTTATGTAAAATGTAGCTCTAAAATAACAAGTTATAACGTAACTACTACACATAATACAAGGTTTGTTATGATTTCATACGAAGGCCCTCCCTCTAAGGATTTGTAAAATCCCACGTTGTAAACTGTAATGACACAACTTCCTGCGCTGGCAAGCCTTGAACTGACCCGACACGGTATTGGTAATGTGAGCACCCACGCTGTTGCTAATTTGAGCAGGGTGCTCATTTTACATGCATGCCTGCTCAAAATAGCATCAGTGATAATGATGATTCATAGGCCTATTGATCCATGACTTTTCCTTTTATGTGACGATGATTATCATGATAATGATGATGATGATGGTGGTAACGGTGTTGATAACTCAACAAACATACATTACATTTGAAATGTAGGCCTACATGTATCCATATGCCATATCCCTCCCTCCTTTTCTCCCCTCCCCCTCCCTCCCATGTATCATGTGATATAATAGATGTAGGTCTACAATCGTTATTATAATCTTACCTAACACATATTTTATACTTTCAGGTAGCCTACGTGTCACTATGAACGCAAAATGGACACCAGACACAATGAAAAAAGCGATGCACGCTGTTAGACAATGCAATGTGTCACAAAAAAAGGCGGCTGAACAGTTTGGAGTACCCCGTCAAACACTCCGACGTCATTTAGCCGGCACCAACAAATATGCTCCACCAGGAGAAATAAAGCTTGGCCGACCGCCAGTGCTAAGATCTGACATGGAAGATGACTTGAAGGAGCATGTTTTACTTCTTGAAAGCATGCTATTTGGAGTGTCACAACAAACATTGAAGAAGTTGGCATTTCAAATCGCAACTAAAAACAATGTCGCAGGTGCAAAACAATTTAATGCAGAGAAAGCATCAGCAGGGAGGTATTGGCTCCAGAGTTTTCTTAAGCGAAACCCGGAATTATCTATTCGAACTGCCGAGGGAACAAGCATCGCCCGTGCAAGCGGGTTCAGTAAAAAAAGCGTTACCCAGTTTTTTGACATTTATATTCCCCTGACAGATCAGTTGTCTCTTACTCCTGACAAGATATATAACATGGACGAAACCTCACTCTCAACCGTTCAAAGGCCGGAGAAAGTAATAGCTAGAAAGGGAAAGTCACAGGTAGGCGCAATTACAAGCGCAGAGAGAGGCACCAGTGTAACCTGCGTGTCTTGCATGAATGCTGCTGGAAGTTATGTTCCACCTATGCTAATTTTTAAGCGCAAACGTATGGTGGAACAGTTGAAAAAAGGGGCTCCCTGCGGTACCTGTTTCGAAGTACAGGATAAAGGCTGGATGGACACAACTGTGTTTTACAAGTGGCTTCAACACTTCATCAAGAATGTAAAACCTTCTATTGACAATCCGCTGCTTCTAATCCTAGATGGCCATTCCTCCCATGTGAGTAATTTAGAGGCTGTTAATTTAGCTCGTGACTCTGGCGTAATCATGATTTCTCTACCGCCCCACTGCACACACAGAATGCAACCATTGGACATCGGCTACTTCAAGCCGTTTAAAACGTATTACCATAGGGCAGTGGACAATTGGATGAGAACACATCCTGGACGCTGCGTAAGTGTCTACGAAGTAGCAGCACTTTTGAATGAAGCATTCGAAAAGTCTTCAGTAGTTGGACATGCTGTGCACGCATTTGAAAAGGCAGGTCTGTGGCCACCAAATAGACATGTCTTCACTGAAGAAGACTTCATAGCCACATCGATAGCAATTGCATCACAGACTAGTGAACCATCTGCGCCACAAACACAAGAACCAACTGTAATGGCACTTACCATTGATTCTATTTCAATTGTACCGCAAACAGCTGAAAGCATTACAACTGCACCACAAACCAGTGAATCAATTGCAATAGATCCGCCATCAGACACATCTGTCGAACCATTAAATATCATGGAGTCTTCACTACTTGTTCTTCCGGAAACATCTGTCGAACCATCAAACATCATTGAATCTTCACCACTGGGCTTGCAAGAATCATCTGTCGAACCATCAAATATCATGGGGTCTTCAAGACTAGTTCTTCAAGAAATATCTATCGAACCATCAAACATCATTGAATCTTCAACACTAGGCTTGCCAGAATCATTCGTGGAACCATCAAACATCGCTGAATCTTCACCACTAGGCCTACCGAAAACATCTGGAACTGCGCAATCAGTCAGTGAATCTATTTCTAAACAAAGAGTAATTAATATTCCTGGAGATGGAAAATGTTTTTTCCGCTCAACAGTTATTGCCACCACCACCAAACTGCAAACAGCTGAGCGTGATGCTCAAGGTGTCCCCAATTCTCCACTCTTGCAGCTTTTGGAGGAGGCTGAAACAGAGAAGTTGAGGTCGTCGTTGATTGTGTTTATGTCAAACAAAATTGAATCATACTCTAATTTAAGTACTGATGTCTTAAACGCTGATCTTCCTCCTCAGTTCCACTGTGAAACTGTCATGGATAGGATAATGCTAGCTGCGAAAGCTGACTCATGTGTGGGAGAGTTGGAAATAATCGCAACAGCTGAGATGACTAACAAAACGATCATGGTTGTGAATAAAAAATATGAAGTTATTCGTGTGTACAACAACGTGCCTGACCGTCTACGACAAGATCTCATCATTTTGATGTTCATGAATCTTTCTGATACCACTGGACATTTTGAACCAGTTGTTGTGACAGTGGAAACGTCAAATCCACTCACCCCCACCCCCTCTATTGAAAACACCTGTGTCAGAATGTTCAGTGACGAAAACAAGTCATTAGTTAGGGCAAAGGAAATATTGCCTATCCCCAGAAAATCGCCCAAAGTAGCAACAAGAAAGCGGCGCTGCCAAATCGCCACAGTTTTAACCGCAAGCCCGCACAAGAAACACCTTGAGGGCAAAGCCATGACGAAAAAGGCGCCTAAACAAAGAAAACAAAAACCTAAAAATGTAGGCCTATCATCAAAACCAGCAGAAGACTGGTCGTGCATGATCTGTGGAGAGAACATTAAAGAGTCGATGACTCAGTGTATTGGTTGTGGAAGGTGGACGCATGACATGTGCACAAATCAAGCAAATCTAAATCACTACATTTGTGATTTATGTGTCTAATCACATGCTGGTTTACAATTTCTAAAATCAGATAATTTGGTACGATACCGTATTTGTTTTTCTTTTTTATATATGTACACTTTCATTCCCTCAAAATTATGTGTTTTATACTTTCTAAACAAGAATTGTTATGTTAAGTTTATTTAATTTAATGTTCCATAGCTCTGTTTATAGGCTACTATATGACCTTTGGGCTTGTGTTAAACTAATTTGACTTTTTTCTTTTGATTAGAACTGTTTGTAATTCGAGCATACAACTGCAGTAAATATGAGCACCCATGCTCAAATTCCATACACGGTATGCTCAATTTAACAACACGTGATGCTAATTTGAGCATATTTATGAATTTATATTTTCCCACAATTTGATATCTCAATGTTAATATTGGAGAATAAAATTTCTGGAATGTATAGTATATGTTGGTTTTCGTTTTCTGTGTGATTTAAAATACTATTGACCTAGTAGGATGATAAATATTCAAGTACTCTGTTAATGTGCTCAAATTACCTGCGCTTCCCCTACTAGTATTCACAAATCTACAACCGGCGTGTTTTGATAGGTAATTTCTGTCCAGCCTTGTAGCTTTTCTCCGGGTACTCCGGTTTCATCCCACTGCTAAAGACCCCTACGCGCTAGCGAATGATTGAAAGAAAATTAAAACCATGTTAGTCCCAAAATGACCTAGTTTGTGTCGAGCGTACGTTAAACCCCATTTCTCTCTGAAACTTCAACTCTCCGACATATCTATAACAAAACGATTCTGACTGACCAGCAATAACGTCTGTATAAGGGATGTAACTGCGATATATCGCCAGATGGCACTTCGCGTGAACTCCAAAATGTATTTGAGATCTGCCAAGGGTGAAGAGAAGGAAAGTAAATCGTAAGCCTTGGCTATCGATGATGTTACTACAGTGAAACAAAGACAATCTAAAATAGATTAATAACATAATGTGGAGAGAGAAAGAGAGAGAAATGGGGTTTAAGGTCCACTCAACACAAACTAGGTCATTTCGGGACTAACATATGGTTTAATTTTATTTCAATAATTCGCTTGCGCGTAAGGGTCTTTAGCAGTGGGAGGAAACCGGAGTGCCCGGAGGAAACCCACGAGGTTGAGAAGGCACCCCTATCTCCATGCCACATACGATCACGTCAGGGCTCGAAACCACAGCCGCAAGCCAGAGGTGACTGGCCAGCTAGAGGTCGAAGCGCGGCACTCTAGTCCACTAGGCCATCCCAACCCCCCAACATAATGTGGAGTCAATAAGTTTATTATTTCGTACTTTACCAGCTGAGATAATAAAATCCCCTCTAATCAACTTTTAATTTCGTTTTTCAAACTCACGAGTCTGATTACTATAGAAGCTATTTTTTCACTTTCCTATCGTGGTTGGTTGGCCGAATAGTTTAACGGATGAGATCATAAGGTCTGTCGTTTAATCAAGTGGCGTAGTTTCGATTCCACGCTTGTACCAGATATATATAACAAAAGGGGGGTTTAATGTCCAGTCGACAAAACTAGGTTATTCTGGGACTAATGTGGTTCCATTTTATTTCAATAATTCGCTTGCTTGTAGGGAATCTTTGGTTGTGTGTGGGGGGGGCTGAAGAAAATCCACGAGGCTGGAAAGACAACCCTACTCCTTGTCACGTACAAACTAGGAATGAATGGACACGTGAGTTACCCAATGCTGGGACTAATGTGGTTCCATTTTATTTCAATAATTCGCTCGCTTGTAGGGAGTCTTTGGTTGTGTGTAAAGGCGGGGGGGGGGGGCTGAACATCTGTCTTGAACATCACCTGTTTTATCTGGATTTTATTAGTGGTGCAGGACGCATCTAATCGATGCCGTTGCCTTGTACGTAAAGAACTCCTGACAATTGGAAACTGACAGTAAACGATTATAAGTGTAGTGATAGGACGAAAGGGAAACATTTGACGATTGGAAATCGACGAAGAAAAGGTGGAAACACTTCTGAGGGCAAGGTTTCCGTCATATCACACTACCCGTCCCCGGATGTCTATTCTGTAAATGCATTGTTTTGCCAATCAAACTTAACAGTATTTAATCTTTTAGAGGCATTTAGCGATCGAGAAAACACATTAACAGAACACAGTTTTTATGGGATACAAGCTTAATAACGATAAGAGGATACTTGTGGAAACGTCGTGCTTATAGAATAAAACTAGTGATTGTATCCCATAAAAACTGTGTTCTGTTAACAGGATTTACCGCATGACATGGGCCTACATACTAAGTCAAGACCGGTGATCCCGAGGACGTTTGTCACACCTTTTTGTTAAAAAAAATGAACATTGCAAATTGGGTGAAATTTTATTTTTTTATTGTCTATGACAATATAGTTAGATTACGAGTAACAAACAAAGTGAACACATGTTTATAGCATTTAGACCATTTAGTGTTTTTTAATAGACATGGCAGTGTGCACAACATGTACCCTGTTTATTCACACTTCGGTAAAATATACTCTACCTACTTTACGACATTTTTTTTACAAAAATGGAAATCGACATTTACACTAATTGGTAAGATTTAAATGTATTTCCTGGGCACTAGAGCTTTGAAATACTTATGCAGGGAAAATCTATTTGTTACTGAGTTGGGGTCATTTTACAATCTTCAAAATTTACCTAACTGGATATTCACTAAAAGATTTACAGGATAACGTGAAAACCACTGACTTCACCAGACAACACCAATGGCAATATAAGTAATACATTCCAAAAAAATACTTAAATTTTTAAAACAGTCCACGAATGTATGCATTTCCAAAATACTGCAATAAGCATTGTCAATTTATACTGGCGTCTTAAAATATCATACGAAAAAAAGGGTAAATGAAACTATTAAATTTATGTACATGTATGAATATATATATACTGTAATTATATGCTGAAGTATGTTGATTAATAAGAAGACGAATTAATAGAAGCGTTTGGTTTGTCTTTGAACACGTACGTTTTGAAATGTGTGTATCTAGCGTAAATCTTTTTGACTCAGCAATACGTTCGGATAAGTTTCAATATCCGATTGCTACGACTGACGATATGTGATAAGACCTGATGGGATCATCACGATAACTCCAAATCGTGATGCTGGAAGCCTAGCATTGACTATCGTCTGTGCAGTCGCATAACTTGCAGTCTAGATGCTAACAATAAAATTATTAATCAAATCCATAAGTAGTAATCACGATCAATTAGTATTTTATTTTCAATTTTATGTATGTGTATGTATATTTGTGTATATCCAATTATAACATTGTACAATAGAGTGCGCAAGTCTGATTTGGAGGGTTTCTTAATTAACTTAAATGACAAGAAAACAGTTGTTTTAATTATAAATAAAACCATTTGAAGTACACGTGACAAAAGAGCAATAGAAGCATATCTCAAAACTAGATAAACAAGAACTAATTATAAATTAACAACAAAACACATACTTATGGAAAAAAGCTACTATGTATTTTAGGCGTTTTTTCTTAAAGTATTCTCTCAAAGCTAATACGTTGAGAGAATACTCTACGAAACGATGCCTAAAATACACAGTAACTGTTTTCCATAAGTATGTGTTTTGTTGTTACTCTACTCAGTTACTAAATGCCATTTAAAGATAATTACAAATTGGTGGTTAAAACGATGTAGTATTGAAATGGTTTAAGAAATGAAATGACATGGGGTTTAACGTCCTACTTTTCTTCTCCGAACAGGGCTAATGAAGGCTTGAACTGGTTTAAGAGCAATAAACTATAACACATACGTAATATATGGAAGAACAATTTTTGATTTATTTAGAAGAGTGTTCTCTCAACGTTTTCAATCCAGACGTCTCCAGAATAAATCAGTAATTTTGTTTTCTATAATTATGTGTTGTAGTTTATTCGTACCCATGTTATGATATCAATATAAGATTGTGTGTGTGTTTGTCACGTATACATTAATATTATGTCAGAAAAATCCATTAGAAGTCCATAACATGTATACGTAAATTAAAGGAAGTACGTTCATTCTAGATAATTATATTAGTGCTGACATAATTCATACGTATGAAACATGTCAGCAATGAAATAATTATCTAGAATGGATGCATTTAGTTTTATTTTAGGGAGAGGGGTTTAACCTAGTTTAAGCCTGCTCCCCAATCCCATTCGGGCATTGTAAATGAAATTCCGTTTAAAACTTTTTTTATTGGTAACTTTTTTATAACTTTTTACGTGACTGGTAGCGTTTTTCAGATCCTACCATTTATTTATTTTAAAACACGCGCAAACTACGATTAAAGTGATCAAATATAATTGGCGTTATACTGTAGTCAAAATATAATTCTACAGGAAACATAGTGCTCAGACACCGTCCGCCGTCTTCAGTGACCGTGACAGGTTCAGTAGACGACAGCATGGTTATAACAACAGATCAACAGTTTCAGCGTTAAACAGGTTAAGGGGGTGAAGATTAGTATATTGTCTTTAATACACGTATAATGATTACTTATCATCACTTAACACTGACGCTAATCACATTCATCAGGTAGATTAACACAATACTAGTCCATTACTACAAGACGGTTAACGTAACTGACCATTCAATACACTTGATAATCGAAACTCAGTATTACAGTTTTCGGTTGGTTAATTAGTTTGGCAGACTCTTTTCATCGTCCACGCGAACGACTCGAGCTTTCACTCAGTTGTATAAACTACGTCACAGGTATATATATTCGAATCGTGAACAGTTTTCACCAGAACAACTCAAAGCTTCAACAAAGCAGTCAACAAGTTTTGTCATTTCAAAGTGTAAACAAGTATTGACAACTGAAAGTTCAGCATACATCACGAAGTTTGACAGTTGGGACTATTTTTTGCATTTTAACAGGTAAGATTAAGGAATGTTGTGCATGTTAAACAATAGATTGAACATGCTACAGATGATCGTGGACCGACTCACTGAAACTAATGGTCACCAACAACCAGCATGACAGATTTGGTTTGAGATGTTTAAAAACACAAAGTTTGTTAAAGATAATATTTCATTACGCCAACAAAAAATAAATTTGGACATGCATGTACTAGATTGGACAAAATATATTAAAACTTACAAAATACCTTTCCATATCCAGAAATTGTATAAATATAATAGTGCAGTTTACTTAGAGTTTGTGAGATGTAACAAATATACATCTAATATACATAATAAGAAACATACAAGAAATAAAATGTTTAGCTTTACAAAGAATGAGTAAAGTTCCCCCAGTTTGTTGACCGATATCGGCTATTGATATTCGCTGTCTCTGGATTCCCTTCTCCATTTTCGTTGTAAACCCTGTTCATTTATACTACTACGTTAGTGCTATATGGTCCGGGTAACCGCACCCTAGTAGCCCCCACCCCCCCGCGCATCGAACTAGAGACATAACAAATATGAGCATACTTTTCTTCATGTACGACACCAACCGCTTACACAACGAGACCAACAACCAGAGTACAGTTACAATTATAATACAAAGTAATAGTGATAAGATTAATTTTATTATTGTCTGTTATTTTCAGTACAAACTAACACGAGTGCAATCATGTTTGGTTGGATCAAGAAACGCTGCAGACGACGATCTCTACCCCCAAGTATTAAACAGTTACAGGAAGAAGAGGCAAATCGTACCCGAGCGTCCGAGAATGTGTATTTTAACTTTGATGAAGACCAAGATGATCACGTCTACGAGGAAGTGTGTACGGATACCTATAGCCGCGCAAATGAACAGCGAGTATATGAGAATATAGTACCACATCCAGATGAAACAGTGTGTCCACTTTGTCGTTCCATACGTTTGTCTTCCTCGCCTTGTGAATGTACAAACGTATATGAAGAACCTTGCATAAGTTCACATTCTAATGATTGTGTTATACCGTCAGTTGAAAACGAGTATGATATGCCGATGACGCCCACAAATAGACGAACGCCAACACAAAAGAAGCCAATCAATGGAGTTAATAGATACACACTGGCTACGTCCCTAGATGTGGTATATGAACTCGCTACCTGTCCTTTTAAAGTTCCTAAACCAATCAAAAAACGACCAGTTAACCGAAGTGTATCAGATGCTGGATCCAGCAGACCCCTTCCACAGATACCCATTCACGGAAGACAACGGACATTTACGGAAACAACCGAGAGTGTGTACGATGATGACAGTAGCGGCTTTTATGAAAGTATTGGTTCTGATTGTGAAAGCGGAAGTGACGGTAATGGTTATTCTAACATAGCTAGCTCAAATGAAGATTTCCATGGTTTTATTCACGAGGATATAGTTTATGAAGAATTTGACTTTAAACCAGACGTCTCGCCACCCGAACCTTCACGGCGATACAGTCTGGGTTCGGCCACGCCGGGAAATACATTCTACAAACTCCATAAAAGGGACACAACTCTCAGTCACGGCGATCACTTACATAAAGTGACCATGCGTGAGAACAGTAGGAGGAATGGTCCTTTATTTCGCTCTTTTAGGGTTCGATCGCTTTTCAAGCAGAACTAAATTGGCGTCCACGGCTAACACCCGGACCACTTTACTTGAACTGATATGTACCTTTATTGTTTGAGACGTTTGTGTATATTGTCATTTACGTAGGTTTGTCTCGTGTTTGTTTTATGTGTGGTGCGGTATTCCTGCGCTTACTATATTATAGACTTATAAAAACAAACATTAAACGCCAACCACACATGATGTGTATCTTTTCTAAGTTATCATATAATATAATTGATATTATGGATGTATTATTTATTTAAAAATAATTTATCTAATATTATGTAAAGCTGTTGGAAAATTGAATATTATTTATCAATAATTGCATCTTCTGTTGTGTTTTTCTTTCAATGTTCCAAATCATTCTGAATAATCTCTTAAAGCAAATGTAAGTCATACATATTTCCTTTTCGAATGAAGGCCCATATCTTGCACACGCTGATGATGGTTACAGTAGTAAATCCACCTTCCCGATAATAATTATAATCTTACCCTGGATGATGTTAGCCACTGGTAACCATCCCAAGACATGATTTAGTTGCATGTACAGGTTAGGTCTAGCCGATCATATTATTACCACATGACGAACATGAAATGGGTTTTAACGCCCTACTGGTTTAGCCCGACCGGGCTAATGAAGACGAGCATACTTCAAGCAGTGTGCATCGAGGGAAATTTTGTTCGGATAGCGGCGCTACGACCTATCGAATTCCAACTGCAAATGTTCTTTAAGTGCACGCCAATGTGTACACTGACTCCCGATTTTGCGTACCATCCGAACGACTAGACAGTTGTCCTAGCCTTATAAGAACTCGGGCTACTTAACTTGCCATTAAAGTAGCCAAGTCTCTAACTCAGTACCATCCTTTAACTTCCCTGTTGAAATCAATTCGATGTTTCCTGTTGCAGGACGGCGAGCCAGTCAACAAACATCGTCTAGTCCTTCCCATGCACACATTTGCGTACAAATCTGCAATAAACCGTGACAGTTGGTATTGAAAAAGATCAGGTCGTAGACACATTTTCAGTCGTCTCGGCGCAAAAAATTAGGACTTTAATCCCCTTTCAATTTCTAACGGCCTTCTTCATTAGTCCAGTGGGGCCACGGTGGTCAAGTGGGTCAGACACTGGCTCGCTGACCCTGATGTTGTGGGTTCGCTCCCGTTGTTGTCGGATAAAGTTCACCAAGCACTTAAAAAAATAAAGATTCTATCATCAGCGAGTTTGAATTTCGCATTAATATCTCTGGCTCAGAAACAAAACATTTTGATTTGGTTTTTTATTTGTTTTTTTTTTAATTTTTTGCCAGAAAGCTTGGGTTATTAGTTTGTTGTGGTTTCATCTGCATCATAATGTTGAAACTAACTCCAGTCGTTAAATAACCCGGTACCAAAATGATGTCATCAATTGTTGACTCATTGACTCAATTCTAGCCAATTTTCCTCCAACAAAATATTAAGCATTTCCTGGAAACGTAGAAAAGGGTAGTTTTTGGCACCAGTAGAATTGTACATTAGGTTTTCTTAAAATTTCCTGGAGTCGGTTGCTCAAAACTAAGAAATTTGAACGACCCCTTTTGTTAACTAATAACGGATCGTTATCTAGGTAAACGTGTCGTTTGTTAACCGTCCGTTAAATGTCTGTAGCTGGAAAGTCAATTTCATGATCTGTCAGCTAACGGATTGATTAAAGTTAATCCAAGAAAAGACTGTTTGTTGTTCATTGGCTAAAATTTTAAGTTCAATGTACATGTACACGTATAACAACTTCATAAAAGTTAGTATTAACAAGAAACTGATGACAGCGGGACAACTGTGCAGTCTGTTCACAAAACTTGATTAAAGACCAGAAGATAATTTACTACAGAAAACACTATAGAATACTTTATTTTATTCTTTAGAATTTTTTGGCATGCATCTGTAGGAAAAATTATGGCATTTGGACTACAGACCCCCAAAATTCTGCAGAATACTATAGAAATTCATCCTATAGAAAATGGAATAGCCCCCGCATCACCCAACCCTCTAGAGTGTTCTATATAAAATTACACTGGTCATGCTACAGCTCACTAATGTCACCATTAAACAGAGAACGGAGCCAAACACCTCCTTTAACTATAACGGCAAGATAAGTACACGTTAAAGTTAACGGGGCTTCCTGTAACAATATTTCTCTCCGTCAAAGTTCACGACCCGTTAACTCCATGTTAACGGATCGTTAAAAGTTAACAACTTTGAGCAACCGGCCTTTGATCTATCTTTAAGGCTTGTTTAATGTCATCTTCTATTGAACCAATAGGATAGTTTTGATTTATAAGGAATTGTCTCAATTCTTGTAATCTTAATAGATTTTTTTCTTATCATATGATTTGATTGTACAATTCTCCTGGCAAGATTAAATATGATGTTTCTTTTTGTATGAGAAGGGTGACATGCATTGAAATCTAAATATTGGTGCGTGTCAATAATTTTATAATATAAATTCGCTGTCACCATTTGCAGATAATGTTATCATTACATCCAAAATGTTAATTGATTTGAAAGTTTTGTTCTATAATAAAATTTAAACTTTCATTTAATGAGTTGAGCATGAGATGTAACTCATTTAATAAAAATTATCATTGACAAATATCATAAAACAATCACCTATGAAACGTGTCCATGAATGTTCAATCAGTAACTTTTATTCTTATCCGAAACGTTCTCTAATATTGGTGTACCAAATTTCTTCAAGGTAGGATAGCGTTAAAGTCGCGTATGATTGGCCTTTTCTTGCTGTACTTAGTATTTAACGCCCGCTTCCACCGAAGGTCATATCGCAGACAAATTGTCTTATTTTCTTTTTTTAATGATGTTAGCGCATGCGCGGGGGTCTATGCTGTGGGAGGAAACCGGAGTGAATATTCAACTTGGATTTTCGCCCCAAGCCTTTTCCTGATTTAAGTACCGGTAGCTGCGTAATTACTGACCAAAGTATTAACCTGGCACCATGCTTAAAACAATCTGATATGTCTTTTCGTTTGTTTATACTGCGCGTGGCCTCAACTACATATAGATCGCGTCAGGGGTCATGCGACTGGATTTTGACCCTATGGTGTCAGATATTTGCTTATCCAATCAGCGTTGATGTTTCTAGTGGAATAGCACGATCCCTTGCACCAAACGACACTAACTCGTAACAAACCAATTCGTATGCTTTGCCCTCATATTAACCCGAAAGAGCGTTATATACTAACTCTTCCAGATCCTAGTGGTGTATTGACAAGTAAAACGAAATTTTGAACTACATGTATATAAAAAGAAACGAAATAGGATCTGTGGTTTAATCAGCAGGGAAAATACAACACCCTGTGAAATACAGCAGGAAAAAACAAAATCCTGTGAATTAATTACAACAACACGTTTCTTTACATACAAATAAATTTATTTGATGATCAAAATAAATATTCATTCAATAACATTATTTTACAAATAATATTTATTTAACAACAATACATGTTCATTTTATATTAAATATCAGCACTAATATAAGTATGCAAACGTTAATTAGTAAGCAACTCAAAATACAAATATTGTTACACATTGACAATAATAAGTATTTATTTAGTATACAAAAACATCAATAAGCACTTTAAGATGATGGGTTACATTTCATTCACTTTGTCTTTTAGATTTAAACAGTTGTACACTTTAAATTACTGACAGGTATCTCTTCATAAAAATCAGAATCTGACTCCATGGTTTCGTAATATCCACTGCTATCATCATCGGAAATGACGTCATCTTTTACTCTTTTTAAGACTGGAACAGCTGGCAATGGGCGATCTTGGATATCCGAGGTACTTCTGATGATCGTGTGTCTTCTTTTAGCCATCAGATCGTAAACAAGACTCGTGCTGTGTCTGACGATTTCGTGGCCTTGTAATGTTCGACGACTTCGTTGAATTCGGGACAATGGTGTGTTAGAGACGGGGCTGTTAAGTGGGCTATTCATTGTTAAATCGAGATCAGAGGTTACACAATCGCATGGTTTCCCTTGACAACCCCTACAAATCGAGCAAATAGCAATGTTGGTTCTCTTAAGCCATACCTCATCTTCAAAATCTTTCTGTAGTTTGCTGGTTTGAGAATTCAATTCTGTAGTCATGTTTCGTAGTGCACGATTAATGATGACGTCATCAATGTCTTCATAGATGTGATAGTCGGATTCATCTTCCAGTGTAAAGTAAAGGTTATCAGGGGAGGGAACTCGTGATTCAACACATGATGTCTGTTCAGATTTAAGTCTTTTTTCATTAGGAAAATCAGATGGTGCCGATCGCCTCCTGCATCGTTTCTTCAACCAACTAAACATCTGGAAGATAAAAGCAATAATTTAAGAATTTCATTGATTTAAATTTATCATATAAAGCACAAAGGAAATTATCAGTTACGAAAACTGTTTCTCCTGTCTTCAACAAACCATCCGCCATTTAAGCTATATGAGCCACCAGTTTGGTCTTAGGATCCAATGGCTGTGTCACTATGGAATTGCTTCTCCAGTTTGTGTCACACGTAAGCTAAGGGACATAACTCTTGCATAACTAAACTTGCATTCGGACACTTGGTATCTTTATTTATTGATTTAACTGCACATTCGAGTTTTCTGATAGAAAATCACTAATAAACTGAACATTTAAATTAAGATATATTGTATAAATGGTATTACACATTAGATATTTGAAGCATATCGTATATATCAGACGCGAGATACAATGTCGTTAATATAGTAGAAAAATATGCGATAACTTTTATAATTACTTATGGATATAAATCAATTTCAAGATGAAATAAAAACTCACCTTTACACTTATTTTTAATAATTTCGGAAATGCGAAGTGTTCAAGTGATTATCTCAAATTGGTTATCTTGTTGATGATTGTTCATGAAGAGACAGGTAGAATTGTTGATGATAAGTGTTCACGTCTCAAAATATATATATACCTACGATATGTCATCTTTAACTTGTGGTTGAATTCCTTCTCTGACATCTACAATGAAAACAATTAATTCTATCAGTGATTGAATCAATCAATCTTTAATTTAACTCAATCAGTCAATCATTAAACTTCTGTCACTTTCTAATCATTACAAAATAACATTTTGATATATCACTGATTGCTAATCAAAACATGTAATATTTCATCCTTAATTGTAATGTAAAAAATCACGATCTTAATTAATCCAACCAACAATTCTATTTTCGCACATGTTAGTAAATTCGGTAGAAACGAATCGAGACTTTATAAATAATTCAAAATAAATCCAATACTGTAATAATTTCTTTCTCGCTACGAGAATTGCAATTGACTGGTATATTTAAACGCAGTTTTTTATTGTGCTGTATTTGTTTACGGAAATTTTTGATTGTTTATGGAAATGGTGTTAATTGAAATTATTTATTTAAATTCATTTGTGTTTATTAAAATTCATTTGTGTCTATTGAAATTGTGTATTGAAATTGTGTATTGAAAGATGTTTAGTTGTGTATATTGTCGTTTGTGTTTGATATTATCTTGAAATTGTTTATTGATTTAATTTGTGTTTCAAATGTAGCAATATACATAGATATTTATTTATTTATTATAATGTAATTATAATATAATATTTAATTAATATAGTGCCGACAATTCAACTCAACGAGCAGCTCTCGGACGAATTACATAAGTTCAACTAATATAAAATTACAAACATCACAAGACATAAACAAAAAACAGGGAACATTATTTTCTACACACGATTTGACTACGAATGGTTCGATTTGATTTTCAAATAATATAACATTATAAATATTTGGTTTATTTATTGATTTATTTACGAATAATTTAAAATAAGTTTCAAATCCTGATGATTCAATTTGGTGATTGGGAAGATAATCCATTTACAACCAATCATATAAATCAGTGTGTTGTGATGACAGCGCGAGTAAAACCTTTCCCAATATGGCGACAGGAGTGAAAGATGACAGGAAATAAGAATACTTATTTAAAATCTACAATAATCTGATATAGTCATCATTATATTGATATTTACTATCAGCTCGATCATAAAATATCCTTAGTTAATGTAGAGCGTATCGAACATTTTATCAACAGGTAAGTTGTTTAATCTGATTATTGGGAAACATTTTACAAGAAATCGTGGATGAGGATGGATTGCAAAAAAAACCACCAACATACGACAATATAGTATGTTTACCATATCTAAAAACAAATAAGTTAGTGAATACTACATACATGGTTAATGGTTAACGAAACACTTACGTTAGTGACTATTAACAGATACATGTTATCAAGTTTATTACACCACTATGAAATGAAATGGAGTTTAACGTCTTACTATTCTGCTCCTAACTGGGGTATAGAAGACGAGCATACGCCATACTTTGTGCTGCGATGGAAATTTTGCCCGGACAGCGGCGCTACGGCCTACTCTTATATCGAATTCCAACTAAAGGGATTTTTCACGTGCTCGCGAATGTGTACACGGGACCTCGGTTTGTTCGTCCCACCCGAACAACTAGACAGCTGTACTTGTCAGGTCCTTCGTCCTGCACCACTGACAAAGAGGAATCATGCCTACACCACAATGAATTTGGGGACTTTTAACTTAGATCAACACAAAACCGTAACTGAGAGTTTTTTTGTTTATTCATCAAAATAATATCTCAGTGATTTATTTAGTCCTTTGAACTACACAAGTTGTATAGTTGCATCTTGAAGACGAACTTTTGGTCAGTTTAATTATTTTCCTTGGCAGATCATGATGTATTCGTTTAGTTACTGTATACTGAGTCGAGTTATTCCTGGCCTGGCAGAATCCCACTTGCAATAGGTGCAGGGCGTAGGCTCTGACAATGTACACCACCTACAGGCCTAATTCCTCTTGCAATTGGCTCAGGGCGTAAGTCCCAACAAGATATACCCCCTAGTCTTTCGAATGGTAAAAAAAAAAAATATTCGGAGTGCACATAACAAACACAAACGATTGGCGTAAACTCTGGTGTACGAGGTTTTTGACATTTCCGACAAAAGTTACTCGTATAGTGAACGAATGATAAATAAACCTAACACTTACAAACGCTGTAAATTCTGTTCGTAATTGTAACTACTTTTGTTACCAGTTGTAAACTATATTTCCAAGAACACTAAACGTTGAATTTTAAACGATTATCTATACGGTTACTTTTAACTTTTACAGATTGCCCACCATGTTGTCATGGTTCAAGAAAAGATGGAAACGAAAACCAGCCGTTTCCACAAACTCAAACAGTGAACGGCAGTCAACAGATTCCGGGAGAGACGTAACTCGACCATTTTATTTTGAGCTAGAGGATGTATTCATTGATATGCCCCACTTTTATGAAGTAATTCCGGCCAGAATCGAAAAGCCATCTCTTCAAGTTATCCCACTTTCTCAAGAGTTCAGAAAAGAGTCACCCAGCTTCGAGGTCTGTTCAAGCTGTCGTAAAGCGTGCAGTCTAGATAATCTTTTGACACATGATCATTCTGAACCACCGATTCCCTTTTATCAAAATACTTGTACAGCCTTATCACCAATAGCCACCAGTATGCATGATTATGACGCAACACATCGGAGGCATTGTCCTGATCACGTGTATGCAGTTTTAACCAGTGAGAAATCGCGACTTATCTTCAGACGTGACACGCACATAAGACGACGCCCACTACCAGAACCCCCACTTAAGCAGTTAGGAGACACAGATGTAAGCGACTGTGAAAGTGAAAGTAGTGGATTTTACGAGACAATTGACTCGGATGTTGATGCGTCTTTTATTGGACCATGGATGTCAGAATCCATACTGGTGTGAATGGAAAACATGGGGCTTGAAATCTTACTTGTTGGAACCGTGACGGCTGAAAAAAGTCATGCCGTTTGCCATGACGTAATTTGGCCCGGGCAGTGGAGCTAGGGTGTTGTCACGTGGTGTACAAAATCTTTAGATAATCCGATACTGGTGCAATCCATTTTGTAATCGAACAGAACAGAAAGCTTAGATAAAAGCGAGGTTGACATAAATTAGGTCATTTTCGAACAAACATATGTTACAACTTTATTTCTATAAGTTTCTAGCGCGTAGGGGTCGTTAGCAGCGGGAGGAAACCGAAGGACCCGGAGACAACCCACAAGGCTGGACAAGCGATCCTACTCTTTGTCACGTACAAGCGGAGGAATCGAGACCTCACTACTTGGCATTTAGATGAAACCCAGCAAGCCTCCGTTTAGGGCTTTACCGTTCGCCCCATCTTTTAGCACAGAACAAATGTATAGTCAAAATTAGTGCGTTTATTTCTCTTTATGGTTATTTCTGGAAATGTAAAGTTATTAATCACATATCTTGTTATTGTAATTAATGTTATTGATATTGTTGAATAAATCTTTTGTTGAATAAATCTTTTGCTAAATTGAGTAGTCAGTACTTTATCTGCATAGCCCGAGACAGGTTGTTCAATAAATGGGATTTAGCGTCCTGCACGGACATGGCTATACACCCGGGTGGTGCAGAACGGTATAGAACGTTATACATTCCATGTTATTCATTCCTGGTAAGTTGACGAGTCACAGAATCCACTGCATTGTTAACGAACAGGTCAGTTAGGTTTATTGTTTTCAACTTGGGACAGCATAGAACAGATCCACCAGACCATTCAAGTATGTTAAACACGGGAAAGACGCAAATCTAGATTAAAAAGGTCAGGGAAAACGGACGTTAATCCATACGAAGATCACGAAATGGAATGGAATGGGGTCTAATGTCCTACTTTTTTCTCCGACTAGACCCTACAGTGCGCTGGTGTTCAGAATAGACGACCAGACAAAGAACGCGGCACGTAAAAGAAATCTTGGCAGTAGGGAATGATTTAAGACAAGGCCGTAAACATTACCTTATTTCATTTTGTTATCTATAATGACACAGAAACTGTTAAATATGAATAACCTTGGATGTGGCTGATTACCAGATGACATTAAAGGAACAAAATAAGTTTTGAGGTTAAATTCACGATGTAGACTATATATAGATACAATACAGAAATGTAGACCATGTATTATTCCACCATACCACGAAATGTAGCTTTTTATACACCAGAAAAAAATAATGGCCGAATCTTTCCATGTGTCTATCAGGATTGTTTATCTATCAATTAAACCAAAGAGACCAGAAATTTCCGCAGAGAGGCCCGGTTACAAACTACACTTGAATGAATGTTCATGTATTTGGATTTTACGTCCTACTCTTCTGTACATATCTGGCAACTCATAACAGACATACGTTGTAAAACCGTGCGCTCGTCTGGGGCAACGTGTACACAATGTCTGGGTTTTTCGTCCCGTCCGAGCCACAGGTCCTGATCCTTTTAGCTCCCCAATAACTGGCAAGGGGTGACTACGCCGAACAATCCCAGGAAACTGTGGTAGGGAACACCGGGATTAAATCCGAGACCCTCAACTAAACCACCAAAGCATGCTTTTCTGCGTATCATGGTTGTGGAGCAGTTGCCACCTAAACGCCATTGGTATCCGTTGCATTTGAGATTGAGATGACCATGTTCCGAACGCTTTTATCAGGAGTATTCTAGACAAATGATTACTAATGTAAAGCTTTTCTGGTATAATTGCACCGTTAACCGTTGACTGTGTACTACGGGGAATATATGAAAACAGCTAGCTTCTTAAAGGACAGTGTTGCCATCAACTGATCTGACATAAGCAATAGAATGAATTATACATTGTCCAAATATCATGTTTAAGGGCCATGTTTTCGTGAACTTATTTTACGTAGTCTATGTAATAGAATATGTTACACAGGTTCAAATGTCATGTTAAATGACGATGTTGCTTTCCAATGATTTTGTGTATGTCATGGTAAATAAAATAGGTTATATAGTTTCCACGTACCATGGCCATGTTGCAATCCACAGATTGAAGTCTATGATGGACTAAGATACATATAAAAGGTTAAGGGGGAACATGCGGCTAAGTGGGTAAGATGCTGGCTCGCTAGCCTGGAGGTCGGGTGTTCCATCCCTGCATTGGCCGAGAAAGTTCATCTCGATTTTCCGGGGTGATGAAGGGCGGAATGGCAAAATTTCCCCCATAGCACACTGTATGGCGTATGCCCGTCTTCATTAGCCCAGGTAAGGAGCGGAACAGTAGGACGTTAAACCCCACTTCGTATCATTTCATATTTATATAGGCTACACTCCTTTCAGATAAAATGTAAAAGGACGACGATGCCACTCACTAACTTTACAAATATAATTTTAAAAGGAAAACACTTTTGCCACCGTTGATTCGTAACCACTACCCCCCAAATTCCGCATGTGACGCAAATACGGTGGACTGATTTACAAAATTTATAAAATTTTGAAAATATTTATACGATATTTACGGAACTAAACCAATAAAGATAAGTCACATATGTAAATTCTTATCTGTTGGACATGTCTTCAAAAACACCGTCACTTGTGCTTGTTGTATTATTTACATTCAGAAATACAATGATTAGACTGCTAATACTATTCGCTGTTTTTACAGGTTTGTTTCATTTGCTTATTGTAACAGGCATACATGGGATTTATTTTTACGGGTACTGTCAGGATCTAGTTGTACAGACATAGTTGCGATTAATTTATTTATTTTATAGGTTTAATTGGGATGTAATTATTTTAACAGGAATTAATGCGATCTACTTAATGTTACAGGCATGATTAAGATCGCCAGATCAATCATATGATTTGAATATATTCCAAGATGCATAAAACAAGACCTAAATATTTCGATTGTATTTGTTTTGTTCGGTTCAAATTTTATAAACCTATCATTTAGACATTTAAGCACATGACGAGCAAATAATCGGCTACTCCTTGGATAATCTGTCATCCGATGGTCTAGAGTGTTGATGATAGTAAGCTTGTCATGGGAATATATGTCTAACTAATGATTTATGTAACATTTTAGGCCAAACGAAAGATATTCATTATGCAGATTTAAATCCAATACAATTTAACCCCCTGTGTATAACAAGCTCTAGTAGTATATTTCTTGTTCACAGCGTCCTGTTACGGCAACCCGAAATGTAATATGCAGAATGGTGTCCGTGTGCACAATAACAAACGGTGTGCATCAACAACACATTATTATGATTCACATAAAGGAGCATGTGGGTGCGGACACGGTGACACCCAATTCTCCTGGAATCACGATCACCTGGTAGTCGCGGCTAGTCAAAATCTCTTCGATCCCTCTGGATCAGCCAAGGATTGGTGCGGAGGTTCTTGTGGAAAATGTGTTCGTCTAACACCAACAGGTAATTCAAGTTTTAACTTCGTTCATAATTGGATTATGCCAGTTTTTAAATTGACGACATTAGACTTCAGCACCCGTGCGCCCACTAGTATTCAACAATAAATATTCGTGCAAATGATGTTAGCTAAAATCATTAATGCGCATTGAGCAAAGCTAAAATCATTAATGCATTGAGTAATTATTCTTCTTTAGTCCGGTGGCTGAAAGGGGGGGGGGGGAATCGCCACCCGAGCTGTGAATTTATGAGACCAAGTTTTTATAGACCAGATTTTTGTGTCGACATTTGACCCCCTTATATCTCGAAAACGCCCCCCTCCAACGCCTAATCACCACCCCATATTCTTCGGAATCCACGCCAAAAACTGGTCTAGAGAAACTTGGTCTCATAAATTCACACCTCGGTTGGACCCCCCCCCCCCTTCAGCCACCGGACTACTTGGTGTGATTATGAGAGAGACAAAACACGTAGTTTAACGTCCACTCGACGGATGTAGGCCATTTCTGGACTACAATAATTATGGTTTAATTCCATTACAATAATTTGACATAATTACCTTGCGCATAGGGATCCTTAGCAGTGGACCGGATAAAAACCCTCGATGTTTGACATGACACGTATAAGTAAGAAATCGAGGCCACACCACATGATTCAATGATAGACTTTATGATCTAATATTTTTCTTTTTTTTTCCATTACCTACATATTTATAGGTGGATTTGTTCAGGGTCGAGGAACTGCCCCCAAAAGCCTCACACCCCATACATTTATGATCACCAATCTTTGTCCACCATGGGCACCCAATCAGGATTGGTGTGCACAGAAAGGAACCCCGGGACAGCATGTACAGCCCAATAAATACGGTTACGAAGTTCATTTTGATCTGGAAAATGGGGCTAGTCAAGTCAGTCATCTAGGCTGGGATAACCCGGAAGTGACATGGGAATTTGTTTCCTGTAATGGACAAAACACTCCAGCCGTTAAGTTATGGCATCAGTGTGAATGCTCTCATTAAAATTGTTTAATTTCTGTTGGTTATTATTTTTATTTCATGCTGGTTATAAAACTATAATAGTGCACAAGGAAACCGTGAAATTCAAACAGCAGTATCTATTCTCGTGATGATGTTTACATGTGTTATGTTCATTACCTTGTAACGATGAACCCCCAGTGAAAGTGAAAAATGTTCAAAAAGTTACGACAATGAGGTCTTTATCTCTGCAATTCAATGATAAAGTCAATTTAAAGTAGCTAAGTCTCTAACTCAATATCAACCAAAGTCTTCGACATTGAACACGCGAATTATTTGTCAATTTAAATCAAAGTTTATGCTGTGATCTTACCGAGAAAAGATGGGCTTCTAATATTCAATATTTAAGGCAATAAACATTTGACAAGTCGTGTATCATAATGCGTTTTGGCGCCATTTGTAACAAAGGACTCGAAGAACGTGGCTAGCCATATTCCACAAGTCATGTCAAAATTACATTCTTTTCTGGAAAGCATGCGCAATAAATACTGTCGGTGTAGACTGTTATAACCAAACGCTAGATTTTGCCATTCGACGTCTGGCGTATGTCGTCGAACATATAACTGATTAGGAACTACAGTAAAAAGAGAAACTATTGAATGGAAACCAGTTTATATACATTCATATTACATTATTATATGCGTTAGTACCATTTGTGTCAATGTGTAGGTCTCAAATATTAGCTCCTTTCAGTACTGATTTTAACCCCTTGCAGTCCTGATCCAACAGTTTTGTTTCAACTGCCTCCATATATATTATTCAGAAGTCCTTCATTTTTCAAATGAGACCCCTGCATTCTTGGATCAAAAGTTTGGTTTTATCTCCAGACAAAAAAGCGAACATGGCGTGCTGCTTATAGCCAATGAAAGCATTCCGTATATTTAACAATGGAAAATGTTGCGCAATAATCATATTGTTAAAAGTTGCAATAATTATTTCTTATTGATACAAAATTGCAGTAGAAGCACGCAAACCCATGAAAGGTGAAACAGAGGTTCATTCACTTTCCAAACTGAGGAACCCAAATTCTTGACAAGTATTTTTTTTTATCTGCTGACTGACTGAATGAAATGAAATTATATAGCGCGTCAACTCCAACCGGGCTATATTCCATAATTGATCGAACAAGTGTACTAAATATTTGACTGAACTGGTGGGAAATACTAACACATTGTTTGGGGTTAATTGTCACCCACAGAGATACGTGGTTCTAATATCCTAACCCTAACACCATAATCCAGGGTGTGTGTGGGCGTGGGCGTGTGGATAGGTAGGGGTGAATGGAGAGAATGGTTAGCACGTACGCGCTGTATCAAAAGGTCTGCTATTGGGTCAACTGGCATGGTTTCGATTCCCAGTTGTCCAACCTTGTGGATTTTCCCCGGGTCCTCCGGGTTCTGCTAAAGACCCCTAAGGACGTCAAACCCCATTTCTCTCTTGCCATAATTCAGTATTGTGCCGTATCGGAAGCCACATATACACAATAGACAATAAGCACCGACTGCATATTTGTTATTCTATATGACAGAGAAGTACAAACGATCCTAACCGAAAGACGGGAAAATATCAAATGAAATTAGTATTTCTTTTCGACGAAAATCGTATCCGGAATCTTACAATTAATACTACTAATAATAATAAGGATTCTTACATTGCGCGAAACTCCAAAAGGAAGTGTCTGCTCAAAGCGCCAACAAAACTGGGTTTATCTGTAGGAATGTCTTTAAACGTGATTTAAATGTTGTTAGTGACGGGGCAGATTTGAGCGATACGGGTAGTGAATTCTACTTAATTGCAGCTACGACTTCAAAGGACTTGAATCCAAATGATTTCAATTTCTAAGTAGGCACAACTAAGTTAAGTTGAGACTGGGATTTCTAGATGGTTGGTAAAGTCTGGAAATATAATTCAAGTATGCGGGACCAGTTCCATTTAAACAACAATAGTTTTAAAGTCAGTTCGTTCAGCGACACGGAGCCAATGAAGTGATTTTAATGCAGTCGTTATACTGGATCCAACAGGAATTTTTGTGACTAGTCCAGCCGCCGAATTTTGAATGTTTTGCAGCCTTTGTAATAATTCTTTTGAGATGCCATATGTCTGAAAGCTAGGCTTTGAACAATAATGTGAACAACATGAAATTGTACACATGACGTTAGGGTGTGTGATTTAGTTGCCAGATAAGTTAAAACATGGCTTATCTCTATTTATATTCGAATGCAGATGATTACTCGGTCATGGTCACTGAAATAATCGCATTGTTTTCAATATTTATAAGGCACGTGTCAGCTTATTGAACAATCGGATCTAACTAGGAAATAAAACCCTACACGGATTATCTAGACCAGTAGAAGGCAGTACATATTTATATAGAATTGCTTCTTACCACTTTGCCGTCTACATTAACACAATTATTTACATGATTATACATTGGTGTAATAAATCAAAATTGTTATAAAACAATGATAAATAAATCACACAACTAACACGTTCACCAGATAGTCAAACTTTTTATCTAAAGAAGACAAGTCGTTATTAAACAATAAATTACTGTTCCAATAGATGCACACACAAGATTCGTGTTTTAAAAGAATAATAATTATCTCGAGAGCTTAAATAAATACATAATTCAAGCTACAGACTTGCACTTTTCAAATTATTAAAATAATATATCAAATATTCTGGAATATCTAAGTTGTTATAGATACCTACAATAGCCTGCATGGTTATATAATACATTGGGCGAGGTCTTAACTAAAAGCTAGTGCTAGACTTTGTGTTCGCATAAGGGTTAACCTGCTACCCATAATCTGATGTTCTGGTAAGAAAGAAGATTACACATTGGAAAATAAGTTCAATTTTAAAATTGAAAATCATGGACATTTGCAATAATTATTTCTGTTTAGATAATATTACAATGTTAGGGGCTGAGCATGATAATCTCTCCGATCATACAAGCACTTAAAACCAATATTATATTTACCACACAACGTAGCCCTAACCCTCACATAATTGACCACATGAAATTTTAAATTTTGACACTAGTGCTGGATTCACTCTATATAAGTAATTAGTTTGTTTATATCTACATAAATACAATTTTAATAGTTTTGATTCGGGTGAGGCGTATTTATTATCATCTCAAATCTGAACACTAAGTAGCTGTCCTGACATTCAATCGACCTTTAATTGAACATTTGATGTGAATCCAGCACTAATTGCACACCAGTGTTTTCCCTTGATCCCAGGTCATAGAAATTTTTCTCGATTTTAAAACATCGCCCACAATAGGACATGGACCCTCTTCTCCTAGGGATTAGCATAAGTGACGTCAAAATGATTGCGTAAAGGTCGCGAGGAGTAAACAGGACTAGGCCACGTAATTGGTGGCTAGATTATGGAGTGGGGTTAGGGTTAGCCCCGTTTACATCTCTTGACCGTTGACCAAATCCGCAGTTGGCTTTAATTTTTAGATCTGACTATTTCAGGGATTTGGCCAATTCAATTCCAAAATATATAATCGAGTACCCCCTATATTTGAAGTCAAGAATTCGGAACAGTTACACCAGTGTTATATTACGTTACAAGTACTTACATTACCCTAACATAGATTTTTACCCCATCCATTGAGCGTAATATACGGATTAAAATGTTTTGTAAACGACGACTCTAAGTATAACACTCGCTATGACAAATATGATACCTAGTACTAGTCCTATAATGTTTAAGATTTTAGCAATTGATGCCTTGGATTGAGCAGTAGTCACATCTCCAGCATTATAGGCATCACGTGACTGAAACAAAGTTATAGTCAACATACATTAAAACGTCACTTTTTTCTAAAATAAAATCCAGTTATTTATAGCCTCAGAAGGTCAATAGCCATCTTCCACATTTTAAGGATTAACTAGATACTCATCTGGACAATCTAATAACACCTAGCTACGACCCTGTCTTAACAAATGTATAGGTACACCCGTCTCCATTAGCCCAGTAGAACTATAAGGCCAGTAGGGACTGAACAGTAGGTCATTCAACCCAATTGCATTTCAAAGAAATGTACATGTTAGACCAAAAAGCTTATGGGTTCACAAATTAGCACAATCGATTAATCATTAAAGTGGCATTATATATAAACATCATACATGTGTGTTTAAATCCGTTGAAAATTGCAACCATACGACGATCTCTCGTGAGTTGTTTATGGGATTGGCATTTGAATGAATGTCTAATTATTGATTTATGTAACAATTGATGCCAAACGATGGAAGAAAATCGAGGTGAAGTGTACATATTGGCGCACACGTACACGAATCCTTTATATTTGGCATTCGAAACAGGAGTGGGACGTAGCGCCACTATCCGGGCAAAATTAATCAATCGGCACACTAAATGGCGTGCGTCTAACTACATTATCCCAACCGGTGCAGAAAAAACGAACGTTGAATACTTACCCCGACCGAAAAAATAATGGCTGGTATTCCAAGTGGACAGAAACAGCAGAGACAAACAAAGATGGAGCATCCTAGATAATCGTAAGGTTTTGTTACGTAGAGAGCGGACGTCTGTGGCTGTGTTAGCTAAAATAAAAATTAATATTTTGTCCGATAAAACCCCTTGGTTAATATTGAGCATTTCTACAGGCCAGAAACAATAAAGAGGTGTGGGGCCACGAACTGTTATGTTTATAATCATTATGCAAAGATGGTTTTACTTTTGCTAAATTTTGGTTCAATCTTTTTTAATTTTTGCATTCAATCTCAAAGTATCATTTTTCTTAGCTCCTTGTAAATGAATAAGTATAGCAATAAATTAAAAACCACAAAATAAAATGATAGTAAATGTATAAACTAAATAAAGATACAATTGGTATTTACAATCACATTGCTACCAGCTGGGTATTGTGCTTGGGGATATCCTTGTTGCGATGTATAACTTTGTTGTTGGGGATATCCTTGCTGCTGGGTATATCCTTGTTGTTGTGGTGTATATCCTTGTTGCGGGGGATATCCTTGTTGATGTGGATTACTTTTCTGAGGAGAGTAGCCTTGTTGAGGAGGAATGCTTTGTGGATTGTATCCTTGCTCATTATGGCCCCTTACTGAAAGATAAGTAGGATTTTAATTTATTCTAAATGTCTGGATCAGGCGTCATAATATTTTAACCCAACAATAATCAATTGCTGATATGTATGCGATTTATGTTAATTTAAATTTGACAATATTTTGTATGAAATTATATCGCTTGAAATGAATTAATTCAGCTCTACGTTCCACTTTGACGGGAGGGTGGGGTGGGGTGTCCGTGCAATTACATCGCTTTAAATGAATTAATTCAACTGAATTCTCACTATGACGGGAGGGGGGGGGGGGTCCGTGCAATGTGGTGTTGTGGTATATATTGCTAATATAGCTAAGCACCGAGCGAGCATTCGGTGTATAAGATATAACTTTTCTGAGTAATCTACATTGCGTATTCAAATAAAAAATAATCAATATGCATAATTCAATTTCAATATAAACTTATATCCTATTTTTGTGAGCGGTCATTGTATCCATATACCTTAATCCGGTAGATCCGAGATATTATTTGGTCTGCGTGATTTACAATTTTTATGTCTTTAATCTTTGACAAAAAGTTCATATACATATATAATGCTATAATTATGATAACTTGGAAAGAAAAATACAGTGTTTAAAATGAAATTGGGGTTAACATCCTACTGAAGACGCACACACGCCATGCAATGTGTTTTGGGAGCACGTTTGCCCGGACAGCGGTGCCATGGCAACTCATATTTCGAATTCCTCCTGCCAAAGCTTCATTTATGTGCACGAACATGTGTACGCGCTACACTAATTGATCTCCCTACCCAAATGACCATACGCTGTCCTTGAACGGCCAATCGCTTGTTTAAAATGATCACCTTGACTCTAATTCCAAGTATTCCTGAAACGTGAAACAAAAAACGACGATACACTTCGTATCGACGAAGGCCCATAACTGGCCATTTAAATACAAATTCAGATTCTTTGTCGATTTCAGTATAGTAAAAGGTGGCGGGACCGACAGGGTCCACAACAATATGCGACCACAAGACAATTACTTTGAATGGGTTATAGGACTCTAAACCCAATCTCATTTCACAAATTATCAAAGGGGCTGTTTCACATACGACAAAATAATAATTAATAAAAAATTGCAGAATTGACTAAACTTGTCTCGTATTTCACCGAACATAATTTTTCCCGGTTGTTTGTGACAAGGAGTAGAGTCGCCTGTCCAACCTCGTGAGTTTTCTCTGGGTCCTCCAACTACTAAAAACCCCTACGCGCATGCCAATTTGAAATGAAATTTAACAATATGTTAATCCCGAAATGACCTATTTTGTGTCAAGTGGACGTTAAACCCCATCTCTCTCTCTCCGAATATAACTGATACCAAATTAAAATTATATTTTCTAAAAGTGTAATTTATTTTATACACACCCATATTACATTATTATGTTCTTTTAGACACGTTTTCGCCTATTTTAAAGTTCCAAAGAAAGTGTCATAAGCCGTTTAATCTATAACAAAATAGTCTTTAACATCCAGACAATAATATCTGAGTCGATTATGGATTGACTTAAGCTCCAAAGTTCAACGACGATAGACAAAAAGTAAATAAAAGAATCCGAACAAATACAGTTTGTCAGACTGTTCTAAATACATGTGTTCTTCGGTGTTCATATATATTACATTGTGTTTGATCGTGTCAACATGCAGATGAGACAATAAATTTCCTTTTTAGCACACTGTATGGCGTATGCCCATCTTCATTAGCCCAGTTCGGAGCGGAGCAGCAGGACGTTAAACCCCATTTCATTTCATTTCACGTATGGCCCTTTTTTACACTAGTCTATACAACCCATTTTGCTATGTCACGCTCATACAATTACTAAATCAAATATATTATCCCTCGCCATAATCAATTCATAACGACGACATACATCATTTACCTTTTACGGGACGACATACTGGTCTTAAAGATATGGTCCTTCGACCATTATAATATCATCAACGACGGGTTTTCACACAAGAACAAAATGTTAATATTTTGCCGCAAACTATTTTTAACCCGAGAAGATTACAATTCATTATACAGAAGAAGAAACTTATTTCAATACAGACAATATTAAAGGACACATACATTAAATATACATTATTCAACAGTTCATTCTTCCTATTGCACGTCTTTCTTTATGCCTTAAACATTATATAAATTATGAATAAGCCATTTATTTATTATCTTGGTAAGGTCATTATCAACTCTTGATGCCATCGGATGCTTCAGAATTTCATCACATTTAAACACGATTGGCATCTATGATTTAATTGAAAATGGATTATCGAGATTTTTTTACCACCGTAGAAATGACAGTCGATTCTGTGCTAGTCTCAAAACAGACCCAACGTCGCTCAGAATGAAGCCATTTGACTGTAATTTTCAGGACATTCTCTCTTTATTATTTGTTTTTCTCAATCTAATTGAAATTCAGATCTATTTTTCGTTTCGGTTTTTATAATTTCGATGGCCTACACTACATGTAGATGTAACAAGTTATAGCGGGAGGTCACGATCAGCCAGTTCAGATGTCATGCACGCGACATTTGACCCTATAACCCCAGTGATCCGATTAACCAATCAGAATCGTTGTTGCTTTGTTTTGATTTCTATCGCTGGTAATGCCTACCCACAATTCCGCCCCAAAAAGGTCAAACCCCCGATTCGACAATTTGATTGGCTGACCCCTCATTTCAAGCAGAACACGAGTTAAATAACAGGTCTTTCAGATCCTAATGTAGTTAAGACAAGTAAAACGAAATTTTGAACTATAAAAACGAAACGAAATATGATCTGTATTGTAATCAGATTGCTGTTTATCTAATATTATAGCGACGACTCTTTATCTAAATCTAAGATTTTTACAACATCTGTAAGCTTTCGTGAGTTCACTTAAGATTACATTAAGGCTATTTACATGTATGGCAAACCTGAAATTGTAAATATGTAGACGGTTATTTTTTTTTTGATTATTCGTAACTGCCTTTTTGGATATATTCTTTCTTACATATGAGAGTTGTAATATAGGCATAGTATCTTCATCATTCCTTTTCTGTGACAAAAATATACTGTTCATGAAGCAAAGGAAAGAAATCATTACAGAGTGTCAATCACTGTTTGATCTGCTGCGTGGGTGTATGCATAACATAATTGTGTTTTTTTAAAAGCAGGTTCCCTTGAAGTATTTCGAAATATAATACTAGGGGGACCTAGTTACCCAAGTTCTGTAAAGATGTCCTGGTTAATATATTGAAGTCATTAGCTAATGCCAGTGACAGCAAGAATATGTCTGGTAGTTTAAAATCGGACAATGACATCAAATCCAAGTCTGATAATCCAAATATGGTAATCCCATATGTTAGAAACCTAGTTAGACACCTTCGTAGGTGTCCATACAAGTGCACTGTGTCAAAATCCAGGGTGGCGTCTGTGAAACTGAACAATCCGATAAAGAAAGTACCTGGTCAATTTCCCGGAGCTCAATACATGACTCATCCACGTAACCCCTTTATAAAGAACGTGTGGGAATTAAGTTTCTTTAGACATTATTGAGAGGCTGGGAAATAGATATCATTCGTAGTTTTCGGGGGGACATCATACGCACAGTCCCTAGGCTCAGGGACGGGCAAATAAACACTATCCGGACATCATTTAGACACCATTTGGATTAGACCAAAAGAACGTTAAACCCATTTCATTTCATTTTGTATTCTTTACCTTACGAGGATCGACTATACACTTTTAGTAAATACAGGCAATTGGACAATATCTTCAAAAAGGATATTCACCTTTAGACAAATTAAACCAAATATTCAGCGATTGGGATACAAAAGGTGTCATGTTAAAAGAGATATTCACATCTCTGACCTCAAACAGGAAGTATGCAACACGTTAGTTATTAATCTCGTGAACAACAATGGAAACTTATGCTGTGAGTTATTCCTCTCGTGAAAAACAATGGAAAACTATGCCAGTTCACCGAGATTGACCGATTGAACTGTATACCGAAAAAATCGGAAAACACCGAAAAATCTCTAAATCCAAAAACAACAGTAGATAGATGTGATAAAAGTGTATTCAAATTCAGGGGCATCCATGTTTAGTATATTTTGAAATTTGCGTGTACATGTACTTTTATACATTTACATTGGAATCAATAATAACTCATTGTGAGCTTATATAGTTATAGTCAGGACGATCCGTGCGGGGTGGGGTGGGAGTGTTGATCAAATGGACACAAAACCAGACCCAATTGTTCTATTGTAAAATTTGGTAATCAGTCCGCCGTTGGGGTATTTTCGAGATATTCGGTGTCAAATGAGGTCATTTACACTGAAACTGAATACGAAGCCATTCCTGTATCATTAAGAATAATGTGAATTTTGCTAGATTCACCTTTGTGCATTGTGGTCCTAGAGGTCAAAAGGTCTAATTGTCCATTTTAATTGGGACGATTTACCACAAAACACAGGCGCGTAATTTCGCAAAACTAACGAGAAACCTGTTCTATTTAATAGAAAGAACATTTGAAATTTAAGCATCATACGTTTATTTTGGAACGTCGAAAACGATCTTGCATAACCAGCGAAGATACGTAAAAATTGTCAAATCGAAATCTCTCCGATTTAGATTCACAATGCTTGCTATACATAATAAATTTATTGTCCGAAGAAACAATTGAACAGTTTCAGGGTTGGACTCTAGCCTGCAGGTCGCGTGGATTTCCGGCAATCCCAATCTGGGAAGAACCGACGTTAACCTGTGACCGGGGAATGCGTATCTGACAACCTGATCAAAGGTATGCAATTATTTTATGAGTTTTTCATGAATTACACCGGAACATGAGCAGGGATAACACCGACACAGATACAGTGTGCTTTGTAGTTCACGGACTATGAATGGCGTATTATGCTACCGGGGAAGAGCTCGACAGGCTTCGTGACGCGAAGGAAGCGCGTGTGGAAATGGTCGGGGAACATGACCAACAAGCACTTAGAAGCCTTGACCATTTCTGTAATTAACACAGTTAAAATGTTCGTAATAAACATTACAAACCATATTTACACATCTGTTCATGAGACCACCTGTGGTTACTATAACAGGTCATGATATTATAACTGTAGCAGCGCCGATACTACTAGGTCTACAGTCTACACAGTCAAAATTGCAAGCTTCATTATTTCATCGTGCCAAAAGCGTTTTATAGCTGAGGCGCTAGCCTCCTCGCATAAGGTTGAAAAAATAAAACGCGAGAAAAATGCTTAAAGAGAGAGAGAGTGAAAATGGGGTTTAACGTCCACTCAACACAAACTAGGTCACCTCCGACCAACATATGGTTTTTAATTTTATTTCAATAGTTCGCTTGCGCGTAGGGGTCTGTAGCAGTGGGAGGAAACCGGAGTGCCCGGAGGAAACCCACGAGGTTGAGAAGGCGCCCCTATCTCCATGCCACATAGGCTCACACCAGGGCTCGAAACCACAGCCGCAAGCCAGAGGTGACCGGCCAGCTAGAGGTCGAAGCGCGGCACTCTATTCCACTAGGCCATCCCAACCCCCCAAATACTAAAACCGATGATAAAAATGAGAATGTACTAAAGTTCGAGAGGGCCCTAAAGGCAGACAAAATGGCCCCACGTCTGACAAAAAGGCTCCTCTGGCCGAATTGATCGTTTTTCATACACTGTTACTGTCGAATCCACTACTGAATGAGAATCCAGTCATTGCATTGGCATGAAAATCATCAATCAAGAAACCCCCCTCCCCACCCGGCAAAAGAGCCATCAAAATAGTATTGCCTCCGCCCTGATACACCTTAAAACGCCCCTGCATCGTGCCTTCCCTTATGTTTTTATATTTTACTCTGACGTGTATTGCGTTAAATGTTCCTGGTACAAAAAACGGAAAATCTGACCTTTTTGCCTCCAGGATCACAAAAAAGACGAATTTTTTATTTATTTATTTACAATTGTATACTAATGTTGGTACCGAAGTGTCCATTGGACGGTAAACGAAGTCCGACCACTCTTATTAGCTCTCAGTAGAGTCAACGCTAATATTTCTATTGATTTAATACACAGTTAACAACAGCATAATTCTGCTCTCACTCATTTAAATGAAATGGGGTTTAATGTCCTACTCTTATGCACCTAACCTGGGCTAATGGAAGACGGGCATACGCCATACAGTGTGCTATGAGGGAAATTTTGCCCGGGCAGCGGCACTACGGCCTACTCTTATATCGAATTCCAATTGCCAAGGGATCTTTTACGTGCACTCCAGTGTGTACACGGGACCTCGGTTTTCCGTCCCATCCGAACGACTAGGCAGCTATCCTTGTCAGGCCCTCCGTTCTGCATCACTGACAAGGGGAATTCAGGCTGGAAAATCGAGATGAACTTTCTCGGCCAATGCAGGGATCGAACTCCAGGCTAGCGAGCTAGCGCCTTACCCACTTAGCCACGTGATCCCCTCACTCATTTAAAAAACTGATTTCCCTTCGTACATTTTTGAGCGTAGCACGGCAAAGTATTCATCGGCAAAACATTCATATTTATATGAATTCAGAGAATGATAATGTTAAGGTATGCGTATCTGTCCACACTTTATGGAAGACGTTCAAGTTTGCGAGCGTATAATGTTGAAAGGGGACCGGTTACATCGCCTGACACGTTACTTGTTTGTCTTATATAAACATTACCCCATAGTTACTGGATATCAACACTCATTGTCTATTCGTGACTTATATATTACGCATTTACCGATTATGTCAGAAACTCGACATCAGCTTAAAGGGCGTATAGCTCTTAAGTCAATGTTATCCATAAAGTTAGACATTAAAATCATAACCTGGAATTTAGTATCCGTGTTGAAAATAATATTATGATTTCCTTGTCTCCAGTTTTAAGAGACAATAAACAGTTACCGACATCGGGCTCTCTACAGGAGGAATATAGCTACCCCCTCCCTTAAAGTAGCTAAGTCTGTAACTCAATATCAATCCAAAGTCTGACACGTTGAAGACACGAATTATTTGTCAATTCAAATCAACATTGTTGTTATCTTACCTTGAAACGGTAGGCTTCTGATATCCAATATTTAAGACAAAATAAATATTTTACCATTGGTGCACGGATCGTGTACCATAGTACGTTTCAGCATCATTTGTAACAAGTGACGATAAAGGACGAGGCTAGCCATATTCCGCAACTCAATGTTAAACGGCGACACGATAACTTATCTGGAGAGCGTGTGCAATAGACTGGAATAACCAGACACTAGAAATTTCTATTCGGTTGAGACTTTTGCCGTATTTCTCTGGACAAACAATCAGATTAAATTATTATATGCGTTGCGACCCATTTAGGTCAATTTCTAGGTCCCACATATTAGCGATTTAGCTCCTTTAATTTAAATTCATTATAGATGTTAGACTGTTATCTTTGAATACACCCGATTTATTTGAATCGAAAATTGGAAATCGGTTAATGATGCACCTTATGTCCCTGTCAGACCGGATTGGCGTCTTTACTGTGCTGCTGCGACCAGAGAATACACAAGTTCGTCACAGCAACGCGTGAAAATAACCCCCAAAATTGCAAACTTGAAAAAAGTCGTTTGCTCACAACTATTCTGACCAGGTCGCGAAACTCTGTCGTTTGTTTTGAACATGCACAAAACAAACGCCGTGACTAGGCGATCATTGGCGATCACGGCGACGAAAGTATGATTTCTGGCGTTTCCACTATGCTTTTTTTCCATCGCGGTAGCAGCGCATGTAAGGACTCCACCCGGTTTGACGATGGTAAAATGCGCCGATACAATTTCCCTATTTTATCAAAATACGTAAAAATCAATCATCTTCGATCTAGTTGGATATAATCAAATCGAAGCCAAACCGAAACTTATATTTTAGCAACAACGACGATTCTCGTTCTATTCAGGGATATGGCATCTCTATCGATCATTGCCTCCCTTGTATCAATCGATGTCTTTTCATTAAGCGCATATTGCGCAAGGCGGGCCAATTCTTTCTTATTCACACAGAACCAAGCCTTGTCCGACATAGACCAACTTCAAATACTAACTTTCACAATACTTGAAATTGAATTGTTAGTAAATATTAAATGTATTACATAATTACGATAATCTCACCATTACATCAGCAAACAAGCTTATAATCCGCGGGAGAACCTGTTGTAACATATCATATCAGATGGCTAATTAATCTAATGCACCGTGATCGAGATTATACATCAAGTGAGAGAGCATTACAAACGTATACTCACTGTCCGAAAATTCTTGCTTAGACATGCTTACTATTCCTTATGCTTTATTTTACTTTACTCTTTAGACTCACAACTCCACCGGCAACCTGCTAGAATATGTGACAGGTAAGAATATTTGCGTATTAAGTATTGTGTTACGCAATATCTCTTTGTGGAACATTCACGGTATAATAATTAGCCTATAGTCTCGAACACGTTCATAATCCGACCGATTAATTTCCACTCGACATAAACTAGGTCATTTCGGGACAACCGTGACCTGATAGAGAGGAAGCGAGAGAGATGGGATTTAACGTCCACTCGACACAAACTAGTTCATTTCGGGACTAACATGTGGTTTATCTTATTTCAATAATTCGCTTGCGCGTAGGGGTCTCTAGCAGTGGAAGGAAACCGGAGAACCCGGAGAAAACCCACGAAGCTGGACAGGTGACCCTACTCCTTGCCACGTGCATCCGCTGATTCGAAACCACGCAGGCCGTATGATACAACGCGCGCACAATAACCATTCGCCCCCCCCCCCCCCCGTGTGATATAAGAACAAAAGACATGCGTTTATACTGTTTTAATGAATCGACAAGTAACTAGGTTTGGGTAATAGATATGATGTGTGAAGATATGCGTAGCGACAGGAAACGGAAACGATAGCAGATCCAGTCCTGTGTGCGTGTGGGAGGGGGGTCCGGTCTATAAAACGTGTAACGTTGAGCCTTTTGTTGGATGGTGAGATGTTGCTGGCGAAAATTAATGTTATATAAGGGGCCAGATATGCTCCGAAAATGACCCTCATCTTCAAGATTTTTCAACATTTCTGAGGGAGCCCCGACTCCCGCATAACCCACAGGCACTTGAAGGGATTAAAATAAGTTAAAATAAAACTTCTTACCACTGCTTAATACAAGAATACAAGGTAAGTCAGACGCCATCTTTGTTTTGACGGATTTACCATTATCGTCTGATATCATCTCACAATACTCACTAGTTCTAACACTTCATGTCATTTTTATTGCTAACGAGACTTTATTTGATTATTATTCACCTTCCGATGTAATTAAATTGGTCATTTAACACTGTTATTGATAACAAATCAAACTTGAACCGCTATCATATATCGACGATCAACTTCCCGAGACCGGAAGAAACCCGAAAAAAGGTCAATAGAAGTCTGTATCACCCAGTCCCTTTATAAACCTATCATTACTCGATGTGTGCATAGGAACTGGGTGATCGAGCGGCCTCGCTTCGTAGGCTTTATCACGTGATAGAACTTACGAAGCGAGGCCGCTGTTGAGTGAGACTTGATCACCCAGTTCCCATGCACATATCGAGTAATGGTAGGTTTATAAAGGGACTGGGTGATACAGACTTCTTTTGACCTTTTTTCGGGTTTCTTCCGGTCTCGGGAAGTTGATCGTCGATATATGATAGCGGTTCAAGTTTGATTTGTTATCAATAACAGTGTTAAATGACCAATTTAATTACATCGGAAGGTGAATAATAATCAAATAAAGTCTCGTTAGCAATAAAAATGACATGAAGTGTTAGAACTAGTGAGTATTGTGAGATGATATCAGACGATAATGGTAAATCCGTCAAAACAAAGATGGCGTCTGACTTACCTTGTATTCTTGTATTAAGCAGTGGTAAGAAGTTTTATTTTAATTTATTTTAATCCCTTCAAGTGCCTGTGGCATAACCTTATATTTTGCTTCCGCCACTGATAACAAACTTGGATATATATTGGCTAATGCTAATACTAACTATTATAATTTGGGGAGCAAAACTGCTTAAGTTTGTGTAACAAAAGCTATAATAACCTTTGTCGTATCCCCCCATCACTAACTACTTCAAGCCATGTATTAATTCCGAAATGTCCTAGTTATGTGTCTAGTGGACATTAAATTCCATTTTCCTCTTCAAGCCATGAAATACTTTTTCAAACAAATTCCAATCACCAGTAATGCTCTTTGTCTAGTAAAGCAGTGAAGAAAAACCGATAGGCAATTTCATGTACCAAATGTGACCAGTTGCCAGTTGTAATGATTTCTTTGTTGAGATTACCACCAACAGTCTGAGTGACGGAAAGTTCTTAAAGTTTACAATTGGTGCAGAATAGTCGTCCTTATCGAATCATCAACGAAATATTTGAGAAGAAGCTTTCAAAGTGCTCCATATCCGGATAAAAGGTTTTGACGTTCACATCCGAACGACTTTATTTCCGAGGCTCTCTGAAAATAGCGTTCTTCACTTTAATCATGTATGCTGCAAGTTTCCAGATGGCTGATGGACACAGAGCACCAAATATTCTAGGGCGAAAGTTATTTTTAGTCGTCTCTCTCTTTCCCTTTTTCCCCCTTTCGCATGGTGATTTTTGTTGAGTTTTTGGTGTAGAATCGAAGAAAAGGGTTTGAAAATACATTTTCTGCCAGGTTTCGGTGAATATTAATGATTTTGAGGCGGAAGGATACAAGAGTTGTGAGGTTGGTTACGTTGAAATTGAGGGTCGAGAATTGCATGGTTAGCTCTCTCTACTTTCAGCTTGTCTATCTCAAGTTTTTCATGAAGAACCTCATACATGCTTTTGGGCAAGAGTTTGCCACATGTTGCTCCATTTGTGGCAGAAAGCGTTTTACCCAACGAATATTTGGGTAATAAGTTACAACCGGTGTAAGAGACCAGAATTAACATTAAAGTCAATGGGGCAATAATTAGTGATCTGTGACATGATGACAAAACGGGATTCATATGGAGTTGTCACCCTTTAATCATAAACCGCACGGCTTTCATAACATTTCTTCACATATATCAACTTCAGGATATATAAAATAACAGCTAATATCACACTTAACCCATACGAACAAACAACCTTCTATGACAGCAGAAAACAGCAAACTAATACCAAATTTACGTGAAACTAACAAATCTGATAGGTCAAATATCTTGAGCAGCGGTAGACTAGACAACTGAGTGATCTTTTCGGTTAGTGACAACTCGTTCACCAATTTGCACTATGCTCACAGTTAATATAATTGAACGTTAATAGAATATACACAATAGCCATTATTGATTCACAACTGACTGGGCATCAAAAATGTCTCACATATGAACATCAAGCATGGTGTAAAAATCGACAAATTAAAGCAAGACGGCTCTGTTGTTATTTTATTACTTCACAACAAAATGTCTTTTCGTATATGGACTAAGGTACAAGCTCAGGACGATAGCTGATCCTATAGCACATTCCGCTACGATTCACAGCGACAGTGTATGGGTTGGTAGTTCATAGAATTTTTCACATCCCGTTACGTCAATGCAGTTTTGGGTTTCGCGTCGCGTACTTATGACCATCAGTACTAGTCAAGTGCTTAGCCTACAAGTTGCTCGACAGTCGCTGCGCTTTTAAAAAATATTAGTGTCGAATCTTATTAAAAATCTTCGACTTAGACTCAACAGTATTTTTGGTTTCACTAATGTATCATTTCAGAAAGTTCTTACCCTTTCTTTACAAAAAAAATAAAATCATTTACAGATTTGCAAGGTCCCACCTTCCTACAAATAAGGGGGGTTGGGATGGCCTAGTAGTCTAGTGTGCCGCGCTTCGACATCTGGCTGGCCGGTCACCTCTGGCTTGCGGCTGTCGTTTCGAGCCTAGGTGTGAGCGTATGTGGCATGGAGATAGGGGCGCCTTCTTAACCTCGTGGGTTTCTTCCGGGCACTCCGGGCGAATTATTGAAATAAAATTAAAACCATATGTTAATCCCGAAATGACCTAGTTTGTGTTGAGTGGACGTTAAACCCATTTCTCTCTCTCTCTCCTACAAATAGCACGTAGATCAACCAACATGCAGACATACAGGAAAAGTATGAAAATTCCGAGAAAACACCCATCAAAAATAATGATTAAATTCAAGCCTTCATCATGGTTAAAATCACATCAAATATACATCGTCGTGTTCTAGAATCCACATAGATTCATAAAAACACTATGGGCGTGCATAGGGGAAGAACAAAATAAGGTGAAGTAAAAGGATTATGTTACTTGGTAGCTGGTAAACATTAAATGGAGAAAGAGATAGGGGATGGGGGTTTAACGTCCACTCGAAACAAACTAGGGCATTAAGACACTAACACATGGTTCAGTTTAATTGCAATAATTCGCTTGCTCGTGGGGGTCTTTAGCACTTGGAAGAAACCGATGGACCCGGAGAAAACCCACGGGGTTGGACAGGCGACCCTACTCCTTGCCACGTACAGCCTGTAAATCCAAACCACACCAGTTGGCTCAATGCAATCCAACCCGCACATTAAATTGTCACTGTGAGATACATATGATAATGTTATGTCTATATGAGGTTATATGCGTAATACACATGGTTCAGTTTAATTGCAATAATTCGCTTGCTCGTGGGGGTCTTTAGCACTTGGAAGAAACCGATGGACCCGGAGAAAACCCACGGGGTTGGACAGGCGACCCTACTCCTTGCCACGTACAGCCTGTAAATCCAGACCACGCCAGTTGCCTCAATGCAATCCAACCCGCACATTAAATTGTCATTGCGAGATACATATGATAATGTTATGTCTATATGAGGTTATATGCGTAATACGATTTAAACTAATTGTACTCGAACACCATAGTAATTATCTTATATACTTAAACACTATTCAAAACGGATCTACATCATTTTGTCTCGACTTGTTGCCAGGCAAACGGGGTCGAAAAGTCTGAAATTCAAATTTTAAAATCGGAATCACTGAGATACAAAATGAAATGAAATGTTATTTAACGTCCTACGTTTATGCCCCAACCAGGATTATGGAGACTAGCATACACCATACAGTGTTCTATGAGGGAAATGTATCCCCGGACAGCGACCCTTTTAACTGCCAAGGGATCTGTTACGTGTGTGTTAATGTGTACACTGGACCTCGGTTTCCGTCCCATCCGTGTACTCATATCGGGTTTCCAAAATCCAACTGTCAAGAGCTTGGTGTTTCGTACAAATCCAATCTGCTTGCAACAAGGGCAAGAGGAACCAACTCCGAAATATCCCGAGAAACTTGCTCGGCTAATACCGAAACCTCCTGTTACACACTGACCCTCCGCAGCTCCCATGTAATGGTGCAAGGCTATATGAAGCACTGGTCACGTGTTTATCCAGGACATTAGAAGATCAGACTTAAAAGGGTGTTGTCAAGAGTTGAGCGACCATTCTAATTTACTATGATATTTCGAGAACATCATAAGTATATATTTTATAACTTGCATTCCGGTAACCCTAGCAAACCCACGATATTAGACGGAAGACTCAGCGAAAGAAACCCATGTTAGACAGATAAGGGGTCGGACTAGAAATGTTCAATATCCTGTGGAACTCTTTTGGTACGAAACATTCACCGCAGGTTAATTTTGTATGGAATGTTGTACCATCCCGGGAGATAAGGGCGTCTGAGAAGAAATTATCAATATCTTGTAGAACACTTCTGGTGAAAACACCACAGACAAAATGTACACAAACAAAATATGCACAATCGGACAGCGGCGGCGAGAATATACGTCCAAATGAAAATATGGGCATATAAAAATAGCTGTGACAAATTATGTGTTTGTGGTGATCAGGTCTGACCGCATTCCCATCCTTCATATTGGGAGAGTGACAAGGGTTTTTACCTTGAGAGGGAAGTGGTGGGTGCAGATAAAAATATTCGTCAGTAACAGAGAGAGAGAGAGAGAGAGAAATGGGGTTTAACGTCCACTCAACACAACCAGGTCATTTCGGGACTAAAATATGGTTTCAATTTTTTATTTCAATAATTCGCTTGCGCGTAGGGGTCTTTGGCCGTGGGAGGAAACCGGAGGAAACCCACGAGGTTGAGAAGGCGCCCCTATCTCCATGCCACATACGCTCACACCAGGGCTCGAAACCACAGCCGCAAGCCAGAGGTGACCGGCCAGCTAGAGGTCGAAGCGCGGCGCTCTAGACCACTAGGCCATCCCAACCCCCTCGTCAGTGAAGAGGATAAAGTAGTTACCTTGAACTAATGAGGCTGCTGATAAACACTTTGACCGACATCATCATCACAAAGGGTGAAATGTGAGACTTTTCCCTATGGATGTTATGAAACAATTTTGGGTTAATTTTGTGTCAATGTTATTTTTTTTTTGTTTTTGTTGTAACAATATATATCCCGGGATTCACAAGTGAATGCATTATGTGCTGCATGTGTTCCTGATATGTGATATCTTTACAGAATTCTGATACGTCATATCATAACTGCCATGCCCTTTAAACTAAAAGTCGACCTTCCTGATATGCGATATTGTAACTGCCATAATTATGTTACTAGAAACATCCTAGTGATTAAACTTTCTATGTATGCGATTGGTGTTCCTGGTGTATTATGACCCTGGTGTATAATATCCTACTGTATTACTAACCACTGATTTTTTTCTTCTCACCCACGTGATAGAGTTATTTGTGTTATTTACTTTTAGTAAACAAGAACATGCTGGGTATACTATATTGAAAAGTCGTACAGTATATGACAATGAGCAGACGGGAAATACTTCAACAAGGACCGTACAATATCAAAACATTCATAATATTTTGTCATTTCACCTTAAATTATCAAAAAGTTGACAAATATCATAAATATATCCACCACTTCTCATAAAAAGAGACTAACAATTTTTCAAAATGTAAAATTGACCATAAAGTGCTACTCCTTCTAAAAATAAATTTCAATACTAATAAATCCAGATGTGAATACGAAAATCATCCAGGCATTCTATGACCCCCCAGCTTGCTGCTCTCTTTCAATTTGTATATGATAGTTGGGGGCACCCAAAGATATTTCCCCAGTGGTGAGGGGGGAACGTGGGCGCAATCAAGAAATCGTAACATTCAGCATTAGAAACCGGCCTAGTCGGCAAAAAATTAGCACATATGCCTATCTAGACAACGTTTCGGGGAGGGGGGTGGGGGGCTGTTGGCTGAACACTACTTCATGGGCCAGAGATAAGTTATTTACGTATATACAAAAAATATAGTATTTGAAAATGATTAAAATATAAACTGTCATGAAAGGTGATTAAACTTTACAGACATATCATAAAATTTGATAAAAATGTCGTAAAACATTATAAAATTTGTACATTCCCTGCTATAATACAACGTCGTATGTGAACATTTACGTGAGCATAAATAAATTGCTCAGAAAAAACCCAAAACAAATGTATGACAGTAAACATTCGGGAAATTTGCGATGGACACTTCAATGTCATGCCAGTATATAAATTGAACTTTAAAAGTGAATCATTAGGCTCATCAGAGAATTAACACTATCGATTTCCATCTTTAAAGATGGATTATGTAAGAGTTAAACCTACACACTGCGGGTCATTTTTTGACTTCAAATGTTATATTAAATATCCTTAAGACAATTAACATAACAAACCTATAATCAACTCACTAGAACACCCGATGGCCACGATTTAAATGAATTTAAACGTCGGCACGATTTAAAACTATAAAATAGTCATTCGAGGCTAATCTCGGTTATCAATATTTCATTATCTATTTTAGAACACCCAGCTCCATATCTAAACCTTACATGATGCATATTTAATAATTAGAAGTCTGGTAATTATTTCGCTATTTTCGTAAATTTGAATCACACCTGACATTTATTGAAGAAAATAGATTGTTAAAACAAACAATTAGGAAACTTAATATATTTTTTATTATAAGTGTTATGATAGAATATAAGCACAGTGAAAATATGTTCAAAACATTCAATAAAAGTTACTAAATAATAATTTTCAGACCAATGTGCGATTTCAAGTCAAAAACTTAGCATAAATAATAAAACGTACTTATATGAGGTAACATTGTCATTCTTTCGATGTTGGTTTTCAGTATAAAATCGTTGATAAAGATTCGTAGAAAACAAAATACTAGATTTATACACGGGTGGTCCACACGGAGTAGTGTACAGTTTAGTTTTTTAAGCGTCAGAAAACGGTGGGTTTCAACCTGGTAATCACATTATTTTATATACAAGATATATATCGGGATAATTGATTAGGACTATTAAGATAAACTAAAGCTATATCATCGGTGGTCAAACAAATTTGATGCAAATATGTGACGTAGTTATACATAGGGTATTGATATACATACAAAATTCATAAAATGATTTGCATAGTTCTTCCATAACAACATCTATAACTTTCTCAATATTAAATCATTAATACAAGAAATATACTGGGATAATTCGCTATAACCTACTCAATGTTAAATGATTAATACAAGAAATATACTAGAATAATTCATTACAACCTACGCAATGGTTAATGATTAATACAAGAAATATACTGGGATAATTCGCTATAACCTACTCAATATTAAATGATTAATAAAAGATATATACAGGGATAATTCGTTACAACCTACACTGGGATAATGCTTTATATAAGAATATTACATAAGTGGTGGTCAAAAGGGTGCCGTAATTGTATTCTTTATATTGTATACACAAATTGAACCAAACTATCTGCTGGATCTGGTATTTATATAGGTATGATCTGAAATATCGAATGTTTAATTACAAAATAAAATGTTATAAAGAATGTTTACTTTGTAAATAAAGATTTGTTGTTGTTTTTCTGGATTGGTAAACAAACTACTGACTACATATTACGGGTTATATGTCCAAAGCTAATTTAATATTTGGAATTACTAAATGGAACCCGACCGGTTGGTATTTCTCCTTCGAGTGTATTTCTATATAATCCCCGGAACACCTCTCGGCTTTCTTCAAAGAATAAATAGATAGTAAGGGTTAGCCCAAATATTACAGGAGTACCGGCCCAATATATTCTAGTTTTTAAATGGCCATTTTAAGCTGATGGACTACCGTTATTCTACACAGTAGAGCTATCTGAAGGTTTTTAATACGTTGAGGAAGATATAAACTCTCAGTTGCCATGTGGGGGTGGAAATTAGTCTCCTATTCCACAAAGCCATTTTTTCTGGATAATCATATCGAAATACAAAACATAGTTATTTACAGATCGCGAAGGTCAATTCGATACTAACACGCGGTTCAATTTTATTTCAATAATTCGCTTGCAGGTTTTTTCTAGAAGTTGGATAAACACAGATGACCCGGGGAAACACGATGTTTGTCAGCGACCCTATTTGGGATCGAACTTCAAGCTGAACTGCGGTTACAAAAATACCGAAATAATTAAATAAAAAAAGTTAACGCCCTCAAGCCGCCATACTTGTTTCCAATTTGTGAAATAAATATGGCGGACATTGAGGCTTATGACCTGGAAAGGTTAGCTGATCTCATTTCCAGTTTGTTTATTGTCAGCTAGCTATACACATCCGGCGTTATTCTCTCGCACGCTTCACTGATTGTTCTATTTTTCCAAACACAGTATACCAAATTATTGAAGATTGCAAAATGTCTGACCAGGTAAGACTCTAAATAATTATATGTACAATACAAACAAGTAATAATTTTCAAAGCCCAAGTAGCAGACGTAGAGATAAACCAAATTTGACTACAAAACTTCGCCATATCTAGATGAAACCAGACACCGAGTTTGAAAACCATTCCCGAAAAAATGATCTATTGACGTGATCGATAATAGCACAAGATTATATTTATTGTGAAATCATTCGTCAAATGAAGAAGACGCATGGAATCACAGTGATCGATCAATCAAACGTAAATGGATATCATTTAATAGTAATACTATCGACTTACTGGATGTATTTGTCCTTCTTTCAGATATCATCATATCATCTCTATCGGTATTCAAACTATCATAAACTGCGGTTTGTCCTGTTTGTTGTAGTGGGTCGTAATTCTGGTTACTATGTGTATTAACATCATCAGTAGAAGATGATTGTAGATTAACATAATGTTGTAAACCTTGGTATGTTGTATCATCTACACCAGTAGCTGTTCTAGTCTCTAGATCTAATCCAGCATATGTTGATAATTCTAGAATATAACATATTAACCAGACCATTAATTCCATTAGTATCTGATGAAACACAAATAATAAACCAGAATCTGCCACTTTTTAAAACAAACTTTAATGTGTAAATTGTACATTAGTACAAACCTTCATGTTTCTTTCTCATTTTCCGTACCAGGATAACAGCAACAATAGCAACAATTATAATAACTAGTACTACTATAACAACCCCAGCTATTAAACCTCCATTGGTACCAGGAACTTCTACAAAGAATATTCCACAATCACAGATATTAAAATTTATCAGATTGTTATCGTACAAATCAATAAAGGCCGAGATCACGGGTATCACTTTATATTTACATTATCTTTTTTAAAATCATACAATAGATATGAATGGTCTGATTACGACCGAATGGTTATATAGCAACTATTGTCAAACAAGCCAAAATGTCTGAAGATTGCCAGCCCTTTAACACTGCGATGACATTAAAGTTTACATAAAATATGCATTCGAAGTGAGTCGCCCCAGGACATTTAGAGGACTCTAACGCTCAATCGACACCACTTTTCGACCAAACCAAAAGCAGCGAAATTTTGTGCCACAGTAATAATTACTGTGGTTTCTGATTCTATAGTGATCTTTATTATAAGTAATAATAACCACAAATAATAAAATCATCTTTTTCATGGTCTAACAACCTATCTTTAAAGTTTATATTGTATTTAGCCTAACTACCTCCAGGTAAAGTGTGTATAGTAGAAGAACCATCAGATGATATCAGATAAACTGGTTGACTATCACCATATTTATTTGTAGCTATAACTCTAATATAATATGATGTATCAGTTTGTAGATTCTTTATACAATAATCAGATTCTGGTAGAGGTGTAGAACTAGTCCAGGTTTTATTATCTACTGAATGTTCAACAATAAATTCCTGTTGATCTCCACCATTAAATCCTGGTGTCCATGTAATACAGATACTGTCATCACTTGGTGGTGATGAGTTGATGTTGGAAGTTAGGTCAGGTTTAGCTGCAAGTTATATACAAATAATTTCAATGAACAATAGGCAGTTATTAGGGGTACAATAACTAAACCCACACGTTACCATTATAGCCTATCGTCAGTCGTTAAGTCCTACATATAATCTTAAGAAAACGTTATACTTACATTGGTGTATAACTTGATACTCGTTGTGTATAACCAATTGTATTAGATACATTATACTTACATTGGTGTATAACTTGATACTCTAGTTGTGTATTATAACCAATATTATTAGATACATTGACTGTATATGATGTATAGTAGATGTTAGATGTAATGTTGATGTTTAATGTTGATCTATAAGTGTTGATAGAGATATTGGTATCATTCTGTTTAAAGACATCATCATTATAGATAGGTTCAACATCTCCTGTAGTTATATTATTATAATACCAGGTGAAGGTTGGTGGTGGATAGGATATAACATCAGATACCAGTTGTACTATATCTGTTATATTACCACTAACTCTAGATGTTGTTAAAACTCTAGTATCTTGTCTAGGTGAACCTGTATATAACAACATTAAAGGTTTAACATCAGCTACCAGTTGTAATATTATCACTGACTGTAATATATAGATTTATACTTACAGTTAACAAATAATTTCAATGACTGATTGTATTGAATACTTGGTATTTCAGTATTTGTTGCTTGACATGTATAGTCACCAGTATCCAGACATGTAGCTTGTATTGTAATGGTATTCTTGTTAGTATGTTCAGATGATATTATTGTTGTACCAATGTACCAGGTAATCAAGGCTACAGGGTTACTATTAGTAGAACACGTGATATTAGTTGAATCTCCTTCATTTAATTCTAGTTTATCAGCATCTGGTATTTTACTTACTTGGTCTAGATCTGAAATATGGATCTAGTTCTTTACCATATCACATATTTTATATTTATTGTTTTTTTCTCAAGTGATGAATACATGGCTCCGGACACTGTCCCGCCTACCCCATCACCGTTTACAACGTTTACTCAGTACGAAATTTGTTTTTTATATATTTTCTATTGTAACAACTGTATAATTATTGTTTGTTTATGATCATAACATCAACATATTTCATTAATACTGAAACAATGAAAAGAGACAATGAATAAAAAGAAGGTATTTTTTGAGATTTTATTATTTTACATTATGTCTAATCACTCCCGGTCTAGAAATGTGTCATGTACTTAATGTATTGTTATGGAGCAAAACTCGGTGTAGTTGACTATCACTAAATCAAGTTGGTCCATAATTATCATTTTGTGGAAAATACTTACACAGTACAGTAATATCAATAGTAGTACTATTAGATCTGGTTACAGGACTACCAACAGTTGGTAGTAGTGTAGTACGAGCTTCACATCTATATATACCACTCTGATCTCTCTTAGATATAACCAGTTCCCTATCACCAGGTATACTAGTTCCACTAGGTAGATACCATGTAAATGTTGTTGATGTAAGATTAGATTGAACTGTACAGATTAATCTATGGTCAGTATTTTCTAGTACTTTAGTGATGTCATCAGGTGATATAGTAACTGTTGGTCCATATAATACAGTAACTGTTGTTATACTCGTTCCTCTACCTGTTTCTTGTGGTAAAGCTGTAGGTATCATGATATTAGTAGCTGTACATGTATAAACACCTGACTTGTCTTTACCTATATTAGATATAGTTAAACTAGATCCAGTAGAGTTCAGACCACCAGGTCCAGTCCATCTATAGTTGATATTACCAGGATTAGCTGTAGCTGTACACTGTAAGGTTGGATCAGTTGCCTCTATAACTTGATATGTTGATGGTGTTGATACAATAGGTGGATATAAAACATCAACTTGTACAGGTGTAGATGTTGTACCTGGTCCAACACTGTTTGTACCTGTACAGGTATAACTTCCACTGTCTGATCTCTGTACTGGGTCTACTATATATATAGACGACCTTTGACCTGTGGCATCTATACCTTTCTTACTCCATGTATAACCATTAGATGGTACTGATGGATTAGCCTCGTCAACACTACAAGTCAACATGTGTTGTTTCCCTTCTATAACTTTATTGGGATTTGCTACTGGTTCTATGTGTACTCTAGGTAAAACTTTAAAGAAAAAGAAAGACACAAATTAATTCGCTACGTGATTTAACTAAACAATGAAGTATGATTGTATTCAAAGTGTGAGTCTAGGAATGATATAAGCCACCCCAAACAAGACAAATTTCGTGACACTGCAGTATTTTGTTTCTCTGTAAGGTTTTGAAATATTTTATTTCACGAGAAGACAAGTATTCAGATTATTTGTATCAAATCCTAAATAATTAACAAATCGCTATCTATCATGTCATTACTTAGTTACATGGATTAACTACTTCCTTTAATCGAATGGATTCTCCCAAAAGCAACAAACGAGTCTGTTTTTTTGATGTTGTATGAAACATTTATCATGGAAACTAAAAACAAATATCGCATAGCTTTATGCATAAGAATATTAAAATTGAAAAACAAAAATGAAAACATTACGAGGGAAAGTCAATAAGTTGATAGAAGTGAGTATTGAAACACTCCTGAAGACATCATCGTTGATGTCATTATTGAGATAGGCCATCTGACGACAGTTTACAGACATAAACAACCCCTGTCGATCATTGTCGATTTATACCCTGTTGAACACAGGTACCCTCCTGTAATCGTGGAAAGTTCTAAAACTGAGCATCGTGCGGTTATCAAGTTTCTCACGAAAGAAAGGGTGAATGCGGCCGAAATACTTTTCAAAATGGTTAGCTGAGTTAAAGCGGTGTCACGGAAAGGTCTGTTGAAGCCATAACAGATGATATGGCTGTAAAAGACAAGGGCTTAATCATTTCCGAGTGTGGTATTTCTCATGGAAGTGTTTGCACCCAATAGGTTGGACAGGGACCCTACTCATTGCCACGTACAACCGGAAAATCGAAACAACGTCAGTTGACTCATTGACAGACCATGATACTTAGTGCATGCGCTAACTATTCGGCCATCCAACCCTCGTTCCACCATAATATGAGGTAAGTTGAACCGAGTCAATGTGATCGAGAAGTATTGATATATTTCACAACAATATAATTCATGTTGTTATTCCAAATGATCGCAGGACATTAAAATAATATATATTTTACCATCCATATGCGATTTACTAATGTATTAATTAAAAACAAACAATGGATGACTAGGCTATACATTAAGAAACACTGAATTGTTGTTAACCAGAGTATTAAAAATATACATATCGTCCGAGGTTTATAAATATCACTACTGAATAAAATAAACCACATACTGACATCAGATTAATCCACGGGGTAAGTTCTGTAAAGGCCCAACTTTCCCTTTTAAAAATTGCACAACCTGCTTCGTAGTGAACAATTAAGTAGGCCTCGGCATCTTCACCCATCAAAACGAACATGCTAGATTTACAATCATATATAGTTATCATTTTCTAATTTGTCTCTAATTGTAATATGCTTCAGGGTAAACCCTGCGTTTTGATTGGCCAATTAGACACTGTCTACTGGACAATAACACCCTTTTGTTTTAGTAATGTCTTTTAAAATCCTAAAAAAAGCATGTTACAATGTCGATAAACACTTCCTGTTTCGCATTTAGAGGGGTATTATTGTCCAATAGACATGTCCTGAGATTTTACACTAGAACCCGAAAAACAGGAAGTGTTTATCTCCTAAATAAAGTCTACACGGTTAATGAAATAGAAAATCTTGTACGTCGTAGCTACTTAGTTCTTGGCTAAATCAACTTATCCCTCACACCAATAACTATTTTTTCATCAGACAGATTAATACTCATACAGACTGGACAAGGGGTGGCTAAACTTACCCCGAGGATCATCTCACACCCTCCCCCCTACACCAATTAACCGTGGATGCTCAATATGGTGGCTGATTGTTGTCATTGATTTAGATTTGGTCTTTAACTTTTTATTACGCCACGTTTAGTCAGCCGTCAAGAAGTGTAATCGGGTGTAACTAAAATAATACGGTTCAGATTTGATAAAAGTCGTACAAATTGAATTGATCTTAGAATCTATACTTACATCTAATATTTAATGTTCTAGAATCTTTTTTAGATGTACCATAACCATTAGTAGCTGTACATTGTAATATTTTATTATGATCAGATTTATCAGCTGTATACTGTAATATGCTGGTAGTAGTTCCATCCGAGTTATTACTTGTAGTTCCACTTCCTGGGCTATTCCCGCCATTAATCGACCACGTGATAGTAGCATGAGGATAAGATACTCCAGATTTACAACTGGCATCAGTGTTCAAACCATCCGTAAATATTAAATTATTGTTAGTAATAATAGTAACATACGGTACAGGTACTGTAATTATAAGTAAATGTAATATTAAATTATTGTTACTAATAATAGTAACATATGGTACAGGTACTGTAAGTAAATATAAGTAATGTATTACAATATAGCAATAACCATTCACACCCGGCACCTGTCTTCAAACCACCAGTAAATATTAAACTATTGTTACTAATCAGTAAACATTAAAACATTCATTATACACGAGTTCAATCTGCCTACTGCAGTTCTTTCTTTAGGCATGAAAGGTTATCTAAATTGATCAACCTATACAGACCAAATCTCGATGTCATCGCTAGCCTATTATATTTACAGGATAAGGGTCCGATTTGTTGCTCAACTTTCATTCATGGTTTAATCATGAAATGGACAATCGGTCGTGAGTGAATCAATTTGACTGACATTACGTTATCCAGTGTTTAACTATTATAGTTTGAACTCGCAGTTATTTATCTAATCTCCAATAAGTTATCTTTAAGTAAATGACAGTGTTCCAGTTACGATAATCACTTGAAGGGATTCCACTTTCTTACATTATCTTGGCTAGCATACTACAATTATAGGAACATGCCTGTCAATCGCAATATTTTGACGTGGTGGGGAACAAAATTCTCTTGACACATCAACATGTTCACATCCGTTGCAACTAAGTTGTGTTTACAAAGTGAAAGCGTTTTAAGTTTGATTTGTAATTAATAAACAAATCATAACAGAGTCATAGAACTGTGTCCATTATTACATAAACCTTGAAGACAGGTAGGTAGACTAGATACAATATAACTTTAAACATGCAACATGCAAGAGCACAATTTGCCTATTTAGGCCTGAAATGTTATAAAAACTATTAATTAGACAATAATTAACTTATTCAGACCATAATCGACTCTAGATGTCACGGCTAGCATGAGATTTTTGTTTAATTGTAGTTCGATTCGCTGAAATATTTTCTTAATGATTTGCCAATAAAAATGGATAACCGAGACTACTGGTTTTGTCTTACCGACTTTAGTAATGACGACCGAGGCTAAGCGGAACTTTCAATCGCTTAGTTCTAAGTTAATAGTGGATCAATTTGACTGACATTTTTAGCAAATTGCCTTTCCAACTTGTTATGTAATCTCCCATAATGTATATTTAAAATATAGGTAGACATACTAAATACTTTACAAACTTTAAAGAGAGTTAGACTAGTCAAATACAAACTTTAAAGATAGGAGAGATTGTCAAAGTTTTTGAAGGGGCGCCTTTTCTCGGGGCGCCTTATTTTTCTGGGGTTCGCAATGTACCCCCTGCACCCCCGCTAGATACGGCCCCGAATCACACGTTCTGAGTCAACCAACAAAAGTGTACAGTATCAAATTTTAGGAATCGACATATGTATAATGCGACATTATATTATTAGCCCTGATATCTACACACATGTATATGGTCTACGAGCACCTTTATGTTGGATATGTATAGTATGACGTACCCACCATTGATACAATGAAAGAGGAAGTAAAATAATATTTGTATACAGGTTTGATATGATTAGTGTGACCCGTTTTAAGCAGACATCAGAGGGGATTGTAATAGAACGTAATGTTAATAACAAATATTATGTATTTTATTTTGAGACGATACAAATGGATACTATTAAAGTATATAGCTATATTTATATGGTTATTTAGTATACAAGGTGAGTGGATCCAATATAATACATATGATTATAATTCTCTATGATCTTACTCTACATTAACTATGATCTTACATTTTACTTGTATTTATATTTACAGGTGTGACAGGTATAAATATACAACCATCTACATGGATTCAAGGTGAATCAGCATCAGTTACATGCACTGGTACTAGTGGTATTACAATAGATAAAGATGGTGTAGAAGTAGTAACTTGTGCAATTGATCAACCAATCGCATGTGCCTTTAGTCCTGTATTCACCAACACCTATACAGCCAGTAAAACTAGTAACAGTGTAACTGTCAATATACCTAGTGTATCTAGAACTAGTGATAGTGGTACCTGGCGTTGTGAAGGGTTTGGTATAACTACAACTAATACTACTGTTGATGTTAAAGGTAAAACTACAAATTAACATTAAACGCCACCATTACTGTATTTATATTCTATATACACAGGGGCGGATTGGGACTGTGACCCGGTCGGGGCTTCCGTGTTAAAGCGGCCTCTTTTACTGGCCGTGGGGACCGGACGGCGAGTCCGGGGGCTTCCCTTCCCCGTGGAAAATTGTGAAAAATGAACCCCAAATATGCGATTTAGTGGCATATCTGATTATAATCTCTGTCAGGGGGTTGGGGTGGCCTAGTGGTCTAGAGTGCCGCGCTTCGACCTCTCGCTGGCCAGTCACCTCTGGCTTGCGGCTATGGTTTCGATACCTGGTGTGAGCGTATGTGGCATGGAGATAGGGGCGCCTTCTCAACCTCGTGGCTTTCCTCCGGGCACTCCCGTTTCCTCCCACTGCTAAAGACCCCTACGCGCAAGCGAATTATTGAAATAAAATTAAACCATATGTTAGTCCCGAAATGACCTATTTGTGTCGAGTGGACGTTAAACCCCATTTCTCTCTCTCTCTCTCTCGAATCTCTGTCAAATAATATATCTCAAAGATCGATCAATTTAGGCCAAAACCCCGATCTGCAAGTAATTTACAACCATCAACCTGTGAAATTATCATATTGTCATTCCAGACTCCAGTGATGGCGTTGCGGCCCGTTAAAGCCACCGGCCAAATACAAATAGTCATCAACGCTCTATGGACGGTCTAATACCCCCTCCCCATATAATGTTCAGCAGAAAAAGTTTTTTTAGACGAATTGGACAAAATTATTTTTTTTCATTTTATTGTCCGACCGGCCCTTCGGGCGATCGCCCGATGGTCCAATCCGTCCCTGTATACATAATCACCATTACTATATTTATATTGTATATAAATGGCTACCATTACTATATTTATAGGCGGTATGGACACAGACACAGATCACTAAATATTTCTACGCAGTGCCCCTGTACATTTCAAGGATTTCTAACCTTTTTTGGTTAAAGTCAAACTTAGAACCCTGGGACATGTCAGGCCAATAAGACCACACCCTGATACAAAACTGGTGTAGATGTGTAAATGTCAGCTTAATGGCCAATACCTTCTTATCAAAATCTAGGATTTGTTGTGTTTGTTGCATTTATGTTACTTATTTAACAGTAAAATGTTGCTCCATTTGTGGCAGAAAGGGTTCTACCCAACTAATATTTGGGGAAAAGTTACAACCGGTCTTAGAGACGAGAATTAACATTAATGTCCTTGGAGAAATATTTAGTGATCTGTGGCCGTATACGTAGCCGCCATTACTATATTTATGTTCTGGATCAACCAGTAAAAAGACGTCATTATCTATTTTTTAGTTAAACCAGTAGTCCATATAGAACCGTCAACCAGTCCGTATAAAGTTATACAGGGAAATCAACACGTGTTAACCTGTACTGTAGATGAAGCTGAGCCACCAGTACCATCTACTGGTTATACATGGAGTAAAGATGGTAGTATTATAACAGGTCAAAGTTCATCTATATATAGAATAGAATCAGTAGAGAGATCAGATAATGGAAGTTATACCTGTACAGGTAGTAATAGTATTGGTACAGGTAGACCATCTACTCCTGTACAACTTGATGTTTTATGTAAGTATTGTTGATGCCGCGCTATCGTCTAACAGTCTAATTTCTAACTATCATGTAATTTTTAAATTAACTGATATGTAATTTCTAAATAGGTACAAACTGTAAAAAAAATACTAAATTACTTCATTACTTATATACAAAAACATATAAAAGAAACAAATATGCGAAAATATTCGAAACCCGCACAGATATACCCAAGAAACTACAGTCAGTGGTATTAAAGATACCAGTAGAACTGTAATATATTCCATATCCAACACAAAACATATTGTAAGCTTTATTGTTGAGCGGAATTTTCGTCATAATTCTAACCCCTAACCTAGTAATGCGCATGCTAATATGCTTACTTCTATCGATGGGACTTCTTACTTGCATATTTGTTAAATAGGCTGTATACACATGTAAACATGTTGATTTATATTACTTTGTTCTTTAGAATTTGTATTTTATTCAATTTCCATTATTACTCTTAATTAATTTTAATCAGTTTACGTTCGTAAACATTTTGACATTTCACAACTGATACACCGATAAGGGTCATAATTATAACGTGCATTATAGTAATAGAGAGAACAGTTTGTATGTGAATCCACTGCCCAGGAATCCTCATTGATGACATCTTTAGTTTGATTTTTTAAAAAAAAACTTATTTTATCAAGTGTGTTTTGAATAAAGCTAAAGTTGTCTTCAGAAACGGAGGAATGATTAAAATAATTAAACACTATGAAAAATGGTTTATAGATCATCAAAGAATAGAAAGTGTAATGTATTATAATTATCTAGGGCTAATATTTTCTTCCAGATTAAACTGGGGTAAGAGTATACATAATTTGTCAATCAAAGCGGAAAAGGCATTGATACCCATAAAAAATTTAAATCCAAAAAACAAGTGTAGGGATAAAAGATTGTTTCACAATATTTGATATTGTAATTAAACCAATCCTGCTGCATGGTAGCGAACTGCGGAGTGTAGAATATAGACCAGAAATAGAAAAAAGTACACAATAAGTTTTGCAAGTTTATTTTAGAAATAAGCAAGAGTTCACCAAATATTGACACCCTAGGAGAATGTGGAAGACACCCCTTTTAAAAGTATTTACTATATGTTACCTTGAATTAGGTATTAGTGTAAACTAATGCCTATGCCCATTGAAAGATATCCTGAGCAAGTGTACTTTATGTTAAGAAAATGAGACCAAGCAGGAAGAACAAACTGGGTATCCAAAGTAAGAACTATTTTAAACTCTAGGGTTTGGTTTTGCTTTTGAAAGTGAATGTATTAGAAATAAAGCGTGTTTTAAGTCAAATTAGTGTAAGCTTAATAGATATAAATTTACAAGAATGGTCAACAAAATTACTAGAACTAGTTTTAGCCAGGAGAACTATTCATCAAGTAATATCCCCTTTTATCATAAACGTAACATTACAAAGTTTAGATTGAACCTTTTACCCCAAAAATCAATTCTTTTGAAGGAAAGTCTAACTAGCGATTCAATATGCCCCTTGGTCTTGGACATAAATTATAACAGAATAAACCATTATATTCCATTTTATAGCTATACATATCTCAAATTCTAGTCTGAATATTGAAAAACGACTTGCTCGATTTTCGACATTCGGCAATAACAAAAAGCATGGAGAAAGAGCAGTTTTTATGTGAATCCACTGCCCAGAATTTCTCATTTATGATACCTTTTAGAAAGCATATTTATGTAGTAGATACTAGTGACTACAGTTGCGAGCTGTTATATTTTTTGTTTGATAAATAAAACTCGTTTCTTAGTTATTTTGTATCCATCCCTATTTTAAAATCTGAATACCATATAACGAGTAGCTATTTTTTCATTTTTCGATTATATCGAGTTACTTGTATTTCATTATTCACCAACGTCAAAAAACGAAAATCTGGCAAACTTCACACTGCCCGTATTATCGATCTTGAAAATATAATATTTGTGTATACTACCCTATACTCACTAATTAATCAGTTTCAAGTTTATATACTTTTGGAGTCCTGTCAAATATCTTTGATATACATTTATATATTGGAAACATTTAAAAAACAATTACTCCGGAACCCCTCCATAGGAGAATCATAGTATAGGACTTTTAAAGGGTGTGTTCACGCTACAGAACTGTACAAATTTTAAAGCTAGAGTACTTGAGTCATATTTGAGAGGAAGCAGGGTCCGTGTGAAGGGTGTGTGGGGTAGCATTGACAGGACTTTTTGTCAAAGGCCCCGACACATAGATGAGTCCGAAGGTATGCCGCGAAATGTTTTTAAAAACTTGATGGTAAAAATTAGTAATAATAATAAAAATAACTGTTTCTTGATGTAAAGTAGAAGACAATCGGCGACTTCTGTGAATGTGAGAACCAACAGTGTAGTGCAAAGGAATAGAATCGGATTCTGTCAGTTTACTTTTTTTGGAAAAAGATTGGCGAATTAAAAGCTATATGCCACCAGCCCGTGCCTTCGCGCCCGGGTCCACCAACTCGTCTCGACCCAGTCTCGTCACCACCAGGGTATCCAGGCACCTTTCCGGTTGAACCCAGTTCAACATGATTTGGGGTATTAAACAAATAAACGAATAGTTCATGTGATGAAAAACTAATAATAAAAAGAGATTGTCAACACATAATGTCTTTAATGTCTTCAAGAGATAATAAATGATTATTCTTCTTGAGTTTCTGGGTTTATATCATAATTTTGGTTAACATAGATTTGGTTAACGTGCATCCTAAAGTATTTAATACGTTTCTAATGGAGAGGATTATAACCCAGAGCAAGACATGTTAACAACCAAATTTTAACTGGACAGGAGGGATTATCAATTTGAAAGTGAGCTAGTGGCTCAAGCTTTAACTTAATTAATTAATTGTTTGTGTACAACAATTATATGTTTGTTGCACACTATAACAATACCCTCCCGTCCTGAAGATTAAAACGTCTGTCCGCAAAAGTAGTCATTCTATGATCATAAACATGACAACAAAATAATAACAATTAAAATATAGTAAAAATGGTTTTGACTAAAACAACTTGATAAAAATAGTGGGAGTAGGGGTAGAGCAATAGTACGCATAAAGAGGAATGATTATTCTCGAGTTATATTTAGGAACTCGTAATAAAATATATGGAAGATAACTGTTTCGACATTTGAATTATGCCATATTATTATTTAATATTAATTTCCATTAATCTATGGAGAATACAATAAAAAAATTACTCAATGAATTATTAGACTTTAGATCGTCTTTTTTTTAAATTTTAAAAGTAATATTATATGTATTAATTACAACGATCATGTATACTAATTTGTTTATAAAAAAAAGTACAAAGATTCGAGTTAAAGAAGAAAAGAAAAATTCGTCATATTTCTTCTATGTAACAAAGATAAAGATCCATATGATATCTTTATTTGAATTAAAATTTTGATATAATTATGTTCATCTGATCGTCACCAAGACAACATAAGTATAAGTATGATGGATTAATATGGTTAGCTACTCCATACTAAGCCAATCTACTGTTTAAATAAAAATATCTTTATATTTTAAAGAATATCATATGAATCTTTTTCGTTGTCCCAATTTTGGTCGCCTTTGACGACCTGCAATTAGAGAAGCAGTGGATCAATCGTGACCCGATTGCACAGGGTTTTAATTATAATGAAGGATAGGTAAGGTGACACATCTAATTTGGGGTGAGCAAAATAGTTATAATTGTGACTGAAACGTCAATTTAGGAACATCAATACTCTGATAATACAATAAATGATCTAGGCAATAGAACAAGTGCAGCTAAAGTTGCATATTTGATGCTCTAACCCTTTAGAAATAAATTTACTTAAGAAATGTTACCTTAACGAACAAGGAAGACTAGTGTCTGTGTTACAATGTGCGACTGTGCAGTAGTGATATTAGCAGTATTTTTGTCATAGTACTCCTGTTGTTGTGTCGAGTTCATATTGTCTGTTGCTATGGCTTTGGTAGCTTTAAGATGTTCCCATAGCTGTTTCACGTAGTACCTGTTTCTCGTCCCAATGATTCATTGGGTAGGATATTCACATCATATGGTAAAAGCATCTCCCTTCCAAACATAAGATAGCGTGGCGAATAGCCTGTTGATTGGCAAGGCGTGCTCCGTAAAGCCATCATCACGAACGGCAAAATTTCATCCCAGATTCTTGTGCAGCATTTGCATACGTTCGTAATATTTGTGCGATGTCTTTATTCCTTCTTTTACACACACCGTTAATTTGTGAATGATATGCTGATGTGGTATTATGCTTGATGGCGTATATCTCACATATTGCATTGACCAGCTTGGAGGTGAACTGTCTTCCCCTATCAGTAATAAGTGTCCTTGGCGCCCCATAACGAGTGAAGACCTCGTTAACGAGAAGTTTAGCAACTTCTGTAGCATCTTGGGTTTTCATTGATTGGGAAATCTACAGTCCATTTAGTGTACGAGTCATTTGCAAGCAAGACGTATTTAGCAAACGTATGTCGACGCACGTTTTAATATAGTTTTCAATGTCTTGGTACATGCCTGGCCAAAAGTATTTTTGTAAAATTTAGTGACGTTGTTGACGTTGACGTAACCTCTGTCCAAGCATGTCCCAGACATGCTCGATGGGGGAGAGGTCGGGACTCAGTGCTGGCCAAGGTGATGTTCTGTTGTTGGAGGTAACCTGTAACGATCCTGGCCCTATGACATCTTGCGTTGTCATCCTGGAAGATGAAACGGCGGCCATGACGTCGTGCGAACGGCACAACATGGACTGCCAAGATGTTGTCCCGGTAGTACTGTCCTGTAACACGCCCTGCAACAACATGTAAAGCCGTTCTTCCAGCAACAGTGATGCCTCCCCACACCATAACAGAACCACCCAGAAATCGATCATGTCTGATGACGTTAACGTCTTAGAAGCGCTCGTTTCGACGACGCCACACCCTCCTACGTCTGTCCAAAAAATCAACAGTGAACCTTGACTCATCTGAAAACATCACATTGCTCCAGCGTCGATTATCCCAGTGTTGACGATCCCTACACCAACGACGTCTTGCCTGAATGTGATGATCTCTCAAACAAGGGATCACGCGAGGACGTCGGGCGCGAAGGTGACCCCTATGCAGTCGATTCCGAATCGTCTGGCCACTCACTCTCACACCAGTGTCTGTTTGAAGACGAGCGCTGATCTGATTTGCTGTGATGACACGACTTCTCAAGGCCAAGGTACGGATAAATCGATCCTGGGCTTGAGTTGTCGCCCTTGGTCGACCTGAGCGTGGTCTGTCCTGTACAGATTGTGTATCACGGTATCTGGACCATAGCCTGCTTATGACAGACTGAGAAACATTCATCGTCCGCGCACAACCGCCTGTGTTGTGCCGATCTGTAGCATGCCAAGGGCAAGTAACCTTTCATTTTGGGTAAGCCGACGCATATCAAAATTTGTTTTCTGGTCACTAAAACAATTAAACCGATGTTTCCACCCTGGAATTCAATGCCACAATGACTGTAACATTCAAAGTCAGAGTCGTGCAAATCTTGGGTTGGACCCCCATGATGATCCCAAGCATCACCTGCATTCCATGCGGTAGTTATTGGTGCGTTTGGGCGTCACATGTAACTGGAAATGTTTCTTCTGTTAGGTTCTATAATGACTTTTTTCGTAGTTATTTGCATATTTTAGTATTATGCCCCCAAAATCAAATATCCCCTACTTTTTTTGAATAGTATATATGTGTTCATTTGTTGGATAAAGAATACGTATTAAGGATGTTTTTTCCTTTGGTTGGATTATGCATTTAGCACTCAAAAATCGGGATCGTTCAGTAACTAAAGGCTGCAGCAGTAATACTGAGTTTGCATTTACCCTTGATAACACTATGGGGACATCACATTCCTGCCTAGGTGCCAGTTTACATGAAGTTAGTGACCTGGCTAAGCCAGTATTACATTCAATAAGTGCGACATGAAAGAGGCCGTCTTTTAGTGAAACTGCGATTATTAAAGTTGATTTGTGCTTTGTTATCTGTGGGGAAATCGATACCTAAAATCATGGATTGGTGCAGTTTATTAAACACGTGAAATTTTTGCTCAAAGGTAACATTCCCTATTCGTACTTGAATTATTTTAGTGCCTAATACTGGGTGGGTTTCGCCGCCTACCCCAACAATGTTACTGAATTCTCGTTTATTCGGTTGATGAATTGAAATCCCTGTTCTCTAAATAGCTTAGTGTACAGCATGACACACTAGCGCCATTGTCCAATAATGCACTTGTTCTGAAGCCTTTTACACTAACAGATATGGTATTGCGCTCTGGGGGGGCTATTAATTGTACTATTTTGCCTTTCTTATGTCTGTTCAAAAATGCTGAGGCAGGTGTCTTATTTGTTTGAGGGCTGGGGACGAGTCTTCTATGAAGCTTACATACGCTTGTATGGTGGCCTATTTTGAAATAATTTTCGCACTTAAAATTAAAATAATCACATTTATATTTTGGAAAGCTACCCCCAACCTTACCGCAACTATGACAACGTTCTGTTGGTTGCTTGTGGTAGCTTGATCTTTGTGATCGCCGCTGATTCTGGTAAGGCTGTTGATTATGGTGGTCTCGCTTCTGGTAGTGCTCCTGATTACAGTGAGGCTGTTGATTGTAGCAGAATTGTTGATTAGACCTCTGAAATTTGATTCTCTACCATGGTTGTCAATTGACTGACAACCATCGTTAATTCCGCAATTTGAGCACTAGTATCCATGTGATTGACCTGTGGACTATTTGTGTGGTTTTGTTCCACTACTTTAGCAACCTTCCTCAACTCCCCAATAGGTTGTGGGGTTCTATATTTGACCCATTGTATGGGGTGTGATTTCAAGCCTTTGATAGCATAGGATACGGCCACTGGATCGCTGATATTGTACCGTAGTGTCTCTTGCTGAACTCTATCAAGGTATTCGTCAACACACAACCATTTTGGGACACATCTAAAACACTGCAGTCAAATTTTGGTTTTGAGAATCTGCTCTCCAGTCCTTTGAAATGGGTCTCAACGGGAGTCGATTCAAACGGAAGAGGCAAATGTTCAAAAATTTCCTAGCTGTTCCATCTAATAGTGAGCATAAAGCCTCTTTCTGTTGCATCGCGTTGTATTTTCTAGGCTGGAAAATGCATAATGTTCTTTCGGCCCAAACATTAAAATTTTGGTTTGGCGAGCCGCTGTATTTGCTCATACAAAAATTGGATGCGGACATCTTGACGTTTGTATGAGATATATGGCTTACCGACGAATCCGACTGAGTAGCAATTTCACCGTCAACCTCAGTATTCAAGTAAGATGTACTTTCTGTGTTTTAGTCATTTCCGGTTCCGTTTCTTACGCCATATGGAAAAAACCTTTGTCTTCAGCTGTTTTTAAAAGCTGATAATCCGCGACCAACGCCATGGTCCACCATAAAGGAGTTTTTACTGTACATGTATATTTAATTATTATTCTTTAACCCAAGAAATAGACTAAATCAATCAATTGCAGTATAAGGGCAAGTACACGACAAAGTAGCTGTTTTATTTAAAATTTTATTTTATTATTTTTTTTACAGTTCGTTATGTCTGTCGGGTTATCGAAAAGACGAGATTTTAATGTTCCCAATTAGCCACCATATAATTATAAATAGCGTCATCTGATACAAAAATGATCTTTAGAAATATGACGCCGTTGCCGTGTAACATGTGAAGTGAGTCTTACTGCAGAGTTTGGGCGGTCAATATAATCAGTGCCGATATTATAAACCGACTAATAAAATTCTTTAAGATGTTCTGATGGTAAATGTATCAGCTAACTTATTGATATGCATACGGCACATCGCATAGGACATCAACTGGGCTATCAATACATCAGCATACTGGTACATAAACATGTGAAGGAAAAAAATGATAGAAGCTTTCTTGGCTATTGCCATTTCAAACAATTCTCTGACTATTCTAGCACCATTCTTGTTGACATGTGTCCCTGATCCTGCTTGTACACCCGAAGGTCATTGCATCGTTGGGAGTGATTACCCAACAGACTGTTGTCAACCGGAACAGTGATTAATTGAGGAAGATGCAGTGGCTCATTCAATAAACGTCTGATCGTTTAAAGTCGTTCGGATGGGACGTTAAACTAAACAGAGCTTCCATGTATACGTTTGCTTAAACGTAAAAGAACCCTTGACAGTTAAAATGTGATATGGAAGTAGACCCGTCAACATGCCACTCATAGCACACTGAATGGCGCATGTCCGTCTTCATTACTCCAATCCGTGCAGAACAGTAGGACGTTAAACACAATTTCGTTTCATTTTGTTTTCTATTGGCGGGATTATAGGCCAGAAGGGTATAATTAAGTATTCCGCACTTGCCAATCAGCGTCAGAGAATCCAGTTTGGGTGGTGTTTGGCCTGGAGAGGTTGGAATCCGAGGAACAGGCGACAATTTTATTGGTGCGACGAAAGTCGGTCCTTGCGTCATGTCGCAGATGGTCAAGTAAGAGTTTGGGGGATTACAAAGGCTGCCTACACACACAGGAACAGATGTGACGACACTGCCTTTGCATGCAATGAGTGCTGATCGCATTCCGATAGACCATGATCGGGATATCTTAATAGTATTTGCAGTAGGACCGCACTACACGTATAACAAAAATCTACAACCTACGGACAAGACAGAGAAAGCACAGTGCAAAAATTAAACAAATTGAAATATCAAATCAAGTGAATGGATCCGGGGGCCCGTCACTACAAATGAGTGCAGGTCACACCTTTACCGTATCTAGCACAATTGGTGGCAACCCGTCGTCGGGAATGGCAACAGTTGCCCATTGAGCCCATCTGACTACTCACTTCAGAAGTGAAACGAATCCGTGCAGGTGTAAGGGTTTTCCAATTTTTGATGACATGTGTCTCATGAATGTAAACAGTGGACTGGAAAATGACATTTTTCATGCGTAATAACGATATTGAATTTTGTGTCTGGCTATGCACCTCCATACTTAGTGTTTGTTCACTTTTTGGTCTCGAATACGGCTTGAAATTATATTGTTCTAATTGTCAAAGATGTATTCTTGTAAACCACATTGCTTTTGAAAATTGTATATTATCAGGATCTCAACGTCAACCGATTGTGAAAAATATAAGCTTTGTTTAACTTCTTTCTATGTGCATAGTTGTTCCTATTGTAACTATATACTCAGACTTTAAAAAATTATCTTTATAATTTAAGTTGTACCTATGGTAACTGTATCAGCTGACTCTACAACTAAGAAAGAAAGTGATGATCTACAGTTGACCTGTACTGTTGATTCTAATCCATCACCATCTACTTTTAAATGGTATAAACCAGATGGCAGCATTGTTGATGTATCTTCTAATGGACGTCTTGATATATCTAGAATTACCAGCAATCAGGGCGGTATTTATAGATGTGAAGCTACTACTACTCTAATACCAACTGATGGTAGTTCTCTAACAAGATATGATAGTCAAAATATCAATATTACTGTACTGTGTAAGTATAACAATATCTAACTAAATGTTAACTTATATTACTGTACTTATATTACTGTACGAAAAACCTGAGGTCCCGTGTACACATTGGCGAACACGTAAAAGAACCCTTTGCAGTTGGATTTCGATATAGGACGTAGCGCCGCTGCCTGGACATAATTTCCCTCATTGCACACTGTATGGTGTATGCCCGTTTACCACCAGCCCAGGTTAGGTGCAGAAAGTGGAACGTTAAACCCCATTTCAGTTCATTTCAAGTAAATATTACTGAACATTAAGCAGGGTCGTGTATATTGATGTAAATTTACGTGAGATACAGCACACATGCCTAAAACACGACACACGCCCCTATGTATTATTAAGTTACATTTCCCATTAGAAGTTATGAACTTAAATGATATCAAAAAGACAATATCCCGAACAGTACATTTATACAAGAATAAATCGCTTTCTATGTCATGCAGTAGTGTTTGTAGACACATCAATCATTATTATCTCTATTTTGTAGTTAAACCAGTAGTGCATATAGAACCGTCAACTAGTCCGTATAAAGTTATACAGGGAAATCAACACGTGTTAACCTGTACTATAGATGAAGCTGAGCCACCAGTACCATCTACTGGTTATACATGGAGTAAAGATGGTAACATTATAACAGGTCAAAGTTCATCTATATATAAAATAGAATCAGTAGAGAGATCAGATAGTGGAAATTATACCTGTACAGGTAGTAATAGTATTGGTACAGGTAGATCATCTTCACCTGTACAACTTGATGTATTATGTAAGCATATTGGATGCACGCTTCATTAAAAGAAAACCTTATGAAAACTAAGTTAAATATTCGTAGATTTACAGAATATATTTAAAAGGAAATACCTGTACTCATTTTTTGATAAATACAGCCTCGTTTAGTTTGTGAATGTCTCAAATATTTATATGGGTCGTGCCTACTGCAACGTTATTTTAATAGGCAGAATAAAAATGTCGTATATTTTTATCGCAGTTCGTAGGTCCGTTAATTTGTCGTCCATAATGTATTGTGGACATTGTACAGACTACGTTGGTAAAACGAGGAAGCCGTTAACGCTCTAACATGGCCAATGTCATTGTACGAATTTCTTCTTATCCCTCTCTGTAGGAATTTGATCTTAAACCCGAAACCTTTTCAAAAGTGTAACTAACCTAATAACGACCTTATAATTTAAACAAATGGTAATGACTCCATAACCAAACATATAATTTATAGTTGTACCTAATTGGTAATTGTATCAACTTAATAATATATAACTAAAACAGAGGCGGATGACTTGATAACTGTATCTTCATAGTTGTTCCCATGGTAACTGTATCAGCTGACTCTACAACTAAAATAGAAAGTAATGATCTACAGTTGACCTGCACTGTTGATTCTAATCCATCACCATCTACTTTTAAATGGTATAAACCAGATGGCAGCATTGTTGATGTATCTTCTAATGGACGACTTGATATATCTAGAATTACCAGGAATCAGGATGGTATATATAGATGTGAAGCTACTGCTACTCTAGTACCAACTGATGGTAGTTCTCTAACAAGATATGATAGTCAAACTATAGATATTACTGTACTGTGTAAGTATAACTATTTATAACTATATCTGATAGTAAAACTATTACTGTGTAAGTATAACAATATCCAATAGTGCTACTATTGATATTACTGTACTGTGTAAACATAACTATATCTGATAGTCAAACTATAGATATTGCTGTACTGTGTAAGTATAACTATATCTGATAGTACTATTATAAATATTACTGTATTTTGTAAGTATAACTATATCTAATGGTAAAGCTATAGGTATGTAAAACATTGCCGGGAATCAGCGTGTAAAACTATATATGGTCGTAAAGAAGGGTTAGAATGCATGTAGGGGAAAAGTTGTTAAAAATAAATTTATTTTATTAATTTTCTTTATTTGAATCTAAAATGTGGTCTAGACCATATGTAAGATGCACTAGAAATATGCATAGTTGTATATTCATTTTCAGATCTAGATAGAGTTGTTATAACACCAGATAAACTGACAGTAAATGAAAGAGACTCAACCAGTATCACGTGCTCTACTAACAGTAATCCTGTAGCCTTGATTACCTGGTATAATAGTACAACTATAATATCATCTAAATACACTAACAATGATACATTCGCTATTCAACAAGCTACGTGCCTGGATACTGGTGATTATACCTGTCATGCTACAAATACTAACATAACAGGCAGTCAATACAACCAAGTATCACAACTATATGTTAAGTGTGGGTATATTTAATACAACGAATTATAACAACTGATTGTAATATTTAGGTATATAATATTTAATAAAGTAGATGGTATTATCATAGACCTGAAAATGAAATGAAATTGGGTTTAACGTCCCACTTTTCTGTTTTGACTAAGCTAATAAATATTGAATCACAGAATAACTGGCTGTTTAAACAATATCTTTAATATTGTTATATATAGGTTCACCGAGAGAAGATACTAGAGTTATAACAACATCTAGAGTTAGTGGGAATATAAGAGATATAGTACAACTGGTAGCTGATGTTATATCCTATCCACCACCAACCTTCACCTGGTATTATAATAATATAACCACTGGAGATGTTGAACCTATCTATAATGATGATGTCTTTAAACAGATTGATACCAATACATCTATCAACACTTATAGATCAATATTAAACATCAACATTACATCCAACATCTACTATACATCATATACAGTCAATGTATCTAATAATATTGGATATACACAACTACAGTATCAAGTTATAGGTCAATGTAAGTATAACATCTACTATACATCATATGCAGTCGATGTATCTATCACCATATCACGATAACCATTGCAATCAAAATGAGTAAATGTTAGTCTCAAAACGACCGATGTACCGTTCCATTGAACAGCAAGAACGATTGTCTCCGACGATTTGCCAACGTAGATCTGTTTCTAACTGACCGTCTTCCTTAGCCCTCTCGATTGTTTAGCTTGGTTTAAATTTGTCCATGATGTAGAATGGGAGGGGTGAACCGGAAAGGCGTCTTGTCGTTCCGATGGGACTATAAATGTCCGATGAGCAACATGAGTTGTCTTAATTATTTATTTCAAGAACGCTGTTGGTTAAACCGTAATGACTGCCTTTTGATCCATAAAATTATATTTGTGTACAATTTGTAGCTAAACCTGATATACCTTCTAACATCAACTCATCACCACCAAGTCATGATAGCATCTGTATTACATGGACACCAGGATATAATGGTGGAGATCAACAGGAATTTATTGTTGAACATTCAGTAGATAATAAAACTTGGACTAGTTCTACACCTCTACCAGAATCTGATTATTGTATAAAGAATCTACATGCTGATACACCATATTATATTAGAGTTATAGCTAGAAATAAAGATGGTGATAGTCAACCAGTTTATCTGATATCATCTGATGGTTCTTCTACAGTACAAACTTTAGCTAGAAGTAGGTAGACTAGATACATTCTAAACTCTGAAGACAGGTAGATAGACTAGATATACTACATACTTTCAACATAAGCAGGTAGATTAGATATAATACAAACTTTCGTGATAGATAGGTCGGCGAAATGCAATACAAATTTTCGGGAATATCATTTTGGAAAAGGTAAGTTTATTTGGATTTTGTGATTTAGAGTTTAATTATACTGTTTAGTGAATTACATTGTTTCCGGGTAGTTTAATGTTTATAGTACAGGAAACATAAAAACGTTGAGGTAGTTTTGTGTAGCCGTGGCGGCTTAGTGAGTACATCACTGGAACCCGGTGCTCGCCGAACAACCAAAGTGCAACGTACACATTTTAGTGTGCAGTTAAAAAACCTTTGGCAGTTAGAATTAGAAAATAAAAGAGGTCGCAGCCCCGTTGTGGTGACAAGATATCTTTCATACAATATTCCATGGTTTATGCCCGTCTTCATCAGCCAGGCTGCTGTAGTAGGTAGAACGTTAAACCCCATTTCTCATTTTGTTTTCCAGTATTTCACATTTTTCCCCGGTAGTCTAGAATTCAAATTCTTACAATGCTTTATATTTACAGTCGATACACCAGGACCAACATGTTTAATAACAGGACTTGTTGTTACTGTTATTATTATTATTATTATGACAGTGGTAGTTGTTATTCTGGTACGAAAAATAAAACAACGAAAGGCCAAGGACGGTTTGTTTATTTATGTCTTTTGTTGTATCAAATAAAAATATTTATCACTTTATATTGAGATTATTATAATAGATATGAAGTGGTATGTTTAACATATGTTAAAATCAGGCCTTGAGCTAATCACTAAATCAATATCAATATTGGTTGATTTAAAGTTATATTCTTGTTTTTATCTTATCTTGAAGATGATCCTATTATCCATTATTAAAATACACAGTGAACATTTTAAAATCAGTACATGACCTCGTTTACTCAATGGCGATAATGGTTTCTGGTCTTATTTGTTATAAAACAAATGAAACATATCCCAGACAGAACGGGTGTAATTAAAAATAGCTGATTGACGAAATAGAAATCGTGTAGAATGGATCAATTTTGACTATTCGCGTATTTCGGCTAGACTGATTCCTATAATTGAATAATAGAGATTTAACAACCCACTAAGCAATACTGGTGTGGAATCCCGTCCAACAGGGATATGCAAACCAAATGATTGAAGATTCCTATACGGAAGTGTCCCTCTCTAGATAAATATTAAAGTAGATAAACAAAGAGACATATTAACAGTGTAAGTGTATCTTTGTTTATGTATACTAGAATATAAATAATTACAAAAGTTTGTATGGCTACTAACCACTTGACTGCTGACTATTTTGTCGGTCGGTCGTCTTCCAACCAGTATCTTTGTTGTCATACATCCCAAGCCAACTTAACTTAGGCTAGTGTTAGGTGACTCGATCTAAGGTAGATTATGCTTATCCTTCCAAGAAACCTGATTACACTTCCCACGTGGGATCTTGTAACTATCACTTTTTTACAAATTTCATTGCCCTGGATGTTGATTTCCTGGTTTATGTTATATTTATTCTAGTATCATCAACATATAAATAAACAAATATTATAATCAGCATGGATTATGTCTATTCTAGAGTCATCAACATATGCTGGATTAGATCTAGAGACTAGAATAACTACTGGTGTAGATGATACAACATACCAAGGTTTACAAAATTATGTTAATCTACAATCATCTACTACTAATGTTACACACAATAACCAGAATTACGATTCACTACAACATAGGGAACCAACTAAAGTATATGATAGTCTGAATACAGTAGAAGATAGTCTAAATACAGTAGATGATAGCCTGAATACAGTAGATGACAGAACCACATCAGACAGTGAGTGGCTTTGTTTTTAATGTAGACTTTAATTAAATACAGATTATATATTAGTTAGATATAAATATATTGAATATGCTGTACTATAGTTTTCACCGTTTTATTTTACAGATTCCGCAAACACATACGCCAACATAAACAGAGAAGAGAAGAGTCCCTATGTTAATCTTGGATCTCAGTCCAACATATAACATGGGAGACAACTCTACTTTTAAAACATAATTAACATTGATCGATAGATACAAATTATTTCTTACTGTAAGAGTACCGGTTTATATTTATTTTAACTTACACCATCGTGGTTGATCCCAAACAATACATTTTATCTTCCTAGTACTATTCGTCTGTACTATTTATAGTAACTTATAATATATTCCTACGTAAGAAGACAACTTGGTGTTTACTATCTTAGAATGGTTGATTGATTGCTCGACGTGTTGTTAACACACTGTGAAATAATTACTTTTAGCAATATAAAATTTTGACTGTATGTCATTCGAATCGCAGGGATTGGATAGCATATGCTGAAATTGAATGGTTATTGTCACGTGATCAATTATTGAATAATAATAATAACTAGACCTGCATAGCAGTGCTGAATCGGCTTTCAGGGTCCTTTATATCATTGCCATGCTTTTAAATTTACATTTATACTCTAAACGACCGATAGGGCTCGGGGTAACAGAAGTTTAAGAAGTGAAATAGAAGTAGTTTTCGAGATAAACGAGTCTGAAAAGGCTCCAAAAAAGAGGAAAATACTACATTTTCGGCATCTCATAATCTATTGCCTAACCATCGAATTTGTATCATTCTGATATCATATAAAAGTCCAAAAAGGAAAATACTAGATCTTCAGCGTCCCGTAATATTTGTCATTGAACACGCCATCTTGAGTCGGATCGCGCAAAAATTTAATTTTGGAGTAAAATTATGTTTTGAAGTCTAAAAATACGGTTTTTGCAAATATGACATTACTTCCGGTGATAATGGAATCAGATCATTGCAATCATAAATGGCATAAGGCATCACATGGTGAAAATTGTATGAAAATTGAATAATAATTGACACTTTTATAGACCAAAAATCTTGAAAAGTGACTTGTAGAAAATCGTCTATATCTCAGCAACCGTACAAGTTAGAAACTTTTTTGTGGTATCTGTATGATCGTATGGGTTCATGCTATTTGGTGATGGGGTTCAAATATCATAATTTTAAAAATATTATAAAAGAGACTCATTTGAATAAAATATTTGTTTTTTAGAATAAAAATACAGTTTTTGCCAAAATGACGTCATTTCCGGTAACAGTGAAACTGTGAAATTGGCTTAACCTCATCCCAATTGGCATTAGGCATCAAATAAAAGAAAAATATTGAAAATCGGATAATAATTTACTCTTTTATAGGCAAAATAACTTGAAAAGTGATGCATGCAAAATTGCATATTTCTCGGCAACTGCTCATATTACAAACTATTTTAAGCATACGTTCTCTTCGTCTGGATTATGGCTACGAGTTTATGAAAGTTACGAATAAATAGTTCAAAATATAAAGACGTTGAATGGGTTGTAATAACTGAATTTTACCTTTTTTTTTTACATTTTATTCGAAATTGCCCGAAAATGAAATTGAAATTTAAGAATCTGAGCCAAACAATTTATGCGCCTTTACAGGGCGCATACTTTTTGTTATATCAGTTTTCGAAAAAAATAATATTTGCTGTCAAAAAGTGGTACTTAACTCTCAAAATAGTAGTTTTTGTTAATATTACGCCACTTCCGTTGCGTGCAGAAAAATGTCACCGTAACAAAAAATATTACAATTGACATCACGAAGCATATGCACTTTGTTTTATACAAATCGAACAATAAATAATTAATCTAGGTACGAAAAACTAAATTAGCCAATGGCGACTAAAGAAAATTACTGGGACAAAATTCTTTCTCACTTCTGCTCAAGTAGGGTGATACTTTAACTCTGTGTAAACTACCATCAAAAAATATTCATAAATAAAAAAGTTTTCTGTAAAAATGTAAAAAAAATTCAAAATATCGGAGATTTTTTCGACTACTTCCGGTTTTACGATCATTGTCGGAATAGCTTTAACAAGTTGATTAGATACTTAACTTCCTGTACCAGAAATGTCAGAAACATTCATTGAGTAATTTTCGAAAAAAAGATAAATAAAAGAGCATTTTCAATAATTTAATGATTTTTCAACTTTTTTCAAAGATTGAGGTCATTTTTGGACCACCTATAATATTGCAACGCTTTTATTATTAGATGCACACGCTAGGCCACCGATAGGACTCTGAGTAAAAAATATTTAAGAAAAATCGTAGGCGTCGTTTTCGAGAAAAAGGCGTCTCAGAATGCTCCAAAACGGAAAATACTTAGTTTTCGGCGTACCATAATTTATTTCCTAAGAATCAAATTCGTCTATTAATGGAACTATCCAACGACACTTTAATTGTTTTGGTCCGCTAATATGTGACGGAGAATTCGAACTTTTGGCAAGAGCTCCAATTTTTTTTCATCTTTTTTACATTTTTTGTCGTTTTTTGAACTACTTCCGGTATACGAATCATTGTCGAGTAGTTTTCGCATCCAGTTTCGGAGTTTACATGGGAACAGGGCTCTCTAATGATATACGACACTATACGACCAAATAAAATATTTCTGAGAAATCCTATGTTCAAAAGTGTTAAAAATGTCAAAATGTCAAAATATTGAAAATTAAATTTCAATAACTGCATACATATTATACATCATTAGAATCGTAATTAGGTCAGCTTTTTAAATATATATCTGTTTTTTTAAAATCTCTTAAAATAAAAAAATAGTAGAGCATTTTCCAAAATTTCACGATTTTTGGACTTTTTTCGATTTTCAGTCCCTTTTTTGTCTTATTCCAATTATTGGAAGATTGTAATGTATTGCTTCATGCTAAAGACCATCGAAGGGTCTCTTAATAGAAAAAGTTTAAGAAAAATCGCTGGAGCAGTTTTCGAGATAAAGGCGTCCAAAAACGCTCCAAATCAGAAAATACTTGATTTTCAGCGTGCCATATTTTGCTTCCAGCTCATTGTATCCGTACGAATTGGGTATCATTCAGTGGTCCAATCACCGCTAGACCAAATGATACCTTAATTTGTTTAATCCGTTGATATCGGACGGAGAAATCGTGTTTTTACCCAAGACACCAATTTTTCACGTTTTTTTCAAAATATCGCATATTATTTCGACTACTTCCGGTTTACGGATTGTTGTTGAAATTGCTTTAAACGGTGGTTTGACAATATTGCTTCATGTATCAGGAATTTGAAAAACGTTGATCCGGCCGTAAAACGAAACTTAAGCTCACAAAATGTGAAGAAAATTCGAAAAAAATCGAAAAATAAAGGGCGATAACTCGGAATGAAACTTATATTACTGGAACCAAATTGCCTTCAGGTATCCAAAAATGTAGGTCAAATTTGAAAATTTTGAAAAATAACAAAAATTGTCTCTCAAATAAAATTTTTCATTTTTCGATCGCAAGAAGTCAACGATGAAGTTTCGAAATATCGAAATTTTCAACTGCTATCGTCCGAGAAAAGACTCAAGGTTTCCGAAAATGTCATTTGTATGAAAATAGGTACAGAATTGACGAATCTACGGCCGTTTTTTAATTTTTTGACACAGCACGAAATTCGACCACTTCCGGTCTGCGCAGAAGTTTCAAAAATAGTTTATCAAGTAGCCAACACATGGTTTCCCTATAGAGAATTAGGTCCCAGATCGGTATCTGTTACAGGCGCTGAGAAATAGGCTCCCCCGAAAAATAAAATAATAATAATAAATAATAATAATTTTAGTAAAAACAATAGTCTTTCAGACGAAAGTCTGAAAGCCTAATAATAAATCATCTGTATACAAGATTATGTCAACTATTAGTATCAGTTGTTTATAAATTTACTGAAATGATTTGGGGATTGACGTTCCACTGGTCAGATCTTATTGGACTAATGAAGGCAGACAGTGTGCTATGAGGGTAAGTTTGTCCGGACAATGGTGCTACGGCCTACTCTTATTTCGAATACTAACTGTTGCTGTTCTTTTAAGGGCACGCCAATGTCTACAAGGACTTCGGTATTTAGTTCTACCAGACGACCATACATTTTCCCTTGCCACACCGAAAAATCCCGATAATTAACAAATAATTGTAATCAAATTGTGTTTGACGTTCTAAATGTCTACAAAAAATGAAATATAATAGTAAAATTTAAAACATTTATTTCAAAACATTTAGGTATTGACCGAACAAATACACGTGATTTGGGCTCCAAGGTAATTCATATGATCTCTGAATGTAAATATAGTTGTTTTTTTATGTCGCTTTGGCAGATGGCTTGCACGTGCCAGTTTGTGGATCTAAACCTCCGTACCAGATCACAAACATCTTCATTAGCCCAGTTGGAGCCATCCTCGGTTACCCAGTGTACTCATTCCGTTCTACTCCACTATACCCTGGGCTAATCCATAGGGTTTCCACGATTTCAACCTATCTGATTGTAGTTCGAGTGTACAAACCAATCAAAAAACAGTTTACAAACCAGTCCTACGTAGACTTTTTAGCGTCATTTTTTATACGCCCACATTTTTTATGTGGACGTATATTGTCGTTGCCCCTGTTCGTCTGTCCGTCCGTCCACAATTGTTTGTGAACAGTCTACAGGTCACAATTTTTATCCGATTTCAATGAAACTTGAAATATAGGTTTATCACCCTAAGATCTCGGTTCCTGTCGATATTGGCCTGTATCGGACTGTAACTTCATGGGTTATGGCCCCTGATTGTCCGAAAAATCATGTTTTTAACTTGTGAACAGTGTAGAGGTCACAATTTTGAACTGATTTGGATGAAACTTGAAATGCATGTTTATAACCCAACGATCTTGGTTCCTTTCGATATTTTCGCCCATCGGATCGTAACTTCCTGAATTATGGCCCTTGATTGTCCGAAAAATCACCCTTTTTAGATTGTGGTCCCTCTGGAGGTCAAAATTGTTATCTAATTTACAAAACCGTTTGATTATATCACCGTTACATGGTTATGGAGGTTGAGTTCAAATTTCAAATTTCAAATATCTGTCGATATTTGCGCCCATCGGATCATAACTTCCTGAATTATGTCCCCGGATTGTCCGAAAAATCGCTTTTGTTAGCTTTTGGTCCCTCTGGAGGTCAAAATTATTATCCGATTTAAAACAACATTTGATTATATCACCGTTTCATGGTTATGAAGGTTGAGTTCGAATTTCGTGAAAATCGGACCAAAATTGACAGACAAAATGACCGCCGTTTGTACGCGAATAATGTGAAAATATGTTATATCAAGGTTGTGGACCCTATAGAGGTCACAATTTTGAACCGTTTTTGAAGAAACTTGACATGTATGTTTATAACCCAAAGATTTTGGTTCCTGTCAATATTTGCGCCCATCGGATCGTAACTTCCTGAATTATGTCCCTTGATTGTCCGAAAAATCGCCCTTTTTAACTTGTGGTCCCTCTGTAGGTCAAAATTGTTACATGATTATGGAAGTTGAGTTCGAATTTCGTGAAAATCGGACCAAAATTGACAGACAAAATGGCCGTCGTTTGAACGCGAATAGTGTGACAATATGTTATATCAAGGTTGTGGACCCTTTTCGTTACTGGGAGTCTAACGTCCACTTCCACCTAAGGTGATATCGTAGAAACATATTGGACCATAACTACCTGAATTATGGCCCCTGATTGTGCGAAAAATCACGTTTTTTACCTTGTGGACCTTATGGAGGTCACAATTTTATTCCGAAATAAAAAACCGTTTGACGATATCCCCGTTACACATTAATGATGGTTGAGTGTGAATTTCTTGAAAATTGATAATCGAACAGCTAAATCTATAATATTAAATGTTTCGTATACTTAACGTTTTCATTCGGCAGAACTTTATAAAAACCAAACAAATTCTAGTGATTTTCTGATAATTACTTAATATGCGACAACTCTTATATAATGACTGCCCGGACGATTTAGCTGCTGTGTGGGCGTATGTTTCGTTGCCTGGCACCCTATTTTTACGTCATAGAACTACATTGTTTACAAACAATATGGCGGCTTGTTTGTAAAAGATTTAATATAAAAGAATTGCCATGCACACAAAAAGATGACAGGGAAGGTTCTGTCATGAAATTCTTAAATGACACCGATTTTTCTACTACACGATATGTATTTTTCCCAATGACATATTTGCAAAGTGTGCAAGAACGGACTGAGGTCACCACGTGTGGGGAATTCTTTGTTGAGAGTTACTTCCCTTCGCCTATTACCTTTCCAAGTAACGCTTTATGGGATTGGACGATACAAATATCACAATCCGCCAGGACCGATAATTTGAAATCGTGGAAACCGTATGGATTAACCCAGGGTATAGTGGAGTAGAACGGAATGAGTACACTGGGTAACCGAGGATGACTTGGAGCAGAACAGTAGGACTTTAAACTCCATTTCACTTCATTTCATATACTAGATCGTGTGATCGTTGTGCAATGAATAAAACTACATTTCCACATATTTAAACTGAAATAACCGCTAATTGAATTTAAGACTGGCATTCACACCAGCAAAGTTTCACTGTCCATTTCAAATACAGTAGAATCTGCATTAAGCAGCCACCCGTGGGAATGTTTACGATTGACCGCTTAACGGGAGTGGCCTCTTAATAAAATTAATATTACGCTTGGGTGCACTTGCATCGGTAAATGTGGCCGTCGCTGAATATCGGACATAACTTCCGTAAACTTGTCATTTTGCCCCAACCTTCAATACTACTGTCTATCATTGTCATGCATTCGATAATATTTATCTATTTTTGTAAAATATCATGTTTTTTTTTGTGTTGACATCAATTAATATTACGCTTGAATGCATTGGAAGCACACACCAATACTTCACTTGCATCGGTAAATTTGGCCGTCGCTGAATCTCGGACATAACTTCTGTCAACTTGTCATTTTGTACCAACCTTCAATACTACTGCCTATCATTGTGATGTATTCGATAATATTTATCCATCATTTTTTTGAAGAAAATCGATGAATTAATTTTATTTTATCAAATAAGCACATGAACCAAAAAACATCGCTGATTTTGCTACCGATTCACAGGGGGTGTAACTCTGTATGTAATATTACAGGTGGCGCTAAAAACGTCTATTTAACAACGTAGCGGCTTTTAGTCGGTAATTTCAGTTTATTCAATCAGTATCAAATAATGTTCCGTTACGTTTGAAAACAATGATCAGGTTTGTCGTTTAATAAAACAAAAGATTAATTAACAGATAATCCCGGGTTAATTGTTATTTTCACATTTCTTTTTATCTGATCAGTGGGAGTCCAGTTAATTGATAACTACTCACGGGATTAGCGGGGGTGTTACGAAGTAATATATAAGAATACATAGATCTGTTTGACAATTATTATCACAGTATCCTAAAAAATGAAAGATATGTATTTGGTAATGAAAGTAGTTCCGATCAATTCGGTCCTCTAACATATTGTAACAAGTAAACAACGAGGCTAATGACCCCCGCCGAAATCCCAAACTAAATAGATGACACGTATTCAAAAGTATTAAGCAATCAAACTGATCATCAACTATACACTAAGTTTCATCATCCTCTGTCAGATAGAATCAAAGTTATCTTGTCCTAAATGTAAAGCATCGACCAATGGAATTGCTTAGCTCTGCTTAGCCTTAGCTCGAAATGTTAATCATTGAACTCAGTCACCTAATGAACATCTACATCAAGTTGAAACATTCTACCTCAATTAAAAGCAGAGTTGTTGTGTTCCAAAGTCTTTACCAATCAAATTGCTTATCGCTCCTTGGCTTAAACCGAAAATTCCCATCATCGAACTTAGTCCAGGTATTGATGCAATGAATCTATACTCGAAGTTTCCCCACTCATTTAATTATAACCAAAGTTATCGTGTCCCAAAGCATCAACCAATGTGAGCGACCTGGCGAGTTATAACACTATAGTCGTTAACAAGCTTTTCGGAAAAGTCGGGTAACTCTGGAGAGGATAGTCAAACCCGATGAACTTTATCAGTCAACACCGGAATCGAACACTAATCGAAGCTTATTCCGACGGATTTACATTAAAGATCGGACTATGGGATCACTCATCTGTGTATTCCTCGTATAAAGCACACACCTACCTCGGATACAACCATGTTTGTAACAGATTAAAATAGCTAATTTTAGCCCGGGCTGAAGCCGACCGCGGCCTCTTGTTCTTGGTAATGCGGGTTGTCACAAGCAACACGAGCTCTACAAACATGTCAGAGGGCGTCGGCATTACGCCTGTCTCATCGCGACTCCCTCTCTGTAAAGTATATTGTTCCGGTTGTGTCCATTGACTGCACACCATATAATAGGTAGTAAAGCAAGGCTGACACTTGCACGATTCCGTGGCACGCAAGCTAGTCGTAAACTGGCGTGAAGTGTGTGTAAACCCGTCGTGACTGCGTGCCATGTCGGGACAAGAATTTTGAAATGTTCAAAAGTTTGGTCACGACAATATTTAGCGACCTGGTCGTGAACTACGCGCAAACTGTTCGTGAACTCGTCAGGACGATGCGTGCCAGTGCGCAAAGTAGTCGTAAACTGGCGTGAAGTGTGTGTAGACCCGTCGTGACAGCGTGCCGTGTCGGGACGAGAATTTTGAAATGTTCAAAATTTTGGTCACGACAATATTTAGCGACAGTGGCGTACCGTTCGCGCATAGGGTGGCTTCTTCATGGCGATGTGCTTGTCGTCCACAGCCCCGAGACAGTTGTGGTAGTTTCATCTGGAGCTGAACCTGACAGCAATTTCCTTCCACTCCTCTTCAGTTTTGGGGCAGCGCGATGATGGCTTTACAAACCTTGGCAGAAGGTACTTCAGACTACTGCAGACTTGGATAGGAATTTCCAGTGGCTAGGAAGCGGGGGGTGACAGTTAGCTCGAGTCCAACTTGAGCGGTTCCCTCATGAAGGTGAGCTGCTTCTGGAGGCGAGGGGTCAACTTTTCAACCATCTCTTGGAACAGCTCAGGTGTGATTCTGAGGTAATTTTTGTAGCCCCTTTGATCTTCCTTGTGGAGTAAACTGTCACACTGTGCCTACACTTTCCTTTGTGTCTTTCTTCGAGGTGGGATTGCCTTTTCTTGCTCTTCTGTCTCTTCAAGCCTTTTCTGTAGCTATTGAACAATGGCTAGAGCAGTTGCCAGGTATAGGTATCTTCTCTTCCCTACAATGATTGTGTCTCTGACATTCAGCATGTTGTCTCTTCCAAAGCCAATCCAAAATTGACAAGGGGTTGGGGAGGCCACCTTTTTATATGGCGTGCCCAAGACGGCACGACACCTTCCGAATTGCGCAAACTCCTCCTGCCAATGCGGGAAGTGCGTAAACAATGCGCAAACTATGCATGAACTCTTCGTGCCATTTCGTGTCAATGTGGACACTGATGGGCACGCATTCGTGAACTAGTCGTGAACAGTGCGGGAGCCTCTCAGTTCGTGCCCCAAAATGGCACGACTTGCTACGTGTCGGCCTGGCGTAAGTGAGATGTACTTCTGACTTGCGGACCGGAAAGATAGTAAATCAGGAGTATTTGTGTAGTAGAGCTAACGTACATTTGATATGCACAAATGTTGAAAGCAACCAAGATCTTTGGGTTATAAACATACATTTCAAGTTCCATCAAAATCGGATCAAAATTGTTACCTACACAGGGTCCACAGCCTTGTTATACAATATTTATACACTATTCGCATACAAGTGGCAGCCATTTTGTCCGGCAATTTTGGTCCGATTTTCACGAAATTCGAACTCAACCTTCATAATGGTGTAACGGTGATATAATCAGACGGTTTTTTGAATCGGATAATCATTTTGACTTCCAGAGAGACCACAAGCTAAAATATGTGATTTTCGTACAATCAGGGTCATAATTCAGGAAGTTACGATCCGATATGCGCAAATATCGACAGGGTTATAAATATCGTTGGGTTATAAAAATATATTTTACGTTTCAGTAAAATCGGTTCAAAATTTTGACCTCTTTAGTGTTCACACTAGGACACCCCCCCCCCCCCCTGAATATAGAAGGGGAGAGCCTGTCAAAATTTCGTATTTTAGTCATTAAATTGGACGTTTCGATTTGTACAGCCAGATTATATATTTCGAATCACCTGTTTGTTTTACACTGTATTCAGAGAGCGGGAGAGATAGATTGAAATGGGGTTTAGCGTCCATTCGACACAAACTTGGTCATTTTGGGACTAACATATGGTTTAATTTTATAGCAGTGGGAGGAAACCAGAAAAAACATACGTGGTTGGACAGGAGAGCATACTCATTGTCACATTCGAAACCACGCCAGATGACTTAATGACAGACTTTATGATAAAGCACGTGCTAACCATTCAGCCATCTAACCCTACATGTGTATTCAAACCATAAAAAATTGTGGTTATAGAGGTTCTTTGATGACTGAATCGTGTATGAACGTCAAACACCCTTTCTATCTCTTGATCACTGAGTGCGACTTTACAATGATGTTGGACTGATTTTAGTTTACTGAATAGCAATCACTTAAGTTAAGTAAGTTGCAAACCTGTTGAAAATTCAGCGATTGAACATTTTACTTATCTGTTCAAACTACATTGTGTATCAAATCAATCAATAAATCAATAATATTATTTACATAATTCAATATCGATATAAACTTAACCTATTGTGGAAGAGGGGTTGTAGTAGCAAGAACGCGTGTTAACTAGAATTACGTAATATATCGTTACATTAAAATCATATTTTACACTTATCTATCACTCAAATTCGTCCTAATTTGGTGTCACTGTGTTGTTTTTTTATATATAATATCACGGGATTTACAGTGAATGAATTTTGAGTCGTACAAAACTCTAGGGTGTTCCTGTTATGTGATATTTTACAGTTTATATGTTCGTAGTGGGTCATATTATAACAACCAATATTCTTGATAGGTGATTTCACAACCGCCATATTTATGCTACTAGAAACATCCTGGTGATGCAATTGTCTAGGAGCGCAATTGGTGTACATGTACATTAACGATAAAGTGTACAATCGATATTAAGTGTCGGTTGTCAAGTACCATTTCTACGATTATAAATGATCTATAAACTATTATAATAAAAGTTAGAGTCCCGTCACCTGTTAACGACAGTGGCGGTAGCGGGCACATGGCAGCAACCTGTGCCTCGCCGACCACCTCTGGGCGACCCCTAGTCGTAGCCGACATAACGAGAAGAGGCACTACGGGCCACTGGCCGACGTCTCGGGTCGACCATCGGCAATTTCTCGTGCCCGTCACTGGCCGACGGCAGATCGCAGGCCGGCCCCTCTGACACCTTCCTCCTTGTGTCACTGGCCGACGTCTCGGGGTCGACCATCGACAATTTCTCGTACCCGTCACCGGGCGACGGCAGATCGCGGGTCGGCCTCTGACACCTTCCTCCCTGTCACTGACCGACGTCAGATTCCTCTGCCGCCACAGGCCATCTCTCGACTGCGGGTCGGCCACCGACACTTTCCCCAGCCTGTCTTTGGCCGACGGCAAATTTCCATTGTCTGTTGACGACCGTGGGTGGCAGATTCGCGGGGTCGGCCACAGACCGCCGCAGATGATTTTCCTAGCCTTACCTTGGCACCGGGCGGTGCTCGATGTCAGTTGACGACGACAGCCCCTCTCGCCCCTGCGACGAAAGCGCACTCCCAGAACCGAAACCCGTTGACGACACCGTATGATCTCGCCCGCAGGAAGGGTCTCGACCCCAGACGTATTTTGTCTGCGCTCGGCCCTATCGGGCTCTCTCTCTCTCTCTCCCACCCCGTGCGCCGCGCAGAGCTCTACTCGTCTTTTGCGGGTAAATCTCTTGCGGCGTTGCAAGGGGCGGGCAAAACCGAGAGCTCAGTCCGTCTACCGCGGACAAATCTCCTAGTCGAGGGACAAGTCTCAACGCCTCGCAGCCACAAGAGGCCGCTCGACCGAGTACGACACCCCGACTCGCACAAACTCAAGTCGTCTGCAAGCAGATTTACCTGCCTTCGAAAGACACCTGCCGAAACACACAGGTCGGACACACACCACCCCGTTCGCCCCGGGAGGGCGAAGCGGGGCCTAATCGTTCCTTTGCCGGTCAACGAGAGGCAGACGCGGACGTCGTGGGATGGGATTCTGGCTTAGAGGCGTTCAGCCGTAAGCCCGGGGACAAAGGCAAAGCGCCAATGGCAGTCACCACCAAGCACCAACGCTTTCAATCCCGGGCCAACGTTCCTCTCGTACTAGTCAGCCCTACCTGCTCGTACCCGCTCGAATGATTCCCTACCAGTAGGGTAAAACTAACCTGTCTCACGACGGTCTAAACCCAGCTCACGTTCCCTGTTGGTGGGTGAACAATCCAACGCTTGGCGAATTCTGCTTCGCAATGATAGGAAGAGCCGACATCGAAGGACCAAAAAGCAACGCCGCTAAGAACGCTTGGCTGCCATAAGCCAGTTATCCCTGTGGTAATTTTTCTGACACCTCTTGCGGGAAGCAGTAAATTGGGCTCTCCCATCGTCGCCCAGGGAGCGAACCAAAAGGATCGATAGGCCGTACTTTCACATGGATACCTCCTACTGAAAAGCATCCTCAAGCCAGCATTTGCCCTTTCGCTCGACCAAGGGTTTCTTTCCCTTGTGAGGCTGGCCTTGGGGCGCCGCGCTATCGTTTCGCGGGCACACCGCCCCAGTTAAGCTCAAAACTGAATCTGTCCTCGAACACCCTCGCGAGGTAAAGGAATTCCTCGCTTAGCCCCTTGAGCTCGCCGACGCCGCCCCGAGTGCGGCCGATCCAGCGGTTATCACCGAGTGAGTCGAACGAGGAACGCAGTAGTGGTCTTTCACTTGCGCCGCGAGGCAGTCCCACCTAGGCTACACCCGCGCTCTCGCCCGACAAATCCAATCGTGAGCCTATCTCAACAGTGTCATTCACTATATCACAGAATTGACCTTGATGTCGCAATTTTGTGATCGACCCCGGCCCTGCCCCTGGGATACCCCGGGGTCCCCTCTCTCAAAATCTGTGCCCCCTGGGGCATTGTCCTACCCGTACATCTCGAAAAAAGATGTTTTGACCCCCCCTGGGACTTCGGTGAGGAGCCAGCCCTTTAATCCTTACACGAATCTGTGATCGCCGCTTCCCACTTGACCAGGGGTGACGCATGTTTGTGGGGACCCCCTAATTGTGGACTCCTGGACATTTTAGTGGCCGTAAAAACGTGTTGGATCGAAAATGTGTTCGGCAATTTTAACTCAAAATCAGTAATTCGAACTTTGTCGAGTCCAGATGTCACGGGTGGGAGTGGGAGGTCACGGGTGATCCACGTGGGTGGTCCGGTATCCATTCTACAGGTCGCGCATGAAAACTAAAAAAAAAATTTTTAATGTGCCACGCCCACTTTTGGATATGTCGTTCGAAACAAAATTGTACCAAAGGCCCTAAATTTTTGCGTGGGTGAGGTTGGGTGGACCTTGGGGAGGTTAGGGGCATGCCCCGTGGCTTGGGTGGGGTCAGTGCCCGGGTCGGCCATTGGTCAACGAAAAATATTCTTTTCCTCGGTCTGGGTGGCGCTAGCATAATTCAATAATTGCGGTAATTTATCCTTGTAGTCTACCTTTTTTCAGACATTTTTTATTTAATATAAATAAGTTTTAAAAGATACGTCTGCGACCAATGCCAAAATATACGCAGAAATGTGACAATATTCAAATATTCTTCGTTTAGGCCCAAAACAGGGAAAAATCCAACTGAAGCCGTTTGAACCGACATCTGATCCCCTTATACGCAGTTGTCTCCCACTAACAGTTCGGGTTAATTGCTGTAATTTAACTTTATAGGCCATAATTTCTTCTTAAAGTCTACTTGCGCTAAATTATGTGCAATTGAAATACAGATCCAAGACATACACGTATCTCGTAACAGTGAAAAGGCAAACTACAGAGGTCTTGTTGCATGACTTCAATATAGTTACCTCCCTTTAGTCCTATTACACTGTATTTAAAAAAAACAATATTCAAAAGAACGAGCCCAAAGAACTAGAAAGCAGGAAAAAAATGTCCAACGATTCAAATAAAAGGACAATTGAACTTCAACGTCAAACATAGTGTACATTTATTGATAGCTGAACTAATCGAAGATTATTAATTATAATTTAGCGCACATAGACTGTGAGAAGAAATATGTACTTATTTTGTATAGATATCTACTGTCTTGTTCGATTAACGTGTTAATTTAACAGCAATAGTTCTGTAAACTATGCAACTAATGATATATGCAACACTGAACAAATATAGTGAGTTCTTCGTTAAGTGATCTCTTCGGAAAGTCTCATTTGCAAATTGGTCGCACAGTAAGAGTCCTTAATTTAAACTCTATTATGTAAAACGATCAAATCAATCAGAGATCGCTTGAAATCAAAGATGGCGATCTACCTCCAACTAAAGTGGGTCAAATGACAACATCTTTGTAACAGATTAATAAGCGTGATCTGCGCACAAAATAAAAAAGTGATGATGACTGGTGTCCAAAATCCAGGGCAGATTATACTCTTATTTCGATCTTATCATTGAAAATCAAAGTAGATATTTTTAGTTACACATAGGCCAAGTTGTCGATTAATTAACGCCATCTGTAAACAAAACTGCGAATTTTATTGAACACCTTAATCCAAGCAGTGTATTTTTATATTCTTAATAAAGAGACTATAAAAATGAATAACAAAAGTTCTGTCAGATATTATCTTAAACATTCTTTCGATTTTATTATATTCCTACCGATTAATGGGATTAACTGTAAAAGTGGGTCAAACCACAACCTCTTTGGTACAGATTAATTAACGGATGCTGGTAACAAAATGGCGTGTAGATTGAGATTTTAATCCATGCATAGAAACTGCTTAATAAGTGTCTTAAGTATTATGAAAATGAAACAATTTAAGTTCTACAGATAATATTATATATACTGTTTCGATTTTATCATAGTGAATATGATTTTAGAATGTATTAGAGAGCTCTGTTTAACAACCGCTTACTATTTAAGTTTTTTTTCATTTTTATGTCGTTCTAAACAGAAAGGGGGTGGAAAAATATTGTTTACAAATTTGTAAAATTGATTAATATCAGCATTATTGTCTTGAACAAATAATAATTGTGTAAAATATGAATTAAATGTTGCAAAGTGAGTGGATATCAGAGGTTTTCAATGACGTAACATTGTTAATGGTAACAAGCTGCGAACATACGAGAAATTTATATCATGCTTGTCGCGTGAGGCTTATGTCACTGACCTAAATATACCCAGATATCAACATCCTCTACCTAGTTTGTGTCGAGTGGACGTTAAACCCCATTTCCCCTCTCTGTCTCTTTAACTCTCTCTCTGATCTTGGCACTTCTCCTCATAGATACACGCATTCGTCTTTTTTCCGTGCTCTGTTACGTCCTACATGTATGTACTCTTTCTTTCTTCTTTTCTGTGCCGAATCTGTAACTGTCCGCTCTCTCTGACGCCTTCGGAGGTAAGCCATGATGTATTGAACTAGATATAACTCGCAACTTTCAATTTTACCCGAAAGACTCACTTTGTAGGTTGATGTACTGGTAAACTATAACGATTGGCTATATAAAATTAAATATCCAATTAGATTTATTTTCTCAAATTGTAAATTACCACCAACATGCAGTCTGAGTAAGGAAAAGTTATTGTAGTTTACAATTGGTGTGGAATAGTCGTCCTTATCGAATCATCAACGAAATATTTGACAAGAAACTTTAAAAAGAGCTCCATTTCCGGATAAGAGGTTTTGACGTTCACCTCCGAACGACTTTTATTTCCGAGACTCTCTGAAAATCGCGTTTTTCGCTTTAAGCATGTATGCTGCAAGTTTCCAGATGGCTAATGAAGAAACGGGAGTCATAGAAGAGTTGTCTCTCTTTAATCATAAACCGCACGGCTTTCATAAAATTTCTTAACATATATCAACTTCAGGATATATAAAATAACAGCTAATATCACACTTAACCCATATGAACAAACAACCTTCTATGACAGCAGACAACAGCAATTGTCATGCAAACTAATACCAAATTTACGTGAAACTAACAAATCTGATAGGTCAAATATCTTGAGCAGTGGTAGATAACTGAGTGCTCTTTTCGGTAAGTGACAACTCGTTCACCTTTTTGCACTATGCTCACAGTTAATATAATTGAACGTTAAAATACACAATAGCCATTATTGATTCACAACTTACTGGGCGTCAAAAATGTCTCATATATGAAAATCAAGCATGGTGTAAAAATCGACAAATCAAAGCAAGACTGCTCTGTTGTAATTTTATTACTTGACAACAAAATGTCTTTTCGTACATGGACTAAGAATAGCTCAGGACGATAACTGATCCTATAGCACATTCCGATACGATTCACTGCAACAGTGTATGGGTTGGTAGTTCACAGAATTGTTCACATCCCGTTGGGTCAATGCAGTTTTAGGGTTTCGCGTCGCGTACTTATGACCATCAGTACTAGTCAAGTGCTTAGGCTACAAGTTGCTCGACAGTCGCTGCGCTTTTAAAAATATTAATGTCGAATCTTACCCCTTCTTTACCAAAAAGTCATTTACAGATTTGCAAGATCCCACCGTCCTAAAAATACCACGTAGATCAACCAACATGCCGATAGACAGGAAAAGTGTGAAAATTCCGAGAAAACACCCATTAAAAATAATGATTAAATTCAAGCCTTCATCATGGTTAAAATCACATCAAATATACATCTTCGTGTTCTAGGATTCACATAGATTCATAAAAACACTATGGGCGTGCATAGGGGAAGAAAAGAAAGTAAGGTGATGTAAAAGGATTATGTTACTTGGTAGCTGGTAAACATTAAATGGAGAGAGAGGTAGGGGAATGGGGGTTTAACGTCCACTCGAAACAAACTAGGGCATTTAGAGACTAACACATGGTTCAGTTTCATTTCAATAATTCGCTTGCTCGTGGGGGTCTTTAGCACTTGGAAGAAACAGATGGACCCGAAGAAAACCCACGAGGTTGGACAGGCGACCCTACTCCTTGCCAGGTACAGTCTGTAAATCCAAACCACGCCAGTTGCTAGGCAAACGGGGTCAAAAAGTCTGAAATTCAAATTTTAAAATCGGAATCACTAAGATACAAAATGAAATGTTATTTAACGTCCTACATTTATGCCCCAACCAGAATAATGGACAGCATACACCATACAGTGTGATATGAGGGAAATTTATCCCCGGACAGCGACCCGTATAACTGCCAAGGGATCTGTTCCGTGTATGTCAATGTGTACACTAGACCTCGGTTTCCGTCCCATCCGTGTACTCTTGTGTCGGGTTTCCAACTGTCAAGAGCTTGGTGTTTCGTACAAATCCAATTTGCTTGCAACAAGGGCAAGAGGAACCAACTCCGAAATATCCCGAGAAACTTGCTCGGCTAATACCGAAACCTCCTGGATAGCTAACCAGCCTCTTACACACTGATCCTCCGCAGCTCCCATGTAATGGTGCAAGGCTATATGAACCACTGGTCACATGTGTTTATCCAGGGCATTAAAAGACCAGGCTTAAAAGGGTGTTGCCAAGCGTTGAGCGACCATTCTAATTTACTATGATATTTCGAGAACATCATAAGTATTTATTTTATAACTTGCATTCCGGTAACCCTAGAAAACCCACGATATTAGACGGAAGACTCAGCGAAAAAAACACATGTTAGACAGATAAGGGGTCGGACTAGAAATGTTCAATATCTTGTGGAACTCTTTTGGTACGAGAAATTCACCACAGGTTAAATTTATATGGAATGTAGTACCATCTTGGGAGATAAGGGCGTCTGAGAAGAAATGATCAATATCTTTTGGAACTCTTCTGGTGAAAACACCACAAACAAAATGTACACAAACAAAATATGCATAATCGGACAGTGGCGGCTAGAATATACGTCCAAATTAAAATATGGGCTTATAAAAATAGCTGTGACAAATTATGTGTTTGTGGTGATCAGGTCTGACCGCATTCCCATCCTTCATATTAGGAGAGTGACAAGGGTTTTTACCTTGAGAGGGAAGTGGTGGGTGCAGATAAAAATATTCGTCAGTGTCAGGTAAAGAGGATAAAGTAGTTACCTTGAACTAATGAGGCTCCTGATAAACACTTTGACCGACATCATCATCACAAATGAAGGAGTGTTTATTTCTCTTTCTTGTGGTACCATCGTTTATTCCTGAAGTCCCTCGACGTAGTCAGAAATCCGTCCCCAAAAATCACTACCCCCCCCCCCCCCCCGACCTATTTTTTTTTATACATGTATTTCATTTAATTTTCTAACGTCCGCTGCCATTTTATTTATTTGAGCCACCGTATACATGGTATGAAATGAAAGAGTGTTTATCCCTTTTTCATGTGGTACCATCGATTATTCCTGAAATCCCTCGGCTTAGTATAAAATAAGATAAACCCTCTTTCATTTCATGTAGGGTGGCTCAAATAAATAAAATGGCAGCGGACGTTAGGAAATTAAATGAAATATTAAAAAAAAAAGGTGGGGCGGTGGGGGGGGGGTAGTGATTTTCGGGGACGGGTTTGAGACTAAGTCGAGGGCTGTCGGGAATAATAAATGCTACCACATGAAAGAGGGATAAACCCTCTTTCATTTCATACCATGTGTAGGGTGGCTCAAATAAATAAAATGGCAGCGGACGTTAGAAAAATAAATGAAATATTAAAAAAAATAGGTCGTGGGGGGGTTTAGTGATTTTCGGGGACGGATTTCAGACAAAGTCGAGGGCTGTCAGGAATAATAAATGGTACCACAAGAAAGAGGGATAAACCCTCTGTCATTTCATACCATGTGTAGGGTGGCTCAAATAAATAAAATGGCAGCGGACGTTAGAAAATTAAATGAAATATTAAAAAAATAGGTCGGGGGGGGGGGATAGTGATTTTCGGGGACAGATTTCATACTAAGCCGAGGGCTGTCAGGAATAATAAATGGTACTGCATGAAAGAGGGATAAACCCTCTTTCATTTGATACCCTGTGTAGGGTGGCTCAAATAAATAAAATGGCAGCGGACGTTAGGAAATTAAATGAAATATTAAAAAAAAGGTGGGGCGGGGGGGGGGGTTAGTGATTTTCGGGAACGGATTTGAGACTAAGTCGAGGGCTGTCAGGAATAATAAATGGTACCACATGAAAGAGGGATAAACCCTCTTTCATTTCATACCATGTGTAGGGTGGCTCAAATAAATAAAATGGCAGCGGACGTTTGGAAATTAAATGAAATCTTAAAAAAAAGGTCGGGGGAGGGGGGGTAGTGATTTTCGGGGACGGATTTCAGACTAAGCCGAGGGCTGTCAGGAATAATAAATGGTACCGCATGAAAGAGGGATAAACCCTCTGTCATTTCATACCATGTGTAGGGTGGCTCAAATAAATAAAATGGCAGCGGACGTTAGAAAATTAAATGAAATATTAAAAAAATAGGTCGGGGGGGAGGGTAGTGATTTTCGGGGACGGATTTGAGACTAAGTCGAGGGCTGTCAGGAATAATAAATGGTACCACATGAAAGAGGGATAAACCCTCTTTCATTTCATACCATGTGTAGGGTGGTTCAAATAAATAAAATGGCAGCGGACGTTAGAAAATTAAATGAAATATTAAAAAAATAGGTCGGGGGTGGGGGGTAGTGATTTTCGGGGACGGATTTCAGACTAAGCCGAGGGCTGTCAGGAATAATAAATGGTACCACATGAAAGAGGGATAAACCCTCTTTCATTTCATACTATGTGTAGGGTGGCTCAAATAAATAAAATGGCAGCGGACGTTAGAAAATTAAATGAAATATTAAAAAAATAGGTAGGGGAGGGGTAGTGATTTTCGGGAACGGATTTCAGACTAAGTCGAGGGCTGTCAGGAATAATAAATGGTACCACATGAAAGAGGGATAAACCCTCTTTCATTTCATACCATTTGTAGGGTGGCTCAAATAAATAAAATGGCAGCGGACGTTAGAAAATTAAATGAAATATTAAAAAAATAGGTCGGGGTGGGGGGGGGGTAGTGATTTTCGGGGACGGATTTCAGACTAAGTGGAGGGCTGTCAGGAATAATAAATGGTACGACATGAAAGAGGGATAAACCTTCTTTCATTTCATACCATGTGTAGGGTGGCTCAAATAAATAAAATGGCAGCGGACGTTAGGAAATTAAATGAAATATTAAAAAAATAGGTCGGGGTGGGGGGGGTAGTGATTTTCGGGGACGGATTTGAGACTAAGTCGAGGGCTGTCAGGAATAATAAATGGTACCACATGAAAGAGGGATAAACCCGCTTTCATTTCATACCATGTGTAGGGTGGCTCAAATAAATAAAATGGCAGCGGACGTTAGAAAATTAGATGAAATATTAAAAAAATAGGTCGGGGGCTGGGTAGTGATTTTCGGGGACGGATTTCATACTAAGCCGAGGGCTGTCAGGAATAATAAATGGTACCGCATGAAAGAGGGATAAACCCTCTTTCATTTCATACCCTGTGTAGGGTGGCTCAAATAAATAAAATGGCAGCGGACGTTAGGAAATTAAATGAAATATTAAAAAAAAAGGTGGGGCGGCGGGTAGTGATTTTCGGGGACGGATTTGAGACTAAGTCGAGGGCTGCCAGGAATAATAAATGGTACCACATGAAAGAGGGATAAACCCTCTTTCATTTCATACCATGTGTAGGGTGGCTCAAATAAATAAAATGGCAGCGGACGTTAGAAAATTAAATGAAATATTAAAAAAATAGGTCGTGGGGGGGGGGGTAGTGATTTTCGGGGACGGATTTTAGACTATGCCGAGGGCTGTCAGGAATAATAAATGGTACCACATGAAAGAGGGGTAACCCCTCTTTTATTCTATGCCATGTATTGGGTGGCTCAAATAAATAAAATGGCAGCGGACGTAAGAAAATGAAATGAAATATAACAAAAAAATAGACTGGGGGTGGGGGGTAGTCATTTTAGGGGACAGATTGCATACTAAGACGAGGGATATCAGGAATAATCAATGGTACCACATGAAAGAAGAATAAACCGTCTTTTATTCCATACCATGTATTGGGTGGCTCAAAGAAAAAAATGGCAGCGGACGTTAGAAAAGGAAATATACAAAAAATATACTGGGGTGGGGGTGGGTAGTGATTTTCGTGGACGGATTTCATACCCGGTGTCCATGTCTACAAACTGATGTAATGTGTAGTGCTAACTTGGATTCTTTTTGCTGTGATGTGTAGTGCTCTGTATTTTGGATTTCACCGTGCTGTAATGTGTAGTGCTATTTTGGATTCCTTTGTCCATGCAGAAAAACCTCCATGCAGTGGGTGTATATTCTTCCTCACTTCTGTTTTGTTCTTTTGTTTTAGGGTTGGTTTCCTGCCATATTGTGTGTGATATATAATTTGTCGCTTGGTATTTATAGGTATTTTGTTTTATTACTGTCGCCCATTTCATATATTTGCGTGGGGGTTTACACTTTTAGTGTATTTACTTTGTATTTGTACTTTTGATTATCATTCGTGTTTACAATTCTCATATTTGTTATATCCGATATCAAAATGCAACTTAAAATAGGATTTTGGAACATTAATGGTCTGCCATCAAAAATTAATAATCCCCAAAATTTATCTGATTTGAAAAGATCTGTTTCGCATTTAGACATTATATGTTTCCTTGAGACTTGGAACAGGAAACTCTAAGAAACTTTAAAGAGGCATTGAGCGGTTACCATGGCTATATTTTCAGTAGAAAAGGGAGTAGTCGCGTTAGACATTTTCAAAGGGGTGGGTGCGCAATTTATGTTAAGGAAGAACTAAAGCATGGGATAAATATTCTTGATACACAAGATGGGGACAAAATATGGTTTCAATTAAAAAAGTCCGTCTTTAGACTCAGTTTACATACCTCCCAAAAACTCTCCTATTTGGCATAAAAAGGATTATAACCCCTTTGATGAGCTAGAAAAGGATATACTTAAGTATAAAAACCTCGGAGATATTCTTTTAGGCGGTGACTTCAATGCGCGTACAAATAAACTAAATGATATATTTTCCTGTCCAGAAATAAATGCAGACATGCCTTTCCCCTGCCTAAAAAGCCATAAGTCAAATAATGTTTTTCTTAAGGTCCGAAACAATAAAGACGCTAAAGTAAATTCATGGGGTAAGGACTTAATCCAGCTGTGTAATGCCAGCGATATTTGCATTGTTAATGGCAGATCTGTCGGAGATATGATTGGTAACTACACATGTATTAACCACATGGGGTGTAGCACTGTTGATTATATACTTACTAATATAGCTCTGTTTGATCAAGTATTATCATTTAAAGTTTCGCCCCTAACATACCTCTCTGATCACTGTTTAATATTCACAGAAATAAATGTCACAGCTGCACAAACTAGTACTTACCCTGGTGCTAACTCCAATTGTAATACTAACCAGTCCATTTGTCATAATACTATGGCCCCGGTGACCCACTCACCCCAGTCTCACAGTGTTAATGTCAACAAGAAAAGGAATAAAAAAGCCCTAAAATTCATTTGGAAACCTCAATCGGATGTAGCTTTCTCCGATGAACTAAGAAAACCAGCTATGCGTCTTCAAGTTAATCAGTTTATGATGAAACACTATGACCAAATATCCGTCCGATATACAAAATGCAACGACTGACCTGAGTGATATTCTGTTAAATGCTGCCAGGTCTTGTGTCAAACTTGTTAAACCAAAACGTAACCAAAGGAAAAACAAATGGTTCGACCGGGACTGTGATAGGCTTAGATCTGATATGCTGTCTGCTCAACGTGCTTTCAATAAAAACCCATTCGACACTCATCTTCGTCAGGTATATTACGCAAGAAAAAAAGACTACAAAAAACTCATTAAATTCAAAAGTCGCCAAGCTAAAAGTACTATTTTAACAAAACTCAATGATTTAGAATCAACTAACCCCAAAGAATATTGGAATCTAGTTAATTCTCTACTTTATGACGAGAAGAAAAATGAAAGTAGCGATATTCCAGTAGATACTTGGCAACAGCATTTTACCCCTTTATTTAAAAATAAAAATAACTCTGATGATAAAGATATCGACAACCGCATTAATAATCTCCACCATACCTCAACAATAAATGACAAACTAAATGGGGAAATCACGGCGAAAGAATTACGCGAAGCCTTTAAGAAACTCAAGAAAAATAAATCTAATGGCCCCGATCTTATCCTAAATGAAATGCTGATTGTATCCCAAGACTTAATGATAGATAATTACTTAAAACTTTTCAATTTAATTTTATGCACAGGAATATTCCCTACGGTTTGGCAAGATTCATACATAACACCCATATACAAAAAGGGTCCTGTACTAGACCCGGGAAACTACAGGGGTATAGCACTTGCAAGCTGTCTAAGCAAATCTTTCCTGTCTATTATAAACGCCCGAATATCTAACTATTTGGAAGAGAATGACATCCTTGATCAGGCCCAATTTGGATTTCGCCGGGACCATAGGACTTCTGATAACATTTTGATTCTTAAAACAATAATTAGTAAGTTTAAAAACATGAAAAAAAATATTTTCCTGTGCTTTGTTGATTTTGGTAAGGCATTTGACACAATATGGAGAAAGGGACTATTTTTCAAACTATTAAATAATAACATAAATGGCAATATATTAAATCTACTAACCTCAATATATGACAAAACCAATCATATCGTTAAAACTCGCGAAGGTCTTTCAGAGCCTATCAATTCTTGCATGGGGGTTAAACAGGGTTGTGTTCTTAGCCCAACCTTGTTTAACATCTATGTCAATGACCTCCAATCATATCTGAAAGTTCCTGATGTTTATGCCCCTACACTCCATAATATTACTGTACCCCATTTACTTTTTGCTGGTGATCTCGTACTTTTATCCACCCCCGCCAATGGAATTCAAAATAGTCTTCAACATCTTGAGAAGTTTTGCGATGACTGGAAATTGAACCTCAATACAGATAAATCTAAAATTATGTTGTTTATAAATAACCCTAAGCTAAAGAAAAACATTTCTACCAAATATTTTTTCCGTGATTTCTACCTTGAAGTTGTACAATCTTACACCTATCTGGGAATCAAGATATGCAATAATTCATCCTTCAAACTAGCAGTCTCGGACCTTGTAAAAAAGGCTAAACGTGCTTGGTTTAGTTTAAGGAGTAAAGTTGGCCTATATTCCTCTCACCATGTCCCTATTGATGTGTTAATAAAACTCTATAATGCTGTTGTGAAACCGATTAGTACCTATGGTAGCGAGGTATGGGGGAGTGAACTTGTACATAGCAAAACATTTAATGTGTCTAAATGGAGCAAAGTTGAGCACAATAAACTCACCACAAATGCATGTAAATCTATATTATCACAGCCACCAAGAACCACTAATATAGGGTGTCTAGCTGAAGTAGGCTTGTTTCCACTACACTCAGCTCGACATCTATAAAAGCATGCTGCTGTATTATAAAAGACTTCTCGCATTGCAAAGCACCATAAACACTACCCACCCCCTCCTCGTTGCAGCACTTAAGGCGGATGCCGAAATTGCTAAATCTAACTTTAAAATGTCTTGGCTAGCTTCCATTACCGAGATACTGCACTATTTTGACATAGATAAAAATCAATTAACAAAACCTAAATTACAAATGTCACTTGAAACTAAATTTAACTCACTGCTAACAAATGCATGTTCTCCACTCAATGATAATCATCACAAATTAAGAACCTATACGCTAGTTAAAACCTCAATCGCCAACCTTCCAGACTATCTTTTCTCTGTTACTAACAAACACCACAGAAGTGCCATGTCATCTCTCCGACTAAGTTCACATCAGCTAGAGATAGAAAGAGGGAGGTACAAAAATATACCCGTTCCACAAAGGTTATGTAACCAGTGTACCCTTTCTGTCGTAGAAGATGAAAAACACTTCCTACTTGAATGCAAAAAATACGAAAATCTTCGGAAGCAAATTGTCTACCCAATTCTCTCCCAAAATAGCCTACAGTTCTCTCAATATATTTAACCCCCCAAGTTGTATATCTCGCGAAATCTGCCGTTTTGTGTTTTCTGCTCTTAACTTAAGAAATGTTACGTGACAGTACCTTTCCTGATATATATATATATATATATATCACTAAATATATTTGAATACTCTAAGATATTCTACATGTATCCGCATATATTCTAGTCGTGTTTATTTTTTCTTTCTTGTTTGTTGTAAGCTTACCTTCAAAAGTACGTTGTAATATTGAATTGGGTATTATGCTCGATTTAGACATCTTTACATATAGCCCTTGAATCAGTAGTGAACAAGGCAACGTTTATCTGTTTATGTTCTAATGTGATTTTCTTTCATTTTGATAATTGTATGCTGCTCCACGTGGGCGTTTTTATGCAATAAACTTATCTTATCTTATCTTACTAAGCCGAGGGATATCAGGAATAATAGATGGTAGGACATGAAAGTGGGATAAACACTCTTTCATTCCATACCATGTGTAGGGTGGCTCAAATAAATAAAATGGCAGCGGACGTTAGAAAACGAAATGAAATATAAGAAAAAAATAGACTGGGGGGGGGGTGATTTTCGGGGACGGATTCCTGACTACGTCGAGGGATTTCAGGAATAATAGATGGTACCACATGAAAGTGAGATAAACACTCTTTTATTTCTTACCATTTGTAGGGTGGCTAAAATAAATAAATTGGCAGCGGACGTTAGAAAATTAAATGAAATATAAAAAAAAAATAGGTTGGCGGAGGGGGTGTAGTGATTTTCGGGGACGGATTTCAGACTAAGCCAAGGGCTGTCAGGAAGAGCCATGGGTGGCTCGGGAAGAGATAAACATTCGTGTTTGGTAAATGAAAATCGATGGGAGATCAGTATATATTCCGATGTTTTGTGGTGTAGGACTATACCCGTAATTACTTCAACCTGTTTTACGGAATATTCCGGTGACATTCAGGAATTATCTTTGGTGCCACAGAAATGGGGGATAAAGACTGATACAATTATTGTGTGTCTTAAATGGTTAAAATACTACGGGGCGTTTGTTATTCATTTCATCCGCTCACATAAACGGGTTAACAGTGTGTTTATTAAACACAGCTATCGACAATGAGGGTCAAGGTCATAAATCGTAACGTCCGCTCAGTTCAGCTCAACGGCGCAGCAGACGCCAATGTCTTCGTCTATACTATGAACAACATGTATACCAGTGTACAACATCAAGTTACAATGTTGTTGTATATATCTACCTGTATTGTAATATGTATATATCATGTACAAGGTGAGTAAATAATTTAATATTATATACAATGCTTATTTATATAATATTATTACATCATCACAATAGCGGTGCTCTATTCAAACGAAGTGGGCGATGTATTCAGCCAAGAACATGAATTTATTTCATGAGATATACACATGAATTACCCTCAGTAAATCTATATTACGGGTTATAACTACGGGTACAATATATAGTACTACTGTACTTCGTTGTTGTGTTAACTACATGTAAAGTAGTTTATACAGCTTTATTCTTTAAGCAGGTTGGCAGTGCATGTAGCTTTTGATGGTTGCTCTGATAGACTGGATGAACTCTAATAAATTTCTTTGATATCTGCCAACACCCTAATTGTTTTACGTCATAGTAGCTAATTTGATAAATATGGAATAAACATCCTCCATACCCCGACGACATGGGAGAGAGCATCACTTATTTGGTCCACTAAACACATTTCATTAACAAGGGATAATTTGGTAGATATTTGGACAATGGGAATGACACAACCAATGTTGTTACCAAATTATCACTGCCTTTATATATAACCCTTTCACTCATTCAATTTGAGCGCTTGAGATATGTGAAACCAATAATCGGTTAAAGAGAAAATATGGTCGCCGAGATCATATTATAAGAAATAGATATAATACTATCTACTATAACACAATGTATATTTATAATAACATGTTCAACAATAATACAAAATATATTTATAATTACAGCTCAATAGAAACAGTGGCAATAATCATTGTTTATAATTACAGGTATACCAACAATAGACACAGTACCATCTACTATAATACAAGGTGATTCAGCTTCTATAAGATGTAATGATCCAGAGTTCGTTAGCATACTGAAATATAACGCTACTATAAATGGATATGCTCCTATAACCAACTGTTTTATAGACGATACCAATTGTACATTAACAGTGGGTAATGAAAATAAACAATATGTTGGTATATATAAAATCAGTAAAACTAGTACCAGTGTATCTGTTAATATAGTTAATGTATCTAGAGATAGAGATGGTGGATTATGGAGATGTCGGGATATAAAAGATGTAACAGTTAATATAGATATAGATGTAAAAGGTATGATATAAACATGATATAAAGACAGTTGTATATATCTAGAGTAATATACATATATGTTATTGGTATGAGATATATTATAACAAGCTATATAGATACTAGTATATATATTGTGATATATTAGTAACAATAATTTTATATTACATTTACTTACAGTACCTGTACAATATGTTACTATTATTAGTAACAATAATTTAACATTTACTGATGGTTCAAACACAGATGTCAGTTGTAAATCTGGAGTATCTTATCCTCATGCTACTATCACGTGGTCTATTAATGGCGGGAATAATCTAGGAAATGGAACTACAAGTAATAACTCTGATGGAACTACTACCAGTATATTACAGTATACAGCTGATAAATCTGATGATAATAAAATACTACAATGTACAGCTACTAATGGTTATGGTACATCTAAAACAGATTCTATAACATTAAATATAAGATGCAAGTATAGATTCTAAGATCAATTCTATTTGTGCGACATTTATAAAATCTGAACGTATTATTTTAGTTACACCCGATTACACTTCTTGCCGGCTGACTTAACGTGACGTAATAAAAAGTTAAGGGGAGAGTTGAGTCATGACAGAACGTACCCCGTCGATTCATCTGATGTTAAAATACAGATGTGACGTCACCCTTTGATGTTGGCGTACCATTATTTCAAATAATCGTACGGACAACTTGCCAATCGTACATTATTCATATCAGTGAAATATTGGACTAGTGTGACGTATTTCACACGCGGAGTGTCTGTATTTTAAGTAGTTTAATGGTCTCGAGCTTAAAGACATTGCGTAACATATTGTAAAAACATTCGGGCCAACGCCCCTCATGTTGTAACAATATATTACTTAAAGGACAATATTGGTGCCAGTCATTATTACATATGTGATAGAACTGGTAAAATACATTCCAAATATAATTTTAACACAGAGATCATTGCTACGGGAGATGTGTGACAAACTCTTAAATATACGGGAAATGACGTCAAACATGACAAACACGAGTTGTCCTTCTATATAAGTGACTGAACTAACGAGCGATTACAAGTCTTTCTTTAGGCCCGAAATGTTATCTAAATTATCAATGACATTAATTAACTTATTCAGACCATAATAAACTCTCGATGTCAAGGCTAGCCTTCGATGTTGGCTGGATTAGATTTCTATATGCCCCTTAACGGCCATTGATAATTAAATTTAAAACGTGGAAAATCGAGACTATGCTGTTTATATTAATGATTTTAGTAATGATGACCGAGGCTAGAGGGAAATTTCACCCACTTCGTTCTCGGCTTATAGTGGATCAATTTGCCTGAAATTTTCGGCAAATTACCTTTACACTATCTAGTTTTTAACTATTATAGTGAGAACTGCCAACTCTGTATCTTATCTCCAATAATGTATCTTTAAACTCTGCTGACCATTTTCCACCAGTATTTCGACCGCATTCACCCTTTCTTTTGCGAGAAACTTGATAACCGCACGATGCTCAGTTTTGGAACTTTCCACGATTATAGGAGGGTACCTATGTTCAATAGGCGGTAAATCTCAAGTAAATGATCGGGAAGGGTTGTTTATATCTGTAAACTGTCGACAAATGGCCTATCTGAATAATGTCATCAACGATGATGTCTTCATTCTATGAACTTATTGCCTTCCCATCGTATTGTTTTCATTTTTTTTATTTTCAATTTTAATATTTTTATGCATAAAGGTATGTGATATTTGTTTTTAGTTTTCATGATAAATGTTTCAATTTGTTTCAAAATTATCATGAGATTGTCGGTGCAATATACTCCAAGCTACTGAATGTCTAAAACAGCATAAAACAATGACATGATATTTAATTATGATTTGAAATCAAGTAATCTGAATACTTGTCTTCTATTGAAATCAAATATTTCATGACCTTACAGAGAAACAAAAGCATGTTAATATTGTATAGTAAGTAACTGCAGACTCACGGAAATTGCCTTGTTTGGGGTAGCTTATATCATTCCGAGACCAGAGGCGGATTCAAAGCGGGGGGGGGGGGGCGCAAGCCCACCCCCGTAATTTTCGACAGCGCCCTTTTTTGCTGCTGAAAGTGCCTTTTCTCACACCCAAATATGTCCGTTCCGAACGTTTACTTAGACGAAAATATCAGCCAAATAGCTTTTGGAATGGCTACAGATGCAAGGAAATGACGGATAATAATCTTGGGCGTGCTCCGTCTTCGCGGTCAGTGCCCTCATTTTCCGCCCCTCCCCTTTTCAAAATTCCTAGATCAGCCCCTGGAGACTCTATCACACCTTGAACAAGATCCAAGTTGAACACCGTTTACTTCATTGTATTGTTAAATCACGTCAAATAGAAACCGACAGTTAAAGCTGTGCAAATATTAATAAAAGCGAATTGTATGTTTTTATTAATTTATATCTATTTCGTTTTCTTTACTTGGTTTATAGTTTTCCTTACAATACTCTTAAAACCGTTAGCCAGTCCGTATAAAGTTATATCTAAGGGAATTACTTTGTGTCTTTCTTTTTCTTTGAAGTTTTACCTAGAGTACACATAGAACCAGTAGCAGATCCCAATAAAGTTATAGAAGGGAAACAACTCATGTTGACTTGTACTGTTGACGAGGCTAATCCACCAGTACCATCTAATGGTTATACATGGAGTAAGAATGGTATAGATGACACAGGTCAAAGGTCATCTATATATAGAGTAGAATCAGTACAGAGATCAGACAATGGAAGTTATACCTGTACAGGTAGAAACAGTGTTGGACCAGGTACAACATCTACACCTGTACAAGTTGATGTTTTATATCCACCTATTGTATCAACACCATCAACATATCAAGTAATAGAGTCAACTAATCTAACCTTACAGTGTACAGCTACAGCTAATCCTGTTAATATCAACTATAGATGGACTGGACCTGATGGTCTGAATTCTACTGGATCTAGATTAACTATATCTAATATAGGTAAAGACAAGTCAGGTGATTATACATGTACAGCTACTAATATCATGATACCTACAACTTTACCACAAGAAACAGGTAGAGGAACGAGTACAACAACAGTTACTGTATTATATGGACCAACAGTTACTATATCACCTGATGACATCACTAAAATACTAGAAAATACTGACCGTAGATTAACCTGTACAGTTCAATCTAATCTTACATCAACAACATTTACATGGTATCTACCTAATGGAACTAGTATACCTGGTGATAGAGAACTGGTTATATCTAAGAGAGATCAGAGTGGTATATATAGATGTGAAGCTAATACTACTCTAGTACCAACTGGTGGTAGTCCTGTAACCAGATCTAATAGTACTACTATTGATATTACTGTATTGTGTAAGTATAACTATATCTTATAGTGCTGCTATTACCGTACTCATGGTAGTCATGTACTTCGATCTGATAGCACTTCTTTCGATATTACTGTACTCTGTAAGTATAAATAGATCTAATTGTCCACTGCTACTACTACTAATACAATGTAATGATTCTACAAGTTTGTAGAGTTTTAGAAACATTATTTTCAGATTTAGATCCAGTAATATTGACACCAGTTGAAGATAAACAAGAAGGATATAATATCAATATCACGTGTTCTACTAACAGTAACCCTGTAGCCTTGATTAACTGGTACAATGGTACAACTATGATATCATCTAACCACACCAATATTAATACCTTTACTATACTACAAGCTACGTGTCTGGATACTGGTGACTATACCTGTCAGGCTACCAATACCGAAATACGAAATGTTCCGTACAACCAATCACTCACACTCTTAGTTAAATGTAAGTATCAAAATATTTGATAGCTAGTGTTAATATAACATATATAGTACAACTGGTAGCTGATGTATAATATTGTTATATACAGGTTCACCTAGACAAGATACTAGAGTTTTAACAACATCTACAGTTAGTGGTAATATAACAGATATAGTACAACTGATGGCTGATGTTATATCCTATCCACCACCAACCTTCACCTGGTATTATAATAATATAACTACTGGAGATGTTGAACCTATCTATAATGATGATGTCTTTAAACAGATTGATACCAGTATCTCTATCAACACTTATAGATCAACATTAAACATCAACATTACATCTAACATCTACTATACATCATATACAGTCAATGTATCTAATAATATTGGTTATACACAACTACAGTATCAAGTTATACACCAATGTAAGTATACTATAACATCTTCTATACAATATAATATACAGTAAATGTTAGTCTCAAAATGGCCAGTGTACTGAGCGGACAAGATCCTGTTCCATTGAACCAGTATCTCTATCAACACTTATAGATCAACATTAAACATCAACATTACATCTAACATCTACTATACATCATATATAGTTAATGTATCTAATAATATTGGATATACACAACTAGAGTATCAAGTTATAGGTCAAAGTAAGTATAATGCATCTAATAATATTGGATATACACAACTATGGTATCAAGTTATAGGTCAATGTAAATATAACGTCTTCGTAAGATTATATGTAGGACTTAACGACTGGCGATAGGCTATGATGGTAACGTGTGGGTTTAGTTATTGTACCCCTAATAACTGCCTATTGTTCATTGAAATTATTTGTATATAACTTGCAGCTAAACCTGACCTAACTTCCAACATCAACTCATCACCACCAAGTTATGACAGTATCTGTATTACATGGACACCAGGATTTAATGGTGGAGATCAACAGGATTTTATTGTTCAACATTCAGTAGATAATAAAACTTGGACTAGTTCTACACCTCTACCAGAATCTGATTATTGTATAAAGAATCTACAAGCTGATACATCATATTATATTAGAGTTATAGCTAGAAATAAATATGGTGATAGTCAACCAGTTTATCTGATATCATCTGATGGTTCTTCTACAGTACAAACTTTGCAGAGAGGTAGTTAGGCTAAATACAATATAAACTTTAAAGATAGGTTGTTAGACCATGAAACAGATGGGGTTTTTTATTTGTGGTTATTATTACTTATAATAAAAATCACTATAGAATCAGAAAACCACAGTAATTATTACTGTGGCACAAAATTTCGCTGCTGTTGGTTTGGTCGAAAAGTGGTGTCGATTGAGCGTTAGAGTCCTCTAAATGTCCTAGGGCGACTCAGTTGGAATGCATATTTTATGTAAACTTTAATGTCATCGCAGTGTTAAAGGGCTGGCAATCTTCAGACATGTTTGACAATAGTTGCTATATAACCGTTTTGTCATAATCAGACCATTCATATATATTCTATGATTTTCAAAAAGATAATGTAAATATAAAGTGATACACGCGATCTCGGCCTTTATTGATTTGTACGATAACAATCTGATAAATTTTAATAACTGTGATTGTGGAATATTCCTTGTAGAAGTTCCTGGTACCAATGGAGGTTTAATAGCTGGAGTTGTTATAGCAGTACTAGTAATAATAATTGTTGCTATAGTTGCTGTTATCCTGGTACGGAAAATGAGAAAGAAACATGAAGGTTTGTATTAATGTACAATTTCCACATTATAGTTTGTTTTAAAAAGTGGCAGTAAGTATTAAATTCTGTTTATTATTTGTGTTTCATCAGATACTAATGGAATTAATGGTCTGGTTTATATGTTATATTCTAGAATTATCAACATATGCTGGATTAGATCTAACTACTAGAACAGCTACTGGTGTAGATGATACAACATACCAAGGTTTACAACATTATGTTAATCTACAATCATCTTCTACCGATGTTACTCACAATAACCAGAATTACGATTCACTATAACATCTAGAACCAACTACAGTATATGATAGTCTGAATACAGATAGAGATGATATGATGATATCTGGAGGAAGGACAAATACATCCAGTAAGTCGATAGTATTACTATCAAATGATATCCATTTACGTTTGATTGGTCGATCACTGTGATTCCGTGCGTCTTCTTCATTTCACGAATGATTTCACAATAAATATAATCTTGTGCTATTATCGATCACGTCAATAGATCATTTTTCCGGAAATGGTTTTCAAACTCCGTGTCTGGTTTCATCTAGACATTGCGAAGTTTTGTAGTTAAATTTGGTTTATCTCTACATCTGTTACTTGGGCTTTGCAAATTATTACTTGTTGGTTTTGTACATCTAAATGTACATTTGTTTTATTTCTTAATATTCGTATCTTGATAACTGAATGTTGATTCTATTTCAGATTTCCAAAATGGTTACGGAAATATTGATGTAAAAGAAGCACCAACTTACGCTAATCTGAGAACAGCGAGCAATGCACCATAATTATAACCATGATATGGGGGACAACTCTACCTAAGTTTGTGAAGTACTTTACCAGATTTACAACTGACATCAGTGTTCAAACCATCAGTAAATATTAAATTGTTGTTACTAATAATAGTAACATACGGTACAGGTATTGTAAGTAAATATAATACTATATTTTGTTACTTATAATAGTAGCACATAGTACAGGTATTATTAGAGAATTCATTGGATCTCTTTAAGCTCCTTTAATTAGGGTGTGTGGTTACTAAACCATAAATTTCCCATGTATAACTTGTCAAAAAATAATGCGGATATATTCAGTATTTTAACAAAAATTGCATTCATAAACGTTTTATAGGAATGCTCATTGATAATGTGATTATTGCAATAAACATGTCATCGATGATGTTACGTTGTAATATTGTCATACGAAATGATTTTAATGTTTGTCTGATAATTGTGTATGTATTATTGTCAAGGGTTATGTTACCATCCATATTCTATATTTTATATTTATCCAAAAGTAATTTAACGTATAAACAATATAACAAAATATAAATTATAAATACTAATATATGTTATATACTATTAAAAAAAAGTAGGGGATATTTGATTTTTAAGTGTTATTAAAGTCACCTAATGAAACTGACGAAGAAACAAATGACAAAATGAAATGAAGTTCACATTCATCGATTTATTCCAAATGATCGTTAGACTAAGTAAGGCACAGACTGACCATTATAAGGGTAAAATGATACCCGGGGTCAAACAGCAAAGTTCCCACAGCATCACAACAAAGTCAGTAACGGGTAAATCCTCCTCTGTTTGCCAAACAAGCATTGATCCGACGTAGCATACTCCTAATGAGACGTCTAAGGTCATTTTGGTCCAGATTGTCCCATTCCTGTTGCAACGCAGCAGCAAGTTCTTGGACATTGGCAGGACGTTGTTGACGTTGACGTAACCTCTGTCCAAGCATTTCCCAGACATGCTCGATGGGGGAGAGGTTGTGATGTTCTGTTGTTGGAGGTAACCTGTAACGATCCTGGCCCTGTGACATCTTGCGTTGTCATCCTGGAAGATGAAACGGCGGCCATGACGTCGTGTGAACGGCACAACATGGACTGCCAAGATATTGTCCCGGTAGTACTGGCCTGTAACACGCCCTGCAACAACATGTAAAGCCGTTCTTCCAGCAACAGTGATGCCTCCCCACACCATAACAGAACCACCCCCAAATCGATCATGTCTGATGACGTTAATGTCTTGGAAGCGCTCGTTTCGACGACGCCACACCCTCCTACGTCTGCCCAAAAAATCAACAGTGAACCTTGACTCATCTGAAAACATCACATTGCTCCAGCGTCGATTATCCCAGTGTTGACGATCCCTACACCAACGACGTCTTGCCTGAATGTGATGATCTCTCAAACAAGGGATCACGCGAGGACGTCGGGCGCGAAGGTGACCCCTATGCAGTCGATTCCGAATCGTCTGGCCACTCACTCTCACACCAATGTCTGTTTGAAGACGAGCGCTGATCTGATTAGCTGTGATGACACGATTTCTCAAGGCCAAGGTACGGATAAATCGATCCTGGACTTGAGTTGTCGCCCTTGGTCGACCTGAGCGTGGTCTGTCCTGTGCAGATTGTGTATCACGGTATCAGGACCATAGCCTGCTTATGACAGACTGAGAAACATTCATCGTCCGCGCCACAACCGCCTGTGTTGTGCCGATCTGTAGCATGCCAAGGGCACGTAACCTTTCATTTTGGGTAAGCCGACGCATATCAAAATTTGTTTTCTGGTCAATAAAACAATTAAACTGATGTTTCCACCCTGGAATTCAATGCCACAATGACTGTAACATTCAAAGTCAGAGTCGTTCAAATCTTGGGTTGGACCCCCATGATGATCCCAAGCATCACCTGCATTCCATGCGGTAGCTATTGGTGCTTTTGGGCGTCACATGTAACTGGAAATATTTCTTCTGTTCTATAGTGACTTTTTTCGTAGTCATTTGCATATTTTAGTATTATGCCCCCAAAATCAAATATCCCCTACCAATACCTGGATCATTACAGGTGATATAAGCTGACTCCCCTTGTATTATAGAAGATGGTACTGTTTCTATTGTTGTACCTGTAAATAACAAATAATACACATTGTATGATCGTAAATTTTATGTATAGATCAGATACAATCTATTTAAATCGTGGGCTGAATACCGAGTTATTGTGGTGGTGTAGGCCAGTGATGTAAATATACATTGAAGATCATATTAAGTTATAATAGTTTTTAAATGTATCTTATGAAGCAAACATTATATCATTCAGTATATCTTTATATATGGCGTATGGTAAATATTTTTTACTTCCTCTTTCAACTTTTGAATGACCGACGTCATTTGTGCAGATAATCTTGTACAAATATCAGACTAGTACATACTTGGGATATATCGAATTAGTGTATTTGGAGTAGGGAGGGGTGAGGATTTGTGTGTTTTGGGACGGGGGAGGGGATCTGCTATATTTTACATAAAACACATGTACATAGTACATCAAGTCATACGATAGAAATTCACCTAGAAGGCAAGCAATAATTTGCTTAAACACCATTTTCCCGACCTATGGTGATAACAGAATTTGAAACAATAGCGTTCTGCTTGTATACTTTGCATGCCGTAAGAAGCGACGGTAAATGGGATTCAGTATGGGGGATGTTAATGAACATTTTTCAACAAGATCTTCAATTAAGAAACACGTGGCCTGGTGGACCCAGACTCTAAATAATAGATGTGGGGAAAGTGAGGTGTCCTCTTTATGCTCACTCGGAATTTTATTCACCAATTGGCAACTAATGATGAAAATCATCAAATCAACTTAATCATCAATTGGCAACTAATATCCAAGTAGTGCTCACATATTCGCTCATTCTCAGTCAGACCCAAAAATAACTGAATGGTCCGACTGCGTAACCAACCAATTCTCAGAGGAACAAAGAACCAACAACACTCTGGAAGGATAGCTTTCAAGGATCAAGGCGGTAGTTGTTAAAGATCATCCGAATTTTTTACAACAAGAGCGACATATTAATTAAATTAGAATCACACAGAATGCCAGTGGACAGGGACAAACAAGGAAGAAGCATACATATGCCAAAATCCAAACTCAACTCCAGGAATTATAAAGTAGACACGAGGAAGAGGAAGTACCTTTAGTCGAGTATTTAAACAGTGTGTCTTATTTGGCGAAATTGAATTAATTTGTTATAGTGTTAGTTAATTAGTCACATTTGGGATTATGAAAGTGTAATTTTTTATCATAACAATCTATAACTATATTTTTATAATTTTAATCCATTTTAATCCCTGAAAGTTGGATTTCCACAAAGGAGTAGAAAACGACCTCCTTTGACTCATTACGGTCAAGAACTGCCCCCTCGTCAATCTGATTAAAACACAGATCCAATTTCGTTTCGTTTTTTATAGTTCAAAATTTCGTTTTTTCTTGCCTTTACTACTCTTGGATCTGGAGGACTTGTTATTTAACTGGTGTTCTGCCTCAAATGAGGGGTCAGCCAATCAAATGGTCTGTCGAATCGACCGTTTGACCTTTTCATGCGTGGAATTGTGGGTAGATATTACCAGCCAATGACTTCTATTCTAACACCAGCGGATAGAAATCAAAACAAAACAAAAGTAGATTTTAAAAAGCATGGCAGTCGCTAATTGGTTAATCGAATGACTGACGTTATCGGGTCAAATGTCCCGTTCTTGATACCTGACGTCATAGAACGTGAGCTCCCACTATAACTTGTTAGATCTACATGAGTGTAGGCCATCGAAAGTATAAAAAACGAAACGAAATATAGATCTATTTTTTAATTAGATTGCCCCCTCGTGGGAATAAACGAAGGAGGGAATCGGGCACTGGTAATCAGTTACGTTTAGTTTCATTTACTATTATTCCATCAATTATCGTATTGTATCGTTAACTTTTTATACTGGCATACTTATAATTGTCTTACTGTGTTACTAACAACAGGTGTTCCTCTTTTTCACTCATATCTTTAATGGTTTGATCCTTGTACATTATGATCCTGATAGAAATATTATAAAATTATTAGTGAAATATCTACTTTTAGTAAATAACTCGTGGATGGAATACAAAACGTGATCAAGATAATGCGCTTTTGTGATAAAAAAAAGGTATCATATACAACGTACCTCTAAATAAGAGCATACACTGAAAAAAAACTTGTGTTGGGTATCAACACAAGTACTTGTGTTAAAACTAACCTACACAAGTTTGTGTTGTTTTGCATTGCATTAACACAAACTTGTGTAGATTTATAAAATCTTGTGTGTTTTCATATAATTAACACAAGTAATGTGTTGTTTTAGTCTATTATTAATTACAGGTATGTCGTGAAATATAAAATTGCATAATAACCACTAGGTATTGGTTATATTCAGAGCAAACTTTTGTGAAGTTTTGTTAATGAAAATTCTAAAGTATCATTATATTTTCGACTGAAAAGGTACTGTTTTTTGAAAGAAAACTCAAATAAGAGGACGAATTATGTCAACTTATATTATTTCTTTGTTTCTGTTTTTTTAAATGTTTCAGTTTCTTAACAAAACATTATTAAGACAATATCCATTATTTAGTTCGACATTTGCACAGACAATGGCTTGACAGAAATTAATTGGTGTTAAGATGTCTGTAGTTAAAATGTCTGCAAGTTGCGGATTTTTATTGGCCCTATAAACTGGTAGATCAAAAGAATATATAATCTAAATGTGATTTTAGGGGGACATCTCACTGTGCCACCCGCTATTGTTCTGATGGTGGGATTAATCAAGAAAGGGGATTATGGAATACAATGATGTTAAAAGTATAGTCCGCTTTTTAAAACTACTAAGTTTAGACTGATTAACAACTTAATTTACAATAAATTACATTAAAGTAACAACAAATACATGTATCAAACATAAATCATAACCCTACTAAATGTGATATGACGTCAGTATGTTCAATTGCACCTTTTTACTCCATTTACTAAATTTAACAGTTCAATTTTTAGATCATGAATAGATTCTTCCACTCTTTTATATTTTCGCCTTTTCGGGGGCAATCGTCCACCATTATTCAATTGACCTATGGTATTTTCAGTTCAAGTCTGCTCTTTCAACGGAATGTTAATAAATTTAAATATATTTGGGTGGCTTGTTCCGATCTTCTTCATTTTATTGTGCCAAATTAACTAAATTTTGACCTCCTTGCGAATTCAAATAATTAAATCTTAACTAGGTGAATAGTACTAATAAGGATACAGTCTATAATCCTTTGTTTACTTAAACTTTCACACGACTACCCTATAACACCAGTTGATTAGGTGGCACAGTGAGATTAAACCGATTTTAGTACATTGTTGTTTTTACAGTTGATTCAGCCTGCGTGGGAAAAATTAGTTAAAGTCTCATATAATTTAATTGGTTGTTAAAATCGAAATTAAATATTATTGGTTAACTGAAAAATAACCAATGAAATTTATTCTTTCATGCGTCAATTACCAAATGTATCTTCTCTAAGTTTAATATACCTCTTGTGGCAAATTCTTTTTGTGGAAGCAGACGTTAAACAGCCCGACGGCTGCTACTATTAGATTATAATATAATACCGACGATCAGTTTAGCTACACTGAATCCAATCGGCCATTTTCTACCGATGTTTGCCGATTTCTACAGCCATGGGACACCGGAAATAACGCATGTATTTCTAAAATGGCGGACAAAGCAAGGGGAGGAAAAGGTAGGTTAATTCTGTAATCATAATAATGTACTTTATCCATCTACTTTTTCTGAAATTTTACACGATTATCACTAGAATTCCAAATATTCAAAATTACATCGTTCGACTAGGGTTAGTAGGTAAGAATTTGTACGTTCCAGGAGAGTCAATTCATTTATTTTTCTTCTACGCCGCCATTTTGATTTTTGAAATTTGGCCAAAATAGAAATTAACTCGTGCATAAACTAAATAATATTGTATTGCTCTTTTGTGTTGGTTCTTTGATTGAAATGAAATCTACATTATGTGAAAAATTTCAGCCACAGTCAATGTGATTAGATTTTTTTTTTCAGACAATGATGTAGTACATGTATATATGGCCCTCCAGTTTTAAGCAGATCGTTTAGAATTTGCAAAGAAGGACCGGTAACATTTTTATTTTATTATTATTTTTAACAATAATGCCCTTTGCCTATAATTATCATTTTATATAAAGATACAGGAAAATGAATTTATGTAAGCCCATGCTTGTTTCCGATCAGACAATTAAATACTGTATCTTTTAACCAGGCGCGGATGCAGGGGTAGGCCCAGGGGGCCGTGCCCTCCCCCCCCCGCCCTGTCAGCCTCCCCCCGCCCTGTCAGCCCCAGTGTGACATAGTTGATATTCGTTTGCTTTGTTACTGTTGTAGTTCACATATCTGCTCTTTAATAGATGATTTAAACATGATTTTGGCATTCTCTCCGTACAGACCAAAAATGTGAGGGTATCAGCATATGGTTATAGCATAATATAATATGATTATGGTTTTGGGCTTTATATTTTACACGTTTTAACTGATTATGGGTTATTGTGAATATAATCAAATCAAAACTGTCAACTTAATTCAAGTCAACTACTATCTGGCATATTTATTTCAGAAACCAACCGCCAAAGGGACAGTTGAAAATGGCTGTGGAAATTTTGTTCTCAGAGATTGCCAATCAGTTAAAGGCTATGTAAGTACCATACATATTTGTTTTTGAATGAGGAACCGGGTCCATACTCTCCACAATCTAGTTGTTCTTCGGCATGCAATGTCTTGGGCTTTGTCATTTCAAGTACGAACACCAAGAAACTTTTGACAATTGAATTTCTTTGACTTTTGTTAAGTGAGTTTAATGAAATTTCCTGGCTCATGTTGTACGCTATTACTTGTTCATATACACATATTAAGCTTTTACTTGTTCATATGTTACACCCTTTCATAAAAAAAAACAATAGTCCCTAAAAGCGTTAAAATGCATCAAAATTTGTTAGGGCCAAAAGCGCTAAAATGTAAATAATATACTAAAATACTGTTTGCAAATATTGTATTTCCAACTGCCATGGTGGAACTAATTGATGAAACATGTCTATTTGTCAAGGGGCTTGCAGGGGCGGATCTAGGAATTTTGAAAAGGGGGGACGCCGAAAAATGAGGGCACGCCGCTGAGGGAGGGGGTCCCCAAGAAAATTATCGGTCATTTTCTTGCATCTGTTGCCATTCCAAGGGCTATTTGGCTGACATTTTCGTCTAAGTAAACGTTCGGAACGGACATATTTAGGTCTGAGAAAAAGCACTTTCAGCAGTAAAAAAGGGCACTGTCGTAAATTAGAGGGGGCGGGCACCCCTTGCGCCCCCACTGGATCCGCCTCTGGCTTGTAATTACAACAAATGACTTGATCTTCAGTTGTTATTATCCATTTTTGAGCAATTGTATATTTTTATCCAGGAGCCGAGAACAGTTTCATTACAAACCAAACAAGGGAAATATAAAGAAGATATGACAAAAGTCAAGAAATAATGCTTGGTATGTTAATTTTACCTAAATGCACATTAACTAAAATATACCTACTTGCTTGATAAAGTAATGACCATAACAACTTTATTCTTTAGTTGGTTGATAAAATGTTACTTTAAATGTGTCTACTATAATTGTAGTTTACATAAATTAGCAGTGCTTGAAGCAAAAAGCTTAAAATAAATAATCACATTTGATCACTTTGATGCACCGAGAACAAGTGTTGAAGAAAAGTTCTCTTCTGCTTATTTCAGATGATAAAGAATAATATGACATTGTACAGAAAGAAATTTCAAAGACATTTGTGGTGCCATGGTACTAGCATGTACATATACATTTAGAAACAGTCATATATGAATAAACAAGGTTCTCCATCTCTGAGAGAAATTCAACATATCATCAGATTTGGTAAGTCGCTAATGCATTAGAAATTAAGATGCAAGGATGCATTTATAGGAGAAGAAAGATTAGGACAGATGGAAATAGCTACTTATATTGTGGAAACTTTTCTCACACAGCTTGATATACAGGAAAATGTAACTAACATTTGATATAAGAGTAGACCTTACACTCGCGGTACCTGGAAAAATTGCTCTCATAGCACACTGTATGGCATATGCCAAGTGGGAGCTGAACAGCAAGACGCTAAACTCCATTTCATTTCATTTTTTCATCTCGTGACAAAGCTAACTAAAACATTTAACATACAATGTAATTAAATTAAAGCTTTCATCTTATAACTGTTGAGTCTATTTAAGTCGACTAATATAGTATATTTTTCTTTCTCAGTTAACTACATCAGAAAGATCAAGACAGTTTGAAATGGCTATTCATATTGTGGAAATTTTTTCTCACAAAGTTTGATAATCAGGCAAAATGTAAGTAACATATATATTTGTATTTTTAATCAAGGAACTAGTTCTATACACTTGCTTGGTAATCTCGTTTTTCTAATCGGGGCAATGCCTAGGACTCTGCTATTTCAAGTACTTCGCATGCTTGATTTTTAACAATCACATCCATAGATTTTCTTCAAGTTGTGATAAGTGTATTTTTACTGTAAATAGCAGTATAATTTTGCCTAACAATATTTAACTTTTCAAATAGAATAAAAGGTAATATCTAATTTGTTGCCAATGGGAAAAAATATGAGTGGGCCAAAATAATTAGACATTGCAAAGTAAATAGGCGCTGTCCTGCTGTAGTAGAGAATTTGGATTTGGAAACTCAATACATGTTGAAACCGGACGAATAGTTGATCTATTATGAGGTTTCAGTCCCAAATCTCCCGATTTGATTTGATTTGAACATAATAATCTGCCCGGGTCTGTAACTGGACAAGACATACTAAGTGTTACGCAAAGTTAAATCAAAATAGAGACTCACTCTCGATGTGGCAAAATAAATTGTTTATTTAAACATTGTGAACCATGAAAAGGTATTCTTATTGCCTATTTTTTTATTTTTTAGGCTGGAACACCATTGAAAGAGATTTTGATGTATGACCCCCACACCCCCGTTAATTGGTTGAGCGCAATTAGTTAAGAAATTATCAAACCTAGACCCCCCCCCCCCTGCAAAAAATCCTGGATCCGCGCCTGTGCATTTGACCCAATTTTTAAATATTTATTTTTGTTTTTAATGTTAAATATTCTCCCAAACACAATCAGATTTTAATTCTCTTTACAAATTTATGTATCATATAGACAGTAAAGTGACATATAGCTCACTTAAAAATATGGTCGGAAATCTTAAGTATTTAATAGGCATTATCAAGAAACCAAATGTAGATCAAAATTACCCAGAATTACAAAAAGCCTTGACCTGCATTAAGGTGACTTTCCCTTTCTACTTTTCTGTGTTAATAGGGTGATCCTGTCCTACAACTAACCTACTCTTATATCAAATATTTCAACTGTCAAGGGAACCCGGGAGGGGGCGCAAATGGTTAACACACCCACATTGGATCAGAAGGTCTTGTCATTGAGTCAAATAATTCAATTATCTAGGGTCCTTAAATTGAACGCAATGGGGGGGGGGTCGATTCCAGGCTTGTGCCCAATTATACCTTGCCATGTCCTACACTACTGACATGATGGACCTTTGACCTAAAATCTAGCTGAAAATTCTCGGCCAACGTCTTATACTCATTGAACCATTATGCCTCCCCTCCCTTGCTTATGTACATATTATTTAATACATGTATTTGCAACTTTCTTTTAAATTCTGTAATCTTGATGCTTTGCTCCATTTAGGTAATAATGTCATAAAATATTAGTGCATAATCAATCTTATTAGTGCTTGGTTTGGATGTTATTAAATTTAGAATATTTTGAATTATATATTTTGGGGTATGGGGTAGAAATACTGTGTATATATCTTTATATTTTCTCAGTTCTTGTTTTAGTGTAAAAAAAATTAACTTTTTTATATTTTGGCATGGGGAAAGGAGGGGGGGGGGTCATTATATAACACAATTTTGTTAGTATAATAATTATTTTTCTGTTTTTCTGTTAACATTCAAATGTATATTTACTTTTTAAATTATGTAATCTTGATGCTTTGCTCCATTTATGTAATAATGTCATAAAATATTAGTGCATAATCAATCTTATTAGTGCTTGGTTTGGATGTTATTAAATTTAGACATTTTTGAATTATATATTTTGGGGTATGGGGTAGAAATACTGTGTATATATCTTTATATTTTCTCAGTTCTTGTTTTAGTGTAAAAAAAAAATAACTTTTTTATATTTTGGCATGGGGAAAGGGGGTGGGGATCATTATATAACACAGTTTTGTTAGTATAATAATTATTTTTCTGTTTTTCTGTTAACATTCAAATGTATATTTACTTTTTTCCCATCATGTTTGAATAAATAATAATTTAACAAAAAAAATATTATTGTTACCTCATTATTCAAACATTACAGGTTAAACAGAGTAAAGGGGTGGAGGTGGGGGGTACAGCAAAGGAAAGGTTGCTATGATACAAATTGGGTAAAAATACAACACAAGTTTTTGTTGGTGGTTATACACAAGTTTGTTTTGAACCACACAAGTTTCAAAAATTTCAACACAAGTTTCAGAAATTTCAACACAAGTTTCAGAAATTTCAACACAAGTTTCAAAAATTTCAACACAAGTTTCAAAAATTTCAACACAAGTATTGTGTAGCTTTTCACACAAGTTTCAACACAAGTTTGTGTTGTTTGATAAATTTTAACACAAGTCTTGTGTTGTTTGATACATTTTAACACAAGTCTTGTGTTGTTTCAACATTTAACACAAGTTTGTGTTGTTTCAACACAAGTTTGTGTTGTTAAATAGTAACACCCAACTTGTGTTGAAAACAACACAAGTTTGTGTTGTTTCAACACAAGTTTTTTTTCAGTGTACAAATTAATTGTCCAGAATTGACACGTTAAATACATGCCCATATATATATTGAATATAACGTCGGGTTCATAAGAGGGTGAACCGTACGCCTGTCAGCGTTCCAAGATTTTCCACAAACGCACACTCGATAAAACTAGGTCATATCTTAAGGTGCATTATGTAAGAGCTAAATCAGTGGCGTCCAATGTTAAATAAATTATTGTTTAGACATTTATAAACAAGACAAGCCTATAACCAACCTCATGGCCATCGGATGGCTGATGAGATTTAATTTAAACATCCACGAGATTTAAAAATTTAACGATAACTGGCATAATCGAGACTAACTTTCAATTGTCCAAGTACAGTCTATGCTATATTTTCAAACAATAAGAATGAAATTTTCAATATATCAATTTTTCATTATCTATTTTTGAATTTTTAAAGCCCAGCTCTTAATGTAAATCTGACATAATGCATCTTTAATAATTAAAAAAGGACGCTAATTTTGTTAAATTGCAAGATAATATATTGTTCAAAAAAAAAACAATTAAGAAGTTATAAATGGCTTTTTTTTATTACAAGTGTTATGATACAAAGGCAGAATTATTATTACCTAGTTGTTGGTTTTCTTTATAAAATTGTGATAATAATTCACAGAAAATAAAAACACTATAATGTATACACTTGTGTTCCACCTGGTGTTGTGTTCATCTTTTTGACATTCATAAAAAAGCTGTATTGAACACTCTAACGAATCCTAAACGTTTTATTGAACGTGGTAATCACAAGATATATATCGGGATAATTGATTAGGACTATTAAGATAAACTAAAGCTATACAACTGGTGGTCGAAAATTTGATATAAATAATTGACGTAATTATATACAGGATATTGATGTTCAAAAAAGTACTTAAAATCAGTTGCAGAATTCTTCTGTAGCCTATCCAATGTTAAATGATTGATATACTTGGAGAATTCGTTACAACCTACTCAATATTAAATAACTAATACACGAAATATACTGCAGTGATACTTTATATAGGAATATTAAGATAACTAAAGTTAAATAACTGATGGTCACAAAGCTGATGAAATAGTATACTGTATACACCCAGTCAACCATATACCAACAACTTGAACCAAACTATCCTCTGGATTTGGTATTTATATAGGTGGGATCTGAAATATCGAATGTTTAATTACAAAATAAAATGTTTTATAGAATGTTTACTTTGTAAATAAAGATTGGTTGTTGTTTTATCTGCATTGGTAAACAAACTATATACATTGTATTACGGGTTACATTTCTAAAGCTAATTACCAAATGCATCCCGACGGGGTGGTATTTTTCCGTCGACGGAAATCGGCGTTCTTCGATGATGAAATGGGGTTCAACGTCCTACTCTTATGCACCTAACCTGGGCTAATGGAAGACGGGCATACGCCATACAGTGTGCTATGAGGGTAATTTTGCCCGGGCAGCGGCGCTACGGCCTACTCTTATATCGAATTCCAACTGCCAAGGGATCTTTTACGTGCACTCCAATGTGTACACGGGACCTCGGTTTTTCGTCCCATCCGAACGACTAGGCAGCTGTCCTTGTCAGGCCCTCCTTCTGTATCACTGACAAGGGGAAATCACGTCGGAAAATCGAGATGAACTTTCTCGGCCAATGCAAGGATCGAACACCCGACCTCCAGGCTAGTGAACCAGCGCCTTATCCACTTAGCCACCGTGATTCCCGGCGTTCTTCGATTTCGATACATTCCGACCGTTTTTAAAGAATAATTAGTTAGTAAGGGTTAGCCCAGATATTACAAGAGTACCGCCCCAATATATTCTAGCTTTTGAATGGCTATTTTAAGCTTATGGACTACCGTTATTCTACACAGTACAACTAGGTCGGTGTTTAATACGTTGATAAAGAGGTATAAACTCTCAGTTACCATGTGGGGTTGGAAATTAGTCTCCTAATCCACAATGCCCTTTTTCTGGATAGTCATATCTATATACTTGCCAAGGTCTAGAATAATTACAAAACGTAGTTTTACAGAAGGTTAAGGAGAGAGAAATCTATACAAACTAGGTCAGTTCGATACTAACATCCGGTTCAATTTTATTTCAATAATTCGCTTGCGTTTAGGTTTCTTTAGAAGTTGGGGAAAACACAGAGGACCCCGCGAAGGCACACGATGGTAGGTAGGCGACCCTGTTTGTGATCGAATTTAATGGCAGACCATTCGACCACCTATATTTACTGAATGTCCATTACCTTCTATTCTGTTAATGGCGGAATCATCAACATTAGTAGAATTCTGAATCAATTCTTGATATGTTCCTTCAGTTGGATTTCTTTCACCAAATTCTAGACCTTCATATGTCGACACTATTTATCGAAAAATATTTAATGAATGATACATTGTTAAGCATCTTGATATTACATTACATATCGTGTTTCTATTTGTTTACAATTCGAACCATATTTTGTCGCTGATAAGTATCATTTGTAATAACAAGAAGACTCAAATTATATGATAACCAAGTGACCTTCTCAAATAATTTTAAATATTTTAGTTAATAACAAACTACCAACTGCTCAGTCTGACAAACCTACCAATCTTACATTACAAGATTACTCCCACTGATTGTCGATTCCTCGTTTTGGGCATGCAATATATAATGGCGTTTGGGTTCAGTTTTAATGACGACAAAACTATCGTAAACGATAATGTAATTTACTTGTTGTTAGTTAATATACATATAGGATCTTAATGCCCAGTAAATATATTTTCTAAGGCCAATATTTAATAGGATGTACGACGGTCACGTATAAGGGGGAGTGGGAATCCGGAATGACCAAATGTCATATATTCGACATGGCTCACTCTGAGTTTCGAACCCGGGAGATATAGAGCCGTGATTTGTATATGTAATATCAATTTACTTACTTAAACCATTATTATTATAACCAGTCGTAGTTGGTTGGCTGAAACAAGAATATGTCACATGTTTATACATTTATTTCCTACAGTTAATAATGTTTATACTTCACTATAAAGAGTTTCTCCGTATAACCAATAAGCTTTTAGAAAAAAAACCCTGATAAATATACACGATAGTGTATATATCCGATCTTTTGATGTACCCATAATTTTACTTTATGATATTCTTGTCCATGTATATGCATTTCGATAATACAAAATATTCTAACGTTTTATCTTATCCAGTTAATTATTAACCAACTATAAGACTCTGTTGTTGGGGTGGAATTATGATACAATGTCTTACCTAGAAGTTGGGATTTCACTACCTGAAATAATTCATATTAAATCATTATAAAGTATACTACAAAAATTATACATATAAATATTAAGCAATGGCTTCAATATATTCGTATTAATCATATGTTATCATTTCTTTTGTATCTGTATTTTCATCGACATGTAAAACATCTACCCCTAATCATATATGTTACCATAGTCAACAATATTCTACGTTAAAAACAATTATAAAACTTGCTTTGTTTTACCTTTTAGAATTTGCTGATATTTCCGTCGGTAATATATAGCTGACAGAACAGCTAATATTGATATGATGATTACAAACGCCATCAGCACCGATAAACCGACAACAACACCATCTTGGCTTTCCTTTTTAACATCACCATTTGAGGAAACTTATCCAAGAGAAGATAAAATAGTTATACAAAATGTTAAAAAAGTATTAGAAATTTCAACGTAAAAATACAACAATTGTGGGTTTGCTACTTAGATATGGCTTCATTTTATATTTTGAATTGAAATTGCATGGGTAAAAATCAGCTGAAGTAATTTCGTTCGATTTCAATAAGATAACCATTCTTACCTTTCCTCATAGTTCGTACTGAGGAGGCAATTACTGACAGATACATTGGTTGACTATCACCATATTTATTTCTAGCTATAACTCTAATATAATATGATGTATCAGACTGTAGATTCTTTATACAATAATCAGATTCTGGTAGAGGTGTAGAACTAGTCCAAGTTTTATTATCTACTGAATGTTGAACAATAAATTCCTGTTGATCTCCACCATTAAATCCTGGTGTCCATTTAATACAGATACTATCATCACTTGGTGGTAATGTGTTGATGTTGGAAGGTCGGCCAGGTTTAGCTGCAAATTATACACAAATATTAATTGCACTGAACAAAAGACAGTCATTAGGTTTTAATGTATAACGTTGTTGAAATTAAAAATTATGACATGTTAGTGGGTTCCAAATTAAGGTCACCAGAATTCAAATTTCAGCTCTCAAAAGTTCTGTAAATGGCATGCCATTGAGTATACACGAACGGACATCGAGTACACGCCTTTCCGATCCCCCCCACATCCTACATCATGGACACGGGAAAACCCAGCTGAACAATCCCGAGGGCTAAGGATGACAACTAGTGGGAAGTAAATTTACGTATCACGCAAACGTGTTTTCCACCCACTTTAAGCTGTAAAGAAAGTCGCTCCCGTGTGTAATTTTGGTGCGTTTAACATCAAAATGAGAAATTTGTTGTCCTCTAAACTAGAACTCGTCAAAAACACCAATAAGTCCATGTGGAAAGGGCGATCAGAACGAGAATCTGAAATACATGCAATTTCATTTGGTGGCGGCGCCCCAAAGCCCGATAATCCCCTATCAAATGTGCATAGGGTGACCAAAGTGAACCCTTTTAATGTCATGTGGAGGATCAGGTGCTGAACCAGAAAGAGTGATAGGAGGGGCACTTCTCTTATGGGGCGGCACCCATGTCTGGGGTCCTTTCTCAGAAAATTTTGAAAAATAACGCTGCAGGAAACACTTTTTTCGGGGTCCTTTCGGTCGATTTTTTTTCAGGGGCGCCATATGTCAATGGCGACAGATTTTTGGGGAAAGCATTTGCTCCTGATGCGCCGCCCATAAGATCCGCGCCTGTGGTGGCGCCCCATAGCCCCCACATAAGTGATATAAGAAAGTTTGGATCGGGGCAAACGGCTCAGGTACCCATTGGTGTGTGGGCGACCTTAAAACTGACCGACTGTGACCATAATCAAGTGTATTATTTTATAATTGAAAGGTTGTCAAAATTTTTTTTAAGGAGGCTCCATTTATCGGGGCGCCTTATTTTTCTGGGGGTGCAAATTATTGTTCCTGTTCAATGGAACAGGATCTGGTCCGCTCAGTACACTGGCCATTTTGAGACTAACATTTACTGTATATTATATTGTATAGAAGATGTTATAGTATACTTACATTGGTGTATAACTTGATACTGTAGTTGTGTATAACCAATATTATTAGATACATTGACTGTATATGATGTACAGTAGATGTTAGATGTAATGTTGATGTTTAATATTGATCTATAAGTGTTGATAGAGATACTGGTATCAATCTGTTTAAAGACATCATCATTATAGATAGGTTCAACATCTCCAGTTGTTATATTATTATAATACCAGGTGAAGGTTGGTGGTGGATAGGATATAACATCAGCTACCAGTTGTACTATATCTCTTATATTACCACTGACTGTAGATGTTGTTATAACTCTAGTATCTTGTCTAGGTGAACCTATATAGCAATATTAAAGATATAACATCAGCTACCAGTTGTACTATATCTCTTATATTACCACTAACTATAGATGTTGTTATAAATCTAGTATCTTGTCTAGGTGAACCTGTATATAACAATATTATAGATATAACATCAGCTACCAGTTGTACTATATCTGGTCTATTAACTGTACTAATTATACTAACTATAATACTAATACTCACATTTAACTAGGAGTGTGAGTGATTGCCTGTACTGAACATTTGGTATTTCATTATTTGTAGCTTCGCATGTATAGTCACCAGTATCCAGACATGTTGCTTGTATAGTAAAGGTATTAATGTTCGTTTGTTTAGATGATATTCTAGTTGTACCATTGTACCAGGTAACCAAGGCTACAGGGTTACTGTTAGTAGAACACGTGATACTGACATTATCTCCTTCTTGTTTATTTTCAACCGGTGTCAACATTACTGGATCTAAATCTGAAAATAATATTTCTAAAACTCTACAAACATACTCTATTGATATATAACTCCAAAAGATCATGTTGTGATACTAATACATCTATTTGTTGACATATGGCTTCAACACATCCTGTAATGGTTTAATTTTATTTGGTGTTGACCAGTTGCAATCATTTATGTATATACCACATTTGATGCCTGGTAATATTCTAAGTTCTTACACAGTACAGTAAGGCGCATCGGTTTACAATCACAATACAGTGATAATTATAGTTATACTATCAGATATAGATATACTTACACATTATAGTAATATTTATAGTTTTACTACCAGATCTAGATATAGAACTACCAACAGTTGGTACTAGAATAGTACTAGCTTCGCGGTAATATCTACAGTTCAGATATAGTTATACTTACACAGTACAGTAATATCTATTGTAGTACTATCAGATCTGGTTATACGACTACCAACAGTTGGTACTAGAGTAGTAGTAGCTTCACATCTATATATACCACTCTGATCTCTCTTAGATATAACCAGTTCTCTATCACCAGGTATACTAGTTCCATTAGGTAGATACCATGTAAAGGTTGTTGATGTAGGAGTAGATTGAACTGTACAGGTTAATCTATGGCCAGTATTTTCTAGTATTTTAGTGATGTCATCAGGTGATATAGTAACTGTTGGTCCATATAATACAGTAACTGTTGATGTACTTGTTCCTCTACCTGTTTCTTGTGGTAAAGTTGAAGGTATCATGATATTATTAGCTGTACATGTATAAACACCTGACTTGTCTTTACCTATATTAGATATACTTAAACTAGATCCAGCAGAGTCCAGACCACCAGGCCCAGTCCATCTATAGTTGATATTACCAGGATTAGCTGTAGCTGTACACTGTAAGGTTAGATCAGTTAACTCTATAACTTGGTATGTTGATGGTGTTGATACAATAGGTGGATATAAAACATCAACTTGTACAGGTGAAGATGTACCTGGTCCAATAGTATTACTACCTGTACAGGTATAACTTCCATTGTCTGATCTCTGTACTGGGTCTACTCTATATATAGATGACCTTTGACCTGTGACATCTATACCATTCTTACTCCATGAATAACCATTAGATGATACTGGTGGATTTGCATCGTCTACACTACAATTCAACACGAGTTGTTTCCCCTGTATAACTTTATAGGGGCTGGTAAATGGTTCTATGTGTACTCTATAAGGTAAAACTTTAAAGAAAAACAAAGAAACAAATTAATTTCCTTTTATAACTTTATAGTGAATGACTATTTTCGCTACGTGATTTAACTAACCAATGAAGTAAACGGTGTTCAACTTGGATTGTATTCAAAGTGTGATAGAGTCTTGGAATTATATAAGCTACCCCAAACAAGACAAATTTCGTGACACTGCAGTATTTTGTTTCTCTGTAAGATTCTGAAATATTTTATTTCACGAGAAGACAAGTATTCAGATTATTTTGTATCAAATCCTAAATAATTAACAAATCGGCATCTATCATGTCATTAACAATTTCCTTTAATCGAATGGATTCTCCCAAAAGCAACAAACGAGTCTGTTTTTTAGATGTTGTATTAGACATTCCGTTACCTAGATTTAATAAATGTATGCAATGGAGTTTTATGGCACGTCAGCTCCAACCGAGCTATATTGCGCCACCCATCTCCTGAAACATTTATCATGAAAACTAAAAATAAATATCGCATAGCTTTATGCATAAAAATATTAAAATTGAAAAAAAATGAAACCATTACGAGGGGAAGTCAATAAGTTCATAGAAGTGAGTATTGATACACTCCTGAAGACATCATCGTTGATGTCATTATTGAGATAGGCCATCTGACGACAGTTTACAGACATAAACAACCCCTGTCGATCATTGTCGATTTATACCCTGTTGAACACAGGTACCCTCCTGTAATCGTGGAAAGTACTAAAACTGAGCATCGTGCGGTTATCAAGTTTCTCACGAAAGAAAGGGTGAATGCGGCCGAAATACTTTTCAAAATGGTTAACTGAGTTAAAGCGGGGTCACAGAAAGGTCTGTTGAAGCCATAACAGATGATATGGCTGTACAAGACAAGAGCTTAATCATGTCCGAGTGTGGTATTTCTCATGGAAGTGTTTGTACCCACGAGGTTAGACAGGGACTCTACTCATTGCCACGTACAACCGGGGAATCGAAACAACGTGAGTTGACTCATTGACAGACCATGATACTTAGTGCATGCGCTAACTATTCGGCCATCCAACCCTCGTTCCACCATATGAGGTAAGTTGAACCGAGTCAATGTCATCGAGAAGTATTGATATATTTCACAACAATACAAATGTTTATTCATGTTGTTATTCCAAATGATCGCAGGACATTAAAATAATATATATTTTACCATCCATATGCGATTTACTCATGTATTAATTAAAAACAAACAATGGATGACTAGGCTATACATTAGGAGGCACTGAATGGTTGTTAATCAGGGTATTAAAAATATACATATCGTCCGAGGTTTATAAATATCACTACTGAATAAAATAAACCACATACTGACATCAGATCAATCCACGGGGTACGTTCTGTCAAGGCCCAATTTTCCCCTTTGAAAATTGCACAACCAGCTTCGTGGTGAACAATTAAGTAGGCCTCGGTATCTTCACCCATCAAAACTAACATGCTAGATTTACAATCATATATAGTTGTAATATGCTTCAGGGTAAACCCTGCGTTTTGATTGGTCAAGTAGACACTGTCTAATGGACAATAACACCCCTCTGTTTTAGTAATGTCTTTTAAAATCCTAAAAGAAGCACGTTAAAACGTCGATAAACACTTCCTGTTTCGCATTTAGAGGGGTATTATTGTCCTATAGACATGTCCTGAGATTTTACACTAGAACCCACGAAACAGGAAGTGTTTATCTCCTAAATAAAGTCTACACGGTTAATGAAATAGAAAATCTTGTACGTCGTAGCTACTTAGTTCTTGGCTAAATCAACTTATCCCTCACACCAATAACTATTTTTTCATCAGACAGCTTAATACATACTCATACAGACTGGACAAGGGGTGGCTAAACTTACCCGGAGGATCATCTCACCCCCCTCCCCCCTACACCAATTAACCGTGGACGATCAATATGGTGGCTGATTGTTGTATTTAACTTTTATTACGTCACGTTTAGTCAACCGTCAAGAAGTGTAATCGGGTGTAACTAAAATAATACGTTCAGATTTTATAATTGTCGCACAAATATAATTGATCTTAGAATCTATACTTACATCTAATATTTAATATTATAGAATCTGTTTTAGATGTTCCATAACCATTAGTAGCTGTACATTGTAGTATTTTATTATGATCAGATTTATCAGCTGTATACTGTAATATACTGGTAGTAGTTCCATCAGAGTTATTACTTGTAGTTCCACTTCCTAGAGTATTCCCGCCATTAATAGACCACGTGATAGTAGCATGAGGATAAGATACTCCAGATTTACAACTGACATCTGTGTTCAAACCATCAGTAAATATTAAATTATTGTTACTAATAATAGTAACATACGGTACAGGTACTGTAAGTATACATATAAGTAATGTATTACAATATAGCAATAACCATTCACACCTGGCACCTGTCTTCAAACCACCAGTAAATATTAAACTATTGTTACTAATCAGTAAACATTAAAACATTCATTATACACGAGTTCAATCTGCCTACTGCAGGTCTTTCTTTAGGCCTGAAATGTTATCTAAATTAATCAACCTATACAGACCAAATCTCGATGTCATCGCTTGCCTATGATATTTACAGGATAAGGGTCCGATTTGCTGCTCAACTTTCATTCATGGTTTAATCATGAAATGGACAATCGAGACTATATTCTCGGTTGTGAGTGTATCAATTTGACTGACATTACGTTATTCAGTGTTTGACTATTATAGTTTGAACTCCCAGTTATTTATCTAATCTCCCATAATGTATCTTTAAGTAAATGGCAGTGTTCCAGTTACGATAATCACTTGAAGAGGTTCCACTTTCTTACATTATCTTGGCTAGCATACTACAATTATAGGAACATGCCTGTCTAGCGCAATATTGTTTTGACGTGGTGGGGAACAAAATTCGCTTGACACATCTAAGTTGTATTTACAAAGTGACAGCGTTTTAAGTTGGATTTGTAAGAGAGAGAGAGAGAAATGGGGTTTAACGTCCACTCGACACAAACTAGATCATTTTGGGACTAACATATGGTTTCATTTTATTTCATTAATTGGCTTGCGCGTAGGGGTCTTTAGCAGTGGGAGGAAACCGGAGTACCCGAAGGAAACCCACGAGGTTGAGAAGGCGCCCCTATCTCCATGCCACATACGCTCACACCAGGGCTCGAAACCACAGCCGCAAGCCAGAGGTGACCGGTCAGCTAGAGGTCGATGCGCGGCACTCTAGACCACTAGGCCACCCCAACCCCCCTCCCCCCCAACCCCCCTGGATTTGTAAGAACTGTGTCCATTATTACATAAATGTTTTATAATGTATCATAATTTGATAGAAATATTATCAATTGTATACCTGTTTCATACATATTGTTTTGTTATATGTATTATTATTGAAGTTAGTTGGTTTTGTTGTAGATGGTTTATTATTCCCCACGTTTTGCCAATAAAAAATGAAAATCTAACTAAGCATGCGTGGAAAATCCATCTTAAATCAGCTTCTAATGATCTGCCTGACTAGTAATTCCATTCTTTTATTGTCAAGTAATTCAGAACGTCATTCAATTCCCAAATCTAAGAAGTGTATGGACGTTTTCGATACATCGGGGAGACATCTATGGCATATGTAACATAATATATATATTACCGTTAACATTTATCGCTATTTGGGAGCCACGGTGGCTCGGTAAGTAAAACGTTGGCTTGATAACCTGGGGATCCCGTGTTCCATCCCTGTGTTGACCTTGTGGGACCGAGGGTTTAGCGAGGGACAGCGTATAGTCATTCGGATGGGAGGAAAAACCGAGGCCCGGTGTACAATTTAGCGTGCACGTTAAAGAACCACGGCATAATTTCACTCATAGCACACTATATGGTGTATGCACGTCTAAATTCGCCCAGTTGGTGTAAAATAGTAGGAGGTTAAACCCCGTTTAATTTTATTGTGTTCGGTGATGATGTAGGCACGCCTTCACATGATTGAGCTTGTCTAAATATCATACCTTTAACATCTATATCTATAGTATGTATTTCACTGCCTGTAACTGTACAACTCCATACTCCACCATCTCTATCTCTAGATACATTAGCTATATTAACAGATACACTGGTATTAGTTTTACTGATGGTATATACACCAGTATATTGTACAGCTGTCGATGATAATGTACATCTAGATTCATCTATAAAACAGCTGGTTATAACAGTGAAGTTACTTGGTCTAGTAGCGCTATATTTCTCTATGAGAGCAATTCTGGAATCATTACATCTTATAGAAGCGGACTCCCCTTGTATTATAGTAGACGGTACTGTTTCTATTGTTGTACCTGTAAATAATAAATACACCATGTATTATAGTAGATTTTATATATAGATTAGATACAATGAATGTATATCGTGGGCTAAATACCTAGCTATTGTGGTGGTGTAGGCCGGTGATATAAATATGCATTGTAGAGGATATTCAGTTAAAATAACCTACTCACCTTGTACATGATATATACATATTACAATACAGGTAGATATGTACAACAACATTGTAACTTGATGTTGTACAGTGGTATACATGTTGTTCATATTATAGACGAAGACATTGGCGTCTGCTGCGCCTGCATTTACAACCAGTTATTAACTTGGCCTTCCAAAACAAACATTATATTATTAAGTATATAATTTAACTATATCTATCTGTAAGGTGGATGGCAGATTGCGTTTTACTTCCTCTTTCAACATTTGAATGGCCGACGTCATTTGTATAAATAATCTTATACAAGTACTCAGTGTACACCTAGGATAGACCGAATTAATGTATGTGGAGTAGGTTGGGGCATGGTGGGGATGGTGACTGGTAGGCCCATGTGCGTAGGGAAGGGGGCTTTGTTTTAAATCAATTAGAAACCACAAAGGTGAATAATTTGGATTATGTATCAATTCCTAAATATCCAGTTTAATTACTTTGCATTGCACACAAGTCAGAATTATATAAAGACCCGAGATATTATAGTAGATTTTAAAACCGATTCAAACACGAAGGAACTTCGGGTAACTTCTAAGTATTTATGAAAAGTAAAACATGTACTGCAATTAATAGCTCCCAACATTTATACTGCCGTTGAACACAAATAGATTCTATAAAGAATATGTCCATGATTTAATAGCTGGAAAACAAAGGATTGCCCCTAAAGAGTTCGATAATTATATAAAAGCATAAAGATTCTATTTACAATTATGTCACTGTCTAACATCAGCTATATGACAAAGTAACTGTTTCGTTCAAAAATGGTGGAGATCAACAGGAAATTATTGTTCAACATTCAGTAGATAATGAAACCTAGACTAGTTCTACACCTCTACCAGAATCTGATTATTGTATAAAGAATCTACAATCTGATACACCATATTATATTAGAGTTATAGCTAGAAATAAATATTGTGATAGTCAACCAGTAGATCTGATATCACCTGATGGTTCTTCTACAATACAAAGAGGTAGGTAGACTAGATACAATACAAACGTTAAAGCTGGTAGACTAGATACAATGTCGTTCAGATTTTGTACACGTAACCTAAGCAGATGTCGGGCTCGACCAAACTACGGTGTTATCGGTCTATAGATGTACGACGTCATGGCATACAGACTTTGCATTCCATTCGTTATATAATTATTCTGATTCGTAATAATTTAGCTTGTTAACCAAACCGTCATTGAAATCGTTATCAGACAGTGGGGTTTTGGTAAATAGCGTGTTTATGATTTGATATGATTAATTATGCCAATTGCATTATCGCGTATTGAATTTATTTCGAATCGTTTATACTAACCGGTTGGGGCATTTATTGCTTTTACATTTCCCGCGAGTAAAACAAGGACATTACATTTTTCGTGGTATCCTTTAAGGTTTCCACAGCTGTGGGTGGAATCATCGGGCCATGAACACTTACTGCAAGTCATTTCGTTTTGGAATATTTGTAGTTAAAATCAACTGTAATATAATCCTGAGCAGTTTTCAAAGTAATTGAGCTGCAAATTATTGTTCGTTTTCAGGTTAAAGTTTTCGTGTGATGCCTTCATAGAACTCAATGAATATTAATGTGTATCAATTCGCCTGTACACAGCACGTGGACAATATAGTAAGGTATGACGTCGGTCATTCAAACGTTGAAAGAGGAAGTAAAACACAATACGGTACACCTTATAGAGAGATATAGGTCTCGTGTATATACACTGACTGATATAATTTTAGGTCATATAATTTAATAATTTGCTATAAATGCAAGCGCAGACTTCATTGACAATATGAACAACATGTGTGCCATTGTACAACATCAAGTGACAATGTTGTTGTATATGTCTACTCTTATTGTTATATGTTTATATCATGTACAAGGTGAGTAAATTATTATTATTATTATTATAACTTAATATTACCTTCAGTATATTTATATTATTGGCCTACATAATAAGAGCATATGCAAAGGAGTTGTGGGATAAATCGTTTATTCACATCACAACATAAATTTATACTATCTGATGATACCTGTATTAATATATTACATTTTATTTATCACTGTTAATATATATATTTATATATGTTGTTACTGGTAACAAGATGTATTTATAATTACAGGTACACCAACTATAGAAACAGTACCAGGTACTATGATACAAGGTGAATCAGCTTCTATAAGATGTAATGATCCTGGTATTGCTGTCATAGGGAAATATAACGCCACTGAAGCAAGTAACTTCACCTCTATAACTAGCTGTTTTATGGATGAATCTAGATGTACATTATCATCGACAGCTGTACAATATACTGGTATATATAACATCAGTAAAACTAGTACCAGTGTATCTGTTAATATAGCTAATATATCTAGAGATAGAGATGGTGGAGTGTGGAGATGTACAGGTACAAATACTGTAATAGTTAATACAGATATAGATGTTAAAGGTATGATATATATTATACCGATAGTAATCATTCAATATTTTCTACCCGTACCGTATGCTACTATTATTAGTAACCAAAATATAATTTTACATTTACTTACAGTATCTTTACCGTATGTTTCTATTATTAGTAACAATAAATAATTTTAACGTGTGCTACAAGTATAGTACCTATGTCGGCTGTTATTATTATTAGTAACAATAATTTAATATTATATTTACTTACAGTACCTGTGCCATATGTTACTATTATTAGTAACAATAATTTAATATTACATTTACTTATAATTACAGTACCTGTACCGTATGTTACTATTATTAGTAACACTAATTTAATATTTACTGATGGTTTGAACACAGATGTCAGTTGTAAATCTGGAGTATCTTATCCTCATGCTACTGTCACGTGGTCTATTAATGGCGGGAATAATCTAGGAAGTGGAACTACAAGTAATAACTCTGATGGAACTACTACCAGTATATTACAGTATACAGCTGATAAATCTGATCATTATAAAATACTACAATGTACAGCTACTAATGGTTATGGTACATCTACAACATATTCTATGACATTAAATATAAGATGTAAGTATATATCTTGACTGTGAACAGGTGAGTCTTTAACATACGATCGGTATTTTTTGTTTAGGATTAGACTTCATATCGCTACTATTTTTATATCATGAACGCTCAACTCTACTTTAAATGTATCCCTATTCATTGACTATTTGAAGATACTCCGCGAAGTAGAATGTCCCCAGGTCAAATAATTAAAAAGTTAACTAGAGTTAAAGATTTTATAATCTGAATTCTTGTCTTATCTTGTAGTACGAGACAGTGTCCTGTATTCAAAAACCTAAATTTAGTTAATTTGAAATGATAAAGTGTAAATAATTTATGTAGGCCCAAGCGTTGTCCTATCTAAACGAGATGTTTTTCCACAAACACCACTAACTTACTACTAATTAACGAATTGTTTGTCTGTGTTTCTAAAATTTGATATATATCTCTTTCTATTTACACACACATTAACATCATGCGGGTTCTTGAAGGGTAACGAAATTCGAACTCAACCTTCATAATCATGGAACGGTGATATAATCAAACGGTTTTTTAAATCGGATAACAATTTTGACCTCCAGAGGGACCACAAGCTAAAAAGGGTGATTTTTCGGACAATCAGGGGCCATAATTCAGGAAGTTACGATCCGATTGGCGCATATATCGAAAGGAACCAAGATCTATGGGTTATAAACATCCATTTCAAGTTTCATCCAAATCGGTTCAAAATTGTGACCTCTACACTGTTCACAAGCTACAAAACGTACAATCAGGGGCCATAACCCATGAAGTTAAAGTCCGATACATGCCAATATCGAAAGGAACCGAGATCTTAGGGTGATAAACCTATATTTTAAGTTTCATTGAAATCGGATAAGAATTGTGACCTGTAGACTGTTCACAAACAATTGTGGACGGACGGACAGGGGCGACGACAATATACGTCCACATGAAAATGTGGGCGTATAAAAATTTATCTATTAATTTATTTCTTTGTCTTTCTGTATTTTGTTTAAAGTTACACCAAGTGTACATATAGAACCATCAAACAGTCCCTATAAAGTTATAAAATGGAAACAACTCGTGTTGAATTGTAATGTAGACGATGCCAATCCACCAGTGCCATCTAATGGTTTTACATGGAGTAAGAATGAAATAGACGTCACTGGTCAAAGGTCATCTATATATAGAGTAGACCCAGTACAGAGATCACACAATGGAAGTTATACCTGTACAGGTACAAACAGTGTTGGACCAGGTACATCTACACCTGTACAAGTTGATGTTTTATATCCACCTATTGTATCAACACCATCAACATATCAAGTAATAGAGTCAACTAATCTAACCTTACAGTGTACAGCTACAGCTAATCCTGGTAATATCAACTATAGATGGACTGGACCCGGTGGTCTGAACTCTACTGGATCTAGTTTAACTATATTTAATATAGGTAAAGACAAGTCAGGTGTTTATACATGTACAGCAACTAATACCATGATACCTACAGCTTTACCACAAGAAACAGGTAGAGGAACGAGTACAACAACAGTTAATGTATTATATGGACCAACAGTTACTATATCACCTGATAACATCACTAAAATACTAGAACATACTGACCATAGATTAACCTGTACAGTTCAATCTAATCCTACATCAACAACCTTTACATGGTATCTACCTAATGGAAATAGTATACCTGGTGATAGAGAACTGGTTATATCTAAGAGGAATCAGAGTGGTATATATAGATGTGAAACTACTAATACTCTAGTACCAACTGATGGTAATCCTGTATCCAGATCTAATAGTACTACTATTGATATTACCGTACTGTGTAAGTATAACTATTTATATATCTGATAGTAAAACTATTACTGTATATAGATTATTAACCGGGTTCGGAGTAGTGTATATATAGATGTAAAGCTACTACTACTGGGGTACAATGTAATAGTAGTTCAACAAAACGATCTGGTAGTAAAACTATCAAGATTGAAACCAAAAAAAACCCAAATATATTATAAAGGTATTACAAGATGTATTAGTATTACAACATTACAACAAGTTTGTAGAGTTTTTCAGATTTAAGTCATAACACAATAAGATATTATATCTGTTTTCAGATTTAGATCCAGTAATGTTGGTACCAGTTGAAGATAAACAAGAAGGAGATAATATCAATATCACGTGTTCTACTAACAGTAACCCTGTAGCCTTGATTACCTGGTACAATGGTACAACCATAATATCATCTAACTACACTAACATTAATACCTATACTATAATACAAGCTACATGTCTGGATACTTGTGACTATACATGTGAAGCTACAGCTAATGAAATACCAAATGTTCAGTACAACCAATCACTCACACTCTTAGTTAAATGTAAGTATAAGTATTTACTACTACTATAACATATATAACATGTAACTGATGTTATATCTATAATATTGTTATATACAGGTTCACCTAGACAAGATACTAGAGTTACAACAACATCTAGAGTTAGTGGTAATATAACAGATATAGTACAACTGGTAGCTGATGTTATATCCTATCCACCACCAACCTTCACCTGGTATTATGTATAGGATATTAACCTACCCGAGGTTGATATGATAGAGAGCACGCGGGCGCAGCCCAAGTGTTCTCTATCATATCAATCCGAGGGAGAGTAGGTTTATATCTGACATATACAACGTTCACCCTTAAATTTAATGGACTCTTCTAAAAAAAGGCAACAGTGATTGGTTAATTGCCCGACAGCACGTGACGTGTTTGTTTATACGGCGCCATTTTGTAGTAATTGAACTGAAGAAAGCTAAAACAAAATGGATAGTAAAACGAAGTCAGACGAATAATCAATCCTTTTTAGTCATAATATTGACGATAGAATAGATGTGAATGCAACTATGATGAGGATCTATACAAAGCCTGAAGAAAATTTGGATCAAAAGGCAATCTTTTCCGATAATTCTAACAATGAACCGTGACTGAAGGAGTGAAGGTTACTTTTCGGTATGTTCAGAGATAGTTACTTTAGCAACTGTCCTTTAGCGATTGAATTCGCCTGACAGTTGCTGGTCGTGTCTATAACGAAGTAGTATGAAAATAACGCTTTTTCAAATCTCGGTTCAAAGGGTATTTTAGAATCCTTACCGTCTATTTTTCACGGAGATTCCTCTTTTATCACCAAAAGTAATCATTTCCTGTCACATCTAACACAAATTTATAATAATCCAACACAATTTGCATCTAGAATTGTCCTCTAAAAAACGTACACAACTTTCATTCAAAACTGAGCGCCATTTTTAACTGACGCCTGTGCAGATCGGTTCATAGCCAGTATTCCAAATTTAGGAATGGAATTTTTACCGTAAACGAAAATTCGTGCTGTACACCAAGGTTAACAACGGACTAAACTAGCGATCTGATACCACTAAAGTTTTTTTATTCAACATACATGAACAATAATTACATAAAATCTATATAATTGAGCAAAAATATTATATTGACCTTTATAAGATATTTAAAATCTCCTAACAATAAGGGGGGTTGGGATGGCCTAGTGGTCTAGAGTGCCGCGCTTCGACCTCTAGCTGGCCGGTCACCTCTGGCTTGCGGCTGTGGTTTCGAGCCCTGGTGTGAGCGTATGTGGCATGGAGATAGGGGCGCCTTCTCAACCTCGTGGGTTTCTTCCGGGCACTCCGGTTTCCTCCCACGGCTAAAGACCCCTTCGCGCAAGCGAATTATTGAAATAAAGTTGAAACCATATGTTAGTCCCGAAATGACCTGGTTGTGTTGAGTGGACGTTAAACCCCATTTCTCTCTCTCTCTCTCCTAAGAATAAATAAATACTTTAAATTTGAAAAAGTAATATCAGATGATTAAATGATGTCAAGTAAAATAAAAATGTACCCCAACCAATTAACACACATGAAGAATAATTACATAAAACCTATGAAACAGTGTGCATGAAGTAGGGCCGAAAGGATTCACCGGTGAACCGGTGTACCGCGATTTTTTCCATGAAAACGATGAACGATATTTTTTTTTAAGAATATCGATAATCGCGATTTTTTTTCAATTTAAGGTTCACGATTAATTTCATACTATATCGCGATATTTGTTCAATAAATGAGACATATAGGACCCTTAGAAATTACCTATCAGTTCAATTACCTAGAACAGAGATGTGAAAAAGCGTTATTTTCATACTACTTCGTTATAGACACGACCAGCAACTGTCAGGCGAATTCAATCGCTAAAGGACAGTTGCTAAAGTAACTAGTTCAGAGAAAGATTTGACCGACTGTTTTGAGTGGATTGTAGCCGTAGCCAAAAATACTTTACAAAGGAACTCTTGGGTGATGAATACTTTCACGTCTTGGGATGTGTGGAGAAATGATTTGGGCAGAAAGAAAATTCTGAAAGATATCTTCGACATAAGCCGATAAGTACACCGTCTATTTAGGTCCTGAATGCTATAAACTGTACCAAAACAATTTTTTTTTTTATTGTCAAAAGAATAAAATTTTATTTCTGTGTTCTTTGTATTATTTCGGTCATCTACGTCAAGAGCGGTTGATATGAGCCGAATATATCGACCTGTAATGACGTCATCAGCGGTTGATATGAAATATCAACCTCTCAGGACGTCATCAGCGGTTGATATGAACCGAATATATCAACCTCTGATGACGTCACGAGAGGTTGTTATAAGATATAACTGCTATGGACATCAAAGAAAAAAACTACTACCAGTTGTATATAATAATATAACTACTGGAGATGTTGAACCTATCTATAATGATGATGTCTTTAAACATAATGATACCAATATCTCTATCAACACTTATAGTTCAACATTAAACATCAACATTACATCTAACATCTACTATACATCATATACAGTCAATGTATCTAATAATATTGGTTATACAGAACTACAGTATCAAGTTATAGGTCAATGTAAGTATAACATCTACTATACATCATATACAGCCCTCTCGATTGTTTAGCTTGATTTAACCTTGTCCATGATGTAGAATGGGAGGGGTGGATCGGACAGGTGTCTTGTCGTTCCGATGGGACAAACATGCGACGTCTAGTCGTATATTCGTTGGTATGTCATTTAAAGAACTTTTGCAATGTGACTAAAAATTTCCGATGAGCAACATGAGTTGTCCTGATTATTTATTTCAACAACACTATAGGTTAAACCGTAATGACTGCCTTTTGATCCATAAAATTATATTTGTGTACAATTTGTAGCTAAACCTTATATACCTTCTAACATCAACACATCACCACCAAGTCACGACAGTATCTGTATTAGATGGACACCGGGATTTAATGGTGGAGATCAACAGGAATTTATTGTTCAACATTCAGTAAATAATAAAACCTGGACTAGTTCTACACCTCTACCAGAATCTGATTCTTGTATAAAGAATCTACAAGCTGATACATCATATTATATTAGAGTTATAGCTAGAAATAAATATGGTGATAGTCAACCAGTTTATCTGATATCATCTGATGGTTCTTCTACAATACAAACTTTACAGAGAGGTAGGTAGACTAGATACAATATAAACTTTAAAGATAGGTAGACTAGATACAATCGAATGTCTGAAGACAGGTGGATAGACTAAATACAATACACACTTTCAACATAAGCAGGTAGATTAAATATAATACAAACTTTCGTGATAGATAGGTCGACTAGATACATTACAAATTTTTGGGAATATGATTTGGAAAAGGTAAGTTTATTTGGATATTGTGATTTAGAGTTTAATTATACTGTCTAGTGAATTAAATTGTTTCCGGGCAGTTTATGTTTATAGTACAGGAAACACAAATACGTTGAGGTAGTTTTGTGTAGCCGTGGTGGAACCCGGTGCTCGCTGAACAACCAAGGTGCAACGTACACATTTTAGTGTGCAGCTAAAAAACATTTGGCAGTTAGAATTTCAAAGTAAAGGAGGTCGCAACCCCGTTGTAGTGACAAAATATATTTCATACAATATTTCATGGCTATCCGCGTCTTCATCAGCCAGGGTGCTGTAGTAGGTAGAACGTTAAACCCCATTTCTCATTTTCTTTAGCACATTCTTCCCCGCTGGTTTATAATTCAAATTGTTAAAGTACAATCTTTATATTTACAGTCGATACACCAGGACCAACATGTTTAATAACAGGACTTGTTGTTACTGTTATTATTATTATTATTATGACAGTGGTAGTTGTTATTCTGGTACGAAAAATAAAACAACGAAAGGCCAAGGACGGTTTGTTTATTTATGTCTTTTGTTGTATCAAATTAAAATATTTAATTAATATATTGAGATTATTATAATAGGTATGAAGCGGTATGTTTAACATGGTTAAAATCAAGCCTTGAGCTAATCACTAAATCAATATCAATATTGGTTGATTTAAAGTTATATTCTTGTTTTTATCTTATTTTGAAGATGATCTCATTCTCAATTATTAAAATACACAGTGAACATTTTAAAATCAGTACATGACCTCGTTTACTCAATGGCCATAACGGGTTCTGGTCCCATTAGTAATAAAACAAATAAAACATATCCCAGACAGTGCGGATGTAATTAAAAATGGCGGATTGACGAAAGAGAAATCATGTAGCATGGATCAATTTGGACTGTTCGCGTATTTCAGCTAGACTGATTCCTATAATTGAATAATAGAGATTTAACAACCCACTAAGCAATACTGGTGTGGAATCCGCGTCCAACAGGAATATGCAAACCAAATGATTGAAGATTGTCCCTCACTAGATAAATATTAAAGTAGATAAACAAAGAGACATATTAACAGTGTTAGTGTATCTTTGTTTATGTATACTAGAATATAAATAATTACAAAAGTTTGTATGGCTACTAACCACTTGACTGCTGACTATTTTGGCGGTCGGTCGTCTTCCAACCAGTATCTTTGTTGTCATACATCCTAAGCCAACTTAACTTAGGCTAGTGTTAGGTGACTTGATCTAAGGTAGATTATGTTTATCCTTCCAAGAAAACTGATTACACTTCCCACGTGGGATCTTGTAACTATCACTTTTTTTTTAAATTTTTTATTGCCCTGGATGTTGATTTCATGGTTTATGTTATATTTACTCTAGTATCATCAACATACAAATAAACAAATATTATAATAAGCATGGATTATATTTATTCTAGAATCATCAACATATGCTGGATTAGATCTGGAGACTAGAACAGCTACTGGTGTAGATGATACAACATACCAAGGTTTACAACATTATGTTAATCTACAATCATCTTCTACTGATGATGTTAATACACACAATAACCAGAATTACGATTCACTACAAGATATAGAACCAACTACAGTATATGATAGTCTGAATACAGTAGAAGATAGTCTGAATACAGTAGAAGATAGTCTGAATACAGTAGAAGATAGTCGGAATACTTTTAAAACGTAATTAACATTGATCGATAGATAAAAACTATTTCTTACTGTAAGAGCACCGGTTTATATTTATTTTAACTCACACCACATACTGATAATCCTTCACAGTTATATATACAACGTCGAGATAAACCAAAATTAAATGCAATTCTTCGCCATATCTAGGCACAGACTTTGAAAACTTTTTGGAGACGCGATCAATAGCCGGTGGACTTGACGTTTGATTCCCAAACCTATTACTTTTCTGGTTACTGTTGCCCGTTGGCATTGACAAAATCAGTAGTAGATATGTGTATATTAACATGGTAAATTGTATGAAATGGAATGAGAATCGAGGACAGACGTCAACGAGCGAAAATAATGTAAATATTGGAAACAAATGGCTATATCGTTGCGTGGGAGTATTTATGCAAATCAAAACGACTGAATTGAAGAAAAAACATATCTGAGTGAATCGACGGAGGTTTGATTGCCTGACATTACGTGTTGTTGCAAAAAAACGAGCCGAAGCGAGAGCAGGTAAAATCGAGTCTTCAAAAGGCACATGATGTATGTATATACGGATAGAAGGTCAGATTCCTGTGGTCTACTAACCGGTGTGAAATTGAACACAACAGGTAATAATGTGACGAAACGCTTGAGTTATTTGTTTTCACAATGTTTACCTAAATAATAAGAATACGGTTGTAAACACATGTAGTCCTTAATGTCTCCAAGAGGTAATAATGATCTATACAATATTTACATGTACGTAAGGTAATACTTATCAATATAAAAATAGCAAGGGAAATAATAATCATTCAATAATGGAAATAATAATTATTCAGTGATAGAAATAGTAATTATTCAATAATGTTGATAATAATAACTTAATAATGGACATAATAGATATACAATCAAGAAAATAGTAAGTATTCAATAATCGAAATATACCATACATGTAATTAGGACATTATATGTTATTTATCTATAATTATGAAAATATCCTAATATGAATATTATAATTCTTGAGCGTTAATACTTCGTACAACAACGGTATACTTATTGAAGATAATTAGCTTCCGGCTACTGTATCATTTATACATATTACAGCTATTTACTAGTATATAGTTTATACGTTATTTTATAAAACAAAATATATTTTAAATGTCTAAAACATTAAATCAACAAAATATTTAGCTGAATATAACTAACAATATAACTTGTGTACAACTAAAATCGATCTGTCTGTTGAACATGACGTCATTGAACTTGTTACAGCAGTATTCAAATTCCATGATTTATATGTTATCTGAAATAAAGATTTATATAGCGCATTAGATTACATCTTTAATTATTTATGTTCAATGTAGAAAGTGCACTGATTTTAATAGTCTGCATACCAAATAGGATCGAGCTCTACCTTTGTTGTTAAAGGTATTAGTCAATGAGTGTAGAGACATGTACAAATATATATTCTAATGTGATATATTTTATATAATGCTGTCCCAAGAATATTAAGGTATGGAATTTTTCGAAGGTATGGATGTCTTACTGACATTTTCCCTGCTTTAAAGACCGTATTTTATCCATTAACCGACAGATAAATGGAGCTGTTGTTTTAAGTTTGGTTTGAATACAGAGTTAATTTGTGTTTACTTATTTTAAATATTGGCTATATTGGCTTTGTTTATGGATTTAAAATGAAAATAAAAAGTCAGTCGTATGTTTAATTAACAGATGATAAACTATATTACATAATAGATATACTGTTCAATAGATATATGCACGTGCTTGCTATAAACTGCCGGTAGGAATTACTCGCAAATCCTCTGGTAATAACGTAAGTCAGGGTTGTTGTTTTACTTTGAAAAGATTTCAATTTCGTTCATGGTCCAACTTCATAAAATTAGATAGAGGTTTGCGCATCTTGTGAATAGTATTCCGTTAGTCTTTTTCTACCGCGCTCCCTTATTCCTGCGCATAGCTTTGGTACACCGGTTATACTAAGTTCTCATACCTGTTTGTGGAAGTAAATTACGTGGAACATTAACGTATTGCTCTGTAATAGATGTTTGAACGGGTTCACTGATATTCACCATATTTAACTCCTGGTATGGTTGTACATCATCTGTAAACGTATTTATTGTATGATTATATCAATATACATAGCTCTCTTCTACGTCTAACGTTTATATACCATTTAACCAGTAGGGTCTACTTATTTTCAAGATCAATGAAATTAGATATACAATTTCTCTCACAAATGGTGTCTCCACTCGGCGATAATTAGACTTATTAGATAACCGGCTCCATAAACGTGATCAATCACAAATATTACTATTATTATTGCATGTTTATCTGTTCATTAGATATTTCGCACAAGCATGTATGTTTTCATACAAAGCTAATGGAAGCCAGGGTGGTTCAGTGAATAAGCTTATGGATCACCTACTAGGTTTCCCAACGCGGAATAGTGGCCGTCTTTATTTCACAGCGACAGTGAAAAGTGTAGTACACTGTGGTTATTTATCTCATCTTATTTATTTGTTACTTTCATACATAACTACCCCATATAGTACTCTGGATTGAACGCATTTCAGATTTTGTATAACGCATCATGAAAGTTAGATCCACGTTCTCGTAACAAAGATGTCACTTCTTATGGTCAGATAACACAATAACATCGAGTTTACGTCGACCGTATGTATGGCGAATAATAAAGTTTTATATTACCTGAAACAACATTCCTATTATCTAGATCTGTATATCTACAAAATATAAAATAATTTGAGAACTGTTGTAAAGGGTCAAACGTCTGTAAACATAATGCTACTTTTCTAATGATGGGCATAATTGGCTGATAGGCAAGGCACCCGAATTCTCGATTTTCAAGTACCAATATGTGTAAAATATGTAATCGTCATCAAATGTTCTTTATTAGAAAAAAGCAAAGGTTTAATAACTCACGTTGCCGATTCTGGTTGTTTTTGCTTTCCTTAAATGAATAAAAACCATGGGGTTTATGTCTTAGATAAAACAAAATATATAAATAGTCTATAATAGAGAGAGAGAGAGGGGAGGGTACAGTTCACAAACTACGGCATATAGGGACTAACATACGATTCAATTATATATCAATAATTTGCTTGCGCGTAAGGGTCTTTAGCAGTGGGTGGCAACCGGAGGACCCGGGGAAAACCCGCGCGACCCTACAACTTGTCACGGACAAGCGAGGAATCGAAATCACGTTACTTGACTCAATGACAGAATGCGTTAACCATTCGGCTACATACCCTTTAGTTTATAATACATGATGAAATCAATCATATTTAAAACAAATCCTGAATATTTGTTAAAATTAGTCTTTACAATTACCTGTCATTATTCTTGAATAAAGGTACAATACTGCTAGAACCATTAATACAAGAACTATGCTGATACCAATTCCTATTCCAATACCAATTCCAACACCAGGATCACCATTAGCTGCAAAGGTATTGCCACGGTCTAATGAAAATGAACTATATGGGATTTAGGAAGCTTATCACGGCAAAAACGTGTTGTCAACAGGAGACATAATTTTGTCAAAGTTTAGGCCAATATGCGGGCAAAACCTGATTTGTTTTATCGTGGCTCTCTTTGATATGACATTGTATTATACTAACACCGTTTTATGACTGTAGCGTTAATATAGCTTTTATGTAACGTGGGGGAGGGGGTGGTGAATAGCCGAATGGTTAGCACGTGCGCGCTGTGTTATAAGGCCTGACATATGGGTCAACAAGCGTGGTTTTGATTCCCCAGTTGTTCGTGGCAAGGGGTAGGGCCGGATAACAGACAGCAAACGGAATGAGGTAAAAGGTGTTCTGTGTTTACATTACCAGTAGTTACTGCCATTACAACAGCGGATCCTGCACTTCGACCTAAACTATTACGACTTTCAACCCGGATGTTGTAGCTCGTATCAGGAGTTAGCTGTTGTAGACAATATTCATGAGTTGTTATATCCTGTGTTACTATCATCCAAGTTTCAGAGCAAGCCATCTTTAATTCTACAGCAAATGTTTGGTGTAAACCACCATTAAAACCAGGATTCCATGTAAAACAGATTGTTTGTGGTGAAGATGAAGTGACTTGTAAATTATCAGGTGAATCAGGTCGAGTTGTTGGTGTCAGATTGAAAGATAAAGTTGTATCACCAACATCATTAGATATGGTCAGTAAATATTGACCGTAAAGAGTAGTAGATGTTAAAGTTATAACTAAGGATGTTTGTGGACCAATATCTGTTTGTTTGTACGTCTCATTATTACTGATAGGTATTAAACCATCACTAACTTTATCAACAAAATACCATATATAGGTCGGTGCAGGATAAACTATAACATCAGCAAAAAGTTCAGCTTTCTGACCTAGATTTTTAACTATTCTTGTGCTTAGGTTTTTTCTAGTTTCAGCTGCTTGCTTACCTTGAATAAAAAAATACGTAAATAATTAGCTTCATGACACTTACCCAGCCGGATAAGGTGTCTGGTACTTTACAATAATTTCCCCGATTTGTCCACAAAGGAGACATGGACATTAAGGGAACCAGTACAAATAAATCATACACAACCGAAGTTGCTCTTACATTTTACAAAAAGAGTTTCTGATGTGCTCTTCGTTGTTTCACCATTTCTATAGTGACATGTGTAGACACCGGTATCCAAACAAGTAGCTTTGTGTATGATATACACATCATTTGTTGTCTGTTTGGTTTGTAGAAGATCATTTCCTCTGTACCAGTTGATCCATGATATCGGATTACTATCAGCTGAACAACTAATTCTTATTTCTTCCCCATTTTCAACGATTGGTTTATTGATGTCCATGGCAATTGTATCTTGATCTATTACAATACAATATCAATAATTACTTTCATTTAATACTTAATATCAGCAACAATTAAATTATCTAACGAAACAGACAGCTGAATATGCAACCTGTTTGCTTTCGATAAACAGCTGAATATGCATCCTGTTTGCTTTCGATAAATTCCTAAGCTATTAACAGTAAAAACATTAAATAATTCTAAAAAAGGGAATAATATTGCAAGCGGTCTTGTTGGGGAGTAACAGATTAAAACAAAATAACAGGCCATAGTTATTTATGTGTGGACACCCATAAACAAAACACCGAGTTGAGATAAGACTAATAGCTCTTTGATATACAAACTTAAGTAGTGGCGAAAGTAGCTATGTTATAATAGTTTCGTTGGGTATGGTATTCTGTCAACCCTTTACGAATGATATATCCCATGGAATGACGTTATTTGGGTATGGTGTGACCTGATGACAAAGTTTGTTAATAAGTCCCACCCCATTAGCAAAGTCAAATCACGCCAGAAAAATCCTAGGAATATTAGCAGCCGACAAAGCGGGGGAGGGGGCAGACCTGCTCGCTATCTGACTAAATGACTACAGCTCTCCCCAGTTAAAGATATGAGTAGCTTCGCATTACATTAGCATATATATGCATAGATTTACTATAGCATCTCGGGGTTTTTTTACACAGTACATTGATATTAAATAGTACTGTGATATATATAGTTTGACTATCAGATTTAGTTATACTTACACAGTACAGTAATATTTATGGTAGTGCTATCAGATCTTGTTATAGGACTACCAATAGTTGGTACTAGTGTAATACTAGCTTCACATCTATATATACCACGCTGATTCCTCTTAGATATAACCAGTTCTCTATCACCAGGTATACTAGTTCCATTAGGTAGATACCATGTAAAGGTTGTTGATGTAGGATTAGATTGAACTGTACATGTTAATCTATGGTCAGTATTTTCTAGTATTTTAGTGATGTTATCGGGTGATATAGTAACTGTTGGTCCATATAATACATTAACTGTTGTTGTACTCGTTCCTCTACCTGTTTCTTGTGGTAGAGTTGTAGGTATCATGATATTAGTAGCTGTACATGTATAAAAACCTGACTTGTCTTTACCTATATTAGATATAGTTAAACTAGATCCAGTAGAGTTCAGACCACCAGGTCGAGTCCACCTATAGTTGATACTACTAGGATTAGCTGTACCTGTACATTGTAAGATTAGATCAGTTGACTCTATAACTTGATATGTTGCTGGTGATGATACAATAGGTGGATATAAAACATCAACTTGTACATTTGTAGATGTACCTGGTCCAACACTGTTTGTACCTGTACAGGTATAACTTACATTGTCTGAGCTCTGTACTGGGTCTACTCTATATATAGATGACCTTTGACCTGTGTCATCTATACCTTTCTTACTCCATGTATAACCATTAGATGGTACTGATGGATTAGCCTCGTCAACACTACAAGTCAACATGTGTTGTTTCCCTTCTATAACTTTATTGGGATTTGCTACTGGTTCTATGTGTACTCTAGGTAAAACTTTAAAGAAAAACAAAGAAACAAATTAATTCCCTTTTATAACTTTATAGGGAATTACTAATTTCGCTACGTGATTTAACTAAACAATGAAGTAAACGGTGTTCGACTTGGATTGTATTCAAAGTGTGAGTCTCGGAATGATATAAGCTACCCCAAACAAGACAAATTTCGTGACACTGCAGTATTTTGTTTCTCTGTAAGGTTTTGAAATATTTTATTTCACGAGAAGACAAGCATTCAGATTATTTTGTATCAAATCCTAAATAATTCACAAAGCGCTATCTATCATGTCATTACTTAGTACATGGATTAACTATTTCCTTTAATCGAATGGATTCTCCCAAAAGCAACAAACGAGTCTGTTTTTGTTTATGTTGTATTAGACATTCCGTTACCTAGATTTAATAAATGTATGCAATGGAGTTTTATGGCATGTCAACTCCAACCGGGCTATATTGCGCCACCCATCTCCTGAAACATTTATCATGAAAACTAAAAACAAATATCGCATAGCTTTATGCATAAGAATATTAAAATTGAAACAAAAATGAAAACATTACGAGGGGAAGTCAATAAGTTCATAGAAGTGAGTATTGATACACTCCTGAAGACATCATGGTTGATGTCATTATTGAGATAGGCCATCTGACGACAGTTTACAGACATAAACAACCCCTGTCGATCATTGTCGATTTATACCCTGTTGAACACAGGTACCCTCCTGTAATCGTGGAAAGTTCTAAAACTGAGCATCGTGCGGTTATCAAGTTTCTCACGACAGAAAGGGTGAATGCGGCCGAAATACTTTTCAAAATGGTTAGCTGAGTTAAAGCGGGGTCACAGAAAGGCCTGTTGAAGCCATAACAGATGATATGGCTGTACAAGACAAAGGCTTAATCATGTCCGAGTGAGGTATTTCTCATGAAAGTGTTTGTACCCAAGAGGTTAGACAGGGACCCTACTCATTGCCACGTACAACCGAGGAATCGAAACAACGTCAGTTGACTCATTGACAGACCATGGTACTTAGTGCATGCGCTAACTATTTGGCCATCCAACCCTCGTTCCACCATATGAGGTAAGTTGAACCGAGTCAATGTGATCGAGAAGTATTGATATATTTCACAACAATACAAATGTTTATTCATGTTGTTATTCCAAATGATCGCAGGACATTAAAATAATATATATTTTATCATCCATATGCGATTTACTCATGTATTAATTGAAAACAAACAATGGATGACTAGGCTATACATTAAGAAGCACTGAATTGTTGTTAATCAGAGTATTAAAAATATACATATCGTCCGAGGTTTATAAATATCACTACTGAATAAAATAAACCACATACTGACATCAGATCAATCCACGGGGTAAGTTCTGTCAAGGCCCAACTTTCCCCTTTGAAAATTGCACAACCTGCTTCGTGGTGAACAATTAAGTAGGCCTCGGCATCTTCACCAATCAAAACTAACATGCTAGATTTACAATCATATATAAGTTATCATTTTCCAATTTGTCTCTAATTGTAATATGCCTCGGGGTAAACCCTGCGTTTTGATTGGTCAATTAGACACTGTCTACTGGACAATAACACCCCTCTGTTTTAGTAATGTCTTTTAAAACCCTAAAAATCATGTTACAATGTCGATAAACACTTCGCATTTAGAGGGGTATTATTGTCCAATAGACATGTCCTGTGATTTTACACTAGAACCCGCGAAACAGAAAGTGTTTATCTCTTAAACAAAGTCTACACTGTTAATGAAATAGAAAATCTTGTACGTCGTAGCTACTTAGTTCTTGGTTAAATCAACTTATCCCTCACACCAATAACTATTTTTTCATCAGACAGCTTAATACTCATACAGACTGGACAAGGGGTGGCTAAACTTACCTCGAGGATCATCTCACACCCTCCCCCCTTACACCAATTAACCGTGGATGATCAATATGGTGGCTGATTGTTGTCATTGATTTAGATTTGGTATTTAACTTTTTATTACGTCACGTTAAGTCAGCCGGCAAGAAGTGTAATCGGGTGTAACTAAAATAATACGTTCAGATTTTATAAAAGTCGTACAAATTAAATTGATCTTAGAATCTATACTTACATCTAATATTTAATGTTATAGAATCTGTTTTAGATGTACCATAACCATTAGTAGCTGTACATTGTAGTATTTTATTATGATCAGATTTATCAGCTGTATACTGTAATATACTGGAAGTAGTTCCATCAGAGTTATTACTTGTAGTTCCACTTCCTATATTATTCCCGCCATTAATAGACCACGTGATGGTAGCATGAGGATAAGATACTCCAGATTTACAACTGACATCTGTGTTCAAACCATCAGTAAATATTAAATTATTGTTACTAATAATAGTAACATACGGTACAGGTACTGTAATTATAAGTAAATGTAATGTTAAATTATTGTTACTAATAATAGTAACATATGGTACAGGTACTGTAAGTAAATATAAGTTACGTTATCCAGTGTTTAACTATTATAGTTTGAACTCTCAGTTATTTATCTAATCTCCCATATGGTATCTTTAAGTAAATGACAGTGTTCCAGTTACGATAATCACTTGAAGGGGTTCCAGTTTCTTACATTATCTTGGCTAGCATACCACGTGGTGGGGAACAAAATTCTCTTGACACATCAACATGTTCACATCCGTTGTATTTACAAAGTGACAGCGTTTTAAGTTTGATTTGTAATTAATAAACAAATCATAACAGACTCATAGAACTGTGTCCATTATTACATAAATGTTTTATCATGTATTATAATTTGATAGAAATATTATCAATTGTATACCTGTTTCTTACATATTGTTTTGTTATATGTATTATTATTTAAGTTAGTTGTTTTGTTGTAGATGGTTTATTATTCCCCACGTTTTGCCAATGAGAAATGAACATCTAACTAAGCATGTGTGGAAAATCCATCGTAAATCTGTTTCTCATGATCTGCCTGACTAGTAATTTCATTCTTTTATTGTCAAGTAATTCTGCACGTCATTCAATTCCCAAATCTAAGAACTGTATGGACGTTTCCGATACATGGGGGAGACGTCTATGGCATATGTAACATAATATATATGTTACCGTTAACATTTATCGCTATTTCGGAGCCACGGTGGCTCGGTGAGTAAAACGTTGGCTTGACAACCTGGGGATCCCGTGTTCCATCCCTGTGTTGACCTTTCGGGACCGAGGGTTTGGCGAGGGACAGCGTATAGTCATTGGGATGGGAGGAAAAACCGAGGTCCGGTGTACAATTTAGCGTGCACGTAAAAAAAACAGGGCATAATTTCATTCATAGTACACTATATGGTGTATGCCCGTCTAAATTCGCCCAGTCGGTGTAAAATAGTTGGAGGTTAAACCCCGTTTAATTTTATTGTGTTCGGTGATGATGTAGGCACGCCTTCACATGATGAGCTTTTCCCAGGCCAAATTCTACTCTGTCTAGATATCATACCTTTTACATCTATATCTATTGTATCTATTTCACCGCCTGTACCTTTACATTTCCACATTCCACCATCTCTATCTCTAGATGCATTAGCTATATTAACAGATACACTGGTACTAGTTTTACTGATGGTATATATACCAGTATATTGTACAGCGACTGTTGATAAATCACATCTTGAGGACGCCATAAAACAGCTAGTTATAACAGTGAAGTTAACTATACCAGTAGCGTCATACTTCTCTATGATGCCAATACCAGCATCGGTACAGGTGATGGAAGCTGATTCACCTTGTATTATAGTAGATGATACTGTTTCTATTGTTGGTGTACCTGTAATTATAAATACATCTTGTATTATAAATGCTGGTACTGTTTCTATTATTGTTGTACCTGTAATTATAAATACATCTTGTATTATAGGTAAATGGCATCGTTTCACTTGTTGGTGCATGTTATACATTTGACATGATTCAGGACCATGTCACTTAACACAGTGTATGATCGTAAATTTTACAAATAGATCAGACACAATGAATTTATATCGTGGGCTGAATACCGAGTTATTGTGGTGATGTAGGCCAGTGACATAAATATGCATTGAAGATCAACTTAAGTTATAATAATCTACTCACCTTGTACATGATATATACATATTACAATACAGGTAGATATGTACAACAACTTTGTAACTTGATGTTGTACAGTGGTATGCATGTTGTTCATATTATAGACGAAGACATTAGCGTCTGCTGCGCCTACATTTACAGCCAGTTATTAACGTGGCCTTCCAAAATAAACATTATATTATTAAGTATATAATTTAACTATATCTCTCTATAAGGTGGATGGCAGATTGTGTTTTACTTCCCGTTTCAACATGTGAATGGCCGACGTCATTTGTATAAATAATCTTATACAAGTACTCCGTGTACACTTACGATAGACCGGATTAATGTATGTGGAGTAGGTTGGGGCATGGACTTGGGGTGCGGATGGAGATTGGTAGGCCCATGTGCTTAGGGGGGGGGGGGGCTTTGTTTTAAATCAATTAGAAACCACAAAGGTAAATAATTTGGATTATGTATCAATTCCTAAATATCCAGTTTAATTACTTTGCAAACAAGTCAGGATTAGATAAAACCCGAGATATTATAGTAGATTTTAAAACCGATTCAAACACGAAGGAACTTCGGGTAACTTCTAAGTATTTATGAAAAGTAAAACATGTACTGCAATTAATAGCTCCCAACATTTATATTGCCGTTGAACACAAATAGATTCTATAAAGAATATGTCCATGATTTAATAGCTGGAAAACAAAGGAATGCCCCTAAAGAGTTCGATAATTATATAAAAGCATAAAGATTCTATTTACAATTATGTCACTGTCTAACATCAGCTATATGACAAAGTAACTGTTTCGTTCAAAAATGGTGGAGATCAACAGGAATTTATTGTTGAACATTCAGTAGATAATGAAACCTAGACCTGTTCTACACCTCTACCAGAATCTGATTATTGTATAAAGAATCTACAAGCTGATACACCATATTATATTAGAGTTATAGCTAGAAATAAATATGGTGATAGTCAACCAGTAGATCTGATATCATCTGATGGTCCTTCTACAATACAGACTTCACAGAGAGGTAGGTAGACTAGATACAATACAAACGTTAAAGGTGGTAGACTAGATACAATCTTTAAAGACCTGTAGGTAGACCTGATATCATACACACTTTAAAGATAGGTTCTTAACGGCAACACAAGCCGGCCAAACCGATCACATACCAAAAACGTATTTTGGCCAAAAGTGTACATATAGACCAGGAGCCCAGAGGGTCGAACCTAGACGAACGAGGTACCAATATCTGACCATATAGGCATCTACATACTAACCTGGGTTGCACAGAAGTGGGCGTCTGCCGGGGCCCAGTCCATGGGTGTGACCCTGGTGACCCCTATAATGACCCCAAAAATGGGTTAAACTCATACATTCGAGGTACCGGTCAAAACCAATTTTAAATGAAAGAATACACTCTACTGAGTACGAAATTGCCCATAACAGACGATTTTGGCCCTGGGATGGCCCAGACTGACACCCCAAATATGAACCCCAGAGGGCTTGAAAAAAAAATTATATTCATACATTCGAGGTACCAGTTGTAACTAATTTTAAATGGAAGAGTATATCCCACTGAGTACGAAATTACCCATAACAGACGATTAGACCCCTGGGGTGGCATAGACAGACACCCCAAAGCCGAAGGGAGTGGGGTGGGGCAAAAATAGAGTTTGCTCATACATTCGAGGTACCAGTCAAGACCAATTTTAAATGGAAGGGTACATCTCACTGAGTGCGAAATTGCTCATAACAGACGATTTTGGCCTTGGGACTGCCCAAACTGACACTCTAAATATGACCCCCGTCCTCCCTGGGCGGCTTAAAAAAAAAGGGTTATATTCATACATTCGTGTTATTAGTAGAAAACTAATGTTAAATGAAAGACTATATGCCGCTGATTATGGAATTGTCCATAACAGACGATTGGGCCCATGGAATGGCCCAAATTGACGCCCAAAGACGTACCGGTTAAAACCAACTCTAAATGAAAGAGTACATCTCACTAGGTACGAAGTTGCCCATAACAGACGCTTAATTGAGGCCCTTGGACGGCCCAAACTGACACCCTAAATATGGACCGCAGAGCCGAAGGGTCAAAAATAGGTTATACTCATATATTCGAAGTACCAAACCAATTTTAAATGGAAGAGTACATCTCACTGAGTTCGAAATTGTCCATAACAGTTTGTTTCGGCCCTGGGGGCCAAGCTGACACCATAATATCGACCCCGAGGCTCGAGAAAAGGTGATATTCACACATTCGAGGTATCAGTTCAATTTAATTTTAAATGAAAGTCTGCATCTCGCTGATAACGAAATGACCCATAAAAGATGATGGTTCAAACCGACAAAATGCATAAAATGGTATTGTGAGGCCAGATTGAAACAGACTTTTGCCACCAACAAGTAGAACTGCACATAAGAACTGCACCTGTAGTGTTACTATTGTTTTCATACCAGACCATCTTGTGATTAACCCATCAGGAATCACCAGAAATGGACAAAACTGGCTATAGGGCAGCTATCAAATACCTGCCACTGAAAGGACTAACCCTAACACAAAAGTAACTTGTCAGCCCTCATTTCCTTAGTTAAGATGACACCATTTCAGCTATGTGTAATTTTTTAGGTGGGGGGGGGCAATAAAAAATTAAAAAATTCTTCCTGGCCGGGATCCAGGCCTTGCAGCATCGTTGACAATAGTGTAGAAAAGTTTATGGAACCATCGGCTTTGTACAATTTTTTCAAAAAATGGCCCAGAACATTTCATGCAGTCCTCGGCAAATCAAAGTGGAGGTGGGGGGGGGAGGGCAAAACTTGTCAGTATATTTTTTTTTCAAACCTAGGGGGCAAAATTTAGGATGTCAGTAAGGACCATCTCAGAGCCAGAATCATCTTCATACAAGGTACTAAGCGGCGTTTCGACGAGGATACTCTCGTCGTTATCAAGCAAACGATGCAGATATGTTCGTTCGTTCCTTGGGTTTTACATCTACTTCCATCTAGAAAGGCAGCGGGCGGGGGGTGTCAAGATTTGTTAGAATAACTTTTTTCAAGCCTAGGGATGTAAAATTTAGGGTGTCAGTTTAGACCAAAATCGTCTATATACATGTACAAGGTACTAAACGATGTTTCCACAAGGATACTCTCGACGTTATCAAGCAAATGATACAGATATGTTCGCTCGTTCCTGGGGTTTTACGTCCACTCCCACCTAGGGTGATAACACAGACAATGCAAATATATAAATAGTACACAAATATACAAAGAACATGCAACACAAACACAACAATGAAATACAATAAAATCGCAAGACCTTCGATTAGGGGCCATTTATAACTGAACCATCACAGCGGAAAATCTTCCAGGCATTAAAAGGCAGTGGGCTGGCAACCTATCGATTTATCAAGATCAATGTATTTAACACTATTAAAGGGAAACCAATTAACCTGGACCATATATAACAGATAATTTAAAAACAATGTGGGGGTATAAATCCGTTATGAGCCATTTTGTACTCAGTGGGGTCTATACTTTCATTTAAAATTAGTTTCAACTGGTACCTCGTTTGTATGAATATAACCATTTTTAAGCCCTAAGGGTCATAACTATGGCGTCAGTTTGGGCCGTCTCAGGGTCACAAGCGTCTGTTATGGACAATTCCGTACTCAGTCACATGTAATCTTCTGTTATGGACAATTCCGTACTCAGCGGGATATATTCTTTCATTTAGAATTAGTTTGAACTGGTACCGTGAATGTACGAGTATAACCCTTTTTTAAACTCAGGGGGTCATGTTTTGGGTGGCAGTTTGGGCAGTCCCAGGGCTGAAATCTTCTGTTATAAGCAATTTCGTATTCAGAGAGAATTGGTTTTGAGCGGTACCACAGATTCTATGAGTATACCCTATTCCCCCCCCCCTCCCCTCCCCAACCACCCCTTTTCGGCTTTGGTGTGTTGGTCTGGGCCATCCCAAGGGTCCAGTCGTCTGTTATGGGTAATTTTGTACTCAGTGGGATATACTCTTCCATTTGAAATTAGTTTCAACTGGTAACTCGAATGTATGAATATGACCCTTTTTTAAGCCCCTGGGATGAGGTGCCACTTTGGGAAGTCCCAGGGCTGAAATCTTCTGTTATGAGCAATTGTGTACTCAGTGAGATGTACTCTTTTATTTTAAATTGGTTTTGACCGGTAGCTCGAACGTATAAGCAAACCCTATTTTGCCCCACCCCACCCCTTCGGCTTTGGGGTGTCAGTCTGGGCCACCCCAGGGGTATAATCGTCTGTTATGGGTAATTTCGTACTCAGTGGGATATACTCTTCCATTTGTAATTGGTTTCAACTGGTACCTCGAATGTATGAATATAATTTTTTTTTCAAGCCCTCTGGGATCCATATTTGGGGTGTCAGTTTGGGCCATCCCAGGGCCAAAATCATCTGTTATGGGCCATTTCGTACTCAGTAGGATGTATTCTTTCGTTTAAAATTGGTTTTGACCGGTACCTCGAATGTATGAGTTTAACCCATTTTGGGGGTCATTATAGGGGTCACCAGGGTCACACCCATGGACTGGGCCCCGGCAGACGCCCACTTCTGTGCATCCCAGGTTAGTATGTAGATGCCTATATGGTCAGATATTGGTACCTCGTTCGTCTAGGTTCGACCCTCTGGGCTCCCGGTCTAATATCACCTTCTTCCTTTACACGGCTGTATAGATTTGCGACGTCATGTCATTCAGATTTTGTACACGTAACTTAAGCAGATGTCGGGCTCGACCAAACTACGGTGATATCGGTCTATAAATGTACGACGTCATGGCATACAGACTTTGTATTCCATTCGTTATATAATTATTCTGATTCATATTAATTTAGCTTTTTAACCAAACCGTCATTGAAATCGTTATCAGACAGTAGCGTGTTTATGATTTTATATAATTAATTATGCCAATTGCATTATCGCGTATTGAATTTATATCGAATCGTTTATACTAACCGGTTGGGGCTTTTATTGGTTTTACATTTCCCGCTATTTAAACAAGGACATTACTTTTTGCGTGGTATCCTTTAAGGTTTCCATAGCCGTGGGTGGAATCATCGGGCCATGAATACTTACTGCGAGTCATTTTGGAATATTTGTAGTTAAAATCAACTGTGATATAATCCTGAGCAGTTTTCAATGTAATTGTGCTGCAAATTATTATTGTTCGTTTTCAGGTTAAAGTTTTCGTGTGATGCCTTCATAGAACTCAATGTATATTAATGTGTATCAATTCGCCTGTACACAGCACGTGGGCAATATTGTAAGGTATGACGTCGGCCATTGAAATGTTGAAAGAGGAAGTAAAACACAATGCGATACACCTTATAGAGAGATATAGGTCTCGTGTATATACACTGACTGATATAATTTTAGGTCATATAATATAATAATTTACTATAAATGCAAGCACAGACTTCATTGACAGTATGAACAATATTCATTTAACTGTACAACATCAAGTTACAATGTTCATGTATTTATGTACCTGTATTGTAATATGTATATATCATGTACAAGGTGAGTATATTATTATAACTATATACATGTATATCATTGATGCACATTATAACAATCATAATACCCCAGTCATATGAATTGTCGGATAAATTGATTACCATTCCAGACCATAAACTTATTGCATCTGATCTAACCTACTAGGGTAATGACAGGACCGGCCCCTCACAGCCAAAATGTGCACGCTTGTACACGCCACAGCAAATTTACACTCTTCATTGACAATTCCGCAACGGATTTCTGGCTCAGCAACGCAGCGCGAAGATACTCAGCCGTATAGTTAATGAGGCTATAAAAGGTCCTACCGCAATATTGGTGTCAGTCATTATCTTATAATACTAATAATAATCTATCTATAAAGCGCTGAATATCCAACAAACTGGTTGTTCAAGAGGGGTAATGTGATAGAACTGGTTAAACTCTTTACAAATAAAATTTCAACATGTTGCAGACATCGTTGCTACGATAGATGAGTAATAAAGGTTTCAACAAACGGAACCGACGAATGCAAAAGGTAAACACGAATTATCACTCTATATAACTGACTGATGTGACGAGTGATAACAGATACATGGGAATATTTCTGCTCACAAATATTTCCTTCGAAGACCAAAAGTTGTTGTGTGAGACTGCCACTAGATAAGAGAACACGAACGAAAAACAGAAAAAAGTCCGTGCATTACCATGTTTTATATAAGGTATAGAAGGAATAATAACAAGGGAAAGTACGGACGTTTTCAATTTTTGTTGTGTTCTCTTATCTAATCAACCTCAATTACTTTATTGAATCGTCAGATATCCTCTTGCAGTCCCATATTTGATCTTCCTTCGAAGGAATTATTAGTGACACAAATATTGTCCTTTAATTGATTAGTTACTACTGTAGGTTTCGAAAATTACGTCGTTTTGTTGTTTTTCTTAAATTTGCTTTATTAGGAAATGAAATAAAATGTGGTTTAAATTTCTACTGCTCCGACTGGGCTTATGAAGACGGACATAGGCCATACAGTGTGCCATGAGGGCAAAATTGCCCGCACAGTGGAACAGCGGCCTACTCTTATATCGACTTCCATCTTCCGATTTCCATGTACGTGCACCCGAACGGCTATGTTTTGTACTTAGCCAGGCCTGTATTATTGACAAAGGGGGGGGTGGGGCAACGTCTTACCCACAAAGCCACTGTGGCTTTATGTGTGTTTATAAACAGGTACAATAGAAACCCTGTCATCCACTGTGACGCAGGATGTAATTATAATTACAGGTACACCAACAATAGAAACAGTACCACGTACCATAATACAAGGTGAATCAGCTACTCTAAGATGTAATGATCCAGAGTTCGTTAGCATACAGAAATATAACGCTACTATAAATGGATATGCTCCTATAACCAACTGCTTTATAGACGATACTGGTTGTACATTAACACTGAGCAATGAAAATAAACAATATACTGGTATATATACCATCAGTAAAACTAATACCAGTGTATCTGTTAATATAGCTAATGTATCTAGAGATAGAGATGGTGGAATGTGGAGATGTGAAGATCTACCTGGTACAGTTGATACTATAGATATAGATATTAAAGGTATGAACCTCGCACCCTTATCAAAATATTACAGTTATTTTAAATATTATTTCTATCGTAGGTTGTTACTATTAACAACAAATGTTATTGGCTGTATTAACCTTTCGTGTGAATCAACGCTCGCCTTTGTCGTTGAATAATATTATATTAATATACGTAACAATAATTTAGTTTTCAGAATAAGTTTACTATTATCAGTAATAGTGATTATTTGCTGTACTGTGTTTACTTACAATACCTGTACCGTATGTTACTAGTATTAGTAACAATAATTTAATACTATATTTACTTACAGTACCCGTGTCGTATGTTACTATTATTAGTAATAATAATTTAATATTACATTTACTTACAATACCTGTACCATGTTCTACGATAACATTAAAAATAATTTAATATTACATTTACTTACAGTACCTGTACCATATGTTACTATTATTAGTAACAATAATTAATATTATATTTACTTACAGTACCTGTACCGTATGTTACTATTATTAGTAACAATAATTTAATATTTACTGATGGTTTGAACACAGATATCAGTTGTAAATCTGGAGTATCTTATCCTCATGCTACTATCACGTGGTCCGTTAATGGCGGGAATAATGTAGGAAGTGGAACTACAAGTAATAACTCTGATGGAACTACTACCAGTATGTTACAGTACACAGCTGATAAATCTGATGATAATAAAATACTACAATGTACAGCTACTAATGGTTATGGTACATCTACAACAGATTCTATCACATTAAATATAAGATGTAAGTATATATCTTGACTGTGAACAGATCAGTCTTTAACATAACGTGCACATAATCGATCGGTATTTTTTGTCTAGGATTAGATTTTCATATCACTACTATTTTTATATCCTCAACGCTCAACACTGCTTTAAATGTATCCCCATTCATTGACCATCCCCAGGTCAAATAATTAAAAATCTCTTAAAGTCATACTAGGGTTAACGTTTATGATTTTCCTTCCATTTTAACCATAGTGTACTGCATAAACCATGGCAACTGTATTTGTGCGTAACATGCCTGTGGTATTTGTGAGTAGAAATCCTCAATTTTAAATCTAAATTTTGAAACATTAGAATTAATTTTAAAACAGCATGTAATCTGAATACTTGCCTTATCTTGTAGTACAGTGACCTGTATTTTTAAAAAAATAAATTTAGTTAATTTGAAATGATAAAATGTAAACAATTTATGTAGACCCAAGCGTTGTCCTATCTAAACGAGATTTTGTTCCACAAACACCACTAACTTACTAATAATTAACGAATTGTTTGTCTGTGTTTCTAAAATTTGACATATATCTCTTTCTATTTACACACACATAAACATCAACCGGGTTCTTGAAGGACAACACCTCGAATTGAATTAATAATGCTCAACGAATTCTTTGTTTCTTTTTCAAAAAATGTATCTATTGATCTATTAATTTATTGCTTTGTCTTTCTGTATTTTGTTAAAAGTTACACCAAGAGTACATATAGAACCATCAAACAGTCCCTATAAAGTTTTAAAAGGGAAACAACTCGTGTTGAATTGTAGTGTAGACGATGCTAATCCACCAGTACCATCTAATGGTTTTACATGGAGTAAGAATGGTATAGATGTCACAGGTCAAAGGTCATCTATATATAGAGTAGACTCAGTACAGAGATCAGATAATGGAAGTTATACCTGTATAGGTAGAAACAGTGTTGGATCAGGTATATCTACACCTGTACAAGTTAATGTTTTATATCCACCTATTGTATCAACACCATCAGCATATCAAATAATAGAGTCGACTGATGTAACCTTACAGTGTACAGCTACAGCTAATCCTGGTAATATCAACTATAGATGGACTGGACCTGATGGTCTGAACTCTACTGGATCTAGTTTAACTATATCTAATATAGGTAAAGACAAGTCAGGTGTTTATACATGTACAGCTACTAATATCATGATACCTACAACTTTACCACAAGAAACAGGTAGGGGAACGAACACAGCAACAGTTAATGTATTATATGGACCAACAGTTACAATATCACCTGATGACATCAGTAAAATACTAGAAAATACTGACCATAGATTAACCTGTACTGTTCAATCTGATCCTACATCAACAACCTTTACATGGTATCTACCTAATGGATCTAGTAAACCCGGTGATAGAGAACTGGTTATATCTAAGAGAGATCAGAGTGGTATATATAGATGTGAAGCTAGTACTACACTAGTACCAACTGTTGGTAGTCATGTAACCAGATCTAATAGTACTACTATTGATATTACTGTACTGTGTAAGTATAACTATTTATAACTATATCTGATAGTAAAACTATTACTGTATGTAGATTATTAACCGGGTTCGGAGTGGTGTATTTATAGATGTAAAGCTACTACTACTGGGGTACAATGTAATAGTAGTCCAACAACACGATCTGGTAGTAAAACTATCAAGACTGAAACTAAAAAAAAAACAAATATATTATAAAGGTATTACAAGATGTATTAGTATTACAACAAGTTTGTAGAGTTTTTCAGATTCAAGCCATAACACAATAATATATTATATCTGTTTTCAGATTTAGATCCAGTAATGTTGGAACCAGTTGACGATAAACAAGAAGGAGATAATATCAATATCACGTGTTCTACTAACAGTAACCCTGTAGCCTTGATTACCTGGTATAATGGTACAACTATAATATCATATAACTACAGTAACATTAATACATTTAATATACCAAGAGCTACATGTCTGGATACTGGTGACTATACATGTGAAGCAGCTAATAATGAAATACCAAATGTTCAGTACAACCAATCACTCACACTCTTAGTTAAATGTAAGTACCAGTATTATAGCTACTACCAATATAACATATATAACATGTTATATCTATAATATGGTTATATACAGGTTCACCTAGACAAGATACTAAAGTTATAACAACATCTATAGTTAGTGGTAATATACGAGATATGGTACTACTGGTATCTGATGTTATATCCTATCCACCACCAACCTTCACCTGGTATTATAATAATATAACTACAGGAGATGTTGAACCTATCTATAATGATGATGTCTTTAAACAGAATGATACCAATATCTCTATCAACACTTATAGATCAACATTAAACATCAACATTACATCTAACATCTACTATACATCATATACAGTCAATGTATCTAATAATATTGGTTATACACAACTAGAGTATCAAACTATACACCAATGTAAGTATAATGTATCTAATAATTTTGGTTATACACAACTAGAGTATCAAGTTATACACCAATGTAAGTATAACGTCTTCTTAAGATTATATGTAGGACTTAACGACTGACGATAGGCTATAATGGTAACGTGTGGGTTTAGTTATTGTACCCCTAATAACTGCCTATTGTTCATTGAAATTATTTGTATATAACTTGCAGCTAAACCTGACCTTACTTCCAACATCAACTATTCACCACCAAGTGATGATAGTATCTGTATTACATGGACACCAGGATTTAATGGTGGAGATCAACAGGAATTTATTGTTGAACATTCAGTAGATAATAAAACCTGGACTAGTTCTACACCTCTACCAGAATCTGATTATTGTATAAAGAATCTACAAGCTGATACACCATATTATATTAGAGTTATAGCTATAAATAAATATGGTGATAGTCAACCAGTTTATCTGATATCATCTGATGGTTCGCCTACAATACAGACTTTACCTAGAGGTAGGTAGCCTAGATACAACTCAAACGTTAAAGATAGGTAGGTAGACTAGATATAATACAAACTTTAAAGATAGGTAGACTAGATAGAATACAAACTTTAAATATATGTAGGTAGACTAGATACAATACAAACTTTAAATATATGTAGGTAGACTAGATACAATACAAACTTTCGTTATAGGTAGGTCGACTAGCTATTATACAAATTTTCGGGAATATCATTTGGAAAAGCTAAGTTTATTTGGATTTTGTGATTTAGAGTTTTATTATACTGTCTAGTGAATTAAATTGTTTCCGGGTAGTTTATGTTTATAGTACAGGAAACACAAATACGTTGAGGTAGTTTTGTGTAGCCGTGGTGGCTTAGTGAGTACATCATTGGATCCCGGTGCTCGCCGAACAACCAAGGTGCAACGTACACATTTTAGTGTGCAGCTAAAATAACCCTTGACAGTTAGAATTTGAAAATAAAGGAGGTCGCAGCCCCAGTGTGTTGACAAAATATCTTTCATACAATATTCCATGGCTATGCCCGTCTTCATCAGCCAGGGTTCTGTAGTAGGTAGAACATTAAACCTCATTGCTCATTTTCTTTAGCAGTATTTCACATTCTTCCCCGGTAGTGTAAAATTCAAATTGTTAAAGTACAATCTTTATATTTACAGCCGATACATCAGCACCAACTCGACCATCAGAGTCTAATACAGGTTTAATAACAGGACTTGTTGTTACTGTTATTATTATTATTATTGTGACAGTGGTCGTTGTTATTCTGGTACGAAAAATAAAACAACGAAAGGCCAAGGACGGTTTGTTTATTTATGTTTTTTGTTGTATCAAATTAAAATATTCATAACTTTATATTGAGATTATTACAATAGATATGAAGCGGTATGTTTAACAGTTTAACATATGTTAAAATCAGGCCTTGAGCTAATCACTAAATCAATATCAATATTGGTTGATTTAAAGTTATATTCTTGTTTTTATCTTATCTTGAAGATGATCCTATTATCCATTATTTAAATACACAGTGAACATTTTAAAATCAGTACATGACCTCCTTTACTCAATGGCCTGGTCCCATTTGAACAAAAAAATAAAACATATCCCAGACAGTGCGGATGTAATTAAAAATGGCTGATTGACGAAAATGAAATTAGGCACAAACGACTGTCGTTCAATTTGGACTGTTCGTGTATTTCAGCAAACGTAATTGACCAAAAACTCTTTAGTCGGTCAGTCGTTTACTAACCAGTATCTCTGTTGTCATACATCTTAAGTTAACTCAATAATAATTGGTGTTAGGTTTCATGTTTCTAGGTAGGATATGCTTACCCCTCTCACAAACTTGATTACACTCCTCTCGGGAGGACTATCACTGTTTTAATTTACTTTCCTAATTTTGATTTCATAAACAGTCAATGTAGTTAATATAATAGACCGTTTACCAGTATGAGTTGTGTTATATCTATTCTAGAATTATATAAATAAACAAATATTACAATTATTTTAATCAGCATGAGTTATATCTATTCTAGAATCATCAACATATGCTGGATTAGATCTAGAGACTAGAACAGCTACTGGTGTAGATGATACAACATACCAAGGTTTACAACATTATGTTAATCTACAATCATCTACTACTGATGTTACACACAATAACCAGAATTACGACTCTCTTCAACAGAGGGAACCAACTACAGTATATGATAGTCTGAACACAGTAGAAGATAGTCTGTATACTGTAGATAACAAAACAAGATCAGATAGTGAGTAACTTTTTGTGTTATATAAACTTCAAGATGATAGTCTGAATACAGTAGATGACAGCATCAGGCAGTGAGTCGCTTTGTTTTTAATATAAACTTTAAGTATATACAGATTATATATTAGTTAGATATAAATATATCTAATATATTATAGTTTTCATCGTGTTTTATTGCAGATGCCACAACCACATACGCCAATATAAACAGGGAAGAGAAGAGTCCCTATGTTAATCTTGGATCACAGTCCAACATATAAAATGGGCGACAACTCTGCTAGTAATACTTCAATAATTAACACTGCGTCTGATAGATAAATACGTTTATCGCTTCTGATTTGTAGATCAACATAAAACGGGTTTATTCAAACAATATAGACCCGCTAATTACATGACGATTTGCAGATCAATGATACAATACAGACCCACTGCTCATGTGATAATTTTAAATTTTCATAGCCAAATTATCGGTTTATAATACTTTAAAATTTTTATAGCCAGATTATCGGTTCATAAAACGTTAAATTTATACCAACGGGATTGATCCCAGGCAATCTATTTTATCTTCCTAAACGCCTTAAGATTCGTCTGTACGATGTATAGTAATGTTAAATTTATTCTCTGACAAGACCAGTTGTTGTATTTTAGAATACTTCTGTGGATGATTAGATGGATAACAAGATGGCGAGTTGTTTACTGTTTAACATTTTCTCTGTATGTCTTACGAGTTGCAGGGATTGAACAGAATCTTGTTGTGTGAAACATGACTCGTTATTAAATAATAATAATAAAACGTTTGATCTTTAACACGAATTTTAAATTCCATTTAAATCAGACACAAATTGTGAGATGTGGTGAGTCCACAAACTTTGTGCATGTTCAATTTAATACTTAGAAGTCAGAGGGCATAATGGGTCCACAAACATTGTACATTTTTCGTAAAAGGCAAGGGGCATTACTCCGTAACGAAAATTATAATGCGTACCATCATTTTGCGTAAAGGCATGGGACATAATTCCATAACGAAAATTCTGATGCGCACCAAAATGAAACTTATCAAATATGTCTGTATTCTTAAAACATAGTTACTTCCAATTTTATCCAAATCGAAACACAAGCGGTTGTCATGCAAAATACACCAAGTTTTGCAAGCGATGGAAAGAGAACCAATCTGATTAAAGATACATTATGGGAGATTTTGACAAGGAGTTAGCCATTCTTGCTATAACAGTTCAAAAATAGATGTTGAAACAAGAATATATTGAAAATTTCAGTCAAATTACTTTATCCTGAACAAAGTTGTTACCACTATAATTTTTTACTAGAAATGGTAGTTAAATTCATCGACACCCTTTTCCCATTATGGCCCATTGTTGATTGACAGGCGTTAACTCCACCTATATAGTCTCGATTATCAAGTAATGTTTGAGACAGGACTGCAATTCAATTCGTATACATTTATTTTTTACTATAAATTAGAATTAAGACTTTTAATATTTAGATAAGAAGAGAAAGTCTGCGATAGGATATTAAAGTTTGAAAGGAATGGGCCAAATCAACGAGGCAGTATTGTAAATAAATTATAATAAATAGCCGACTTCTTGCGTTGCCTGCGTGTACTCTTTTGTACTTCAGGTAGGCCTAAGCGACTCCCTAAGCAAACGAATAGAAAACAGTCCGGAAGTATGATGACGTCAACGTCACGGAGAAGCCCCGCCCACGACTCCATAGTGATTAAATCAGTCAACGAAATCCTGTTTTAATCCGAGCCCAATCCAAGCCATCCGTGGGTCTACAGAGTTCATTTTAGGCTTGTTGTTTAAATAAAGATCTAATTTATAATTTCTATGATTTCTGAGGCCCAAAGGAAGACCGACAAAAGTCTGTTTTTGCTCTCCCATAATGCAGATCTATATTTCGTTTCGTTTTTTATACTTCCAGTGCCTTCCACTACACGAAGATCTGGCCGGTTGTATTTGAGGGTCGCGTCATTGGTCAATGCGGCTTTTGACTCTTTAAGACATCAGGCATTTAATTAACCAATCAGCATTAATGTTTCTAGTGGGATACCCACAGGTCCCTGCACCACACGCCAAGAACACTAAGGCGTCAGACATTTGAGTAATCAATCAGCGTTAATGTTTCAAGTGGGTATTTCGAAATACAACTTTTACCTTGTCTTCAATGCGAATGTCTACCCACAGTCCCACGCATCACATGCCAAGAACGCACCGTAGCAGATAATTTCATTGGCTAATCCCTCACATCAACATCTCTTCCAGATCCTAGCTTAGTGAAGGCAAATAAAATGAAATTATAAAGTATAAACACAAAACGAAATAGGATCTGTGTTTTAATCAAATTTACAGAGAACAGACTAAAACGGTGATTATTCGTACAATCATGGCAGCCATGGTTGTTCAGTTACCAGGACGTTGGCTCGCTAATCTGGAGGTCCCATGTTCGATCCCTGTCAGTGATGTAGAACAGAAGGTCGTGAAAGGGACAGCGCATTGTCGTTGGGATGGGACGAAAAGCCAAGGTACATATAAGCTTGCACGTAAAAGAATCCTTGACAGTTGGAATTCGAAATAAGAGTCGGCCATAGCACCATTCTAAATAAGGGTAGGTCACTGCGGCGCTGCCCAGGTAATATGGCCTTCATAGCACACTGCGTGGCGTTTGTTCGTCTTCATTAACCCAGTAGGTGCAGAACAGTAGGACGTTAAATCCCATTTTATTTCATTTAATTTCGTACGATGGTCTATAATCCATGATTTAACAATGTCGGATAAAAGGGTGACCTCCAGAGAGTCCATAACCCAGGTATTACATGCTTATTACACTATTTGCGTAAATGGGAGCGGTCATTTTGTCAGACTGACTCGGTAAGATATCACAAGATTCGTACTCGTCGTAATTGTGGTGTGACGGTGATCTACTGGAGCTGTTTCGAACATCAGATAATTGAGGGGTTTTTTTTTTCGTACAGTCATTAGACACAAGCCAAGAAGTTATTGTCCGTTATGCGTTAATATCCAAAGAAAGTGGGATCGTTAGGCTATGAACTTACAATTTACGTTTCATCGCAATCGAATACACGGTCTATCTAAAAACGGGATTTTGCGTTCAATCAGGGGCAATAATCGACGAAGTTGTCCATGTCGAGAGTAATCGAAATTTCAGAGACATAATCCTATACTTCAAGTTTCGACCAAATCAGACAAAACCTACAAACAAAAATAAAATATCTGTGTATACAATTGAAAAGAAATATTCCAAGAAAACTTTTACTGCTTTGGGCGATCGGCGCCAAATCCTTATCACTAATATGGCTGTGCTACACAGATGTACTACACAGATGGTTTGAAGGCGTCTCGACATATAGAACAGGAACGTCCAAAGTTTTGCTCTAAAAGAGAAATGTATACAGACCCCCTTCCCCCAGCCTCCTTACCCCGAGCCAGACCTACGTTGGAGAAGTAGGGTAATGAATGCCCGGGTCGTTTAACACGTACGCGTCATATTCAACTGGTCTATCATTGGGTCAAGTGGCGTGGTTTTGATTCGAAGCCTGTACGTTGCAAGGGGTATGGTAGCCCGTCAAACCTCGTGGGTTTTGTGGGTCCTTCAGGGTCCTCCCATAGCGACAGACACCTAAAGTTGAACCCCGCCCTCTTGCTCTCCCTCTGTCTAATGTTAGAGAAAAAACCAACTTTGATTCGTTATACTCGGCTCCCACTTTCACGATTATACGATCGTGGGCTTAACCGAAGAGAAGCCACGGTGGCTAAGTGGGTAAGACGCTGGTTTGATCCATGCATTTGAATTCTCCATGAAATTCTCGGTTTAACGTCCTACTGGTCTGCTTCGACTGGGCTTATGAAGACGGGTATACGCCAAACAGTGTGCTATGAAGGAAATTGTGCATACTATTATATCGAATTCCAACTGCCAAGGAATCTTTCACGTGTACGTCGATGTATACATGGGCCCTCGGTTTTCCGTCCCATCCAAATAAGTGAAAACCACGCCGGAAAAATCCAATGAACTTTCTCGACAGGGATCAGACACGCGACCTCCAGGCCCGCCAGCCAGCGTATTACCTACTCAGCCACCGTGGCCCCCTCCTTGAAGGCAGTGTGAAGTTAGCTCGATTTTCGTTTTTCGTTTTTCAATATTGGTGAATATCGAAAAACGAGCTACTCGTTTTTCGATATTGGCGAATAACGAAAAACAACTAGCTCGTTATTCGATATTGGCGAATGTTGAAAAACGAGCTACAGATTTGATGGATGTATATCCACAGAATTTCTTCAAAACACATTTTTTTAAATCAGTGATTTAAAACGTACTGAAAATATCATAATTGAGTATGCCCGAGCAGTGGATTCACGAAAAACTGCTCTTTCTCCATATTTTTTGATATTCGACATTAAAACTTGAATGTCAAAAAAATAGATTTGATGGGTGTCTCTAAAACACATTTTATTAAATAAATGATCTAAAACGAACTAAAAATATCATAAATGAGGATGCCTGAGCAGTGGATTCACGTAAAAACCTCTCTTTCTCCTTGTTTTTTGATATTGGCGAGTCTCGAAAAATGAGCTACTCGTTTTTCGACATTCAAACTTGAATCTCAAAAAATCAGATTTGATGGATGTATATCTACAGAATGTCTCCAAGACACATTTGATTAAATTATTGATCTAAAACGAACTAAAAATATCATAATTGAGGATGCCTGAGCAGTGGATTCACATAAAAACTGTTCTTTCTCGTTGTTTTTGATATTGGCGAATCTCGAAAAATGCTCGGGCATCCTCAATTATGATATCTTTAGTTCATTTTAGATCACTGATTTAATCAAATGTGTCTTGGAGACATTCTGTAGATAAACATCCATCAAATCTGATTTTTTGAGATTCAAGTTTGAATATTTAAAAACGAGTAGCTCATTTTTCGAGATTCGCCAATATCAAAAAACAAGGAGAAAGAGCAATTTTTATGTGAATCCACTGCTCGGGCATCCCCAATTATGATGTCTTTAGTTCGTTTAATATCAATGATTTAATAAAATGTTCTTTGGAGACATTATATAGATATACATCCATCAAATCTTCTTTTTTGAGATTCAAGTTTATGATATTTTTAGTTCGTTTTAGATCATTGATTTAATAAAGTGTGTTTTGGAGACATTCTGAAGATATACACCAATATCAAAAAATAAGGAGATGTATTTAGTTCGTTTTAGATCACTCATTTAATAAAATGTGTCATGGAGACATTCTGTAGATAAACATCCATCAAATCTGCTTTTTTGATATTCAAGTTTGAATATCGAAAAACGAGTGGCTCGTTTTTCGAGATTCGCCAATATCAAAAAACAAGGAGAAAGAGCAGTTTTTATATGAATCCACTGCTCAGGCATTATGATATCTTTAGTTGTTTTTAGATCACTCATTTAATCAAATGTGTCATGGAGACATTCTGTAGATAAACATCCATCAAATCTGCTTTTTTGATATTCAAGTTTGAATATCGAAAAACGAGTGGCTCGTTTTTCGAGATTCGCCAATATCAAAAGACAACGAGAAAGAAAAGTTTTTATGTGAATCCACTGCTCAGGCATCCTCAATTATGATATCTTTAGTTCGTTTTAGAAAACGTATTTAATAAAATATGTGTTTTGGAGACATTCTGAAGATATACATCCATCAAATCTGCTTTTTTCATATTCAAGTTTGAATATCGAATAACGAGTAGCTCGTTTTTCGAGATTCGTCAATATCAAAAAACAAGGAGAAAGAGCAATTTTTTTGTGAATCGACTGCTCGGGCATCCCCAATTATGATGTATTTAGTTCGTTTTAGATCATTCATTTAATAAAATGTGTCATGGAGACATTCTGTATATAAACATCCATCATATCTGCTTTTTTAATATTCAAGTTTGAATATCGAATAACGAGTAGCTCGTTTTTCGAGATTCGCAAATATCAAAAAACAAGGAGAAAGAGCAGTTTTTATATGAATGCACTGCTCGGGCATCCCCAATTATGATGTATTTAGTTCGTTTTAGATCACTCATTTAATAAAATGTGTCATGGAGACATTCTGTATATAAACATTCATCAAATCTGCTTTTTTAATATTCAAGTTTGAATATCGAAAAACGAGTCAGATTCGCCAATATCAAAAAACAAGGAGAAAGAGCAGTTTTTATATGAATCCCCTGCTCAGGCACCTTGAATTATGATATCTTTAGTTCGTTTTAGAAAACGTATCTAATAAAATGCGTTTTAAAGACATTCTACAGACATACCTCCATCAAATCTTCTTTTTTGAGATTCAAGTTTTAATGTCGAAAAACAAATAGCTCGTTTTTCGACATTCGCCAATATCGAAAAACGAGCTAGTTGTTTTTCGTTATTCGCCAATATCGAAAAACGAGTAGCTCGTAACGAGTAGCTCGTTTTTCGATATTCACCAATATTGAAAAACGAAAAACGAAAATCAAGCTAACTTCACACTGCCCTCCTGGAAATAGACAAAAATGGTTCTAAAAGCTCATGTCATATTGAAATTGGTGTTACTAATTCCGATATTATGGAAAATGCTGAGTTAGAAACTTAGCTCCTTTATATTAATCATTTATACTTTCTAGTTGGGGTTTTCATTTGTTTTACATTTTCATCTATGAAAACAAGGGAATATTTTCAAACAAGTTATGTCTCTTTGGGATATTTGTATTAAAATCCGTATAAAATTCTACTATGATAATAATAAATAGCGTTTTTATGTACTTCTGATATGTTGTCAAATGAACTAAATTGATTATATAAAGATGAGGATGTGTCACTTTCGGACTAAATTTTGACCCTAATGGCATCGGGTTGATATACATTACTAATTATAAATAATGTCTGATTTAAACAAGCACAAGCCCACATCACATTTTCCAATCCCTTACCCTAATCTTATAACTCAACATATATTAATTGGATATTCTCTAACTGCTTGCTACTAGGACGTTAAACACCATTTAATTTCACCTCTAATTATTTGCTCGCCTGGTGTCTGTATAAACATATCTGGTGAAGGTAACAACAAAACATGTGGACGATATATTGTATGATATGACGTCAGCCATAAATGTTGAAAGAGGAAGTAAGTAAAACATGAACCCTTTAGATATAGGTTTAGTCTTTATATATACTAAATGATCTAATTAAAGATCGTGTTCATAATTTACTGTAAATGTAAGTGCAAAACGTCAACAATTAAGAGGAACAATATGTATTCGACTGTACAACATCAAGTTACAATGTTGTTGTATATATCTACATGTATTATACTATGTATATATCATGTACAAGGTGAGTAGATTATTATAACTGAATATACCTTTGATGTGTATATTTATCGTATTTGCCTACTGTCACAAATGAGTTGTATGATAAATCGTGTATTCAAATCACAACATTAATATATACCATCTGACCATATGAATTACCTGTAGTAATATATATTACATATCGTCTATATTTATACTGGGTGTATTTATAATTACAGATTCAATAGAAACAAGTGTATTTATATTTACAGGTACAACTATAGAAACAGTACCATCAACTATAGTACAAGGTGAATCAACTTCCATCACCTGTAATGATGTTAATATTGCCACTATAGAGAAATATGACGTCACTCGTCAATTTAACTTCACAGCTTTAACCACCTGTTTTATAGATGAATCTAGTTGTATATTATCAAATCGCAAGGAAGCTGTACAATATATTGGTATATATACCATCAGTAAAACTAATACCAGTGTATCTGTTAATATAGCTAATGTATCTAGAGATAGAGATGGTGGAGTATGGAGATGTAAAGGTACAAATGATGTAATAGTTAATACAGATATAGATATTAAAGGTATGATATATATTATAATATGATATAAAGACATATATAGTAGAATAGCACGATATCAAGATAGTTATAGTAGAATCATTATAGGTAAAGGTATGATATGCAGCCTTCTCCTCGAATTAAGAAAACGCAGTTGATGGATACTTATATGTAACTACTCGTCGTTATTTAACCAGTGTGTATAGGATATTAACCTACCCGAGGTTGATATGATAAGAGAACACGCGGGCGCAGCCCAAGTGTTCTCTATCATATCAATCCGAGGGAGAGTAGGTTTATATCTGACATATATAACGCATTCACCCTTAAATTTGATGGGCTCTTCTAAAAAGGCAACAGTGATTAGATAATTGCTCGATAGTTTCCGCCAAATAACGAGAATTACCGAGTTAATCGCGTGCGTGTTTTTGTTTATACGTCGCCATTTTGGAGTAATTGAATTGAAATGGATAGTTAAACGAAGCCAGACGAATGATCAATCCTTTTTAGTCATCATATTCACAATGGAATAGATGTGGATGCAAATATGATGAGGATCTATCCAAAGCCTGAAGAAAATTTGGATCAAAAGGCAATCTTTTCCGATATTTCTGACAATGATCCGTGATTGAAGGTTTTAGGTATGTTCAGAGAAGGATTTGACCGACTGTTTAAGTGGACTGTATCCAAAAATACTTTACAAAGGAAATCTTGGGCGATAAATACTTTCAAGTCTTGGAGTGTGTGGAGAAATATAGTGGGCGGAAAGAGAAAGAAAATTCTAAAAGATATCTTAGACATGGAGTATGGATAACCGACTTAAATATGCCGATACGTACGCCGTCAATTTCGGCCCTGAATGCTACAAACTGTACCATAACAATGTGTTTTTTATTGTCAAAAGAATAAAATTTTATTTCTGTGTTCTTTGTATTATTTCGATAATCTACGTCATCAGTGGTTGATATGAGCGGAATATATCAACCTCCGATGACGTCATGAGAGTTTGTTTTGAGATATAACTGCTATGGACATCAAACAAAAAAACTACTTCCAGTTGTATATATTTGATATAACACCTTGGAAAAAGACATAAATACAGTGGACTCTGTCACATCCGAACTCTTATCACTCCGACATGATTCAGTATTCATATTTCATGTTTTGTTTTACTATATATTGCTTGGATAAAACACAATTCAACATGTGTGAATGTGGTTTATAACATGACCACTTGGCATGATGACATTGACAATTAAATGACTAATATCAAAATAATTTGAAATGACAAATGGCGATAATACAGGCTTAATACAATAAGTTATCAATTTGCCCAGTTTTATAAATCGGTTATGATTAAACTTGTTTGTAAAATATTGAATATATCCACATTATTTTGGGACGAGTTATAAATTGTTTACTTACAGTACCTGTACCGGATGTTACTATTATTAGTAACAATAATTTAATATTTACTGATGGTTTGAACACAGATATCAGTTGTAAATCTGGAGTATCTTATCCTCATGCTACTATCACGTTGTCTATTAATGGTGGGAATAATGTAGGAAGTGGAACTACAAGTAATAACTCTGATGGAACTACTACCAGTACATTACAGTATACAGCTGATAAATCTGATCATAATAAAACACTACAATGTACAGCCACTAATGGTTATGGTACATCAAAAATAGATTCTTTAACATTAAATATAAGATGTAAGTATCTACTACTTGTTATATGGTACATCAAAAACAGATTCTATAAAATTAAATATTAGATTTAAGTATACATCTTGATTGTCATCAGATCAGTCTTTAAAATACAATACTGTAAGTCGTTATTTGTCGTCTCGGATCAGAGGTCTACTACCATATTTACGTTACTAATGCAATTGTTAGTTATTGCCGACTTGAAGATATCATGTGAAGTAAAATGCCCCTTGATCAAATAATTAAAGAGTTCTTAAAGCCTTTCTCGGAATTGTCAAATTCATGTTAAAGTTTATAATTTTCCTTCCATTTTATTTCTTTGTTTATCTGTATTTTGTTAAAAGTAACACCAAGAGTACATATAGAACCATCAAATAGTCCCTGTAAAGTTATAAAAGGGAAACAACTTGTGTTGACGTGTAGTGTAGACGAAGCTAATCCACCAGTACCATCTAATGGTTTTACATGGAGTAAGAATGGGATATATGCCACAGGTCAAAGGTCATCTATATATAGAGTAGACCCAGTACACAGATCAGACAATGGAAGTTATACCTGCACAGGTACAAACAGTGTTGGACCAGGTACAACATCTACACCTGTACAAGTTGATGTTTTATATCCACCTATTGTATCAGCACCATCAACATATCAAGTAATAGAGTCAACTGATGTAACCTTACCGTGTACAGCTACAGCTAATCCTGGTAATATCAACTATAGATGGACTGGACCTGGTGGTCTGAACTCCACTGGATCTAGTTTAACTATATCTAATATAGGTAAAGACAAGTCAGGTGTTTATACATGCAGAGCTACTAATATCATGATACCTACAACTTCACCACAAGAAACAGGTAGAGGAACGAATACAACAACAGTTACTGTAGTATATGGACCAACAGTTACTATATCACCTGATGACATCACTAAAATACTAGAAAATACAGACCATAGATTAACCTGTACAGTTCAATCTAATCCTCCACCAACAACCTTTACATGGTATCTACCTAAAGGAACTAGTATACCTGGCGATAGAGAACTGGTTATATCTAAGAGAGATCAGAGTGGTATTTATAGATGTGCAGCTAGTACTACACTAGTACCAACTGATGGTAATCCTATAAATAGATCTAATAGTGCTACCATAAATATTACTGTACTGTGTAAGTATATCTATTTATAACTATATCTGATATTACTAACTATATCTAATTGTGAAACTACTGTATTATGTATTTAGAGTTTTAACCAGGATTCAGTCGTGGTGTTAAGCCACTACTACTGTGATACAATGTAATAGTAGTCCAACAACACGACTGAAACTGAACAAACCAAATGTATTAAGCCATAACACAATATACCTGTTTAGGTAGAGTTTTGAAACATTATTTTCAGATTTAGATCCAGTAATGTTGACACCAGTTGAAGATAAACAAGAAGGAGATAATATCAGTATCACGTGTTCTACTAACAGTATCCCTGTAGCCTTGATTACCTGGTACACTGGTACAACTATAATATCATCTAACTACAACAACATTAATACCTATCATATACCACAAGCTACATGTCTGGATACTGGTGACTATACATGTCAGACTACCAATACCGAAATAACAAATGTTCAGTACAACCAGTCACTCACACTCTTAGTTAAATGTAAGTATAAGTATTATATTTACTACTAATATAACATATATAACATGTATATGATGTTATATCTATAATATTGTTATATACAGGTTCACCTAGACAAGATACCAGAGTTATAACAACATCTATAGTTAGTGGTAATATAAGAGATATAGCACAACTGATAGCTGATGTTATATCCTATCCACCACCAACCTTCACCTGGTATTATAATAATATAACTACTGGAGATGTTGAACATATCTATAATGATGATGTCTTTAAACAGATTGATACCAGTATCTCTATCAACACTTATAGATCAATATTAAACGTCAACATTACATCTAACATCTACTATACATCATATACAGTCAATGTATCTAATAATATTGGATATACACAACTAGAGTATCAAGTTATAGGTCAATGTAAGTATAACATCTACTATACATCATATACAGCCCTCTCGATTGTTCAGCTTGGTTTAACCTTGTCCATGATGCAGAATGGGAGGGTGGACCGGAAAGGCGTCTTGTCGTTCCGATGGGACAAACATGCGACGTCCAGTCGTATATTCGTTGGTATGTCATTTAAAGAACTTTTGAGAGTTGCAATGTGACTATAAATATCCGATGAGCAACATGAGTTGCCTTAATTATTTATTTCAACAACGCTGTAGGTTAAACCGTAATGACTGCCCTTTGATCCATAAAATTATATTTGTGTACAATTTGCAGCTAAACCTTATATACCTTCTAACATCAACACATCACCACCAACTGACGACAGTATCTGTATTACATGGACACCAGGATTTAATGGTGGAGATCAACAGGAATTTATTGTTGAACATTCAGTAGATAATAAAACCTGGACTAGTTCTACACCTCTATCAGAATCTGATTATTGTATAAAGAATCTACAAGCTGATACACCATATTATATTAGAGTTATAGCTAGAAATAAATATGGTGATAGTCAACCAGTTTATCTGATATCATCTGATGGTTCTTCTACAGTACAAACTTTAAAGACAGGTAGGTAGACTAGATACAATATAAACTATAAAGATAGGTAGGCAGACAAGACACAAATAAACTTTAAACTTACGTTGGCAGATTAGATATAATACAAACTTTCGTGATAGATAGGTCGATACAAATTTTCGGGAATATGATTTCGAAAAGGTAAGTTTATTCGGATATTGTGATTTAGAGTTTTATTATACTAGTGAATTGAATTCTTTCCGGGCAGTTTATGTTTATAGTACAGGAAACACAAATACGTTGACGTAGTTTTGTGTAGCCGTGGTGGCTTAGTGAGTACATCGTTGGATCCTGGTGCTCGCTGAATAACCAAAGTGCAACGTATACATTTTAGTGTGCAGCTAAAATAACCCTTGACAGTTAGAATTTGAAAATAAAGGAGGTCGCAGCCCCAGTGTGTTGACAAAATATATTTCATACAATATTCCATGGTTTATGCCCGTCTTCATCAGCCATGGTGCTGTAGTAGGTAGAACGTTAAACCCCATTTCTCATTTTGTTTTCCAGTATTTCACATCTTTCTCCGGTAGTCTAGAATTCAAATTCTTACAATGCTTTATATTTACAGTCGATACACCAGCACCAACTCTACCACCAGAGTTTAATACAGGTTTAATAACAGGACTTGTTGTTACTGTTGTTATTATTATTATTATTATTATGACAGTGGTCGTTGTTATTCTGGTACGAAAAATAGAACAACGAAAGGCCAAGGACGGTTTGTTTATTTATGTCTTTTGTTGTATCAAATTAAAATATTTATAACTTTATATTGAGATTATTATAATAGGTGTTATTTTTAAAGCGGAAAGTTTTAACATATGTTTAAATCAGGCCTTGAGCTAATCACTAAATCAATATCAATATTGGTTCATTTAAAGTTATATTCTTGTTTTTATCTTATCTTGAAGATGATCACATTATTCATTATTAAAATACACAGTGAACATTTTAAAATCAGTACATGACCTCGTTTACTCAATGGCGCTAATGGTTTCTGGTCTTATTTGTTATAAAACAAATGAAACATATCCCAGGCAGAACGGGTGTAATTAAAAATGGCTGATTGACGACAGAGAAATCATGTAGAAAGAATGGATCAATTTGGACTGTTCGCGTATTTCAGCTAGACTGATCTCTATAATTGAATAATAGAGATTTAACAACCCACTAAACAATACTGGTGTGGAATCCCGTCCAACAGGGATATGCAAACCAAATGATTGAAGATGTCGATACGGAAGTGTCCCTCACTAGATAAATATTAAAGTAGATAAACAAAGAGACATATTAACTGTGTCAGTGTATCTTTGTTCATGTATACTAGAATATAAATAATTACAAAATTTTGTATAGCTACTGACCACTTGAATGCTGACTATTTTGTCGGTCGGTCGTCTTCCAACCAGTATCTTTGTTGTCATACATCCTAAGCCAACTTAACGTAGGCTAGTGTTAGGTGCGATGATCAACATATAAATAAACTTATGCTTATCCTTCCAAGAAACCTGATAACACTTCCCACGTGGGATCTTGTAACTATCACTTTTTTACAAATTTCATTGCCCTGGATGTTGATTTCCTGGTTTATGTTATATTTATTCTCGTATCATCAACATATAAATAAACAAATATTATAATAAGCATGAGTTATATTTATTCTAGAATCATCGACATATGCTGGATTAGATCTAGAGACTAGAACAGCTACTGGTGTATATGATACAACATACCAAGGTTTACAACATTATGTTAATCTACAATCATCTACTACTGATGTTACACACAATAACCAGAATTACGATTCACTACAACATATAGAACCAACTAAAGTATATGATAGTCTGAACACAGTAGAAGATAGTCTGTATACTGTAGATAACAAAACAAGATCAGATAGTGAGTAACTTTTTGTGTTATATAAACTTTAAGATGATAGTCTGAATACAGTAGATGACAGCATCAGACAGTGAGTCGCTTTGTTTTTAATATAAACTTTAAGTATATACAGATTATATATTAGTTAGATATAAATATATTTGATATACTGTACTATAGTTTTCACCGTTTTATTTTATAGATTCCGCAACCACATACGCCAATATACACAGAGAAGAGAAGAGTCCCTATGTTAATCTTGAATCACAGTCCAACATATAAAATGGGAGACAACTCTACTTTTAAAACGTTGATCGATAGATAAAAACTATTTCTTACTGTAAGAGTACCGGTTTATATTTATTTTAACTTACACCACATACTGATAATCCATCACAGTTATATATACTACGTCGAGATAAACCAAAATTAAATGCAATTCTTCGCCATATCTAGGCACAGACTTTGAAAACTTTTTGGAGACGCGATCAATAGCCGGTGGACTTGACGTTTGATTCCCAAACCTATTACTTTTCTGGTTACTGTTGCCCGTTGGCATTGACAAAATCAGTAGTAGATATGTGTATATTAACATGGTAAATTGTATGAAATGGAATGGGAATCGAGGACAGACGTCAACGAGCGAAAATAATGTAAATATTGGAAACAAATGGCTATATCGTTGCGTGGGAGTATTTATGCAAATCAAAACGACTGAATTGAAGAAAAAACATATCTGAGTGAATCGACGGAGGTTTGATTGCCTGACATTACGAGTTGTTGCAAAAAACGAGCCGAAGCGAGAGCAGGTAAAATCGAGTCTTCAAAAGGCACATGGTGTATGTATATACGGATAGAAGGTCAGATTCCTGTGGTCTACTAACCCGTGTGAAATCGAACACAACAGGGCTCTGATTCACGAAATCTTAACTAAAGATAAAATCCAAATTTTAGTAGATACTTCAGTTTTGATTGGCTAAGCACTAAAATCAATCTAATATTATCCAATCAAATAACTAAAACTTGGATTTTATCTTTGTTAAAATTTTGTGAATAAGGCCCCAGGTAATAATGTGACGAAACGCTTGAGTTATTTGTTTTCACAATGTTTACCTAAATAATAAGAATACGGTTGTAAACACATGTAGTCCTTAATGTCTCCAAGAGGTAATAATGATCTATACAATATTTACATGTACGTAAGTTAATACTTATCAATATAAAAATAGCAAGGGAAATAGTAATCATTCAATAATGGAAATAATAATTATTCAGTGATAGAAATAGTAATTATTCAATAATGTTGATAATAATTATTTAATAATGGACATAATAGATATACAATCATGAAAATAGTAAGCATTCAATAATCGAAATATACCATACATGTAATTAGGACATTATATGTTATTTATCTATAATTATGAAAATATCCTAATATGAATATTATAATTCTTGAGCGTTAATACTTCGTACAACAACCGTATAATTATTGAAGATAATTAGCTTCCGGCTACTGTATCATTTATACATATTACTGCTATTTACTAGTATATAGTTTATACGTTATTTTATAAAACAAAATATATTTTAAATGTCTAAAACATTAAATCAACAAAATATTTAGCTGAATATAACTAACAATATAACTTGTGTACAACTAAAATCGATCTGTCTGTTGAACATGACGTCATTGAACTTGTTACAGCAGTATTCAAATTCCATGATTTATATGTTATCTGAAATAAAGATTTATATATCGCATTATATTACATCTTTAATTATTTATGTCCAATGTAGAAAGTGCACTGATTTTAATAGTATGCATACAAAATAGGATCGAGCTCTACCTTTGTTGTTAAAGGTATTAGTCAATGAGTGTGGAGACATGTACAAATATATATTCTAATGTGATATATTTTATATAATGCTGTCCCAAGAATATTAAGGTATGGAATTTTTTGAAGGTATGGATGTCTTAGTGACATTTTCCCTGCTTTAAAGACCGTATTTTATCCATTAACCGACAGATAAATGGAGCTGTTGTTTTAAGTTTGGTTTGAATACAGAGTTAATTTGTGTTTACTTATTTTAAATATTGGCTATATTGGCTTTGTTTATGGATTTAAAATGAAAATAAATAGTCAGTCGTATGTTTAATTAACAGATGATAAACTATATTACATAATGGATATACCGAAATGTGAATGGAGCTGTTGTTTTAAGTTTGGTTTGAATACAGAGTTAAATTGTGTTTACTTATTCTAAATATTGGCTATATTGGCTTTGTTTATGGATTTAAAATGAAAATAAATAGTCCTTCGTATGTTTAATTAACAGATGATAAACTATATTGTAACATGCTTAAGGGCGAATCAAGCATTTTGATTGGTCGATTAGACACCGTCGATTGGACAATAACACCCCTCTGTTTTAGCAAGGCGAATAACTGCGTATAAATATTAGGGTACTTTTTTTTTCATTTTGTGCTCAGCCATCTTCCTCAACTCAAATCTTTATTGACAAATATCTTCAAGAAATGTTCCTCGAATGACCATCACACTATTTTCAAACTTCAGCCTTTATCCAAACACATCTCTGAAATACAGAAAACAGAAGAAAATCAGTCATAAATTAATAAAAACCGTTTTCAGGCATCGTAAATTATTCGTAACTAAGCAATGTGGACAAATTTGTTTGCGATTTTTGCACTCCGCAGTGTTTACTTTAAAGTGGAAATTTTAAGTCAAAGTTTGCTCAAATTCTAAATAACATGATCCGCCTGATAATGCGTCATTAGTCACAAGAAATTGGTTGAAAATATACTAACTAGGGGAGATGAAATAACAGCTGAGATGGGCCTAGAATAACGGGAAACTATACCAAAATTGACAATGATTGACAACACGTCAGAACGATATACATAGCAACCACTCGAATCCTAGGCATCAAATAGTTTTATAGGGCATTATGAGGGATGTGTGTAAGGACTGCTCTACTCCGAACAAGAACTAGCAATAAAATTGTGTTGACAGTCTGCAAATAAAATAATAAAGGCTAAAAACTCACCCATGTTATCACAAACTGCGAAAACGAAGCCATCATTGTTGCCAAGAGTTACCCCTTTGTAGTCTCGGTGAACAGGCCGTAACTAATTCATTCACGACTGGCACTACCGGTCGAAAAGACCACACTTAGGCAAATTTACTAATCTTTTTAAAAGTCTTCAAACGTTAAAAATATTTTATTTGAAATATTCGAATAACATTTTCTTTCATAATTTATTTACCAGCGACCCAAGACTCAAGCATTTTAAAATTGAATTATCTTCGCTTGGATTCGACCACTAATTCGACACACCTCGATGAAAACGGCAGTCCGTTATTCAGTTACGTCACAACGTTTTCTTACGTCAAAATTGATTTTTTTGATTTTTACGTCATCTAACCGATTTGCAGTTTGGCGAAGTTTAAAGTTTACACAATAAAATAAGTTCTTTTAAAATCCTTAAAAATAGCATGTTACAATGTCGATAAACACCTCCTGTTTCGCATTTAGAGGGGTGTTATTGTCCAATAGACATGTCCTGAGATTTTACATTAGAACCCGCGACGCTAACGCGTCTTGGGTCCTAATGATCTCAGGACATGTCTATTGGACAATAACACCCCTCTAAATGCGAAACAGGAGGTGTTTATCTCCTAATTACATAATGGATATACTGTTCAATAGATATATGCACGTGTTTGCTATAAACTGCAGGTAGGAATTACTCGCAAATCCTCTGGTAATAACGTAAGTCAGGGTTGTTGTTTTACTTTGAAAAGATGTAATTTCGTTCATGGTCCAACTTCATAAAATTAGATAGAGGTTTGCGCATTTTGTGAATAGTATTCCGTTCGTCTTTTTCTATCGCGCTCCCTTATTCCTGCGCATAGCTTTGGTACACCGGCTATACTAAGTTCTCTTACCTGTTTGTGGAAGTAAATTACATGGAACATTAACGTATTGCTCTGTAATAGATGTTTGAACGGATTCACTGATATTCACCATATTTAGCTCCTGATATGGCTGTACATCATCTGTAAACGTATTTATTGTATGATTATATCAATATATACATAACTCTCTTCTACGTCTAACGTTTATATACCATTTAACCAGTAGGGTCTACTTATTTACATGATCAATGAAATTAGATATAAAATTTCTCTCATAAATGGCGTCTCCACTCGGCGATAATTAGACTTATTAGATAACCGACTCCATAAACGTGATCAATCACAAACATTACTATTATTATTGCATGTTTATCTGTTCATTAGATATTTCGCACAAGCATGTATGTTTTCATACAAAGCTAATGGAAGCCAGGGTGGTTCAGTGACTAAGCTTATGGATCACCTACTAGGTTTTCCAACGCGGAATAGTGGTCGTCTTTATTTCACAGCGACAGCGAAAAGTGTAGTACACTGTGGTTATTTATCTCATCTTATTTATTTGTTACTTTCATACATAACTACCCCGTATAGTACTCGGGATTGAACGCATTTCAGATTTTGTATAACGCATCATGAGCGTTAGATCCACGTTCTCGTAACAAAGATGTCACTTCGTATGGTCACATAACACAATAACATCGAGTTTACGTCCAGCGTATGTATGGCGAATAATAAAGTTTTATATTACCTGAAACAACATTCCTATTATCTAGATCTGTATATCTACAAAATATAAAATAATTTGAGAACTGTTGTAAAAGGTCAAACGTCTGTAAACATAACGCTACTTTTCTAATGATGGGCCAGGGGCAATATCTATGCATGGAATTCCAGGGCAGAAGTGTTACCTTGACAAGACATAGGCATAATCGGCAGATAGACACGGCATCCAAATTCTCGATTTTCAAGTACCAATATGTGTAAAATATGTAACTGTCATCAACTGTTCGTTATTAGAACAAAACAAAGGTTTAATAACTCACGTTGCCAATTCTTGTTGTTTTTGCTTTCCTTAAATGAATAAAGACAATGGGGTTAATTTCTTATATAAAACAAAATATTATATAAATAGTCTATAACAGAAAAAGAGAGAAAGAGAGGTACGGTTCACGCGACACAAACTACGACATATACAGACTAAAACACGATTCAATTATATCTCAATAATTTGCTTGCACGTAGGTGTCTTTAGCAGTGGGCGGAAACAGGAAGACCCGGAGAAAACCCAGGCGACCCTATCACTTAACCATTGGGCCACAAACCCCTTAGTTTATAATACATGATGAAGTCAATCATAAACAAATCCTGAATATTTGTTAAAATTAGTCTTTGCAATTACCTGTCATTATTCTTGAATAAAGGTACAATACTACTAGAACCAATAATACAAGAACTATACTGATACCAATTCCTATTCCAATACCAATTCCAACACCAGGATCACCATTAGCTGCACAGGTATTGCCACGGTCTACTGAAAATGAAATATATGGGCTTTTAGTAAGCTTTTCACTTCAAAAACTTGTTGTCAACAGGAGACATAATTTTGTCAAAGTTTAGGCCAATTTGCTCGTAACACCTGATTTGTTTTATCGTGACTATCGTAGCTCTCACTGGTATGACGTTATATTAACACTGTTTTGTGACTGTAGCGTTAATATAACTTTTATGTAACGTGGGGGTGGGTGGGGTGGATAGTTGAATGGTTAGCACGTTCGCACTGTGTTATAAGGCCTGATATATGGGTCAACAAGCGTGGTTTTGATTCCCCAGTTGTTCGTGGCAAGGGGTAGGGCCGGATAACAGACAACAGACGGAATGAGGGAAAAGGTGTCCTGTGTTTACACATTACCTGAAGTTACTGCCATTAAAACAGCGGATCCTGAACTTCGACCTAAACTATTACGACCTTCGACCCTGATGTTGTAGCTCGTACCAGGAGTTAGCTGTTGTAGACAATATTCATGAGTTGTTATATCCTGTGTTACTATCATCCAAGTTTCAGAGGAAGCCATCTTTAATTCTACAGCAAATGTTTGGTGTAAACCACCATTAAACCCAGGATTCCATGTACAACAGATTGTTTGTGATGAAGATGACGTGACTTGTAAATTATCAGGTGAATCTGGTCGAGTTGTTGGTGTCAGATTGAAAGATAAAGTTGTATCACCAACATCATTAGATATGGTCAGTAAATATTGACCGTAAACAGTAGTAGATGTTAAAGATATAACTAAGGATGTTTGTGGACCAATATCTGTTTGTTTGTATGTCCCATTATTACTGATAGGTATTAAACCACCACTAACTTTATCAACAAAATACCATATATAGGTCGGTGCAGGATAAACTATAACATCAGCAAAAAGTTCAGCTTTCTGACCTAGATTTTTAACTATTCTTGTGTTTAAGTTTTTTCTAGTTTCAGCTGCTTGCTTACCTTGAATAAAAAATACGTAAATAATTAGCTTCATAAAACTAATCAAGTCGGATAAGGTGTCTGGTACTTTACAATAATTTCTCCGATTTGACCACAAAGGAGACATATACATTTAGGGAACCAGTACAAATAAATCATACACAGCCGAAGTTGCTCTTACATTTTACAAAAAGACTTTCTGATGTGCTCTTCGTTGTTTTACCATTTCTATGGTGACATGTGTAGACACCAGTATCCAAACAGGTAGCTTTGTGTACGATAAACACATCATTTGTTGTCTGTTTGGTTTGTAGAAGATCATTTCCTCTGTACCAGTTGATCCATGATATCGGATTACTATCAGCTGAACAACTAATTCTTATTTCTTCCCCCTTTTCAACGACTGGTTTATTGATGTCGATGGCAATTTTATCTTGATCTATTACAATACAATATCAATAATTACTTTCATTTAATACTTACTATCAGCAATAATTAAATTAGGTGACGAATCAAACAGCTGAATATGCAACATGTTTGCTTTCAATAGACAGCTGAATATGCAACCTTTTTGATTTCGATAAATTCCTAAGCTATTAACAGTAAAAACATTAAATAATTCTAAAAAAGGGAATAATATTGCAAGCGGTCTTGTTGGGGAGTAAAAGATTAAAACAAAATAACAGGCCATAGTTATTTATGTGTGAACACCCATAAACAAAACACCGAGTTGAGATAAGACTAATAGCTCTTTGATATACAAACTTAAGTTGTTGTGAAAGTACCTATGTTATAATAGTTTCGATGGGTATGGTATTCTGTCAACCCTTTTACGAATGATATATCCCATGGAATGACGTAATTAGTGTATGGTGTGACCTGATGACAAAGTTTGCTGATAAGGAGTGACAAGAATTTCTCCTAAGTCCCACCCCATTAGCAAAGTCAAATCACGCCAGAAAAATCCTAGGAACAGAAGCAGTCGACAAAGGGGGGGGGGGGCGAGACCTACTCGCTATCAAGCCAGTGTCTGACTAAGTGACAGCAGCTAGCCCCAGTTAAAGATAGAGTATGAGGAGCTTCACAGTACATTAACATATGTATGCATAGATTTGCTATAACATCTCAGGTTGTTTTTTACACAGTACATTGATATTAAATTAATAGTACTATGATATATATAGTTTGACTATCAGATCTAGTTATACTTACACAGTACAGTAATATTTATGGTAGTGCTATCAGATCTAGTTATAGGACTACCAACAGTTGGTACTAGAGTTGTAGTAGCTTCACATCTATATATACCACTCTGATCTCTCTTAGATATAACCAGTTCTCTATCACCAGGTATACTAGTTCCATTAGGTAGATACCATCTTAAGGTTGTTGCTGTAGGATTAGATTCAACTGTACAGGTTAATCTATGGTAAGTATTTTCTAGTATTTTAGTGCTGTTATAAGGTGATATAGTAACTGTTGGTCCATATAATACAGTAACTGCTGTTGTACTCGTTCCTCTACCTGTTTCTTGTGGTAAAGTTGTAGGTATCATGATATTAGTAGCTGTACATGTATAAACACCTGACTTGTCTTTACCTATATTAGATATAATTAAACTAGATCCAGTAGAGTTCAGACTACCAGGTCCAGTCCATCTATAGTTGATATTACCAGGATTAGCTGTAGCTGTACATTGTAAGGTTAGATCACTTGACTCTATTACTTGATATGTTGATGGTGTTGATACAATAGGTGGATATAAAACATCGACTTGTACAGGTGAAGATGTACCTCGTCCAACACTGTTTGTACCTGTACAGGTATAGCTTCCATTGTCTGATTTCTCTACTGATTCTACTCTATATATAGATGAACTTTGACCTGTGACATCTATACCATTCTTACTCCATGTATAACCATTAGGTGGTACTGGTGGATTAGCATCGTCTACACTACAATTCAACAAGAGTCGTTTCCCTTGTATAACTTTATAAGGATTGGTTAATGGTTCTATGTGTACTCTAGGTAAAACTTTTAAGGAATACAGAAAGACAAAGAAATCAATTCATTTAATCCGAGCTGTTTCCCTTCAAGGGACCGGTTGATGGCTATACGTGTTCTTTAGTACAAAGAAAGATATATTGAACATAATTTTTAAATATTTCTCTGGGAGTAGTTCAATTTAAGAAACAACATCAGACAATTCGTTAAGTATTATTCATCTAGCACAATAATATAATAAAGGAAGGAATTAATTCTATTCAAGATGCGATACAGATCTTCAGATAAAGACCTTGATGTTGTAAATTGCTTAGCGGTATTTGTGGAGTTAAGTGTAATCTCGTTTAGATGGGGCAACGTTTGAATTTCGTGGTACAATTTTATAAATTGGTCACATTTTATTATTCCAAATTAGCCAAGTATAGATTTTTGAATATAGGATATCGTAAGATAAGTATTCAGATGAGATCCATTTGAAGTTATTTCCAATGTCTCAGAAAGTAGACTTCTATTTGAGGATCTCTACTCACAAATGATAAAAATAGAAGGACAATTGTAGACTTTAACTCTAGCATGACTTAGATAATTCGGACAAAGGGTTTAAATTATCTGAGATATCTTCAAATCGTTAATAAATAGGAATACGTTTACTATGAGTGTGCGGGCCTGCAGTGTTCCACAAGATTTAAACTTACATTTAATATTTAATGTTATAGAATCTGTTTTAGATGTACCATAACCATTAGTAGCTGTACATTGTAGTATTTTATTATCATCAGATTTGTCAGCTGTATACTGTAATATACTGGTAGTAGTTCCATCAGAGTTATTACTTGTAGTTCCACTTCCTAGGCTATTCCCACCATTAATAGACCACGTGATAGTAGCATCAGGATAAGATACTCCAGATTTGCAACTGGCATCAGTGTTCAAACCATCAGTAAATATTAAATTATTGTTACTAATAATAGTAACATACGGTACAGGTACTGTAATTATAAGTAAATGTAATATTAAATTAGTGTTACTAATAATAGTAACATATGGTACAGGTACTGTAAGTAAATATAAGTTACGTTATCCAGTGTTTAACTATTATAGTTTGAACTCCCAGTTATTTATCTAATCTCCCATAAGGTATCTTTAAGGAAATGGCAGTGTTCCAATCACTTAAAGGGGTTCCACTTTCTCACATTATCTTGGCTAGCATACTACAATTATAGGAACAATGCCTGTCAAGCGCAATATTGTTTTGACGTGGTGTGGAACAAAATTCTCTTGACACATCGACATGTTCACATCCGTTGCAACTAAGTTGTATTTACAAAGTGACGGCGTTTTAAGTTTGATTTGTAATTAATAAACAAATCATAACAGAGTCATAGAACTGTGTCCATTATTACATAAATGTTTTATCATGTATTATAAATTGATAGAAATATTATCACTTGTATACCTGTTTCATACATATTGTTTTGTTATATGTTTTATTATTGAAGTTAGTTGGTTTTGTTGTAGATGGTTTATTATTCCCTACGTTTTGCCAATGAAAAATGAAAATCTAACTAAGCATGTGTGGAAAATCCATCGTAAATCTGCTTCTAAATGATCTGCCTGACTAGTAATTCCATTCTTTTATTGTCAAGTAATTCTGCACGTCATTCAATTCCCAAATCTAAGAAGTGTATGGACGTTTTCGATACATGGGGGAGACATCTATGGCATTTAACATAATATATATGTTACCGTTAACATTTATCGCTATTTAGGAGCCACGGTGGCTCGGTGAGTAAAACGTTGGCTTGATAACCTGGGGATCCCGTGTTCCATCCCTGTGTTGACCTTGCGTGACCGAGGGTTTTGCGAGGGACAGCGTATAGTCATTCGGTGGTAGGAAAAACCGAGGTCCGGTGTACAATTTAGCGTGTACGTTAAAGAACCACGGTATAATTTCACTCATAGCATACTATATGGTGTATGCCCGTCTAAATTCGCCCAGTCGGTGTAAAATAGTAGGAGGTTAAACCCCGTTTAATTTTATTGTGTTCGGTGATGATGTATACACGCCTTCACATGATTGAGCTTGTCCAAGGCCAAATTCTACTTTGTCTCAATATCATACCTTTAACATCTATATCTATTATATCTATTTCACCGCCTGTACCTTTACATCTCCACTCCCCACCATCTCTACCTCTAGATACATTAGCTATATTAACAGATACACTGGTACTAGTTTTACTGATGGTATATATACCAGTATTATATTGTACAGCGGTATTTGTTAAACCACAACTAGATTCATCCATAAAACAGCTGGTTATAACAGTAAAGTTGCCTACAACACCCTTGATGTCATATTTCTGTACGATAGCAATACCAGCATCATTACAGGTGATAGAAGCTGATTCACCTTGTATTATAGTAGATGGTGCTGTTTCTATTGTTGTACCTGTAATTATAAATACATCTTGCATTATAAATGCTGGTACTGTTTCTATTATTGTTGTACCTGTAATTATAAATACATCTTGTATTATAGGTAAATGGCACCGCTTCACTTGTTGGTGCATGTTACACATTTGACATGATTCAGGAGCATGTCACTTATCACAGTGTATGATCGTAAATTTTACATATAAATCAGACACAATGAATTTATATCGTGGGCTGAATACCGTGTTATTGTGGTGGTGTAGGCCAGTGACATAAATATGCATTGAAGATCATATTCAGTTATAGTAATCTACTCACCTTGTACATGATATATACATATTACAATACAGGTAGATATATACAACAACATTGTAACTTGATGTTGTACACTGGTATACATGTTGTTCATATTATCTCTGAAGACATTGGCGTCTGCTGCGCCTGCATTTACAGCCAGTTATTAACGTGGACTTCCAAAATAAACATTATATTATTAAGTATATCATTTAACTATATCTCTCTATAAGGTGGATGGCAGATTGTGTTTTACTTCCTCTTTCAACATGTGAATGGCCGACGTCATTTGTATAAATAATCTTATACACGTACTCAGTGTACACTTAGGATAGACTGCATTGATGTATGTGGAGTAGGTTGGGGCATGGTGGGGATGGTGACTGGTAGGCCCATGTGCGTAGGGAGGGAGGCTTTGTTTTAAATCAAACAGAAACCACAAAGGTAAATAATTTGGATTATGTATCCTAAATATCCAGTTTAATTACTTTGCACACAAGTCAGAATTATATAAAGACCCGAGATATTATAGTAGATTTTAAAACCGATTCAAACACGAAGGAACTTCGGGTAACTTCTAAGTATTTAGATTAGATTTAAACTAGATTACCATAATGGTTTACTGTACGGCTTACCAGACTATGAGATTAACAAACTACAACATGTTCAAAATTCAGCAGCTCGACTCCTCACTAAAACTAGAAAACATCAACACATCTCCCCTGTATTGCAATCTTTACATTGGCTCCCAATTCAGCAAATTCTGTCCAAACGAGGTAAAGAAAATGCCTCGTTGTCTGCAGTTCCGAAACGAGGTTTTTTAAATTGCCCATAGCTACCTTGATTGATTTATTGCCCCAATCAGGTATAGGTGTTAAGAAACAACTGTGGTGTTGTGACATTTTATTGGGGGCAATCAATTAATCAAGGTATAGCTGTGTGTCTGCAATTGTTTTACACCTCCACCGATGGCGTGTATTCTTGTCCTGTCAATTTCTCTGATAATAATATAGTTTGAGCTGGTTTTATTTTCGTATTAAATAACATAAATTTTAATTTTTACAAATTGGCCGATATACCGCTAATAACTATCTTGAAAAAACCACGTTTAGTAAACGAGGCATTTTACCAAGCCTCGTTCTGAAGAAAAAATACCTCGTTCCAAAGAAAAGGCAATTTAAAAAACCTCGTTTCGGAACTGCAGACAACGAGGCATTTTCTTTACCTCGTTTGGACAGAAATGCCGAACGAGGCATTCTGAGGTTTATTAGTTCTACATCTCTACCGGAATCTGATTATTGTATAAAGAATCTACAAGCTGATACATCATATTATATTAGAGTTATAGCTAGAAATAAATATGGTGATAGTCAACCAGTTTATCTGATATCATCTGATGGTCCTTCTACAATTCAGACTTCACAGAGAGGTAGGTAGACTAGATACAATACAAACCTACCCGTAGGTAGACCAGATATCATACAAACTTTAAAGATAGGTAGGTAGACGTACATCATTCATCCTTAGTGTGTTGTTTCTTTTCTTAACGGCAACACAAGCCGGCCTAACCGATCACATACCAAAAACGTATTTTGGCCAAAAGTGTACATATCACCTTCTTCCTTTACACGGCTGTATAGATTTGCGACGTCATGTCATTCAGATTTTGTACACGTAACCTAAGCAGATGTCGGGATCGACCAAACTACGGTGATATCGGTCTATAAATGTACGACGTCATGGCATACAGACTTTGTATTCCATTCGTTATATAATTATTCTGATTCATAATAATTTAGCTTTTTAACCAAACCGTCATTGAAGTCGGTATCAGGCAGCGGGGTTTTGGTAAATATCCTTATACGCCCACATTTTTATGTGGACGTATGTTGTCGTCGCCCCTGTCCGTCCGGACGTCCGTCCGTCCACAATTTGTTTGTGGACTCTCTACAGGTCACAATTCTTATCTGATTTTGACGAAACTTGAAATATAGGTTTATCCTCATAAGATCTCAGCTGCTTTCGATATTGGCATGTATCGGATCAAAACTTCATGGATTATGGCCCCTATAGAGGTCACAATTTTGAACCGATTTTGATGAAACTTGACATGCATGTTTATAACCCAAAGATCTTGGTTCCTTTCGATATTTGCGCATATCGGATCGTAACTTCCTGAATTATGGCCCCTGATTGTACGCAAAATTGCCTTTTATTTAGCTTGTGGTGCCTCTGGAGGTCACAATTATTTTCCGATTTAAAAAAACGTTTCATTATATCACCGTTACACCTTAAGGAAGGTTTGAGTTCGAATTTCGGGAAAATCGGACCAAAATTGACAGACAAAATGTCCGCCGTTTGTACGCGAATACTGTTAAAAAATGGTATATCATGGTTGTGGACCCTGTATAGGTCACAATTTTAATTCGATTTTGATGAAACTTGAAATGCATGGTTATAACCCAAAGATCTTGGTTCCTTTCGTTATTTGCGCATATTGGATCGTAACTTCCTGAATTATGGCCCCTGATTGTCCGAAAAATCGCCTGGAGGTCACAATTATTATCTGATTTAAAAAAACGTTCGACTCTATCACCGTTACACCCTACGGAAGGTTGAGTGCGATTTTCGAGAAAATCGGACCCTAAATGCCAGACAAAATGGCCGCCGTTTGTACGCGACGAATAGTGTAAAAATATGGTATATCAAAGTTGTGGACCCTGTAGAGGTCACAATTTTAATTCGATTTTGATGAAACCTAAAATGGATGTTTATAACCTAAAGATCTTTATTCTTTTGGATATTTGCACATATCAAATTGTAACTTAATGAATTATGGCCTTTGATTGTAGGAAAAATCACTTTCGGTATTGCTTGTTCTCTATCTCTCGAACAATTATTATCCGATTTAAAAAAAAACTCTGATTATATTACTGTTGCACCGTAAGGAAGGTTGAGTTCGAATTTCGTGAAAATCGTACCAAAATTGCCGGACGAAACGGTCGCCGTTTGTACGCGAATAGTGTAAAAATATGGTATATCATGGTTGTGGACTCTCTACAGGTCACAATTCTTATCCGATTTTGACGAAAAGTCACATTTCTAGGTTGTGTACCATCACACCATAATCATTGTCGACTTCGAAATTCATGAATATCAGATTGGAACTGACCAACAAAATGGCTGCTCCCAATACAGTATGAAATACAGGACTTAATGATGTAGGAAAAATCACTTTCGGTATTGCTTGTTCTCTATCCATCTCTCAAAAATGTGGGCGTATCCTGCCTGGCAGTGCCAGCCTATCTTTATGATTTTATATAATTAATTATATCATTTGCGTTATCGCGTGTCGAATTTATATCGAATAATTTATACTAACCGGTTGTGGCATTTATTGCTTTTACATTTCCCGCTATTAAAACAAGGACATTACATTTTTCTTGGTATCCTCGGGGCATGAACACTTACTGCGAGTCATTTGGAATATTTGTAGTTAATGGGATTTTATATAACCCTGAGCAGTTTTCAAAGTAATTGAGCTGCCAATTATTGTTCGTTTAAAGCTTTCGTGTGATGATGCCTTCATAGAACTCATTGAATATTAATGTGTATAAATTTGCCTGTACAAAGCATGTGAGCGGTATTGTTAGGTATGACGTCGGTCATTGAAATGTTGAAAGAGGAAGTAAAACACAATACGATACACCTTATAGAGAGATATAGGTCTCGTGTATATACACTGACTGATATAATGTTAGTTTCAGCAGGTCATATAATTTAATAATTTACTATAAATGTAAGTGCAGATTTCATTGACAGTATGAACAATATGCATTTAGCTGTACAACATCAAGTTACAATGTTGTTGTATATATCTACCTGTATTGTAATATGTTTGTATCATGTACAAGGTGAGTAAATTATTATTATTATTATAACTTAATATTACCTACAGTATATTTATATTATTGGCCTACATAATAACATCATATTCAAAGGAGTTGTTGGATAAATCGTGTATTCAAATCACAACATAATTTTTTACCATCTGATCATACACATGAATTACGTATATATTACATTTATTTATCACTGTTAATATTTATAATTACGGTTACACAATCAATAGAAACATGTGTATTTATAATTACAGGTACACCAACAATAGAAACAGTACCAGTTACCATGATACAAGGTGAATCAGCTTCTATCACCTGTAATGATCCTAGTATTGCTGTCATAGGGAAATTTGGCGACAATATTTGGGAAAGTAACTTTAGTGTTATTACTAGCTGCTTTATAGATGAATCTAGTTGTGATTTAGCGAATACCGCTGTACAATATACTGGTATATATACCATCAGTAAAACTAGTACCAGTGTATCTGTTAATATAGCTAATGTATCTAGAGATAGAGATGGTGGAATGTGGAGATGTACAGGTACAAATACTGTAATAGTTACTATAGATATTGATGTTAAAGGTATGATATATATTATACAGATAGTAATCAGTCTTCTGCAGTTGAAATTTTAAATTTCGACGAACTAAACACAAAATTCAATATTTTCTACCTGTACCGTATGCTACTATTATTAGTAACCAAAATATAATTTTACATTTACTTGCAGTACCTGCATCGTATGTTACTATTATTAGTAACAATAATTTAATTTAACATGTGCTACTAGTATTAGTACCTGTGTCGGGTGTTACTATTATTAGTAACAATAATTTAATATTATATTTACTTACAGTACCTGTTTAGCTTGTGGTCTCAATTATTTTCCGATTTTAAAAAAATGTTTGATTATGTCACCGTTACAGGGTAATCTAGGTTGAGTTCGAATTTCCTGAAAATCGGACCAAAATTGACAAACAAAAGGCCGCCGTTTGTACGCGAATAGTGTAAAAATACGGTATATCAAGGTTATGGACCCTATAGAGGTCACAATTTTAATTCGATGAAACTTCAAATACATGTTTATAACCTAAAGATCTTGGTTCCTTTCAATATTTGCGCATATCGGATTGTAATTTCCTGAATTATGGCCTCTGTACGACAAATCGTCTTTATTATCTTGTGGTTCGTCTGGAGGTCACAATTATTACCCGATTTAAAAAAATTTTTTTTATAATATCACAGATACAATGTAATGAATGTTCGGTTCGAATTTCATGAACATCGGCCCAAATTGCTGAACAAAATGGCCGCCACTTTTACACGAATGGTGTAAAAATATGGTATATCAAGGTTGTGGACCCCGTAGAGGTCACAATTTCAATCCGACGTTGATGAAATTTGAAAAGTAAGTTTATATCCCAAGGATCACCGTTCTTTTCGATATTCGGGCACATTGGACCATAACTTCCTGAATTATGGCCCCTGATTGTACGAAAAATCATGTTTTTTATCTTGTGGACCCTATGGCGGTCACAATTTTATTCCGAATTAAAAGATAGGCTGGCACTGCCAGGCAGGATACGCCCACATTTTCGAGAGATGGATAGAGAACAAGCAATACCGAAAGTGATTGTAATATCATATGTGCAAATATCGAAATGAATTAAGATCTTTGGGTTATAAAGGTGCATTTCAGTAGGCTTCAAATTCGACTGGGGATCATGTTGCTAAGTGGGTAAGATGCTGGCTCAGTAGCCTTGAGGTTGGGTGTTTGATCCCTGCATTGGGTGACAAAGTTCATCTAGATTTTCTGGCGTGGTTTCCCCTTGTTAGTGATGACCTCAACCTTCATTACGATGTAACGGTGATATAATCAAACGTTTTTTTAAATGGGATAATAATTCTGACCGCAGAGGGACCACAAGCTAAAAAAAAAGGTCATTTTTCGTACAATCATGGGCCATAATTCAGGAAGTTACAATCCGACATGCACAAATATCGACAGGAACTAAGATTGTTAAGTTGTAAACAAGTGTTTCAAGTTTCATCAAAATTGAATGAAGATTCTGACCTCTACAGGGTTCACAACCTTGATATACCATATTTTTACACTCTTCGCGTACAAGCGGCGGCCATTTTTTCAGTCAATTTTGGTATGATTTTCACGAAATTCGACCTCAACCTTCATTACGATGTAACGGTGATATAATCAAAAGTTTTTTTAAATGGGATAATAATTCTGACCTCCAGAGGGACCACAAGCTAAAAGATAGGCTGGCACTGCCAGGCAGGATACGCCCACATTTTTGAGAGATGGATAGAGAACAAGCAATACCGAAAGTGATTTTTCCTACATCATCAAGTCCTGTATTTCATACTGTATTGGGACCAGCCATTTTGTTGGTCAGTTCCAGTCTGATATTCATGAAATTCGAAGCCGACAATGATTATGGTGTGACGGTACACAACCTAGAAATGTTACTTTTTGTCAAAATCGGACAAGAATTGTGACCTGTAGAGAGTCCACAACCATGATATACCATATTTTTACACTATTCGCGTACAAACGGTGACCATTTCGTCCGGCAATTTTGGTACGATTTTCACGAAATTCGAACTCAACCTTCCTTACGGTGCAACAGTAATATAATCAGAGTTTTTTTTTAAATCAGATAATAATTGTTCGAGAGATAGACAGAGAACAAGCAATACCGAAAGTGATTTTTCCTACAATCAAAGGCCATAATTCATTGAGTTACAATTTCATATGCGCAAATATCGAAAAGAATAAAGATCTTTAGGTTATAAACAAGCATTTCAGGTTTCATCAAAATCGAATTAAAATTGTCACCTCTACAGGGTCCACAACTTTGACATACCATATCTTTACGCTGTTCGCGTACAAACGGCGGCCATTTTGTCTGGCAATTATGGTCCAATTTTCTCGAAATTCGAACTCAATCTTCCGTAGGGTGTAACGGTGATAGAGTCAAACGTTTTTCAAATCGGATAATAATTGTGACCTCCAGAGGGACCATAGGCGATTTTTCGGACAACCAGGGGCCATAATTCAGGAAGTTACGATCCGATATGCGCAAATAACGAAAGGAACCAAGATCTTTGGGTTATAACGATGCATTTCAAGTTTCATCAAAATCGAATTAAAATTGTGACCTCTACAGGGTCCACAACCATGATATACAATTTTTTAACAGTATTCGCGTACAAACGGCGGCCATTTTGTATGGCAATTTTGGTCCGATTTTCCCGAAATTCGAACTCAACCTTCCTTACGGTGTAACGGTAATATAATCAACCGTTTTATTAAATCGGATAATAATTGTGACCACCAGAGGGACCACAAGCTAAAATAAGGCGATTTCGCGTATAATCAGGGGCCATAATTCAGGAAGTTACGTTCCGATATGCGCAAATATCGAAAGGAACCAAGATCTTTGGGTTATAACCATGAATTTCAAGTTTCATCAAAATCGAATAAAAAATGTGACTTCTACAGGGTCCACAACCTTGATATACCATTTTTTAACAGTATTCGCGTACAAACGGCGGCCATTTTGTATGGCAATTTTCGTCCGATTTTCCCGAAATTCGAACTCACCCTTCCTTAGGGTGTAACGGTGATATAATCAAACGGTTTTTTAAATCGGATAATAATTGTGACCTCCAGAGGGACCACAAGCTAAAAAGAGTGATTTTTCGGACAATCAGGGGCCATAATTCAGGAAATTACATTCCGATAGGCACAAATATCGAAAGGAACCAAGATCTTTGGGTTATAAACATGCATGTCAAGTTTCATCAAAATCGGTTCAAAATTGTGACCTCTATAGGGTCCACAAGCTAAAAACGTGATTTTTCGTACAATCAGGGGCCATAATCCATGAAGTTTTCATCCGATACATGCCAATATCGAAAGCAGCCGAGATCTTTTGGGGATAAACCTATATTTCAAGTTTCGTCAAAATCGGATAAGAATTGTGACCTGTAGAGAATCCACAAACAAATTGTAGACGGACGGACGGACGGACGGACGGACAGGGGCGACGACAATATACGTCCACATAAAAATGTGGGCGTATAAAAACCGTTTGACTATATCCCCGTTACACAATAATGATGGTTGAGTTTGAATTTCTTGAAAATCGATAATTGAACAGCTAAATCCATAATATTAAATGTTTCGTATACTAAACGCTAGCATGGCGCATAACTATGTAAAAACTAAATAAATTCTAATGATTTTCTGATAATTACTTAAAATGCGACAACACTTGTTAAATGCCAGGACGATTTAGCTACCGTGAGCGTATGTTTGGTTGCATGGCAACCTATTTTTTTCTAAATGTACGTACGGTTGTTTCTCCACATATGTCACTGATGACATACATCTGGATTTATTTTATGCATAACCTCCCGTCTGTCAGGCAGCTTACCTATCTTAATTTAAAACGTTTAAACTATGTTTGGGATCAATTTTCTCTGAAACATTTCTCAACACCTAATGCCTTATACCAAGTCGACGGCTCTGTTTATGTTTACGACTTTCATATGTGTTACGGATCGACAAATATGCATACTGCATACAATCGAACGTCAGTTGTAGCGTTACTTGAATTCTATTCAACGATGGGCAACTGACAATGGATTTCGAGATTTACATCTTGATCCGGAACGTACGCTGGATGGTAATCCCATTCCAGTCGTAGATGAAACGAAATTTTTGGCCTTGATATTTGATAAGAAATTATCATTTATCCCTTAATCAAAACCCTATAGAAATATATGACTGGGAGCAGACCGTAAGATTATGCTCAGATTATATCGAGCACTGAAAAGATCTAAACTCGGTTATTGGATGTATTGTGTATGGGTCTTCCCGCGAGTCATTTCTCCTAGTTTACACGTCGAGGCTCACGCGCCCTCATTGTACGACTGGAAACTGGCACTGCAGTATGCCGCAAAAACCTCATCCCTGCCTCGTCATATTGCATATAACACCATATAACACCATATCATGAACATCTATGTTTGATGAAAACTAACGATATTCCACCATTCAACCCCCTTTGTGTCAGGCTGGTATCAGTCATGGCAATATTGAGAATACCCGTATCTTTGAGACACTACCATGAGTTATATCTCTTCCCAAGATCGAAATAGATCTTACAAACAAAACAAAAAGAATGATACTATTCCATGATGTGTGATTGGGTAGCTTCGGCTACTGTAACGGCACCGGGGACAATTTCTGTTCGTCTTCCACCTGCTGCTTCCACATTTAATACTGAACTCAAGGACACCCTCCAGGCCGTTGGATTTGATGAAATCCTCGTCATCTTTAAAACACAAAAGAGTAAACAGCCTGTATACCCGTTAGTGGCAAACATGTATAGTCTGCTACTACCGCACGAGTTTAACAGCAAGGACATTGTCCTTTGCTGGCTCCCCAGTCATGTTGATATTAAAGGGAATGATCAAGCAGACTAAGCTGCAAAGTCTGCGTTATATTTTCCTATTTCACAATTTCTGTAACTTTCACAGATTTTAAATCTACTATCAACCTTTTCATTTATGGCCGCTGGTAACGGTGTTTAATTACGTCACGATTCTACTCACATCACCTCCGTGGCCAGGACTGACAGAACTGCGACAGGACTAAATTCCGCGTCACTCGATTACAACTTCGTCAATTCAGGACCTTCTGGAATGCCAATCGAGCATCCCCTATTTGTTCGGCGCAAAATAGTCCGGTTGGAGCTGTCGTACCATTAAACAACATTTCATTCATTCAACATCAAAGGATGATGTCACATCTGTATTTTCAATTTACTTATTACCGGTGCCATATGTTATTATTAGTAACAATATTTTAATATTTTATTGGCGGCTTAAATACAGATATCAGTTGTAAATCTGGAGTTCAAATAATTTAACATGTGCTACTAGTATTAGTACCTGTGTCGGGTGTTACTATTATTAGTAACAATAATTTAATATTATATTTACTTACAGTACCTGTACCATATGTTACTATTATTAGTAACAATAATTAATATTATATTTACTTACAGTACCTGTACCGTATGTTACTATAATTAGTAACAATAATTAATATTATATTTACTTACAGTACCTGTACCGTATGTTACTATTATTAGTAACAATAATTTAATATTTACTGATGGTTTGAACACAGATGTCAGTTGTAAATCTGGAGTATCTTATCCTCCTGCTACTATCACGTGGTCTATTAATGGCGAGAATAATGTAGGAAATGGAACTACAAGTAATAACTCTGATGGAACTACTACCAGTATATTACAGTATACAGCTGATAAATCTGATCATAATAAAATACTACTATGTACAGCTACTAATGGTTATGGTACATCTACAACAGATTCTATGACATTAAATATAAGATGTAAGTATTTATATATCTTGACTGTGAACAGATCAGTCTTTAAAGTTGGGTTCCCAGATAAGTATTTATCGGGTGGTTATTGCCTATAAAAGTATAACAATTTTGGTATATATGGAAAGTAGAGATATCTAATCTTACTAGAAAAATACTGGATTCCCTGAAAATCACTCATGGGGCGTATACAAGACAAAAATGTAAGGGGTTCCCTCAATAGTCAACCCGACGAATAAGGTTACCTGCACGCTTGGCATTCAAGGCTGCACGCGAACTTGAGCGATTTGTGTACATGTTGAAACACTCTATGAAGAGTTAGACGTACAACAATTTCTGGGATAAAAATCACGGAAAAAGACGCGGGCAGTGGATAATCCGAGAATTTAATTAGGATTCGATATTTGTAGCAAATAGTCAGCGCTTACAGACAACATCGTTTTGTGTATGCAATGCATTCTCCACTGTCCTCCACCGCCGTTGCCATTGGTTACGGAGAGAGGTAATCGCCTGACGCAAACATGGTCTCTTTCGATAGTTTTTTTTTATAGCAGGCTATACTCGTCAATTACAATGTTTTGAGAACGATTTGAAGCAAAACTATGATAAAATAATTAGTTTGAATATGTTTTTAGTTCCAATATATCATGAAATCCCCCAGTTTGTATCCGGGAATATAACGTTAACATAACCTGCATAAAATCGGTATTTATTGTCTAGGATTAGACTTCATATCACTTCTATTTTTATATCCTTAACGCTCAACACTGCTTTAAATGTATCCCTTTGACCATGTGAAGATACTCCGTGAAGAAGAATGTCCCCAGGTCAAATAATTAAAATTTCCTAAAGTCATACTAGAGTTAACGTTTTTAATTTTCCTTCCATTTTAACCTATATAGTGTACTGCATAAACCATGGCAACTGTATTTGTGCGTAACATGCCTGTGGTATTTGTGAGTAGAAATCCTCAATTTTAAATCTAATTTTGAAACATTGGAAATAATTTTAAAACAGCATGTAATCTGAATAATTGTCTTATCTTGTAATACTAGGTAGTGCCCTGTATTCAAAAACCTAAATTTAGTTAATTTGAAATGATAAAATGTAAATAATTTATGTAGACCCAAGCGTTGTCCTATCTAAACGAGATTTTGTTCCACAAACACCACTAACTTACTACTAATTAACGAATTGTTTGTCTGTGTTTCTAAAATTTGATATATATCTCTTTCTATTTACACACACATAAACATCAACGGGGTTCGTGAAGGACAACAGCTCGAATTGAATTAATAATGCTCAACGAATTCTTTGTTTCTTTAAAACAAAAAATGTATCTATTTATCTATTAATTTATTTCTTTGTCTTCCTGTATTTTGTTAAAAGTTACACCAAGAGTACATATAGAACCATCAAACAGTCCCTATAAAGTTATAAAAGGGAAACAACTCATGTTGACTTGTAGTGTTGACGAGTCTAATCCACCAGTACCATCTAATGGTTATACATGGAGTAAGAATGGTATAGAGGTCACAGGTCAAAGTTCATCTATATATAGATTCGACTCAGTACAGAGATCAGACAATGGTAGTTATACCTGTACAGGTAGAAACAGTGTTGGAACAGGTACATCTACACCTGTACAAGTTGATGTTTTACATCCACCTATTGTATCAACACCATCAACATATCAAGTTATAGAGTCAACTAATCTAACCTTACAGTGTACAGCTACAGCTAATCCTGGTAATATCAACTATAGATGGACTGGACCTGGTGGTCTGAACTCTACTGGATTTAGTTTAACTATATCTAATATAGGTAAAGACAAGTCAGGTGTTTATACATGTACAGCTACTAATATCATGATACCTACAACTTTACCACAAGAAACAGGTAGGGGAACGAACACAGCAACAGTTAATGTATTATATGGACCAACAGTTACTATATCACCTGATGACATCACTAAAATACTAGAAAATACCGACCATAGACTAACCTGTACAGTTCAATCTAATCCTCCACCAACAACCTTTACATGGTATCTACTCAATGGAACTAGTATACCTGGTGATAGAGAACTGGTTATATCTAAGAGAGATCAGAGTGGTATATATAGATGTGAAGCTAGTACTACACTAGGACCAGCTGTTGGTAGTCCTGTATCCAGATCTAATAGTACTACTATAGATATTACCGTACTGTGTAAGTATAACTATTTATATATCTGATAGTAAAACTATTACTGTATATAGATTATTAACCGGGTTCGGAGTGGTGTATATATAAATGTAAAGCTACTACTACTGGGGTACAATGAATGTAATAATAGTCCAACAGCACGATCTGGTAGTAAAACTATCAAGACTGAAACTAAAAAAAAACGAAATACATTAAGCCATAACACAATAATATATTATATCTGTTTTCAGATTTAGATCCAGTAATGTTGGTACCAGTTGAAGATAAACAAGAAGGGGATAATATCAATATCACGTGTTCTACTAAGAGTAACCCTGTAGCCTTGATTACATGGTACAATGGTACAACCATAATATCATCTAACTACAACAACATTAATACCTATAATATACCACAAGCTACATGTCTGGATACTGGTGACTATACATGTCAAGCTAAAAATAATGAAATTCCAAATGTTCAGTACAACCAATCACTCACACTCTTAGTTAAATGTAAGTATTAGTATAATAGCTACTACTAATATAACATATATAACATGTACCTGATGTTATATCTATAATATTGTTGTATACAGGTTCACCTAGACAAGATACTAGAGTTATAACAACATCTATAGTTAGTGGTAATATAAGAGATATAGTACAACTTGTACCTGATGTTATATCCTATCCACCACCAACCTTCACCTGGTATTATAATAATATAACTACTGGAGATGTTGAACCTATCTATAATGATGATGTCTTTAAACAGATTGATACCAGTATCTCTATCAACACTTATAGATCAATATTAAACATCAACATTACATCTAATATCTACTATACATCATATACAGTCAATGTATCTAATAATATTGGTTATACACAACTAGAGTATCACATTATAGGTCAATGTAAGTATTATATAACATTTACTATACATTATATACAGTCAATTTATCTAATAGTATCGGTTATACACATCTAGAGTATCAAGTTATACACCAATGTAAGTATAATATAACATTTACTATACATCATATACAGTCAATGTATCTACATCATATACAGTTAATAAATCTCATAATATTGGTTATAAAGAACTAGAGTTTCAAGTTAGACATCAATGTAAGTAAAATTTATCATAAAAATGTATGGTATTTTGTATGGTTTTATGGTTTGAAAAGTTTAACTTAACATAAAAATAACACCTGTCACGACAAATGGACGTAAACGTTTGTAAATGGAAATTTAAGTCTGTCTTGTAAATAACCATGTTTCAGTACATACATTGTGTAACATTACAGTGTATAACACAACATCGGTTTTTACTATATAATATACGCTTTTATTCACATCGTTATTCAAGTAAAACTATAGCTTATTAGAATATATCCCCGAAAAATTTGAAGTGAAATAACCAAATTCAGCTTATAAAAAATTCTCAACCGACGTATTGCCTATAAACGCATCTTTATTTTATTATTAAAACTATATTTGGTGTCAATTACCTCAACATGCTCTATTATAGCCGGGGGGTTGGGATGGCCTAGTGGTCTAGAGTGCCGCGCTTCGACCTCTAGCTGGCCAGTCACCCCTGGCTCGCAGCTGTGGGTTCGAGACCTGGTGTTGGCGTATGTGGCACGGAGATAGGGTCGCCTTCTCAACCTCGTGGGTTTCCCCGGGCACTCCGGTTTCCTCCCACTGCTAAAGACCCCTACGCGCAAGCGAATTATTGAAATAAAATTAAACCATATGTTAGTCCCGAAAGGAACTAGTTGTGTCGAGTGGACGTTAAACACCATTGCTCTCCCTCTCCCTCTCTCTATTATAGCCGTGAGATTCGCGACATTTTATACTGCTCTCTGACGCCCTCGAAAGACGGGGAATATTGTGACATGACTTTTAATTCCTTTGTAAATAGACTTGTCATATAGTGGCACTGACTATAAGTCTGATATTAAAAAAAGAACAATGGTATTCCATTGCAATACAAAACATTTTTTGTAACACAATAATGCTTCTGTAACACAATAACATTTTCAGCTGAACCTGATATACCTTCTAACATCAACACATCACCACCAAGTCACGACACGATCTGTATTACATGGACACCAGGATTTAATGGTGGAGATCAACAGGCATTTATTGTTCAACATTCAGTAGATAATAAAACCTGGACTAGTTCTACACCTCTACCGGAATCTGATTATTGTATAAAGAATCTACAAGCTGATACACCATATTATATTAGAGTTATAGCTAGAAATAAATATGGTGATAGTCAATCAGTTTATTCTAGAGGTAAGTAAACTAGATACCATAAACACGTTTACGATAGGTGGGTAGACTAGATACAATATAGACTTTAAGATAGAGAGGTAGACTAGATACAATATAAATTTTGAGATAGGGTAGGTAGACTAGATTACCACACAGACTTTAAAGATATGTAGGTAGACTAGATACAATAAAAACTTTAAAGATGGGTAGGTAGCCTACATACAATACAAACTTTAAAGATAGGTAGGTAGCCTATATACAATACAAACATCAAAGATAGGTAGGTAGACAAGATACAATACAAACTTTAAAGATAGGTAGGTTGGCTAGATACAATATAAACATTAAAGATGGGTAGGTAGCCTAGATACAATACAAACTTTAAAGATATGTAGGTAGACTAGATACAATAAAAACATTAAAGATAGGTAGGTAGACTAGATACAATACAGACTTTAAAGATATGTAGGTAGACCAGATACAATAAAAACATTAAAGATAGGTAGGTAGCCTAGATACAATACAAACATCAAAGATGGGTAGGTAGCCTAGATACAATACAAACTTTAAAGATATGTAGGTAGACTAGATACAATAAAAACATTAAAGATAGGTAGGTAGCCTAGATACAATACAAACTTTAAAGATAGGTAGGTTGGCTAGATACAATACAGTCTCTGAAGATAGGTGTGTAGACTGGAAACCATAAAACTTTAAAAATATGTTGGTTGAATGGATACCATACAAACATTAAAAATATGTTTGTAGACTGGATACAATACAATTTTTAAAGATGGGTGCGTAGACAACTCGTAACGATAGATAGGTAGACTTGATATAATACAAACTGAAATTATAGGCTGGTGGACCAATTTGAGTCACAGTAGTTAAATATATACATTAGAGTTCAATTGAAAACGAAATGAATGTGGTTTAACGCTACTCTTATTTCGAATTCCATATGTCAAGGGTTCTTTTACGTGCATTCTAATGTGTTCACAGAACCTCCTTTCTCCTCCAATCCGACGACAATATATTATGCTTGCCAGCCCTCCGTCCTACGCCACAGATTAATTTACTCGGCCAAAGCAGGAATCGAACTCGGTACTTCAAGGTTAACGAACCAACGCCTTACTTACCGAGCCACGGTAGCCACAATTGGAAATAATAATATTGCATCACCTACATAATATAATACCATATAAATTATTCGAGAATGTCGTTCGGAGGAGGTGAGTTTTTATTAATAACGTGAAGCGATGCTGTGATTTAGGGTTTGTTCACACTGTCGCGGTGTGAATTTGTGACATGGACAGATATATCTGAACATGGAAGAGTGTAGGTGGTAATTGCTTGGTACGAACAACTAAAATAACCTTTGACAGCAGTTCAATATAAGGGTAGACCTTGCAAAATATTTCCCAACTATAGTACATGGCTTATGTTCATCTTTATTAACCAGGATGTTGTATACGGTATTATTTAAGCCATATTTCTCAGTTGTGCCAAATTACTTCCTGGGAAATTATAGTCTAGAATTTAAATTCTTACAATGCTTTATTTTTACAGTCGATACACCAGCACCATCTCTACCAACAGAGTCTAATACAGGTTTAATAACAGGACTTGTTGTTACTGTTATTATTATTATTATTATTATTATGGCAGTGGTAGTTCTTATTCTGGTACGAAAAATAAAACAACGAAAGGCCAAGGACGGTTTGTTTATTTATGTCTTTTGTAATATCAAATTTAACCTTTAAAGGCTATATCCTATTGGGGCGGGGGGGGGGGGGGGTGGATGGTCGAATGGTTAGCACGTGCGTGCTGTATCATAAAGCCTGTATTGGGGTATAATGTTTATCGTTCGAGATTTACATAGCTACAAACCAGTTGACTTTTGATTATTTTGTCGGCCGCTTGTCTTCAAACCAGTATCTTTGTTATCAAACATCTTAAGTCAACTTAGCTATGGCTAGTGTTAGATGTTATGATCAAGGTAGGATATGCTTACCCTTCCTACAAATCTGATAACACTCCTCACTTTGGGTCTTGTCTTATAACTATCACTTTTTATTATAAATATTATAATCAGCATGGATTATATTTATTCTAGAATCATCAACATATGCTGGATTAGATCTGGAGACTAGAACAGCTACTGGTGTAGATGATACAACATACCAAGGTTTACAACATTATGTTAATCTACAATCATCTTCTACTGATGATGTTAATACACACAGTAACCAGAATTACGACTTACTACAACAAACAGGACAAACTACAGTATATGATAGTCTGAATACAGTAGAAGATAGTCTAAATACAGTAGATGATAGTCTGAATACAGTAAATGACCGCACCAGATCTGACAGTGAGTGGTTTTCTTTGTACGTTTTAATATAAACTTTAAGTATATACAGATTATATATTAGTTAGATATAAATATATTTAATATATTATGAATTTCATCGTGTTATATTGCAGATGCCACAACCACATACGCCAATATAAACAGGGAAGAGAAGAGTCCCTATGTTAATCTTGGATCACAGTCCAACATATAAAATGGGAGACAACTCTGCTAGTAATACTTCAATAATTAACACTATTAGTGATAGATAACGACGTTAATCGCTTCTGATGTGTACATCAACATAAAACATGACGATTTGCAGATATACAATACAGACCCCCCACTACTCATGTGATGATTTTACATGTCTATAGCCAGATTATCGGTTTATAATACGTTTAATTTATACCATCGGGATTGATCCCAGGCAATCTATTTTATCTTCCTAAACGCCTGTACGATGTATAGTAATGTTAGATGTATTCTCTGACAAGACCAGTTGTTGTATTTTAGAAAACTTCTGTGGATGATTAGATGGATAACAAGATGATGTGTTGTTTACTGTTTACTGTCATTCGAGTTTGAGGGATTGGACATAATCTTGTTATTGACGCATGACTCCTTAATAAATAATAATAATAAATCATTTTTATCAATCAATCTGTTTGAATACAAAGAATGACAAGCGCTTACCATGCAAGATACACCCACAATTTGCAGGGTCTACAAACTTATACATATTTTACCTTTTCGGAAATGAAAGGGGCTATAACTGTAGAATGGGGGGTAAGTACCAAGGCCAAACTTATCTTAGAACATTTCATCTTTCATTTAAATTGTGACATGTGGTAGGTCAACAACCTTTGTGCATGTTTCACTTTTTTCCTTAAAAGTCAGAGGGCAAAACTATAGGCCGTAAGGTCAGATACGCAACAAAATAGATTTCAGTCTTGATCGTTTGGTCCCGAACATATTTGTCAAGAATCAGACAATGGGTCCATACAAACTTACTACACAAATGGTCTGACGGCGTCTTGACATATAGTGCAGGGACTAGAACAGGAACATCCGAAGTTTCGCTTGCTCTAATAAAAGAGAAATGTATACAGACCCCCTCCTCCAGCCTCCTTACCCCGAGCCAGACCTACTTTACATTATTTATTTATGTTAAAGCTGGAGAAGAAGAGTGGATCACCGAGTCGTTTAACAGATTCACATGCTCTGCCATTGGGTCAAGTCGCGTGTTCTCGATTCTATGCCTGCACGTTGCAATGGGGTACGATAGCCTGTCAAACCTCATGGGGTTTTTTTTTGGGGGGGGGGGGCTCTTGATTCCTTCCCCTAGAGTTGAACCATACTTGTGTCAAGCGGACGTTAACCTCCCTCTTCTATCTATCTTGGGCGGGGGATAGAAGGTCGAATGTTTAGCATGTGCGCGTTGTATCATAAAGCCTGTCATTGAGTCAACTGGCGTGGTTTCGATTCCCGGTTAGTAGGTGGTCGCCTGTCCAGCTTCGTGGGTTTTCTCAGGGTCCTCCGGTTTCCTCCCACTGCTTAAAGAAGCTAAATCGCTAATATTTGGGACCTAGAAATTTACACAAATGGGTCGCAACGCATAAAATAATCTTATATGAATGTATATAAACTGATTTACCATCATTCATGTCCGTCTTTACTCTAATTTCAAATCAGTTATGTTCGGCGACATACGCTTGAAGTCTCAATAGCATGCCAATCGCTAGCGTCTGGTTATTCCATGCATTATTGCGTATGAATCCATGTCACCGTCTAGACCCGTTTTCCAAATCCCTTGTTAGAAATGGGCCCTATTCGGGGTATGGTACACGTTTCGTGTACGAATGATACATTTTTTATTTTGTCTTAAATATTGGATATCAGAAGCCGAGATCGATCCTCCCACTTTTTAAGATCTCTACGCGCAAGCGAATTATTGAAATAAAAGTAAACCATAATTATGTTACTGCCGACATGACCTAGTTTGTGTCGAGTGAACGTTAAACATCATTTCTCTCTCTCTCTCTCGCTCGCCCGCTCTCATTTTAAAGAAAACAACTATGATTCGTTATGCTAGGTTCCCACGTTCACAATTCATGTTACGATCGTGGTTTTAATCGAAGAGGAGCCGCCGTGTCTAAGTGGATAAGACGCCGGTTCGATCTCTCCATTGGCCAAGAACATTCATCGAAATTTTCCGGCTTGGTTTCCCCTTGCAAGTGATATAGGATAGAGGGCTTGACAAGGACAGCCGTCTAGTCCCGTGTATACTATGGCGTGCAAGTAAAATATTCCTTTAATATCCTCCTGTTCTGCTTCGCTTGGGCTAATGAAGACGGGAATACGCCATACAGTCTGCTATGTGGGAAATTTTTCCTACTATTATATCAAATTCCAACTGCCAATGGATCTTTTACGTGCACGCCAATGTATACACTTGTCCTCGGTTATCTGTCCCATCCGAACGACACTAACTAAAGGGAAACCATGCCGGAAAAATCCTATGAATCTTCTCGTCAGGCATGAAACACGCAACCTCCAGGCTAGCTAGCCAGCTTCTTACCCACATAGCCCACTTGAAATAGACAAAAATGGTTCATAAAGCACGTATTGAAATTGATCAATATACTTCTGATATGCTGTCAAAGTAACTAAATTGGTTATATAAAGAGGAGGATGTTTCGTCTTCTGACTGAATTTTAAGCCTAATGGCTTCGGCTTGATATACATTACTAATTGTAAATAATGTTTAATTTAAAATAAAGCAGCAGCCCTCCCCACAACTCCCAAGCTCCTAATCCTAATCCACGTAATATATCGTTTCGATATTCTCTAAATGCTTGCAGTAGAACATTAAACCTTCATTCATTTCACATCTAATTATTTGCTAGCCTGATATAAAAATATCTGAAGGTAACCACAAAACACGTGGACGATATATTGTATGATATGACGTCAATCATTCAAAAGTTGAAAGAGGAAGTAAAACACCATAATGTACCATAGACCCTATAGATATAGGTTTAGTCTTTGTCTGAATGATTTAATGTTTGAAGATCGTGTTAATAATTTACTGTATGTAGGTACACCCTTCATCGATAACAACATCCAGTTACAATGTTGTATATATCTACATGTATTATAATATGTATATATCATGTACAAGGTAAGTAGATTATTATAACTGAATATCACCTACAATTGTTACCAGCACACCATCAGTTTTAAAAATCATATTGTGAATATCAAATATTCGTTCAGTAGGGGATTAGCCATCAGCAATTCGGGTAATTCGGAACGAGTGGGACGGGACGTCTCTAACAATGTATAAGTAAACAACGTCTTCAACAATTCAGTTTAATGAAAACATCAAGTACAAACAGCATCAAGTATTCTCATTAAAAATCCAATCAATATCATAGTGGGACTGCTTGATTTGTCCGCCGATAGGCGAGCCGGTTTGTACAAAGCGTACGCCAGTCAGGTTACCGTATCAGAGCAAATCAAGTGACCCGGGTGATAAAAATTTTGGCGTCGGATAATACTAAACAGGTTACATGACATGTTCGGGAAAAGATTCCAAACAAGTAAAGACAATAAAATCATGAGAATAATCTACTGCCGATCCTTGCCGATGAAATCAAAATGCTCCCAATGCTAAACAAGTACATCACATATAATTACTCGGCACCATTAAACATAATTTGGCACATATTAAATTTATATTGGTAATGATTTCAAATTAACCATAGAACAAGATTAAATAAAGATAAATTCACCAAATACGAAAATATAAAGAATTACGAAGGGTACAAATAAAATGAAAATATTAAAATCCAGGTGTTCGGTCCACACAATGTATATTTATATTATTAGCCAACACTGTCATAATAACAGCACATTCAAATGAGTTGTGGGAGAAATGGTGTATTCACAACACGATATAAATTCATATTATCTGATGATACCTGTAGTAATATATTACATTTTATTTATCACTGTTAATACATGTATATATATATTTATATATGTTGTTACTGGTAACAAGATGTATTTATAATTACAGGTACACCAACTATAGAGACAGTACCATCTACTATGATACAAGGAGAGTCAGTTTCTATAAGATGTAATGATTCTAGTATTGCTATCATAGAGAAATATGACGTCACTACTCCTGAAAGTAACTTTACTACAATAACCAGCTGTTTTATAGATGAATCTAGTTGTGATTTAGTGAATACCGCTGTACAATATACTGGTATATATACCATCAGTAAAACTAGTACCAGTGTATCTGTTAATATAGCTAATGTATCTAGAGATAGAGATGGTGGAATGTGGAGATGTACAGGTACAAATACTGTAATAGTTACTATAGATATTGATGTTAAAGGTATGATATATATTATACACATAGTAATCAGTCTTCTGAAGTTGAAATTTTAAATGTCAGTGAACTAAACACAAAATTCAATATTGTCTACCTGTGTCGGGTGTTACTATTATTAGTAACCACACTTTAATATTACATTTACTTACAGTACCTTGCCGTATGTTACTATTATTAGTAACAATGTAACGATATTTTAATATTTTTACTGGTGGCTTAGATACTGATATCAGTTGTAAATCTGGAGTTAAAATAATTTAACATGTGCTACTAGTATTAGTACCTGTGTCGGGTGTTACTATTATTAGTAACAATAATTTAATATTATATTTACTTACAGTACCTGTACCATATGTTACTATTATTAGTAACAATAATTTAATATTTACTGATGGTTTGAACACTGGTGTTAGTTGTAAATCTGGAGTATCGTATCCTCATGCTACTATCACGTGGTCTATTAATGGCGGGAATAATCTAGGAAATGGAACTACAAGTAACAACTCTGATGGAACTACTACCAGTATATTACAGTATACAGCTGATAAATCTGATGATAATAAAATACTACAATGTACAGCTACTAATGGTTATGGTACACCTAAAACAGATTCTATGACATTAAATATAAGATGTATGTATATATCTTGACTGTGAACAGATCAGTCTTTAACATAACCTGCACATAATCGATCGGTATTTTTTGTCTAGGATTAGACTTGATATCACTACTATTTTTATATCCTCAACGCTCAACCGTGCTTTAAATGTATCCCTGTTCACTGACCATGTGAAGATACTCCGTGAAGTAGAATGTCCTCAGGTCAAATAATTAAAACTCTCTTAAGGTCATACTAGGGATAAAGATTATAATTTTTCTTCCATTTTAACCATAGTGTACTGCATAAACCATGGCAACTGTATTTGTGCGTAACATGCCTGTGGTATTTGTGAGTAGAAATCCTCAATTTTAAATCTAAATTTTGAAACATTGGAAATAATTTTAAAACAGCATATAATATGAATAATTGTCTTATCTTGTAGTACGAGACAGTGCCCTGTATTCAAAAAACTAAATTTAGTTAATTAGAAATGATAAAATGTAAATAATTTATGTAGACCCGAGCGTTGTTCTATCTAAACGAGATTTTGTTCCACAAACACCACTAACTTACTAATAATTAACGAATTGTTTGTCAGTGTTTCTAAAATTTGATATATATCTCTTTCTATTTACACACACATAAACATCAACCGGGTTCTTGAAGGGCAACAACTCGAATTGAATTAATAATGCTCAACGAATTCTTTGTTTCTTTAAAAAATGTATCTATTTATCTATCAATTTATTGCTTTGTCTTTCTGTATTTTGTTAAAAGTTACACCAAGAGTACATATAGAACCATCAAACAGTCCCTATAAAGTTATACAAGGGAAACAACTCGTGATGACTTGTGATGTAGACGATGCTAATCTACCAGTACCATCTAATGGTTTTACATGGAATAAAAATGGGATAGATGTCACAGGTCAAAGGTCATCTATTTATAGAGTAGACCTAGTACAGAGATCAGACAATGGAAGTTATACCTGTACAGGTACAAACAGTGTTGGAACAGGTACAACATCTACACCTGTACAAGTTGATGTTTTATATCCACCTATTGCATCAACACCATCAACATATCAAGTAATAGAGTCAACTGATCTAACCTTACAGTGTACAGCTAGAGCTAATCCTGGTAATATCAACTATAGATGGACATCACCTGGTGGTCTGAACTCTACTGGATCTAGGTTAACTATATCTATTATAGGTAAAGACAAGTCAGGTAATTATACATGTACAGCTACTAATATCATGATTCCTACAACTTTACCACAAGAAACAGGTAGAGGAACGAGTACAACAACAGTTAATGTATTATATGGACCAACAGTTACTATATCACCTGATGACATGACTAAAATACTAGAAAATACTGGCCATAGATTAACCTGTACAGTTCAATCTAATCCTACAGCAACAACCTTTACATGGTATCTACCTAATGGAACAAGTATACCTGGTGATAGAGAACTGGTTATATCTAAGAGAGATCAGAGTGGTATATATAGATGTGAAGCTAGCACTACACTAGTACCAGCTGTTGGTAGTCCTGTATCCAGATCTAATAGTACTACTATTGATATTACTGTACTGTGTAAGTAACTATTTATCTGATAGTAAAACTATTACTGTATATAGATTATATAACCGGGTTAGGAGTGGTTTATATATAGATGTAAAGCTACTACTACTGGGGTACAATGTAATAGTAGTCCAACAAAACGATCTGGTAGTAAAACTATCAAGACTGAAACTAAAAAAAAACCAAATATATTATAAAGGTATTACAAGATGTATGAGTATTACAACAAGTTTGTAGAGTTTTTCAGATTCAAGCCATAACACAATAAGATATTATATCTGTTTTTAGATTTAGATCCAGTAATGTTGGTACCAGTTGAAGATAAACAAGAAGGAGACAATATCAATATCACGTGTTCTACTAACAGTAACCCTGTAGCCTTGATTACCTGGTATAATGGTACAACTATAATATCACCTAACTACAGTAACATTAATACATTTAATATACCAAGAGCTACATGTCTGGATACTGGTGACTATACATGTGAAGCAGCTAATAACGAAATACCAAATTTTCAGTACAACCAATCACTCACACTCTTAGTTAAATGTAAGTACCAGTATTATAGCTACTAATAATATAACATATATAACATGTTATATCTATAATATGGTTATATACAGGTTCACCTAGACCAGATACTAGAGTTATAACAACATCTATAGTTAGTGGTAATATAAGAGATATAATACAGCTGGTATCTGATGTTATATCCTATCCACCACCAACCTTCACCTGGTATTATAATAATATAACTACTGGAGATGTTGAACCTATCTATAATGATGATGTCTTTAAACAGAATGATACCAATATCTCTATCAACACTTATAGATCAACATTAAACATCAACATTACATCTAACATCTACTACACATCATATACAGTCAATGTATCTAATAATATTGGTTATACACAACTAGAGTATCAAGTTATAGGTCAGTGTAAGTATAACATCTACTATACATCATATATAGTCAATTTATCTAATACGATAAGATATAAACCAATGTAAGTATAACGTAACATTTACTATACAACATATACAGTCAATGTATCTGCGTCATATACAGTTAATATATCTTATAATATTGGTTATAAAGAACTAGAGTTTCAAGTTAAACATCAATGTAAGTAAAATTTATCATAAAAATGTATCGTATATTGTATGGTTTTATGGGTCGAAAATTTTAAAGTTGGGTTCCCAGATAAGTATTTATCGGGTGGTTATTGTCTATAAAAGTATGACAATTTTGGTATATATGGAAAGTAGAGATATCCAATCTTACTAGAAAAATACTGGATTCCCTGAAAAACACTCATGGAGCGTATACAGTGAAATCCCGCTTAACGACCAACTCAAAATTACGGGCAACTCACGTATACGACCACATATTAAAAGAACCAATTTTTTTCTTCTATATTCCTTATAAACTGAACTCAGTATTACGGGCAACTCACTATTACGGATTACGACCACCGAAGCCAGTCCCAATCAGTCAATTTCATTGTTTTTGTGACTCGCGATAACGACCACTGATTGGGATTAATCAGCTCACGACCGAGATCAAAGCGATAACGACCACTGACTGGGATTAGTCAATCAAACGACCAACATCAAAAAGCCGTGGTTGACTGATTTATCGCAACAATTTAACGAGCCAGTAATCTTTCTTTGTTGATTTCATTTTTTAAACAATGGAATTTCTCATTGTTTGTTTAATTTAAACAGAGTAAGTGATTTAAACTCTTACTATTTATACGAGTAAATTTTGTCAAGATTATCAATTCTTATTCGGCCTTCGTCTGTTTGTATGATTAAATTTTGTCGAAAGGGTATCATTTCTTATTCGACCTTCACCCGTGTAATGGAAAAAACCCGTAGTAATAAGCGTACTCGTGTAGACTAAAGCCTGAAAGCAAAAGTAGAACTTATCAAAAAAGTGAGGGTAGAAGCCAAAAGCAATTGGCCGAAGAATTTGGAATTGGTAAGACCCATTACAGACGATTTTGAAAAGAAAGGCAGAAATTCTTGATGGATACGAAGAAAATAGAGACAGCGACAGGAAACGTCTCTGTGTTCGCTCGCCGATGGAAGGAGGTGGGCGTGGTTTCAGCGTGTGTCGATCTCCGGACTACGGTACAGGACAAAAATGTAAGGGGTTCCCTTAATAGTCAACCCGACGAATAAGGATGCCTGCACGCTTGGCCCGCGAACTTGAGCGATTTGTGTACATGTTGAAAAACTTTATGAAGAGTTAGACGTACAACAATTTCTGGGATAAAAATCACGGAAAAAGACGCGGGCAGTGGATAATCCGAGAATTTAATTAAGATTCGATATTTGTAGTAAATAGTCAGCGCTTACAGACAACATCGTCTTGTGTTTGCAATGCATTCTCCCCTGTCCTCCGCCGCCGTTGCCATTGGTTACGGAGAGGGGTAATCGCCTGGCGCAAACATGGTCTCTTTCGATAGATTTTTATAGCAGGCTATACTCGTCAATTACAATGTTTTGAGAACGATTTAAAGCAAAATTATGATAAAATAATTAGTTTGAATATGTTTTTAGTTCTAATATATCATCAAATCACCCAGTTTTTACCAGGGAATATAACTTTAACTTAACATAAAAATAACACCTGAACCCCGCAGATTTGTCACGACAAATGGACGTAAACGTTTGTAAATGGAAATTTAAGTCTGTCTTGTAATAACCTTGTTTCAGTACATACATTGTCTAACATTACAGTGTATAACACAACATCGGTTTTTACTATATTATGCGCTTTTAATCACATCGTTATTCAAGTAAAACTATAGCTTATTAGAAAATATCCCCGAAGACTTTGAAGTGAAGTAACCCAATTCAGCTTACAAAAAATTCCCAACCGACGCATTGCCTATAAACGCACCTTTATTTTATTACTAAAACTATATTTGGTGTCAATTACCTCGACATGCTCTATTATAGCCGTGATATTCGCGACATTTCATACTGCTTTCTGACGCCCTCGAAAGACGGGGAATATTGTGACATGGCTTTTAATTCCTTTGTAAAGAGACTTTTCATATAGTGGCACTGACTATAAGTCTGAAATTAAAAAAGAACAATGGTATTCCATTGGAATACAAAACATTTTTTGTAACACAATAATACGTCTGTAACACAATAACATTTTCAGCTAAACCTGATTTACCTTCTAACATCAACTCATCTCCACCAAGTTATGACAGTATCTGTATTACATGGACACCGGGATTCAATTTTGGAGATCAACAGGAATTTATTGTTCAACATTCAGTAGATAATACAACCTGGACTAGTTCTACACCTCTACCAGAATCTGATTATTGTATAAAGAATCTACATGCTGATACATCATATTATATTAGAGTTATAGCTAGAAATAAATATGGTGATAGTCAACCAGTTTATTCTTCTACAGTACAAACTTTATCTAGAGGTAAGTAAACTAGATACCATAAACACGTTTAAGATAGGTGGGTAGACTAGATGCAATATAGACATTAAGATAGAAAGGTAGACTAGATACAATATACATTTTGAGATAGGGTAGGTAGACTAGATACCACACAGACTTTAAAGATATGTAGGTAGACTAGATACAATAAAAACTTTAAAGATGGGTAGGTAGTCTAGATACAATACAAACTTTAAAGATAGGTAGGTAGCCTAGATACAATACAAACATTAAAGATAGGTAGGTAGACTAGATACAATACAAACTTTAAAGATAGGTAGGTTGGCTAGATACAATACAAACATTAAAGATGGGTAGGTAGCCTAGACACAATACAAACTTTAAAGAGAGGTAGGTTGGCTAGATACAATACAAACATTAAAGATAGGTAGGTTGACTAGATAAAATACAAACATTAAAGATAGGTAGGTAGACTAGATACAATACAAACTTAAAGATGGGTAGGTAGCCTAGATACAATACAAACTTTAAAGATATGTAGGTAGACTAGATACAATAAAAACTTTAAAGATGGGTAGGTAGTCTAGATACAATACAAACTTTAAAGATAGGTAGGTAGTCTAGATACAATACAAACATTAAAGATAGGTAGGTAGACTAGATACAATACAAACTTTAAAGATAGGTAGGTTGGCTAGATACAATACAAACATTAAAGATGGGTAGGTAGCCTAGATACAATACAAACTTTAAAGAGAGGTAGGTTGGCTAGATACAATACAAACATTAAAGATAGGTAGGTTGACTAGATACAATACAAACATTAACGATAGGTAGGTAGACTAGATACAATACAAACTTAAAGATGGGTAGGTAGCCTAGATACAATACAAACTTTAAAGATAGGTAGGTAGCCTAGATACAATACAAACATTAAAGATAGGTAGGTAGACTAGATACAATACAAACTTTAAAGATAGGTAGGTAGCCTACATACGATACAAACATTAAAAATGGGTGGGTAGCCTAGATACAATACAAACTTTAAAGATGGGTGGGATGGCTAGATACAATACAAACATTAAAGATGGGTAGGTAGCCTAGATACAATACAAACTTTAAAGATAGGTAGGTTGGCTAGATACAATACAAACATTAAAGATAGGTAGGTTGACTAGATACAATAAAACATTAATGGTAGGTAGGTTGACCAGATACAATACAGTCTCTGAAGATGGGTGTGTAGACTGGAAACCATAAAACTTTAAAAATATGTTGGTTGAATGGATACCATACAAACATTAAACATATGTTTGTAGACTGGATACAATACAATCTTTAAAGATGGGTGCGTAGACAACTCGTAACGATAGATAGGTAGACTTGATATAATACAAACTTAAATTATAGGCTGGTGGACCAATTTGAGTCACAGTAGTGAAATATATACAATTGAAAACGAAATGAATATGGTTTAACGCTACTCTTATTTCGAATTCCACATGTCAAGGGTTCTTTCACGTGCATTCTAATGTGGTCACAGAACCTCCTTTTCCCTCCAATCCGACGACAATACATTGTGCTTGCCAGGCCCTCCGTCCTACACCACTGTCAAATCTCGATTAATTTACTCGGCCAAAGCAGGAATCGAACTCGGGACTTCAAGGTTAACGAGCCAACGCCTTACTTACTGAACCACGGTAGCCACAATTGAAAACAATAATATTGCATCACCTACATAATATAATACCATATAAATTATTCGAGAATGTCGTTCGGAGGAGGTGAGTTTTTTTATTAATAACGTGAAGCGATGCTGTGATTTAGGGTTTGTTCACACTGTGGCGGTGTGAATTTGTGACATCGACAGGTACATGTGCAACTAAAATAACCTTTGACAGTAGTTCAATATAAGTGTAGACCTTGCAAAATATTTCCCAACTATAGTAAATGGCTTATGTTCATCTTTATTAACCAGGATGTTGTACACCGTATTATTTAAACCATATTCCCCAGTTGTGCCAAATTACTTCCTGGGGAATTATAGTATTTAATTCAAATTCTTACAATGCTATATATTTACAGTCGACACACCAGCACCATCTCTACCAACAGAGTCTAATACAGGTTTAATAACAGGACTTGTTGTTACTGTTGTTATTATTATTATTATGGCAGTGGTAGTTGTTATTCTGGTACGAAAAAAAAAACTGCGAAAGGCCAAGGACGGTTTGTTTATTTTTATCTTTTGTAATATCAAATTTAACCTTTAAAGGCTATATCTTATTGGGGTGGGGGGTTGGATGGCCGAATGGTTAGCACGTGCGTGCTTTATCATAAAGCCTGTATTGGGGTATAATGTTTATCGTTCGAGATTTACATAGCTACAAACCACTTGACTTTTGATTATTTTGTCGGCTGCGTGTCTTCAAACCAGCATCTTTGTTATCAAACATCTTAAGTCACCTATGGCTAGTGTTAGGTGTATTGATCAAGGTAGGATATGCTTACCCTTCCTAGAAATCTGATAACACTTCTCACGTTGGGTCTTGTCTTGTAACTATCACTTTTTATTATAAATATTATAATCAGCATGGATTATATACTATTCAAAAAAAGTAGAGGATATTTGATTTTGGGGGCATAATACTAAAATATGCAAATGACTACGAAAAAAGTCACTATAGAACCTAACAGAAGAAACATTTCCAGTTACATGTGACGCCCAAACGCACCAATACCTACCGCATGGAATGCAGGTGATGCTTGGGATCGTCATGGGGGTCCAACCCAAGATTTGCACGACTCTGACTTTGAATGTTACAGTCATTGTGGCATTGAATTCCAGGGTGGAAACACCAGTTTAATTGTTTTAGTGACCAGAAAACAAATTTTGATATGCGTCGGCTTACCCAAAATGAAAGGTTACGTGCCCTTGGCATGCTACAGATCGGCACAACACAGGCGGTTGTGGCGCGGACGATGAATGTTTCTCAGTCTGTCATAAGCAGGCTATGGTCCAGATACCGTGATACACAATCTGTACAGGACAGACCACGCTCAGGTCGACCAAGGGCGACAACTCAAGCCCAGGATCGATTTATCCGTACCTTGGCCTTGAGAAATCGTGTCATCACAGCAAATCAGATCAGCGCTCGTCTTCAAACAGACACTGGTGTGAGAGTGAGTGGCCAGACGATTCGGAATCGACTGCATACGGGTCACCTTCGCGCCCGACGTCCTCGCGTAATCCCTTGTTTGAGAGATCACCACATTCAGGCAAGACGTCGTTGGTGTAGGGATCGTCAACACTGGGATAATCGACGCTGGAGCAATGTGATGTTTTCAGATGAGTCAAGGTTCACTGTTGATTTTTTGGACAGACGTAGGAGGGTGTGGCGTCGTCGAAACGAGTGCTTTCAAGACGTTAACGTCATCAGACATGATCGATTTGGGGGTGGTTCTGTTATGGTGTGGGGGGGCATCACTGTTGCTGGAAGAACGGCTTTACATGTTGTTGCAGGGCGTGTTACAGGCCAGTACTACCGGGACAACATCTTGGCAGTCCATGTTGTGCCGTTCGCACGACGTCATGGCCGCCGTTTCATCTTCCAGGATGACAACGCAAGATGTCACAGGGCCAGGATCGTTACAGGTTACCTCCAACAACAGAACATCACCACATTACCTTGGCCAGCACTGAAACCCGACCTCTCTCCCATCGAGCATGTCTGGGACATGCTTGGACAGAGGTTACGTCAACGTCAACAACGTCCTGCCAATGTCCAAGAACTTGTTGCTGCGTTGCAACAGGAATGGAACAATCTTGACCAAAATGACCTTAGACGTCTCATTAGGAGTATGCCACGTCGGATCAATGCTTGTTTGGCAAACAGAGGAGGATTTACCCGTTACTGACTTTGTTGTGATGCTGTGGTAACTTTGCTGTTTGACCCCGGGTATCGTTTTACCCTTATAATGGTCAGTCTGTGCCTTACTTAGTCTAACGATCATTTGGAATAAATAGATGAATGTGAACTTCATTTCATTTTGTCATTTGTTTCTTCGTCAGTTTCATTAGGTGACTTTAATAACACTTAAAAATCAAATATGCCCTAATTTTTTTGAGTAGTATATTTATTCCAGAATCATCAACATATACTGGATTAGATCTAGAGACTAGAACAGCTACTGGTGTAGATGATACAACATACCAAGGTTTACAACATTATGTTAATCTACAATCATCTACTACCGATGTTACACACAATAATTACGATTCACTACAACATATAGAACCAACTAAAGTATATGATAGTCTGAATACAGTAGAAGATAGTCTAAATACAGTAGATGATAGCCTGAATACAGTAGATGATAGTCTGAATACAGTAGATGACAGAACCACATCGGACAGTGAGTCGCTTTGTTTTTAATATAGACTTTAATTAAATACAGATAATATATTAGTTAGATGTAAATATATTTAATATACTGTACTATAGTTTTCACCGTTTTATTTTACAGATTCCATAACCACATACACCAACATAAGCAGAGAAGAGAAGAGTCCCTATGTTAATCTTGGATCACAGTCCAACATATAACATGGTAAACAACTCTACTTTTAAGAAGTAATTGCCATTGATCGATAGATAAAAACTATTTCTTACTGTAAGAGTACCGGTTTATATTTATTTTAACTTACACCATCGTGGTTGATCCCAACAACACGTCGCATCTTCCTAGTACTATTCGTCTGTACTATTTATAGTAACTTATAATATATTCCTATGTAAGAAGACAACTTGGTGTTTACTATCTTAGAATGGATGATTGATCGACGTGTTGTTAACACACTGTGAAATAATTACTTTTAGCAATATAACATTTTGACTGTATGTCATTCGAGTCGCAGGGATTGGACAGCATATGCCGAAAATGGAATATGGCTATTGTCACTTGATCAATTATTGAATAATAATAATAATAATAATAAATGATTTTATCAATCTGTATGTTTAAATACAGGATTATTTCAACTATTAGTATCAGTTGTTTATAAATTACTGAAATGAAATGAGGTTTAAGGTCTGCTCCTACTGGGCTAATAAAGACGGGCAGGGTGAAATGAGGGTAAGTTTGCCCGGACAGCGGCGCTACGGCCTACTCTTATTTCGAATGCATACTTCTGTTTGACATACAGCTACAGATTATTACAAACAAGTGTTATCACAGTATCCTCATCAATGAAAGGTATTTAATCGGTCGTGAAAGTAGTTCCGTTGAATTGTGTCATCACTTACAGCTATCTTCTAGCATATTGTAACAAGTAAACAATGAGGCTAATGACCCCTGCCGAAATCCCAAAATAAATAGATGACACATATATTAATCGCACATTTATGTTTTTCAAAAGTATGAAGCAATCAAAATGGTCATCGAATATACACTAAGTTTCATCACTCTCTATCAGATAGAATTAAAATTATCTTGGCATAAAGGTTAATCATCGACCAATGGAATTAGCATTAGCTCGAAATGTTTTAATAACCATGAATATAGCAGGGTAGTAATTACAAATAACTAGTGAGAAGAATTTTACACAGCACAAGAAAACAGTTTTGAAGAGAGCTAGAAACACGCTGTTATTTAAATTTTTTAATAATACGAGTTGGGCAAGAATATCCCTGTATCACGGTTAAGATCTGGAGATGTGCATTAGCTTCCATTAACTTCCGCGTCTTTTCTTTTGGGAGATTGGGTGCCAGGGTTTCATTTGACTGGATTCTGTGTCTGGGGTTAGTCTGGAGATGTGCAACGGCTGAGTTAGAGATGGTCGACTTTGACTTGTGCTGGCTTATTCTTTTATCTAGGGGTTGTCGAGTTTCGCCGATGTAAAAACTGGAACAGGAGCAGACATCTTTATAGACACATTCTTTCTGGGGTGGGGGTTTGTTTGGATGGAGCTTACCATTGGCTTTCAGGATATCTTTGGGGGTTCGTCCTTTGGAGAAAGTGACCTGGATTCCCGTTGGATGTTAGTTATGTTATTGTATTTTGCCTATATGTTTGCCTCATACCTGTTTTACTGTATTAGCTTGATAACGTTGAGAGGAAACTCTACGAAACGCCGCCTAAAATACCCAGTAGCTGTTTTCCATAAGTATGTGTTTTGCTGTTACTCATCTGGAGAGGATAGTCAAACTACGCCGGAAAGTATTGATGAACTCTATCGGTGAACACCGTAATTGAACGCTCAATGCGCTACCATGGCTCACATACAAATCCTGATAGAGGAGACATTTATCTATTTCAGCGTAATCCTTAACGAATTTTCTATGATAATGAGACAAACCTAAAAAGAAAGTAGGAACATGGGACTGAAATTTTGGGACTGGAATATTTTGAATGGCTTCTGTTTTTCAATGATCGACTTCAGTTTGTTACTAATTTCGCAGAAAATTTGCATTTAGAGGATGTCAACGCTAGATCTACGTTCAAGCGGTTCTTAAGTCGTTTGATCTAAGGTTATCGTCTAAATACAGATCGCGTCTTATTGTCAATTTAGTTCTTGGAGTGTGTCTGGTATAACAATGTGGAAGCTCATTATTGATTATTGGTCTTTATAAGTACCGGTTGAGGTATTCATTTGTTTTACATTTCCAGCTATTAAAACATGGATATTATATTTTCTGAAGAGTCCATTTTGTTTTTAACAAATGTAGAAAACTGCAAATGATTTACTTCTCTGGGATTCTTCAGAGCATGGACCACGCCATTTTATTTTATATATACTTGTAGTTAAAATTTACTATAATAAATGGGCTTTTGTATTATTCTGACTTGTTTTAAAAGTAAATTAAGTGAAAATAAATGTTTTCTTTTGGTTAATGTTTTCTTATAATTCTACACGTATATTAATTCAATATTTTCTTGTCTGTTATTGTGTATAAGATTATCTACACAAATGACGTCGGTCATTCAAATGTTGTAAGAGGAAGTAAAACACTATATTTAGAATCTCATCACATTTAAACACGATTGACATCTATGATTTAATTTAAAATGGATTATCGGGACTTTATTTTACCCTCGAAGAAATGACAGTCGATTCTGCGGTATTCTCAAAACAGACTTAACTCCGCTCAGAATGAAGCCATTTGACTGAAATTTTCAGGACATTCTGTCTTTATTATCTGTTTTTCTCAATCTAATTGAAATTCAGATCTATTTTTCGTTTCGGTTTTTATAATTTCGATGGCCTACACTACATGTAGATGTAACAAGTTATAGCGGGAGGTCACGTTCAGCCAGTTCAGGTGTCAAGCACGCGACATTTGACCCTATAACCTCAGTCATCCGATTAACCAATCAGAATCGTTGTTGCTTTGTTTTGATTTCTATCGCTGATAATGCCTACCCACAATTCCGCCCCAAAAAGGTCAAACCCTCGATTCGACAATTTGATTGGCTGACCCCTCATTTCAAGCAGAACACGAGTTAAATAACAAGTCTTTCAGATCCTAATGTAGTAAAAACAAGTAAAACGAAATTTTGAACTATAAAAACGAAACGAAATATGATCTGTATTGTAATCAGATTGCTGTTTATCTAATATTATAGCGACGACTCTTTATCTAAATCTTACATTTTTAAAACATCTGTAAGCGTTCGTGAGTTCACTTAAGATTACATTAAGACTATTTATGGCAAACCTGATATTGTAAATAGGGAGACGGTTAATTTATTTATTTTTTGATTATTCGTAACTGCCTTTTTGGATATATTCTTTCACAAGTATCAGAGGTGTAAATATAAGCATATCCTGTCCATCATTCCTTTTCTGTGACACAAATATACTGTTCATAAAACAAAGGAAAGAAATCATTACAGAGTGTCAATCACTGTTAGACCTGCTTCGTGGGTGTATGCATTACATAACTGGTTTTTTAAAAGCAGGTTCCCTTGAACTATTTCGAAATATAATACTAGGGGGAGCTAGTTACCCAAGTTCTGTAAAGATGTTCTGATTAATATATTGAAGTCATTAGCTAATACCAGTGACAGCAAGAATATGTCTGGTAGTTTAAAATCGGGCAATGACATTAAAGTCTGATAATCCAAATATGGTAATCCCATAAGTTAGAAACCTTCGTAGGTGTCGATACAAGTGCACTGTGTCAAAATCCAGGATGGCGTCTGTGCAACTGAACAATCCGATAAAGAAAGTACCTGGTCAATTTCCCGGAGCTCAATACATGACTCATCCACGTAACCCCTTTATAAAGAACGTGTGGGAATTAAGTTTCTTTAGACATTATTGAGAGGCTGGGAAATATATATCATTCAGGGGGACATCACACGCACAGCACCCTCGGCTGAGGGACTGGCAAATAAACACCATCCGGACATCATTTAGACACCATTTGGATTACACCAAAAGAACGTTAAACCCATTTTATTTCATTTTGTATTCTTTACCTTACGAGCATCGACTATACACTTTTAATAAATACAGGCAATTGGACATGCATATCTTCAAAAGGGATATTCACCTTTAGACAAATTAAACCAAATATTCAGCGATTGGGATACAAAAGGTGTCATGTTAAAAGAGACATTCACATCTCTGACCTCAAACAGAAAGTATGCAACACGTTAGTTATTAATCTCGTGAACAACAATGGAAACTTATGCTGTGAGTTATTCCTCTCGTGAAAAACAATGGAAAACTATGCCAGTTCACCGAGATTGACCAAAAATCGGGAAACACCGAAAAATCTCTAAATCCAAAAACAACAGTAAATAGATGTGATAAAAGTGTATTGAAATTCAGGGGCCTCCATGCCTCGTATATTTTGAGATTTGCGTGTACTTTTATACATTTACATTGGAATCAATAATAACTCACTGTGAGCTTATACAGTTATAGTCAGGAGGATCCGTGCGGGGTGGAGTGGGGTTTTGAGCAAATGGACACAAAACCAGACCCAATTGTTCTATTGTAAAATTTGGTAATCAGTCCGCCGTTGGGGTATTTTCGAGATATTCGGTGTCAAATGAGGTCATTTACACTGAAACTGAATACGAAGCCATTCCCGTATCATTAAGAATAATGTGAATTTTGCTAAATTCACCTTTGTGCATTGTGGTCCTAGAGGTCAAAAGGTCTAATTGTCCATTTTAATTGGGACGATTTACCACAAAACACAGGCGCGTAATTTCGCAAAACTAACGAGAAATCGGTTATATTTAATAGATCAAGGAACATTTGAAATTTAAGCATCATACGTTTATTTTGGAAAGTCGAAAACGATCTTGCATAACCAGCGAAGATACGTAAAAATTGTCAAATCTAAATCTCTCCGATTTAGATTCACAATGCTTGCTATACATAATAAATTTATTGTCCGAAGAAACAATTGAACAGTTTCAGGGTTGGACTCTAGCCTGCAGGTCGCATGGATTTCCGGCAATCCCAATCTGGGAAAACCGACGTTAACCTGTGACCGGGGAATGCGTATCTGACAACCTGATCAAAGGTATGCAATTATTTTATGAGTTTTTCATGAATTTCACCGGAACATGAGCATGGATAACACCGACACAGATACAGTGTGCTTTACAGTTTACGGACTATGAATGGCGTATTATGCTACCGGGGAAGAGCTCGACAGGCTTCGTGAAGCGAAGGAAGCGCGTGTGGAAATGGTCGGGGAACATGACCAACAAGGACTTAGAAGCCTTGACCATGTCTGTAATTAACACAGTTAAAATGTTCGTAATAAACATTACAAACAATATTTACACATCGGTTCATGAGACCATCTGGGGTTACTATAACAGGTCATGATATTATAACTGTAGCAGCACCGATACTACTAGGTCTACAGTCTACACAGTCAAAATTGCAAGCTTCAATATTTCATCGTGCCAAAAGCGTTTTATAGCAAAAGGTTGAAAAAATAAAACGCGAGAAAAATACTAAAAGAGAGAGAGAGAAATGGGGTTTAACGTCCACTCAACACAAACTAGGTCACCTCGGGAGCAACATATGGTTTTTAATTTTATTTCAATAATTCGCTTGCGCGTAGGGGTCTTTAGCAGTGGGAGAAAACCGGAGTGCCCGGAGGAAACCCACGAGGTTGAGAAGGCGCCCCTATCTCCATGCCACATACGCACACACCAGAGCTCGAAACCACAGCCGCAAGCCAGAGGTGACCGGCCAGCTAGAGGTCGAAGCGCGGCACTCTAGTCCACTAGGCCATCCCAACCCCCCAAATACTAAAACCGATGAGAAAAATGAGAATGTACTAAAGTTCGGGAGGGCCCTAAAGGCAGACAAAATGACCCCACGTCTGACAAAAGGGCTCCTCTGGCCGAATTGATCGTTTTTCATACACTGTTACTGTCGAATCCACTACTGAATGAGAATCCAGTCATTGCATTGGCATGAAAATCATCAATCAAGAAACCCCCCTCCCCACCCGGCAACAGAGAGCCCTCAAAATAGCATTGCCTCCGCCCTGACACACCTTAAAACGCCCCTGCATCGTGCCTTTGGGCTGCTGTTTCACGAATACAATAACATGCGTCTGAAGTTTCGGATTCATTAATCGGGGAGAATTCGATTTGACAGTTTTTACGGATAACGTTAGGATCCTATTATAAGATCTTTTTTCGACACTCCAAGGTAAATGTACGGTGCTTAGACACGCTAAAAATAAATTAATTTCAAATGTTACTATTATTAATTAGAACATGTTTCCCTTATGTTTTTATATTTTACTCTGACGTGTATTGCGTTAAATGTTCCTGGTACAATAAACGGAAAATCTGACGTTTTGGGCTCCAGGATCACAAAAAACAACCATACAAAAAAAAACGAATTTTTTATTTACAGTTGTATACTAATGTTGGTACCGAAGTGTCCATTGGACGGTAAATGAAGTCCGACCACTCTTATTAACTCTCAGTAGAGTCAACGCTAATATTTCTATTGATTTAATACACAGTTAACAACAGCATAATTCTGCTCTCACTCATTTAAATGAAATGGGGTTTAACGTCCTACTCTTATGCACCTAACCTGGGCTAATGGAAGACGGGCATACGCCATACAGTGTGCTATGAGGGAAATTTTGCCCGGGCAGCGGCACTACGGCCTACTCTTATATCGAATTCCAACTGTCAAGGAATCTTTTACGTGCACTCCAGTGTGTACACGGGACCTCGGTTTTTCGTCCCATCCTTGTCAGGCCCTCCGTTCTGCATCACTGACAAGGGGGATTCACGCTGGAAAATCGAGATGAACTTTCTCGGCCAATGCAGGGATCGAACACTCGACCTCCAGGCTAGCGAGCTCGCACCTTACCCACTTAGCCACGTGATCCCCTCACTCATTTAAAAAACTGATTTCCTTTCGTACATTTTTGAGCGTAGCACGACGAAGTATTCATCGGCGAAGCATTCATATTTATATGAATTCAGAGAATGATAATGTTAAGGTATGCGTATCTGTCCACACTTTATGGAAGACGTTCAAGTTGGTGAGCGTATAATATTGAAAGGGGACCGGTTACATCGACAGACACGTTACTTGGGTGTCTTATATAAACATTACCCAATAGGTACTGGATATCAACACTCACTGTCTATTCATGACTTATATATATTTACGCATTTACCGATTAGCTTTTAAGTCAATATTATCAATAAAGTTAGACATTAAAATCACAACCTGGAATTTAGTATCCGTGTTGAAAATAATATGATTTCCTTGTCTCCAGTTTATAAGAGACAATAAACAGTTACCGACATCGGGCTCTCTACGGAAGGAATATAGCTACCCCCTCCCTTAAAGTAGCTAAGATTGTAACTCAATATCAAGCACTCAATATCAATCCAAGGTCTGACACGTTGAAGACACGAATTATTTGTCAATTCAAATCAACATTGATGTTGTTATCTTACCTTGAAACGGTAGGCTTCTGATATCCAATATTTAAGACAAAATAAATAGTTTACCATAGGTGCACGGGTCGTGTACCATAGTACGTTTCAGCATCATTTGTAACAAGTGACCATAAAGAACGAGGCTAGACATATTCCGCAACTCAATGTTAAACGGTGACACGATAACTTATCTGGAGAGCGTGTGCAATAGACTGGAATAACCAGACACTAGAAATTTCTATTCGGTTGAGACTTATGCCGTATTTCTCTGGACAAACAATCAGATTAAATTATTATATGCGTTGCGACCCATTTGATTCAATTTCTAGGTCCCACATATTAGCGATTTAGCTCCTTTAATTTGAATTCATTATAGATGTTAGACTGGTATCTTGTTTGAATATACCCGATTTATTTGAATCGAAAATTGGAAATCGGTTAATGATGCACCTTATGCCCCTGTCAGATCGGATTGGCGTCTTTACTGTGCTGCTGCGACCAGAGAATACACATGTTCGTCACAGCAACGCGTGAAAATAACCCCCAAAATTGCAAACTTGAAAAAAGTCGTTTGCTCACAACTATTCTGACCAGGTCGCGAAACTCTGTCGTTTGTTTTGAACATGCACAAAACAAACGCCGTGACTAGGCGATCATTGGCGATCACGGCGACGAAAGTATGATTTCGGGCGTTTCCACTATGCTTTTTTTTCCATCGCCGTAGCAGCGCATGTAAGGACTCCACCCGGTTTGACGATGGTAAAATGCGCCGATACAATTTCACTATTTTATCAAAATACGTAAAATTCAATCATCTTCGATCTAGTTGGATATAATCAAATCGAAGAAAAACCGAAACTTATATTTTAGCAACAACGACGATCCTCGTGTTCTGATATCTAGTTATAGCGCGGTTCTCCCCTACACAGTTCTATTCAGGGATATGGCATCTCTACCGATGCGCAAGGCGGACCAATTCTTTCTTATTCACACAGAACCAAGACTTGTCCGACATAGACCAACTTCAAATACTAACTTTCACATTACTTGAAATTGAATTGTTAGTAAATATTAAATTTATTACATAATTACATTAATCTCACCATTACATCAGCAAACAAGCTTATAATCCGCAGGAGAATCTGTTGTAACATATCATATCAGATGGCTAATTAATCTAATGCACCATGATCGAGATTATACATCAAGTAATAAAGTATTAAAAACGTATACTCACTGTCAGAAAATTCTTGCTTAGAAATGCTTACTATTCCTTATGCTTTATTTTACTTTAGACTCACAACTCCACCGGCAACCTACTAGAATATGTGACAGGTAAGAATATTTGCGTATTAAGTAATGTGTTACACAATATCTCTTGGTGGAACATTCACGGTATAATAATTAGCGTTTTGTCTCGAAAACGTTCATAATCCCACCGATTAACTTCTACTCGACAAAAACTAGGTCATTTCGGGACAACCGTGACCTGAGAGAAAGAGAAAGAGAGAGAGAGATGGGATTTAACGTCCACTCGACACAAACTAGTTCATTTCGGGACTAACATGTGGTTTATCTTATTTCAATAATTCGCTTGCGCGTAGGGGTCTTTAGCAGTGGAAGGAAACCGGAGAACCCGGAGAAAACCCACGAAGCTGGACAGGCGACCCTACTCCTTGCCACGTACAACCGCTGATTCGAAACCACGCAGGTCGTATAATACAACGCGCGCACGCTAACCATTCGGCCCTCCCCACCCCCCGTGTGATATAAGAACAAAAGACATGCGTTTATACTGTTTTAATGAACCGACTAGTATCTAGGCTTGGGTAATAGAAATGATGTGTGAAGAAATGCGTAGCGACTAGTATCCAGTTCCATGGTAAAGGAAACGGAAACGATAGCAGATCCAGTCCTGTGGGGCGGGGGGGGGGGGGCGAGGTCCGGTCTATAAAACATATAACTTTGAGCCTTTTGTTGGATGGTGAGATGTTGCTGGCGAAAATTAATGTTATATAAGGGGCCAGATATGCTCCGAAAATGACCCTCATCTTCAAGATTTTTCAACATTTCTGAGGGAGCCCCTACTCCCGCATAACCTTATATTTTGCTTTCGCCACTGATGACAAACTTGGATATATATCGGCTAATGCTAATACTAACTGTTATGTGCCATAATATGAGGCGGACGAATTGAGAGTTAAAAAGGTATGAATTGGAGAAATGAAACACAATCGAGATGGTCAATATACTTGTGAATTCTCCGGTAGTTCTAATTTTACAGCAGAATAAAACACTACGCGAGAAATAAAGCAATCACTATTATCCAGTCACATTATCCTTTTTTTAGGGGGGGGGGGGGGGTGCGCGTTCGAGTAAATTGGTGTTCGAGAAGGATTTGGGAAATTGTCGCTATTTTTTTAAACATCAAAAAGTGGGTGTATTTCCAATTGGTTTGTCATGGCAGCGAATTCGAGAAGAGTCACCTTACGAGTGGACCGCATGTTCAAATTTCAACTTTACTCCAGTTAACAGCTTTGCTAACTACTTCGATTTCCGTGTCAGAAAAGACTAAATGAAAGTTGGTCTATGGGATGAAACAGGAACTAAAATTCGAATAGTATTTTTAAAATATACAATTTACTCTAAATGTGGGTGTGGTACCATCCCCTGGAGGTCAGGTGTGAATGAAAATCAGTTGGTGTCAAGCTTGGAGTACAATAATGCACCATTTTTTCTCGTAATGTAGCACATTGATTTACTTTTGTTCTTTTGTGTTTTCGGGCATGTTATGAAGAATAAAGACAGGTTTGGTCACACAGGAAACCACAGGACCCACAGTAAACCCACGAGGTTCGACAGACGACAGCGTGGGATCGCAAATGTGCCTCCTTACTTAGAGCACTCAAAGCCCTTAATTTGTTACAAATATTCGCATGTGAAGAATAGGTTGACAAGTATTTAATTGATGTTGACATCGTATGTCCCTGTACAGTACTTGAAAAACATGTGATATATACATACATATTGTTAAACATACATGTATTTAAAATACTAATTAGGGATTCAATTATATATACTGAGAATTACAGTCAGTAAGTAACGAACATTTTCGTAATTATATACAGTAAGTAACTAGATGACATGCACATCGATAACCTGTCTATTTAAAGGGAAAATCCGTGATATAATTTGGAGAATAAAACTGCTTCAGTTTGTGTAACAAAAGTCATAATAACCTCTATCGTATCCCCCCATCACTAACTACTTCAAGCCATGTATTAGTCCCGAAATGACCTAGTTATGTGTCTAGTGGACATTAAATCCCATTTCACTCTTTAAGCCATGTAATACGTTTTCAAACAAATTCAAATCACCAGTAATACTCATTGTCTAGTAATTGCCAACAGGCAATTTCATGTGCCAAGTATGACCAGTTGCCAATATCCTTGTAATGATTTCTTTGTTGATATTTCCTGAGTTTTAAATTGTTCTGTTTTCTTCAGATATGTCTAGTTAGAGACAAATGGGTGAAAGCTATAGATTTTGTGTATTATATGCCAAACAGATGACATCTAAAGTAATCCACGCACCACTATTCCTACGACACTATAATGTTCTGGTGAGATTGAAGTTTGCCGGATTTGCCAGCACCAAACGAAGCTACGATAGACCAATCTAACAGACCTTTCAAACCTCCACAAAAGCGTAGTAAACTGTGCAGAGAAGTGTTGTGGCAAGGTTGAGATTACAGAGAATTGATGGATTGAAGGTATAAATAACAGTAATTGTTTTACTGCAACCTTGTTTTACAGTGCCAGATGACGACAAACAGTTGGTGCCTGGATGAGGAGATAACTGACATACAAAAACAAAATCATTTCAATTTTCTGGCTGTCATGTGAGCTTTCTTTAATTAATATAACTACAGGGAAATAAAAATATCTGATTACATCAGTATTGCATTGAATATCTGCACATGTTAATATAACAGTTGGATGACGATCAAAGAATGGAATTGTAATCTTGCATAATAGAAATACAACTAGACTTGATATTTGATGTTTATGGAATATTTGCCATACTATCTACCAACACACGAGTCACATCACAACCACCACCACCGACAACAAGTCCTGATTGGCGTACCTGTAATAATTTCCCAGAAATGTCAACGGACATAGAACAACTGTGTTGTAGAATTGTGCCTCAGAATTAATTATCTATCTCAAAGATCGATAATTAATGTGTCAAATCTAACGTTTCATGCAGTGTTAAATTTTATAGTTCGAATTTCGGTGAATTGACTATTCTCTTATGGTAGGTAACCAAATAACTTCCACAACAACAAATGGTATACTCTTAATATTTATATACAAGACGGACTTGGTTTACAAAATACCAGCCCCCGAGGCCCACCTGTCAGGTCATTGACCAAGGCCCGCACAAATACTCGCCGAATCCGCGTCACGAGCACGTCGAAGGCGCGCTAGCGTCTGAGAGGGATCGGGTGGGTTCTCCCCGAGGACAATTTTTGTCCCCCGCCTTGGGGAACTATTAAAATGGGTTCGTCCGTCTGTCTGTCTGTCTGTCTGTCCGTCTGTCTGTCCGTCACACTTTTTGGGACACAATAACTCTCTTCCTAATCGAGCTAGAATGTTCAAACTTGGTGTATGTGTTTATTAGGTCAATGCCTTGATGGAGTTCCAAAAATGAGCATTTTCTGCCTAGGGTAAGCAGAGATAAGCAATTTGATTGGTTGATGCTTTGGGACACGATAACTTTAGTTCTAATTAAGTGAGAGTGATGAAACTTGGTGTATAGTTTCATTACAGTAATACCTTGACTAAGATCGATAATGAGCATTTTCTGCTAAGGGTAAGCAGAGCAATAAGCAATTTGATTTGCCGAGACTTTGGAACACAATAACTCTCCTTCGAATTGAGTTAAAATGTTCAAAATTGGTGTGTATGCTTAATTAGGTCAATGCCTTGATGGAGTTCGAAGATGAGCATTTTCTTCTTAGGGAAGGCAGAGATAAGCAATTTGATTGGTTGATACTTTGGGACAAGATAACTTAGGTTCATCTTGATTCAGTAATGGATTCGACAGTAACAGTGTATAGAAACGATTGACTCGGACACGAGGCCCCTTTCCCTTGGCCAGAGGGGCCCTTTTGTCAAGCGCGGGGCCCTTTTGTCTGCCTTTAGGGTCCCCCTAACTAGGGTACATTTTCATTTTTCTCGTCGGTTTTAGCATTTTTCTTTATAAAACACTTTCGGATGACACTTCGTGTACAGTTTGATTGCTCGATACGTTTGAAAAAAATAAATGTGCGATTAATTAATATGTGTCATCTATTTATTTTGGGATTTCGGCGGGGGACATCAGCCTCACTGTTGGCTTGTAAAAATTGACAACTGCAAACCCATTTTCCAAGCATTCCAGACCCCATCTTTTCTTACTCCTATTCTGTGTCATGTCCTCTCCTTTTTCTTTTCTTTCCTCTCCTTTCTTTTTCGTTTTACTTTATAGGCTTAGGCCCACTTTTTTAATGAGCTTTGCCAAACGGACAGGTGGGCGCAGTCTGGCACTCAAAGATACACAAAAAAGCATTTGACACAAAACAATTAATAGTTTTACTAAACTATTGTACATATTTTAATTTTACTTTCGGTTAGTAATACCAATATTGTTTAGATGATGAGGTACTTCATATCATGATACAAATCACAAATGATTTTTTTTGTAGTGCCAGATGACGATGAACAGAAGGGCTTCGTCATATTGCCCACCTACTGGATGGACAGTCGGGTGGGAAGAGATAACCGACAAGTAGTACTAAACTGTATTGTCTGCAAAGTACGGAGGGGTATCCTGACCCAATTGGCCAAGGCTGACAGATGGGCATAACTACGAATGCAGTAGCTCTGTGTGCAAAACCACTGTGCAAAATCTCTATCCAACTCAGAAATTATCGAACAACACATTTTATCCAATTCTTTTAACTAATTAACACTGATGCTATTAAACAGATTTTGTGTATGCAATTTTTGTCAGTCTTCATATATTTTTTTATGTAGCCTTCTGTAAAAGTCTTAAAACCAGGGGGCGGGGGGGTCTAGTGGTCTAGAGTGCAGCGATTCGACCTCTAACTGGCCGGTCACCTCTGGCTTGCGGCTGTGGTTTCGAGCCCTGGTGTGAGCGTATGTGGCATGGAGATAGGGGCGCCTTCTCAACATCGTGGGTTTCCTCCGGGAACTCCGGTTTCCTCCCACGGCTAAAGACCCCTACGCTCAAGCAAACTATTGAAATAAAATTAAAACCGTATGTTAGTCCCGAAATGACCTGGTTGTGTTGAGTGGACGTTAAACCCTATTTCTCTCTCTCTCTTAAAACCGGGTGATCGGTCTCTTCCCAACATCCTCTATCCTCTACCTAGTTTGTGGATGTTAAACCCCATTTCCCCTCTCAGTCTCTCTAACTTTCTCTCTCATCTTGGTACTTCTCCTCATAGATACACGCATTCGTCTTTTTTCCGTGCTCTGTAACGTCCTATGTACTCTTTCTTTCTTCTTTTCTGTGCCGAATCTGTAACTGTCCACTCTCTTTGACGCCTTCGGAGGTAAGCCATGATGTATTGAACTAGATATAACTCGCAACTTTCAATTTTACCCGAAAGACTCGCTTTGTAGGTTGATGTACTGGTAAACTATAACGATTGGCTATATAAAATTAAATATCCAATTAGATTTATTTTCTCAAATTGTAAATTACCACCAACATGCAGTCTGAGTGAGGAAAAGTTCTTGTAGTTTACAATTGGTGTAGAATAGTCGTCCTAATCGAATCATCAACGAAATATTTGACAAGAAACTTTAAAAAGAGTTCCATTTCCGGATAAGAGGTTTTGACGTTCACCTCCGAACGACTTTTATTTCCGAGACTCTCTGAAAATCGCGTTTTTCACTTTAAGCATCTGCAAGTTTCCAGATGGCTATTGACGAAACGGGAGTCATAGAAGAGTTGTCTCCCTTTAATCATAAACCGCACGGCTTTCAGAACAGTTCTTAACATATCTCAACTTCAGGATATATAAAATAATAGCTAATATCACACTTAACCCATATGAACAAACCTTTTATGACAGCAGAAAACAGCAATTGTCATGCAAACTAATACCAAATTTACGTGAAACTAACAAATCTGATAGGTCAAATATCTGAGTGCTCTTTTCGGTAAGTGACAACTCGGTCACCTAATTGCACTATGCTCACAGTTAATATAATTGAACGTTAATAGAATATACACAATAACCATTATTGATTCACAACTTACTGGGCGTCAAAAATGTCTCACATATGAAAATCAAGCATGGTGTAAAAATCGACAAATCAAAGCAAGATTGCTCTGTTGTTATTTTATTACTTGACAACAAAATGTCTTTTCGTATATGGACTAAAAATAGCTCAGGACGATAGCTGATCATATGGCACATTCCGCTACGATTCACAGCGACAGTGTATGGGTTGGTAGTTCACAGAATTGTTCACATCCCGTTGCGTCAATGCAGTTTTAGGTTTCGCGTCGCGTACTTATTACCATCAGTACTATAAGTCAAGTGCTTAGCCTACGAGTTGCTCGACAGTCGCTGCGCTTTTAAAAAATATGAATGTCGAATCTTATTAAAAATCTTCGACTTAGACTCAACAGTATTTTTTGGTTTCACTAATGTATCATTTCAGAAAGTTCTTACCCCTTCTTTACAAAAAAATAAAATCATTTACAGATTTGCAAGGTCCCACCCTACAAATAGCACGTAGATCAACCAACATGCAGACACACAGGAAAAGTATGAAAATTCCGAGCAAACACCCATCAAAAATAATGATTAAATTCAAGCCTTCATCATGGTTAAAATCTCATCAAATATACATCTTCGTGTTCTAGGATTCACATTGATTCATAAAAACGCTATGGGCGTGAGTAGCTAGGGGAAGAACAAAATAAGGTGAAGTAAAAGGATTATGTTACTTGGTAGCTGGTAAACATTAAATGGAGAGAGAGATAGGGGAATGGGGGTTTAACGTCCACTCGAAACAAACTAGGGCATTTAGAGACTAACACATGGTTCAGTTTAATTGCAATAATTCGCTTGCTCGTTGGGGTCTTTAGCACTTGGAGGAAACCGATGGACCCGGTGAAAACCCACGAGGTTCGACAGGCGATCCTACTCCTTGCCACGTACAACCTGTAAATCTGAACCACGCCAGTTGCCTCAATGCAATCCAACCCGCACATTTAATTGTCATTTTGAGATACATATGAGGTTATATGCGTAATACGATTTAAACTAATTGTACTCGAACACCATAGTAATTATCTTATATACTTAAACACCATTCAAAACGGATCTACATCATTTTGTCTCGACTTGTTGCCAGGCAAACGGGGTCGAAAAGTCTGAAATTCAAATTTTAAAATCGGAATCACTGAGATACAAAACGAAATGAAATGTTATTTAACGTCCTACTTTTATGCCCCAACCGGGATAATGGAGACTAGCATACACCATACAGTGGGCTATGAGGGAAATTATCTCCGGACAGCGACCCCTTTAACTGTCAAGGGATCTGTTCCGTGTATGTTAATGTGTACACTGGACCTCGGTTTCCGTCCCATCCGGGTACTCTTGTGTCGGGTTTCCAACTGTCAAGAGCTTGGTGTTTCGTACAAATCCAAACGACTATACACTGTGCTTGCAACAAGGGCAAGAGGAACCAACTCCGAAATATCCCGAGAAACTTGCTCGGCTAATACCGAAACCTCCTGGATAGCTAGCCAGCCTGTTACACATTGACCCTCCGCAACTCCCATGTAATTGTGCAAGGCTATATGAACCACTGGTCACATGTGTTTATCCAGGACATTAGAAGATCAGGCTTAAAAGGGTGTTGTCAAGAGTTGAGCGACCATTCTAATATACTATGATATTTCGAGAACATCATAAGTATATATTTTATAACTTGCATTCCGGTAACCCTAGAAAACCCACGATATTAGACGGAAGACTCAGCGAAAAAAACCCGTGTTAGACAGATAAGGGGTCGGATTAGAAATGTTCAATATCTTGTGGAACTCTTTTGTTAAGAAAAATTCACCGCAGGTTAATTTTGTATGGAATGTTGTACCATCCCGGGAGATAAGGGCGTCTGAGAAGAAATGACCAATATCTTGTGGAACTCTTCTGGTGAAAACACCACAGACAAAATGTACACAAACAAAATATGCACAATCGTACAGCGGCGGCGAGAATATACGTCCAAATGAAAATATGGGCATATAAAAATAGCTGTGACAAATTATGTGTTTGTGGTGATCAGGTCTGACCGCATTCCCATCCTTCATATTGGGAGAGTGACAAGGGTTTTTACCTTGAGCGGGAAGTGGTGGGTGCAGATAAAAATATTCGTCAGTGACAGGTTAAGAGGATAAAGTAGTTACCTTGAACTAATGAGGCTGCTGATAAACACTTTGACCGACATCTTCATCACAAAGGGTGAAATGTGAGACTTTTCCTTATGGATGTTATGAAACAATTTTGGGTTAATTTTGTGTCAATGTTATATTTTTTTCTGTTTGTTGTAACAATTTATATCGCGGGATTCACAAGTGAATGCATTATGTGCTGCATGTGTTCCTGATATGTGATATCTTTACAGAATTCTGATACGTCATATCATAACTGCCATGCCCTTTAAACTAAAAGTAAATCTTCCTGATATGTGATATCGTAACTGCCATAATTATGTTACTAGAAACATCCTCGTGATTAAACTTTCTATGTATGCGATTGGTGTTCCTGGTGTATTATGACCCTGGTGTATAAATAATATCCTACTGTATTACTAACGACTGATTTTTCCTCTCACCCAAGAGTTATTTGTGTTATTTACTTTTAGTAAACAAGAGCATGCTGGGTATACTATATTGAAAAGTCGTACAGTATATGACAATGAGCAGAGGGGAAATACTTCAACAAGGACCGTACAATATCAAAACATTCATAATATTTTGTCATTTCACCTTAAATTATCAAAACGTTGACAAATATCATAGATATATCCACCACTTCTCATAAAAAGAGACTAACAATTTTTCAAAATGTAAAATTGACCATAAAGTGCTACTCCTTCTAATAATAAATTTCAATACTAATAAATCCAGATGTGAATACGAAAATCATCCAGGCGTTCTATGACCCACACCCCCCAGCTTGCTGCTCTCTTTCAATTTGTTTTTGATAGTTGGGGGCACCCAAAGATATTTTCCCAGTGGTGAGGGTGGAAGGTGAGGCGCAATCAAGAAATCTTAACATTCAGCATTAGAAACCGGCCTAGTCTGCAAAAAATTAGCACATATGCCTATCTAGACAACGTTTCGTGGAGGGGGAGGGGGTCTATGGGCAGAACACTACTTCATGGACCAGAGATAAGTTATTTACGTATATACAAAAAAATAAAGTATTTGAAAATGATTAAAATATAAACAGTCATGAAAGGTGATAAAACTTTACAGACATATCATAAAATTTGATAAAAATGTCGTAAAACATTCTAAAATTTGTACATTCCCTGCTATAATACAACGTCGTATGTGAACATTTACGTGAGCATAAATAAATTGCTCAGAAAAACCCCCAAAACAAATGTATGGCAGTAAACATTTCGGGAAATTTGCGAATGGAAACTTCAATGGCATGCCAGAATATAAAGTGAATCATTAGGCTTATCAGAGAATTAACCCTATCGATTTCCATCTTTAAAGATTTATTATGTAAGAGTTAAACCTGCACACTGCAGGTCATTTTGTTGACTTCAAGTGTTATATTAACTATCCTTAAGACAATTAACAAAACAAACCACTAATCAACTCACTAGAACACCCGATGGCCACGATTTAAATGAATTTAAACATCGGCACGATTTAAAACTATAAAATAGACATTCGAGGCTAATCTCGGTTATCAATATTTCATTATCTATTTCAGAACGTCCAGCTCGTTATCTAAATCTTACATAATGCATCTTTAATAATTAGAAGTCTGGTAATTATTTCCCTATTTTCGTAAATTTGAATCACACCTGACATTTATTGAAGAAAATAGATTGTTAATAACAAACAATTAGGAAACTTAATATATTTTTTTATTATAAGTGTTATGATAGAATATAAGCACAGTGAAAATATGATCAAAACATTCAATAAAAGTTACTAAATAATAATTTTCAGACCAATGTGCAATTTCAAGTCAAAAACTTAGCATAGATAATAAAACATACGTATATGAGGTAACATTATCATTCTTTCGATGTTGGTTTTCAGTATAAAATCGTTGATAAAGATTCGTAGAAAACAAAATACTAGATTTATACACGGGTGGTCCACACGGAGTAGTGTTCAGTTTTTTAAGCGTCAGAAAACGGTGGGTTGTAACCTGGTAATCACATTATTTTATATACAAGATATATATATCGGGATAATTGATTAGGACTATTTTTTTAAGATGAACTAAAGCTATACTACCATCGGTAGTCAAACAAATTTGATGCAAATATGCGACGTAGTTATATATAGGGTATTGATATACATACAAAATTCATAAAATCATTTGCATATGTTCTTCCATAACAACATCTATAACTTTCTCAATATTAAATGATTAATACAAGAAATATACTGGGATAATTCGTTATAACCTACTCAATATTAAATGATTAATAAAAGACATATACAGGGATAATTCGTTACAACCTACATTGAGATAATGCTTTATATAAGAATATTACATAAGATGTGGTCAAAAGGGTGCCGTAATTGTATTCTGGATATTGTATACACAAATTGAACCAAACTATCTTCTAGATCTGGTATTTATATAGGTAGGATCTGAAATATCGAATGTTTAATTACAAAATAAAATGTTATAAAGAATGTTTACTTTGTAAATAAAGATTGGTTATTGTTTTTCTGGATTGGTAAACAAACTACTGACTATACATATTACGGGTTACATTTTGAAAGCTAATTTAATATTTGGAATTACTAAATGGAACCCGGCCGGTCGGTATTTCCCTTTCGACGGTATTTCTATATAATCCCCAGAACACCTCTCGGCTTTATTCAAAGAATAAATAGATAGTAAGGGTAGCCCAAATATTACTGGAGTACCGGCCCAATATATTCTAGTTTTTAAATGGCCATTTCAAGTTGATGGACTACCGTTACTCTACACAGTAGAGCTATCTGAAGGTTTTTAATACGATGAGGAAGATATAAACTCTCAGTTGCCATGTGGGAATGGACATTAGTCTCCTATTCCACAAAGCCTTTTTTTCTGGATAATCATATCGAAATACAAAACATAGTTATTTACAGATCGCGAAGGTCAATTCGATACTAACACGCAGTTCAATTTTATTTCAATAATTCGCTTGCAGATTTCTCTAGAAGTTGGATAAACACAGAGGACCCGGGGAAACACGATGTTTGGCAGGCGACCCTATTTGGGATCGAACTTAATGACAGACCATTCGACCACCAAATCCACCTCCTATATTTACTGAACGTCCATTACCTTCTATTCTGTTAATGGTGGTATTATCAACATTAGCAGAATTCTGAATCAATTCTTGATATGTTCCTTCAGTTGGATTTCGTTCACTAAATTCTAGACCTTCATATGTCGACACTATTTATAGAAAAATATTTAATGATACATCTTTATTCTTTAAGCATCTTCATATTATTATATTACATGTCGTATGTCTATTTGTGTCTAAATATATTTTGTCGCGATAAGTATCATTTGTAATAACATGAAGACTCAAATAATATGCTAGTTTAGTGAATTTCTCAAGTAATTCCTCAAAACATTATATATTTTCATTAATAGCAAACTACCAACAGCTCGGTTTGGCAAACTTACCAATCTTAAAGCATGACAAGATTGCTTCCCACGGTTTGTCGATTCCTGGTCTTGGACATGCGATATATAATGGCGTCTGGGTTCAATTTTGATGACGACAAAACTATCGTGAACGATAATGTAACTTACTTGTTGTTTGGTAATATACATCTAGGAACTGAATGTCCAGTGAATATATTTTATAGGGCCAATATTTAATAGGATGTACCACCGTCGCGTATAACGAGCAGTGGGAATCCGGAATGACAAATGCCATAGAGTCAACAAGACTCTGAGCTTCAAAGCCTGGAGATATTGAGCCGTGACATGGCTCACTCCGAGTTTCCAACCCGGGAGATATAGAGTCGTGACTTGTATATGCTATATCAATTTACTTACTTAAACCATTATTATCATAACCAACCGTTGTTGGATGGCTGAAACAAGAATATGTTTTATATATTAACTTTCAGTATAAAGATTTTATCATTATAACCAATAAGCTTTTAGAAAAAAAACCTGGTAAATATATGTTAATACACGTTAATATAATAATATGTATTAGACTTTTTTGATGAATTTAGACATGAGATATGCCTTTGTTCATGGATATGCCTTTAGATGATACAAAATAAACTAACGTTTTATCTTATACAGTTGTATACAGTTGCACCATCACTTGATTCTTTTAAATCCTTACTAAAAACTCATCTTTTTAGCATAGCATATTATCAGTTTTAATTATTACATTTGAGTCATTTAAGCAACTTTAAAATTTTGTTATGTTCTTAAACTATTTTCTGAATTTTTTCTTTTAATCGTGTATTTACTTTTAGCGTAAATGTTCATTATATACGTGCATCTTTTTATTCAGGATGCTCTGTGATAATTTTTATTGCTTTTGATTTTATGTTTATGTTGTACCGCCTATTGAGATCTATGTTGATGTAATTGGCGTTAAATAATAAATATTATTATTATTATTATTATTAATATGCAATTATAAAACGTTGGTGTCTTACCTGGTAGTTGGGATTTCATTACCTGAAATAATTTATATTGAATCATTATAAAGTATACCATAATAATATACATATGTATATTATTCGATGGCTTTAATATATTCGTATTAATTTTGTTCGCATTTTAAAAAGTTATATTTGCACGTTTATTCCATAACTAAAACTTATTTTTGTCTGTATTTTCATCGACATATAAAACAACTTCCCCATAATTCTAGATGTTACAAAATTCAGCAATATTCGACGTTAAGAACAGTTGTAAAAATCGTTTTACCTTTTAGTAGCCGTTGACTGTTCCGTCGGTAAAATATAGCTGATAGAACAGCTAATATTAGCAAGATGGTTACAAGCGCCAACATCACCGATAACCCGACAACAACACCATTTTGACTTTGGTTTGTAACGTCACTGCCTGAGGAAACTTATCCAGGAGAAAATAAAATAGTTATACAAAATTTAAAAAATATTCAGAATTCCGCACGTAAAAATTATACTATTGGGATTTGCTATCTAGATATGGTTTCATGTTATATTTTGAATTAAAATTGCAAATGTAAAAATCAACTGAAGTAACTTCGTTTGATTGTATCAATTTAAATATTATCATTCTTACATTTCTTCGTAGTTCGTACTGCGGATGACTTTACACAAAATGTCAGATAAACTGGTTGACTATCACCATATTTATTTCTAGCTATGACTCTAATATAATATGGTGTATCAGCTTGTAGATTCTTTATACAATAATCAGATTCTTGTAGAGGTGTTGAACTAGTCCAGGTTTTATTATCTACTGAATGTTGAACAATAAATTCCTGTTGATCTCCACCATTAAATCCTGGTGTCCATGTAATACAGATACTGTCATCACTTGGTGGTGAATAGTTGAGGTTAGAAGCTTGGTCAGGTTTAGCTGCAAGTTATACACAGATATAAAGTAGATTACCGGATGTCAAATCTTAGAAGTTTTTTAAATGGCATGTCAGCAAGTATACGCGAATGGACATCGCATGTTTGTACCATCAAAACGACTACACGCCTTTCCGATCATCACCCTCCCATACTTCACCATGACTAAATTTACGTATCAACCCCCCGGGGCTAATCGTCGAAGACAATCGTTCTTGCCAATTTTCATTACAATGGTTACCGTATGGTGGTTATCTTTATAACCAGTATTACTTGGTACATTGACTGTACTATGATGTTATATTATACTTACTTTGGTGTGTAACGTGATACTCTAGTTTTGTATTGCCCATTATTAGATACATTGACTTATATGATGTATTGTAGATGTTAAGACTTACACTGAGCTATAACGTAATATACTAGTTCTATATAACCAACATTATTAGATACATGGACGTTATATGATATATAGTAGATGTTATACTTACATTGACCTATAATTTGATACTTTAGTTGTGTATAACCAATATTATTAGATACTTTGACTGTATATGATGTGTAGTAGGTGTTAGATGTAATCGTGATGTTTAATGTTGATCTATAAGTGTTGATAGATATATTGGTATCATTCTGTGTAAAGACATCATCATTATAGATAGGTTCAACATCTCCAGTAATCATATTATTATAATACCAGGTGAAGGTTGGTGGTGGATAGGATATAACATCAGATACAATTTGTACTATATCTCTAATATTACCACTAACTATAGATGTTGTTATAACTCTAGTATCTTGTCTAGGTGAGCCTGTATACAACAATATTAAAGATAACTGTATAAAGAACCAGTTATATTCGTGATTCTATCTTCGTCATCATAGTATAAAGTTAAACCCAATTTTATTTTATTTTCAGGTCTATGATAATAACTGTATTAAATATTATATACCCATCACATTTTCAGATCTGTGATAATACCATTGAATATATTAAATGTTATTTAATATTGTTATATACTTACATTTAACATTCAGTTGTTATAAATCATTGTATTAAATACATGTATACTCACATTTAACATAAAGCTGTAATGATTCGCGGTATTGAACATCTGGTATATTAATATTTGTGGCTTGACAAGTATAGTCACCAGTATCCAGACACGTAGCTTGTTGTATAGTAAATGTACCAATGTTAGTGTATTGAGATGATATTTGAGTTGTACCGTTATACCAGGTAATCAAGGCTACAGGGTTACTGCTAGTAGAACACGTGGTACTGGTTGAGTTTCCTTCATTTACTGTCAGTACATCTGGTGCTATAATGATTCTATCTAGATCTGAAAATGAATATACAACTATGTATATTTCTAGTGCATCTTATATCTGGTCTAGAGGTACTCCTTTTTGTTTACCATGACCACATTTCAGATTCAAATAAAGAAAATTAATAAAATAAATTTATTTTAACAACTTTGCCCTACATGCATTCCAAGCCTTCTTTACGACCATATATAATTACACGCTGATTCCCGGCAATGTTTTACATACCTATAGCTTTACCATTAGATAGTGTTATACTTACACAGTACACTTTCAGTACAGTAATATTTATAGTAGTACTATATAGTTATTCTTACACAGTACAGTAATATTTTTAGTAGTACTATCAGATATAGTTATACTTACACAGTACAGTAATATTTATAGTATTACTGTCAGACCTTGTTATAGAATTACCAACAGTTGGTACTAGATTAGTACTAGCTTCACATTTATATACACCACCCTGATTCCTGGCAATTCTAGATATATCAAGTCGTCCATTAGAAGATACATCAACACCACTACCATCTGGTTTATACCATTTAAAGGTTGTTGGTGGTGGATTAGATTCTACGGTACAGGTCAACTGTAGATCATCACCTTCTCTTTTAGTTGCAGAGTCAGCTGATACAGTTACCATAAGACCAACTATAAAGATACAGTTATAGCGTTATCGGCCTCTGTTTTAGTTATATATTATTTAGTTGATACAATTACCAACTAAGGAACAACTATAAAATATATAATTATGTTTATGTATAGAGTCATGACCCTTTGTTTTAATGATAAGATCATAATGTTTTTAGTTACATTGTTAAAAAAGTTTCGGATGTCAGATCAAATTAGCCTAATTCTGATCCGTGGGTGGATATAATCCTTTAAATGTGATAATATTAAGGCATTGCAGATCATACATAGTACAAAGACTAACTGATACCATCAATTATATATTCAGCCATATTATAAACTTGACACTCGGGATTTTGGGGACTAGATTTTTAATATTTGGTTTAAGGCAACTATTTTAGTGTTATGTTGTGCACAGACGACCTTGACATCAACAGAAAGCAAGAATACGTCTCGCCGAAAGCCCTTGACATTGATAACGTTCGTGATGTCACAGTACCCCCCAAAATGAATTGACTTGGAGAACAATCGGAATAAAGTGTTTAGTAACGGTTGTGGCCTCCTCTAGCGTTTCGTAGTGCCACACAACGTCTTCTCATGGATCTCAGAACATTAGTAAACACTACCCGAGGAAGACGTCGCCACTGCTCAGCAAGAGCATGTTGAAGGTCCATGTGCACAAAAAGAACCCCAAACCATGACGCTACCGCCACCAAATCGGTCAACTTCTCTGACGCATACTTGAGCGTAACGTTCACCTCGTCTGTGGTACACTCTGACCCTGCCATCGGTAAATCTCAAAGTGAATCGAGATTCGTCACTAACGACAACACTATTCCACTGTCTTCGAGTAAATTTATGTGTCTTGTGGCCCACACAAATCGGTTACGGCGATGAAGAGGTGTCAATATTGGTCCATTATAGAGCCTCGGAGCTCGAAGACCAGCAGCCTGCAAGCGATTTCGAACAGTTTGTGCAGTTACCCTTCCACCAAACACCTCTCTACTTGTGGAAGTTGCAGTGACAAATCTGTTTCTAAGATGACGTAATCGTATTGTTTGATCTTCCTGGAGTGACGTCACATACGTGGCGCTCCCGCTCTTGGGCGGTCGGCAATAGTTCCAGTTTGAAGCACTCTCATTCTAAGATTAATTATTGTCTGGCGTGAACAATTAACGGCTCTTGCAAACAGTGACCACAGACTGACCAGTATAGCGCCTACCTATAGCACGTAGACGTTCTACACGTAGACGTTCTCACAAAGATGAAAATAACAATTTTAATTTGTTTCCAGATTAAGTTACGTGTGCGTGTTCAGTTTGTGTCTGCACGTGTTTTTCAGGTTTTTCATCTTTATATGCTCAAAAGTCACGTGTTCCACGTGACTTTACAATTTTATGAAATTAAAGACTTCTTACTACTTACTATCGTTAGAAACACTTTAAAATTTATTTGACTTACCAGAAAAAATTCTTTGTTGAAATTCATCAGTGTCAAGTTTTTAATTTGTGGGGAAGTTTAGTTCAGATATTTTGAGCATTTTCTAACGTGCAAAATGACTGGAAATACACGTTTATCATATGCAATTGACCTACAGCCATGGAAATATACATTAAACATACATTATGCAAAAGCTAAATCTGTCTATTACAGGTCTTTGTTCTTTAGGCCTGAAATGTTATCTAAATTATTAATTAGACATTAATTAACATATCCAGACCATAATCAACTCTCAATCGCATCACTAGCCTGCGATCTTTGGTGGATTATGCTCCGATTTACAGCATAACTTTCCTTCTCGATTTAATTATTAAATGGATAATCGAGACTATGCTTTTTGTCGTACCGTTTTTAGTTATGATGATCGAGGCTAGGCGGAAATTTCACTTGCTTAATTTTCGGTTCGCAGAGGATCAATTTGACTGAAATTTTCAGCAAATTTACCTTTACATTATCTATTTCTAAACCATTGTAGTGAGAACTGCCAACTCGTTATCTTATCTCCCAAAATGTATTTTTAATTGACATTCTAAGAAGTTACTCCAGCGGGAATGCCTTTTTTATTTTTTGTTCATTTAAAGAGTTTGATGTGTAACGTAATTCAATGACAAAGTTAACACCGAACAATTAATGTGCTGAAGCTAATTCACGTAACTACTATTGTCTATTAACCGATATGATATGGCATACGCAGAAAGTGTCATTTGTCAGACATTGATTTCGTCTTGCTGTTCGTCAATATCAATGCGTATCCAAACATTGGGGGTACGTCATGACAAAGTCTAAATGAACTTATAAACCTATAACGGTAAATCTCTTTGATCTTTGGGGTAAATTGTATGCCCGGAATAACTTGCGTTCTTAAAGTCGGGGGCAGCTTTGAATATATATTTAGGAGAATTTGGGGTTATTCTTCTCTCGAGGTTTTTCTTTAAACCTGAAACGGATTATTCTTCCAGGGTAGGTCCCCCCACCCCCAATAAGAAAACATGAAATCGGGTTTTTCTTACGGGAATACTGGGATATACTCTCGATCAAGATGGCGGGTAAAATTTGAGTTTTTAACAATCGGTTAACTATATGTACTCGCCAAAAAAGCACTACCGTGAATGACATTAAAGAACCCAGCTTTCAATAAGAAATGAAACGGGGTTTAACTTCCTACTGGTCTGTCCTGCTGTGTGTGGGAGATGGGGTTTAACGCCCAATGACACAAACCAGGTCATTTCGGGACTAACATGTAGTTCAATTTCGTTTCAATAATTCACTTGCACGTAGGGTCTTTAGCCATAGGAACCCTGAGAAAACCCACGAGATTGGACAGGCGACCCTACATCCTTGTCACGTACATTGGGGGAATAAAAACAATCCAGTTGCAACAAGGGGAAATAAACAACATAAATTATATGCATTATTTTATATTTATATTGAAGGTTATTGTATTTCTGGCATTTTGGACTTCCAGAGGCTGGTCGTCCAGTGCGGCGTTCTGCGGCGAGTCGACGAATATGCTTTTCTGTGGTTGGTCGTCGAGTGTGGACTTGTGTGGTTGGTCGTGTATTTTGGCCGACAACGGATGGTCGGCTAGTTTCTTTTCTTTCGCATACAAATACTTAGAAATATCCAATTTCTGGCCGTCGGAGGTTCGTTTGTAAATACGGATGGCAACTTTTATGACCTATAAGAAATGGAAATAAAAATATTTATAATATACGAATATTTTTTAATATTCTATTACATACACTTTCAAAATAAGTTTTAAGCTATAGACGTGGTAGGGGCGATGTGAAGAGTGCTATTTAAATACTACCATCTCCTAAATTCGAACCCGGCCCCCAGCACGATAGGCAACAATCCAACTTGTGAAGTCATCACAGCATCGAGTGGACCCGACTGGATTATCTGTCATATAATATGATACAGGTTGCGCTCACATAAATTAATATTTGAATTAATAGTTAATATTTTATATACATGTAATTAAATTTAAAATATTTACCTGTTTGTTCGCTTATCTGCTGCTCATCTACTTCAAGTTGCCAAAGTCTAGTGAACAGTGTCCACGCCAGCCAACCAAATGAAAAGGTCGACCGTGATTTGCACGTGCAACATTGAACCAATTAACAACTTGATCTATAATTAAAACATCACTGCAGACGATGGCCTAGTGGTCTAGAGTGTCGCGCTTCGATCTCTAGCTGGTCTGTCACCTCTGGCTTGCGGCTGTGGTTTCGATCCCTGGTGTAAGCGTTTGTGGCATGGAGATAGGGGCGCCTTCTCAACCTCGTGGGTTTCCTCCGGGCACTCCGGTTTCGTCCCACTTCTGCTAAAGACCCCTACGCGCAAGCGAATTTTTGAAATAAAATTAAAACCATATGTTAGTCCCAAAATGACCTGGTTTGTGTCGAGTGAACGTTAAACCCCATTTCTCTCTATCTCTCTCTCATTCTTTCTCCAGCATAACCTCAGGCTCGTGCTTTATCCTACACAGTTAGACTGTGTATTGAGCATGCAAGATAAATTGTCTGCGGTTAAGTCCCACTGGACACCCCAAAAGCTGGAAATGAGCTTGATCAAACAGTTGGGATACCACATGGAACCAAATTGAAATGAACAGGTACAAGTCACCTAGTACAGAATAGGCCCTGCCAAACAAATTTCCATCTGTTTCAGTATAGTGCAGGTAGTCAATAATTAGATATTATGTCGATACAGTGAGATTATATTTGGTGTATTTGTAGACTTTAGGAAACTGTATTGGACTTGAGAGGATTGCATGATTCGCCTAATAAAGTACCTTTCCGAGAGGGGTAAAATATCTTTTGGTTGGCCGAAAAAATAAACAGGCCGTGACACCTGTTCCTGGAATTCTTAGGCGTGCATTCAAGCAAAGGCCTTTTTGTAAGTGAGTGTGTAGCTGGAATAACATTCACAGGGTTCTACGAAGTGAAATAAGGGTCGCAACTAATTAACGAAAATTGATGGAAATCATTATTGTTCTTTTCTTGACTTCAGACCGTTCTTTACTTGTTCTTTAGACCGTCCACATGGATCAACAGAATAAAACAAGGGCTTTAACTCTAGAAGAAATCAACGGAAATTTCGAACAATTCAATATGCTTCTTCGCTTCACTAATTCAAATAAATCATGTTCATACAGATATGATGATCGCTTTTGTAATTAGAGCTTATACAAGGTTCTACAAAGTGAAACAAAGTGTTATAACTCTAGAAGTAATTAACGGTAATTGCTGAAGTTCAAAATGATGATTCGTTGTACCAATTCAAATAATGCATATACATGTAAATCAAATCAGATCAGGTGATAACGTTTGTCGTTTTAGCGTTAAAGTGAAACAATTAGGGCCACACCTATTGAAACCCATAACGCAATTCAATAGGCTTCTTCGTTTTACCATTGTTAACAACGTATATACATATCAAAAAGATCTTTTGATAAACGTAGTCTCTAAGAGTGTACACAAGAAATTATGGACGACGAAAGGCCGGACATATGTGTAACAGGGTCATATTTTGGGACTCTGTCAATTAATGGTGAAGAATGTCCTGGTCAGTGTCTTGATTATTGGAAGTTTTAAATTAGTGAGTTTATAGTTTTGATTGTGAGATAATGCAAATTCGTTTAAATGTTTTGGGTGATGGATTTTCAATTGTATGGGTCTGGAATTGTATTGTCCGGATTATGGTGTTTTATTTTAGTGGTTGAAATGTCTTAGTTCTTATATGGGTTTAGTTTTAATATTTTTGGTATAGTTGAAAGGATAACTCGTTGGACTCTTTACAGTTCTGAAGGTGGTCTCTTTTTGAAATATTGTTTATCAGGTGATTAGTAATTCTTTGTCCTGGTTGGTTATTCAGAAGTTTAGCTGGGATAAAACTAAATTACACGCATGCATCAGTACCACATGTTACAGATTTAGTGAAGGTCAATACCGACTCTTTTCCACAAATGGGTAAGCCATTTAATTTAACTTTCTTGTAATAGATGACTGTGCAAGTGGACTGTGAGATTCATGAGTGTTTGATATATAATTATATATGTTATTCAAATACTGTAAGGTAACAAATTGTAGGATGTATAGCCAATAGAACTGTTGGTTACGAATATATGGATAATGGCAACTATTATATTTTCAGGGCCAACTTGTCAAGCATAAATGTATTTTGTGTTATAGTTATGTGTAATACCAACAGAAATGGTGTTTAATGGTTATGGTGAATTGAAATACATGTAGATCAACCAACATCGACTACGCTCTTACGCGTTTTATTTAATTGTTTTAACTGTATCATGTGTAATTTGTGGATTATATAAACTTATTTAAACCTGGTAACTTGTTATCAATCAAGAAATCTATTTTCCCGAACTAAGCAGGTTAAATCTACCAACTTTACCACACCATTGCAGGTGATGGAAAGGGTAGGTCTGCAATACTGGAGCCCCCAGGGAGGAGTAGATTTTCTTGGTTGTAACAGTAACAAGTTGAACTGTTTAGTTTTCAATTAACTTATCGTTAGACTTTAAAGTGAATCCGATGGCGTTTAATTACTGACATTCAAATTTATGTGCACATTTATCATCAAGCTTGAATTCTCGTGACTTTGTGACCGTGTTTAACCACTGGAACTGAAATTATAACAGATTCTGTATGAAGATTGGAACTGTGTAACAGTGAATATTGAACATTAATATTATGAACTATTGATTAATTTAGTGTTAATTTGATTAATTTAGTGTTAATTTGTTTGTTTTCATTTTTTTTATAGTGTCGGTTAACCTGGTATGTATGGTTGTAAGTATGGATGTTGACAGTACTAATAAATAAATAGGTCAAATTTAAATAAGTTAGGGAATAAAATTACGTAACTACCGATAACCTTAGAACATCATTCAATACACTTTGCATTATACTAAAATATATAAGTTATCCCAGTAACACACTATAACTTGTATTGTCTTATTTTATCAAACAGTGAATTTTTTTTATGTAGAGTTTAGAGTAGTTTGGTCAGTTGATTGGTTTGAATATGTCGGAGGAAGAAGTTGTGGTCTTGGGTAACACAGTAAGAAAGTTAGGTCTTTTTCCAAAGCGTATAGGTAAGACTGAAGATGACGTTTCTGAGTGGATGGAAGATGTTTTGAAATCTAAACGTAAGTGGCCGGTTAAATCGGATGATGAAACAGAGTCGTCTACTAAATCAAGACCACCAGTTAATCCGATGCCGAAGTTGTCAATGTTTTATGGTGAACCAGGAAAAGGTGAAGTTAGTTACGACCTTTGGAGATACGAAGTAGATTGTTTAATTTCAGAAGGTGTATATGATAACCATGTAATACTGTTGGCTATTCGCCGGTAAGGTTATAATGCGGTTAGGTCAGCATGTTGATGTTAAAACTGTCTTAGCCAAATTGCATAGTGTTTACGGTACATGTGAAGAAACAGAATCTTTAATCGGACTCTTTTACAGTGCTAAACAATATCCATCTGAAACGGTTACAGATTGGGCATGCCGGTTAGAAGATATATTCGCAAGAGTAACTCGAAAGGGTAGTCCAGATTCTAAAGAATCCGATGAGACATTAAGGAATGTATTTTGGCGTGGATTGTTGCCACACTTACGTGATTTGTCTGCTCACAAATATGATAAATCAACAAGTTTCGACACACTACGTGTTGAACTTCGCCGTATAGAGCATGATGTTAACCAACGAAACTTATCAGCGAGTACTGCTACTTCGAAGCCAAATCCTTTTAACATGATACATACAAAGTCTTCTAATTCTGAATTTCAGGAACTTAAAGGGATAGTTCACAGTATTTCTTCACAAGTTAGTGGATTGAAGGATCAAGTTTCGCAATTAGCTTATAAAGTTGACAGACCTAATGTTCCACGATGGCAGTCACAAGGAAATGATTCAAGAGGTGAGTTGTCAAATAATTTTGGTAGTAATAACCGGGATAATCGGCGTAGTGGTCAAGGACCGGGACCCAAGTGTTGGGCTTGTGGTCAGTACGGTCATATTAGGTTGGGTTGCAGAGCAGCATTTAACCAGAATCGTTCTTTAAACGTTAACCACCTCAGGCCAAGGGAAGCGCCCTGGGGTACTCCACGCAGAGACTTCCCAGAGCGACGTTAAAATCGAATTTTGTAGTTGGTGAACCTAATGAAGCCAATGTTAAAGTTGAGGGAAATTGTTGTACTGCACTTTTAGATACTGGATCAACTGTGTAAGTGAAGAGTTATATAATTCTAAATTAAAACATTTACCTTTACAACCGCTTAAAACTATGTTGGATATAGAATGTGCTGATGGTAAACCATTGCCGTATAAAGGATATATTGAAGCAGATTTACAGTTTTCAGAATTGACAGATGAAACAATAACTTGTATTTTATTAGTAGTTCCGGTGAGTAGATATAATTCATTGGTTCCGGTTTTACTTGGAACAAATGTATTGACTCTTCTGATGAAACAATGTAAAGATGAACATGGGAAATCTTTTCTCCAAAAAGCGAAATTAACCACTTCCTGGTATTTATCTTTTCGTAGTATGGATTTATCAGAAAAAGAATTAGTCAAACGAGATTTCAGTTTAGGAATAGTGAAAAGTGCCTCGGTCAATAGGATACTAGTTCGTCCAAATTCTCGTATTACGTTACCATGTTATGTTGATAAAAAGTTACGATACCCGAAGGTGTCTGTGATGGTACACCCATGTCAACGTTCCAGTATTTCATCTGATTTAGATGTTTCTCCATCCATAATGATGTATGATTACAATAATACAGATCTTATTTCAGTTAACGTTTCAAATGTGTCTACAAATACTATTGTTATTTCACCCAAAGCTATTGTGTGTGAACTACAGCCGGTAAAGATTGAAGATAATGAAGTTACTTCACATGGATCCAATGCCTCGATCTTAAATAAAGTAGAAATCGACAAAAGCGATTTATCAGAGGAAGAGATAATTCAAGGTAAGAACCTGTTGTTGAGTTTTGACGATATTTTCGCACATAATGATCTGGATTTGGGACATACATCCAGAGTACAACACAGAATTGAACTTATAGATGAACAACCGTTTAAGCAACGGCACCGCCGTATACCTCCATCGATGTTTACTGAAGAAAAAGACCATTTAAAGCAGTTGCTAGCATGTGGTGTTATAAGAAATTCACATAGTCCATGGGCATCAAACGTGGTACTTTGTCGTAGAAAGAACGGTAAATTACGCATGTGCACTGATTTCAGACAATTGAATAATAGAACGATCAAGGATTCGTACGCTCTTCCCAGAATTGATGAGTTATTGGATCATTTAGCAGGTAACAAATTTATTCAAAGTTAGATATGAAGTCCGGATATTATCAGGTCGAAGTTGCCGAAGAACATAAGGAGCGTACCGCTTTCACAATTGGTCAGCTTGTTTTTTATGAGTATAACAGACTTCCTTTTGGTCTTTGTAATTCTCCCGCGACGTTTCAAAGGCTTTTAGAAGATTGCTTAGGAGATCTTCATTTGACGATTTGTGTAGTGTATATTGATGATTTGATTATTTTTGCTGATTCATTCGAGGAGCATCTACAGCGCTTAAATAAGGTTTTAGAGCGTTTACGTCAGTGTAATTTAAAATTACCACCTGATAAATGTAGTTTCTTTAAAAGACGTGTAAACTATGTTGGACATGTTATCTCCGAAGCAGGTATTGAACCAGATCCAGAGAAAATTGAGGTGATCCAAAAATGGCCACGCCCATTGAATTCTGTCGAGGTAAGAAAATTTTTTGGATTTGCTGGTTATTATCGTCGTTTTGTGAAAGATTTTTCAAAAATATCAAAACCTTTATCTAGTTTGATGCCCACAACTGGTAAGAAAAATAAAAGTAATGTTTCCGTCAAGTGGAAGTGGGATATTGAGCAGGAAAATGCATTCTGTGAATTAAAGGATCGTTTGTGTAGTTCTCCAATTCTTACAAGCTGTGTCTATACGTTACCATTCGTTTAACATATTGACGCTTGTCAAACTGGTCTGGGTGCAGTTCTTTATCAGAAACGAGATAATTTATTAAAAGTTGTGGCTTACGCGAGCAGAAGTGTGAATAAATCGGAACAAAATGATTCTGCTCATAAATTGGAATTTTTAGGGTTAAAATGGGCCGTTACAGAAAAGTTTCATGATTATTTGTATGGGAACAAGTTTGTTGTGTATACCGACAATAATCCATTAACCTATATTTTGACTTCTGCTAAATTAGATGCAACAGGTCATAGATGGCTCGCCGCTCTTTCTGCGTATGATTTTGAAATAAAATACAGACCCGGGAAAAATAATTTGGACGCCGATTTATTGTCAAGATTACATAAAGAATCGGAATATATTTCACATGAACAGGTACATGTAATTTGTAATTCTATTCAGCCAAGTAATTATGCAGAATGTTTAAGTATATCACCAGAATTAGTGCCGGAGGTAAATTTAGGTCTAAATAGTATGACACCACGTGATTGGAGAAAGGAACAAGCGAAAGATGCCTCTATATTGTCTATTCTTAAATATTTAAGGTCGGGAATAAAGCCATTTGACAAGGAGTTAAACAAAGAGGTCCAAGTATTATGTCGTCGTTTAGAACACTTAAAGCTGAAGCAGGGAGTTTTATATCGATCTGTGGAACATGAAGGGGAGATAATTGAACAACTCGTACTTCCAGGTCATTATAGGAAATTAGCATTTCAGGCTCTTCACGATGATCTTGGTCACATGGGTAGAGATAGAACTATGGTATTGATGAGGGAACTATTTTATTGGCCAGGTATGGCAAGTGATGTTGAACTTTGGATCAAGAATTGTGAACGTTGTTTGAGACGAAAATCTCCTACAAATATTCGAGCCCCTTTGGTGAATATAGAAACTACTCACCCCCTTGAAGTTGTTGCGATGGATTTTCTAACACTAGAACCATTTAAAGGTAATTATCAGTATATTCTAGTTATTACAGATCTGTTCACAAAATATGCTCAAGCAATACCTACACGGAATATGACAGCTCGTACAACGGCTGAGGTATTTTTCAATAATTTTATAGTTCATTATGGTTTACCAAGTCGGATACATTCTGATCAAGGAGCTAATTTTGAGAGTAAAATTATTAAAGAATTATGTAGTTTAGTAGGTATGGATAAATCCCGCACCACAGCTTATCACCCGATGGGTAATGGGCAGTGTGAAAGATTTAATCGGACACTTTTGAATATGCTGGGTACACTTACGCCGGAGAAGAAAAATGATTGGAAAATACAAGTAGCACCTCTTGTACATGCATATAATTGCACACGACATGAAACCACTGGATTTTCACCTTTCTATTTAATGTTTGGACGCCACCCTCGTCTTCCAATAGATTTAGCGTTTGGAGTGAGTCGAGAAGTGTCTAATGTGTCATTACATTCGTATGTAAAAGCGTTAAAGGAACGGTTACAACGTTCTTATGAATTAGCGATTAAATCATCAGAGAATTGTAAAGAAAAACAGAAGACAAAATATGATCGGAAAGTTAATGGTATTCGTCTTGATATTGGTGATCGTGTATTAGTGCGTGCTTTAGCGTTTCAAGGAAAACACAAATTAGCTGATCGATGGGAACCTGGCGTTTACATTGTTGAGGATCAACCTAATTTGGAAATTCCTGTTTTTGTGGTCAGACCAGAGTCTGGGCGTGGACGATCGCGTACTTTACATCGAAATAATTTGTTATCTATCAATAGCGTTGAACCAGTGTATTTTCCGACTCCAAAACCGAGAAAGCGAGAAATAGTAATTGAGCCTAAAGTAGCTGCGGAAAAATGTGTTGAATTAGATTCAAGTTCTGATGAAGAATTTAGTTATGTGGAAGCCAATGATCCTGTAAATGAGAATTACCCGGAGGTGATCATGAAATTATCGAGGATATTGTTGAGGGGGATCATAATACCGAGATATTTCATGGGGCATCTAATGACGCATCTATAAGTAATGAAAATACTGAGGTAAAATCAATTGAAGTTAATGTTTCAGGTGACGCCGTAGATAATAATCCAAGTCCTCTACCGGCAGATGTAGTAGTGGTAGCCTTACTACAGGGACGTTGGCGCGCATGCGCAGACGCCCCTAGCAACGGGTTTGCGCATGTGCATGTCCCTAGCAACCATCACTTCCGGTGATGACGTCATAGATGACGTCACTTCCGGTGGTGACGTCACTCCTTGGCAACGACCACTTCCGGTGATGACGTCACTTCCGGTGATGACGTCATAATGACGTGACGTCATGGGGATTTCCCTCTGGGGATTTCCCTTTTCTCGGGATTTCTCTCGTCCTTTCTCGCCCTTTCTCTCCCCTTTCTCGTGCTGTCTCGTCTTTTCTCGGGAGTTACCTCCCTTTTCTCGGGAGTTAAACTTTCTCTCGGGAGTTAAACTTTTTCGTTTACTCTCGTCCTTTCTCGGGATCCCCCTCCCTATTCTCGTCTCGGGGATTCCCTCGCCTAGTCTATATCCACATGTCATGCAACGTTGGGGAAATGAACCGTAGTTCTTATACAGATTCGGGGGGTTGGGATGGCCTAGTGGTCTAGAGTGCCGCGCTTCGACCTCTAGCTGGCCGGTCACCTCTGGCTTGCGGCTGTGGTTTCGAGCCCTGGTGTGAGCGTATGTGGCATGGAGATAGGGGCGCCTTCTCAAGCTCGTGGGTTTCCTCCGGGCACTCCGGTTTCCTCCCACGGCTAAAGACCCCTACGCGCAAGCGAATTATTGAAATAAAATTGAAACCATATGTTAGTCCCGAAATGACCTGGTTGTGTTGAGTGGACGTTAAACCCCATTTCTCTCTCTCTCTCTTATACAGATTCTTATACAAATTATGATAAGATTTCTTTTAGAATCTTGGATTTTCCTGGTGGGAGCTCCCTGCTAGGATGCGATTCCCATAGCTATATTATAGATATATTATAGATATATCATAGATATATTATAGATATATCATAGATATATCAAAGATATATTATAGATATATCATAGATATATCATAGATATATCATAGATATATTATAGATATATCATAGATATATTATAGATATATCATAGATATATTAAGCGGTGAGAAAGTGGTGACGGATGTAGTCTACGTGTAGGCATTTCATCCATTCTTATAAAAGCGTTTGTTAAAGTGTTTGTAAAATGGTTTGTGAAAGGTTCTTATAAATGTTCTTATAAACGTTCTTATGAAAGGTTCTTATAAATGGTCTTATAAAAGATATAAACAAAATAGAATATGAACATTCTTTCTGAATGAGTTGGGTGGCCCTGAAAAGGGCCGTTTGGGTGGCCTTGAAAAAGGCCGTTGATTGACTGCCTAGCCGAGGCGTTGGCGGACATGCCTCATGATGGGGTCGTCGTCGTCGTCGTCGTCGTACATCTTCCGTTTAAGGGATGGTGTCGGCGGTGGCGTGGCTGAGTTGGGCTGGTACCAACTCTTTAACGTTTCAATGTCGGTAAAGGGTTCGAATATGGATGCTGGTGGTGGTGGAGTGGTTGGTCTACATGGAGTAGAGGAGACATTCGGCCTGAACGTCTCCTCGTCAGCCATATCAGCTAGGAATGGGTCTGAGACCAACCACTCCTCATCACCAAACATCCATTCTTCTGCGTCGCTGTAGCCATCATCATCATCATCATCAACATCCGCTTCATACCCGTTTCCTGTCTCGACTACCTCGGCTAACTCTTCGACCACCATCGCTTCAAAAGACCATTCTTTCAACACGCTGTGAAATTCCATGATGAAATGACAAAAAAAGCGCGACCGAGCGGCCTTTTATGCAAAAGAATAGGATCGAAATATCCGAGCCCCTCCAAGCGCGGACTTCATAGAGAGCATCCTTCTTTTAAACAAATATAAGAACACAAAATCGGATCGAGAAATGGAGTTGAAATTTCTGAGCCCCCTCAGCGCGGACCTCATAGAGAGCAACGAGCCCCCCTGCCCCTTAAACAGATTTGAAATACATTTAAAATACATTTAAAATACATTTAATATGTATACTACACTAATACAGGCACGAATGGTCGAAAAACGGAGTTGAAATTTCTGAGCCCCCCTCAGCGCGGATTTCATAGTGAGCCCCCCTTCTCAAAAACAAACGTAAGGACGTTTAGCTTTAGATAGGATTTTGTATTGTTCAACTCTATTAATTTAATTTCATTGTCAAAATAGAACTATTATTAGAACTATTATTAGAATATGAACGTTCTTTCTGAACGATTTGGTGGCCCTGAAAAGGGCCGTTGGGTGGCCCTGAAAAATGGCCGTTGGTTGGTTGACCGCCTAACCAAGGAGGGCACGTTGGATGAACTCGGCGTCGTCGTCCTCGGCCTTGTACCTGGTATGGGATGGTGTGCTGGGGTGATGCCAAGTTTTCAGTGTCCAAGTACCCGTAAACGGTTCGTATATGGGTGTCGATGGTGTCGGTGGAGTGGCTGGTGTATATCCCCAGAATGGATCCCTGGAACTGTCCATGACCAGTGGCCCGAAGGGTTGTGCTGGTGTCTGATCGCTGACCACTAACCACTCGTCGTCGCTCTCGTCGTCACTCACGACTATAATTCCCGTTGGCGCTAGGGTGGTCTCCGGTGTACTGGGTGCAGTGTCTGGCAAAGTGTCTGGCACAGTTTCTGTAGTAGTTTCTGGTTCACACTCTGGTATGAACAACACCTCTTCTACAACCTCAAACCAATCATCGCCGTCAAGCATGATGTAAGACCCCATGATGAAATGACAAGAAAGCGCAATCGGTCTGCCTTTTATGCAAAAGAATAGGATCGAAATTTTCAAGCCCCACCAAGCGCGGACTGCATAGAGAGCACCTTTTTTAATAAAAGACTTAAACAAAAAGAAATAGGATTAAATATAAGAACACAAAAATGGAGTTGGGAAATCGGATCGGGAAATGGAGTTGATATTTCCACCCCCCAGCGCGGACTTCATAGAGAGCACCTATCTTGACCTAAATTTTAAAAATATTACTTAAAATGTCTCATGCTCCAAATCGGATCGCCAAGTGCCACGACACTATGTTTTACTTATTATTTTGGTTTGCAATTAGAATATGAAAAAACTCTTTCTGAAGGATTTGGTGGCCCTGAAAAGGGCCGTTGGATGGCCGGTTTGCCTTACAGCCGAGGGTATAGACTGTAAGGCGGTGGGGGTGGTGGTAGGGGAAGTACCCCTTCAGCATGTAGCCGGTACAGGTCCAACAACTCCTCTCTATGTGCATCCAACTCCAAGGCCTCTAAGCGATGGAGTTCGCGGCGGGTCTGCCGCAACAGTTTCTGGAGGAACCCTCGCTCCTTCAAAAACCGTTGCCGTTCGGCCTGCCAAGCCGCTTTCTCGGCCTCCCATGCCGACCTCTCGGCACCCTGCTCAGAGAGGAGCTGCTGGAACTCCCCCTGCCACAGGCTTGTCAGGCGTTTCTCCTTCTTCATAGAATTTCCCATGATTGAAGTGCTGGGTTTCACACGCCTATTTGTACTTCTATCGCGGACCTGTGAGAGAGCCTTGATTTTTTGGACAAAAAACATATTGTAATTCTATGAATTCCAAGAAGACAGGAAAGACAAGAAATCGCGCGGACTTCACTGTAAGCATCATCAATCCTGTATATATATATATATATATAAAGCAGCCAGCGACTGTTGGCTATAGCATTCTACAATGGCGAACACACCAGGCTACACTCTACGTTTAGGACACCAGCGTGGTTCCAGACGTTTTCATACGGAAAGTTTGTATGTCAACACTGATTTTCATCAGAATTGGGAGCAGATTGCACCCGCTGATGTTCCAGAAGTTTTACATGATACTTTTGATAACATATTGAATGACCTGGGACATTTGGTTGGCTGTCAACCCAACGACTTTGTACGATTTAGTGTATCGCACCCGGGGCTCAAGACGCCGGTGTGGATACCATTTCAATCATGGCAAGATGTCAGACCACATCACATATTGGATCCGTTGGTCCGGATCCTACAGTCCAACGAAGAGTTTAAGATGGATGAACGCCTGAGACTACATGTGTGTCACGTAGCGCCGCCTAATGGATCCGGAAGGGGACGAGTCAAAAAGAAGGACATAAGTTCCTTTGAAGACTATTTGAAACGAAAGAGAGCCATTGTGGTCATAAAAAATCAGGACCAGCTCTGTTTTCAGCGTGCTTTGGTGGTGGCCAAACACTATGCCAACAAGAACGATACTCCAGAATGGGAAGCAGAAAGAACAAGACTTGTCAGACAGTGTGGACCCTACAGCTGGCAGATACGAAAGACCCGTCGTTTGATTGAGGAGGTTGGAGGTGATTACGAAGCCTGGGAACAATATCAACGTGTGCTGGGTCCCCAGGGCTAAAAGATCAACGTTTATTCCCGACAACTTTTTGGAAAACTAATGTTCAAAGGCACCAAGTATATCGTAGGTGGCCAGCCTAAAGTATTGCATCTATACCATCACGCTAATCACTATGACGTCATCACGTCCATGCCTGCTTTTTTTGAACGAAACTATTTCTGCGAGGCCTGTCAGAAAGGTTACGATCATTGGGATCAACACGAATGTCATGCTATATGTCACAGTTGTCAACAGTCAGGACCCCCGTGTTTGGAAGACGCTACCCGTCGAGACTGTGACACATGCCATCGACGTTTCTCGAATCAGATGTGTTATGACCGACACCTACAACCTCGACAACCAGGAACACCAACGATCTGTCAACGATGGACGAAATGTTCACAGTGTGGTAAAGAATGGGATATTCTGAAAAGACACCGGACATTGGCCGAACACGTATATGGGGAATACGAGTGCTCTATCTGTAAGAAATGGCATCAGCGCGGAGACCGTTGGTGTTTTATTCAAAAACTCAAATCACCCATCGATCTGACCCAGCCGGACCGGCCACAACAGTTAGCGAAACTGCAAGGAAAAAACTTGACGCGTTTTTTGTTTTATGATTTTGAGTGCAGCCAAGATACGGGAGAACATTTAGTCAACTTGTGTGTGCTGCAGTGCTGTTGTCATTTCTGCATGGCATCGCCGAACCCTTGTGATTACTGTGATCCTTTCTGGAATGGTCAACGCGAATGGGAGTTTCGTACATTGGACGACGTGGGAAAATGGCTCATCCATTTATCGGCACACGTTACAGTTCCCGGAGGAATAAAATCTCGCAAGTCTACACAAATCATAGCCGTTGCACATAATTACACCTCCACCGATGGCGTGTATTCTTGTCTTGTCAATTTCTCTGATAATAATATAGTTTGAACTGGTTTTATTTTCGTATTAAATAACATAAATTTTCATTTTTACAAATTGGCCGATATACCGCTAATAACTATCTTGAAAAAAACACGTTTAGTAAACGAGGCATTTTACCAAGCCTCGTTCTGAACAAAATACCTCATTCCAAAAAAAGGGCAATTTAAAAAAACCTCGTTTTGGAACTGCAGACAACGAGGCATTTTTTTTACCTCGTTTGGACAGAAATGCCGAACGAGGCATTCTGAGGTTTATAGTGTCACGCTGGCTTCGGCCTGTAATAAAGTATTTCGCAAGCATTATTTGGAACCTGACACTATGGCCATCATTCCTCGAGCGTTGATGCAGGAACCCGAAGCCGGAAAAGATTGGAAACAATTTCGACCGCGACAGCAATCTAACATAGCTTTGAGATGGTTGGAATGGGAACAGCACTGCCAGACTCTAAGCGCTTTACGAGAGGGAAGACGCGTTCCACAGATTCGACATGCCCGTAACCAGAGTGAAGTGAGAATTGGCGAGTATCATTTAGACGGTTACGACGATATCATGGGCTACGAATTCATGGGATGTGCCTATCACGGATGTCCTCGCTGCTACCCGGGACCCATACAAGACGTGAAACATCATCACCCCTATGATCCGTCTAGAACCATGCGTGATTTGTATCAACACACTCAAGATCGCCTTTACAAATTACGCCACGTGTATTGCCTATCTGAGATCAAAGTTATGTGGGAATGTGAACTGAACGAAGAACGTCGTCGTAATCCGGAGATGGAAGAATTCTTTGCCAGTCTAGAAGCCCAGGGATGGCCTTGTCCGGATCCCCTGTCGCCCAGAGCTGGCTTTTTTGGAGGAAGAACCAATGCCTGTCAATTGATGGCCAAAGCCGAACATCCCGACGAAGAGATCCGATACGTGGACGTGGTATCCCTTTACCCTTGGGTGTGTAAATACGGTAAATTCCCTCTGAAAGAACCGAAGATCATCACTCGACCTACTCAAGCTTGGGAACAGTACGAAGGCCTCATTCAGTGTTCTGTGCTTCCACCCCGCCAACTCTATCATCCCGTGCTCCCGTTTCGATACAACGGAAAACCCACCTTTCCGCTGTGTCGGAGCTGCGTGGAACAGTACATGCAGAAAAGTGAGATCACCCACTACATCGATTGTACACACAAACAGAAAGAACGCGCCTGGGTAGGAACTTTTGTGTCGTTGGAATTAAAAAAGGCCGTGGCGATAGTTTATCAAGTCCTCGCCGTGTACGAAGTATGGCATTGGAGCGAATGGAGTCAGTACGATAATCAATCCAAGTCTGGTGAATTATTTGCTGGATACATCGATCATTACTTGAAGATGGAAGCTAGTGGATATCCGGACGATTGTCCCACGGACGACGATAAACGACGTTTCATCCAAGACGTGTACGACAAGGAAGGCATTCAACTCGATCACGAAGCCATGATACCCAACAAAGGCCTGAGAAGTTTTAGCAAGCTCCAATTGAACACGTTATGGGGAAAATTCGGACAACGCGACAATTTTACCCAGACAGTGTACATGACAGACCCGCTGATTATTTTCCACTCATGATGGATGTCACCGAAACCATCAAAGATGTTCGAGTCGTGAACGAAAACATGGTTATGGTAGAAAAGCTAAAAAAAGAAGAACACGTGAGACCATGTCCCATTACCAACGTCGTGGTGGCTGCTTTTGTAACAGCTCAAGCCCGGTTGAAATTGTATTCGGTATTGGAACCGCTGGGAGAACGTGTGTGCTACTTTGATACGGACAGTGTCATTTTCAAATACGATCGCAATCAGTGGAACCCCCGAGAAGGAAATTCGTTAGGCGAATGGAAGAACGAATTACCCGACACATTGTCGATACGTCAGTTTGTATCTGGTGGACCCAAAAATTACGCCTATCAACTGAGTAATGGCGAAACGGTGTGTAAAATCAGAGGATTTACGCTCAACTACCGCAACAGTCAACTGTTAAATTTTGACACCGTGAAACAGATGATCCTCGGTCTCGCCCAAGACAAAATAACAGTCACCAATCCACACAAGATTGAGCGATCGCGTGATCGACGGATATGGTCACGTGTGGAGGAGAAAATCTATAAGATAGTATACAACAAACGGTTTGTATTATTGAACAAAGACGGGCAGCCCAGCAACACCTTACCTTATGGATACCACCATGACTACTAGTATGGCTACTAGTATGACTACTAGTATGGCTACCAGTATGGATACCAGTATGGCTACTAATATGGATACCATCACGGAGAAATTGAGGCAGAGATGGTTGACCTATAGCGTCAGTCATCGTTATTTACCTATTATAGACCACCACCAATATACGTTCTGCATTGGATGTTCCTACAATCACCCGAGTCAGCGGTATCATTCCTGCCTGGGTTTGGGAGTCTGTCCTAACACCGGTCAGACGTCACACCCCGTAGACATGTATCTAGATCAAGTATTAGAGGACCACAACCACGACGATGTCGAGAAAGTATTGGGTAGTTTCACGGACGAACCACGACAACAGGTACAAGAATGGGAAGCAGATCCCCAATGGGCAGTCGACGTGGAACATGCTCTGCGACAACACTGGGAGGTGATACCGGGGTTCAAGACGGCATTGATCAGAAGAAAACACGAATAGAGAAGAAAACATGAATAGAGACACAGTTGTGAATATGAATAGAGAAGATACGTTGGTATTAAATGATATGTTGGACACGGTGTACCCTCTTACACACCTTTGGAAGTCCTATTATGAAAAGACTCAAGGCTATCGAATCATCACCTGGTTCGAAAAGAGTCAAGCTTATTACAAAAAGAGTTGTCAAGCCGTCACCTGGTATGAGGAAGATCGGATTATTTTTGATGTATTGGATCGTTTAGTCAAGACGTATGGAGTGCAAATGACACAAGAAGCAATGGATCACTGGTTCGCCTCCCATTTACTACAGGACTATCACATGGCCATGACGTATTGTTTACGCTGCGTCGGTCATGCGCAACCAGCTCAACGCTCTGGGTGTTGTCTATTATGACCAATATGACCAATGAGCGAATGCCACGTCATCCATCACGTGATTTAGGGGCATATAACACCGACAACAACATCGATACTTCATTCTGGAGACATCAACTCAAGTACACAGACGTAGTATGGAAACTTCTGGTGATGGACAACAACAGAACGATCTTCAGCGAACTCCTCAACGAACCACTCAACGAACAGAAACCCAACAACAACAACAGTCCAACAACTGTTTTGGGTGTGGAAGCAATGAACATTGGTACAGAGACTGTCCACACAGAGCCAACCAACGAACCACTCAACGAGCTACACAAGGAGCTACTCAACGAGTTACTCAACAACAACAACAGTCCAACAACTGTTTTGGGTGTGGAAGCAATGGACATTGGTACAGAGACTGTCCACACAGAGCCAACCAACGAAGCACTCAACGAGTCACTCTACGAGCAACAACAGTCCAACAACTGTTTTGGGTGTGGAAGCAATGGACATTGGTACACCCCACAAAGAGCCACTCAAGGAGAAACGACAGAAGTCAACACACAAGAAGAAACTCAAAGAGAAACTCAAGGAGAACACCAAAGAGAAATATTTTACGGAAAAGAAGCTCAACGAGAAGCTCAACGAGAAGCTCAACGAGAAACGACAGAAGTCAACACCCAAAGAGAAACTCAAAGAGAAACATTTCACGGAAAAGAAACTCAGAGAGAAGCCAAAAAAGTCAGTAAACGCTACGACACCTGTTATCGATGCAAACAAGTCGGACACTGGGCTCCCGTCTGTCCCCAACGCTACCGACCTTACCCGTCGACCCGTTTCCAGTCTGGAAAAGAAAAAGAAAAAAAAGCAAAACATCGATGTCTCAACTGTGACGAATTTGGCCATGGATTGTTTGCCTGTGGACAGCCCCCAAAAAGAATCGACGACTTTAACACCCTTACCAACAAACTGTTTAACGTCGAACCACGATACTGGTACTGGGGCGAAGAAGCCAACGAACTCTATCACCGATTCAGGCAAGGCGAAGAAGAAGACGTTACACCGTCCTACGTCCGAACCTTGTACTACGACAGCAACTAGACTTGAGCAAGATTTGAAACAAGATTTGAAACAAGATTTGGAGCAAGATTTGATTCATTGCCCGATTCAACTTGATGTACCACCGTTTCGTATTACCTTGACGGACGAAGAGGCTCAACGATTAGCCCACACACTCATCATTCCAGGTGCCCCTCGTGGCATGACAGAGCATCCTCCACCACCACCACTGCCTTGGATGGACAAGGAATGGGCACCCTTGGTGTTAACTCTACTAGATGCGCAAGACTGGGTCGACGACGACGCTTTACAACAAATGATCGGTTCCGTATATTGGGTACCCCGTGTGTTGACGCGATCTCCGTGGCTGTATGCGCATATGGTGCGCATGGAATACCCTTTGCCGTTGTGAACTTTTATGATAACATTTGTGAACTTTTTGGAGAACGTTAATTTGTGAACTTTTTGGAGAACGTTAATTTGTGAACATTTTGGATAACATAAGTTTGTGAACTTTTTGGATAACATTTCGAATAACATTAATTTGTGAACACTGTTGTGAACTTTTTGGAGAACACCGTTGTGATTGTAAATAAATTGTAAACAAATTATATTGTAAATGTATTATAATGTTAATAAATGTTATTTTTGTTATTCTACACATCTTGTCTGTTGTTTAAATTTTGCCAGGGAAAGTATAAAAGGGGGACTGTCCAATAAAGGAAAAGTTATTTCACCATGGACGTGTCATTCAAACACCCCTTTACCATGTTAGTAAGTGGGCCAACGGGTGTGGGGAAAACGGTCTTTGTGCAGAAATTTCTCCAAGCGTCGCTGTTTGATACTCCCCCTGATCGCATTGTCTGGGCTTATGGCGAATGGCAAGACAATTACAAACAGTTTCCTTATACCTATACTCGTGGGTTGGGCAATTTGGACGAGGTGATGGAACAAGTCCCAGGACCCCAATGTTTAGTCGTGGATGATTTGATGGGAGAAGACACCGACACGTTAGAACGTTGGTTCACCAAGAAAAGTCATCATAGGAACAGAGGACCATCAGTTTAAATGCTCACTATGTGGTCCTCTTCAAAAATCCTCGCGATGCCTCACAGATGGGTGTCTTGGCCCGACAAATGTATCCCGGACAAGGTCAGTTTATGCAAGAAGCCTTTGCCGATGCCACCAGCACCCCTCGCAGCTATTTACTGATCGATCTAAAACCCGATACCCCTGATGAACTACGTCTTCGTACACGTATCTTACCGGAGGAAGAACCGTCTCATGTCTACGTGAAAAAGGTATAAAAAGGCTCCTGGAATGATCACCTTCATTTCATGTCATCATGGCTCGTGTGAAGAACACATTTCGTCGGCATCCACCTCCAGGTCTACCTCGTGCTAGATTTCCACCGCCCGCCTGGAAAGGACAAAATTCATTTGGCGCCACACCAACAGAGACCACAGGACCCAACCGACGCCGCAATGTGGGCACCCATGTGGGTTCCCATGTGGGTTCCAATGTGGGTACCAACCTAGCTCCAGATTTACGTTTATCCCCCGTGGTCGTACGAGTGCCACGCCATCATCAGATTCCAGTCACAGACGATGACGCCCGCCGTCCCGCACCGCGTCGTCCCGCACCACGCCGCCCTCTACGTCTGGATGATGACGGTGTCGTCAGACGCCGTCCAGCGCCCCGCCAACCACCACGTCAGGAACTGAAGGGAATGAGGAGCTTTATTAACCGTTTGAAACGACTGTCCCCATAAATGGCTTATGGACAGTTGGCCAAGAATACAGGGATGGCCCAAATTGGATTGCTGAAATGGTTCAAGCTGGCTGCCGAACATTTGCTGAAAGGAAATATACGACCCTTGCACAAACAACACGAACGCTGGGTAGAGCGAAATCGAGAGAGATTGCAACAACTGACAACTGTCAACGATAAATTGAACATGATCATGAAACCTGGTGGACAGGGATTTTTCGGAGGTATCCTGATTCGAATCTTGATTCGTTGGAAAGAACGTTTGCAAAAGGCCAGAGAAAAACAGAGACCCGTGAGACGGGGCAACGCGGTGGATTTTTTGGTGACATTGTCAAGTCCAGACAAAAACGACGAAGACGACGACATCTATAAATACCAAAAGCCAATGCTTCTCTTCATAACACCATGAAATCCCGTGATCTCAACATTATCCGGTCGCTACGGGCCCTGCCCAAACCCTGGCAGAAACAAGTTCTGAGACATGCTCCTGATACTTTTATTCAGACTCTTTCCGAATGTTGCCGCCAAGTATACAGTCCGCTACCCCCATCTTTAACTCGGTTGGCAAATCGTAAAACCCCCATGAGAACGAAACGACGAATCGTTCAACGCGGTGGTTTTTGGGGTGAAATTGTCAAATTCGTGCTTCCAGTTCTGACAACCGTCGGTCAGGCCGTGGGTGTGCGGTAGGTTTACCTATCTAAAGTAGTATCTAGAGTAGTATCTACAGTAATATCCAGAGTAATATCCAGAGTAATATCCAGAGTAGTATCTAGATTAGTATTCAGACCCCTACAAAAGCTCTATAAAAAGCTCTCCAGTATGAAAACCAAGACGTCACCATGCAGTCATTACCTCTCTTGAATGTGTTATTGAACGTGTCTCCAGCTTGGCGAAAACGTCTGATTCAACAAGCGCCCCGAGACGTGGTGAATTGTTTATCCGAGTGTATTGGTAATTTACTGCAAGGCACCATACCTCTGACGCCCAGCGAAAAACAAGGTTTACAACGTCTAAAACGTGTGTTGCGTTCTTTGGGAACCCCCAACACCTCGTGGCATCGACGAAGACGCTTATTGGATTCTTCAGCCCTTTGGAAAAACGTCTTCCCCTGTATTCAACGTCAGCTGGAACGACGACGACGATGAAATTTGCAAAGAAAATGAAATTGGTTCCGGTGGATGAACCCAGTGTCACGGTCATGAAGCCGTACGAACCCGTGTGGGAACGGGATCCCATTCGCCGTATCATGGGAGAAGTGTCAACCGAGATGGATACCGTCTTGAAATCCCGTATGTCTGATGCCGATAAAATGCAAAAGTATGGGCAGTTGTTTGAAAGATTTCAAACGATGCAAAAGAAACTCGAGGCCCCCCAGCCGTCGCAACTGCCATCACCCCAAACACCCCAAACATCACAGCCACGAGCACCATCCCCGCAACCACCGCTACCGCAACCAACACAACAACCCGATATCTCGCAATCGATCCTGGAATCGGTTCCTATCAAGTATCGCCCTAAAGCCAAACTGTTGTTAAAACACATCAAAGAAAAAACACCTTTGGAATGGAACGGAAAATATGAATTGGTACGTGATGTTCAAGTGATTAAAGGAACGAATGCCTACGATATCGTCAACGATTTAATGCGAAGTCGTAAAACCGTGTCGTCAGCTCCGGGGTGGAGCGATGTTGTGTCCACGTTGAAGACGATACATGCTTCGCGAGAATGGGTAGGGAATGCAGACCGATGGAAGACACCCACTCGTAGACCACAGGTGAAAGGACCAAAGACGACCCAACCACAGACCCCACGTACACCCCTGGAGGTACGCTGGACAAGACCTCGAGAACGAAAAAGGAAACGTCTTCAAACTCGCCGAAGAACAACGCCACGTTGGATCCCCTTCAGAGACTTGTAAAATTGTTATTATTAAAATGTTAAAATTGTTATTATTAAAATGTTTGTAAAATTGTTATCATTAAAATAAAATTAATAATATAAAAAAAAATAAAAAAACTTGTTAAACAGTGCAAATACTTTGCAAGTACGTTTAAAATGGACAAGAAGTTGGCTCGTGTGTATTACGACCCCGAGCATCCTGCGGGTTTCGGGGGAGCGACCCGTTTACAGAAAGCTACCGGGGTTCCATTGAAACGTGTCCGGGCCTGGTTACGTGGACAACGCACGCACACCTTGCATAAACCCATACGAAAACGTTTCCCTCGTTTATGCACCGTCGTGGCCGGTGTAGATCATCAGTGGCAAGCCGATTTATCCGATCTCTCGTCCTTGGCGTCCTTTAACGATGGGTACAAATTCTTACTGTGTATCATTGACGTGTTTTCCAAATATGCCTGGGTTGTGCCACTCAAGAATAAAACGGGTCCCACGTTATTGAAGGCTTTACAGAGTGTTTTATCACAAAAACGTATTCCACTACGGCTGCAAACAGACAAAGGAACCGAATTTCTCAATCGACATGTTCAAGCTTTCCTGAAGAAGAAAAAGATTCATTTTTTCGTCACGCACAATGTCGAAACCAAAGCCAGTGTGGTAGAACGATTTCAGCGCACGCTCAAACAACGCATGTGGCGTTATTTTACGTATCGTAACACACAACGTTATATCGATGTACTGGCCGATCTGGTGAGGGGCTACAACGGGGCTCAACATCGTACTATTGGCATGGCACCCAAGGACATGACCCCGGACAAAGAATGGCAAATCACTTCCAAGAAAACCAATGGCAAATCACTTCCAACCCGATTGTCTCCACGTACGTCCGTCCGTTTGGCCTTGCCCAAACACGGGGCATTCGACAAAGGCTACTGGCCCAATTGGACCCTGGAAACGTTTCGTGTGGATCGACAGAGTGGGTCGACGTACAAATTATTGGATGAACGTGGCGAACCTATCGCCGGAACATTTTATCCCCAGGAATTACAAAGTGTGAGAACGGATCCGAACGAAGAATTTCCCATTGAACGGGTATTGGATCGTCGCCGCGGCGAGATGTTGGTCAAATGGTTGGGATACCCTGCCAGCTTCAATTCCTGGATACCCAAGAGCGCCGTTGTCTATAAATAGTCCCGATGTGTTCCAGGGAATGTCACAATGTCACAAGACGAAGCCACGTCAACGATTTCTACGTCCCTCTCCGAACATCGACGTCACTGGTCTTGTTTTGGCAGTCGCATGCCGCAAGCGGAAATTGTCTTTTTCTGTCAAGTGATTTTAGTGTACGTGGTGGCCGGTGTCGCTTTAGCCCAGTTAGCCACACGCCCAGACGGTCCCCAAACCACCCTGTGGACGGCCCTCCTATCCAGTAGTATTGGTTATCTGCTTCCGGCGCCAGCTCTCAATCCCACCCCTAAAAATGACAAATCCTCGCCAGTTTTATCTCACATTGCCTAGTGACAGTTCCATGAAAGTGTATCCCGACAATACAATGTCCAGCTATCGTACGTTGCTGAATTCTCCCATCGATTTGGACCACCGAGACTGGGAAGTGGGATTGGCCTCCGTGTCGTGGAACAATCTCCCTGAAGGAAGTTGTAAGGTTAGTCTGATGATGGTGATGGTTGCACCCTTTAATCCAGACGTACACAGACCAGCCAACATACCAAAGACTGACAAATGGAAGGTAGTCGAAGAGCCTTCCAAAGTTGAGATCAAAAAATACCCTATTCCTGGAGGAACGTACAACAGTGTCCAAGGCTGAGATAAATTCGCTTATACGAGCTCTGTTTAAAGATCACGTGACGCTGGAAACACTGCATGCCAAACCCAGACGAAAACACCCGGACAACCCCGAACTCACGGAAGTCGAAAAAGAACACGAGAAGAATTATCAAACCAAAATAAATGCCTACAGCAAAGCCATCAAAGAAGAACCGATCATATCCTTCGTGCTGGACGACGTCACGAAAAAAGTCAAGTTGCAGATCAATACGGAAGATGGCTTTAAATATCTCAAACTTATACCCTTTCTCAAATTGAAGTTGACGGGCCCCGTGGTATCCTCGTTGGGGTGGATTCACGAGACCACGATTATGCCCCGATTGGACCATTTAACGTCTTTCAAAAAGAGGGATGTCATCGTGGCCCCGGACACCTTTGACATCAATGTGGGACACACCATGTTTTATCTGTACGCGGATCTCTTGGAACCTCAACGGGTGGGGAATATGGTGGCACCTTTGTTGGATGTCTTTCCAAGTTCTCACGGTTATCATCGACCGACGGTCTATTGAAACAAGACCTCGCAGAACATGTAACCAACCTCAATGGATGCAGAGTGGTGATTTTGTTATGGCTCAAATTAATAATCCGTCAGATTGGTATTAGGGTGCCCCACCCTAAACGAATATCTCCAAATATCTCGACAATTACACCACAATACTAATATATTTATAGACCAAGAGCCAGTGACGAAAAAACTGCCTCATAAGTAATAGAAGGTTTGACCATATTAATTGGCAGCTATTGATAGGGGAAATTCAAAACACCCAGTCTTATGGGGTTTTAGTGGGGCATTTGGCAGTGAGGGGTAGATAAAAAGGGCAAAAAAGGGCCAAAATTTGCCTCATTAGTAATAGGATCAGAATTATTTCTAAAATGTTGCCATACAATGTATGAATATAAAAAATATAAATCTGACCAGAAAAAGTGGGGCCATGCCCTTTTCTGACTGCCTTAAAAAGTGTGGACGGGGGTCAAAATTTGCCTCATAAGTAATATAGTTGAAATTGGTGCCAAATGTTAGCTATATATGAGTCTATTCTAAAAATGTTAAATCTGACCGGTTTCAGTGGGGCACATTCGCAATCAGACCATTTAAAATCTGCCCAATCTGCCACGCCCACAAAAGAGGTCAAAATTTGCCTCATAAGTAATATGATCAGAAATAGTTTTGAAATGTTGTGGTGCTAAATCTGAATCTTAAAATGCAAAATCTGACAGGAAAATATGGGGCCACACCCCTTTCTGACTGCCCTCAAAAGTGTGGACGGGGGCCCAAAAATAATTGGATTAATTAGAATATGATTTCTTTAGTCAGCAATTTTTCATTTTAGTTTTGGTATTTTTATATAAATTTGCATGTTCACACTCCAGTCACTAATTTTCCATTCCATTATTCACAGTAAAATATTATGCAGTTTGGGTAGTTTATTATGTTCACAAATTCAAGTCCAATTAATTGAATTAATTTGCCAAGCAAATCATAATTGCTTTAGTTACTACTAATAATTATTCATTCCAGTTTCTTTAATCTCAGATTGATTCATCTAGTTCGTCTTCATCAGTTTCTTCATCTATTCTTCTGGTTTGGACATCCGTTTCATTGTCATCATCAGAATCCACGTCTCTTTCTGTGCCTAAATCATTAATCAAAATAGAATCTAGTGATTTTGGAACTTGATCCCCATCAAACCACTTCAGACTATAGCGGTGATCTCCAAGAACCCATCCAAATTCTTCTGGTTTAGTAAAAGCTGGTTCGGAAGCAGTTGCATTATTCCAGATCCCACTGATATAGTTTGTTCGTAACATTTTCTGCAGGAGAACCGATTTACATGGGGGTAAGGCACTTCCGTCAGCTCCCTTTATTTTACCAAATGGATTACTGTTTGGTTTATAAACCTTTAGGAACTTTCTATATCTGGCCTCATTCACACTTGTTAAATGACATAATCCATATATACTGCAAACAAACTTCTCTATTGTTGTTGTATCTTCGTCATTCATATCTTGGTGGCGTCCAAAGTTGGAAAAGGATTCTTGAAACTCTGAATTGTCCTCAAGAACTTTTAATGGGCGAATCTTTCCCATTCTGAAAAATGCAGCGATGCAGCAATGAAAAGCTGGCAAAGCACTGCATAGTGATGGTCCTAATTGTCTTGCTAACGCACTGACATCAATATATCTCAAAGTATTTTGCGACTGGATTCCAACCTCCATCCATACATTTCCGACACAAGAAATTTTGTGCAGATTTCCAAGTAGAATGATCAAAACATCTGTATCTATGGAACGAACAACAATATTACGTTCGGATAGGTTTGTCGCAGCTATATGAAAAAGCATTCTTGAATCTGCTTCTTCATGCATGCAGGTCAATGTAGAATCCTTGTTGCACTGAAGAAACCCATTTACATTTGTAAAAATATAACATTACGTATCCAGAGTTACATACAATGTCTTAGATCCAATAACTGGCAAATAGTCAGTACTCATCCAATTGTTAACTATGTACTGAACAAAAGATTTTTTGAACTTGTCATTTCTTAATGCTGATGTAAAGTTTGATGGCCGTCTCATGTCTGGACCTGAAATGGTGTACTCTTGGTCACGATCTAAGGAACCAGCTCGTCTATCTCTCTCTATGTCCTTTATCGATGGTTTTTCAATTCTGTCAAATACAACATGGATCTCTTGACTCAAAACGTTACATATTTTAACCAAAATATAACGAGCAACTGCACCAAATGTTGCTGGGAGGTCTCCAAGAAGATGAAGAAAAAACATTCCATCTATCACTGTACAATCAATCCATTTAGGCTCATGAGACTCTATTCTACTTTCAAGGGCCTTTAAAAGCAAGGATTTTTGAGTTGATATCATGGTTTCATCTATATGACAAAACACAAGTGGCATTGGTGTGAGCGGATAAGATAAAGTAATCATCAGGTCTAATTTATTTTCAAGAGATATATAAAGTAGTCGACCCATCATGTCTCTCTCCATTTTCAACTGTACTATGTTGCCATTGTTTTGTCGTTTCTTGTAGGTACAATCGGAAGCAAATGTGCTTGGTTTTGACCGTTTTATGGGTTTATCAAACCGGGAGGGTCTGCAATAACTTCTGAAATAAATTTGTCACGCGACTTGTTACCATTTTCATAAACGTTTAAAAGGAAATCTGTTGTTGATGAAGAAGCAGCAGCTATACCAGAGCTAATGTTAATTAATATATCTTGTTCCACATTATTCTTGAATGGATTAGACATGTTTATAATTTTTTCAATAATTTTGTTGCGATGTGCTGTGTTCTTCTCAATATTATCTTGTCTCAATTCAGAAAGTACATCTTCAGCTCTGGAAATCCCTAAATGTTCAAACACATGTCCAACTATAGTTGCCCTCATATAATGAGACATGGACCATCTCTGTCTAGCTGCTATGGAATTTGTAAATAATGATATACCTGAAAAACGATTAGCAGCATCTGCATTAACTGTCTGTTCTAGTGTTATGTCGACAGCAGATCTAGAAAAATCCTTGGGTGTTCTACGTATGGAAAGGGCACCGTTTCGGAATTCTTCAGATAATCCAGGATGTGTTTCATCTATTTTCATCATATTGTCATGCAACCGGAGAATCCATCTGGCATAGTTTGGCTGATTGAAGCTGAAGAATAAACTTGACATTTCAAAGAGGCAGTATGTAAATAAGTTGTGGTCACCAACATGAATACTTCGTGAAAAAAGGTGAAATATTCTAATCATTTTTACATACGTGTACCAATATTTTGCTGTTTTCCCATGTTCACCGGCCAGTGTCTTTTGTGAATATATTTGATATGCATCAATTATTTCATTCAGTTCCTTGGAAACAGAAGAGTTGTCATATTCGGTTTGGCTACACATACGTCTAAGTTCATCTTCAAACATTATAGCTGTTGAAGAATTTGATTCACAAAACTGTCTGAAATGTAATACCTCCAAAGATAAAGCTAGTAAAGGGTGGATACGTTTACATCGATTGTAGTGGGTACCTGTTAAAAATCCGGTAAGAGAACCATCGGCTATTATTCCAGCATCACTCAATATGAATGGTCCTCCAGATTCTCCAATATACTTTCCGACAGCTTTGAAATATGCCATTGATATGTGGAAAGGTCCTAGCATTATGAAAAGGTTGTCAAATAGAGGACTTTCTGCAGCCTGAATTGTATATGCCATCTTTGCAATAGCCAAATCATATGTCACTATCATGTATTCCTGACCACACTCTACAGCAATTTGTTGGGATCTCTTCATTGTTTCCAAAACAACATTGAGGGAGGTTGGTGATTGGTTGATTTGAGGAAGATAACATATTTGTTGTTGAGGAAGGTTATCTTTTACCACAAGTGAATTCCACCCTACCCACATTGGTGTATCAGTAATTTCTAATGCATGCGATATCATCCAAATAACATCCAAAAGTTTGCCATCTGCACAGCTACTAGGAATGATAGATCTTCTGGGGTCATCTTCTGGGATAAATTCACTGTTAGTCATTCTAGGCTTCTTCCTGTATGGTTCCAGATTCAAAAGGATTGGGGTAAATGACCGTCTTTTCCGACAAACAGGAAGCTGGTTACGATTGTCTGTTGTTTCAGTACTGATGCTTGTTTCTGATACAAAATTGGCATCCTTATTTTGAAAACATATACCTACAGTATCGTGTAGTGTTCCTTTCCCATCTATACTGTCAATAAATTTGTCGTAATTATCCCAGGCAGTACAGGTAACCAATGATGACATCTTCTGTATTCCATGTGGAACCATACTCTGGGCTTCCTGTGAACTGTATGTTAATTCTGTCTCAAGTTCTTCAATGCAGTTGTAACTAACAACAAAATATCAATTACCTTTCTGCTTCCTGTTATACTCTTCATCGCCATTCCAAGAGTCAAATGTTTGGACTTTTTAATTTGACCACACGAAACATTGTACATGGCATCTTGAGAAATTGATGAAATTTTTCTAACATTTTTTTCTGTTTTTCCTCGTCTCTGGTCAGGCCCTCCTAATAAATGAGTGAAGAAGTCAATTACTAAATCCGGCACAGAAGCTTCTCCTTGAATTATATCCTGCACCGTTAATTTTGATGATAGCGTGGACTTTGGTACATTTAGTATTTCCTTACGTAATATGTATGCTGTGTCACGAATCTTTGCTTTGATAGATCGATTTTCTGAGAATGCCTCTTTAATGGCCTCTTCAACATTCATTGTATTGTTATAAATGATATTTCCTTTAGTATTTGAGGATAATAATGTCAGTTTATCTGTTCCAAAGAAATTCACTATCTTCCTCTCAAAATGGAAAATAGTAAAATCACCAAATACATCTTGGCTGCCATCCTCCGAAAAACTGGTATATACTTCCAACAGAATTGCCATGTACTGATTATATAGTTCTTTTGTTGTGTATACATTTTCGTCTTCTATAATAGATTCTTGTATGAATTTGCAAATAATTCCAAATGCTTTTTCGTGCGCCTCTCTAATCTTATGCCAAGGTGATGCCTTTCCTTTGGTCCTGTTTGGCACTTCTGCCCTTTTCTGGTAATCAATACGGCATTGAGAATGATAAGTGACTTCTTTAGCAATGAAATCAACGCCTCTAATTCGATCAAGTAATGCTTCATCGTTTAAGTCAATAGCAAATTTCCGTACATTTTGTTCTAAATTTTGTGTTTCCACTTTAACTAGTTTTAGCTTTCTGCCATGATGCTTTCTGGCAAATTTAAGGCAAAATATACACTTTTTCTCAAACACATTGGTGCCAGGTATATCCTTTATATCTGGTGCGGTAGAACGTAGGGGTCTTCTATCTTGAGAGTCACTAGAGGTGGATGGAGCGGCATTAGTAATGTCACCCTCGATTACATGTACTTCTGACGCCTGCTCTGAAGGTTTTGTTGAAGGAGTAATTGATACAGCAGTGAACTTTCGATGGCATTCTACGTGGTATCCAACAGTTTCATCAATAATATTTGGTAATTCAATAACAGAATATTTTGATTTAGTTTTTTGTCTATGACAGAGAACCTCGTAACACTTTTTTAATTCTCTTCGGTGAAACCAACAACCTTACCATGATTGTGTTTAGCATCTCCCAAATGGAGGACGCATTGTTTACTGTGTCCTTCCATGTTAATTCACTTCACAGTCTTACAACAATTATAATAATTTCATAAAATATTTTGAATCAGCTATTATGATGTAATTCAGTATTCAGTGACAGACACTGTATGATATAAGACTGGCGCTTGTTTCAGAATTTATCTTAAATTTTACTTCATTATTATTATTTTATAAAAGATAATGCCATGAAATAATGTAATACTATATTTAATGGAGAATCATATCTCTTGGAGGTCAGCAATGTTATATTGAATTTCTACTATGTTGTTGAAAAGTGCAAATTAATGGTGGGGGTGTCAAACTAGTCCATTTGTAGATTAAAATTTGAAGTAAAGGCAAGCATGTGTATCAATCTTTGGGTGGGTGGCGACAATTAAGTGGCCAGATTAGGGGTTTGCCCCAGGGAAACCCATCAGATTTGATATTTTTAGAACCGACTAATACATCGTGAACATTTGGCACCAGTTTCAGTCATATTACTTATGAGGCAAATTTTGACACCATTTTTGGGCGTGGCAGATTGGGCACATTTAAATGGTCAGATTAGGGGTTTGTCCCACTGAAACCAGTCAGATTTTATATTTTTAGAACCGTCTCATACACAGCTAACATTTGGCACCAGTTTCAATCTTATTACTTATGAGGCATTTTTGGACCCCCGTCCACACTTTTTAGGGCAGTCAGAAAGGGGCGTGGCTCCATATTTTCCGGTCAGATATTGCATTTTAATATTCAGATATAGCACCACAACATTTCAAAACTATTTCTGATCATATTACTTATGAGGCAAATTTTGACCTCTTTTGTGGGCGTGGCAGATTGGGCAGATTTTAAGTGGTCTTATTGGGAATGTGCCCCACCGAAACCGGTCAGATTTAATATTTTTAGAATAGACTCAAACATAGCTAACATTTGGCACCAATTTCAACTATATTACTTATGAGGCAAATTTTGGCCCCTGTCCACACTTTTTAAGGCCGTCAGAAAAGGGCATGGCCCACTTTTTCCGGTCAGATTTAAATTTTTTATATTCATATATTGTATGGCAACATTTTAGCAATAATTCTGATCCTATTACTTATGAGGCAAAATTTAGCCCTTTTTGACCCTTTTTATCTGCCCCTCCCTGCCAAATGCCCCACTAAAACCCTGTAAGACAGGGTGTTTTGAATTTCCCCTATCAATAGCTGCCAATTAACATGGTCAAACCTTCTATTACTTATGAGGCATTTTTTTCGTCACTGGCTCTTGGACTATTAGAAAGCCTTAAATCTGTTTCACACATTTATAGTCACTAAATAAACAACCATGCTGTACTTCATAAGCTATGATCATTAAACCATACATAAGTAATACTGAAAAATCGTTTGGAGTGGTGTCCATAACATCCAGACACTTTTGAGTAAAAGATAGGTTACGTGCCCTTGTTTTGAAATTAGTCTCGCTTAACTAGTCTACCGATCATTCTACGTCTAATTGACGGGTCGGGATAATCAAGACTACTTTTTTTTACGAAACATGGAACAAGAAATTGAATTTAGAAGCACCAACATCAGGCAACTCAACAATATTTTTAAGAACCTTGTAAAAGTAAAATGAAACTACTGCTAGTATCATGTTCTTGCTGTACGGACGTTGAGTCAGAGATATTATTTGTACTTAACCAAAATATGCAGCTTCTAATGGTACAGCTAATTATAAGGCAATTTAAAAAATAAAACGAGCGTAATTTCTAAAGATGCCGTAATAACCAAAAAGTTAAATATTATTGCTATTCAGAATCGTCAACAGTAGATTTTTTACGGCTGTAGTAGTGTTTGGTGTTTTGAACATTTCCGCATGCTGTTGCTATTTATAGCCTCAACGAGTGTGCGAGACTGTTAGAAATCAGTAGTAAGTTATTCAACTAAAACGTGCAGGATCAACGTGTCAAGAACAACTTTTCAGTTGGCACGTGGGGCACCCTATTGGTATGAGAAAGCTAACTATATTCATTCATTACATCTTTCAGGTTCTTTCAGCCAAATGGCTCCAGAGGTTAGTACGGCTTTGTTGTCGTTAATTACTGGTAAGTAAATGACGGGACGTCATTTTTACGGTGGGGGGAAGTATGTAACAGGGTCATATTTTGGGACTCTGTCAATTAATGGTGAAGAATGTCCTGGTCAGTGTCTTGATTATTGGAAGTTTTGAATTAGTGAGTTTATAGTTTTGGTTGTGAGATAATGTAAATTCGTTTAAATGTTTTGGGTGATGGATTTTCAATTGTATGGGTCTGGAATTGTATTGCCCCGATTATGGTGTTTTATTTTAGTGGTTGAAATGTCTTAGTTCTTATATGGGTTTAGTTTTAATATTTTTGGTATAGTTGAAAGGATAACTCGTTGGACTCTTTACAGTTCTGAAGGTGGTCTCTTTCTGAAATATTGTTTATCAGGTGATTAGTAATTCTTTGTCCTTGTTGGTTATTCAGAAGTTTAGCTGGGATAAAACTAAATTACACGCATGCATCAGTACCACGTTACAGATTTAGTGAAGGTCAATACCGGCTCTTTTCCAGAAATGGGTAAGCTATTTAATTTCTTGTAATAAATGACTGTGCAAGTGGACTGAGAGTTTCATGAGTGTTTGATATATAATTATATATGTTATTCAAATACTGTAAGGTAAAAAATTGTAGGATGTATAGCCAATAGAACTGTTAGTTACGAATATATGGATAATGGCAACTATTATATTTTCAGGGCCAACTTGTCAAGCATAAATGTATTGTGTGTTATAGTTATGTGTAATACTAACAGAAATGGTGTTTAATGGTTATGGTGAATTGAAATACATCTAGATCGATCAACATCGACTACGCTCTTACGCGTTTTATTTAATTGTTTTAACTGTATCATGTGTAATTTGTGGATTATATAAACTTATTTAAACCTGGTATCTTGTTATCAATCAAGAAATCTATTTTCCCGAACTAAGCAGGTTAAATCTACCAACTTTACCACACCATTGCAGGTGATGGAAAGGGTAGGTCTGCAATATATGAACGGCGATGACAATATACGACCACATTTTTATTCTTCCTATTAAAATAACGTTGCAGTAGACACATCCCATATAAATATTTGAGACATGCACAAACTAACTACACGAGGCTGTATTTATCACAAAATGACAACAGGTTTTTATTACAGGTTTTTCCTTTTAAATATATTCTGCAAATGTAAGAATTTAACTTAGATTCCATAACGTTTTCTTTTAATAAAGCGTGCGTACTGTGTACTTACATAAAACATCAAGTTGTACAGCTGTGGTTGATCTACCTGTACCAATACTATTACTACCTGTACAGGTATAACTTTCACTATCTGATCTCTCTACTGATTCTATTCTATATGTAGATGAACTTTGACCTGTTATAATGTTACCATTCTTACTCCATGTAAAACCATTAGATGGTACTGGTGGATTAGTCTCATCTACAGTACACGTTAACACATGTTGATTTCCCTGTATAACTTTATATGGACTGGTTGATGGTTCTATATGTACTACAGGTTTAACTACAAAATGGAGATATTACTATTCAAAAAAAGTAGGGGATATTTGATTTTGGGGGCATAATACTAAAATATGCAAATGACTACGAAAAAAATCACTAAAGAACCTAACAGAAGAAACATTTCCAGTTACATGTGATGCCCAAACGCACCAATAGCTACCTCATGGAATGCAGGTGATGCTTGGGATCATCATGGGGGTCGCACCCAAGATTTGCACGACTCTGACTTTGAATGTTACAGTCATTGTGGCATTGAATTCCAGGGTGGAAACATCAGTTTAATTGTTTTAGTGACCAGAAAACAAATTTTGATATGCGTCGGCTTACCCAAAATGAAAGGTTACGTGCCCTTGGCATGCTACAGATCGGCACAACACAGGCGGTTGTGGCGCGGACGATGAATGTTTCTCAGTCTGTCATAAGCAGGCTATGGTCCAGATACCGTGATACACAATCTGTACAAGACAGACCACGCTCAGGTCGACCAAGGGCGACAACTCAAGCCCAGGATCGATTTATCCGTACCTTGGCCTTGAGAAATCGTGTCATCACAGCAAATCAGATCAGCGCTCGTCTTCAAACAGACACTGGTGTGAGAGTGAGTGGCCAGACGATTCGGAATCGACTGCATAGGGGTGACCTTCGCGCCCGACGTCCTCGCGTGATCCCTTGTTTGAGAGATCATCACATTCAGGCAAGACGTCGTTGGTGTAGGGATCGTCAACACTGGGATAATCGACGCTGGAGCAATGTGATGTTTTCAGATGAGTCAAGGTTCACTGTTGATTTTTTTAACAGACGTAGGAGGGTGTGGCGTCGTCGAAACGAGCGCTTCCAAGACGTTAACGACATCAGACATGATCGATTTTGGGGTGGTTCTGTTATGGTGTGGGGAGGCATCACTGTTGCTGGAAGAACGGCTTTACATGTTGTTGCAGGGCGTGTTACAGGCCAGTACTACCGGGACAACATCTTGGCAGTCCATGTTGTGGCGTTCGCACGACGTCATGGCCACCGTTTCATCTTCCAGGATGACAACGCAAGATGTCACAGGGCCGGGATCGTTACAGGTTACCTCCAACAACAGAACATCACGACATTACCTTGGCCAGCACTGAGTCCCGACCTCTCCCCCATCGAGCATGTCTGGGACATGCTTGGACAGAGGTTACGTCAACGTCAACAACGTCCTGCCAATGTCCAAGAACTTGCTGCTGCGTTGCAACAGGAATGGGACAATCTGGACCAAAATGACCTTAGACGTCTCATTAGGAGTATGCCACGTCGGATCAATGCTTGTTTGGCAAACAGAGGAGGATTTACCCGTTACTGACTTTGTTGTGATGCTGTGGTAACTTTGCTGTTTGACCCGGGTATCATTTTACCCTTATAATGGTCAGTCTGTGCCTTACTTAGTCTAACGATCATTTGGAATAAATCGATGAATGTGAACTTCATTTCATTTTGTCATTTGTTTCATTAGGTGACTTTAATAACACTTAAAAATCAAATATCCCCTACTTTTTTTGAATAGTATATAAATGTACAATTAAGGATATTGTCTATTTGATACCTGTCACGTATGACAATATCATTATAAGATGTAGATTATATTATAGTTTGTCGTGGATGTACTACATAACAGATATGTATTCACGCTGGTATTGCTGAATGTTTCATGGTCACAAGTATTTGTACATTAATAAATATAGTATATATGTTATGGTTGTTTATTACTGTTTATGACAACTGGTGAACATGGTGTCAGATTGTGGTAATAAAGTTTGATTTATAAACCTTTGATTTTATTGTTTATTTGTAAGATGTATGATAGTTAATATTTGCCAAGGTAGAGTTATTCACATGTCTGATTGCAGGTATGATTGCATTGAATGCATGTGGACTGCCTGTTTTGTTGTCGTGGTTTGATTGGTTGTGAGTGAACTGTAGTTTGCGTGGTGGGAGATATGAATTTATATTGTTACTCTAATGCTGGATTTGGGGAGAATCACACGTGTCCATTAATCATCATTCATTCATGAATCATTCCTATAAATTATATTTCAACTAAATGGGTGTTAGACTGTGTGTCGTTGGTTTAGACTGTGTTGTTATAATGGTAATCTGTGTGATTTATGAGTAATAATTAGTACAAATGCTTGTAAGTATTGTTGGATTTTTGTAATGTCGACAATCGTAGAAATGTAAAAATATTTTGATTATTTGTTAAACATTGTGTTATGTTTTATAGGTGACCTGGTTCTGATTTTGACTGTGGCATGATTTTGACTGTGACATGATTATGTCCTGATTCTGTTTCTGTTTCTGATCATGTTAATGTGCTACGGTTAGTGTTACCGATATTGTTGCTGGGATCGTTACTGTTCCAGTTATTTTATGGTGTTGAAAATAATGAAAAGATCTACATGAATAACTCATCAACCTGATCATCTTAATCATCTTAAATGTGCTGTGGAGAGTCAAATATTTAATTTAATGACTGCTGTGTGCACGTTTACCGTCATCTCATCAATGTAGAAATTATGTGAGTCGTTATTATAGTTCAATGAACTATTAGAGAATAATTACATAAATATATATGTATGTTATATCTGTATTGATATATTGTAGTTATATAAAGATATTTAAATTATATTGTGTTTTTGTTAATTTTGTCAATCCGCCCCTAAAAGAACCAATTTTGTGACATCTGGCGAGCTTGCCAGGATTTGACTACTTTGTACTTATTGGTTAACATTAATTATATTCGGATGCATCCATTAATTTAATAGTGTGTGCACGTTTACCGTCATCTCATCAATGTAGAAATTATGTGAGTCGTTATTATAGTTCAATGAACTATTAGAGAATAATTACATAAATATATATGTATGTTATATCTGTATTGATATATTGTAGTTATATAAAGATATTTAAATTATATTGTGTTTTTGTTAATTTTGTCAATCCGCCCCTAAAAGAACCAATTTTGTGACATCTGGCGAGCTTGCCAGGATTTGACTACTTTGTACTTATTGGTTAACATTAATTATATTCGGATGCATCCATTAATTTAATAGTACTTATGTATACTTTTTATTGCTTGTAATATGTTTTATGAATCGCTATATTATATTGTATTTTTATAAATGAGCTCGTATGTTTATATTATTTAAAACGAAGGTGATCACTTTTGCTAGCTTATGATTTGGTAATTGAATAGATTTAAGTTTATTTGGATTATTGGATAGTTCATTGTCTAGTTTTAGTTCAGTTGGTTTATTTGTAGTTGCGATATCAAAATGGATTTAACTAAATTACTTAAGGCTGGTAAGGAAATGGGTTATGATGGGGAGGCTTTACGAACGTTTGTTGAGAATGAGAGACAGAGAGAAAATATTGAAAGAGAGAGTTTGAGAGTTGATCGAATTGAAGAGAAAGAAAGGAATTTAAGAGAAATTAATGCTAGAAAGGTATTGTGTAACACTGAAATACACCTTGAGACAATGAAACGTGAAAACACCGAGGCCAGTGCTAACCACGAGAGTACTCGCGCCGAAAATGTTCCAGCGCGGGAAATAATAATGAAGCTACCAACATATGATGATGGACGTGACGACATGGATGCCTATCTCAACCAATTTGAAAGATATGCTGATGCTCAAGATTTAGATGATGATTTGATGGTTGTTAATATTGCTTCACTGTTACGAGGTAAAGCCCTAGATGTATATTCTAGACTATCGTCTGATCAAGCTGACGATTATAATAATTTAAAGTTGGCTTTATTAAAAGCATATAATTTAACAGAGGAAGGTTTTAGATATAAATTCAGAAATTCTCGACCTCTGCAGGGTGAGTTTTCACATCAATATGTGGCACGTATCCAAGGTTATCTTGATCGCTGGATAAGTTTATCCGCAACTAAATCATATGAAGATCGTAAAGATTTACTTTTAAGGGAGCATTTTCTGTCTAGCTGTAATATTGAATTAGCTATGTTCCTGAAAGAAAGAACGCCCAAGTCCGCACAAGAACAAGCTAAACTAGCTGATCAATATTTAGAAGCACATGGTTGGTCTAACAAGTATTTTAAATATAATTCTGATTCTTTACATGAAACCAAATCCGGACCTAGTAGACGATGTTATCTGTGCAACTCTTATAATCATGAAGTGAAGAATTGTCCAGAGGTACGAAGAGCTAATACATCATATATATATATAATCCAAATAAATATTCTAATCCGAGATATAATCATAGAGATACATATTCTTTTCAGGGTCCACATTCTTTTGATGCTAGACGTAACCAATCTTTTATTCCGAAGTCACGGGAACAGTCTTTTCAGTCATTTCGTACACAAGAGAATCCAAGTCAGTCATTTCGACCTAACCAGCAACGTCAATCAAGTTATAAATGTAATTCTTGTTTATTAGAACCAAGTAATGAATTAAAATCTCCAAGTAATTCTAATTATGCTTTCTCTGATTTACAGAAAGATCCGAAAACGTTATGCGGATGTTGCAATTTTGAAAGTAGTCATGTTGTAATAGCGTTGTTGTTAAAAAAGCTGAATCTCAATTTACAGGTTATACTCAGAGATGTGTTTTAATTGATGGTACTGTAAGAGAAATTCCCGTTGCTAAAATAAATATTGATACACCTTATTTTGTTGGAATTGTAGAAGCCTTATGTATGACTAAACCCGTGTATGATTTAATTCTAGGTAATATTACAGGTGTACGTGGTCCATTTGATCCAGATAAGAATTGGAATCCTGTTAAGTCTGATTCAAAGTTAGTACAAGCGGTTGAAACTAGAGCACAGGTTAAGATAAAAGATAAAGTGTTTAAAAGTCTTTCAGTTCCCACAGAAATTGTGATGTTTCGAAATCAGAAATTGAAAAAGCACAGAAAGATGATAAAACTTTAGACTCGATAAAACTTAAGTTAGATCAAGATGAAAAAGAAGTACAGGTAAACATCAAACTTGGTTCATATTAATAAAAAAAATAATTTACAGATGTTTTGTGTCTCCAGATATCAATCACGGAAATGTATTTAAACAGTTAGTCGTGCCTTAATGTTACAGGGAATTGGTACTTAAGCTGGCACACAAATCTATACTCAGCCAAATTAAAAACTTAAAGTGCACATAAAATGGCCCTGAAAACTTCTCTATGTGAGCAGTCCATGGTTATTTTATCCACTTTACGGCAAATTCACATCAATCCGACTAAAATTAAATCAGCTATCTTCATTAAAAGTCGTAAAAATAGACCTCCCGTAAAAACGACTTTGCCAATTATTGAAAACACTCTTAATCCCCTCAGACGCCAGTAACGTCACAGTGACCGAATGCATATTCGGAATGTTTATTCCTTAATTACCTATATACAGCCGGCGTGTGTATTCATTAACGCCTGACTGATTCCTTAATCCCCCTAATTAAATAAAACAATTGACTACGGAATAATTTGTTTTATAATTCAATTTAATTCAAGATCCAATTTAGAATTTGTTTCATAATGTACGGTCGTTCTGTTTTCTCACGGCAGCGATTTTAATACACTCTACCATCGTGTACAGTCTAAACGATTCGAGATACATTTTCGTCAGAAGTTTATTGTTCGAAGTTAGAACCCGTTTCATTATGTACGGTCGTTCTGTTTACTCACGGCAGCGATTTTAATACAATCTACCATCGTGTGCAGTCCAAACGATTCGAGATACATTTTCGTCAGAAGAGTATCGTCGTTCTAATTTAGAATTTGTTTCATAATGTACGGTCGTTCATTTTCACACGGCAGCGATGTCATCATACACTCTCCTATGTGTGCAGTCCCATCTATTCGAGATACATTTTCGTCAGAAGAGTATTGTGGTTCGAATTTCCCCGAGTAAAAGAGTATAGGAGTAAAAAGATGTGGTCACGCAAAATATATCATAAATTTCAAACATGATTGAAACGCGATTTGTAAATGACGATCCGTTATCGACGTACGGCGCCTTTATTTCTGCTTGCGAATTTGACTTTATTACTCTGAAATAGACCGTAAAAATGAAATACGAAGAAATATCTCAATATACGTTAGAATTAACAGATTGAGAAGGATCACCTAACTATCTATGTGTATCGCAAGTGTGGTGTCGTTAATACCTGTAATTAATCAATCAGACTAAATTTGAACAGTGATTGGGTCATAAAGTAATTTAGAATGTTGATTAGGTAATTATCTTTTTCTTTGCTCACCGATGTTTTTGTAATAAAGTAGCCTCGTATTATTTGTTGATTGGTGTTTAAACAACATCCAAATATAAATCCTTCGATGGATATACGTTTGTGATAAGATAAGGTTATAATGTCTAACATCATTTAACTTTTTTATAAAGAATACAAGTATTTTACAATTAAATTGACAGTTTAATCACTCACCAAACGGCACCAGGAACTCCACAAGTGTATTTGATATTCATTATTACAAATTGATCTGGCCGGCGTAACAAAAAATGATAATTACCCTTCTAAATTAGAACCACAATACTGACGAAAATGTATCTCGAATCGTTTGGACTGCACACGATTGTAGATTGTATTAAAATCGCTGCCGTGAGAAAACAGAACGGCCGTACATAATGAAACAAATTTTTAAATGGATCTTGAATTAAAATGTATTACAAAACAAATTATTCCGTAGTCAATTGTTTTATTTAATTAGGGGGATTAAGGAATCAGTCAGGCGTTAATAAATACACACGCCGGGTGTGTGTGTGAGAGAGAAATGGGGTTTAACGTCCACTCAACACAACCAGGTCATTTCGGGACTAACATACGGTTTTAATTTAATTTCAATAGTTCGCTTGCGCGTAGGGGTCTTTAGCCGTGGGAGGAAACCGGAGTGCCCGGAGGAAACCCACGAGGTTGAGAAGGCGCCCCTATCTCCATGCCACATACGCTCACACCAGGGCTCGAAACCACAGCCGCAAGCCAGAGGTGACCGGCCAGCTAGAGGTCGAAGCGCGGAACTCTAGACCACTAGGCCATCCCAACCCCCCGCCGGGTGTGTATAGGTAATTAAGCAATCGTTCGTAAAATGTTCACTGCATATCACTGTTGTGACTGTAGGTTGCCAATCAGGATTTGAATTGTTTACAAACGCATTCCAATTTTTCCGTACGATTTCATCGTTGGGAAATTTATGAAACGCCGGTACATTATTCCCCTTTCCCTTGCTGGGATTTCCACAACTCTCAATAACACAACGGTAATGTGGCATCTTGAAATACACTCGGTAATATTCTAGTCACAAATATATAATCTATTACAACTCAAGACGAGAAAGGTCGGCTTTTACTACTACTACTACTTGGTGTTTAACGTCTGCTTCCACATAAGTGATATCGCTTTTGTCGGCTTTTGAAAATGCTTTGACTATCATAGTATAGTGATATGTAGCTTACGTGTTAAATTACGAGTTAATGATTACGCCAGTCAAATGTTAATTGGACCGACAAATACACACGTGTTAACTGGCGGTGTGTATACAGTGATATATCGTACAGATAGTGCTATATTGTATAGATAATGTGTATAGATTATGTGTAGTGCCTGTGACGTCACCAGCCAATCAACCGGATAAAGGTTGTAATTGAAAATTTGAAAACCGTTTTTGGCTGTCTGATGTTTAAACGTAAATATCTGAATTAATTTTAATCAGATTGGAGTGAACTTGACGTAAAATGAATGTAGTAACCCTTGGCTATCATTATATGCAATAAAAAATTATTATTTTATGTGATCTTTAACACTGATGAATTTCAACAATTTTTTTTCTGGTAAGTCAAATAAATTTTAAAGTGTTTCTAACGATAGTAAGTAGTAAGAAGACTTTAATTTCATAAAATTGTAAAGTCACGTGGATCACGTGACTTTTGAGTATATAAAGATGGAAATCCTGAAAAACACGTGCAAACACAAACTCGTGAGGTCAATCGATGCAAGTTTGCTTAAACTAAACACACACACGTAACTTGAACTGGAAAAACAAATTAAAATTGTTATTTTCATCTTTGTTAGAAAATGCTGCGCCTTCCAAATGTAGAACGTCTACGTGCTATAGGTAGGCTCTATGCTGGTCAGTCTGTGTTCACTGTTGCAAGAGCCTTTAATTGTTCACGCAAGACAATAATTAATCTTAGAATGAGAGTGCTTCAAACTGGAACTATTGCCGACCGCCCAAGGGCGGGAGCGCCACGTGTGACGTCACTCCAGGAAGATCAAGCAATACGATTACATCATCTTAGAAACAGATTTGTCACTGCAACCTCCACAAGTAGAGAGATGTTTGGTGGAAGGGTAACTGCACAAACTGTTCGAAATCGCTTGCAGGCTGCTGGTCTTCGAGCTCGGAGGCCCTATGATGGACCAATATTGACACCTCTTCATTGCCATAACCGACACATAAGATATACTCAAAGACAGTGGAATTCGGTTGTCATTAGTGACGAATCTCCATTCACTTTGAGATTTGCCGATTGCAGGGTCCGAGTGTACCGCAGACGAGGTGAACGTTACGCTCAAGTATGCGTCAGAGAAGCTGACCGATTTGGTGGCGACAGCGTCATGGTTTGGGGTCCTTTTGTGCACATGGACGTTCTCCTTTTGTTGTTGTCCAAGGGAACTTAAATGCTGTCCAGTACAGGGTTCAGATTTTGCAACCTGTCCTTCTTCCGTTTATGCAGAGACATGGGCCTGGACTAACATTTCAACAAGACAATGCTCGACCCCATACGGCAATTGCTACCCAGATTTTTTTAAGAAATGCCGGTGTCCAAGTCCTGGATTGGTCGTCGCTTAGCCCCGAACTGGGTGGACGTGTTCGTCAGCAAGTGAATCCACCACTGACGTTGCAGGACCTTCAACATGCTCTTGCTGAGCAGTGGCGACGTCTTCCTCGGGTAGTGTTTACTAATGTTCTGAGATCCATGAGAAGACGTTGTGTGGCAGTACGAGACGCTTGAGGAGGCCACAACCGTTACTAAACACTTTATTCCGATTGTTCTCCAAGTCTGTGAATTTCATTTTGGGGGGTACTGTGACATCACGAACGTTATCAATGTCAAGGACATTCGGTGAGACGTATTCTTGCTTTCTGTTGATGTCAAGGTCGTCTGTGCACAACATAACACTAGAATAGTTGCCTTAAACCAAATATTAAAAATCTAGTCCCAAAAATCCCGAGTGTCAAGTTTTTAATTTGGCTGAGTATATTTTTGGCGCTCATCTTGGCATTAGAAACACAGTTGATAGAGTATTAACACAATATTATTGGCCTGATTTACAGAGTGATGTAACACGTTTTTGTAGATCTTGTGATCCGTGTCAACGTACATTTCCTAAGGGAAAAGTAACCAAAGCTCCTCAGGGAACACTGCCGATAATTGATGTACCGTTTGATCGAGTCGCAGTCGATTTAGTAGGCCCTATTTTTCCTTCAACAGACAGGGGAAACAGATATATTTTAACCTTATTTGATTTTGCCACTAGATATCCAGAAGCAGTACCACTTAAGTCTATAGAAAGGGAACGAATAGCTGAAGCTTTGGTCGAAATGTTTTGTAGAATTGGTTTTCCACGAGAGATCCTTAGTGATCGAGGTAGTCAATTTACATCCGACTTGATGCGCAAGGTAAGTAGAACTTTATCTATTAAACAGTTGTTCACTACCCCTTATCACCCAGTTTGTAATGGTTTAGGCGAAAGATTTAATGGTACCCTAAAAACAATGCTAAAGAAAGCGTGTATTGAAAGACCCAAATACTGGGATAGGTATGTATCGCCTATATTATTTGCTTATAGAGAGTCAGTGCAGGAAACTCTTGGTTTCAACCCCTTTGAACTTTTATATGGAAGGACCGTGAGAGGTTCTATGACAATTCTACATGAACTTATCAATATGTGTTACATCTTGTGGAAAGATTGGACGATACTTGTAAATTAGCCAGGGATGAATTAGTGAAAGGGAGAGATAGATATAAGAACTATTACAATAGGAAGGCTACAGCACGAAATGTAGAAGTAGGTGAAGAAGTTTTGATTTTATTACCAACAGACAATAACAAGTTACTGATGCAGTGGAAGGGTCCGTTTAGAGTTTTTGAGAAGTTAGGAACACTGGATTATAAAATAAATGTAAATGGTAAGATTAAAAGTTATCATATATTAAAATATGTTAAAGAAGTATATTCCGCGCGAAACAACTACTGATAAATATTTATGTTTACAGGAAGAGGGTACCTTTCAGAAAGTCTGTACAGATGTGATAGAAGATGGTGTAATAAATGAAGACAGTTTTGATTCAGGAATTGATCAAATGGAGACAAGTAAATAGATAATAGAAATTCCACAATTAGTCCAGAAGGAAACCCATAATGACGTAATTATTAATACAGAATTAAGCGCAGTAGAAAAGAAAGATTTAACCCATTTATTTCAGGAATACTCAGATATCCTTACTGATGTACCTGTATGTTCAAATTTAGGGAACCATAAAATTTCTTTAATTTCAGATAAACCTGTTAGACCCAAACCATATCCAATCCCGTTCGCCACGAAAGACGTTATCGTAAAAGAAGTTGAAAGTATGCTTAAGTTAGGAATTATTGAAACATCTAATTCACCGTATTCATCTCCTGTGGTACTAGTAAAAAAAACAGATGGAACTAATCGTCTTTGTATTGATTTCAGACGCTTGAATAGATTAACGGTATTCGATGCAGAACCAATGCCGGGACAAACTGATATATTTTTGAAAATTGCCTCTAGTAAATATCTAAGACAGATCTTACAAAAGGTTATTGGCAGATAGCTCTTGATGAAGATTCCAAATATAAAACTGCTTTTTCTACTCCCTTAGGTTTAATGCAGTTCAAAATGATGCCCTTTGGCTTAGTTACCGCACCTGCGTCCTTCAGTAGAAATATGTGGGATCTTTTATATGGATTAGACGGTACAGATAATTATTTAGACGACATTTTAGTTTTTAGCGATACTTGGGATGATCACCTGAATATTCTCGAAAAGTTATTTTCGAGGCTGTAGTCTGCTAATATAACGGCTAGACCAAGTAAATGTTATTTTGGGTTTAATAAATTAAATTATCTTGGTCATGATATAGGTAAGAAGTGTATACGTCCTATGGAAAAGAAAATAGAAAGTATCCAAAATGCTAATCCTCCAGAAACGAAGAAACAGCTTAGATAATTTTTAGGCCTGGTTGGATATTATACACAATTTATACCTGATTTTTCTGCAGTAGAATGGGGAATGCTCCAAACTAATGCTTTTCATGCTCTAAAAGCAGCTTTGATGTCAACTCCAGTACTTCGTTTACCCGATTTTTCTAAGACTTTTATTCTTAGGTCTGATGCCAGTAACGTAGGAATTGGTGCCGTTTTATTACAAGAATTTGACGATGGTAAATTTCCAATTGCTTATGTCAGTAAAAAATTACTTCCTAGAGAAACAAGGTATTCAGTTATAGAACGGGAATAAGGAATTAAAGATTTCGTTTAAACGAATTAACGATTTCGTTTAATTAAACGATTTCGTTTAAACGAATTAACGATTTCGTTTAAACGAATTAACGATTTCGTTTAAACGAATTAACGATTTCGTTTAAACGAATTAACGATTTCGTTATAGCGAATTAACGATTTCGTTATAGCGACTTAACGATTTCGTTATAGCGAATTAACGATTTCGTTATAGCGAATTAACGATTTCGTTATAACGAATTAACGATTTCGTTACAACGAATGAATTATTTCGCTATAAATTAATATTAATTATTTTGTCATAAATTAATATTAATTATTTCGTTATCAACTAATATTAATTATTTCGTTATCAACTAATATTAATTATTTCGTCATACATTAATATTAATTATTTCGTCATAAATTAATATTAATTATTTCGTTATAAATTAATATTAATTTTTTCGTTATAAATTAAATATTAATTATTTCGTTATAAATTAATATTAATTATTTCGTTATAAATTTCGTTATGAATTAATATTAATTAATTCGTTATAAATTAATATTAATTAATTCGTTATACATTAATATTAATTGTTTCGTCTTAAATTAATACATGTATTAATTATTTCGTTATAAATTAATATTAATTAATTCGTTATAATTAATATTAATTAATTCGTTATAAATTAATATTAATTAATTCGTAATAAATTAATATTAATTAATCCGTTATAAATTAATATTAATTAATTCGTTATCAATTAATAAATTAATATTAATTAATTCGTTATGAATTAATATTAATTAATTCGTTATAAATTCGTTATAGATTAATTCGTTATAAATTAATATTAATTAATTCGTTATAAATTAATATTAATTATTAATTAATTCGTTATAAATTAATATTAATTATTAATTAATTCGTTATAAATTAATATTAATTATCAATTAATTCGTTATAAATTAATATTAATTATTAATTAATTCGTTATTAATTAATTCGTTATAAATTGATATTAATTAATTCGTTATAAATTGATATTAATTAATTCGTTATAAATTGATATTAATTAATTCGTTATAAATCAATATTAATTAATTCGTTATAAATCAATATTAATTAATTCGTTATAAATCAATATTAATTAATTCGTTATAAATCAATATTAATTAATTCGTTATAAATTAATATTAATTAATTCGTTATAAATTAATATTAATTAATTCGTTATAAATTAATATTAATTAATTCGTTAATTTGTTATAACGAATTAATCAATTCGTTATAACGAATTAATCATTTCGATTAATCGAATTTATCATTTCGATTAATCGAATTAATCAATGTCGATTTAACACGTCGACTAACCCCAATGCTCCAAACACCGAATTTGAAAAAAGAAATGTTAAAAAAAAAACAACCGTGATCTCTATGGTTATCGATATACGGGATATACATATGGTTCATTTTTATCTCAATAATTCGCTTGTGCGTAATGCTATTTAGCAGGTAGACCCGGAAAGAACCCTTGAGGTTAGACAAGTGAACCTGCTCCATGTCACGTAGAAGTGCTCAATTGAAACAATGCCACTAGATTCAATGTCAGGCCTCGTGTCCCCCAACATGATCCCCATTACGAAAACCTTGCAAACCCGATAGCAGCAAATGTTTTAACATATGTTTAGGGGTATCAACCGTTTGGTTTATAAGCGTATGCAGGAGCCACGGTCTTTTGGATGACCCCGTATACAGATTGGCGTGCGCGACAAAGATCCCTTGGCAGTTGCAATTTCATATAAGAGTAGGCTGTAGCGAAGTGTAACATATGAAGAAAAAAAAAACTGATTTGAAGTGTATCCTCACAATACGGGGAAGAGGAACCCGGGCCATCTCTTTATGTCACCAATGCTTCATAGACTCAATATCCATCACATGATCCCCATTACGAAAACCTATGAAGAAAAAAAACTGATGAAAGTGTATCCTCAGAATATGGGGAGAAAGAACCCGGGCCATCTCTTTATGTCACCAATGCTTCATAGAGTCCATACCAATCACATGATCCCCATTAAGAAATAATTACGTTATAACGAAATAATTAATTCGTTATAACGAAATAATTAATTCGTTATAACGAAATAAATATTTCGTTTGAATGAATTAATATTTCGTTTAAACGAATTAATATTTCGCTTAAACGACATAATTATATAAGAGTGGAATCATGTACGAAACAATTATATAAGAGTGGAATCGTGCATTCGTAAGAATGTATGGAATTAATATTGGGTATAAATAAATTTCAGGAATATTTATATGGAACAGAATTTATTGTTGAAACTGATCACGAACCTCTTGTTTATATATATAAAGCTAAAGTAAGTAATGACAGAATTATGAGATGGGCGCTTGCTTTACAACCTTTCAGATTCAAGATACGGGCAATAAAAGGAACAGAAAATGTTGGTGCAGATTATTTAAGTAGAGTTTATTAATTATATTTTATTTCAGACACATCACAGAAGTTTCTTCTTGAGGTGGGGGGTGTTGTCACGTATGACAATATCATTATTAGATGTAGATTATATCATAGTTTGTCGTGGATGTACTACATAAAAGATATGTATTCACGCTGGTATTGCTGAATGTTTCATGGTCACAAGTATTTGTACATTAATAAATATAGTATATATGTTATGGATGTTTATTACACTTTATGACAACTGGTGAACATGGTTCCAGATTGTGGTAACAAAGTTTGATTTATAAACCTTTGATTTTATTGTTTATTTGTAAGATGTATGATAGTTAATATTTGCCAGGGTAGAGTTATTCACATGTCTAATTGCAGGTATGGTTGCATTGAATGCATGTGGACTGCCTGTTTTGTTGTCGTGGTTTGATTGGTTGTGAGTGAAACTGTAGTTTACGCGGCGGGAGATATGAATTTTTGTTGTTACTCTAATGATGGATTTTGGGAGAATCACACGTGTCCATTAATCATCATTCATTCATGAATCATTCCTTTAGATTATATTTCAACTAAATGTGTGTTAGACTGTGTGTCGTTGGTTTAGACTGTGTGTCGTTATAATGGTAATCTGTGTGATTAATTAGTAATAATTAGTACAAATGCTTGTAAGCATTGTTTGATTTTTGTAATGTCGACAATCGTAGAAATGTAAAAATATTTTGATTATTTGTTAAACATTGTGTTATGTTTTATAGGTGACCTGGTTCTGATTTTGATTGTGACATGATTATGTCCCGATTCTGTTTCTGTTTCTGATCATGTTAATGTACGGAGCCCCTTAAGTGCACGATTCCACGCTTATATAATTTTTTCGTACATGATTCCACTCTTATATAATTATTTCGTTTAAACGAAATATTAATTCGTTAAAACGAAATATTAATTCGTTATAACGAAATATTAATTCGTTTAAACGAAATATTAATTCGTTTAAACGAAATAATTAATTCGTTATAACGATATAATATTTCGTTATAACGAAATAATATTTCGTTTAAACGAATTAATATTTCGTTTAAACGAATTAATATTTCGCTATAACGAATTAATTATTTCGTTTTAACGAATTAATTATTTCGTTTAAGCGAATTAATTATTTCGTTTAAACGAATTAATTATTTCGTTATAACGAATTAATTATTTCGTTATAACGAATTAATATTTCGTTTAAAACGAATTAATTATTTCGTTATAACGAATTAATATTTCGTTTAAACGAATTAATGTTTCGTTTAAACGAATTAATATTTCGTTTAAACGAAATAATTATATAAGAGTGGAATCATGTACGAAAAAATTATATAAGAGTGGAATCGTGCACTTAAGGGGCTCCGTATTAATGTGCTACGGTTACTGTTACCGATATTGTTGCTGGGATCGTTACTGTTCCAGTTATTTTATGGTGTTAATAATAATGAAAAGATGTACATGAATAACTCATCAACCTTATCATCTTAATCATCCAAATTGTGCTGTGGAGAGTCAAATATTTAATTTAATGACTTCTGTGTGCACGTTTACCGTCATCTCATCAATGTAGAAATTATGTGATTCGTCCGTGAAATGAACTATTAGAGAATAATTGCATAAATATATATGTATGTTATAACTGTATTGATATATTGTAGTTATAGAAAGATATTTAAATTATATTGTTTTTTTGTTAATGGGAACTATGTAAGTACATGACCGTCAATCCGCCCCTAGAAGAACCAAAGGTCCAATTTTGTGACAATACCATTTAGGATCATAACCTCTAATGGAAAATTTAACTTAATAATACATAGCAGCGTGTGTCGTGTTTTGGCATGTTGTGCCTAATTATTCAAGAACACCATATAGTCACCTGTATCTGGTACAAAACTACACGTAAATTAACAATAATATACACGACCCTGGTTCAAGTTCAGTAATATTTACAGTTTTACTGTTAAATATATAATAGTTATACTTACACTGTACAGTACAGTGCCGTAATATTTATAGTACAGTGCAGTAATATTTATAATTTTACTATCAGATATAGTTATACTTACACAGTACAGTAATATTGATAGTTTGACTATGAGATCTGGATACAGGACTACCACTAGTAGGTACTAGAGTAGTACTAGCTTCACATCTATATATACCGCCCTGATTCCTTGTAATATTATATATATCCAGTCGTCCATTAGAAGATACATCAACACTGCTGCCATCTGGTTTATACCATTTAAAGGTTGTTGGTGGTGGATTAGATTCTACAGTACAGGTCAGTAGTAGATCATCACCTTCTATTTTAGCTGTAGAGTCAGCTGATACAGTTACCACAGGAACAACTATAAATATAAAGATAAATTTATAAAGTCAACTTTTTATATTACTGTTGACTTTCAAGGCGTTACATGATCAATCACCAAAATATATCAAAGACCTGATTACCCCATATAAATCCACAAGAACCCTTAGATCCACAGATAAACAATTTCTGTATCAACCATCAGTGAATCTTGAAATAACAAAAAGATCTTTCTCGTTCTCTGCTCCTATGTTATGGAATTCGCTGCCTTACAACATTAGAACTATTAACTCCCTAGATGCATTTAAACCCCAGCTAAAGTCGTTCCTGTTTACAGAGGCGTTTCCGTAGTTCAATTGAGAAAACTTGAAAAGCGCAATAGAAACTTTAATTTTAGTATTATCGCGCTATATAAATAGAGGATTATTATTATTAAGCTTTCATATTACATATGAAAGCTTATTGTTTCTGTTAAGATTATTATTATTTTTTTTTTTGTGTATTTTCTGCAAATCGGATTTCTCAGAATCTAACCATGGGATCTTTCTGAAACTTTGACCTACCCCCCCAAGAATGGGGTGCGAACGTTGTTTAAATATATTTTCAAAACGTTTTACGAATCCGAAATCACCGAATTTTACAAACGAAAAAACTGACAATGCATAGTCGTAACTTTGTTATTTTTTGACCGATTTTACTAATTCTTTTTTCTTTGAATACCTTGAAAAAAATCATTTTCATCTGCAGTTTCACATTTTCGAATTTCGAAAATTCGTCGCTGTGATTTCGAACCGGAAGTTTAGACCAATTTGACAACTTCTTTAATAGTTGTACGATTTTCATGAAATTAGTATACAAGTAGATCTTACCGATGTGACTTCAAAAATATAATTAGAAATTTTCTAAATTATCTCCCCTTGGTGAAATTAAGGATCAAAGTTTTCAAAAAAATCGTCGAAATATAGGTCAGAATGACCTGAAATTTTTTTTCTATACTCGACAGGTAATTACTGAAGCGGCGTGAAGCTAGCTTGTTGTTCGTTGTTCGTTGTTCGGTAATCGCGAATACCGAACAACGAGCCAGTTTGTTGTTCGGTATTCGCGAATACCGAACAACGAGCTGGTTTGTTGTTCGGTATTCACCAGATATGGAATTAGTAATCTAATAAAGTAACTTTTGTTCGTTATTCGCCAATGTGAAACTGCTCTTTCTTCGGATAGAAAGAGAAATTGTTAGAATCTATTTCCCAGAAGTTTGAAGTTTTATTGTCTATTTAAGCTCCGCGTGTTCCCTACAAAAGTACCTTTATTATATTACTAATTCCATGTACGGTGAATACCGAACAACAAACCAGCTCGTTGTTCGGTATTCGCCAATACCGAAAAACAAACCAGCTCGTTGTTCGTTATTCGCCAATACCGAACAACAAACTGGCTCGTTGTTCGTTATTCGCCAATATGTAACAGCTCTTTCTTCGGATAGAAAGAGAAGTTGTTAGAATCTATTTCCCAGAAGTTTGAAGTTTAATTGTCTATTTAAGCTCATAAAAACTCGCCTGTGGCCTGTCCCCTACAAAAGTACCTTTATTATATTACTAATTCCATATACGGTGAATACCGAACAACAAACCAGCTCGTTGTTCGTTATTCGCCAATACCGAACAACAAACTGGCTCGTTGTTCGTTCTTCGCCAATATGTAACAGCTCTTTCTTCGGATAGAAAGAGAAGTTGTTAGAATCTATTTCCCAGAAGTTTGAAGTTTTATTGTCTATTTAAGCTCATAAAAACTCGCCTGTGGCCTGTCCCCTACAAAAGTACCTTCATTATATTACTAATTACATATACGGTGAATACCGAACAACAAACCAGCTCGTTGTTCGTTATTCGCCAATACCGAACAACAAACTGGCTCGTTGTTCGTTATTCGCCAATATGTAACAGCTCTTTCTTCGGATAGAAAGAGAAGTTGTTAGAATCTATTTCCCAGAAGTTTGAAGTTTTATTGTCTATTTAAGCTCATAAAAACTCGCCTGTGGCCTGTCCCCTACAAAGGTACCTTTATTATATCACTAATTCCATATACGGCGAATACCGAACAACAAACCAGCTCGTTGTTCGTTATTCGCCAATACCGAACAACAAACTGGCTCGTTGTTCGTTATTCGCCAATATGTAACAGCTCTTTCTTCGGATAGAAAGAGAAGTTGTTAGAATCTATTTCCCAGAAGTTTGAAGTTTTATTGTCTATTTAAGCGCATAAAAACCCGCCTGTGGCGTGTTTCCTACAAAAGTACTTTTATTATATTACTAATTCCATATACGATGAATACCGAACAACAAACCAGCTCGTTGTTCGTTATTCGCCAATACCGAACAACAAACTGGCTCGTTGTTCGTTATTCGCCAATGTGTAACAGCTCTTTCTTCGGATAGAAAGAGAAGTTGTTAGAATCTATTTCCCAGAAGTTTGAAGTTTTATCGTCTATTTAAGCTCATGAAAACCCGCCTGTGGCGTGTTCCTTACAAAAGTACCTTATTATATTAATAATTCCATATACGGTGAATACCGAACAACAAACCAGCTCGTTGTTCGTTATTCGCGAATACCGAACAACAAACTGGCTCGTTGTTCGTTATTCGCCAATATGTAACAGATCTTTCTTCGGATAGAAAGAGAAGTTGTTAAAATGTATTTCCCAGAAGTTTTAAGTTTTATTGTCTATTTAAGCTCAATAAAACCCGCTTGTGGCGTGTTCCCTACAAAAGTACCTTTATTATATTACTTATTCCATATACGGTGAATACCGAACAACAAACCAGCTCGTTGTTCGGTATTCGCGAATACCGAACAACAAACCAGCTCGTTGTTCGTTATTCGCCAATACCGAACAACAAACTGGCTCGTTGTTCGTTATTCGCCAATATGTAACAGCTCTTTCTTCGGATAGAAAAAGAAGTTGTTAGAATCTATTTCCCAGAAGTTTGAAGTTTTATTGTCTATTTAAGCTCATAAAAACCCGCCTGTGGCGTGTTTCCTACAAAAGTACTTTTATTATATTACTAATTCCATATACGATGAATACCGAACAACAAACCAGCTCGTTGTTCGTTATTCGCCAATACTGAACAACAAACTGGCTCGTTGTTCGTTATTCGCCAATGTGTAACAGCTCTTTCTTCGGATAGAAAGAGAAGTTGTTAGAATCTATTTCCCAGAAGTTTGAAGTTTTATCGTCTATTTAAGCTCATGAAAACCCGCCTGTGGTGTGTTCCTTACAAAAGTACCTTTATTATATTAATAATTCCATATACGGTGAATACCGAACAACAAACCAGCTCGTTGTTCGGTATTCGTGAATACCGAACAACAAACCAGCTCGTTGTTCGTTATTCGCGAATACCGAACAACAAACTGGCTCGTTGTTCGTTATTCGCCAATATGTAACAGATCTTTCTTCGGATAGAAAGAGAAGTTGTTAAAATGTATTTCCCAGAAGTTTTAAGTTTTATTGTCTATTTAAGCTCAATAAAACCCGCTTGTGGCGTGTTCCCTACAAAAGTACCTTTATTATATTACTTATTCCATATACGGTGAATACCGAACAACAAACCAGCTCGTTGTTCGGTATTCGCGAATACCGAACAACAAACCAGCTCGTTGTTCGTTATTCGCCAATACCGAACAACAAACTGGCTCGTTGTTCGTTATTCGCCAATATGTAACAGCTCTTTCTTCGGATAGAAAGAGTAGTTGTTAGAATCTATTTCCCAGAAGTTTGAAGTTTAATTGTCTATTTAAGCTCATAAAAACTCGCCTGTGGCCTGTCCCCTACAAAAGTACCTTTATCATATCACTAATTCCATATACGGTGAATACCGAACAACAAACCAGCTCGTTGTTCGTTATTCGCCAATACCGAACAACAAACTGGCTCGTTGTTCGTTATTCGCCAATATGTAACAGCTCTTTCTTCGGATAGAAAGAGAAGTTGTTAGAATCTATTTCCCAGAAGATTGAAGTTTTATTGTCTATTTAAGCTCATAAAAACCCGCCTGTGGCATGTTTCCTACAAAAGTACTTTTATTATATTACTAATTCCATATACGATGAATACCGAACAACAAACCAGCTCGTTGTTCGTTATTCGCCAATACCGAACAACAAACTGGCTCGTTGTTCGTTATTCGCCAATGTGTAACAGCTCTTTCTTCGGATAGAAAGAGAAGTTGTTAGAATCTATTTCCCAGAAGTTTGAAGTTTTATCGTCTATTTAAGCTCATGAAATCCCGCCTGTGGCGTGTTCCTTACAAAAGTACCTTTATTATATTAATCATTCCATATACGGTGAATACCGAACAACAAACCAGCTCGTTGTTCGGTATTCGTGAATACCGAACAACAAACCAGCTCGTTGTTCGTTATTCGCCAATACCGAACAACAAACTGGCTCGTTGTTCGTTATTCGCCAATATGTAACAGCTCTTTCTTCGGATAGAAAGAGAAGTTGTTAAAATCTATTTCCCAGAAGCCCGAAGTTTTATTGTCTATTTAAGCTCATTAAAACCCGCTTGTGGCGTGTTCCCTACAAAAGTACCTTTATTATATTACTTATTCCATATACGGTGAATACCGAACAACAAACCAGCTCGTTGTTCGGTATTCGCGAATACCGAACAACAAACCAGCTTGTTGTTCGTTATTCGCCAATACCGAACAACAAACTGGCTCGTTGTTCGTTATTCGCCAATATGTAACAGCTCTTTCTTCGGATAGAAAGAGAAGTTGTTAAAATCTATTTCCCAGAAGCCTGAAGTTTTATTGTCTATTTAAGCTCATTAAAACCCGCCTGTGGCGTGTTCCCTACAAAAGTACCTTTATTATATTACTTATTCCATATACGGTGAATACCGAACAACAAACCAGCTCGTTGTTCGGTATTCGCGAATACCGAACAAAAAACCAGCTCGTTGTTCGTTATTCGCCAATACCGAACAACAAACTGGCTCGTTGTTCGTTATTCGCCAATATGTAACAGCTCTTTCTTCGGATAGAAAGAGAAGTTGTTAGAATCTATTTCCCAGAAGTTTGAAGTTTTATTGTCTATTTAAGCGCATAAAAACCCACCTGTGGCGTGTTTCCTACAAAAGTACTTTTATTATATTACTAATTCCATATACGATGAATACCGAACAACAAACCAGCTCGTTGTTCGTTATTCGCCAATACCGAACAACAAACTGGCTCGTTGTTCGTTATTCGCCAATGTGTAACAGCTCTTTCTTCGGATAGAAAGAGAAGTTGTTAGAATCTATTTCCCAGAAGTTTGAAGTTTTATCGTCTATTTAAGCTCATGAAAACCCGCCTGTGGCGTGTTCCTTACAAAAGTACCTTATTATATTAATAATTCCATATACGGTGAATACCGAACAACAAACCAGCTCGTTGTTCGTTATTCGCGAATACCGAACAACAAACTGGCTCGTTGTTCGTTATTCGCCAATATGTAACAGATCTTTCTTCGGATAGAAAGAGAAGTTGTTAAAATGTATTTCCCAGAAGTTTTAAGTTTTATTGTCTATTTAAGCTCAATAAAACCCGCTTGTGGCGTGTTCCCTACAAAAGTACCTTTATTATATTACTTATTCCATATACGGTGAATACCGAACAACAAACCAGCTCGTTGTTCGGTATTCGCGAATACCGAACAACAAACCAGCTCGTTGTTCGTTATTCGCCAATACCGAACAACAAACTGGCTCGTTGTTCGTTATTCGCCAATATGTAACAGCTCTTTCTTCGGATAGAAAGAGAAGTTGTTAGAATCTATTTCCCAGAAGTTTGAAGTTTTATTGTCTATTTAAGCTCATAAAAACCCGCCTGTGGCGTGTTTCCTACAAAAGTACTTTTATTATATTACTAATTCCATATACGATGAATACCGAACAACAAACCAGCTCGTTGTTCGTTATTCGCCAATACCGAACAACAAACTGGCTCGTTGTTCGTTATTCGCCAATGTGTAACAGCTCTTTCTTCGGATAGAAAGAGAAGTTGTTAGAATCTATTTCCCAGAAGTTTGAAGTTTTATCGTCTATTTAAGCTCATTAAAACCCGCCTGTGGCGTGTTCCTTACAAAAGTACCTTTATTATATTAATAATTCCATATACGGTGAATACCGAACAACAAACCAGCTCGTTGTTCGTTATTCGGGAATACCGAACAACAAACTGGCTCGTTGTTCGTTATTCGCCAATATGTAACAGATCTTTCTTCGGATAGAAAGAGAAGTTGTTAAAATGTATTTCCCAGAAGTTTTAAGTTTTATTGTCTATTTAAGCTCAATAAAACCCGCTTGTGGCGTGTTCCCTACAAAAGTACCTTTATTATATTACTTATTCCATATACGGTGAATACCGAACAACAAACCAGCTCGTTGTTCGGTATTCGCGAATACCGAACAACAAACCAGCTCGTTGTTCGTTATTCGCCAATACCGAACAACAAACTGGCTCGTTGTTCGTTATTCGCCAATATGTAACAGCTCTTTCTTCGGATAGAAAGAGAAGTTGTTAGAATCTATTTCCCAGAAGTTTGAAGTTTTATTGTCTATTTAGGCTCATAAAAACTCGCCTGTGGCCTGTCCCCTACAAAAGTACCTTTATTATATCACTAATTCCATATACGGTGAATACCGAACAACAAACCAGCTCGTTGTTCGTTATTCGCCAATACCGAACAACAAACTGGCTCGTTGTTCGTTATTCGCCAATATGTAACAGCTCTTTCTTCGGATAGAAAGAGAAGTTGTTAGAATCTATTTCCCAGAAGATTGAAGTTTTATTGTCTATTTAAGCTCATAAAAACCCGCCTGTGGCATGTTTCCTACAAAAGTACTTTTATTATATTACTAATTCCATATACGATGAATACCGAACAACAAACCAGCTCGTTGTTCGTTATTCGCCAATACCGAACAACAAACTGGCTCGTTGTTTGTCATTCGCCAATGTGTAACAGCTCTTTCTTCGGATAGAAAGAGAAGTTGTTAGAATCTATTTCCCAGAAGTTTGAAGTTTTATCGTCTATTTAAGCTCATGAAAACCCGCCTGTGGCGTGTTCCTTACAAAAGTACCTTTATTATATTAATAATTCCATATACGGTGAATACCGAACAACAAACCAGCTCGTTGTTCGGTATTCGTGAATACCGAACAACAAACCAGCTCGTTGTTCGTTATTCGCCAATATGTAACAGATCTTTCTTCGAATAGAAAGAGAAGTTGTTAAAATGTATTTCCCAGAAGTTTTAAGTTTTATTGTCTATTTAAGCTCATTAAAACCCGCTTGTGGCGTGTTCCCTACAAAAGTACTTTTATTATATTACTAATTCCATATACGATGAATACCGAAGAACAAACCAGCTCGTTGTTCGTTATTCGCCAATACCGAACAACAAACTGGCTCGTTGTTCGTTATTCGCCAATGTGTAACAGCTCTTTCTTCGGATAGAAAGAGAAGTTGTTAGAATCTATTTCCCAGAAGTTTGAAGTTTTATCGTCTATTTTAGCTCATGAAAACCCGCCTGTGGCGTGTTCTCTACAAAAGTACTTTTATTATATTACTAATTCCATATACGATGAATACCGAACAACAAACCAGCTCGTTGTTCGTTATTCGCCAATACCGAACAACAAACTGGCTCGTTGTTCGTTATTCGCCAATATGTAACAGCTCTTTCTTCGGATAGAAAGAGAAGTTGTTAGAATCTATTTCCCAGAAGTTTGAAGTTTTATTGTCTATTTAAGCTCATAAAAACTCGCCTGTGGCGTGTTCCCTACAAAAGTACTTTTATTATATTACTAATTCTATATACGATGAATACCGAACAACAAACCAGCTCGTTGTTCGTTATTCGCCAATACCGAACAACAAACTGGCTCGTTGTTCGTTATTCGCCAATATGTAACAGCTCTTTCTTCGGATAGAAAGAGAAGTTGCTAAAATCTATTTCCCAGAAGCCTGAAGTTTTATTGTCTATTTAAGCTCATTAAAACCCGCCTGTGGCGTGTTCCCTACAAAAGTACCTTTATTATATTACTTATTCCATATACGGTGAATACCGAACAACCAACCAGCTCAATGTTCGTTATTCGCCAATACCGAACAACAAACTGGCTCGTTGTTCGTTATTCGCCAATATGTAACAGCTCTTTCTTTGGATAGAAAGAGAAGTTGTTGGAATTTATTTCCAAGAAGTTTGAAGTTTTAGTGTTTATTTAAGCTCACAAAAACCCGCCTGTGGCGTGTTCCCTACAAAAGTACTTTTATTATATTACTAATTCCATATACGATGAATACCGAAGAACAAACCAGCTCGTTGTTCGTTATTCGCCAATACCGAACAACAAACTGGCTCGTTGTTCGTCATTCGCCAATGTGTAACAGCTCTTTCTTCGGATAGAAAGAGAAGTTGTTAGAATCTATTTCCCAGAAGTTTGAAGTTTTATCGTCTATTTTAGCTCATGAAAACCCGCCTGTGGCGTGTTCGTTACAAAAGTACCTTTATTATATTAATAATTCCATATACGGTGAATACCGAACAACAAACCAGCTCGTTGTTCGTTATTCGCGAATACCGAACAACAAACTGGCTCGTTGTTCGTTATTCGCCAATATGTAACAGATCTTTCTTCGGATAGAAAGAGAAGTTGTTAAAATGTATTTCCCAGAAGTTTTAAGTTTTATTGTCTATTTAAGCTCATTAAAACACGCTTGTGGCGTGTTCCCTACAAAAGTACCTTTATTATATTACTTATTCCATATACGGTGAATACCAAACAACAAACCAGCTCGTTGTTCGGTATTCGCGAATACCGAACAACAAACCAGCTCGTTGTTCGTTATTCGCCAATACCGAACAACAAACTGGCTCGTTGTTCGTTATTCGCCAATATGTAACAGATCTTTCTTCGGATAGAAAGAGAAGTTGTTAAAATGTATTTCCCAGAAGTTTTAAGTTTTATTGTCTATTTAAGCTCATTAAAACCCGCCTGTGGCGTGTTCCCTACAAAAGTACCTTTATTATATTACTTATTCCATATACGGTGAATACCGAACAACAAACCAGCTCGTTGTTCGGTATTCGCGAATACCGAACAACAAACCAGCTCGTTGTTCGTTATTCGCCAATACCGAACAACAAACTGGCTCGTTGTTCGTTATTCGCCAATATGTAACAGATCTTTCTTCGGATAGAAAGAGAAGTTGTTAAAATGTATTTCCCAGAAGTTTTAAGTTTTATTGTCTATTTAAGCTCATTAAAACCCGCCTGTGGCGTGTTCCCTACAAAAGTACCTTTATTATATTACTTATTCCATATACGGTGAATACCGAACAACAAACCAGCTCGTTGTTCGGTATACGCCAATATGTAACAGCTCTTTCTTCGGATAGAAAGATAAGTTGTTAAAATCTATTTCCCAGAAGCCTGAAGTTTTATTGTCTATTTAAGCTCATTAAAACCCGCCTGTGGCGTGTTCCCTACAAAAGTACCTTTATTATATTACTTATTCCATATACGGTGAATACCAAACAACAAACCAGCTCGTTGTTCGTTATTCGCCAATACCGAACAACAAACTGGCTCGTTGTTCGTTATTCGCCAATATGTAACACCTCTTTCTTCGGATAGAAAGAGAAGTTGTTAGAATCTATTTCCCAGAAGTTTGAAGTTTTATTGTCTATTTAAGCTCATAAAACCCCGCCTGTGGCGTGTTCCCTACAAAAGTACTTTTATTATATTACTAATTCCGTATACGATGAATACCGAAGAACAAACCAGCTCGTTGTTCGTTATTCGCCAATACCGAACAACAAACTGGCTCGTTGTTCGTTATTCGCCAATGTGTAACAGCTCTTTCTTCGGATAGAAAGAGAAGTTGTTAGAATCTATTTCCCAGAAGTTTGAAGTTTTATCGTCTATTTAAGCTCATGAAAACCCCGCCTGTGGCGTGTTCCCTACAAAAGTACTTTTATTATATTACTAATTCCATATACGATGAATAACGAACAACAAACCAGCTCGTTGTTCGTTATTAGCCAATACCGAACAACAAACTGGCTCGTTGTTCGTTATTCGCCAATGTGTAACAGCTCTTTCTTCGGATAGAAAGAGAAGTTGTTAGAATCTATTTCCCAGAAGTCTGAAGTTTTATCGTCTATTTAAGCTCATGAAAACCCGCCTGTGGCGTGTTCCTTACAAAAGTACCTTTATTATATTAATAATTCCATATACGGTGAATACCGAACAACAAACCAGCTCGTTGTTCGGTATTCGTGAATACCGAACAACAAACCAGCTCGTTGTTCGTTATTCGCGAATACCGAACAACAAACTGGCTCGTTGTTCGTTATTCGCCAATATGTTACAGATCTTTCTTCGGATAGAAAGAGAAGTAGTTAAAATGTATTTCCCAGAAGTTTTAAGTTTTATTGTCTATTTAAGCTCATTAAAACCCGCCTGTGGCGTGTTCCCTACAAAAGTACCTTTATTATATTACTTATTCCATATGCGGTGAATACCGAACAACAAACCAGCTCGTTTTTCGGTATACCGAACAACAAACTGGCTCGTTGTTCGTTATTCGCCAATATGTAACAGCTCTTTCTTCGGATAGAATCTATTTCCCAGAAGTCAGAAGAAAGAGAAGTTGTGAGAATCTATTTCCCAGAATTTTGAAGCTTTATAATCCAGTTAGGCTTATAAAAACCCGCCCGCGGCGTGTTCCCTGCAAAAAATCTTTTATTACATTACTAATTCCAAATCTAGTGAATACCGAACAACAAACCAGCTCGTTGTTCGTTATTCGCGAATACCGAACAACAAACCAGCTCGTTGTTCGTTATTCGCGAATACCGAACAACAAACTGGCTCGTTGTTCGTTATTCGCGAATACCGAACAACGAACAACGAACAACGGGCTAACTTCACGTCGCCAATTACTGATTCCTACACAAAATATGGAGTTTGTCGATCAAACCGGAAATGCCACCATCTTGAAACATGAAAAATCCCTAAGGCTTTTTTGCTATCTTACTTACAGACACGGGAGTTATATTTTCTGAATCCTTGAAGGATGGCCCAAAAATCGTAGGGAGCAGAATTTTGATTTCGGTCATGTGATGGTCACAATTTTGAATTGAAAATGAAAAATAGAAGCAATTTGAAAGGCCCGGACTTCGGAACACAATAACTCTCCTTCTAATTAAGCTAGAATGTTCAAACTTGGTGTAGACGTTCACTAGGTCAATGTTATGATTGAGTTCAAAGATGAGCATTTTCTGCTTAGGGTAAGCAGAGATAAGCATGCTGATTTGTTGATTCTTTAGGGCACGATAACTTCGGTTATAATGAAGGGAGGGCGGTGAAACTTTTGTCAATAGAGAATCTAATGGGTAGCCTGTTGTGTGAAATGATTGTATCATTTTTTTTAAATATCAGGGATAGCCGAAAAAAGGAGATTGAAAATCCAAAAAGTCGTATTTTTACAATTTGGAGCATGTTTAGAGGTCTTTCTCGTAAAGTAAACATACTATTTTTTGGGAACTTCTTCTACAAAGAGTCTTATTGGTAGTCTTTTATATGAAACCATCGATCAACAGTCCAACATATCAGGAGTAGAAGAACAAAAGGATCGAACATTGAAAACGGCACCCTTTCATTGTTGAGCGAAACATGAAGTGTGGGTGACTACAATCTACGCATTTAGTCATCGTATAGAGTTTATTCAACAGTATCGAATTCCAACTGCTTAGGGATATTTTACGTGCACTCCAATGTGTACACGGGACCTTGGTTTTTCGTCCCACCCGAAGGACTAGACAGCTGTGCTTGTCAGGCCCTCCGTTCTGCCTTACTGACAAGGGAACCACGCCGGGAAATCGAGATGAACTTTCTCTGTGCAGAACTTTCAATTCAGGCAAAACGTTTATTGCATACGATTAAGCTGGTCAGTTGGAGCTTATTTTCAAAAGTTTTGTAATAATCGGTTGGTAATTAAAGTACCGTGCACATTAAACTGTTAAAACAGAAAATTTCGCCCGGTTGAAATGTTTCTTGCTATAAGTCAGCAATTTTCCGAATTCAGGGAGGCTGGGTGGCTGAATGGTTAGCATGTGCTCGCTGTATCGTAACCTTTGTCATTGAGTCAACGGGCGTCGTTTCGATCTCAAGGTTGCACGTGACATGGTGTATGATGTCCAACCTCGTGGGTTTTCTCCGTGTTCTTTGGTTTCCTCCCAACGGCTAAAGACCAGTACGTGCAAGGGGAGTTTTTAAATAAAATTAAAAAACATATGTTAGTCCCGAAATGACCTAGTTTGTGTCGAATGGACGTTAGGCCGCATTTCTCTCTTTCTCTTTTTAAAGTTTTGTAATAATCGGTTGGTAATCAAAGGTACTGTTAAAGTGATAAAACAGAAAATTTGGCCCGGTTGTAATGTTTCTCACTTTAAATTCAGCAATTTGTCGATTTTAAGGGGCAAACGCTTATTGCGAACGATTAAGCTGGTCAGGGGGAGCTTATTTTTAAAAGTTTTGTAATATTCGGTTGATAACTAAAGGTACCGTGCAAATTAAATTGTTAAAATAGAAAATTTGGCCCGGTTGAAATGTTTCTCGCTGTAGGTCAGCAATTTGCCGATTTTAGGGAGGTTGCGTGGCTGAATGGTTAGCACGTGCGCTCTGTATCATAACGTCTGTCATTGAGTCAACTGGCCTTGTTCCGATTTCTTGGTTGTACGTGACAAGGGGTATGGTCGCCTTACCAACCTTGTAGGCCGTAACGCCGCTGACCGGGTAAAATTTCCCTCATTGCACACTTTATGGCGTATGCCCGTCTTCATTAGCCCATTGTAGGAGCAGAACAGTAGGACGTTAAACCCCATTCAATTTCATTTCATTTTCTCTATGTTGCTTATTTATTATAGTGGATAAATATTTTTCTGGTTCTAGCAATTATTTAATTTCTGCATAGAAATCTCTGGCCAGTTTTTTTTATTGCAGAGTGCCATTCTTGTATATTGCAGTCTATGACCCTTTGTTTAAAACATGCTTAAGAAGTCGTCACGATTTCCTACTTATAACCAAACATATTGGAAACCATAATTATATAACATATCTGGGAAGCCCGATTACAGCTATATAAGTTTCAGTTATTTCCCTTTAGTTTAAAGATTATTTTTTGCCCGGGTGCAATGTTTCTCACTACATTTAAATTTGTAACTTTGTGAGTTTTTGACCGATTTTGATATTATGTCTTTATAATTTTCCAAATCTACATATTTAACGTACATATTCAAATAGTTGAGTTCAACCTGATTCAAAAAGTTTTAGTTTTGTTCAAAGTTATCTCATTCATCCCGATTACAGCAACACAAGTATCAGTTATTTCCCTTTAGTTTTCAGATTACTCAATGTTTCATACTATATTTAGACTTGTAACTTCGCGAGTTTTTGACCAATTTTGATAGTTTGTTATTCTTATCCTTTTATTTGAGATACTTGATATAATCGATGACACGTGACGATGAATATGAAAGCTTTCATATCTGCATGGGACAGTAGCAGATCTAGTTATTATTATTATTATTATTATTATTATACAGTTACCATAGGAACTATACACAGAAATAAGTTCAGAAATTTTCACAATGAGATGTTGAAATTGTGATAATTTAACTTCCAAAAAACAACGTGGTTTGCATAAATACATCTTTGGCAAAAAGAAAACACGAAGAGTTTGTCCATTTCCAAAATTATAATTATGATTCTTCAACAAATGCCAATCTTATTTGAGCCATGGAGGTACCAAATCTAGCAGTGACCAATGGTATCGCCGATTAGTTAGTTGCCAATGTAATTCATCTTGTTACATTTACATTGTAAACCACATTCCTAGTTCTTTGTTTACTCTTATTTATTGCCCAGTATAGTCACATCTCTCACTCCTTGTGGCAGTAACAAGTCTGGTATATAGATAGATTAGGCGTATACCCGAGGAATGATCAGCCAAAGCCACCTATCTTACAGTAGAAACGAAATGAAATGGGGTTTAACGTCCTACTGTTCTTCTCCGACTGGGCTAATGGACGGATCTTACAGTAGGAGTGAGACAAAGGTGAATGGACAAAGAACAAAAGCGATGTCAAAAGTTATAGCTTTGACTTGTAAAATGACCTATACTTACATAAAACATCAAGTTGTACAGCTGTAAATGATCTACCTACGCCAATACCATTACTACCTGTACAGGTGTAATTTCCACTATCTGATCTCTCTAATGATTCTATTCTATATATAGATGAACTTTGACCTGTTATAATGTTACCATCTTTACTCCATGTATAACCAGTAGATGGCACTGATGGATCAGCCTCATCTACAGTACAGGTTAACACATGTTGATTTTCCTGTATAACTTTATATGGACTGGTTGATGGTTCTATATGTACTACTGGTTTAACTACAATATAAATATAATAATGGTTTAGTACTGGTTAATGTAGAATATAAATATAGTAACAGTGGCTATGTATATAGAATATAAATATAGTAATGGTGGCTATGGTTATGTTTATATAATATAGTACCGGTGACTATGTATATAGAATATAAATATAGAAATTGTGGTTATGTATATAGAATATAAATAAAGTAATGGTGGCGTTTAATACTAATTTGTAGTTTTACCTTTAACAGCAACAGTAGTGTTAGTTGCAGTAATACCAACTCCTTCACACTGCCAGGTACCACTATCGCTAGATCTGGATACACTACGTATATTGATATTTACACTGGTGCTATTTTTACTGATTGTATACGTGTTAAATGTAGAACCAGTAGTACATGGGTTTGATAGATCAAGTCTACAAGTTGATACTGCTAAATCATCTTTTTTTACTTGAATAGCACTAATACCAGTACATGTAACTGATGCTGATTCACCTTGAATCCACGTAGATGGTTGTATACCTATACCTGTCACACATGTAAATATAAATACAGGTTAAAGGTAGTATAAAGTAGAGTGATCATAGTAAAGGTGTTATAGTGGTTAAATGACATGTATTATATTGGATCTACTCACCTTGTGTACTATATAGACTTATAAATATTGCTATATACTGTAATAGTATCCATTTGTATCGTCTCAAAATAAAATACATAATCAGTTATTAACAGTACGTCCTACCATACGCCCTTACATGTGCAGTTTTAATCCAAGAATTGTTTCAAAAACTTCACGTTAATCATGTCCAATCAGTATATAAATAGTATTTTACTTCCTCTTTCATTATATCAATGTTGGGGACGTCATACTTTACATATCCAACATAGAGTTGTCCTTTCATAGACCATATATACACGTGTGTCAGGGCTATCAATGCACTAAACTTTTGTTGGTTGACTCAGATCGTTTGATTATGCCCCATATGTGGTGACTGTTCAAACAACGTTCCTTTTGATTTCTTACATTTTTATTTATCTAATCATAACAATACACGACACGAATTTATTTTAGGGGAAAGCTATCCTTGCTCTCGGTAGTGGACTACATTAAACCGTGTATTATGTTGTGTTATGGCGGGTGTCAGGGGTCACGGTACTTAAGCAAAGCTCTTTTCCAGTAAGACAGGAGCGTAAGTAAAAATGTCACCCACAGACGGGAACCGGATACACTGGGCAAAATTGGCAATACGCATGTGAACTTACCAAATCTCACCCAAGCGAGATTACGCGTCTCAAAGAAATATTTCTATGACGCGTCTCAATGACGTCACATATTTTTGACGTCAATAAAAATAATTCTCACACTTTTTTTTAAAAAATAGGTCGCCAGGCAACGAAACATACGCCCACCAGCAGCTAAATCGTCCGGGCAGTCAACAAGAGTTGTCGCATATTAAGTAATTATCAACAATCATTAGATAGGGTGGTTCAGGGTCAGAAGAAATTTCATCCTACAGATAATATTAGGGGTTTATTTTAACATAATATGATAAGGCTTGCCATAAAAACTTCATTCATCAACAACGAATGTCGTGCCATGTTTGATTTTTGAAGATATTACCACCTGGACGTGTTTTTAAATTGCTAAAAAGTTTTCAGCTCCCATTCCCAAGGGAGTTAACTCCCAGTGACAAAACGAGTTATGGTTCTTGGTTACAATAAATTTTGAAACTCTTCTCTGGAAAAAATAGTTAATTCGGAATTCTTCGGTTTTTAGACTACGTTCAAATACCGATTACATTTAACGCTTCTACGCATGCACAGTTCTTAGTTTTTGAACAGAAGAGACAGAAAGAGAGAAATGAAACTAAACAACTCCAAATATCAGTTACATTTAACAGTTATATTTTCGTCTGATTTTTATCAATGCACTTGACCATAGCCAAAATATTTTAAAGTGGCAGTTGACCTTATAAACGCAATATACGGAGAAATTGGCAGTTGACATTATAAACGCAGTATAGATAAAGTACTTACAGTACTCATGGTAGACGTTAAATATCCTTTTTAATAATCATATTATATTTCCAATAATTATCACAGACAAATATAAAAAATACACATGCAAAACAGACCACACGTCACACGTACAGTTATGACAGACCGATTCTCAGTAGTTATCGGGAATTTATTAAAGGAGCTAGAATGCTATTGTAAAAGTTTAATTTGATCATTTACTTAGTTCATTGTGTAACGCATTTCAGATTTTATTTTTTTTAAAACAGTTTTAGTAACAAATAACGTTAAAAAAACACATTCGACTAAATCACATGACATGACGTAATAGTCGACACTCGCGGTGCGATGATTGTTCGGAGCATTCTATCATTTCTAGCGACGAAGAATGATAAATGGGCACTAAAAATAGCGTGGACACCTTGTCTTATCACTTTATCATTAGTCAACCCTTCAATTCTCGATAACGTTTTGCTTCATTTAGGCCATATTGATGTTCACGCTTCATTGGCGAAAATAAATTACAGAAAAACTATTAATTACGGTATTATGCCGTAAACAAGCTACGAGAATATTGCTAAAAACGGGTCACATCATAGGACTATCATCGGATTTTGAGTATAGGGTCTATCGTTGACATCGCTGTGTCTGGCCTTACTGCTTGTAATCTCACTTGAATTTTTGTTTAAAAAAAAGACACATGCTTCCTGTTTTATTATTGGTGCTATCAGTACGTTCCCATGCAGCGCAATCGACTATGTTTATGGTTCCGCAGTTAGTTTGCGGTAGTATAGTTGTAACAGTGCTCAAATCATATGGCTACTAGTGCTGGATAGCAAATCATCGATGAACGCCATTTTGCAGGGCTCAGTCTCAGATCTAGAAAAAAACAACTATTTCCCTCGATCATGGCTTAAGTCTACACAGTAATTAAATAAGATACTATGATTATGAAAACAATTTACACTAAGTTATCGAAAATTGTCTGGAAAATAAAGACTACAATTAAAAGTTTGATTCGGTTATTATCCGGTCTAAAATAGTTCTGCGTATTTAGAAGCTAGCAAATATTTATTTCTTAACATAGAGAGATCGCCCATAAACGAAGAGTGTTACCGATAAATAAAAGTAAATCCCAAAATGTTGTAATGAGTTTATCTTGACGTGTAACACTATAGACTTAGTGCTCTGTTTAATATAGAATTCTTTACCTACATGATGTATGGCGATAACTAGGGTAATGAAGTAGCTTGCATTATTCTACTACTATCTTAGACTAACTCGCAGACATATGTCAGTATACATTTCTGGAAAGTAGGGTACAATCGTCCAGTCCTCACGTACACAGATTAGTACAATTAACTAGAATAGTGTTGACGTAAAACGGTGCCTTTACGAAACACTTACCCATAAATGGTAATTGTCCCGCCCTAATAGATGACGCATTATACATTCTATATAGGAGAGAGTTTGTTTGATTTACGCTCAGACAACATTTGAGAGTTCCACGGGGAAGTACAAACCGGGAGCTGCCCCGGCTTACAGGCCGGACGCAGACATCATTTGAGAAATTCAAGGGGAAGATAGTACCGTGAGCTGTCCGGGCTCAGAGCCTAGGATGTAGACTTATCCTAGCGTGAGGCCGTGAACATATGCAGAACTATAAAAACGTACGTGGCTCTTGCCACGTTTAAGTCGTCAGGACTGAGTTAAAAAAAAAAGGATATTAAACTCAGACCGGGAATGTTTATATACCTAAAGAATATTAGTTGTAGCTATGCTGTAGAATATATTATTGTAACATATAAAGAATATCTCAAGAGTACAGAAAAGAGTTTGAATTCTTCCTGATCACAACGTCAAGTCCTACCTAGACAAACGACAGTGTCACAGTCGTCGATTTGGTACCGCGACACAGGATAGTGTCACAGTCCCACAACGTGAAGTCGAAGAAAAGCCCTAGACGATCAATTGTCACCTCTGTGGCCTCGTAGTGTCACAGCCTGCAATTTGGAGTCCGTGACCAGGATAGTCGCAACATTCATCACAACCTGTAGTAGTGTCACAGTTCTCTTTTTGGTTGCCGTGACAAAGTATTTTCGACCCATGGGGATATTCTTGGAAGAAGAACTTTCCTGTCGTTTTTAGGTAAGTACATATTTCCTAGTAAACTGACCATGGAAAGCCAAAAAGACCAAGGGGTAGATTAAACAAATTTTAAAGGTTAGGAATTTGCTAAAGTTTTAAAAAGAATTTCAAATAGTAAACTAGTAGGAATTTGCTAAAGTTTTAAAAAGAATTTCAAATAGTAAACTAGTAAAATAATTCAGTTAAGGAAATATAGGAAAAAAGTTTTAACGAAAAGGACGATCGCAGGGTTATTAAAATATGTAGCTGGGAAGAGAGTATGCGTCACATTGTTAAGTAAATAAGGGTTAGGTTTAAACATGTACGTATTTGTCTATTAATGTAGGGAAAAATCGTCAAGAAAACAAACTGAAACAAAAGATTAGTAAAATTGTAACAGTAAAGCTAGGTAAAAGAAAATAAATGATTGTCTCCGGTCTTCACAGGAAGATAGTTCGGAAACGGAGGGTTTGCGCGGTTGACGTAAAACTCCAAAAGAATTATTCGGATCTGGAGATCGTAATCACACCGTTTCGAAAAGTCTTAGGAAGATTGAAGACTTGCTTTTTGTAAATTAATGTAATGTATTGTTTTGTTAAGTAATGTACATGTATATGAACCAAGTATAAGGTTATAATGTAAACCTATGTTTAGGTTTTAGGGTAAAGGAAATGCCCAGGAAATTTTAAAACTGAATGGCCTTTTGTAAATTCGCGAATAGCGTGTGGGTGTAAGGTTTTAAATAAAACGTTTAAAATGAAACAGTGTGCCTTGCAATAGCGGATAGCTTAGATTATGCAAGTGGTATAAACTGTTTCTGTATTTTCGTGTTGTTTTGCTAAAAATGTACAGAGATAATAAGTTGAAAGTATGTGTTTTTAAAAGTGGTAAGCACACCATGGTAAATGGGTAATTTAAAGTTGGATTCGAATGTGCGGTTAGCTGTCGAATAAATTTTGAATTCCCTGATATGTCATGCGTAGTGTATACTATACCATACTTAATGACAGGGAAAAAGTCATGAACTTATTTGTAATTGTTTTGTGTTTTAAAAAACGTAAGGAATATAATAACTTTCGGTCAGTGGTGGTTTGTTATTACAACCAGAGATATAATAAAATCGGGTTTTGAAATAAATGTTGGCCACATTTGTTTCGAGGTGCTGTTTCGTTTGAATTCAGACAGAAGTGAATTCACGAAAGGGTAAGATGGTTTGTGGGAGTAACTATATGGAAATTAGAAAAGAGGCGTAACTATGAGTTAGAATAGCACGCGCCGTGTTACTATAAGCTTGGGTGCATACAAAAGTTCCATACAGCACCAAAGTTGAAAAGGTATACCATTTCTATCGTATATACTCAATGTTAATTGTGGGTTTATAAACCAAGTTGTAATGTCTTAAACAATAACCAGATACCGTTCGGGGTAATTAATTGGTTTGCTAATGAGGTAAAGTGATTCACTGTTCTCAGATAATAGGAATGGGTAAAGGAATTAGTAAGTAAGGGAGAACACAAATGAGTTTCACTGTTATTAATTACTGTAGGTGATAAGTAGTAATTAATACTGCTAATATTTATTAATGAGACAGATTAAGTTCCTTTGTTAATAATTTACTCAGTTAAAAGTAAATAGAGTTAAGGAACTACAGTTGTATTCCAATGAAATAAAAGCAGGTTTAATTTTAAATAAACTTAATGGTAAGACTATGATTAAGTAGGATACAATCGTATCCAATTAATATTTAAGTGAATGTTATTAATTAAGGGTAAAGTAATTGAATTATTAGTGGTCTGATTAAGCAAGTACACCGGTTGTTTACGGGATGTATTGTACTTTATCTTAACGCCAGGCAAAGACAAACCAGTTAAGGGAATTCCGGAATCTAAGCAGATATGGTTTTAAAGAGGAAATAGAAGACGTGTTAACTTAACAGATTTTATCTTAACGCCCAGCAAAGACGAACCAGTTGAGATAATTCCAGTATGCAAGAAGATATGGTTCTGGAGCGGAGTTTGCAGAAGTGTTAACTTAGCGGATCACCATATTTACAGTGCAAGAAACAGAATAATTTTGAATAGAAAATGTGGTTTTGCAGTGTTATAAACAGTGAACATATTGACATTGAAATAATGAACTTCTTTAAATTAAAAACAGTTTTTTATTGTGTTGGAACTTGTAACCAAGTATTTATATGACAGTTAATCAGTGAACTTATATTATGGTAGCATGTTTATCAGTATAATGGTATTTTAGAATTAGGACATATACAGAGCTTTTATGATATTGATATTATATTTGTATTTAATGCATGTTAGACAACAACGTTAATTAAGCAACATTGCTTATTTAACGCGTTGCCAGGGGACGAATTGTAACACTATAGACTTAGTGTTCTGTTTAATATAGAATTCTTTACCTACATGATGTATGACGATAACTAGGGTAATGAAGTAGCTTGCATTATTCTACTACTATCGTAGACTAACTCGCAGACATATGTCAGTATACATTTCTGGAAAGTAGGGTACTATCGCCCAGTCCTCACGTACACAGATTAGTACAATTAACTAGAATAGTGTTGACGTAGAACGGTGCCTTTACGAAACACTTACCCATAAATGGTAATTGTCCCGCCCTAATAGATGACGCATTTTACATTCTATATAGGAGAGAGTTTGTTTGATTTACGCTCAGACAACATTTGAGAGTTCCACGGGGAAGTACAAACCGGGAGCTGCCCCGGCTTATAGGCCGGACGCGGACATCATTTGAGAAATTCAAGGGGAAGATAGTACCGTGAGCTGTCCGGGCTCAGAGCCTAGGGTGTAGACTTATCCTAGCGTGAGGCCGTGAACATATGCAGAACTATAAAAACGTACGTGGCTCTTGCCACGTTTAAGTCGTCAGGACTGAGTTAAAAAAAAAAAGGATATTAAACTCAGACCGGGAATGTTTATATACCTAAAGAACATTAGTTGTAGCTATGCTGTAGAATATATTATTGTAACATATAAAGAATATCTCAAGAGTACAGAAAAGAGTTTGAATTCTTACTGATCACAACGTCAAGTCCTACCTAGACAAACGACAGTGTCACAGTCGTCGATTTGGTACCGCGACACAGGATAGTGTCACAGTCCCACAACGTGAAGTCGAAGAAAAGCCCTAGACGATCAATTGTCACCTCTGTGGCCTCGTAGTGTCACAGCCTGCAATTGGGAGTCCGTGACCAGGATAGTCGCGACATTCATCACAACCTGTAGTAGTGTCACAGACGCTCTCATGTACCTGAAAGTTAGAAATAAAACGAAGCTATTACAGCTAGCTCTGTATCTAAATCACCGAAATCGCCAATATCAAAAATTAAATCAAAGAGTGCAATTGAAATTTTTGCTCACGTTCGTTTTTAAATAAACACGCAAGTCGAATCCCGTACTGAGTGTCTGTCCGTCAACAATTTGTTTGTGGACTCTCTACATGTCACAATTCTTATGCGATTTTGACGAAACTTGAAATATAGGTTTATCCCCATAAGATCTCGGCTGCTTTCGATATTGGCATGTATCCAATCGAAACTTCATGGATTATGGCCCCTGATTGTACCATATATCATATTTTTAGCTTGTGGACCCAATGGAGGTCACAATTTTGAACCGATTTTGATGAAACTTGACATGTATGTTTATAACCCAAAGATCTTGGTTCCTGTCGATATTTGCGCCCATCGGATTGTAACTTCCTGAATTATGGCCCCTGATTGTCCGAAAAATCGCTTTCTTTAGCTTGTGGTCCCTCTGGAGGTCAAAATTATTATCTGATTTATAAAACCGTTTGATTGTATCACCGTTACATGGTAATGAAGGTTGAGTTCGAATTTCGAGAAAATCGGACCACAATTGACGGACAAAATGGCCGCCGTTTGTTCGCGAATAGTGTGAAAATATGTTATATGAAGGTTGTGGACCCTATAGTGGTCACAATTTTGAACCAATTTTGATGAAACTTAATGACATGTATGTTTATAACCCAAAGATCTTGGTGTCTTGTGGTATTTGCGTCCATCGGATCGTAACTTCCTGAATTATGTCCCCTGATTGTCCGAAAAATCGCTTTTTTATACGCCCACATTTTCATGTGGACGTATATTGTCGTCGCCCCTGTCCGTCCGGACGTCCGTCCACAATTTGTTTGTGGACTCTCTACATGTCACAATTCTTATCCGATTTTGACGACACTTCAAATATAGGTTTATCCCCATAAGATCACGGCTGCTTTCGATATTGGCATGTATCGGATCGAAACTTCCTGAATTATGACCCCTGATTGTCCGAAAAATCGACCTTTTTAGCTTGTGGTCCCTCTGGAGGTCAAAATTATTATCCGATTGACAAAAACGTTTGATTATATCACCGTTACATGCCAATAAGGGTTGAGTTTAAATTTTGTGAAAATCGGACCAAAATTGACAGACAAAATGCCCGCTACTTGTACCTGAAAAGTGCAAAAATATGGTATATAGGATGTGGAACTTGTAGAGGTCACAATTTTAAATCAATTTTGATGAAACTTGAAATAGATGTTTATAACCTAAAGATCTTGATTTCTTTCGATATTTGTGCATATCGTATCATAACTTACTGAATTATGGCCCCTGGTTGTATACGAAAAATCGCCTTTATTAGATTGTGGTCCCTCTGGAAGTCAAAATTATAACCCGATTTCAATAACCGTTTGATTACATCACCGTTGCAATGTAATGAATGTTGAGTTCGAATTTCGTGAAAATCGGACCAAAACTGACAGACAAAATGGCCGCCGCTTGTACACGAATACTATAAAAAATATGGTATATCAAGGTTGTGGACCCTGTAGAGGTCACAATTTTAATGTGATGTTGATGAAACTTGAAATGCATGTTTATAACCCAAAGATCTTTGTTCCTTTTGATATTCAACCGATAATATCGGATTCTACGCCCAAACGCACCAATAGCTACCGCATGGAATGCAGGTGATGCTTGGGATCATCATGGGGGTCCAACCCAAGATTTGTACGACTCTGACTTTGAATGTTACAGTCATTGTGGCATTGAATTCCAGGGTGGAAACATCAGTTTAATTGTTTTAGTGACCAGAAAACAAGTTTTGATATGCGTCGGCTTACCCAAAATGAAAGGTTACGTGTCCTTGGCATGCTACAGATCGGCACAACACAGGCGGTTGTGGCGCGGACGATGAATGTTTCTCAGTCTGTCATAAGCAGGCTATGGTCCAGATACCGTGATACACAATCTGTACAGGACAGACAACTCAAGCCCAGGATCGATTTATCCGTACCTTGGCCTTGAGAAATCGTGTCATCACAGCAAATCAGATCAGCGCTCGTCTTCAAACAGACACTGGTGTGAGAGTGAGTGGCCAGACGACTCGGAATCGACTGCATAGGGGTCACCTTCGCGCCCGACGTCCTCGCGTGATCCCTTGTTTGAGAGATCATCAAATTCAGACAAGACGTCGTTGGTGTAGGGATCGTCAACACTGGGATAATCGACGCTGGAGCAATGTGATGTTTTCAGATGAGTCAAGGTTCACTGGACAGACGTAGGAGGGTGTGGCGTCGTCGAAACGAGCGCTTCCAAGACGTTAACGTCATCAGACATGATCGATTTTGGGGTGGTTCTGTTATGGTGTGGGGAGGCATCACTGTTGCTGGAAGAACGGCTTTACATGTTGATGCAGGGCGTGTTACCGGCCAGTACTACCGGGACAACATCTTGGCAGTCCATGTTGTGTCGTTCGCACGACGTCATGGCCGCCGTTTCATCTTCCAGGATGACAACGCAAGATGTCACAGGGCCAGGATCGTTACAGGTTACCTCCAAAAACAGAACATCACCACATTACCCAGGCCAGCACTGAGTCCCGACCTCTCCCCCATCGAGCATGTCTGGGACATTCTTGGACAGAGGTTACGTCAACGTCAACAACGTCCTGCCAATGTCCAAGAACTTGCTGGACGAAAATGACCTTAGACGTCTCATTAGGAGTATGCCACGTCGGATCAATGCTTGTTTGGCAAACAGAGGAGGATTTACCCGTTACTGACTTTGTTGTGATGCTGTGGTAACTTTGCTGTTTGACCCCGGGTATCATTTTACCCTTATAATGGTCAGTCTGTGCCTTACTTAGTCTAACGATCATTTGGAATAAATAGATGAATGTGAACTTCATTTCATTTTGTCATTTGTTTCTTCGTCAGTTTCATTAGGTGACTTTAATAACACTTAAAAATCAAATATCCCCTACTTTTTTTGAATAGTATATATCGCTAGCACTTCGGCGGAAACGGACGTTAAATAAAGCTATTTCGCACAATCTATGAAATATTAATTTGAAAATGGAATTTACGTTAATTGAGGAAATTTCTGTAAATTACAGGAAAAATAAATACGGCTAAAATTTTCCTGGTAATTTTTGTTTCCGGAATTTTTTCCGTTTTTTCACGGATATTTTTGTTAAAGTGTAGGGTCAACAATTTTGATATAACATTTTTCACCATTCGCGTACAAACGGCGGCCATTTTGTCAGTCAATTTTGGACCGATTTTCACGAAATTCAACCTCATTACCAAGTAACGGTGATGTAATCAAACGTTTCGTTTTAAATCGGATAATAATTTTGAACTCCAGAAGGACCACAAGCTAAAAAGGGTGATTTTTCGGACAATCAGGGGTCATAATTCGGGAGGTTACGATCCGATTGGCGCAAATATCGAAAGGAATAAGATCGTTGAGTTATAGACATGCATTTCAAGTTTCATCAAAATCGGTTTAAAATTGTGATTCTACAGTGTTCACAAGCCAAAACGTGATTTGTCGTACAACCATGGGGCATAATCCACGAAGTTACAATCCGATACATACCAATATCGAAAGGAACCGAGAAGTCCTATATTTCAAGTTTTATTGAAATCGGATAAAAATTGTGACCTATAGACTTTTCACAAACAATTGTGGACGGACGGACGGACAGGGGCGACGAAAATATACGTCCACATGAAGCTGTGGGCGTATAAAAACAAAATAAATCATTTTAAAATTGATCTAAATTAAAATCAATTCGAAAAAACGAAATTATTTAACAGTACTTCACCTGTTACATATTAACTGACGAGATCAGGATCTAAGTCACTTTTTCCACAAACCCCAGTTAATGGCGCCATCTGGTCGTAAATTGCATAAGCTTTTCAATTTCAGGTAAAAAGGTTCGGAATCACATCGAAGCAGGGCCCTTCTGAAATGGCCTCCCGAACAAAAGAAGGGCCATCGTACCCTTTATTTAACCTTAATTTGCCTGAAAATTTGAAGTCAGTTGTATTGGTAGTTATAAGGCTTTTTTATCGACTTGCCAAATTGATTTGAATTTAGTAGAGATGTCATGTGACAATATAGTCGATTTCAAAGTACTTTGGCGAGTTAGTTAAATGCTCCGATTAGCTGTAAGCAATTTTTGTGGCTGGACACCGTTGAAAAAAACACGTGACCACCCGATCAAATCGTCAAATCGCACCCTGAAGTGATTTGACGATTTGATGTAATCGCTTCGGAAATCGGTGTCGATAAATTTGTTGATTTGGGTAACCAATTTGAATTAGATGGACGTTAAAGATGAAAATGTGATTGAATGCAAATCACTTTGGATAATCAGTGGTCGATAAAAACGCCTATTGTAGTGTAGTGGAGGTCACGTGATTGCTAGTAGGACGGTATCAAGTGACCACACGAATGAGTCACTTTCCCTACAGAACTTCCAAGATACGTTTGCTAACCAAGCTAACTAGTTTATCGGCCACAACTACACTTGGCGTAAGCCGAATCAAGGATTTGTGAAAGTCGGTATTAGTAAACTGTATCGTGAGTATTTTGATACACAATCATTATATTTGCGATTACATTATAATTTCTAGCGTTGCTGATATGGCGAGTCATAATAGCGACCTTATTTGGATCACACCATTCAGATTGTTCACCTTGACTCGATCGACAGTGTTTTGATATTCATCTATCGAAGTTAATTTATATTTGCTTGTGTGAAAACAAGTTTGCATCCACATCTTCATAGCAGTAGTCACTTTATAAATAACCCACCTGCACGTCACGGAAAAGCTAACTTTCTTTGTTGGTTCAATTTCCCGCGTGAATACAATTTAAAAGGACGCCATTACTGTTGGTTTGGTGACAGCTTACATTTTTGTTGTATCACTGCCCATGTTAAGAGTTTTCCCTTTATACAGTTATTTAAATAGTATTAATAGTATTAAATACATTTGTAATCGTTTATTCAACTTTATATAACATATGGCAATTAATCTACAATCTGCAAATATTGACCAACTGATGTCATTACATTCAATTTGTTAAGGCAGAGCAAACAGGGTAATGGCTATGAGACAACAACATGGAAAAGTTACTATGGACCATCTCGTAGAGGTTATTTGACTTCCTGCAACTCAGTGGCAGGATTGGTTGGATTCTGGAAGGATAACTGTTGAACCTCCAATAGATGACAAGACCTTACTCTATCCTCTTGAGGAGGAGTAGGAGGACAAAAGAATTGAACACATGATCGATAGTTTTATTAAATTTCAGGATGCAATAAGACAGATGGCCAATGATCGGCGTAATGAGTTCCGGGCGTATTGTCGTCCACCACCGCGTTCTTCTTTGCATGATTTGGGAGCTGTTGGCGGTGTGGGGGTTCAAGCTGCTGCAGCACCCTTGCCTGCGACATCCCACTCCACTCAGATCCTAAACATCTTAAATACAATGCCGCCTGATGGTAGATATGGTTCGAGCAAGGGTGCCGATTTTTGCACGAGATCAAACGACTCTCAAGGTAAGCTAAAGGATCTTTCCATGGTAAAGAAAGAGCCTCCTTTGGAAGATAGGCCTACCTTAACATTCGATCAAGATCCGCCTATTGGTCATTCCTTGAGAGGGCATTCGTCTCGACAAGGTGGAACAGCTTCCAAAGACCATGAGTCTAGGAGGTCCAGACACCGACATCACTCCACTGGCTCTAATGAGGATTCCGACCTTTTTTTAAAGAATCGATCTTTTCGGGATTGGTCATCTTCTGGATCTGATTCTGAAATAGAGCAAAAGGAGCAGCACCGTCGTCACCGAGGAAGAAGCCCTAATCCTCCTAAGATGCTTCTGTTCTCGGGAGACGATAAGACTTCTTGGGAAGCATTCTATGAGCGTATATGCCATCGGTATGATTGGTCCAGCCGTAAAATGTTTGATAATATGTCAAGCTGTCTTAGGGGAAGCGCTCTTGAGTATGCTAACCGTCTTGGTATCCGTAAATACAGGACTCTGGTCAAGGAAATGAGACGTAGGTTATCTAATCTTGAGGCCCCAGTAACTTCCCGTAGGGAGCTTCAAGGCTCAGAGACCCTTGAAGAATTTGCTCAAAGGGCTGAGTTCCTTACCTTGGATGGTTACTACATGACCGACAGAGAGACCATTAACCAGATAGCGGTGGAAGCTTTTCTTCGTGGCTGTAAGGAAAAAGAAGCTGCGAAAACCACCATGGAGAAATCCCCAAAGGACTTACACAAAGCCGTTAAGTACATGAAGGCTTCCCCGGCCAACTTCAAAGCTATTTTTGGACAGAAAACCGTCTCATATGCACACCGTCAGGTAGCCTCTTCACAGCAGGAGTGCAGCTTCTTCACAGCAGGAGGATACGACCCTAATTAAGGAAGCCATACGTAACATTCAAACTTTACTTCAACAAAATAATGCTCGATCTCGTTCTCCCTCACCACGTGGTTATAGGCCTTATAGTCCCCAGAGATCTTATCCGCAGGGTAACCGCTTTTGTCCAAGGCCCAATTCACCACATACATCTAACTCAAATGAAAGTAATCCAGTAGCTACACCACCTTTGTCTACAGACTCAAAACTCAATCCAACTTTAAACTCCAAAGGACTGAGCTTGGGATCAAAGTCCCAGTCTAACTGCCCAGAATGACCCCGCAGAAAAACTTACTGACCCTTCCACATTGCTTGTTCGCGTATCACCAGGAATATCTTGGGTTATTCCCCTCAATGTATTTGAAAAGGATACAGAGGCTCTAGTTGACATCGCAGCCATGGTCACCATCTTAAGTTCTCATTGTTTTGGTCAGTATACTTCCTCAAGACCTAGAAATGATATAAAATTAAAAGGTATAAATTCGGGTATAATGTACGATAAATTGCTTTCTGATATTCCGGTCCGTATTGGTGATAACATTTTCTACATAACAGCCTGTGAAACCCCAATAATTGATAACATTATACTTTGACTAGATTTCTTAGAGCAACATAAATGTGTCGTTAACTTGCGCAATTGTTCTGTGTCTACAGGGAATGATGTCATCTGCTTCCCTAAAGCACTCGCCCGGAATAACTAGTGAAGTCTGTAGGGTATATTCTAAGAAAAACTACTCAACTATAATTGAGGTAACCCTTGATGGTGCTGCCTTGGAGGCTTTGCATGTGGTCGAGCCTATCATTCAACATTCAGCCTTTTTGATCCCTGCCTCGATGGTATCTGGTCCCCCTGGACATGTTAGCACTCTTAATGACTCGAATGCCTCTGTCTCAAGATCAAACATGGTGTTAATTTAGGCAGTGCCGAGGTCATTGAAGAAGTAATAAGCCAGGTTAATGAGGAATTTCAGATACGGTCCTGCGGCATGTCTTCAGAGCCTATATTACCACAGGAAGTTCCAGATCACCTTCAAGACTTGTACAGACGATCAGTTGTCCATTTGCCCGGAAAATATCATAATGATTTAGCAAGCCTATTGTTCGAATATTCCGATGTGTTTGCTGCCCTTTATTTTGATCTGGGTTGTCTCGCTACCGTCCAGCACCATATAGATACACAACAGGAACCACCAGTCAAGCAGAGAATGCCGCGGATCCCCTTGCTGGAGGAAAACCATCTTGAGAAATTGCTCAGAGCTGGCGTGATTGTGCCATCGAAGTCCCGTTTTGGTTAGGAAGAAAGATGGGAGCTGTCGATATTGTATTGATTATAGAGCTCTTAATAAACGAACAGTTAAAGATAATTTTCCCTTACCAATCATAGAGGATTGTCTTGATTCGCTTCAGGGTATTAGCAGATAGAGTTCGATGAAACCTCCAGGAAAAAGACGGCCTTCATAACTCGCTATGGTTTGTTTGAACATGTTTGCATGGGATTTGGTCTTTGTAATGCGATTCAACCTTCTAGTGGGCCATGCAGCTTGTACTGCGAGGTATGGTCTGGAAGGAAGTATTGGTGTATATAGATGTCATCATTGTGTTAGGTAGGAATATCCCCTAAACCTTGGAAAATTTGGAACATGTCTTCCAGCGGTTCCGTCTGCATAATCTAAAACTTAAGCCTAAAAAGTGATTTCTATTTCAGCAGGAGGTGGAGTTTTCGGGCAAGCTCGTTAACTCTGCTGGTATTTCCATTGCTCCTGTAAAACACGAAGCAGTTATTAAATGGCCAGTTTCTGAAAACAGGGATCAGCTGATGTCATTTCTGGGGTTTGTAAATTACCACAGGGATTATGTTCCTCATTTCCCAGCTCTTGCTGAAGATTTGTATGATCTTAAGAACAGCAAGGGTCCATACGAATGGTTGGAAAAACATCAATTGGCATTTGACCGTCCCAGAGATGCTGTGGTTTCTGGAGCTTGCCTTCATTTTGCAGCACCCGAAGGTCTATTTATCTTGGACACTGACGCCTCCCATAGCACTACAGGTGCAGAATTAACGCAAATACAGGATGGGACTGGAGTTCCAATTTGCTTTGCTAGCCATGTACTTATCAAAGCACAGGGCAATTATTGTACTACCAGGAATGAGCTGCTGGCTATTGTTAAATTTTGCAGGCATTTCCGACATTATCTTCTGGTGTGCACTGACCATAACGGCTTGGTGTGGCTGACCAGGTTCAAACACATAGAAGCTCGTTGGTTAGAGGAACTATCTCAATATGACTTCGAGATACTACATCGTAAGGGACGGTTACATTCCAACGCTGATGCCTTGTCACGAATCGCTTTACCGGATCCAGTGTGTGATTGCTACGAAGCTGGGAAAAAGGTAGAGGACTTACCGTGTGGTGGCTGCCAATATTGCACCAAGATGCATCATCAGTGGGGTCGCTTCAATGAGGATGTTGATGATGTAGTCCCCATGGCACATGTCTCAACACCTGCTCACCACTCGGATTCGGCTTCTGGAAGTTATGAAAAAGAGGTCAGGAAAGTGGCTGTTAGTGAGACGTGTATTAAAACATGGTGTCAGGCATAGAACTTGTTGGCATGCAGCATACAGACATGGCGCTCTTGCAGGTAATCACTTGGCTGGCTACGGCTTCATCTGAATCGGAGCTTTAGTTAAGTTCTCCATCAGCTAGGGTTTTGTGGTCTTGTCAGCTGGAACTGTATTTAAGCGTGCTCTACTATCGCTGGGAAACGTCTTCTGGGTGTCACTTCTGCTTCGTTGTGCCCTTTAAAATAAGGAAAGAGGTGCTTAGTTATTGTCACGACCTAAAATCAACAGGTCATCTCGGAAACGTGAAGACTCTCAATAAAGTTAATCAGTCATTTTACTGGCCGGGATGGCAACAGATTGTAAAGAATATGTTCAAGGGTGTCCCACTTGCAATCTAAACAAAAAGGCCAATAGGAAGGCTCGCGCACTTTTGACTTCCTATCATGCTGATTTCCCCGTGGAGCGGGTACATTTGGATATACCTGGTCCTTTCCAAACAAGTGAACAGGGAAATACATATATTCTGGTCATGATAGATCAATTTTCTAAATGGATTGAGTTAGCGGCACTTCCGGAACATTCCGCAAAACGTATAGCTCATGAGTTTCTCGTTCATTTTATTGTGACGTTTGGCTGTCCTGTGGAAGTACACACTGATCAGGGTAGGAACATTGATGGGTCGTTGTTCCAAGCTTTCTGTGATCTGTTCGATATTGCAAAGACCAGGACTACCCCATATCACCCTTCCTCGAGCAGGCAGGTTGGACGCTGCAATCAAATTATCCTGCAAATGATAAGATGTCATATTAATGGCAAAAATAAAGATTGGGATAAGTACCTTCCCTTACTTGCTATGTCTTTGCACTCAATGGTGACCCGCAACACGGGATACACAGCCAATAAAATAATGCTGGGTAGAGAAGTCTGTCAACCATCCGATTTGATTTAAGGGACTCCAAATGTTGCTTCCAAAGTTTCCTCAGATGCCTGGGTGCAGGATTTAGCTTCGGAACTTGCTGAGGTTCATAAATCCGCCCAAGAACATCTGAAGATTAACCAAAAGAGACACAAAATACATATATATCAGGGTTTCCTTGATCATAATTATGACATCGGAGATGTTGTCTGAATAACCGACCTCAGCACTAAGATTGGTCGTAGCAAGAAACTCCAATCTCCCTGGAAAGGTCCTTATATCGTGTCCAAGAGTTTGCATCCTATCTACTGGATAAGGGGCAGGCTCAAGGATATGGTTATTCATCATGACTGGTTAAAGATCTGTATGGATCGTGAATTTCCTCTTTGGCTGCGTCGTCTACGACATCAAATATTTGAACGGGAATCTATTGAGCACAATAGTGATTATTATGAAGAGGATCCAGAGGAAGACTTGACTGGAACAACGATATTGGTGCCGGTTTAAGGTGTTCTGCACCAGCTGGCATCTTAGAGGATCATTCATCTTTTGATCAAGACAATCCTGGTGTCGGTTCAACGTGTTTCGCCCCATCTGTTAACGGGGATAAAGTTCCACTGGATGATCAGGATGATAGCAATGGATTCGTTCCAGTAATCGACGAAACTGAAGCCGGAAAACTTTGTTCATTTCCACCACCGTCCAAATCAACGCGAGCTGGGAGAAGGATTAAGCGGCCACAGAAATATAATGAATACCTTCTATAATCGTCTATGCACAATTATTTTTATCTGCACTGTGTTTATTGCCCCACCCACGTCACAGGCATTACTAAATAATTGGTGATGGCATTGTTCTAGTCCTCGTTATATTTTAACAATTATTTTATTCCTTTTTAGATGGCTTCTGAGACAGGAGATTTTATACCAGATTATACCTATGATAGCGAGGACATAGCTGCACTAAATGATTCTTTCATATCGAGGGGGGACAGCTCTGGCAGCTCTGAGTATTTAACTGTTGACGAAGTTGGTCCCTACGAAACAGACAGTTCCTATTATACCAGCTGCTCCCCCAGTTCATCATCTACACCAACTCTTCCTCAAGTCCCTAGAAAGACAAATAAAAAGAGCTCATGTTCAATTTGCCTCAGGAAGTTTGGACACCCGAAGCGTCATATGTTATTGGCTCACCTACCGAACAAAAGAAGGGTCTTCGTACCCTTTATTTAACCTTAATTTGCCTGAAAAGTTTTACAGTACTGGCGATTCTTTTTGAGAACTGGCGGAAAAAAAATCTTTAAATTCTAATCGTATTTATCATGTACATTATTGAGTGTCAGTCACGTGACTAAACACAATAATAAACTAGATCTGCTACTGTCACATGCAGATATGAAAGCTTTCATATTCACAGTCACTTCATGTCACATGTCATGGGTCATATAAATAATCCGAACAAGAAAAAATAAATGATTAAAATCGGTCACAATCTAGCGAAATACATGTGAATTTTCACTCGTAAACAACTTTGTCGGCACGAAAAACATCAAAGGCGAAATTCGAATTTTTGAAATATTCAAATACCGAAAATTCGACCCGTATCCCGGCTATCCTGAAATGTATTAAATTTTAGACATAGGAGACGCACTGAAATACTATGCCCTATTGTGTTGGTTTACAAGTCCGTAAATGTCGATTTTTCACTATGTTTCATATTCACTTCAAAATGGCGACCATCAGCTGACCTAAATCAAAATTCTGCTCTGAACGTTTTTCGGGTTTTCCTTCAAGGATTCAGAAAATGTAACTGCCATCTCTGTAAGTGCATTATCACAAAAGTTCTATGGTTTTTTCACGTTTCAAGATGGTGGCACTTCCGGTTCGATCGACAAACTCCATGTTTTGTGTACAAATCAGTAATTACTTGTATAGTACCGAATATAAAAATTAGGTCATTCTGACCTTTATTTCGACGATTTTGTCGAAAAATTTGATTCTTAATTTCACCAAGGGAAGATAATTTTTCAAGTCGCATCAGTAATGTCTACACATACTAAATTTCATGAATATCGTACAACTATTAAAGAAGTTGTCAAGTTGGTCTCAACTTCCGGTTCGAAATCAGAGCGACGAATTTTCAGCTAAAATCGGGAAATTGCTGACTTATAGCAAGAAACATTTCAACCGGGCGAAATTTTCTGTTTTAACAGTTTAATTGGCACGGTACTTTAATTGCCAACCGATTATTACCAAACTTTTGAAAATAAGCTCCAACTGACCAGCTTAATCGTATGCAATAAACGTTTGGCCTGAATTAAAAGTTTTGCACCGAAAAAGTTCATATCGATTTTCAGGCGTGGTTCCGTCTTGTCAGTGAGGCAGAACGGAGGGCCTGACAAGGACAGCTGTCTAGTCGTTCGGATGGGACGAAAAACCAAGGTCGCGTGTACACATTGGAGTGCACGTAAAATATCCCTAAGCAGTTGGAATTCGATACTGTTGAATAAGCTATATACGATGACTAAATGTGCAGATTGTAGTCACCCACACTGCACGTTTCGCTTAACAATGAAAGGGTGCCGTTTTCAATGTTCGATCCTTTTATTCTTCTACTCCTGATATTTTGGACTGTTGATCGAAGTTTTCATATAAAAGACTACCGATAAGACTCTTTGTAGAAGAAATTCCCAAAAAATATTATGTTGACTTTAAGAGAAAAGAACCTTTAAAGATGCTCCAAATCGTAAAGATACGACTTTTTGGATTTTCGATCTCTTTTTTTCTGCTATCCCTGATATTTCACACAACAGGCTAGCTATTAGATTCTCGATTAACAAGAGTTTCACCACCCTCCCTTCTTTATAACCGAAGTTATCTTGCCCTGAAGAATCAACAAATCAGCATGCTTATCTCTGCTTACCCTAGGCAGAAAATGCTCATCTTTGAACTCAATCATGACATTGACCTAGTGAACGTTTACACCAAGATTGAACATTGTAGCTCAATTAGAAGGAGAGTTATTGTGTTTCAAAGTCTCGGCCCTTCAAATTGCTACTACTTTTCATATTCACTTCAAAATGGCAACCATCAATTGACCTAAATCAAAATTCTGCTCTGAACAATTTTTAGGTCATCTTTGAAGGATTCAGAAAATATAACTCCCGTGTCTGTAAGTAAACTAGCAAAAAAGCCTTAGGGATTTTTCACGTTTCAAGATGGTGGCACTTCCTTTCGATCGACAAACTTCATATTTTGTGTACAAATCAGTAATTACTTATCTAGTATCCAAAAATTCTGACCTATATTTCGATGATTTTTTTGAAAGTTTTGATCCTTAATTTCGTCAAGGGGAGATAATTTAGAAAATTTTTCGTTATATTTTTTAAGTCACATTGGTAGGATCTACTTATATACTAAATTTCATGAAAATCGTACTACTATTAAAGAAGTTGTCAAATTGGTCTAAACTTCCGGTTCGAAATCACAGCGACGAATTTTCGAAATTCGAAAATGTGAAACTGCAGATGAAAATGATTTTTTTCCAGGTATTCAAAGAAAAAAGAATTAGTAAAATCGGTCAAAAAATAACAAAGTTACGACTATGCATTGTCAGTTTTTTCGTTCGTAAAATTCGGTGATTTCGGATTCGTAAAACGTTTTGAAAATATATTTAATCAATGTTCGCAGCCCATTTTTTATTGGGGGGGGGGTAGGTCAAAATTTGAGAAAGATCCTATGGATAGATCCTGAGAAATCCGATTTGCAGAAAACACACACAAACAAAAATAATAACTAGATCTGTTACTGTCCCATGCAGATATGAAAGCTTTCATATTCACAGTCACTTCCTGTCACATGTCATGGGTCATATAAATAATCCGAACAAGAAAAAATAAATCATTAAAATCGGTCACAATCTAGCGAAATTAATGTGATTTTTCACTAGTAAAAAACTTTGTCGGCACGAAAAACATCAAAGGCGAAATTCGAATTTTTGAAATATTCAAATACCAAAATTTCGACCCGTATCCCGGCTATCCTGAAATGTATTAAATTGTAGACATAGGAGACGCATTGAACATACTATGCCCTGAATTCTGCTCTGAACGTGTTTTAGGTTTTCCTTCAAGGATTCAGAAAATGTAACTCCCATGTCTGTAAGCGCGATATCGCAAAAGTTCTATTGTTTTTTCACGTTTGAAGATGGTGGCACTTCCGGTTCGATCGACAAACTCCATGTTTTGTGTACGAATCAGTAATTACTTGTCTAGTATCGAATATAAAAATTAGGTCATTCTGACCTTTATTTCGACGATTTTTTTGAAAAATTTGATTCTCAATTTCACCAACGGGAGATAATTTAGAAAATTTTAAAAGTCAGTAATGTCTACTTACATACTAAATTTCATGAAAATCGTACAACTATTAAAGAAGTTGTCAAGTTGGTCTCAACTTCCGGTTCGAAGTCGCATTAAAAATAAGCTCCCCCTGACCAGCTTAATCGTTCGCAATAAACGTTTGCCCCTTAAAATCGGCAAATTGCTGACTTTAAAGTGAGAAACATTACAACCGGGCGAAATTTTCTATTTTATCAATTTTTCAGTACCATTTATTACCAACCGATTATTACAAAACTTTAAAAATAAAAGAGAAACAGAGAAATGCGGCTTAACGTCCATTCGACACAAACGAGGTCATTTCGGGACTAACATATGTCTTTTAATTCTATTTAAAAACTTCCCTTGCGCGTACGGGTCTTTAGCCGTGGGAGGAAACCGAAGGACGCGGAGAAAACCCACGAGGTTGGACACCATACTCCATGTCACGTGCAACCTGGAAATCGAAACGACGCCGGTTGACTCAATGACAGACGTTACGATACAGCGCGCACATAGAAAATGAAAAATTTCGCCCGGTTGAAATGTTTCTCGCTGTAGGTCAGCAATTTGCCAAATTTAGGGAGGTTACGTGGCTGAATGGTTAGCACCTGCGCTCTGTATCGTAACGTCTGTCATTGAGTCAACTGGCGTTGTTTCGATTGAAATGCCTCCCTAAAATCGAGAAATTGCTGACTTATAGCAAGAAACATTTCAACCGGGCATTTCAATCGAAACAACGCCAGTCATGCTAACCATTCAGCCATTCAGCCTCCCTAAAATCGAGAAATTGCTGACTTATCGACAAAACGCATAGTTGACTCAATGATAGACGTTACGATACAGAGCGCAGGTGCTAACCATTCAGGCACGCAACCTCTCTAAATTTGGCAAATTGCTGACCTACAGCGCGAAACATTTCAACCGGGCGAAATTTTCTATTTTAACAGTTTAATTTGCACGGTACCCTTAATTATCAACCGAATATTACAAAACTTTTAAAAAGAAGCTCCCCCTGACCAGCTTAATTGTTCGCAATAAACGTTTGCCGCCTGAAATCGGCAAATTGCTGACTTTAAATTGAGAAACATTACAACCGGGCGAAATTTTCTGTTTTATCACTTTTACAGTACATTTGATTACCAACCGATTATTACAAAACTTTAAAAATAAAAGAGAAACAGAGAAATGCGGCTTAACGTCCATTCGACACAAACTAGGTCATTTCGCGACTAACATGTTTTTTAATTTTATTTAGAAACTTCCCTTGCGCGTACGGGTCTTTAGAGAAAACCCACGAGGTTGGACACCATACTCCGTGTCACGTGCAACCTGAAAATCGAAACGACGGCGGTTGACTCAATGACAGACGCTACGATACAGCGCGCGTATGCTAACCATTCAGCCTCCCTAAAATCGGAAATTTGCTGAAATATAGCAAGAAACATTTCAACCGGGCGAAATTTTCTGTTTTAACAGTTTAATTTGCACGGTACTTTAAATACCAACCGATTATTACAAAAAACTTTTGAAAATAAGCTCCAACTCACCAGCTTAATCGTATGCAATAAACGTTTGGCCTGAATTGAAAGTTCTGCACGGAGAAAGTTCATCTCGATTTCCCGGCGTGGTTCCCCCTTGTCAGTGAGGCAGAACGGAGAGCCTGACAAGGACAGCTGTCTAATCGTTCGGATGGGACGAAAAAACAAGGTCCGGTGTACACATTGGAGTGCACGTAAAATATCCCTAAGCAGTTGGAATTCGATACTGTTGAATAAGCTCTATACGATGACTAATGTGCAGATTGTAGTAACCCACGCTGCATGTTTCGCTTAACAATGAAAGGGGGCGTTTTCACTGTTCGATCTTTTTATTCTTCTACTCCTGATATTTTGGAATGTTGATCGAAGTTTTCATATAAAAGATTACCGATAAGACTCTTTGTAGAAGAAGTTCCCCAAAAATATTATGTTGACTTTAAGAGAAAAGAACCTTTAAAAATGCTCCAAATCGTAAAAATACGACTTTTTGGATTTTCGATCGCTTTTTTTCTGCTATCCCTGATATTTAAAAAAAATGATACAACGATTTCATACAACAGGCTAGCTATTAGACTCTCGATTAACAAGAGTTTCACCGCCCTCCCTTCATTATAACCGAAGTTATCTTGTCCTAAAGAATATAACTCCCGTGTATGTAAGTAAAATAGCAAAAAAGCCTTAGGGATTTTTCATGTTTCAAGATGGTGGCACTTCCGGTTCGATCGACAAACTCCATATTTTGTGTAGGAATCAGTAATTACTTGTCGAGTATCGAAAAAAAAAAATAGGTCATTCTGGCCTATATTTCGACGATTTTTTTTAAAACTTTGATCCTTAATTTCACCAAGGGGAGATAATTTAGAAAATTTTTCATTATATTTTTGAAGTCACATCGGTAAGATCTACTTATATACTAAATTTCATGAAAATCGTACAACTATTAAAGAAGTTGTCAAATTGGTCTAAACATCCGGTTCGAAATCACAGCGACGAATTTTTTGAAATTCGAAAATGTGAAACTGCAAATGAAAATGATTTTTTTCAGAGTATTCAAAGAAAAAAGAATTAGTAAAATCTGTCAAAAAATAGCAAAGTTACGACTATGCATTGTCAGTTTTTTCGTTCGTAAATTTCGGTGATTTCGAATTCGCAAAACGTTTCGAAAATATATTTAATCAACAGCCACCACCCATTTTTGGGGGGGAGGGGGGGTAGGTCAAAGTTTCAGAAACATCCTATGGTTCGATTCTGTGAAATCCTATTTGCAGGAAAAACACAAAAAAAAATAATAATAATCTTAACAGAAACAATAAGATTTCATATGAAATATGAAAGCTTAACTAGATCTGCTACTGTCCCATGCAGATATGAAAGCTTTCATATTCATCGTCACGTGTCATTGATTGTATCAAGTATCCTAAATAAAAGGATAAGAAGACAAAATTATCAAAATTGGTCAAAAACTCGCAAAATTACAAGTCTAAATATAGTATTAAACATTGCACCCAGGCATAAAAATAATCTGAAAACTAAAGGGAAATAACCGAAACTTGTATTACTGTAATGAGACGGATGAGAAAATAAAATGAAAATTGCCGGAAAAAAATTAAAAATGGCAGGTTGGACAGGCGACCTTACTCCTTGTCACGTACAACTGGGCATTCGAAAACACGCTAGTTAACTCAATGACAGGCGCGCATGCTAACCATTCAGCCCCCACCACCTTTGAAATCAGAAATACGACTTTTTGGATTTTCGATCTCTTTTTTTCTGCTATCCCTGATATTTAAAAAAAAATGATACAATGATTTCACACAACAGGCTAGCCATTAGACTCTCTTTTGACAAGAGTTTCACCACCCTCCCTTAATTATAACCGAAGTTATCGTGCCCTAAAGAATCAACAAATCAGCATGCTTATCTCTGCTTACCTTAGGCAGAAAATGCTCAGCTTTGCACTCAATCATGGCATCGACCTAGTGAACGTCTACACCAAGCTTGAACATTCTAGCTTAATTAGAAGGAGAGTTATTGTGTTCCAAATTCCCGGCCCTTCAAATTGCTTCTATTTTTCATTTTCAATTCCAAATGGTGACCATCACGTGACTGAAATCAAAATTCTGATCAGATAGATTTTTAGACATTCCTTCAAGGATTCCGAAAATATAACTCCCGAGTCTGTAAGTAAAATAGCAAAAAGGCCTTATTGATTTTTCACGTTTACAGATTGTTGCACTTCCGGTTCGATCAACAAGCTCCATATTTTGTGTACAAATCAGTAATTACTTGTCTAGTATCAAAAAAAATTAGGTCATTCTGACCTATATTTCTTTGATTTTTTTGAAAAATTTGATCCTTAATTTCGTCAAGGGGAGAAAATTTAGAAAAATTCTAATTATATTTTTGAAGTCACATCGGTAAGATCTACTTATATGCTAAATTTCATGAAAATAGTACAACTATTAAAGAAGTTGTCAAATTGGTCTAAACTTCCGGTTCGAAATCACAGCGACGAATTTTCGAAATTCGAAAATGTTAAACTGCAGATGAAAATGATTTTTTTCAAGGTATTCAAAGAAAAAATAATTAGTAAAATCGGTCAAAAAATAACAAAGTTACGACTATGCATTGTCAGTTTTTTCGTTCGTAAAATTCGGTGATTTCGGATTCGTAAAACGTTTTGAAAATATTTTTAAACAACGTACGCACCCCATTTTTTGGGGGGGGGGGTGGGGGGTAGGTTAAAATTTCAGAAAGATCCCATGGTTAGATTCTGAGCAATCCGATTTGCAGAAAATACACACAAAAAAAAAATAGATCTGCTACTGCCCCATGCAGATATGTGATTTTTCACTCGTAAACAACTTTGTCGGCACGAAAAACATCAAAGGCTAAATTCGAATTTTTGAAATATTCAAATACCAAAAATTCGACCCGGATCCCGGCTATCCTGAAATGTATTAAATTTTAGACTTTAGACATAGGAGACGCATTGAACATACTATGACCTATTGTGTTTGTTTACAAGTCCGTAAATCTCGATTTTTCACTATGTTTCATATTCACTTCAAAATGGCAACCATCAGCTGACCTAAATCAAAATTCTGCTCTGAACGTTTTTTAGGTTTTCCTTCAAGGATTCAGAAAATGTAACTCCCATGTCTGTAAGTGCAAAAGTTCTATTGTTTTTTCACATTTCAAGATGGTGGCACTTCCGGTTCGATCGACAAACTCCATGTTTTGTGTACGAATCAGTAATTACTTGTCTAGTATCGAAAAAAATAGGTCATTCTGACCTTTATTTCGACGATTTATTTTTAAAGATTTGATTCATAATTTCACCTAGGGGAGATAATTTAGAAAATTTTAAAAGTCATTTTTCAAGTCGCATCAGTAACGTCTACTTACATACTAAATTTCATGAAAATCGTACAATTATTAAAGAGGTTGTCAAGTTGGTCTCAACTTCCGGTTCGAAATCACAAGGACGAATTTTCGAATAATACAAAACTTTTAAAAATAAGCTCCCCCTGACCAGCCTAATCGTGCGCAATAAACGTTTGCCCCTTAAAATCCGCAATTTACTGAATTTAAAGTGAGAAACATTACAACAGGGCGAAATTTTCTGTTTTATCACTTTTACAGTACCATTGATTACCAACCGATTATTACAAGACTTTAGAAATAAAAGAGAAAGAGAGAAATGCGGCTTAACATCCATTCGACACAAACGAGGTCATTTCGGGACTAACATCTGTCTTTTAATTTTATTTAAAAACTTCCCTTGCGCGTACGGGTCTTTAGCCGTGGGAGGAAACCGAAGGACACGGGGAAAACCGACGAATTTGGACACCATACTCCATGTCACGTGCAACCTGGAAATCGAAACGACGCCGGTTGACTCAATGACAGACGTTACGATACAGCGCGCACATGATAACCATTCAGCCATTCAGCCTCCCTAAAATCGGGAAATTGCTGACTTATAGCAAGAAACATTTCAAACGGGCATTTCAATCGAAACAACGCCAGTTGACTCAATGACAGACGTTACGATACAGAGCGCAGGTACTAACCATTCAGGCACGCAACCTCCCTAAATTTGGCAAATTGCTGACCTACAGCGCGAAACACTTCAACCGGACGAAATTTTCTATTTTAACAGTTTAATTTGAACGGTACCTTTAATTATCAACCGAATATTACAAAACTTTTAAAAATAAGCTCCCCCCTGACCAGCTTAATCGTTCGCAATAAACGTTTGCCCCTTAAAATCGGCAAATTGCTGACTTTAAAGTGAGAAACATTACAACCGGGCGAAATTTTCTGTTTTATCACTTTTACAGTACCATTGATTACCAACCGATTATTACAAAACTTTAAAAATAAAAGGGAAAGAGAGAAATGCGGCTGAACGTCCATTCGACACAAACGAGGTCATTTCGGGACTAACATGTCTTTTAATTTTATTTAAAAACTTCCCTTGCGCGTATGGGTCTTTAGCCGTGGGAGGAAACCGAAGTACACGGAGAAAACCCACGAGGCTGGACACCATACTCCATGTCACGTGCAACTTGGAAATCGAAATGACGCAGGTTGACTCAATGACAGACGTTACGATACAGCGCGCACATGCTAACCATTCAGCCTCCCTAAAATCGGAAAATTGCTGATTTATAGCAAGAAACATTTCAACCGGGCGAAATTTTCTGTTTTAACAGTTTAATTTGCACGGTACTTTGATTACCAACCGATTATTACAAAACTTTTGAAAATAATCTCCAACTGACCAGCTTAATCGTAGGCAATAAACGTTTGGCCTGAATTGAAAATTCTGCATCGAGAAAGTTCATCTCGATTTTTCGGCGTGGTTCCCCCTCGTCAGTGAGGCAGAACGGAGGGCCTGACAAGGACAGCTGTCTAGTCGTTCGGATGGGACAAAAAACCAAGGTCGCGTGTACACATTGGACTGCACGTAAAATATCCCTAAGCAGTTGGAATTCGATACTGTTGAATATGCTCTATACGATGACTAAATGTGCATATTCTAGTCACCCACACTGCATATTTCGCTTAACAATGAAAGGGTGCCGTTTTCAATGTTCGATCCGTTTGTTCTTTTACTCTTGATATGTTGGACTGTTGATCGATGTTTTCATATAAAAGACTACTGATAATACTCTTTGTACAAGACGTTCCAAAAATATATCATGTTTACTTTACGAGAAAAAGACCTCTAAATAAGCTCCAAACCGTAAAAATATGACTTTTTGGATTTTCGATCTCTTTTTTTCTGCTATCCCTGATATTTAAAAGGATAGGTTGCCAGGCAACGAAACATACGCCCACACAGCAGCTAAATCGTCCGGGGAGTCAACAAGAGTAATCACTAGAAAAACATAATTCAAACTCACCCATAACTACGGTGTAACTGATATAATCAAACGTTTTTTTTAAATCAGATAATAATTGAGACCTCCAGAGGGACCACAAGCTAAAAAGGGTGATTTTTTGTACAATCAGGGGCCATAATTAAGGAAGTTACGATATGTGCAAATATGCAATGGAACCAAGATCTTCAGGTTATAAACATGTATTTCAAGTTTCATCAAAATCAGTTCAAAATTGTGACCTCTATAGGGTCCACAGCCCTGATATAACATATTTTCACACTATTCGCGTACAAACGGCAGCCATTTTATCCGTCAATTATGGTCCGATTTTCACGAAATTCAAATTTTCCCTTCACTACCATGTAACGGTGATATAATCAAACGTTTTTTTTTAAATCGGATAATAATTTTGACCTCCAGAGGGACCACACGCTAAAAAAGGCGATGTTTCGGACAATCAGGGGCCATAATTCAGGAAGTTACAATCCGATAGGCGCAAATATCGACAGGAACCAAGATCTGTGGGTTATAAACATGCATTTCAAGCTTTATCCAAATCGGTTCAAAATTGTGACCTCTATAGGGTCCACAACTTTGATATAACATAGTTTCACACTATTCGCGTACAAACGGCGGCCATTTTGTCCGTCAATGTTGGTCCGATTTTCACGAAATTTGAACTCAACCTCCATAACCATGTAACGATGATATAATCAAACGGTTTTTTAAATCGGATAACAATTTTGACCTCCAGAGGGACCACAAGCTAAAAAGGGTGATTTTTTGGACAATCAGGGGCCATAAGTCAGGAAGTTACAATCCGATAGGCGCAAATATCGAAAGAAACCAAGGTCTTTGGGTTTTAAACATGTATTTCAGGTTTTATCCAAATCGGTTCAAAATTCTGACCTCTATAGGGTCCACAACTTTGATATAACATATTTTCACACATATTTTCACACTATTCGCGTACAAACGGCAGCCATTTTGTCCGTCAATTTTGGTCCGATTTTCACGAAATTTGAACTCAACCTCCATAACCATGTAACGGTGATATAATCAAACGATTTTTTTAAATCGGATAACAATTTTGACCTCCAGAGGGACCACAAGCTAAAAAGGGCGATTTTTCGGACAATCAGGAGCCATAATTCAGGAAGTTATGATCCGATAGCCGCAAATATCGAAAGGAACCAAGCTCTTTGGGTTATAAACATGCATTTCAAGTTTTATCTAAATCGGTTCAAAATTCTGACCTCTATAGGGTCCACAACTTTGATATAACATATTTTCACACTATTCGCGTACAAACGGCGGCCATTTTGTCTGTCAATTTTGGTCCGATTTTCACGAAATTTGAAGTCAACCTCCATCACCATGTAACGGTGATATGATCAAATGGTTTTTTAAATCGGATAATAATTTTGACCTCCAGAGGGACCACAAGCTAAAAAGGGCGATTTTTCGGACAATCAGGGGCCATAATTCAGGAAGTTACGATCCGATAGCCGCAAATATTGAAAGGAACCAAGATCTTTGGGTTATAAACATGCATTTCAAGCTTTATCCAAATCGGTTCAAAATTGTGACCTCTATAGGGTCCACAACTTTGATATAACATATTTTCACACTATTCGCGTACAAACGGCGGCCATTTTGTCCGTCAATTTTGGTCCGATTTTCACGAAATTTGAACTCCATAACCCTGTAACGGTGATATAATCAAACGGTTTTTTAAATCGGATAACAATTTTGACCTTCAGAGGGACCACAAGCTAAAAAGGGCGATTTTTCGGACAATCAGGGGCCATTAATTCAGGAAGTTAAGATCCGATAGCCGCAAATATATAAAGGAACCAAGATCTTTGGGAAACATGCATTTCAAGTTTTATCCAAATCGGTTCAAAATTGTGACCTCTACACTGTTCACAAGCTAAAAAACGTGATTTTTCGTACCCATGAAGTTACAGTCCGATACATGCCAATATCGAAAGGAACCGAGATCTTAGGGTGATAAATCTATATTTTAAGTTTCATTGAAATCAGATAAAAATTGTGACCTGTAGACTGTTCACAAACAAATTGTGGACGGACTGACGGACGGACGGACGGACAGGGGCGACGACAATATACGTGCACATGAAAATGTGGGCGTATAAAAATGATACAATGATTTCACACAACAGGCTAGCTATTAGACTCTCATTTGACAAGAGTTTCAACGCCCTCCCTTCATTATAACCAAAGTTATCGTGCCCTAAAGAATCAACAAATCAGCATGCTTATCTCTGCCTACCCTTGGCAGAAAATGCTCATCTTTGCACTCAATCATGACATTGACCTAGTGAACGTCTACACCAAGTTTGAACATTTTAGCTTAATTAGAAGGAGAGTTATTGTGTTCCAAATTCCCGGCCCTTCAAATTGCTTCTATTTTTCATTTTCAATTCAAAATGGTGACCATCACGTGACCGAAATCTAAATTCTGATCAGATAGATTATTGATTTTTCACGTTTAAAGATGGTGGCACTTCTGACCTATATTTCGACGATTTTTTTGAAAACATTGATCCTTAATTTCACCAAGGGGAGATAATTTAGAAAATTTCCAATTATATTTTTGAAATCACATCGGTAAGATCTACTTAAATTCTAAATTTCATGAAAATCGTACAATAATTAAAGAAGTTGTCAAATTGGTCTAAACTTCCGGTTCGAAATCACAGCGACGAATTTTCGAAATTCGAAAATGTGAAACCGCAGATAAAAATGATTTTTTTCAAGGTATTCAAAGAAAAAAGAATTAGTAAAATCGGTCAAAAAATAACAAAGTTACGACTATGCATTATCAGTTTTTTCGTTCGTAAAATTCGGTGATTTCGGATTCATAAAACGTTTTGAAAATATATATAAACAACGTTCGCACCCCTTTTTTTTTGGGGGGGGGGGCAAAGTTTCAGAAAGATCCCATGGTTAGATTCTGAGAAATCCGATTTGCAGAAAATACACACACACAAAAAAAAATAATAATAATCTTAACAGAAACAATAAGCTTTCATATGTAATATGAAAGCTTAACTAGATCTGCTACTGTCCCATGCAGATATGAAAGCTTTCATGTTCATCGTCACGTGACATTGATTGTATCAAGTATCCTAAATAAAAGGATAAGAAGAATAAAATATCAAAATTGGTCAAAAACTCGCTTAGTTACAAGTCTAAATATAGTATGAAACATTGCACCCAGACATAACAATAATCTGAAAACTAAAGGGAAATAACTGAAACTTGTATTACTGTAATGAGACGGATGAGAAAATGAAATGAAAATGGCAGGTTGGACAGGCGACCTTACTCCTTGTCAGATACAACCGGGCATTCGAAAACACGCTAGTTAACTCAATGACAGGCGCGCGTGCTAACCATTCAGCCACCAACCCCCCTTTGAAATCAGACACGTGCAATATGTCATATTGGAAGAATAACAAGTCGCTCACAACAAAATGGTAAATTAATGAGTTTAGGTCAAAAGGTTGAGCTACGTTAAGGGTTGTTCATAGTTAAATGAAAGTTTAATTTTAAATAGGACCAATAAAATTACTATTTAATAATGTCAGACAAATATTAAAATAAAGTTTAAAATTAAAAATAATTAATTATTGGTCTAATGCAATGAAATGCTTTGATTTGACGGATAAAATGTACGATGGGTGTCCACACTGTGTGGCTAAGGCGTTGGCCTGCTAGCCAGGAGGTCGGGTGTTCGATCCCTGCATTGGCCGAGAAATTTCATCTCGATTTTCCGGCGTGTCCCCCCACCCGCCGTGTACACATTGGAGTGCACGTAAAAGATCTCTTAGCAGTTGGAATTCGATACTGTTGAATAATCTCTATACGGTGACTAAATGTGCAGATTGTACCCACCCACACTGCATGTTTTGCTTAACAATGAAAGGGTGCCGTTTTCAATTTTCGATCCTTTTATTCTTCTACTCCTGATATTTTGGACTTTTGATCGATGGTTTCATATAAATAACTACCGATAAGACTCTTTGTAGAAGAAGTTCCCCAAAAATATTACGTTGACTTTAAGAGAAAAGGACCTTTAAAAATGCCCCAAATCGTAAAAATACGACTTTTTGGATTTTCGATCTCTTTTTTCTGCTACCCCTGATATTTAACAAAAAATGATACAATGATTTCACACAACAGGCTTGGTATTAAGACTCTCGATTGACAAGAGTTTCACCACCCTACCTTCATTATAACCGAAGTTATTGTGCCCTAAAAAATCAACAAATCAGCATGCTTATCTCTGTTTACCCTAGGCAGAAAATGCTCATCTTTGCACTCAATCATGACATTCACATAGTGAACGTCTACACCAAGACTTAACATTCTAGCTCAATTAGAAGGAGAGTTATTGTGTTTCAAAATCTTGGCCCTTCCAATTAATACTACTTTTCGTATTCACTTCAAAATCAAAATTCTGCTCCCTGCGATTTTGGGGCCATCCTTCAAGGATTCAGAAAATATAACTCCCGTGTCTGTAAGTAAAATAGGAAAAAAGCCTTAGGGATTTTTCATGTTTCAAGATGGTGGCACTTCCGGTTCGATCGACAAACTCCGTATTTTGTGTACGAATCAGTAATTACTTGTCTAGTATCGAATTTTTTTTTAGGTCATTCTGACCTATATTTCGACGATTTTTTTGAAAACATTGATCCTTAATTTCACCAAGGGGAGATAATTTAGAAAATTTCCAATTATATTTTTGAAATCACATCGGTAAGATCTACTTAAATTCTAAATTTCATGAAAATCGTACAATAATTAAAGAAGTTGTCAAATTGGTCTAAACTTCCGTTTCGAAATCACATGACACGAAATTCGAAAATGTGAAACTGTAGATGAAAATGATTTATTTCAAGGTATTCAAAGAAAAAAGAATTAGTAAAATCGGTCAAAAAATAGCAAAGTTACGACTAAGCATTGTCAGTTTTTCCGTTCGTAAAATTCGGTGATTGCGAATTCGCAAAACGTTTTGAAAATATATTTAATCAACAACCACCACCCATTTTTGGCGGGGTAGGTCAAAGTTTCAGAAACATCCTATGGTTAGATTCTGAGAAATCCGATTTGCAGGAAAAACACAAAAAAAAAATAATAATAATCTTAACAGAAACAATAAGCTTTCATATGAAATATGAAAGCTTAGTTAATCAACTGGCTGATAATCCGGATCGTGTCGACGAGTAATACTAATCAATTGTCCCGGATTAATGATTAGTTGATTGATAATTGCCAATAATGTATATTAAGCCTATTTCAAGTCAGTATTTAATCTTCATGATTAAATTAAGCGGTGATTATTTGATGTTTCGTTTCGTCTTAAAATATATACTATTCAAAAAAAGTAGGGGATATTTGATTTTGGGGGCATAATACTAAAATATGCAAATGACTACGAAAAAAGTCACTATAAAACCTAACAGAAGAAACATTTCCAGTTACATGTGACGCCCAAACGCACCAATAGCTACCGCATGGAATGCAGGAGATGCTTGGGATCATCATGGGGGTCCAACCCAAGATTTGCACGACTCTGACTTTGAATGTTACAGTCATTGTGGCATTGAATTCCAGGGTGGAAACATCAGTTTGATTGCTTTAGTGACCAGAAAACAAATTTTGATATGCGTCGGCTTACCCAAAATGAAAGATTACGTGCCCTTGGCATGCTACAGATCGGCACAACACATGCGGTTGTGTCGCAGACGATGAATGTTTCTCAGTCTGTCATAAGCAGGCTATGGACCAGATACCGTGATACGCAATCTGTACAGGACAGACCACGCTCAGGTCGACCAAGGGCGACAACTCAAGCCCAGGATCGATTTATCCGTACCTTGGCCTTGAGAAATCGTGCCATCACAGCAAATCAGATCAGCGCTCGTCTTCAAACAGACACTGGTGTGAGAGTGAGTGGCCAGACGATTCGGAATCGACTGCATAGGGGTCACCTTCGCGCCCGACGTCCTCGCGTGATCCCTTGTTTGAGAGATCATCACATTCAGGCAAGACGTCGTTGGTGTAGGGATCGTTAACACTGGGATAATCGACGCTGGGACAATGTGATGTTTTCAGATGAGTCAAGGTTCACTGTTGATTTTTTGGACAGACGTAGAAGGGTGTGGCGTCGTCGAAACGAGCGCTTCCAAGACGTTAACGTCATCAGACATGATCGATTTGGGGGAGGCATCACTGTTGCTGGAAGAACGGCTTTACATGCTGTTGCAGGGCGTAATACAGGCCATTACTACCGGGACAACATCCTGGCAGTCCATGTTGTGCCGTACGCACGACGTCATGGCCGCCGTTTCATCTTCCAGGATGACAACGCAAGATGTCACAGGGCCAGGATCGTTACAGGTTACCTCCAACAACAGAACATCACCACATTACCTTGGCCAGCACTGAGTCCCGACCTCTCCCCAAAAATCAAATATCCCCTACTTTTTTTGAATAGTATATTTACAATAGTGTTACAAACTTGGAAAGACATCCAATAAAAGCGTCACCATATTCCCCACACGTTGAAGTTCCATGGGATCCGTATACAGATACAACATGATGTGTCCCACATTGATGTCAAAAGTGTTAAATGGTCCAATCGGAGCATAATCGTGTTCTCGTGAATCCACCCCAACGAGGATACCATGGACCCGTCAACTTCAATTTGAGAAAGGGTATAATTTTAAGATATTTAAAGCCGTCTTCCTCATTTATCTGCAACTTGACCCCTTTCGTGACTCTGTCCAGCACAAAGGATACGATCGGTTCTTCTTTAATTGTTTTGCTCTAGACCTGTATTTTGGCTTGATAATTCTTCTCGGAATTGTCCGGGGGGTTTCGTGTGGATTTGGCACGTAGTGTTTCGAGTCTCACGTGATCTTTACACGGAGCGCTTATAAGCGAATTTATCTCAGCCAGTGTTGGACACTATTGTACGTTCCTCCTGGAATAGGGTATTTTTTTATCTCAACATTGGCAGGCTCTTCAAGCACCACCCACTTTTCATTCATCGGTATGTTGGCTGGCCTGTGTGCGTCTGGATTATAGTCTGGGACCATCACCATCATAAGACTAACCTCACTACTTCCTTCCTGGAGAATGTTCCACGTCGTGGTAAACTACACGGGGGCCAACCCCACTTCCCAGTCTCGGTGGTGCAAATCGATGGGAGAATTCAGCAGCGTACAATAGCTGGACATTGTGCTGTCTGGATAAACATTCATGGGACTGTCACTAGGCAATTTGAGATAAAACTGGTGGGGATTTGTCATTTTTAGGGATGGGATTGGGGGCTGGCGCCGGAAGCAGATAACCAATACTACTGGACAGGAGAGCCGTCCACAAGGTGGTTTGGGTACCGTCTGGGCGTGTGGCTAACTGGGCTAAAGCGACACCTGCCACCAAGTACACTAAAATCACTTGACAGAAAAAAGACAACTTCCGTTTGCGGAATGCGACTGCAAAAACAAGACCAGTGACGTCGATGTTCGGAGAGGGACGTAGAAATAGTTGACGTGGCTTGCGACATTCTCTAGAGTATCAAGTTATAGGTCAATGTAAATATAATTTACTATACATCATATACAGTCAATGTATCTAATAATATTGGTTATACAAATCTAGAGTATCATGTTACATCTGAATGTAAGTAATATAACAACTGTTATATATCATATACAGCCCGGACGGCGGCATTACGGCCTACTCGAATCCCAATTATTAGTGGATTCTTTACGTGCAAGCACATGTGAACAAGGGACCTCGGTTTTCCGTCCCATCCGAACGACTAGACATCGGCCCTGGTCAGGCTATACTAATTGGATCAAGGGTTACCGTAGGGAGAACAAAGCCGGCGAAAAATCTGGATGAACTTTCTCGGCAAATACAGCTGTCTTGTCGTTGGGGTACAGTTTATCATTAGCGATGATCACCATACATAGTTTACATTATAATATGCAGACATAATATTTTTTAAAGCGAAACCTTACATGCCATCCAACATCATTTCATTACCACCAAGTCATAACAGTATCTATATTATTACATGGATACCAGGATTTAATGGTGGAGCTCTACAGGAATTTATTGTTCCAACATTTAGTAGATAATAAAACCTGGACTAGTTCTACACCTCTACCAGAATCTGATTATGTATAAAGAATCAACAAGGTGATACACCATATCATATTAGAGTTATAGCTAGAAATAAATATGGTGATAGTCAACCAGTTTAAATTGACGCGATTCCATTACCAGATTTGGATTAATAAATGCAAGATCTGTTCGTAACAAGACAACTGTTTTACAGGATTACGTAACTGAGAATTCAATAGATGTTCGTGGCTTCACAGAAACATGCTTATCTAATGATTCAGATTCTGCTACTATTTGTGCATTAACCCCAAAAGGATATTCTTTTGTTCATTCTGCAGGAGGAACGCCGGGAGGTGGTGTTGGGGTTTTATTTAATTCTTCTATTGTGCTACAAAAACAACATAAACATGGACAGTTTACAACATTTGAATGTTTGGACTGTATTTTTAAGTTCTCAACCGGGAACATTCGTATTCTTACGGTATATAGACCTCCAAAGAAGAACCTGTGTAAATTATTCTTTGATGAAATGTCATCACTTCTGGATGATCTAGTGGCCTTTAAAGGCTAAATATTAATATTTGGCGACTTTAATATGCACTTTGAGAGATTGACAGATGCTGATACAACTTTCTGTGAAATTCTAAATAATAGGTCATTTATTCAACATGTTTCATCACCTACTCATAATCTTGGACACACCCTTGATCTTGTAACACTAGAATGGAAAATTTAACTTTAAAAGGATTGAACATTCAGGATAAACGTATATCTGATCATTTTCCAGTAAGTTTTTACATCAATATTGAATCACCACAACCACACCACAAAACAATCACATACAGAAAATTTAGTTCTTTAAACAATGTAGAACTCCTAACGAGAATCCGTGATTCAGATTTTAATCAGATTCCATCTATAGACAACATTCTCGAAAAAGCCGAAGCCTACAACAATAGACTCGAACATGTATTAGATGCTACCCTTCCAAAGAAAACTGCCATGGTTCAACGATAACATATTAGAGGCCAAGCGATGTCGCAATAAGGCTGAACATATGTGGAGAAATACGCACTTACATGTCCACAAAGAGATCTACAAGACAGAGAAAAACCGTGTGACTAGACTCATAGAAGAATCAAAATCAAAATTTTATTCAAACAAAATAGATAACTGTGAAAATATACAGAAAGAATAATTCAAAGTTGTGAATTCCGTACTTGACATAAATTCTGGCGGTAAAATCCTACCGGATAGTTATAATGATAGTGACCTCGTAGAAGCATTTTCTATCTTCTTTCAAAGTAAAATAGAACTTATTAGAAATGAAATCAACAAGACAAATGACTCCCTTAGTTTTGATCCTCATATCTATGACAACGCTAATTCATCTGTGACATTTTCAAATTTTAGTAATGTAACTGAGTCGAGTGTCTCGAATCTGATCAAGACCTCGCCACCAAAGTCGTGTGCACTTGATCCCCTTCCCACACATATCCTGACGACTTGTTTACCTGAAATACTTCCAGTAATTACTGATATAATCAATTCTTGTATAGACACTAACACTGTTCCAGATGTATTCAAACTTGCCTTTGTAACTCCTTTAATTAAAAAGACTAATCTTGATTGTAATGTTTTGAAAAATTACAGGCCGGTCTCGAATTTCAGTTTTATATCTAAAATATTTGAAAAATGTATTGCCAGTCAGTTGAAGTGTCATATTGAAGATAATTCCCTTCACGAGCCTCTACAGAGCGCATATAAAAAATTCCACAGTACTGAAACTGTATTCTTTTACTAGATTTGGTATTAATAACTCGGCTCTTAACCTTTTAGAAAGTTATTTAATTGGTAGGCAGCAATGTGTTGTTGTAAATGGTAAATATTCTTCTCATTGTGTTTTAAAATCCGGCGTTCCCCAGGGTTCTGTCCTTGGTCCTATTTTATTCACGTTATACACCTCACCGCTTGGGGATATAGTTAGAAAATATGATTTACAATTTCATATACGCAGATGACACCCAATTATATATTTCTTTTTCACCTAAAAATCCAGATTCTTATGTCAGCTCAAAAGTAGTTATTGCAGAATGTATATATGAAATTAAATTGTGGATGTCAAAAAACTTTCTTCAATTAAATGATGATAAAACTGAATATTTACTAATTGGCTCAAATAAACAATTGTCAAAAATTGACTGTAAATCTCCCGTCTTAATTGGTAATAATGAAATTAATCCCCCTTCATCTGCACGTAATATTTGATATGAATATGGGTATGGAAGCTCAAGTAAATTATATATGTAAATTGTGTTATTGTAATATAAGAAATATTGGTAGAATACGTAAATTTATCCCTGACTCCACAAAAACACTTGTTAATGCTTTAGTCACGTCTGGTCTTCCTGTCAAACTTTTAGATAAACTTCCACGAGTCCAAAATACATCTGCACGCCTTATTACAGGCATTAAAAAATATGATCATATTACCCCAATTTTAAAAAATTTACATTGGTTACCTATTTCTTATAGAATTGATTTTGAAATTTTATTGTTAACTTTTAAAAGTTTGAACAAATTGGCATCTGTTTATTTATCTGATCTTTTAAATATGTATACACTAGGGCGATGTTTACGCTCTTCAGATGATAACTTTCTTTTAAAGCCCAAATATTCACAGCTGTTAACTTTTGGTCAAAGATCTCTTAGTATTCAAGCACCAGCTCTATGGAATAGGCTACCGTATGATAATAGGTCCTGTAATAATGTTAATACTTTTAAGAAAAAACTTAAAACCCATTTATTTCTTCAAGCATTTTAAATGTATATATATATATATATATTTTTCAATTTATGTTGATTCTTGTGTTTTATATTTGTATCATTGTAAAGCACCTCTGAACACGTGTATGTGAAAGAGGGGTTATAACAAATGTTTGTAATAATAATAATAATAATAGTATTAAAGGACAATATTGGTGTCAGTCATTATCACATATGTGATATGACTGGTTAAGCTCATTCCAAATATAATTTTAACACAGAGATCATTGTTACGATAGAGGAGTAATAAAGTATTCATGAATCGGAAGTGACGAACGTCAAAGAAAAAAACGAGTAATCCCTCTATGTAACTGACTGAAGTGACGAGTGATAACAGATACATGGTAGAATTTCTGCACACTTATAATTCATTCGAAGACAAAAAGTTGTTATATGGGACCACAAGAGCAGAATTGACGATTCAATAAAGTAATTAGGTGTCATAAGATAAGAGAACATGAGAAAAGTAGAAATAGTCAGTACAATCCCTTCTATAGGGGAGACCGGGGCACAATACAACACACAAAGCAACACTTCTGCTATGCACTGGAAGGCCAAAGACCAAAGGAAATCATGGAAACGTTTCAGGTAACAGTGTATTATGCAGTCGCCCCTGTGTGGGTGTGTCGCCTACAGGGCGCAATTCTTCATGGATTTTCTTCAAACTTGTATACTTATTCCTTATACCCTAAGGAAGATCCCTATTGTGCATGCCTGACACCCAGGGACGGAGCCACGCCCATTTCTAGCATTTGTTTGTCATCTACAGGCCACATTTCTTAACTTATAATCTTGAAACTTTGCATACATATTCTTTGTACTCTATGGAACATCCCTATCGTTTTGGGTGCATGCCCATCCCCCAGGGGCAGAGCCACGCCAATTTTCTCTTTTCGTGTGTCTTTGTGTCGCCTATAGGGCGCAATTCTTACTGTATTTTCTTCAAACTTTGTCTACTTAACCTATATACCCTAAGGATGGTCCCTATCATTTGGGTTGCATGCCCAACCCCCAGGGGCAGAGCCATGCCTATTTTCTTTTGTGAGTGTCGCTAACAAGGCGCAATTCTAACTGGATTTTCTTAAAAATTTGTATACTTACTCTTTACACCCTAAGGATGATCCGTATTGTTTTTTGGTGCATGCCCGACCCCCAGGGGCAGAGCCATGCCCATTCCTTGTATTTATTTGTTTGTCGCCTACGCAAGCCACATTTCTTAACGTATCATCTTGAAACTTTGAATACTTATTCTTTGTACCCTAAGGAACATCCCTAACTTTGGGGTGCATGCCCAACCCACAGGGACAGAGCCACGCCCCTTTTTGTGTGTCGCCTACAGGCCACAATTCTTAATCGCTCATCTTGAAACTTAAAATGCTTATTCCGTATACCCTAAGGGTGATCCCTTTTGTTTTGGGTGCATGCCCGACCCCCTGGGGCAGCAACGCCCATTTCTTGTATTTGTTTGTCTGTCGTCTACAGACTGCGCCTTTCTTAAAGCATCATCTTGAAACTTTGCAAGCTTATTCTTGGTACCTTAAGGAAGATCCCTATTGTTTTTGTGTCTCTGTGTGTCACCTACAGGCCACAATTCTTAATCAATCGTCTTGAAAACTTTTTTTTATACTTATCCCTTATACCCTAAGGCTGACCACTATTATTTTTGGTGCATGCCAGACCCCCTGGGATAGAGCCACGCCCAATGTTTTTGTGTCTTGTGTTCACCTACAGGATGCAATTCTTAGCACATCATTTTAACACTTTGCATACCTATTCCTTATACCCCAAGGATGACCCCTATTGTTTTTGGTGATTTTCTAACCCCCAGGGGCAGAGCCATGCCCATTTTTACTTCGTGTCTGTGTGTGTTGTCTACAGGCCACGATTCTTAATGGATCGTCTTTAAACTTGGGATATGTATTCCTTGTCCCGACTCCCAGAGGCAAGACACGCCCAAATTTTGTGTTTGTCGTTTACAGGCCGCAATTCTGAATGAATCAGCTTGGTACTTGGTATATGTATTCCTGATAGCCTGAGGGCGTCCACTATTGATTTTGGTGAATGCCCCGACCCCCAGGGGCAGAGCTACGCCCACGTTTTGCCTTTAGCGTTAGGAAGGCACAATTCTGAATGTATTATCTTGGTATACTTATTCCTTATACTCTAAGGACGGCAACTATTGCTGTTGAGGCACGACCTCAACGCTAAACAAACCAAACGCCTAGCCTTCTTGACAAAGTACCATACCAATCAAAGCAGGAATGTGGCCGTATATTGTAGCGTTAGCGTTATGTTTAACAAAAGAAGGCAACCACACGAAGAGAAATTTTATAATTTCGTCACAGACCTACGTCGTCTTGTGGCAGACTGTGGCTACGTTGATTCAGATCGCCAGTTACGAGATGGCATTGTTCTTCGGTCCTTGCCAGCTATTTGTGAAAAATGTCTTGAAGTCAGTGATGCAGATTTACCTTTAGCTCAAGCTATTCAAATTGGTCAAATGTATGGAACTTTAAAAGCTGATTTAAAAGTATTTATTCGGAATTCTTATATACAACGATGAAGGGAATAATGTAAATAATTTGGATACAGTAACAAGCAACTTAATGCTTATATAAAACTGCTTCCAGAATAGTATGTATTGAATATAAATTTTAAATGATCAGCTGGCAATGTAATAAAATAAAAAAATATTATCTAGATTAGGGTTTTAGTTAAAGGTGGAAAGAAGAAAGTGTGTAAGTGTGTTAAGTAAAAATTAAGGAAAATCGAATAAAATAAGAGAAAGAAAAATTGAAGCGAAAGATAGGGACATTAATATGGGGGGGGGGGGGGTGGATAGAGATTTGAATTAGAAAGTAGTTTGGGATGCAACGCCAAAAAGCCTAACACGCACCAAAAGCTTGTAAAGAATACTTTTATTGTAGCAGTTTCAATGTTCATAATTCTTTAGTGGCATTTAGCGATTGGAGACATAACAGAACTAACACAGTTATATGGGAAAACAATCACTGATTTATTATAAACAAGCACGACGTTTCTATAAGTATCCTCCTATCGTTATCAAGCACAATGACATTTAGTAAACTAGATGGTCTATATATATATATATATATATACAAATGTACAATATGAAGCCATATCTACCTATAGTGATCTTTAGTTCTTTGTCGGTATATACTATTAACTATATTTATTTGAACCCTTAATAATCATCAACAATAATTAAGCATTATTAAGTAAGTAAGCGGTCATAGTAAGATCAATGTTAGCATTATTTTCATCACATCGAACAACGTTAGACAGAATGCAATTAATGTTTGTTACAGGAATATCATATTTACAGAGGTTGTATTTAAAACAGATTAAATTTAAATTATTACAAGTGCTAGAACAACTTCTGTTTGAGAGATTGTGGTCCACTTATTTTGGTACATACATGAACACTTTTGGAGATATTTTTAAAAAATTTAATAAATCTTTTGAAGAGTTGAACATCGACGTTCGGAGTCGTTTCATATAAGATGGTTGCTGCGTGTACGGGGGTGCAGTTTGTATAAACGTCTTATTTATTTTCTCCATGTACATTCGAAATTTCCAATGCTATTGTGAGATAAGTCCCACAGTTGACAACCGTACAGAAGCATAGAAAGAGTTTTAAACCACTTATAACGAATATCAGTATGAACATGTTTGGAACTAGAAAACACTATGTTGAACCTGGTTAAAAACTTACTGATACATTCATTAATTTGATCATTTTTGTTAAGAACATGACTATAGTAACCTAAATGTAATTCTAAACGTGATATTTGTAAAACTTGATCATTGAACACTATATTCTTGATTTTAACATCTTTGTTATTTGAGCTGAATATTACAAGTTTACTTTTTTCGGGATTAAAGTCAACACAGTATTCTTTAGAGAATTCATTTACTGTAAGAAGCATAGACGTTAGAGCATTACGGCTTGGTGAAATTAGAGTTATGACGTCAGTAAATGCAAGAGCACCGACAAATACCTGTCCAGTATGGCAACCCAACTTGCTCTTTTTTAGCTCATCTATGTAGATATAGAATAATATCGGGGCGAGAACTCCACCTTGTTTCACACCATTAGTGGTATAAAACGTGGGACTTATGCAATTCGCTCATTTTATTCCCACTTTGTGATTTATATATGAATTTAGAAGAAATCGAGCTTCTAGCGGACATAAGCCCCTTGATAATAGCAATCTAAATAATTTAAAATATTGGATCCTGTCAAAAGCCGAAGACGCATCTAAGAATGTGACGTAAACATCAGATAGTTTGGAATTACAGTAATTGATAGTTTCATCCAACACAAAAGAACAATGTGATGTCGAGTGACAGGTCAGATGACTTTAACACAGAGCAGTTACGTTTAAGCAATATTTTATCAAATAGTTTGCCCATAAGACTTCTGAGGGCGATACCTCTGTCATTTTTAGAACTATTAAGGGATTCTTTCTTGTTCTCTGGTATTGGAATAATTGTTGAGAGTACAAAATTATGCGGAGTAAACCCATGTCTTAGCATGGCGGTCAAAACAAAAGCCAAGTAGATCAAATAAATATTTTAAGTGTTCGGTTGACTGCCCATGATTTCCATCTTTTTTTTCATCAAACTTGTTGCGAGAAAAAATTCTGTGGAGTAAACCCATGTCTAAGCATGGCGGTCAAAACAAAAGCCAAGTGGATCAAGCTTTTTTGCACCCTCAGCAATCTCATTAGCAGATATATTATGACAATAGGTACATGACAGTATTCTATCTTGTTCTTAACATCACCAATTAACTCTTGCATTTCATGACTTTAAAATGATACACAATTAAATAAATCTTTATATTTGTCAAAAAATACAGAGCTTATTTCTTTAGGACCAATTTTACCATCAATGCTATTACTGTTACAAGATTTTCTGCCTTTAATTTCAGTCCAAAAGTCTCTATTTTTGTTATTAAGAATAGATTCCGCCATTTTATTAGCACTTATTGTGTGTTTTTGTGACATGGTGGATCTTAGAGCATAATGGTACTTCGCCCTTGTTCGGTTTCTGATACATGCTAACTGCCCATCACGTGGTCGACCATGGCATACCATAGCAGTTTCCCTAGGCGACCTAACTTGATTATTCCAACCAGGAATTGCTTTTTTGGGAGGGGGCTTTTGCGTATTATATGTGGTATAGTGGACGCAGCACTATCGATACTGAAAAAGTAATTTATCAAAAAATTTTTCGATGTCGTCAGTATTGATTGTGTTACAATACAAAGCTTCGCATGGTACATTGATTGCCTTTAATTTTTTACTCAATTTTGCATTGAAATCAGATATATTCTTATCAGAAGCTTCTGACCATTCAGATCTGCAAAACGCTTAATATGCTGCGTGTTTACTCTATGTAGGTCAATGTTTATGGAAAGTTAGCAAACATCTTGGAGTTATAGAAGAGTACGTACTATAGCTTAGATAGATAATAAATATCCTGAACTCAAGGAGACCACTTAGCAGCTCGTATAGAAAATAAACTTACAGAAATGGAACAAGCTGGTCAAATAGAAAAAAAGTTACTGCTCCAATAGACTGGGTTAGTTCTATGGTAGTGGTTGTCAAAAGAAAGAAGAAAACTCCTTCACTGCGCATCTGTTTAGATCCTACAAATCTAAATGTTGCTGTTAAGAGAGAACACTACCCCATACCGACTGTTGAAGAAGTTGTCTCATTTCCTCAGGCACCAGTCATGTCCGTACTTGACGCTAGAAATGGCTTTCTACAGATCAAACTAGATTACGAGTCGAGCTTACTGTGATTGACGCACTGAATGAATTCCAAAATGATTTCGTCACTAAACACATTTATTTTCAGTATACTTGAATATATAAAACAGTGGTTTTAAACAATTCGCCCTCACAGTCTCTCGGTTTCTTAGTCCATGGCATACCCCACCAGATAACGGTAGCAAGATTCTTACAATTAAAATAAATCAGTTATACAACTGGTAAATATATATTATACTATGAAGGCAATAGCCAAGTACTCACTGACAGTCACATGGCTCCTCAAAAATTCAGACAAAAGTTAATTTGGATGATTTTTAAAAAGGTACGCAAAATTAAGATTATAATGATAAAAGAAATACAAAATGATTAAGCTAATCTGAATTGGTGGATTTAAACAAAATTACAACACTAAACATTGTCTCTACATAATGTCCTATTAAACACAATTAAGCACTAAAACACTATTATTGTCCAGATAGATAATTATATACTGTCTAATAAAAGTAATTGATATATATAAAGGCTCCTTGACGGGGATACAATTTCGATCTTCTGGTTCACATTTGATAATCTTAAACTGGTATTAACATAACCTATTGCTGTAATACGTCTCCTACATCCATGTTGGTGTCGGGTTGTCGCGACATCGACTTTACGAATTTTATTGTCTTTACCCCCGTAAGTTTTTTTCAATAATCATTAGCGGCCAGCAGTTTCTGGGTGTGTCATTTTCGATCATTAAGACAATATCACCTTCCTGGAAATTCCTCTTCGGATACTGCCATTTTTGTCGTTGAGGAGAAGTTGTAAAACCTCAGTTTTCCATCTCGTCCAAAATACATTTATTACGTATTAAGCTCTACGCCACTGCTTATACACAGTTACCTGGTGATGGTAACACAATGTCGTTCTTCATGGTTAATAAATTAGATGGCGATAAAGGTTTAATCTCCGGGTCAGATATGGACTCTACGGTCAAGGGACGGGAATTAACGATAGCCTCTGCTTCGACCATAAATGTTAACAACGATTCATCCGTCAGATTTTTTCCGTGTTGCAAAAGTAGACCTTATAAGACACGCCTGATTCTATTAATTTGCCGCTCCCAAGATCCATGAGTGGCGGTGCATATGGAATACTATGGATGAAAGTGATGTCACAATCGAAATTCCTTAATATTCGATCTTTAACGATGTCTTCGTTTATTTCCCTTTTAGCTTTGTTTCATTCGATTTCTGGTCCCAGGATCTGACTTCCATACAAGGAGTAGGGTCGCCTGTCCAACCTCGTCTGTTTTCTCCGGGTCCTCCTACTGCTAAAGATCCCTACGAGCAAGCGAATTATTGAAATGAAATAAAATTAAACCATATGTTAGTCCCGAAATTATCTAGTTTGTGTCCAGTGGACATTAAATCCCATCTATCTCTCTCTCTCGTTTCGGGGTATGGAGGCCTGTAATACTTTTAGAAGAATTTTTGCTCAAGAAATACGATGGCATATTACTTCATTAATTAATATCTTACAAGTCAGTAGATTCACATATATGTACTTAGAGTACTTAAATCAACTTAGTCAATGATTGACATATTGTTATATAAAAAAAGGGTTATAGAAACAAAACATAGCTGGTTCTATATGTCAACAACATGATAACAGATATCTCATGCGCAATTTCTAGAGTAAATTTCCATAACCATATAAGGGTGGGTGTCGAATTCATTTCATTTAATTAACCAATAGCTCTAATTATTTACATCATATTTGGCCAATTAGATAATTGAACGTACAAATCCCGCGGCTAGAAAACTTTGATACTTGCGCAAATTCGTCAGAAGGCATTTAGATTCCTGAGAGAGATGATCATCTGAGTTCCTAGACAGCAGAAAACTCACCTAGTGAGTTTGGCTGACTAGTGGTTGAGAGATGACCATCTGAGTTCCTAGTCAGCAGAAAACTCACCTAGTGAGTTTGGCTGAATATGTTTGGGAATGATTTTTGTATTGTAATATATACCATGCTTGTATGTATCCAGCTTGAATATATAAAACGTAGAAACGAAAAGTTGCATTGTTTTTCCTGATAAGACAGACGTATTAAGAAAACATTAAAAGAGAAATGCACAACGTGAAGGAGAAGCAAAGACGATCAGAGATAAATCCTAGACGATCACAAGCCTACGAAAATATGAAGTAAGAAAAGATGCATGGGTCACACGTAGGATGTGGCGACCGGTTTGTCAAAGGTCCGTTCTCCACGTCTGACAAAAAGATCCATGGTATTACAGGCCTCGCCCTCCCAGGTATTTTTTTGAAAATTTAACTACCGCAAATGTGTTTTTCTGCTTCTTTAGCCAATTCTTAAAGTTATCTAATGATTTTGTAACCGAAATCCAACTCTATGCCGACCTGAATTCCAACCATCTAATTACACTGTTGCAGCTACATTCACAAATAATAATCGATGCCCGAAAATGTCGCACAAAGTAGAGTGGCACCAGCCAAAATGTTTTAATCCTTTGTAAATTCAATACAAATTCGAGGTATTCGATTAAAAGAAAACGAAAATTAGTGTTTTATTAGATTTCGAGCACTTTAATTTGCCAACTAGATGAAATAATTTTTTTCCAAACTTTACCCCTTTTCCTGAGAAGTCAGGTACGCCTATGATTTAGATGAAATTTAAAACGAGTATCACTGGTTCTTGGGCGAGTTCAATTTTCGTGCGCATCTGCCCCTGTCCTTTACTAGAATGAAGTATGTGGACCTTTCACGGTTACCGACTGTTCAGTTATATAATCGCGACCCTCGCAACCCTAGGTAGATCAGTTTTGTACAGGGCAAAGCAAGCTTTCTTCTTTCACTCCGCCGGGCCTGTTGTATTCGCTTCAATAAGTTTACACCCAGGTGGATCAAAATCTGACGTCAAATTTAAAGATCTATTTGTATTAATGTATAGAAAATAGTGATTTTCATCACATACAATGGTTACGAACCCCAGACGATGACAGCTATATGGAATATTTCAGCACGTAAATGGTACTGCCATGGGTACGAACTGTGCCCATCTACCTGCTTATTTCGATACCCTTATGAGTCTACTTTCTATACCATTTCGACAAAAAGGAATACTATCGTTGAACTTCAGTTAACACGCATACTTTTACGCTAAATGTTACGATTTCGGCCGCGATCATATAAACTATCAATAATCATATCATTTCACCCCTCCCAACTCTTTCTTGAGTTGATAAATTGGTTCATGGTTGATGAAATTGTAATGTTGTATGCTGCCGCCTCCAATTGGGTGGTGTTCAGAAACAATGTCGTATTAGTATGTATTTCACTGGTTTGTTGTTAGTATGTATTAAAGTAGCCAAGTCTCTAACTCAATATCATCCAAAATCTTCAACATTGAAAACACGAATTATAAGTCGATTTAAATCAATGCGGAGGTCTTACCAGAAAAAGATCGGCTTCGGCTATGCAATATTTAAGACAAAATGAACATTTTACCATTGGTACACGAATCGTGTACCATAATGCGTTTCATCCCCAGTTCTAGCAAGAGACTCGAGGAACGAGGCTAAAAACATTGCACCAAATCAAAAGGCGTATGTAGACTGGAATAACCAGACGCCAGAATTTTTATTCGATTTAGACTGCTGGCTTATTTCGACAAACATAACTGATTTGAAATTAAAGTAAAAACGGAAAACGGAAACCATTTAATGTAAATCAGTGTACATGTATATACATTCGTATTACAGTATTGTATGAGCTGTGAACCACTTGTGTCAATTTCTAGGTCCCAAATGTTAACGACTTAGCTTCTGTAAAGGACTGTCTGAGTCTTGCTATTTTATAAACGAATTTCTTCGATTATGAACAAACTGCTTAACTTTGGTTATTAAACTTATCCGTGTGTTTAAAATTATATCCGGTTAAATAAATTCCATTGTACTGCTAAATATCCCAGCGAACAAAAAAGTTCCCTCTTGTAAAATTGAACTCATCACAAACTTGGACATCGAGAAATACAAACATGGCAGCTTATTACGTCACTCGAGGGTCGCAGCAAGACTTGTTTATCGTAACGGTGTTTAGCTATTTTACGACAATTTAAATTTGTGTATGAATAAACTTTTGCTCTCGGACCCAGTAATGAGTTTGGGCGTTTTCACACATAAATACGCCCCTAGTCCGTTATTTTGTTTCCTTCATGTATAAAGTATTTGGTAAGTGAGTTGGATGGGATTATTTCTTTTGAATACGGGTGCAGAAAAAAAAAGAACGGCATTCGTTTTATGGGTTTTGAAACTCACCCTGAAATATCTTTATCATTTCCTGATGACATTTTGTAGATCGCGATCATGCCTATTGTATGCTACACAGATGCAGTGAAAATGGTTAAATTTAGCGCGAAATTTTCACGAGTTTTTTTCCCACGGTCTGCACAATTAACGCACAAGACCCAATAATACACGCAATTTGCGGCGCTTCTTTTGCCGAGTGATTTCTATCGTTTTCAATACATTTTTATAACGACGACAAACGATATTTAGAGACCCCGAACTGTTCTCATCTAAGAAAGTGTCGATTTCAGTATCTGTCGAATAAACAAAAAAGAGTAATTTAAACAGGAATATTATTGACATGACCATTCGGAACGTGAATTAAATATTGAAATATTGTCAAGTGGTGGCCTTCTTTCATATTTCTTGCGGTACTGGGTAATCAAAAAAAATTGTAAATGGACAAATAACCACACAGCTTTGGGATTAGACCCTGTTATGAAATATGATCAATTAAAATTATGAAATAAAGTATGTTTATTTGTAAAGGTCAGCCACGAAGTTGCCTATAAGAATTGGGATTAGATACAATTTTTACAAATATACATATTATACAGGGTATTTACAATATTGGGTCGATGATTACGTGAAAGCAATATTAATATTATATTTACGAGTATACGTATAATCAGTGATATATTTATCGGCACACTATATTCATTGTGAATAAAATTTAGTAGACTGTTTCCAAATTAATATTATAGTCTTCAGTTGCTAATCGTGTTGCCCTATCTCAATCGATCGAAAATGTCGTGTGCTGCTTTGATAGCAACTCACGAGATTGTCAAAATTTGTCAATCTGTACACCCCTTCAAAATATTAAGATGGTTTTGCTCATCACGTAAACAAGTGCAGTGTTGTGGTAGAGACTGTCGAAAAAACAAGCAAAAACATTGACATTTTTTTCGTTGGGATACTTAATTGTGCATTGGATTTTATTCAACCGGAGGTGATTCAAACACATAGGCGCGTTTTTAATAAAAAATATTAAGTAGTTTGTTCACAATCGACGAAATCCGTTTATAATTTACCAAGGCTCGGACAGAAAGTGTCGGATATTAGTTTATTCACAATCGTTCATTCCAGGACGAGTAAATAGTTTTCATTATTTTAGTATATCCATATAAGTGTGTTTATTTTTAGTGAAATCTAATTCTATATGTCTTATAAGTGGTAATATACAGGTAAAAGACTTGTTAATATAAATATATACATACAGGGTAAGTATTTATCTTTCAATAGGTAACAGTAAGTATTACTAAATTAAGAGAAATTAACGTCTTTCTTATACTAAACACCAGGATACGCCCAAATTTTGCAAGGGATGTATATATAACAAGCTAAAAAAGTTACGATCCGACATCGTGAATATCTCAAGGAACCAAGATCACTGGTGGGTCTACAACATTGATATAACTTATATTTACACTATTTGCGTACGAAAAACGGCCATTTTATTCGGCAGTTGATCAGCGAGTCAGCGATATAGATGTATTCAAACGATTTTTTTTAATCGGATAAAAATTGTTAGCTCTGGGTGGTCCACGCGCTAAAAACGCGCTTTTTGGTTCAATCAGGAAGTTACGATCGGATATGCGCGAATTTCGACAGAAACCAAGATCTTTGGTTTATAAACATGCATGAAGACCCCTAGAGTGTTCACAAGATCAAAACTTTATTTTCGTACGATCAGGGTCCATTATACACGAAGTTTCGATCTGATACATGCCAATACTGAAAGGAACCGAGATCTTTTGGAGATAAACCTATTTTTTCTTTTGTACAATACAATCAGAGGCCATAAATCAGGAAGGTACGACCCGAGATGCGCAAATATCCAAGGAACCACGATCTGTTGGTTTCGACCCAATACATGCCAATATTGACAGGAACCAAGATCTTTTGGAGAAAAACATATATATCAAATTACGTCAGAATTGGATAAGAATTGTGACCTAAAGCTGTAGGGTGTTTAAAAACAAATTATGGACCGACAGGGGCTTCGACTATATACGTCCACATGACAATGTTGGCGTATAAAAAGATAGGCATTATTGTAAACAATTGCTAGACATTTTGTATCCGGCCTTTTCTGCATTCAATATCTTTTGATACAAGGTAATGTTATTTTTTACATTTGAACAAATTTACTAATATAATACAACTAGATCACATGTGTTTCAAACATAATTATCAATTTTTTTTTGAGTCGTGCGTTCAAGGGAGAGAGAGAGGTGGGGTTTAAAGTCCACTCGACACAAACTAGGTTATTTCGGAACTAACAATAACACATGGTTTAATTTTATTTCAATTATTCGCTTGCGCGTAGGGTCTTTAGCAGTGAGAGGAAACCGGAGAAAACCCACGAGGTTGGACAGGTGACCTTACTCCTTGTTACGTACAGCCGGGGATTCGAAACCACGCCAGTTGACTCAGTGACAGGCTTTATAATACAGCGCGAACGTGCTAACCATTCGGCCATTTAAACCCCCTTCGCGCTTTCAAGTAAGAACAAAATCCGTATTCATGAAAGTACAAAGACAGGGAACCACGAATTCAGCAAGGCTGACACTTGCACGATTCCGTGACACGCATTGGCACGACTCGGGTCGTGCCAGTGTGCAAACCAGTCTTAAACTGGCGTGAAGTGTGCGTAAACCCGTCGTGACTGCGTGCCATGTCGGGACGAGAATTTAGAACTATGCGCAACCTGTTCGTAAACTCGTCGGGACGATGCGGGTGTGTGCAAGTGCGTGGCAGTGCTGGAGCCTCCCAGTTCGTGCCCTATCAGAAGTGGAAAGATGATAAGAGTTCCTTGTGTGTCCCAACTGGAGCTATTAAAGACGAAAAGTGCAGGCAACTATGAAGAAAACTATGGATTCACATCGCGAACGAAATGTCGCCATTGATTCAAAACAATATACCGCGTGAAACACCTTGTCCTTATTATAATACACCAGTCAATATGATATTAGAAGTTATAAATCCATCCCGTCAAGTGCATGTGGCGACACATTACTCTAGCCAATGATTTATCCCAGGCATGGGGTCAGTTATATTCCTTTAAATATAACACTTTAATATAACACTTTAATATAAAATAATAGAAGCAAAGTGACAAATAATTGATAATATTTACACAATATATAAACGGTTTTTTTAGTCTTACAAAAATATAATCTAATACAAACAATGTTTTATATAATCAATATTAAGTTTACATTTATATTTTGTTGATAACATTAATATAAAATAGTAGAAGCAAAGTGACACATAATTAACAAATTGACACATAATTGACAAATAATTGATAATATTTACACAATTTATAAACGTTTTTTTTAGTCTTACAAAAATATAATCTAATAGTAATACAAACAATGTTTTATATAATCAATATGAAGTTTACATTTATATTTTATTGATAACATTAATATAAAATAGTAGAAGCAAAGTGACACATAATTAACAATATGTACATGCAAAAAGTAAAAAAAAGTAAAACTAGAATCGGAGTTATGGTTTCTAAACTATCAAAAGACATATGCCCACATAACAACTATGTTTCAACCGCGACCTATCTGAATGGAACTTAAACAAAGTTGAAAAGTCGAAAGTTGGCTAATATTTAAATTCATAACTTTTTTAAACACTATTTATGCAATACATATGTACATATTATAAGGATACAATAATTATTGGATCTCCAAATAAGCCCCCGTAAAAATCATTTTATACAAATATGAATACATTGTCCAACCAGCGGCTGCCAGGCAGGATACGCTCACATTTTGCAAGAGATGGATAGTGAACAAGCTAAAAACAAAAACGATTTTTTGTACTATCAGGGGTCATAATCCAGAAAGTTATGGTCTGAATTGCGCAAATATCAAAAGGGACTGGGATTTTTGGAATATAAAGATATAATTTAAGTTTCATCAAAATTGGATAAAAAAAATGGGCCTCTAGAGGGTCCATAACCTTTGAATTACAAATTTGCATACAAAGAGCGGCCATTTTGTCAGGCAGTTTCATTTCGATTTTCCTGAAATTGCAATCCAACCTTCATTATGGTGGAACGGTGATATATCTAAACGTTTTTTAAAATCGGGGAAAAATGTGACCTCTAGAGAATGCACAAGCTAAAAATCTGTTTTTTCGACCAATCAGGGGCCATAATTCGGGAAGTTACAATCCGATATCCGTGAATATCGATAGGAACCCAAATCGTTGGGTTATAAACATGCATTACAAGTTTCATCAAAATTGTTACCTCTAGAGTGTCCACAAGCTAAAACCGTGATTTGTCGTAAATCAGGGTTCATAATCCATGACGTTACGGTCCGATACATGTCAATATAGAAAAGAACCGAAATCTTAGAGAGATAACACTATAGTTCAAGGGCGACGGCATGTGGACGTATAAAAGTAAGTAATCAAAGGGTTTTACTGGGTGAGCTATAGAAGCCTTAAACTACCATTCATAATTTCTACTTTTCGCCCCTTCAAAACACGAAATTCTAAAAGTAGAAGTTACGACAAAATGTAAGGCGACAGCACGGTATACAAGCCAATATGAACTCAAAAATAGGAAATTAAGAAATAATACACTGCGAGGCGAAAGTCGAAAATAAGAAATTAAGAAATAACGAGGTCGCTAATAGTGCGTGTGTTTGTTACTTAATTTCTACTATTCGTGTTGCATTATGGCTTGGTTTGCGTGTTGTCGCCGTCTTACTGACATCAATAAATACAAAAATATGATTAAGTCGAAAGTCGCCAAGACGGTATACAAGCCAAAATGCAAGTCGATAATAAGAAATTACAAATTCGTTACAACGAAATACCAATTCGTTTTAACGAAATACCAATTCGTTTTAACGAAATACCAATTCGTTTTAACGAAATACTAATTCGTAGTGTTTTTGAATGTTAACTGAACGGATGATGTGTTTTGTTATGGAGAGAGTGATGTTGGTGTTGGGGGGGGGGGGGGTAAAAGCACCTTTCCAAGTAGATTCTCTATTATCAATGCTGCAAAATTTAGTATTTGGTATTCGTTGAGATGGGGTCATCACTGATAGGGAGTCGTGCCTTCTGTGAAAAGTCGAATGTTTCATTCTATATGATTAACAAGATCGTTTAGACAGTGCGACGACAAGTAAAAGACCAAAGCATCGACCAATGAAATTGATTAGCTCTGCTTAGCTTCAGCTTGAAATGTTAATCATTGAACTCAAGACATTCACCTTATGAACACCTACATTAAGTTTAAACATTCTATCTCAATTAAAAGCAGAGCTGTTATGTTCCAAAGTCTTGACCAATCAAATTGCTTATCGTTAAAACTTAGTCAAGGTAATGATATAATGAATCTATATTCTGGGTTTCATCGCTCTCACTTCATTATAACCAAAGTTACCGTGCCCCAAAGCATCAACTAATCATATTACTTATTTTCATCATCTAGCTCCACCAAGGCATTCACTTAATGAACGCCAACATCAAGTTTGAACATTCTAGCTCAGTGAGAAGGAGAGTTATTGTGTTCCAAAGTTTTGGCCAATCAAATTGCGTATCGCTATGTTTACACTGAGCAGAAAAAGCTCATTATCGAACTTAGTCAAGGTATTGATGTAATGGAACTATACACCGAGTTTCATCACTCTCACTTAATTAGAACTTGAGTTATCGTGTCCCAAAGCATTAACCAATCAAATTGCTTATCTCCGCTTACTCTTAGCAGAAAATGTTCATCTTCAAACTCCATCAAGGTATCGACCTAATAAACACCTACACCAAGTTTGAACTTTCTAGCTCAATTAGGAGGGGAGTTATTATGTCCCAAAGAGTGTGACGGACGGGCGGACAGATGACGGTCAACCCCATTGTAATAGTTCCCACGTGGGGGACTATTAATATATCGCACATTTTATTGCAAATGACTACAAATTGGATGTAATATGTTACATAATACGAAAGTATATGTGGTCTATACCTAGGCAATAAAAATGTCGAATCTTTAGATAATGAATACTTCATTATATACTATTCAAAAAAAGTAGGGGATATTTGATTTTGGGGGCATAATACTAAAATATGCAAATGACTACGAAAAAAGTCACTATAGAACCTAACAGAGGAAACATTTCCAGTTACATGTGACGCCCAAACGCACCAATGGCTACCGCATGGAATGCAGGTGATGCTTGGGATCATCATGGGGGTCCAACCCAAGATTTGCACGACTCTGACTTTGAATGTTACAGTCATTGTGGCATTGAATTCCAGGGTGGAAACATCAGTTTAATTGTTTTAGTGACCAGAAAACAAATTTTGATATGCGCCGGCTTACCCAAAATGAAAGGTTACGTGCCCTTGGCATGCTACAGATCGGCACAACACAGGCGGTTGTGGCGCGGACGATGAATGTTTCTCAGTCTGTCATAAGCAGGCTATGGTCCAGATACCGTGATACACAATCTGTACAGGACAGACCACGCTCAGGTCGACCAGGATCGATTTATCCGTACCTTGCCTTGAGAAATCGTGTCATCACAGCAAATCAGATCAGCGCTCGTCTTCAAACAGACACTGGTGTGAGAGTGAGTGGCCAGACGATTCGGAATCGACTGCATAGGGGTCACCTTCGCGCCCGACGTCCTCGCGTGATCCCTTGTTTGAGAGATCATCACATTCAGGCAAGACGTCGGTGGTGTAGGGATCGTCAACACTGGGATAATCGACGCTGGAGCAATGTGATGTTTTCAGATGAGTCAAGGTTCACTGTTGATTTTTTGGACAGACGTAGGAGGGTGTGGCGGCGTCGAAACCAGCGCTTCCAAGACGTTAACGTCGTCAGACATGATCGATTTGGGGGTGGTTCTGTTATGGTGTGGGGAGGCATCACTGTTGCTGGAAGAACGGCTTTACATGTTGTTGCAGGGCGTGTTACAGGCCAGTACTACCGGGACAACATCTTGGCAGTCCATGTTGTGCCGTTCGCACGACGCCATGGCCGCCGTTTCATCTTCCAGGATGACAACGCAAGATGTCACAGGGCCAGGATCGTTACAGGTTACCTCCAACAACAGAACAGAGACTTTTGGCAAGTGGAATTTTCCGCATCCGTATCTCGTATCCGTATCGCCACGTGATACGTTGCGTCAATGTAGTTTTAGAGTTTTGGCAGACTTTCGCGCCGTGTACATATGGGTAGCTGAGCTGAGCTTAGTTCTACATGTAATACAGCATGGTGGCAGTTATCTACCAATACCAACACCAGTACTAGTCAAGTGCCTAGCCTACAAATTCCTGAGTGGAATAGAGTCGCTCGACAGTGGCTGAGCTATTTAAAATTTAAAAAGAAATTTAGTGTCGAATCACCTCCCTAAATTAATTTAGCACGTAGATCAACCAGCAGGCAGATTGACAGACAGTCAGACGGGAAAATATGAAAATTCTGCGAAAATCTAATCAAAAGTAATCATTAAATTCCTGTCTTTATCATGGTTAAAATCGCATCAAATATACATCTTCGTGTTCTAGAATACACATAGGTTCATAAAAACACTATGACACAACATTTTAACGTCTAAAAGCAGCAAAAAGTACGGTTAAAAGACGACGATTTTATACGGACCTTTTCCGTATGAAAGCTGTTCTATACGTGCTGCCGTATTCGTGTGCAGTATCACGTATGAGAAGTACACAAACATTGTTGACGTCACACATAAAATCTATACGGATACGCGATACGGACCAGAAATTTACGCTTGCCAAAAGTCTCTAACATCACCACATCACCTTGGCCAGCACTGAGTCCCGACCTCTCCCCCATCGAGCATGTCTGGGACATGCTTGGACAGAGGTTACGTCAACGTCAACAACGTCCTGCCAATGTCCAAGAACTTGCTGCTGCGTTGCAACAGGAATGGGACAATCTGGACCAAAATGACCTTAGACGTCTCATTAGGAGTATGCCACGTCGGATCAATGCGTGTTTGGCAAACAGAGGAGGATTTACCCGTTACTGACTTTGTTGTGATGCTGTGGTAACTTTGCTGTTTGACCCCGGGTATCACTTTACCCTTATAATGGTCAGTCTGTGCCTTACTTAGTCTGACGATCATTTGGAATAAATCGATGAATGTGAACTTCATTTCATTTTGTCATTTGTTTCTTCATCAGTTTCATTAGGTGACTTTAATAACACTTAAAAATCAAATATCCCCTACTTTTTTTGAATAGTATAATATCAATAAAAAAAACCAACTGTAGAAATTGGCATTGTTCTATTCGGTTTTGTTAAAGTTATATAATCTGTAAATACCAAATAAGCTTTGCTTATATTCCTTTATCACGTATCGTTTAATACTGCACGAAGACGATATTTCAATATATTACTCCTTTTCGTGCTCAAAAGCCTTTCACAACTTAAAAAGATATAGGCACTATCCCGCTTGTGTATTCCAATTCAATGTTCAGGGGTGTCCAAATTTCAATAATGTACGATTGTCACGTTGTATAAAATATTGATACACTAACATCAAATGATGGCGTGGCATCTATATTTTAAGTTTTATTAATTACTCTACAATTATATTTAGCATTGATTTGGAATGTAGTTTGGTATAAATTTGCGTCCCTGGCTTGCATGGGAAAGTTTTATTGTATTTTAAGTGTTTAATTATGTAAAAATGCTAGAATAAATAATTGTTGAATCCAGTTCGTATTTTATTTCTTATTTTTTTGTACTCAAACTATGCAATTACTTGTCATGGTCAACGTCTTCATCACTACTATCTGGTGGTGTTGGCTGAGTTGGTCCACGTTTAGTATAATCAATACCACTATATTCGACAGCATCATCTTGTCCACGAACAATTGTAGTTGGTTGGTGACCATCAAAATCTAGATCGGCATAAACAGTTTCGGTAGGACCAGGCTTAAATGGTAAGAATCCATACAAACTATATAATTACAATACACGTCAACATAAATTAAATGTTATAACGTCTTGGTTGCCAGTTCCCTTGTGTTAAGATACATGGTAATTTGTACTATGACCAGTTTGCAATTTTATACATGAAGTTTTTCTTAACATGTCAAAATGTCGGTTCCGAGAGCCGCTGTGAATACCGTTATTTAGAATTAAGAGTTAATTTGATGTAACATTAATAATCAGCCACGACGTTCCCATTTTTATTTTTGTCATCGAATAGACTAAACTCCCCTTTATTAATATCAGATTTGCTCAACACCAACCGGGATAATGAAGGTAGGCTGGTGCTCTGCAGTTTGCGACGACTGCGGATTTGTCTCCTATTCTTCATCAAAATGTCATTGGTTCTTTTACGTGCATGTTAATACGGTTCATTGGTTTTCGGCTCATCCTCGACCAGACACACAAATGTCAAGGGAAACCCGTGTTGCAAAATAATAAGGAACATAGACCTCCTGGTTCGTGAGCCTTACTCACTGAGGCACCATGCACAGTTTCTTATCACATACCTTAATTGAATGATTTTCATATTCATTTCTATTAATACCATTGATGTCACCAAATATACCCACATTTTCATAAGCCTCTCCTGTAAAATGTCAATTATTTTGAAATACTTTATACCTTATTAATTTAACAGTAACATTTCACTAAACAGATTTCGAGAATGTTTAATCAAAAGTTGAAGCCCCTTTTACCTGAGCAACAATAGCTGTAGTCTACGTTGTGTAAATAAACCCCTCAAAAATCTTTGTCACATTGGTCAACTTAAAGCGGAAACCGACTAGATCACTCCTACATCGTTTCACAGCTATAATTCACAAGAATTGGGCAGAGGATATTTGCCACCCGGGTGCCAAGAGTAATTCGCGATCCGTTTCTGTTAATTGCACCCTTTTTACACCATACGAGTGTAAAATCATATACAGACATACGCATAAAATGAAATAATTGGATTTATTTCGGGATGAGGCGCCACTCTCTTGAATTGGCCAAATAGTACTGGATGATCAACCACATAAAAAACAAACTGGGTTGCGCATGGGCAAAGAAACTTTTCGTCCATTATCGACCTACGTTGACGACTAGGTGCGGAACAAAACAGCATAGCGTACCTAAGACTTACTCGCCGAGATCAAGCTGGCATACAATAGCTACCAGACAATAAGACCTTTTACCAGACAATTAGGGACAATCAACTTAGCATGCAATAAGGAATTTGCTGGATGACCATGACTCCAGTGAAATCACGTACTCCGTTTGGGCTAATCCGAGCCTTCGATAAATAAAATAAATTGAAAGTAGTCTATTTTTAGTAACTAGGTTATTGTTTGATGGCGACGAATTTTTAGCTCAAAATAAAAAGGGTTTTATCTCTTCTAAAGTGTGTTATTATGAATGTGCCATAAAATAACAAGTATATTCAAAGAGCCATTGAAACTTACTTTCCGGTGATGTATGACACGATAACTGGAATTTCGTATTAAGACCTTTATTTTGACATTAATGATTTGCCCCACCCCACCACTCGAATTCAGTTATTGCAGGCTAACTATTTTTGATCAGTTTAAAAACAAACAAAAAGTATACATGTATTGTGCCTTAAAAAATAAGGTAAAAACTAAATAAAGGATTGACTATAATTTTGGATTAAGTCCCGCATTCTAACTTCAAATACACCCCCCCCCCCGTTCCCTTCGTACCACCCAACTTTGATCGCTTATTAAGGTAAATAAAAAAGATTGTGCCCGACAATTTTTTAAATATTTGAAGAGAGCAATTAACAGGCTTTTCAATGATATGTACCATAATGGCTGGAATTTCGTACTAAGAACCGTATTTCGGCATTGAATACCCCCCCCCCCCCGAAACATCATAATCTTGTAATAGAGTTAAGTACCACCCAACTTTGATCGCTTATTAAGGTAAGTAAATATAAATGTGCCAGAAAATTATTTACATATTTGAAGAGAGCAATAAAAGGTTTTCAATGATATGTAACATAAAGACTGGAATTTCGTACTAAGAACCGTATTTTGACATTGAACCCCCCTCCCCTTCATAATCATAGTATTAGAGTTAAGTACCACTCAACTTTGATCGCTAATTAAGGTAAGTAAATATGAATGTGCCAGAAAATTATTTATACATTTGAAGCGAGCATTAAACAAGCTTTTCGGTGATATATAACATCATGGCTGGAATTTCGTACTAAGTACCGTATAAGTTCATACGCCAATTCAAAATAAGAGTTCTCTAACTGTGAAGACTATGAAGAAAGACTTTCCTATTTGGATCAATTCACTGGAAGACAAGCAAACAGAATCGTGTCAGGTTATACATTTTTTGAGTCCAAGAAAGGATACTATGCAGCATTGACGAAACTTGAAGAAAGATGCGGGAAGGCTGAAATTATTGCAAATGCCTTCATAAAAAGGGTTTTGGATTGGCCACCAGTAAAAATAGACAACCCGAAGTCAATAGATGAATTCGCAATTTTCCTTACGGAATGTAACAACGCTGTTAAAGATATTGCTACAGTTCGTGTCTTAGAATATCCTGACAACATTAAACGACTAGTGCAAAAATTATCATACCATTACCATGATAGATGGGGGAATTTTGTACACAGACTAAAAGAAAAAAAACAAGATGTAAACTTTGAATGCCTTGTACAGTTCGTAGGAAGTGAGTCAAGAATGGTAAACGATCCCATGTTTGGAAAGTCTGCAATGTCAATCGAACGACCCTTACGTAACAACTTGGTTCGTCGCCCAAAGTCAAGATTTTCTATAAATGAAAATTTAGTACCAACATCACAGATACTTTGTCTGTATTGTAGTAATACCAGTCATAAACTGTCACAGTGTGTAATACTTCATAAAAAAACACCAACAGAAAGAATCCAGTTCCTACAATCGAAAGGATTGTGTTTTGGTTGTCTCCAAGCTGGACACAGAAAGAAAATATGCAGAGACCTAATTACGTGTACACTCTACTCTGGATTACATCCCTATGTTTTGCATGAGAAAACTATATTCCACAAAAAAACAAATTAAAGATGTCACCCAGACCAAGTACAAGTGCTTGCATTAGTGACGATAATGTTGATATGGGAGCCGGTAAGAATAAACCTGTAGAAGAATGTACCATGGCAATTATACCGGTTAAAGTTGGAATCAAAGGTGGTATGAAACGGGTTACAACATTTGCATTCTTGGATCCTGGAAGTAGTATAACATTTTGCACAAATCAGTTACTGCATGACATTGGTGGTAATGGGAGGAAAACGCAAATCACACTCGACACGATGGGTGGCACACAAGATATGGTTACGAAAACGGTACCTGGAATTGAAATTTACAATATGGATGAAACCGTATGTATATCGCTACCTACAGTTTATTCAAAAGATAGAATACCAGTTACTAAGAAGCACACCCCGACCAATGAAGACATCCATCAGTGGCCCCATCTTCACAGTAATAATCTGCCATTTGTTGACACGTCTATCGGATTGTTAATTGGTAATAATGTCCCAGGTGCGTATGCACCTATTGAATTTAGAGTGGGACCAAGAGTAAGTCCACACGCTACAAGGTCCATGTTAGACTGGATAGCCTGGAACGTTATTCGAGTGAAAGACTCATTATTAAATCAATTTCCAGTCCGTATGAGCAGAAGTAGTAGGTGTTGAAGAATTAAACAACTTGGATAGATCGGTGAAGCAATCCATACAGCTCGAGTTTCCAGAAAGATTAATAGATGATCGACGAGAGTATTCTGAAGAGGATAAGAAATTTATAAAGAAAGTTGATGAATCAATTGTCCTGATTGATGGCCATTTTCAAATTGGTTTACCATTTAGAAATAATAATTTTATTTTCCCAAACAACAAACAGCAAGCACTGAAGCGATTGGAGAGGAGTTTGTAACGAAAGTTAGAGAAAAAACCAAAGTACTTTGAAGATTATAAAGAGTTTATGAATAATCTCATGGTAAAGGGTTATGCTGAAAGACTACCATTAAAGAAAATTGAAAGAAAGGATGGACAAGTTTGGCACATTCCGCACCATGGGGTTTGTCACCCTAGAAAACCAGACAAGATTCGAGTTGTATTTGATTGTGGAGCACTATACGAAGGCATATCTCTTAATAGCTTATTACTTCCTGGACCAAACCTTACCAACAATTTAATAGGAGTCATCCTTAGGTTTCGACAGGAGCAGGTTGTCATAAGATGTCGTCAACACAAGTCAAGAGTAGCCCCTTTAAAGAAGATCACAATTCCGAGACTGGAACTGGCTGCTGCGACCACTTCTGTCAGAATTTCTAAAGTGATCATAGATGAGTTAGATATAAAGATTCACCAAATTCATTATTGGACTGACAGTCAAACGGTAATTAATTACATAAAGAATGATACAGTTCGATTCCATACATTCGTGGCTAATCGAGCAGTGGAGATATTGTCCTACGAAGGAAAATCCAGCAGATGTATTTTCTCGAGGATTAACAAATAAAGTCATAGCCAGAAGTGAAAGTTACATCAATGGTCCAGAATTCTTGTGGAAAGAGGAGTCAGAATGGCCTAAAGCAACTCCCATAATAAGTATAAAATTTACATCTAATGCAGTAATCACATGTCCAGTTAATTTCCTTGATGAATTAGTTGACAGAATTTCAAGTTGGAAGAAATTAAAAGCAATAGTAGGAAGAATACTTACTTTTATCAGGAATATAAAATTCTGGAGCTTAAGAAGAAAGCAAAATATAGATTCTTCAAATGGTTATTCCGAATCAAGAAAGAAAGAAAGGGAAGCAACCGAAGTAGAGAAAGAAAGAAAATCTATAAAACAAGATAGAAGTAGAAATGTATTTAGAAGCAGAAAGGGAGATAATTCGTCATTTCCAAAATAAACACTTTGCTGAAGAATTTAAGTGCCTAAAGAATGGTGAATTATTGAAGAAAAACAGCCCAATTAAAAAAGTTAGATCCATTCACTGCGAGTTGAGGGCGCCTTAGTAGTGCCAACATTGATCACAATGAAAGGCATCCTATTATATTATCAAAGAATTGTGGAATTGCCACACACATTTTAGATAGTCACAGGGCAGTTGGACATCTTGGAAGAAAGACGACCCATGTTAACATACGTCAGAAGTATTGGTTAATTGGTGGTAATTCTTTGTTGAAACAGATTTTGTCCAGATGTGTATTATGTAGAAAGTACAATCACAAGGCTTTCGTTCAGAAGATGGCAGACCTACCGAAAGAAAGATTTAGTATTGGTGAAGTTCCATTCGACACGGTTGGCTGTGATTTCTTTGGTCCGTTTGAAATCAAACAAGGCCGCTCTACCGTCAAGAGACATGGTGTCATTTTCACTTGCTTGTCTACTCGACGATTCATGCAAGAAGAGGTCCTGTTTCAAAAATTTTGTCTAACAACGGAACACATTTAGATGGAGCTGAAAAGGAAATCAGGGACGAAATAGAAAAATGGAATTCAGAGCAGATTAAAGATTATTTAGTACAGAGAAATGTGAAATGGAGTTTTAACCCTCCCAGTGGGTTCCACTTTGGAGGAGTGTGAGAAAGGATGATACGTTCTGTTAGAAGAATTCTGTATTCTTTATTGAAGGAACAACTGATGAGAACAAACGATGAAAAGTAGAAAACATCATTAATGGTAGACCACTCACAGAACTATCAACAGACCCTAAAGATTTAAGTTTAGAAGTCCTTACCCCAAATCATCTTTTACTATTAAGGAAAGGTCCTGATCTGCCAACCGGTTTATTTTCTAAAACTGATAATTACATTAGAAAGAGGTGGAAACAAATCCAGTATATTGCTGATGTATTCTTGAAGAGATGGTCAAAAGAATACTTGTCATTACTTCAATCAAGACAGAAATGGCTCAAGATCGAAAGAAATGTCGCTGTGAATGACTTAGTGTTAATTAGTGACTCTTCTCCGCGTAATTCATGGTGTTTAGCTCACGTGATAAGTGTAATAAAGGACCAGAAAGGTGTTGTGAGGATTGTAAATGTTAAACCCAAGTCTTCAGTGTTACAAAGACCAATAGACAAACTTTGTTTAGTGTTAGAAGCAAATAATAACACACAATCAGTGAATTAGGATTGTGATGTAATGGACTTTTGAAGTTTAGTAAATTTAAATTTTTGAATATTTAGATGATTTTTATTTTGATTAAAGTGACAATCATCCTAAAGAGACAATAATGCGAAAATTAGTTTATGTATGGTTTATTATTTTGATTAAAGTGACATTGCTGCTAAAGAGACAATAAGTGAAAATTAGTTTAAATGGTTTACGTGTACTTTAATTATATTTGTATTATTGTTTAATTTGACCCTTAAGATTTGATAATAGTCCGGCAGCAGGTCGACGAACCTGGAAATATAGTCCACCTAATTCTTTTTGATGGATTTTATATCTTCAGTATGTTTAGATTAAGAATTCGGATGATGCCACCCTGGCACCTTTGGGGAAATTTAAATATTCAAGATGGCTGCCATGAGGCATTTTCCGGTTATTTAGTGGGGTAAAATATGAGACAGATTTTCTCGGACCTGGGTTTGAAGATGGGTTTTATAAAAATTCGACCCAGTGAATCCAATGAGCATGGATATTCCCCCTAAAAGTGACGGCTAATTCAAAATGGTGGTTTATTTTGGCTGGAAACTTACAAAGATCCCTAAACCAGCTTGTAATATATACTATTCAAAAAACGTAGGGGATATTTGATTTTGGGGGCATAATACTAAAATATGCAAATGACTACGAAAAAAAGTCACTATAGAACCTAACAGAAGAAACATTTCCAGTTACATGTGACGCCCAAACGCACCAATAGCTTCCGCATGGAATGCAGGTGATGCTTGGGATCATCATGGGGGTCCAACCCAAGATTTGCACGACTCTGACTTTGACTGTTACAGTCATTGTGGCATTGAATTCCAGGGTGGAAACATCAGTTTAATTGTTTTAGTGACCAGAAAACAAATTTTGATATGCGTCGGCTTACCCAAAATGAAAGGTTACGTGCCCTTGGCGTGCTACAGATCGGCACAACACAGGCGGTTGTGGCGCGGACGATGAATGTTTCTCAGTCTGTCATAAGCAGGCTATGGTCCAGATACCGTGATACACAATCTGTACAGGACAGACCACGCTCAGGTCGACCAAGGGCGACAACTCAAGCCCAGGATCGATTTATCCGTACCTTGGCCTTGAGAAATCGTGTCATCACAGCAAATCAGATCAGCGCTCGTCTTCAAACAGACACTGGTGTGAGAGTGAGTGGCCAGACGATTCGGAATCGACTGCATATGGGTCACCTTCGCGCCCGACGTCCTCGCGTGATCCCTTGTTTGAGAGATCATCACATTCAGGCAAGACATCGTTGGTGTAGGGATCGTCAACACTGGGATAATCGACGCTGGAGCAATGTGATGTTTTCAGATGAGTCAAGGTTCACTGTTGATTTTTTGGACAGACGTAGGAGGGTGTGGCGTCGTCGAAACCAGCGCTTCCAAGACGTTAACGTCATCAGACATGATCGATTTGGGGGTGGTTCTGTTATGGTGTGGGGAGGCATCACTGTTGCTGGAAGAACGGCTTTACATGTTGTTGCAGGGCGTGTTACAGGCCAGTACTACCGGGACAACATCTTGGCAGTCCATGTTGTTCCGTTCGCACGACGTCATGGCCGCCGTTTCATCTTCCAGGATGACAACGCAAGATGTCACGGGGCCAGGATCGTTACAGGTTACCTCCAACAACAGAACATCACCACATTACCTTGGCCAGCACTGAGTCCCGACCTCTCCCCCATCGAGCATGTCTGGGACATGCTTGGACAGAGGTTACGTCAACGTCAACAATGTCCTGCCAATGTCCAAGAACTTGCTGCTGCGTTGCAACAGGAATGGGACAATCTGGACCAAAATGACCTTAGACGTCTCATTAGGAGTATGCCACGTCGGATCAATGCTTGTTTGGCAAACAGAGGAGGATTTACCCGTTACTGACTTTGTTGTGATGCTGTGGTAACTTTGCTGTTTGACCCCGGGTATCATTTTACCCTTATAATGGTCAGTCTGTGCCTTACTTAGTCTAACGATCATTTGGAATAAATCGATGAATGTGAACTTCATTTCATTTTGTCATTTGTTTCTTCGTCAGTTTCATTAGGTGACTTTAATAACACTTAAAAATCAAATATCCCCTACTTTTTTGGAATAGTATATTAAAATATGGGTTTTGGGTATATTATATATCTTCAATGTGTGTAGTTTCAGAATCCGGATGATGCCACCTTGGCATCCTTGGGGTAATTAAAATATTCAAGATGGCCGCCATGAGACATTTTCAGGTTATTTAATTTAATTTAATGGGGTATGATTTCGGGAAAAATCCTCTCGGACCTCGGTATGAAGGTGGTTTCTGTAAGAATTTGATCCGCTGAATCTAATGAGCTTGGATTTTTATCCTAAAAGTGACGATTAATTCCCCTAGGGGGCCAAATTCATAATGGCAGCTCCTTTTTGGAGGTAAACTCAGAATGTTCTCTTATACGGTGTGTAATATATTGAAATATAGGTTTTCATTGTCAATTTCTTCAGATGTAAACATAAATACATGTTCAAGCAAAAAGTGTTCCAATCCGATCATATTCTTCCCTAATATTCTTATAAGGGCACAAAGTATACACGGTCAAACAGAATAAACTATCAGACCATCGTGAGTTGAAAGCAAATTTGTCACATATTTGTCTTGTGCAACCTCGGGAATTTGTCTAACTCACCCTCTCTTGAATCACTGGAATACTCGCAATCGGTAGAACATTCTGATTCTTCCTATTTCATCCATGTTATGCAACGGGGATGACATATGTCTTGCAAGTTATTTGGTCATTCATACGCGGCGGTAAAGCTGGGGTTTGTATCACGCTGAGAAACATTTTACATCCCTAATTCTACTCTGTTTTCTAGTAGAGAAGGTGACACGGACATGTGTCATATTGAATCATAATTTATGCTTGACAATTCGCTCTCCGTAGCTTCTGTTCATATGGCTCTGTAATTTGTGCTCTTAGTCAAGTGATACATAAGTCTTTACGTTAACGGCTCTATTATTTTCCATGGTCACTAAATTTAGTTATTTTGTTGAATTTTGGAACCATATTGGTGTTTCGTTCGGTCATGGCATATTTCACCATTCAGATGGGAATTGGGCGAACCCGAAAACCTATAGTTTAATACATAATGAATATTGTTATGTCTTGCCAAATATGGCCACCATTTTGAATTTAAGCTCAATCTGGAATACTTTTTGATCAGCACATGGTTTTATGTTTATATCTGAAGTAAATGACACCGAAAACCTATTGTTTAATATATTACACAGCCTTTTCGGGGGACTTTATGAGTTTCCCCCCAAAATTAGCCTCCATTTTGAATTTGGCACCCTAGTGGAATAGGACAGCTTTTTAAGGAAGAATACCAAAGTTCATTGGATTCAGAGGGTCAAATTCTGACCGAAATCACCTTTCTATCGAAATCCGAGAGAATCTGTCCCGAATTTTACCCCACTAAATTAAAGTAAATAACCAGAAAATGCCCCATGACGGCCATTTTGAATTTTTTAATTTCCTCAAGTATGCCAGGAGGGCATCATCCGCATTCTGAAACTGTACAGATTGAAGATATATAATACACCAAAAACCTATATTTCAATAAATTACACACCGTTTCAGGGAACTTAATACATTTCTAGCCAAAATAAGCCACCATTTTGAATTTGGCCTCCTAGCGGAATTAGCCGTACTTTTTAGGGGGAATATCCATGCTCATTGGATTCAGTGGGTCAAATTCTTGTAAAACCCATCTTCAACTCGTGGTCTGAGAGGATCTGTCACTTATTTAACCACACAAAATAACCAAAAAAGGTCTCATGGCAGCCATCTTGAATATTTAAATTTCCCCAAGGGTGCCATCATCCGGATTCTTAATTTACACATACTGAAGATATATAATCCATCAAAAAACATTAGGTGGACTATATTTCCACGTTAAGGCTTAAAATGGAGTTTGGGGACTATATTTCCGTGCAGCTGCAATATTAGGGAGCCGGTATGTTACGGTCGTATCTGACTGTTCATTATTCATATGGCGTCATAGTAACGTTATAAGCATATTTGCAGTTGCCTCCCCTTAGTTGTAAAGCACTCTAAAGTCATACTCAGTTAATCTTGGTTGTGCGCACGTCTGACATCAGTGTCGACCATTTTAGCATCAAAGCCATCTCAGTCACATGTTTTGATCGAAAGCAAGTGAGAAATTCTACAAGGGCCTAAAATTGTGGTATGTCAATTATCAATCTTGCGAGGTTGAATTATAATTCATTATAATAGCGGTCGTTTTATACCTTTAATATTGTAGATCGATTTATACCATTTATGCATTCATGAATTTATGCTATGTGCTTATTGTCTCGATAACCCCACCCCTTTTATGCTACAGACTCCCCACGTTGAATTTTCTACAGGATAGTCTCGATTATCATATATAGTTTTGCATATTGATAGTTTAAATCAGTTTTTTTATGATTGTTATGTTTGTATATTGTAGTTAATCACTTCAACTATGATGTAGTATGTAATTGGTTGAAAGAATGAAAGAAAGAAACCCAATTAATAAACAACGCTTAGAACAAGTTAATTGACAATTTATTTCCCTTGGTAGTCTACACAAGTGAAGTTGTGAAGTACAAACGTCATTTGGAATAGCATACATGAATTAGAATGACCACCCCCTTCGCCTAGAAAGCATATGTAGCTTGGCAGCTACAACCTAGTTACTAAAAATAGACTACTTTCAATTTATTTTATTTATCGAAGGCTCGGATTAGCCCAAATGGAGCACGTGATTTCACTTAAGTCATGGTCATCCAGCAAATTCCTTATTGCATGCTGAGTTGATTGTCCCTAATTGTCTGGTAAAGGTCTTATTGTCTGGTAGCTATTGTATGCCAGCTTGATCTCGGCGAGTGACTTAGAGGTATGTCGATAGCTCAGAGGATGATGAAACAAATAATGATCGATACCCAAAAAATGTAGCAAAACAGTATCCCTCGACAAAACGTTTACATAGTAAACACAGAACAAAGTCGCCATATTCAAGTAAAAGAGAGTAAAATTGGTGATTTCCACACGCACACACACACACTACCCGTCCCCTGCACGGTAGGATTGTAAATGAATTATACAGTTTACATATAAACCATGCGGTTGGAGACAAAACACATGGGTAGTAAATGAAAATACGGGTGATATTTTAAGCGCACGGTGTAACACTATTGTAAGTGATAACAGAATCAGTTTCGTAAATATATGGTTTATTTACAACGGGAACAGAATATCGAACAGATACATAAATAGGCCTACACCAACATTACAGAAACTAAAGACCCCCACGTGCAAGCGAATTATTGAAATAAAATTAAACCGTATGTTAGTCCCGAAATGACCTGGATTGTGTCGAGTGGACGTTAAACCCCATTTCTCTCTCTCTCTCTACCCCAAGTCTGTAAACTTCTGCTTATAAAGCCTCCAATGGTTAGGGAAGATGGACAGGACTGATCATCATATATGGAAGTTCCGTCGCGTGTTATACACAGATCACGTGTAGCTTGTAAATAACATATTGAATAAATTAGATGGTTAATAAGATCGTTAGAGAGTTCAGAAACGTCAACTATAATATATATCAAAACTAACAGAGGTCATATAGTTCTTTGCACCTAAATGGTTGGTCAGTTTATGAAAGGTATAGATCATGTTGTCACAACGGTTGGAAATTAAATAAATGATCGGCAAAATCAATGAATTATATCGAAATGAAATATATGTTTATTAAAGGAAATATACGGACGGCAAATGAAATTAACAATTGGAAATGACATATAATAAAAGATGATTTTGACAATGAAACGTAATGAAACATGCGGTTGACAATAAAATATATCGCTAGTCAGTCTAGTCTCCGTATACCGGGCTGCCGGACGGGTGGATCAGGCCAACAGTCCGACAAACTCATTTTCATAGACCTCTGCCCTTTTTCGCTCGACAGGAATGAAATTTGATTAGGTTTGTATTTTATCTACTTTTTCATTTACGACGTTTCTGGAATAGTAAGATACCAAATTTCGTAGAATACTGAACGTGTATGCTATTTCCATGCATACAAAATGTCAGTTTCTCAATCTTTCTTTTCGCCAGGAAAGTCTACGTCCGTTTACACTATTAAGTTTCAAATAACAAATGACAATTACAAAGGGATTTGGGGTCTGTATTTGCAATAAAAGCACGCACAATTTACGCGAGTTTTACATTTATTGTATAATATCGGTGGCGAAACAATAGTTCCTTTAGGAACTGTCTTTGAGCGGATAATGTCCACTGACAGTTCCTTTTCGGCCTTATATTGCTGCAGTATGAAAATACCGTTTTTCCCCATTTCTGTTTTAAGGCTATTTTGGAATCCTTACCTACTATTTTTCACCCTGATTCTACTTTAGTCGCCAAAGGAATCATTTCTTGCCACAAGTGACACACATTTATTCATTCAACACTATTTTCAAGTAGAATTCTGCCATTAAAAAATACACCAAATACGTTTAAACTGAAGAGCCATTACGAGATCCGGACATGCGCAAACCGCATGTTTATTTCATCCATAAATTCTACTTGACAATTGAGTTGAATTATTATAAATTTGTGTCAAATATTGTGAGAAATGATTCCTTTTGGTGGGTGGAAAATAAAGAATTGTGGTGACAAATAGACGGTAAGGGTTCTAAAACAGCCGGAGAACAGAGGTGGGGTATAACGATATTTTACCGTATTTTAATATTGCAGCTATATAAGGCCGGATAGGAACTGTCAGCGAATATCGTTCGCTCAAAGACAGTTCCAAAAGGAACAAGCGAAACAAAATCGTCATGGGTCTAGGATATTCGCCATAATGTACACAGCTACATCTCTGAATTCGGAATATTGAATTGTCAGCGTTCTCCGATTAAATTATAAATAGTTTTTTTTTCGTTTTTATTTGCTAGGATTCGCCAGAGTTCGCGACAATTGGGCAGATTAAATTCAAATCGTGTTAACCTTAACGTGACGGGTTTCACTAGTGCCACGTTACCTTTGAACTTATGTCTTTTTGGGTGCCATGTTACCCTTGAACTCGTATCACTTCCACTACAAATGGCACCGATAAACAGATTTCCACATAAACATTGCACACATCAAATAAAATGGAAACAGAATCAACCAAATCCAGCAATATCAATTCATTTTATACATTTGTTACATGTAATTAATCCTGACAAAATTACAATACTTCCGGTGATAATGAAATTGTATGAAATCGAATATGGCATAAGGCATCACGTGGTGGAAATTTTATGTAAAGCGATTAATAATTGCCGCTTTTATAGACCAAGAACCCAGAAAAGTGACTTTTATAAAATCGCCTATTTTTTCGGCAACCGTACAAGTTAGAAACCATTTTTTGGCATCTTTATGATTGTACGGGTTCAAGCTATTTGTTGGTTGGGATCAAATATCATAAATATAAAACATTACAAACCAGACTCATTTGAATCAAATATTTGAAGACTAAAAATAGAGTTTTTGAAAAATGTCGTTACTTCCGGTGACAATGAAAATCTTAAATTACTTGTATGAAATCGTACATAGCATTAGGTATCACACAGTGAAAATTTTATGAAAATCGAAAAACAATTGACACTTTTATGGACCAAAAACCTTGAAAAATGACCTATTGAAAAATAGAAACCATTTTGTTTTATCTATATTTATCGTATGGGTTCATTCTATTAGTTGATTGGAATGAAATAGCAAAATTCTAAACAAATAACAAATACGACTCATTTGAATAAATTATTTGTTTCGAAGGCTATAAATAGAGTTTTTGCCAAAATGACGTAATTTCCGGTGACATTGAAAATGTTAAATTGGTTGGAACTAGTCCCAATTGACATTACGCATCAAATGGTGTCACTTTTATGAAAATCCAATAATAATTGATTCTTTTACAGGCAAACTAGTGTAAAATTTATGAAAATCCAATAATATTGACTCTTTTACAGGCAAACTAGTGACTCATGCAAAATTGACCACTTCTCTGCAACTACTCATATTACAAACTAATTGTGAGATAGATTCTCTTTGTACGGATTAGTGCTACAAGTTTATGAAAGTTACAAAGAAATATTTTAAAATATGAAGACGCTGCGAAATCGAAATTAAAAAATACGAGACTGAAATTTTGTACGCCTTTACAGAGCGCATCTTTTGGCTAATATCAGATTTGTAAAACATAATATTTGGTTTCAAATAGTGCTACCGAACTGTCAAAATTGTAGTTTTTGATGAATTTAACGTCACTTCTGGTGCCGGACGGAAATTATACCGGTAACAAAAAAATGACATTTTGGACCATATGAACTTTGTTTTGTACAAATCCAATAATAAATAATTAATCTAGGATTGAAAAAATGAATCAGCCAATGACGGCCAAGGAAAATTACGGAGAGAAAAAATGTTGACATTTTTAGTCAAAACAGATAACTCTTTAACCCTTTGAAAAATGTCAAATCAAAAGATTCATAAATAAAAAAGTTTTTTGTAAAATTTTGAATTTTCGAAATTTGGCGCTTAGTATCTTCGAACATTCGTCAACAATAAAAATAGAAAAGTAACGCAGCTATGTGCCTTGTCTCCGGCTATGTCTAAATGCATCAAATATTACAATCCGACAATTATTGATAATGTTGCGGCAAAATTTCGAAAAACGACCACTTCGGTGATTTCGGACATTTTGCATTGTCGCTGAGTGCTAGAAATAGCTTTAATCTCTAAGTCCTGCCCACTTTCCCAAGAAAACCGAAGACATCGAAACGATCTGGCAAGTAGTTTCTGAGATATGCTCAAGTGGAAAAAAAATAATAATAAAAAGAAGAATCTTAACAAAAACAATAGTGCTTCACACAAGCTACGCAGTTTGAAACCCTAATTATAAATATAACCGAAGTAAATTTGTTAAAATAGCATTATGCAAGAGCAAAATCTGCTTATTACAGGTCTTTCTTTAGGCCTGAGATGTTATCTAAATAATCAATTAGACATTAATTAACATATCCAGACCATATTAAACTCTTAAAAGTCAAGGCTAGCCTTCGATGTTGGCGGATTGAATTCCTATATGCCGCTTTATTACCGTTGATAAATAAATCAATCAAGTGGATAATCGAGATTATGCTGTTTATGTTAATGATTTGAGTAATGATGAGCAAGGCTATGTGAATATGTCAAACGCTTTTTTCTCGGCTAATAGTGGACCAATTTGACTGAAATTTTCAGCAAATTACCTTTACACTATCTTGTTGTTAACTATTATAGTGAGAACTGCCATCTCTTTATCTTATCTCCCGTAATGTAACTTTAAGTAACACTTATTCAGCTGTCAGGGGCAGAGCCACGCCCATTTCTAGTATTCGTTTGTTTGTCGTCTACAGGCCACATTTCTTAACTTATAATCTTGAAACTTTGCATACACATTCTTTGTACCCTAAGCAAGATCCCTATCGTTTGGGGTGCATGCCCAACCCCCAGGGGCAGAGCCACGCCTATTTTCTTTTCGTGTGTTTTTGTGTCGCCTTCAGGGCGCAATTCTTACTGCATTTTCTTCAAACTTTGTATACTTACTCTTGATACTCTAAGGATGATCCCTATCGTTTGGGGTGCATGCCCAACCCCCAGGGGCAGAGCCACGCCCATTTTCTTTTTGTGTGTTTGTGTGTCGCCTACAGGGCACAATTCTAACTGGATTTTCTCAAAACTTTGTATACTTACTTTTTACACCCTAAGGATGATCCGTATTGTTTTTTGGTGCATGCCCGACCCGTAAGGGCAGAGCCAAGCCCATTCCCTGTATTTATTTGTTTGTGGTCTACAAGCCACATTTCTTAATGTATATTCTTGAAACTTTGAATGCTTATTCTTTGTACCCTAAGGATCATTCCTATCATTTGGGGTGCATGCCCAACCCCCAGGGGCAGAGCCACGCCCATTTTCTTTTTGTGTGTCGCCTACGGGCCACAATTCTTAATCGGTCATCTTGAAACTTAAAATACCTATTCCTCATACTCTAAGGATGATCCCTTTTGTTTTGGGTGCATGCCCGACCCCCGTAGGACAGCAGCACCCATTTCTTGTATTTGTTTGTCTGTCGTCTACAGGCTGCATTTCGTAATGTATCATCTTGAAACTTTGAATACTTATACTTGGGACCTTAAGGAAGATCACTATTGTTTTTAGTGCATGCCCGACCCCCAGGGACAGTGCCACGCCCATTTTCTTTTTGTGTGTCTGTGTGTCACCTACAGGTCACAATTCTTAATCGATCGTCTTGAAAACTTTTTTTTATACTTATTCCTTATACCCTAAGGCTGACCACTATTATTTTTGGTGCATGCCGGACCCCCTGCGTCAGAGCCACGTCCAATGCTTTTGTGTCTTTTGTTCGCCTACAGGATACAATTCTTAACAGATCCTTTTAAAACTTTACATACCTATTCCTTATACCCTAAAGATGGTCCCTATTGTTTTTGGTGATTTCCTAACCTCCAGAGGCAGAGCCATGCCCATTTTTACTTCGTGTCTGTGTGTGTTGTCTACAGGCCACGATTCTTAATGGATCGTCTTTAAACTTGGGATATGTATTCCTTATAGCCTCAGGACGACAACTGCATGTCCCGACTCCCACAGGCAAGACACACCCAATTTTCGTGTTTGTCGTTTACAGGCCGCAATTCTGAATGAATCAGCTTGGTACTTGGCATATATATTCCTTATAGCCCGAGGGCGTCCACTATTGATTTAGATGAATGTCCCGACCCCCAGGGGCAGAGCCACGCCAATTTTTTTGCCTTTAGCGTTAGGGAGGCACAATTCTGAATGGATTATCTTGGCATACTTATTCCTTATACTCTAAGGACGGCAACTATTGATGTTGAGGCACGACCCTCAACGCTAAACAAACCAAACGCATAGCCTTCTTGACAAAGTACCATATCAATCAAAGCAGGAATGTGGACGTATATTGTAGCGTTAGCGTTATGTTTTTTAACTTTTATACACAGATCACAATTTTCAAAATATTTTTGGGACACTAAAGATTTATTCATATGACATATTTTCACATTTGGCCACATTTACCTGTGAAATCTCAGAATTTCCTTTAATTAATTTAAAGAACATTTCTTTTTGCCTTTAAATGTAGGCAAGACTTGCATGTACGTACATGTAAATCGAACATTTTACAATGCAACTCTTGAATTTATGTATACATGTATGTAGCTTTATGTGCCTTTTAATTTTAAACATACACTAACAAATGTATGATATTACTACCATACTGTTACAAGAAATTTATTGGGCTACATAAATGCATTGATAAGTTAGATTTATCTAACCATTGGCAATGAAAACTAAACATGTACACATGCAGTGAATGAAAATGTCATACTTTACTTTTGCCATGTATCTGTTAAAGTTTATCTTTGATCATGCAAATTACCAAATGTGTGAAACGTTTCTTGCAATGTGAATGCAACTATGGTATATTTTCCTGAGCAAATTTCCAATTAATTGCTTCCACGTAGGGGTCTTTAGCAGTGGGGCGAAACCAGAGTACCCGATGAAAACCCACGAAATTGGACAGGCGACCCTCCCCTTTGCCTAGAATGTATAGGGATAGATCAGCATATAGTACAGTCTTTAGAATGCAATGTAAATACACATATAAGCTTTCTAATCCACAACTGTTCATATTTCAGATTTATTATTTCCATTCAAAAACGAAATTAATTATTTCGATCTGATTCGCAGACCGACAAATATTCTTGGTAGTCTATGAGAAATGAACTTGGTGCCAATCTAAACTTAGTCTTGATATCTAATTCTCTCTCTATTTTAAAATATGCTTCTTTTTAAACATCAGTTTGCTTGCAGCTTGCATAATATTTACAATCCTATCTAAAATGTAGAAAATTGAAATTAAGAATATTTAACTGAACAGCAGCTCCACAGCCTACCCTTATTTTGAATGCTAAATGTCATTGGTTCATTTACGTGCATGTCAACATCCCTTGATATTTCATCCCATCAGACTGACTAGACATTGTTCCTTTCCGGATGCACCAGGAAATTATCTCGATGAACAATGGAATCAAACTCCAAATTTCCTTGTTACTAATGTTAGTGAGCGAAATGAAATAGTTTTACATCCTACTGTTCTACTCCGAATTTGTGTTATGAGGGACTTTTTGATGGACAGTCGCGCTACGGCCTACTCTTATATCGAATTCCATCTGTCAAAGGATCCTTTACGTGCATGCCAATGTGTATACAGGACCTCGGTTTACCATCCCATCTGAGCGACTAGACAGCTGTCTTTGTCAGGCCCTTCGTCTTGCATCACCGACAGGGAGAAACATGCCGGAAAATCTGATTGAACTTTCTCGGCCAATGCAGGGATCGAAACCAAACCTCCAGGCTAGCAAACTAGCATCTTACCCACTTACCCAACCCTTGTTAGTGAGTCCTTATTTATTTTCTTTTTTTAATAGTTGATCACTGTATTTTTTTTAGAAATAGGTCGGCCAATATCATGATGACTAGTATTGTCAGGTTGGACAATATCATGATGACTAGTATTGTCTTAATTTCACAAACTGCTGTGAGATATCCCGCCTGCACATCGTGACTTTTTTTTTGAGAAATGATCACCTTTTCCTTTAGAAATATATAAACCTATCACAAGGCCTAGTATTATTTTTAATTTAATTTACAAATCTTCACAAACTGTTGTGAGATAACCTGCCTGCATATTTTGACTTTTTGTTTTGAGAGCTGATCACCTTTTGTTCTTATAAATATATAGGCCTATATCATAAGGCCTAATATTTTTTTAAATTTAGTTTTCAAATCTACATAAAATACTGTGAGAATTCTGCCTGCATATTGTGACCCTTTTTTTTGACAGCTGATCACGGTTTTTAATAATGATAATAACTGTCCCATGCAGATATGAAAGCTTTCATATTCATCGTCACGTGTCATCGACTGTATCAAGTATCCTAAATAAAAGGACAAGAAGAAAAAATTACCAACATTGGTCAAAAACTCGCGAAGTTACAAGTCTAAATATAGTATATAACATTGCACCATGGCATAACAATAATCTGAAAACTAAAGGGAAATAACTGAAACTTGTATTACTGTAATGAGACGGGTGAGAAAATGAAATGAAAATGGCGGGAAAGAACCAAAAATGGCAGGTTGGACAGGCGACCTTACTCCTTGTCACGTACAACCGGCGCGCGGGCTAACCATTCAGCCACCCACCCCACCCCCTTTGAAATCAGACACGTGCAATATGTCATATAGGAAGAATAACAAGTCGCCCACAACAAAATGGTAAATTAATGAGTTTAGGTCAAAAGGTTGAGCTACTGTTTTAGAGTATTTAATTGTTTTAAAGAGACACGTTAAGGGTTGTTCATAGTTAAATGAAAGTTTAATTTTAAATAAGACCAATAAAATTAGGATTTAATAATGCCAGACTAATATTAAAATAAAGTTTTAAATTAAGAATAATTAATTATTGGTCTAATGCAATGAAATGCTTTGATTTGACTATGTGGCTAAGGCGTTGGCCTGCTAGCCAGGAGGTCGGGTGTTCGATCCCTGCATTGGCCGAGAAAGTTAATCTCGATTTTCTGGCGTGTCCCCACCCCCGCCGTGTACACATTGGAGTGCACGTAAACGATCCCTTAGCAGTTGGAATTCGATACTGTTGAATAAGCTCTATACGATGACTAAATGTACAGATTGTAGCCACCCACACTGCATGTTTTGCCTAACAATGAAAGGGTGCCGTTTTCAATTTTCGATCCTTTTATTCTTCTACTCCTTATGTTCTGGACTGTTGGTCGATGGTTTCATATAAAAGACTACCGATAAGACTCTTTGTATGAGAAGTTCCCCCAAAATATTATGTTGACTTTAAGAGAAAAGGACCTTTAAAAATGCTCCAAATCGTAAAAATACGACTTTTTTGATTTTCGATCTCTTTTTTCTGCTATCCCTGATATTTAAAAAAAATGATACAATGATTTCACACAACCGACTAGCTATTAGACTCTCGATTGACAAGAGTTTCACCACCCTCCCTTCATTATAATCGAAGTTATCGTGCCCTAAAGAATCAACAAATCAGCATGCTTATCTCTGCTTACCCTAAGCAGAAAATGCTCATCTTTGCACTCAATCACGACATTGACCTAGTGAACGTCTACACCAAGATTGAACATTCTAGCTCAATTAGAAGGAGAGTTATGGTGTTTCAAAGTCTCGGCCCTTCAAATTTCTACTACTTTTCATATTCATTTCAAAATGGCAACCATCAGTTGACCTAAATCAAAATTCTGCTCGTGCGATGTTTGGGCCATCCTTCAAGGATTCAGAAAATATAACTCCCGTGTCTGTAAGTGAAATAGCAAAAAAGCCTTAGGGATTTTTCACGTTTCAAGATGGTGGCACTTCCGGATTGAACTACAAACTCCATTTTTTGTGTACGAATCAGTGGTCTCGTAGCTAGTACCTAAAAAAAAATCCAAGATGATCTGACCTATATTTCCAAGGGGAGATAATTTAGAATTTTTTTAAAGTCATTTTTAAAGTCGCATCGGTAAGATCTACTTACATTCCAAATTTCATAAAAATCGTGTATCTATTAAAGAAGTTGTCAAATTGGTCATGACTTCCGGAACGAAATCACAGCGACGAATTTTCGAAATTCGAAAATTTGAAATTGCAGGTGAAATTGGTTTTCGTCGAGGTTTTCAAAGAATTATTTTTTAATAAAATACGTCTATCAATAACAAAGTTACGACTATGCATTGTTAATTTTTTCGGTCGTAAAATTCGGTGATTTCGAAATCGCAAAAAGTTTTGAAAATATATTTATTCAACAGCCACCACCCATTTTTGGGGGGTAGGTCAAAGTTTCAGAAACATCCTATGGTTAGATTCTGTGAAATCCGATTTGCAGGAGAAACACACAAAAAAAATAATAATAATCTTAACAGAAACAATAAGCTTTCATATGAAATATGAAAGCTTAATAATATTTATTATTTAACGCCAATTACATCAACACAGATCTCAATAGGCAGTACAACATAAAATTAAAAGCAATAAAAAAACATACATATCACAGATGAACGTATATAAAAAAGATCTCCAATTAAAAGAAATAATTCAGAAAAAAGTCTAAAAACAAAACAGAAAACAAAAAATTTAAAATTTCTTAAATGACTCAAATATAATAATTAAAACTGATAGTATGCGCTATGCTAAACAGGTGTGTTTTTAGTAGGGATTTAAAAGATTCAAGTGATGGTGCATTTCGGATGTTTAAAGGTGTGGCGTTCCAAAGACGAGGGGTGGCAATAGAAAAAGCTTGCTTGCCATAAAACTCCTGCTTGTATCTTGGCTCGAAAAGTTGTATTCCTGATGAAGATCTGGTGGTTCTGTTTGACTGACGATAGGAGATAAGATCACATAAGTGTAGGGGTGCTCTTGATTTTGTAAAATTTTAAAAACCGTGACAGGTACTTTAAAATGGATTCGTTGTGCGACGGGTAACCAGTGTAGTGAGAAAAGAATGGGAGTGATATGTGAAGATATCTTAGTGTGACAGACGAGGCGTGCAGCGGAGTTTTGAAGTCATTTGACACGCTTGATTAGATAGTCAGATATTTCTAATCCGGCCTATTCGATACAGAGCAAAACTCGCAGATTTACATACAGAAGTAATATGTGATGACAATGAGCATACGTTATCAAGATTAAAACCAAGATTTCTAACACTATTTACAGGATGTACATATTCACTACCAGGTGTCTTCCCATAACGCCGACTCACCAGAGTTTGGAAAGTCGACCGCGGCACTCTTTGATGGGTTAAGAACGGATTAAAGGCGTTAATGAGGTAGGGAGCAGTCATTATTAATATAGTTCACTTAAATTCAACTCACTAACTATAGTTTTCTTAATCTATAGTTTACTTTACTTTGTTCAGATTATTAATATAGTTCACTCACACAATACACCGATTAATATCATATTCTACATCGTAATCTACATGTATAACCATAACATAGTAGTATGACCTAAATAAATTTTTTAGATGGACTTTGAGTTGGCATTTACATTTTGTAAATATAGCTATAGTATATTTACAATGTAAATATAAATAATTTATATGTATCTTTCTTTTATTTGCAGATTGATGACGCATGGGTCCAAATAATGGCTGAGGTACCAGATAATGAGAAATTTCAACAACTGGCCGACTATGTGGTTACCCAATGGTTAGACGGTCAATTTGCTCAAGTACAATGGAACCACAACCAAACCACGCGAAGAACCAACAATTCCTTAAAGGGGTGGCACGGGCGTCTAATAAAATTAATTGGAAAAGCTCATCCGAATATTTTTGAAGTGATGGCATTTTTGAAAGAAGAGCAAAAGACGATCGAAATTCAGTTGTTGCAGTATTCGAGTGGCCAGCGACTACCACCTAAAAGGAAAAAATACACAGATATCAACAGAAAGATCGAAGATGCAAAACATAGATATGGAGAAGGAGGATTGAATTTGTTACAATTTTTGGACTATGTTGGACATTTTATGCGTGCCAAAAGTTAAAATTATTTGTAATGTTATGTGTTAAAGGTTGTTATAAATTTTTTAAAAAATGAATGCTCCCAAAATTATCGGCGTAATTAGTTTTATCACCCAGCTTGGGTCTATTGTTCTTGGCCAGTCGACCCCTAAACACCGACCAAACTTTTTCCCCTAAAACTCGGTGAGTCGGCGTTATGGGAATAAACCCACTACCAATACGAACATGTCTTATCATCGTTAAGTACAAGTCTGTTTGCTGCCATCCATGCCCTGATTTCATCTACACATTTTTCTATTGACTGAGTACACAGATCTCCGGCTTTAAATGAAAAAATAGATCTGAGTGCCATCAGCGCAAACCATGAAGTCAAGACCATGCTGATTTATAATGTCCCCAAGTGGTACACCACTTGTAGGCCTATAATATCAGCCGTTTTTCGCTCATCCTCTCTGCGCTAAAAACTTTAATCTCCGCGCCATCATATTATTATAATCCATCAATCTGCTGAGATAAAACACAGTAACTAGTACCACCAGTAAAGTTTTAACTTGTCAAAAAATTCAAGAGGGACCGCGATACGTACGTATTTTTTAGATTTTTTTTTTATTTTAAAACACAAGTAGGCTTACATAAGTATAACATATAACAAAAGGCGAAAACTGCGAAACCAGGCTTGGGGCCTACTACTATTTCGAGATTCATATGAAATATTTTTATAAGATATGTTTAAATAATTGATTTACATACCTTGATAAACAAACTAAAATATCTGTTATTTTTCTTTTGTAAAACAAAAGTAATTGGTGCCGCGAACGCTTCATTCACATTGATTCGCATTCCATTCAATGCCTTGCGAGGCATCGTATTTTTCGCCATTACTCAATTATTGCTGGGTGAATGTCACCGTTAGTTAGTAGATTACCAAAGAAATCGTCGCGAGACTTAGCGGCCCTATTATTATTGATTGTCGATAATCTAAATTCCATAAAAACAAAAAAAATACCACCATTCATAGCCCATCCATCCATGGCAGTGTAGAGATGAAAATAGGTTGATTTTGACAGGGCATCTACGTGTAGGTCTAGTCTATATTTCACTGTTTTACCGTGGCTATATTACATTTATAACGCCTGCTTCGAGAGTCATTCCATTACATTAGAGAATGATGATATATATCAGGTTCTACAAACTGGCAGAACATAACCTGTGAATAGGTATAGCAATGGGTTGTTTTACGACCCTTCTTTCTTTCAAGCGTAAAATGGGGCTCAGATCGACCTTACGACGCGACTAAACTGGTCGCCGACTGGTTTTCCGGCGACTGCCGCCGATCGTCGCACGATTTCCGTTGCCGATTCTAGTTGATCCGAGTCTAGCTACGACCGTCGTGCGACAGTTTTTCACGATCGGCGACTGGGTCGCAGGAGTTGAACATGTTCTACTTCTACGACGCGACGGAACCAGTCGCCGACTCGTCATCGTCGATGTGTGCGTTTCTACGATCGGTTGCCGACCGCGCTATAAATTTTAGCCAATCAGAGCGGCGAAAAATCCGTTGGTGGAAGTGGACGTTAAACTCCCAGTAACTCACTCACTCACTCAGCGGCGAATGACGATGAAGCCACTCCGTCTTCCAAATTCGTTTTTTTTTTTGCTAGAGAAACGGCTTACGCGACTGCTGTAGTTGCCTGTCTACGACGTTTTTGTATCATGTTGATATAAAGCCTTTGTTGATAAATCTAAAAATTATGAATATAAATCATATCAAATAGAATCATAAACAAAAATTTGAATCCATCGAGGTAATTTAAATTGCTTTCTCATTATAATTTCGCTAATTAGATGGAGAGATTATGGAATAATTAGGCATATTTTGTATTTTTATGGGGGAAATTTGTGTGCGCGTACCTGCATTCTGTGTGGCGCCATTTTGAACGAGTCACATGATCTATTCGTGAGGACGCCACGAGTCGGTGTATCGGTGTCGATGTGAACGCTCTCGCGTTCAATCGTACGACCGATAGCAATTTGTCGGCGATCATTGCTGAATTCGATCTGAGTGCAATCTACGATAGTCGCCGACAGTTGAGTCGCGTCGCAAGGTCGATCTGAGCCCCCTTAACGTGAAACGAAGCTGGATACATTGAGTGAGTTCACCGCACGCGACGTCAATCAATGCACAAACATGGCGGCCGTATTTACATGTCGCGGGTCACGTGACGGCCATTCTAGTCTATTTATATATTTCTATGGATATATCAACCTGTCATGACGTCATAAGCGGTTGATATGAACCGAATATAAACCTATGGTGACGTCATGAGAGGTTGTTATGAGATATAACTGCTATGGACATCAAAGAAAAAAACTACACCCAGTTGTATATGTATAGGATAGTAACCTACCCGAGGTTGATATGATAAGAGAACACGCGGGCGAAGCCCAAGGGTTCTCTATCATATCAATCCGAGGGAGAGTAGGTTTATATCTGACGTATACAACGTTCACCCTTAAAATTAATGGACTCTTCTAAAAAGGCAACAGTGATTGGATAATTGCTCGATAGCTTCCGCCAAATGGCGAAAATTACCGAAGAAATCACGTTCCCGTTTTTGTTTATACGTCGCCATTTTGTAGTAATTGAACTGAAAGCTAAAACAAAACGGATAGTAAAACGAAGTCAGACGAATAATCAATCCTTTTTAGTCATCATATTGACGATGGAATAGATGTGAATGCAACTATGATGAGGATCTATACAAAGCCCGAAGAAAATTTGGATCAAAAGGCAATCTTTTCCAATAATTCTGACAATGAACCGTGACTGAAGGTTACTTTTATGTATGTTCAGAGAAAGATTTGATCGACTGTTTTGAGTGGACTGTAGCCGTAGCCAAAAATACTTTACAAAGGAACTCTTGGGCGATAAATACTTTCAAGTCTTGAAGTGTGTGGAGAAATGATGTGGGCAGAAAGAAAATTCTGAAAGATATCTTAGACATCGAGTATGGATAACCGATTTAAATATGCCGATAAGTACGCCGTCTATTTCGGTCATGAATGCTACAAACTGTACCATAACAATTTTTTTTTTTATTGTCAAAAGAATAAAATTTTATTTCTGTGTTCTTTGTATTATTTCGATCATCTACGTCATCAGCGGTTGATATGAGCCGAATATATCGACCTGTAATGACGTCATTAGCGGTTGATATGAACCGAATATATCAACCTCTGATGACTTCATTAGATGTTGTTATAAGATATAACTGCAATGGACATCAAAGAAAAAACTACCGCCAGTTGTATATATAAAGATTATTACCGTTTGATTTAGTTGATTTCTCGATTGTTGGCTGTTTGCTTTTAACATCCAGCTCTTTAGGGTTTTTTTTCGTTTTGTCTTCAGGCTTTTTCGGTTTGATATCAGGTTTTTTAGGTTTGACATCAGGTTTGGTAGACTTTGTTGTTTCATCTGCAATATAGTGGCTATAGTTAGGGGATATGCACAACATATGCCCATATGCAGTGTATTTTATCAACATTAATAGTGTCACCTTCCGTCCGTGAGCAAAAAGTAGTTTAGTATCATTACTGGAATTTGTCAGAAATTATTTGTCCACTGGCCCATGTCCTCACAAATATAACGTAATTGGTTGTTAACGTTTTCAACACAACTTCTTGAGTAAGTGGTATGTGCAGTAGTTTATTGGCTAAGTTTTATGCGTCTGGATCCTGCCCTTTGTAAATTCAGCACACTGATATTTTGCGATACGAAGGAGCATTGTCACTAGAATTCATGTTTTGTATGTCAAGGACATGGTGAGATTGGTTGAGTTTGGTCTATCCATGTTTAAGTTTTAAAATCGCAAAATTTTACTTGACAATAGTGTTAAATTATTATACATTTATGTCCGATGTGGCGAGCAATGATCCCGTTTACCAAACAAAGAAAAATCGCAATGAAAAAAAGAAGGTAAGGGTTACAAAATAGCTTGAGAACAGAGATGAGTGTAAAACGATGGTTTCATATTGTAGGTTAATGGAAAGGAACAGGAACGGTGAGAAGACAAAGTCCGATCAGACACCATTACCAAAGGAATTAAGAATTTTTCTTCTGTGCTGTAAAGGGTGTACTGGGTGTACAAATACCAAACCGTATTTTCATAGCAAGGTTTATGTTTGTAGTGTTCATATTATTTCCACTTTACTGATTAAATTATAAAATGTAATGGCATAACTGTCATTACTGATAATGTTAGTAAGGCAAATACTTTTCTGACCTTATTCAAAAAGTGTATGGTCTCTATCGTTATCGACACTTTCGGTGTCTTTTACCCATTAATTATAATTATTTCTGAATCTACAAATTTAACTTGGCGGACTATAGAAGTGACGATTGTGTTTGTTTGTTAACTAAAGCTCAGTTAGAAATATATCCTCTTACCGTTTTTAGTTTTATTTACAGTTGCATAAAGAGATTCTGGATTCGGTTTAATTTTTGCAGTTTTATTGTCTTTGTTTACTTGTGCATACGTTGCAGTTTCATCTGTCTTAATTTCATCAGCGCTGATATAGTTCACCACCTCATCGATTACTACGGTTAAATAATAATAATAATAAATGAAACGAATGGGGTTTAAAGTCCTATATTTCTGTCCTGACTGTGCTAATTATGACGGGAATAATAATAATAATAATAATAATAACTAGACCTGCGTAGCAGGAATGGCGGGTTTCACTGTTGCCACGTCACCTTTGAACATATGTCACGTTCTGTGCCACGTTACCCTTGAACCCATATCAATTCCAGTACAAATGGAACCGATAAACAGATTTTCACATAAACATTGCACACATCAAATAAAATATAATCAACCAAATCCAGCAATATCGATCCATTTTGTACATGTGTTACATGTAATTGATCCTGACAAAATTACAGTAATTGCGGTGATAATGAAAATGTTCAATTAGTTTTATGAAATCAGACATGGCATAAGGCCTCAGATGGTGAAAATTTTATGTAAATCGAATAATAATTGCCACTTATATAGTCCAAAAACCTTGAAAAGTGACTGGTAGAAAATCGTCTATTTACCGGCAACCATACAAGTTAAAAACGATCATCCATCTATACTATTCAAAAAAAGTAGGGGATATTTGATTTTGGGGGCATAATACTAAAATATGCAAATGACCACGAAAAAAGTCACTATAGAACCTAACAGAAGAAACATTTCCAGTTACATGTGACGCCCAAACGCACCAATAGCTATCGCATGGAATGCAGGTGATGCTTGGGATCATCATGGGGGTCCAACCCAAGATTTGTACGACTCTGACTTTGAATGTTACAGTCATTGTGGCATTGAATTCCAGGGTGGAAACATCAGTTTAATTGTTTTAGTGACCAGAAAACAAATTTTGATATGCGTCGGCTTACCCAAAATGAAAGGTTACGTGACCTTGGCATGCTACAGATCGGCACAACACAGGCGGTTGTGGCGCGGACGATGAATGTTTCTCAGTCTGTCATAAGCAGGCTATGGTCCAGATACCGTGATACACAATCTGTACAGGACAGACCATGCTCAGGTCGACCAAGGGCGACAACTCAAGCCCAGGATCGATTTATCCGTACCTTGGCCTTGAGAAATCGTGTCATCACAGCAAATCAGATCAGCGCTCGTCTTCAAACAGACACTGGTGTAAGAGTGAGTGGCCAGACGATTCGGAATCGACTGCATAGGCGTCACCTTCGCGCCCGACGTCCTCGCGTGATCCCTTGTTTTAGAGATTATCACATTCAGGCAAGACGTCGCTGGTGTAGGGATCGTCAACACTGGGATAATCGACGCTGGAGCAATGTGATGTTTTCAGATGAGTCAAGGTTCACTGTTGATTTTTTGGACAGACGTAGGAGGGTGTGGCGTCGTCGAAACGAGCGCTTCCAAGACGTTAACGTCATCAGACATGATCGATTTGGGGGTGGTTCTGTTATGGTGTGGGGAGGCATCACTGTTGCTGGAAGAACGGCTTTACATATTGTTGCAGGGCGTGTTACAGGCCAGTACTACCGGGACAACATCTTGGCAGTCCATGTTGTGCCGTTCGCACGACGTCATGGCCACCGTTTCATCTTCCAGGGTGACAACACAAGATGTCACAGGGCCAGGATCGTTACAGGTTACCTCCAACAACAGAACATCACCACATTACCTTGGCCAGCACTGAGTCCCGATCTCTCCCCCATCGAGCATGTCTGGGACATGCTTGGACAGAGGTTACGTCAACGTCAACAACGTCCTGCCAATGTCCAAGAACTTGCTGCTGCGTTGCAACAGGAATGGGACAATCAGGACCAAAATGACCTTAGACGTCTCATTAGGAGTATGCCACGTCGGATCAATGCTTGTTTGGCAAACAGAGGAGGATTTACCCGTTACTGACTTTGTTGTGATGCTGTGGTAACTTTGCTGTTTGACCCCGGGTATCATTTTACCCTTATAATGGTCAGTCCGTGCCTTACTTAGTCTAACGATCATTTGGAATAAATCGATGAATGTGAACTTCATTTCATTTTGTCATTTGTTTCTTCGTCAGTTTCATTAGGTGACTTTAATAACACTTAAAAATCAAATATCCCCTACTTTTTTTGAATAGTATATTTGTTGATTAGATTCAAGTATCATAATTTTAAGAACATTACAAATCCAGCTCATTTGAAATAAATATCTGTTTTGAAGGCTATAAATACAGTTTTTGAAAAATGACGTTACTTCCGGTGATAATGAAAATCTTAAATAACTTGTATGAAATCGTAAATTGTATAAGGTATCGCACAGTGAAAGTTTTATGCAAATCGAATAATGTAATACAATATCATTTGAGACCTAAAATTTAATATTGTATTTGAATCTATGTCAGTATTTTATATTTTTCATTCTTTCCTTATTTTTGACATTCTAATAGACAGATTAATTACAAGTCAGATTAATCTTACATAGTATTATGTAACAGCTGATATGTTGTACTCACTCTTATGCTCGGAGTACCTATATGAGATGAGATTTAAGCACAACAGATATTGACACCTGTTGTTTAAAGTTAGAATGGGTGACCATTAATAATTAGTTTCATTGTTAATTACCCGCGTTGTATAAACTTCTAAATTCCACACGCCTTTCATCTGTATCAGTCGTGTACTTAAGACATAGTATTATGTAAGATATGATAAATTGTGCAAACATGTATCAGGCAGAATCCATGGCAGGTGCTAACATTGTTGTTTTAGAGTTTAGAGGTGCGAACACTAGTAATTAGCTTATGTGGAATTATCTTGCTGTCAATCAAAATGTGACTAGGAGTTAGCCAATCAGTTTAATTGTTTATGTAACCTGTAAACCAATCAGGTGTCAGGCGGCAGAGATGACACTACGTTATTTAAGATTGGTTTCGAGAGTAGGAGACGATCAGGGGATCAGGGACCAGAGACCAGAGGCAGGTCTTAGGGAGACCCAGGGAGACGTCGGTCCGTCCTGGACTATGGGGGTCTGCCCTCGGACCCCCGGACAGTTGTTTTTTTTTAGTTAGACGTCTCCAGATTGTTTTGGTACAATAATATTTGACACTTTTATGGACCAAAAACCTTGAAAAGTGACCTGTACAAAGTCGTATATTTCTCCGCAACTGAACAAGTTAGAAACCATTTAGTGATATCTATATGATCGTATGGGTTCATTCAAATATCAAAATTTTAAACAGATAACAAATAAGACTCATTTGAATAAATTATTTGTTTCGAAGGCTATTAATACAGTTTTTGCCCACATTACCTCATTTCCGGTGATATTGAAAATGTTAAATTAGTTGACCTAGTTAAAATTGACTTTACGCATCAAATGGTGTCACTTTTATGCAAATCCAATAATAATTGATTATTTTGCAGGGAAACTAGCGTAAAAAGTGACTTCTGCAAAATAGCCCATTTCTCGGCAACTGCTCATATTACAAACTAAATTTGAGATAGGTTCTCTTCGTATGTATTATTGCTACAAGTTTATGAAAGTATCGAAGAAATATTTTAATATATGAAGACACTGGATGGGTTGTAAATAGCCTATTTTACCCCTTTCCTACCTTTTAATCGAAATGGCCCGAAAATGAAATCGAAATTTAAAAAAACTGAGTTAGAGATTTTATGCACCTTTACAGAGCGCATTTTGTGGGTAATATCAGATTTGTAAAAAATAATATTTGCTTCCAAAGAGTGGTACCGAACTGTCAATATTGTAGTTTTTGCTCAATTTACGCCACTTTCCGTGCCCACAGAACACTTTACCGGTAACAAACAAATGACATTTTGAACCACGGTACATATGAACATGCTTTTATACAAATCAAGCAATAAATAATTAATGTAGGACTGAAAATCTGACTTAGCCAATGGCGGCCAAGGAAAATTGCGGAAACAAAAAAATGTTGACATTTTTGCTCAAATAAGATGCCTCTTTAACCTTGGGTAAAATGCTATATAAAAATATCATAAATAAAAAAGTTTTTTGTAAAAATTTAAATTTTCAAAATTCGGCGCCTAATATCTTCCAAGATTCGTCGAAAATCAAAAATCAAAAGTAACGTAGCTATGTCCCCTGTTTACGGCTACGTAAAAATGCATCATATGCTAAAATCCAATGATTATTGTTAATATTAAGGCAATATTTCAAAAAACGACATTTTCGGTGATTTCGGGCATTTTGCATTGTCGTAGAATGACGAAAATAGCTTTAATCTCTAAGTCACACCAAATTTCCCAGTAAAACTGAAGACATTGTATCGATCCGACAAGTAGTTGCTGAAATATAAGCAAATTGGAAAAAAAATAATAATAACTAGCATTGCGCGCAATGCTGAAGGCTTTCACCTTGCGCAGAGAGAGAGAAGAGAAATGTGGTTTAACGTCCACTCGACACAAACTAGGTAATTTTGGGACTAACATGTTTTTTTTACATTTTTATTTCAATAAATCGCTAGTCTACTCATATATAGAATTCCAACTGCCAAGGGATCTTTTACCGCCACACCAATGTGTACACGGGACTTCGGAATCGCGTTCATATCAGCTACTCAAATATGTAACTGGTTCAAAAAATTTTTGAATATTCAATGAAATATCGACAATTTTCTGATTTCGTGCACGTTAAAAAATTGACGTCACTAACATATAAAAATTTAATATTTATTACAGATAGAATCCATGCTCAAACTACATCATGCCTTCCATCACAGGTGCACGATACTACTGCAATATACAACTGCAACCTCTTAAAAATTGAACTTGCTTATAAACACCGTGAGCCGTCGATTCGGTCGAGATGATTACGGTTATGAGATAATTTTGACAAAGAAGCAACCATATTAATTCAAAGACTAATTATTACACCCAGACATCAAGTATTTCTGTTTCAGGGTCACCAAATCCATATTTTGAATAGAACTAAAATCTCAAAAATACTTTTAGCTCAAATATCGTCACTGTGAAAGAAAAAGTGACCTCTTAATATGCTCTGAACGTTGAGAAAACGTACAGATAGTATCAACTCTAACTGCATGTTTCGCTTAACAATGAAAGGTGGCGTTTTCAATTTTTGATCCCTTTGTTCTCCTACTCCTCATATTCTGGACTGTTGCATAATGATTTCATACATAAGACTACAGATTAGACTCCCTGTAGAAAAAGTTCCCCAAAAATATTACGCTGACTTTTCGAGAAAAAGACCTCTAAACATGCCCCAAATCGTAAAAATACGCTGTTTTCAATTTTGGATCTCTTTTTTTCGGCTACGCATGACAATTAGAAAAATTGTACAATGGTTTCACACAATACGCTACCCATTAGACTCTCGATTGAGAAAGTTTGAAAAATATCGTTGGCGGCGTTTCCGAGAAACAGGCGTCTAAACTTGATCGAAATTGTAAATAACCTTGCTTTTCAAAGTCCCATAACATTCTTAGTTGGAAAAGGAAACTTGTCGCTATAGTACCATCTTGTAGATAATTTACATGGCTATCAAATGACGTAATACTTTAAGTACTCGGTAAAGAACCAATTAATGCATCGTATTTTGCGCACACGCACCCATTTTTCAGAATTTTGTCAAACTTTGGATACCTTTCTTGACCACTTCCGGTGATTAGAGAATTTTCATTTATAGTTCAAATACTAGTTTTGTCCTTTGACTTTCTATTCCTGAAGTTTCAGAAAAATCCAAGGCGTCGTTTTAAAAAAATAGGACTTGCAAATTTTTTTTTAAAATGCAAAACAAAAGTGAAAAGTCAAAGTTCACATATCAGAATAAAACATATATTGTTGGGATCAGATTGATGTCAGCTATCTACAAATATAAGTCAACTTTCAAAATTCTAAAAAATAAAAATTTTAGAAAATTTAGAAAATTTAGAAAATTTTCCAATTTTCTTCAAAAAAATGAAAGTAATAAAATTTCAAATTCAACGTTTTTGAACTACTTTCTTCTGCGAAATGTCTCCAGCTATCCAAAAATGTAAATATCGGAACAATCGGTTGACAATTAACAGAATTAGACCGATTTTCAATTTTCGTGCACGTTAAAGATTTGACGCATTTTCGCTATGCGCACGAATTTCGTTTTACATTTAAGCACTAACCACTACCCAGTTTCCTGAGAGGAAATCAAATTTCAGGCCTGTATCTCTTATAGTTGCTGAGAAATAGGCTTGCAAGACTGAAGGCTTTCACCTTGGCCACGCGATTGACGGGTTGAAAGGTGCAAGACAAAGACTACCCCCCACACTCCCAATGACACACACATACACCTGTATAACTGAGATATTTAGACTCCCTTGACTTGCGCATAAAAGGAAGTAGAAAAATAAAGTTGAACAATTCAGATTATAATAATACCAGATCAATAGAATTGGACAGATGTCGGAAATCCAAATATGTATTTGAAAATCAAAAAACCAAGAAATAACAATGTAAATTTTCAAAAACAATTGAGAACGACATGGTTATCTCAATTCGACCCTTATCGCATCCACAATATCCCCGGCTGTATAAGAATATACGTTGGGAATTGACATAATTAGAACCGATTTTCATTCGTGCACGTTAAAGATTTACATCACTTCCGGTCTGTTCACAACTTTTGCAATAGATCTAAGTACTAACTGTTTAAAACATAGGAAAAACCAATATTCAGAACTCTATCTGTTTTAGTTTCAGAGATCTAAACGACTATAAAAAAAAAACAAAACAGTTTTCCGAATGAGGCAAAAAAGTATCTTAAGTATCAGATAATAACCAAAACCCAAAATCACACCTTTCAACATTAATTTTTCAACATCGTAACAGAGGGGTGCCTTCTTTATACATAGCTTCAACAGAGAGCTTTATTTTCACTGGTATCAAATGATGACGTCATGTAGACAAAAAACCTGGGATATTAATTTCAGGAGTAACTTTTAATTACTAAAATGAATTATTTTCACTCTAGAAACACCAGTACCAGATATTGGTTACCATTAAAACACCCTTAGTTCAAATATTGCCACTTTTAAAAAAAAGCTCTCTATATATGCTTTATACGTATACAAAACGTTCCAATTCGGACTTATGTCGATGTCACACCAATGTGTACACGGGACTTCGGAATCGCGTTCGTGTCAGCTACTCAAATATGTAACTGGTCCAAAAATTGATTTAATATTCAATGAAATATCGACAATTTTCTGAGTTCATGCACGTTAAAGATTTGACACCACTAACATATTAAAATTCAATATTAATTACAGATATCAAACTATATCATGCCTTCCATCACAGGTGCAATATTCTGTGATGCTCTTCAAAATTGGACGTGCTTATGAACAGCGCGAGCCGTCGATTTGTGTGGAGATGATTACGGTTATGAGGTATTTTTGACAAAGAAGAAACAATACCAATTCAAAGATTAATTATTACACACAGAAATCAACTATTTCTGTTACAGGGTCACTAAACCCATATTTTGAATTGAAGTAAAGACTGAAAGATGAAATGCTTTTAGCTCAAATATCGTCACTGTGAGAGAAAAGGGGACTTTTGAATATGCTATAAACGTTGGTAATGCGTACAGATTGTATCAACTCTTAGTGCATGTTTCGCTTAACAATGAAAGGTGACGTTTTCAATTTTCGATGCCTTTGTTCTCATACACCTGATATTTCTAACTGTTGCGCAATGATATCATACATAAGGCTACCGATAAAACTCTCTGTAGAAGTTCCAAAAATATATTACGTTGACTTTTCGAGAAAATGGCCCCTAAACATGCTCCAAATCGTAAAAATACGTCGTTTTCAATTTTCGATCTCTTTTTTCGGCTACCCATGACAATAAGAAAAATTGTACAATGGTTTCGCACAAAAGATTATCCAATAGAAACCCGATTGAGAAAGTTTAAAAAACAAAATAGGCGTGGTTGCCGAGAAAATGGCGTCTAAAGTTGCTCCAAGTAGCAAAATATCTTACTTTTCAAAATCACAATTTTTGATAGAAACTTATCGCTTTAGTACCATCTGATAGACAATTCAATTGACAATTACACGATATTAAAAATTCAAGCACTCGGTAAACAACCAATTGATATATCCTCTTTTCCGCACTGACACTCATTTTTCATAATTTTCTCAAAGTTTGGATACTTGTCTTGACTAGAGGAATTTTATTTATAGTTTAAGGAATGAATTAAACCTTCGACTTCATAGTCTTGAGTTTTAGAAAAATCGTTGGAGCCGTTTTAGAGTTATCAAATTTTGACTAAAAATCTCAAAAAATCGACCGAAATTAAAATCAGAGTTTCACAACAAATCTTATATCGTTGGAATCGGATAGACGTCAGCTATCCAAAAATGTAATCAAAATTTTGAAACATTTTGAACCAAAACAATGAAAGCGACAAAGTCCATAAATTCGACGTTTTTGAACTGCTTTCTTCGTAGAAATGTCTCAATATATCCAAAAATGTAAATATCAGAAAATTCGGTAGACAATTAACAGAATTATGGCCGATTTTCAATTTGCATGCACGTTAAAGATTTGAGGCATTTCCGCTATGCGCACAAATTTCGTTTTACATTTAAGCACTAACTACCACCCAGTTTCCCGAGAGAAAACCAAACTTCAGACCTGTATCTCGTATAGTTGCTGAGAAATAGGCTAACCCAATAAAAAAAATATAATAATAACTAGATCTGCTACTGTCCCATGCAGATATGAAAGCTTTCATATTCATCGCCACGTGTCATTGATTGTATCAAGTATCCTAAATAAAAGGATAAGAAGAAAAAATTATCAAAATTCGTCAAAAACTCGCAAAATTATAAGTCTAAATATAGTATGAAACATTGCACCCAGGCATAACAATAATCTGAAAACTAAAGGGAAATAACCGAAACTTGTATTACTGTAATGAGACGGATGAGAAAATGAAATGAAAATTGCCGGAAAAAAATTAAAAATGACAGGTTGGACAGGCGACCTTACTCCTTGTCACGTACAACCGAGCATTCGAAAACACGCTAGTTAACTCAATGACAGGCGCGCGTGCTAACCATTCAGCCGCCCAACTCCCCTTTGAAATCAGACACGTACAAGCCACTCACAACAAAATGGTAAATTAATGAGTTTAGGGCAAAAATGCGTCTACAACACCCGGTGTTCCCAGGCGGTCACCCATCCTAGTACTAACCGGGCCCGACGTTGCTTAACTTGAGTGATCGGACGAGAACTGGTGTTTTCAACATGGTATGACCGTAGACGAGAGAAGGTGGACAGAACCCGTAGTTATACATACTTGAATTGACCCGCTTATAGATTTTTTGGGGGGGTTTTGTCGGTTTTAAAAAGCACAGCACAGCACCCGGTGTTCCCAGGCGGTCACCCATCCAAGCAACGCCGGATTAACCATGGTGGGGGCCCTGGGGTCTGGAACATGTGGGGGGCCATTGATTACTGACCGCGAGCGCCGAAGGCGTGAAGCCCCGCATAGGGGGTTCTGGGGGTTTTCAGAAATTGGAGTCCAGAAACGTGATTTCCTGTCATTTCAGGCACTTGTGTTGGAGCCATTTAGATGTACCTCCCCAAAAATTCTGCCACCAAATTAGCGCATTCTGGCGTTATTTCAGTGGACCAATCCATGCGAGTGCTATGAAATGATGACATTTCTAGAGGAGGGGACTGTAAGTGGGCAGAGCGACATCAAACCTAATTTTGAAGTCGCTCAGTGATAAATAACGGGGTTACTTGATTCGGAATCGTATTATACCCCCACGATGATTTGATGAATGGAGTCCGTAACGTTACGACCAAGTCGGACTCGATGTTTGACAAACAAAATGGTAATACGAGATTTAATCAAGAAATATGAATATTTCGTGTGATCATGTGTGCATCTCATCAAATTCAGCTTATACCCACAACAAATAACAACAACAACAACTACAGCTTATAATCGTACGTCAATCTGAGGCAAAATTCGCGCTACTCGAAATGATGGGGACGTGTAATTTGTTCGAGTTATACGATAATTCGAGTTAGACGATGGTCGGTTCGATAGAAGATCTCACGACAATAAAAAAAACATGTTACACCCATCACCGGATTACACCGAATTCTCGGATGTCGATCGCAACACACCATGGATTGAGGGGGCCCCAGGGACTTCCGGTGGAGGGCCCTCGCAGCATCGGAGGGGCCCCGTCACTAGGTCACCGGCCGTTGGAGTCCTCGGTCCGACCATGCTCGAGGCGCGCAACTGAGATTTTTGTGGGGGGCCCCCTAATGTGGTGGGCCCTGGGGCCTGTGCCCCATGGTGCCCCATGGTTAATCCGGCGTTGCATCCAAGTACTGACCGGGCCCGACGTTGCTTAACTTCAGTGATCGGACGAGAACTGGTGTTTTCAACGTGGTGTGGCCGTAGACGGGAGAAGGTGGACAGAACCCGTAGTTATACTTACCTGAATTGACCCGCTTATTGATTTTTTTTTTTTGTTTTTTGTCGGTTTTAAAAAGGCGCCTACAGCACCCGATGTTCCCAGGCGGTCACCCGTCCAAGTACTGACCGGGCCCGACGTTGCTTAACTTCAGTGATCGGACGAGAACTGGTGTTTTCAACGTGGTATGGCCGTAGACGAGAGGGGGTGGACAGAACCCGTAGTTATACTTACCGGAATTGACCCGCTTATTGATTTTTGGGGCGGTTTTTGTCGGTTTTAAAAAGGCGTCTATAGCACCCGATGTTCCCAGGCGGTCACCAATCCAAGTACTAACCGGGCCCGACGTTGCTTAACTTCAGTGATCGGACAAGAACTGGTGTTTTCAACGTGATGTGGCCGTAGACGAGAGAAGGTGCAGGCAGAACCCGTAGTTATACTTACCTGAATTGACCCGCTTATTGATTTTTTTTTTGTGGGGGGGGGGTGAGGTGTCGGTTTTAAAAAGGCGTCTACAGCACCCGATGTTCCCAGGCGGTCACTCATCCAAGTACTGACCGGGCCCGACGTTGCTTAACTTCAGTGATCGGACGAGAACTGGTGTTTTCAACGTGGTGTGGCCGTAGACGAGAGAACGTGGACAGAACCCGTAGTTATACTTACCTGAATTGACCCGCTTATTGATTTTTTTTTTGGGGGGGGGGGTCGGTTTTAAAAAGGCGTTTACAGCACCCGGTGTTCCCAGGCGGTCACCCATCCAAGTACTGACCGGGCCCGACGTTGCTTAACTTCAGTGATCGGACGAGAACTGGTGTTTTCAACGTGGTGTGGCCGTAGACGAGAGAAGGTGGACAGAACCCATACTTGTGCTTACTCAAATTCTTTTTGTGTCTTATTCCCTGGGGAGACGGGCCGAGCGCAGAGCTGGAGTGGTGCAAAAGAGTGCGCGCTGTGGTCTGATTGGCGGAAAATTGATTTTTTCACGAAGAATCAGGGCAAAAAGGCGTCTACAGCACCCGGTATTCCCAGGCGGTCACCCATCCAAGTACTAACCGGGGCCGACGTTGCTTAACTTCAGTGATCGGACGATAACTGGTGTTTTCAACGTGGTATGGCCGTAGACGAGAGAAGCTGGACAGAACCCGTAGTTATACTCTCCTGAATTGACCCGCTTATTGATTTTTTGTTTTGTTTTTTGTTTTAGAGTATTTAATTGTTTTAAAGAGACACGTTAAGGGTTGTTCATAGTTAAATTAAAGTTTAATTTTAAATAAGACCAATAAAATTAGGATTTAATAATGCCAGACTAATATTAAATAAAGTTTTAAATTAAGAATAATTAATTATTGGTCTAATGCAATGAAATGCTTTGATTTGACGGATGAAATGTACGATGGGTGTTCACATTATGTGGCTAAGGCGTTGGCCTGCTAGCCAGGAGGTCGGGTGTTCGATCCCTGCATTGGCCGAGAAAGTTCATCTCGATATTCTGGCGTGTACCCCCATCCGCCGTGTACACATTGGAGTGCACGTAAAAGATCCCTTAGCAGTTGGAATTCTATATTGTTGAATAAGCTCTATACGATGACTAAATGTGCAGATTGTAGCCACCCATGTTTTGCTTAACAATGAAAGGGTGCGGTTTTCAATTTTCGATCCTTTTATTCTACTACTCCTGATATTTTGGACTGTTGATCTATGGTTTCATATAAAAGACTACCGATAAGACTCTTTGTAGAAGAAGTTCCCCCAAAATATTATGTTGACTTTAAGAGAAAAGTACCTTTAAAAATGCTCCAAATCGTAAAAATACGACTTTTTGGATTTTCGATCTCCTTTTTTTGCTACCCCTGATATTTAAAAAAAAATGATACAATGATTTCACACAACGGGCTAGCTATTAGACTCTCGATTGACAAGAGTTTCATCACCCTCCCTTCATTATAACCGAAGTTATTGTGCCCTAAAGAATCAACAAATCAGCATGCTTATCTCTGCTTACCCTAGGCAGAAAATGTTCATCTTTGCACTCAATCATGACATTGACCTAGTGAACGTCTACACCAAGATTGAACATTCTAGCTTAATTAGAAGGAGAGTTATTGTGTTTCAAAATCTCGGCCCTTCAAATTGCTACTACTTTTCATATTCACTTCAAAATGGCAACCATCAGTTGACCTAAATCAAAATTCTGCTTCCAACGATTTTCGGGCCATCCTTCAAGGATTCAGAAAATATAACTCCCGTGTCTGTAAGTAAGATAGCAAAAAAGCCTTAGGGATTTTTCATGTTTCAAGATGGTGGCATTTCCGGTTTGATCGACAAACTCCATATTTTGTGTAGGAATCAGTAATTACCTGTCGAGTATCGAAAAAAATTTTCAGGTCATTCTGACCTATATTTCGACGATTTTTTTTTAAACTTTGATCCTTAATTTCACCAAGGGGAGATAATTTAGAAAATTTCTCATTATAATTTTGAAGTCACATTGGTAAGATCTACTTAAATACTAAATTTCATGAAAATCGTACAACTATTAAAGAAGTTGTCAAATTGGTCTAAACTTCCGGTTCGAAATCACAGCGACGAATTTTCGAAATTCGAAAATGTGAAACTGCAGATGAAAATGATTTTTTTCAAGGTATTCAAAGAAAAAAGAATTAATAAAATCGGTCAAAAAATAGCAAAGTTACGACTATGCATTGTCAGTTTTTTCGTTCGTAAAATTCGGTGATTTCGAATTCGCAAAACGTTTTGAAAATATATTTAATCAACAGCCACCACCCATTTTTGGGGGGGTAGGTCAAAGTTTCAGAAACATCCTATGGATAGATTCTGTGAAATCCGATTTGCAGGAGAAACACAAAAAAAAAAAATAATAATAATCTTAACAGAAACAATAAGCTTTCATATGAAATATGAAAGCTTAATAATAATATTAATCTTAACAATTTCAATGCTGAAAGTCTAATAATAATAATCTTAGTAATAACAATAGGCTTTCACCATTAAAAATGGTGAAAGCCTAATAACAAGAATACTTTTAACAAAAACAATAGTGTTTCACACAAGCTACGCAGTGTGAAACCCTAATAATGAATATTATTGCCTGCATACCAATAAGCTTCTGGCCTAGGTTTGTTTAGCTCTTCATTTTTATGGATCACTCTGTATAATATGATTTAGTTTTGATTGTGAATATTTGAGATGTACAATGTGGGAAAATCGTGAAAACCCAATAGTTTAAGTCGATAACTTGTATTGGTACTGGTACGTAGAAGGCTGCAATTTTGAGATATTAGGATGACTTTGGGGATATATAATAAAAAACAGTATATCCCGAGGCTTTTCTGTTTAAGCATTTACGTACCATACGCAGGGGTTTGCAATGGATTCTGCAGGTGATGTTTAGCCAGTGTATCATCCCTTTAAACAAATCGGCAGACAATCTCTGATGCCGTGATTTGAACTTAGGTTATCAGTTCGCCTAACATGGTTATAGGGACTCTAAAATCACTAATCGTTCTGCTGATGTATAAAACTTGGTTTAAATGCTATATCTTATAATATTAATAACTAAAAATAGTCGGAATTGTAATTTGGATAAAGCACAGAATGTTTGTGTTATTGTTTTTTTTAAAAGTTTATGAAGAAAGAACATTTACTCATTCCACCTGGTTGCCTATCTGGGACTTCTACCAAAGGCCTGAAATAAACATTTCTAATAAGTAATAATGTACCAAAGTACAACAAAAATGTATTAGCTATTCATTTTTGATGTGTTTATATTATTAATATTTAGTGACAAATGTCACTTAAAACAAGCACCGAGTAGATTTAAACAATATGACCTTAAAATGTGACTTCACGACGGATTTCAATTTGCAAATGCAGCTAGGATAATATATATTTTCTTAGGAACACGTATTTGGTGAATTTATCTTTATTTATTCTTGTTCTATGATTAAATTGGAATCATTACAAATGTAGAAACACTTTAAAATTTATTTGACTTACTACAAAAAAAAATTGTTGAAATTCATCATTGTCCAGTTTTTAATTTGGCTGAGTATATAATGAAATACGAAGGATACAAATACAATGAAAATATTAAAATCTAGCTGTTCCGGCCACACTTCTTTTTATTCTGGGGCAAAGCGTTTATTAATTTGATTAGATAACTTTATACCAGAATTATGCATAGCAATCACGCCTAACATGGAGATAAGGGGTCCAAGGTACTAATTTCGTAATATGGTGATAAACGTGTAGATTTTCTAGCAAATCATTTAGAAAATTTTCTTATTTGCCAAGCTCGATATATTATGTTACTGGCGGTGCCTTCCGTTGTTTAGCTTGATAAACAAGCGGGGGAACGGTGTTGGGAGACATAATAGTACACGCCAATTTCTCTATTGAACAAACTACAACTTACCACATAAAGTAATCCGTCAGGGTGCAAACAATATAATATTTATCAGGCAAATATAGTCAAATATGCATTACATAATAATATCTGTATATAGATGCTCGCTTATTTATATGGATAACCGAATTAGCAAATTATTACATAGCAGAAAAATACATTGTTACCATTCCCTGATTTTGAGAGATGAGACAGAAATGGAGTTTAACGTCCACTCGACACAAACTAGGTCATTTCGAGACTAACATATGGTTTAATTTTATTTCAATAATTCACATGCGTGTTGGGGTCTTTAGCAGTGGGAGAAACCGGAGGATCCGGATAAAACCCACGAAGCTTAACAGGCGACCCTACTCCTTGTCACGTACAACCGGGGATTCGAAACCCCGCCAGTTGACTCAATGGCAGGCTTTATGATACAGCGGGCACGTGCTAACCATTCGGTCATCCAACCCCAGAGAGAGAGAGAGAGAGAGAGAGAGAGAGAGAGAGAGAGTGAAACAGGGCGTGTGTATGCGTGTTTTACGTCTACTCTTCACGAACTAGGTCATTTCGGGACTAACCCACGGTTCAACTTCATTTCAATAGTTCGCTTGCAAACAAAACTACTACTTACATGGTGTGTCTGTTTTCTGTATTGTCATCTGTAACATAATCATACATAAATATATATAAATGTATATTCTTCCAAAAAAGAAACTCAATGTGACATTTCGTCGTCAGTGTAACATCGCTCTGCAATCCCCTCGTTGATTTAAACATATTTTATTGTTCAATAAACAACTGGATAAGACACAAGTTTTACAACTTATAAAAGTCTTCCCCTCGTTGCAACGGGAACCGCGACACGCAGTTGCACCACACTGTTCTCCGGTGTAGTTGTGGCCATACCCTCAGGTCTAAACCCAATGATGGCGTATTTCAAAACAGCAGTTTTAACGGAACCTATGGTTCGTAATCACGTAGGCGTTTACGGACTGTCTGGTCTGAGATTCTACGCCGTCGAGGAATCGCTGCTGCAATAGAGGTCCGTTTCCGGAAGTGACGATCAAGTGCAGGTGGGGTCACTCTTGTTTGGCTTGAGATTGAGCGGTCACCTGTTGAACATCGCTCTCGATACCTATCTCGGGGAAACATTTAGCAATCTGGCTACAACTGTGTCTGATTCAACTGCTTGTAACCGACCAATAGCGTCGTTGCGTTGGTCTTCGTTCATATGTGACTTCATTTGGTTGGTTGAGTGTTTGCACTCAAGGAACCCCTGGGTTTTAAAGACCTTTGATTTAGGTACCACACGAATAGCTCGCGAAGTTGTTAAACTATTGTGTCTTGGTGTAATCAAGTGAACACAAATGCCAGAAAAAAGTATGACCAGTCACAATTAGTGACCCTAATTTCTTTTATCTTTACATAATGGAATTAAAAACAAGTACGATTTATCGAAACAATGACATCGATCAAATAACAAAATTATGAAAAATGGGCTGTGCGTTTCTTTATCTGTAGAGTATATATATATAATGGGTTTAGAAACTTTTAGGAACAGTGGTTGCGCATAGGCAGTTCTGCAATCCAAATTCAGATTTACTGAAAAAAACTATTGTTTATAAAAAAAAGCTACATACTAATTGTAAGCTAGGTACGCATTACCTGTACCATTTGTAACAATTGTAGTCTGGATATTAACAAACTTAATTTGTGAATGTTAATATTTATTTTTATTCATCTAGATCGACACTTTTGTACCACGTCTTTTCGTTTATATCTGATTTTGGGATAAACCTATCATTGGAATTATCATATTTTAAATGTGCAACAAGGTTATATATTTACCGGAGTTTTTCGCCTACATTTAAAGTGTTTGTAAATGATGGAACATTTGTCCTATTTTAAGAATCCGGTTGAATTTAAATTATCTGCATTGGATTTCAGAACGTATTCTGGATTTCATTTTGAACCTACTTCGTTTTCTGCGTCTTTTGATAAGGCCAATCACACCTATAACAACCAAAATGGCCACCACAACTCCTCCAATAATTCCTCCAATTAATACCCAGTTAGATCCTGGTCCAGATGCTGGGTCTACTGAAACATGAATAGTAATTACTTAGTTTTGGTTAAATATTCGCAAACGAAAATGGTTAATAGGCATTTTTATGGTAGCCTATTGCGGCCATTTCAGAATCTCGTCTTCTCGCCGCGAGAAGTCGAGGGCGAGAACACGAGAAGTCGAAGGCGAGAACGCGAGGGAGCGAGAAGTCGAGGGCGAGGGAGCGAGAACGCGAGGAAACAGGGCGAGAATACGAGGATCTCGCCCCGAGAACACGAGATTACTTTCACCTCGACTTCTCGCTCCCTCGTGTTCTCGCCTTTGGAAAACCTCGTGTTCTCCCCTTTGGAAAACCTCGTGTTCTCGCATTCTCGCCTTCGTCTTCTCGCCCTCGACTTTTCGCTCCCTCGTGTTCTTGCCTTTGAAAAACCTCGACTTCTCGCTCCCTCGCCTTTGAGTCAATCTTGTCCTCTCGTGTTCTCGCTCCCTCGCTTCGTCACAATCTCGTCTTCTCGTCTTCTCACATCGGAAGTGCAGTTATAACGCATGTCCACTGACTACCGTATCGGCATTTGTATTTTGACATGGATTATAATAAACGAAAATGTTTGAAGTTCTAGAAAATTTAATAGTCCTAAACAAGTTTAATCTCCTCTTGCACAGATAGTATTGTATTCTGTAATTGATTTTAAGTCTTCAGTCAAATCTTTCTTTGCTCTCTAAAAATATTCATCGGGTGTTTTCACTTGATGCGTGGTTTTGTCAGTGCTGCAGGATGGAGAGCCTGACAAGGGACAATGTATAGTTGTTCGAATGGGATTTTAAAAAAAACATGTCCTGTGTCTGGAATCGCAAGGAAGTTGGTTCTACGGTGGCTCACGGGGTAGGACGTTTGCTCTGTAACTTCACTATTGTTCACTATTGTCAATGGTGTAGGACGGAGAGCTTAGCAAGAGACAAAGTATAATCTTTCGGATGGAATAAAAATAACCGAAGTCCTGTAGAATGGAAAGCTCCGCAAGAGACAAAGTATAATCGTTCGGAATGAATAAAAATAACCGAGGCCTCGTGTCCGGAATTTAATTAAAGTAGGAGCTACGGTGGGTCAGTGAGTTGGACTTTTGCTATCTTACTTCAGTGGTGTAGGAGGAAAGAATTGACAGGGGACAACGTATAATCGTTGGCATAGAAAAACAATGTCCCGTGTTCGGAATCAAAATGAAGTGTGAGCTACGGTGACTCAGTGAGTAGGACGTTAATGTTTGGAGCCACAGCTGCTAAGTGGGTAAGACGCTGGCTCACTAAACTGAAGGTCACGTGTTCGATCCCTGCATTGGACTAGAAAGTTTATCGGGTCCAATATAAGAGGAGACCTAGGTGCCGTTTTCCGGGCACAATTTTCTTTATAGCACAGTCGGAGCAGAACAGTAGAACATTAAACCCTATTTGGTGAATATGTTTGGTGAATATGTTTGGTGAATATGGAAGCTTCAGTATGATCAACATGATTGAATGTATGCAGTTTAAAATAAACAAAAGCTGAAAGTAGTTTATTAATCTCAATATTTAGGAGAGCGATTAAGCTAATTTGCAGGAGTCTTTAATGACTCCCGCGAAGGAAAGTCGAGGTCCGTTGAGAGGAGCAAGAGCCAAAGCTCCCCTTAAACGTGAAGGACTGCAGTCACCAAGGAGTAAGGACTCAGACCAATAGAGGACTAATATGGTAAAGACTGTGTCACCATTGGGGTGAAACACCATGCACAGTTCTTTAAGAAATATACCGAAGATGTTATGGATAAAAAGAGCATCAAAATAGACTGACAAGGTACAAGGACAGCTGTCTAGTCGTTCGGATGTGATGTAAAACCGAGGTCCCTTGTATATATTGGTGTGCACGTAAAATGACCCCTTGGCAGTTGGAATTCGATAGCACACTGTATAGCATTGCCCGTCTTCATTAGTCCAGCTTAGGAACTGAGCAATAGAACATAAAACCCCATTTTATTTTTTTATTCTGTTTCATTTCCAACGTGGTTTCCCCTTGTCAGTGGTGGAGGGGGGCTGACAAGGTACAAGGACAGCTGTCTAGTCGTTCGAAGGTGACGAAAAACCGAGGTCTCTTGTATACATTGGTTTGCATGTAAACAGGTACAATTCCAGCTGTCTAGTCGTTCGGATGTGACGAAAAACTGAGGTGTCTTGTATACATTGGTGTGCATGTAAAAAGGTACAATTACAGCTGTCTAGTCGTTCGGATGTGATGAAAAACCGAGGTCCTTTGTATACATTGGTATGCACATAAAAAGATCCCTTGGCAGTTGGAATTCGATATAAGTGTAGGGAATAGTGCTGTACCCGGCCAAATTTCCCTCATAGCACACTGTACGGCGTATGCCTGTTTTCATTAGCCCAGTACATGTATAGGAACAAAACAGTAGGACGTTAAACCCCATTTCATTACTAATTCATTTTACTGGATCATTTATTTAGATAACTATTTGTTTTTCTCTTACACGTATTTTTATTTACTGGTTTAATTCTTTTAATTTTGTACAGTGTATAAGACCTGATCTGTGTGTATTCTGTGAATATAACAATCTGAACAGATTCCAGTATTAACACACTTTATAAACAATGATATTATTATAATTATTATATATATTTTTCATCAATACTAGTGGTATGTTCGACCCCTGCATTGGCCGAGAAAGTTCATCTCGATTTACCGGTGTGGTTTCCCCTTGTCAATGATGCAGAACTGAGGGGCCTGACAAGGACAGCTGTCTAGTCGTTAAGATGGTATGGGAAACCGAGGTCCAGTGTACACATCGTCGTGCACGTAAAAGATCCCTTGGCAGTTGGAAATTGATATAAGAGTAGGCTGTAGCGGTGCTGCCCGGACAAAATTTAACATGTGGTATTATACAGTAATCCCGGCATATTTTCAGAAACATTCTCTCTGACAAATGTAAACAAACCTACGTGTTCCGTCTCGTAAAAGGTATTCCATGGTCTAATTATGGCTATTGACCCGTGACCCTATGGCGTTGATTGCTTTTATGGTTTCTGATTGGCTTAGAATTTCACTTTTTCACCCCATTATGGCTGCACTTGACAAATATAGTTCGAGGCGTAATTCTAGTGCTGTCGTATTGCGCAATGCATCGGAAAAGAAATGTATGCGACATTGACGGCTATCTGGTTAACTTATGCAACAAAGCGTCAGATTTTCACCCGGAATTTGCTGGGACGAGATGAAACGATTTTCGGGGCTAAATCGCAGTCTAAGTGAGAGAAACCGAACCCCACACGGCGAATCGAAACCGAACGATTACACGTTATCCCTTGCCAGGCCCTCCGTCCTCCATCCCACACAGCTGACATGGGAGGACATCTCCAGAAATTTAGCCCGATGCACTTCGATGAAGCTAGAGAGCAAACGTCCTACACACTGAGCCACTGTAGCCACCACTTCATTACGATTTCGGACAAAGAACCTCGCATTTTATATATACCGTTCAAACGACTATACGTTGTCCCTTGCCAGGCCTTCAGTCCTATACCACTGACAAACAGGAACCCGACCGAAAAACCCCGGAAAACTTTGATAAAGTAAAGGAGCAAACGTCGATCCTACTCACTGAGCCATCGTAGCTCCATTTGTATTCCGGCCAAGGGATCTCGGTTATTTGTATTCCAACCGAACAACTATTCACTGTCCCTTATCAGACCCCGTCCTACACCACTGACACCACTTGGTGTTCGATCCCTGCATTGGCCGAGAAAGTTCATCCAGATTTTCTTTTCGGGCGTGATTTCTCCTTGTCAGTGATGCAAAACGTAGGGCCTGTCAAGGACAGCTATTGGCGTGCACATAAAAGATCACTTGGAAGTTTAAATTCGATATTAGAGTAGGCCTTTGCGCCGCTGCCCGGGCAAAATTTCCTTGATAGCACACTGTATTATTGTATCGTATGCCCGTGTGACAAAACCACGCATCAAGTGAAAACACCCGTTGAATATTTTTAGGGAGCAAAGAAAGATTTGACTGAAGACTTAAAATCAATTACAGAATACAATACTATCTGTGCAAGAAGAGATTAAACTTCTTTAGGAGTATTAAACTTCAAACATTTTCGTTTATTATAATCTATGTCAAAATACAAATGCCGATACGGTAACTGCACTTCCGAGGCGAGAAGACGAGAAGACGAGATTGTGACGAAGCGAGGGAGCGAGAACACGAGAGGACGAGATTGACCCAAAGGCGAGGGAGCGAGAAGTCGAAGTTTTTCAAAGGCGAGAACACGAGGGAGCGAGAAGTCGAGGGCGAGATGTCGAGAAGACGAGAAGTCGAGGGCGAGAAGTCGAGGGCGAGAGTGCGAGAACACGGGATTTTTCAAAGGCGAGTACACGAGGGAGCGAGAAGTCGAGGGACGAGAAGACGAGAAGTCGAGGTGAAAGTAATCTCGTGGTCTCGGGGCGAGATCCTCGTATTCTCGCCCTGTTTCCTCGCGTTCTTATGGAAGCGTATTTGGGTCACTTCTTATTGCGATAATATCCCAACATATCGACTAAAAATATGTCAACTTTATGAGTTATATTACAAGAAATCGACTTAATAAAGTTGACTTGACGCATTAAATTCACCCTATGCCGACATAAGCTATGTCGATATGTTTACATCATGTCAATAGTCGATTTCATTTCCCTATTAACTTTAATGTAAATTATCGTCTCTTAGATCGGCCCTAACTTTTTCACAAATCTTTGTTGGGTAGAACGCTTTCTGCCACAGATGAAGCAACATGTGGCAAACTCATGCCCAAAAGCATGTATGAAAATGAAATGAAATGAAATAGGGTTTAACGTCCTACTCTTCTGCACCTAAGCTGGGCTAATGGGAGACGGGCATACGTCATACAGTGGGCTATGAGGGAAATTTTGCCCGGACAGCGGCGCTACGGCCTACTATTATATCGAATTCCAACTGCCAATATGTACACGGGACGTCGGTTTTTCGTCCCATCCGAACGACTAGACAGCTGTCCTTGTCAGGCCTTCCGTTCTGCATCACTGACAAGGGGAAACCACGCAGGAAATTCGAGATGAACTTTCTCGGCCGATGCAAGGGTCGAACACCCGACCTCCAGGCTAGCGAGCCAGCGCCTTGCCCACTTAGCCATGTGATCCCCCAAGCATGTTTGAGGTTCACCATGAAAAACTTGAGATACACAAGCTGGAAGTAGAGACAAGAAAACGAGCAATTTTCGGCCCTACATTTCAACGTAACCAACTTCTCAACCCTTGTATCCCTCCGCCTCAAAATCATGAATATTTATTATAACCTGGCAGAAAATGTATTTTCAAACCCTTTTCTTTGATTCTACACCCATCGGTTTTGGTTCATCCTGTTTTCTATCCATGACCTGCAAAATGTTGCGTATCCTGCCTCCCAGTCGCTGGTTATTTAAAGATGCAACATGTAAATTTCGTAGAAGAAAATAATCCAAATTTTGAGTGTTTTCTGTGTAATTTGTTTATATCCTGTCCCATTTTTTCACAGAACTCAAATACTGTCTTTATTTTTCTTTCACCGGTATGTTTTCAGAACATATGGGGAGCATATAACAAAGGCCTTTTGATGATACCTGAAGTTTTACCCTTATATACGACACATCTAACCAAATATTTCCAAGCCGTAGGACGATAGTTATTTCTAGCCTTTCTCTCCCTTTCCCTTTATTACCCCCTTTTGATTTTTGTTGGTGTAAAATCAAAGAAAAGCGTTTGAAAATACATTTTATGCCAGGTTTTGGTGAATATATTCATGATTTTGAGGCGGAAGGATACAAGAGTTGAGAGGTTGGTAACGTTGAAACGTAGGACCGAAAATTGCATGTTTACTTGTCTCTACTTCAAGCTTGTGTATCTCATGGTGAAACTCATATTGCATCTACTTACTCCTGTATCCAGTCAACATTCCAATCTTTAAAGTTTTGTATAATATTTAGTCTACCTACCTCTAGGTAAAGTTTTTGTTGTAGACGAACCATCAGATGATATCAGATAAACTGGTTGACTATCACCATATTTATTTCTAGCTATAACTCTAATATAATATGGTGTATCAGCTTGTAGATTCTTTATACAATAATCAGATTCTAGTAGAGGTGTAGAACTAGTCCAGGTTTTATTATATACTGAATGTTGAACAATAAATTTCTGTTGATCTCCACCATTATATCCTGGTGTCCATGTAATACAGATACTGTCATCAAGTGGTGGTAATGTGTTGATGTTGGGTGGTACGTCCGGTTTCGCTTTAAAAAAGTATCATTTTTACATCTTGATATTAATTATGTTCAAGTCTGATGGTAATAATCTCTACGAGTACGAGGCCCTGATAATCGGGGGGTACTGCTTGTACAACAGCTGATAAACTGGACGTTTGATTACAAATAAATATGTATTGACAGAATTCATTTCTGAACTTGATCAACTGATATTTATTTATGGCGGTATATTAGCTTCAAAATTCTAACATGCTATCGTATAATTTCTAACTTCCATTCGTGTAATTTCTAACTTCCCTTAATGTAATTTCTAACTTCCATTCATGTAATTTCTAGATTAAGACAATGTATAATCCAATTTCTTTATTTGTTCAATGTAAATCCTACTTCTTTTTTCGTCTTATTTCAATTATAAAGACAAAAAATGTCTACTCCATTGTCGCTTGACATGTTAAACATCGTTTGGTGTCGCCACCGTGTGCTCAATTTGGCGAGTGACCACCTGATCGGGACAATTCTGTTGACACAAACAACTCGCTCTTCGCCAGGTTGAATGGTTTGGCGAGATGAAATGAAATGTAGGTTTAACCCCCTAGCTCATACACTGGGCTATTAAAGACAAGCTTACGTCATACAGTGTGCTATGCGGGAAATTCCATCTGCCAATATGTAATATACGGGTCCTCGGTTTTTCGTCCTACACGCAGGACTAGACAGCTGTCCTTGGCAGTACCTCCGTCCTGCACCATTGACTCGCGATGTTCTTTCTCGGCCAATGCAGGAATAGCACAAGCAACAACCTGACTAGCGAACCAGCGCCTTACCCACTTAGCCACCGTGCCTCTGGAATGGTTTTGCGGAGTGTTAAAGTTGAAAACAACATCTCGAGAGAGGGGTCGGTGTGGGGGGTAAAGTCCACTCGACACAAAACTAAGTAGGGGTCTTTAGCAGTGGGAGGAAACAGGATGACCAGGAGAAACCCCACGAGGTTGGACAGGCGACACTACCCCTTGTCACGTACAACCGGGAATTCGAAACCACGGCAGTTGACTCAATAACAGGCTTTATGATACAGCGCGCACGTGCTAACCATTCGGCCACCCAAACCCCAAACAACACTGAACGTGGCATGGTTCACAAATACTATTTGACAAGTGCAGGATTTGGAGAATTTAATTTGATTTTTAAAAGTTGAGCCAATTAATATTTTATGTACGGTTGGTCTTTATTAATACAGGAGTACAATTTTATGGGTACACAATTACTGAGTTTAATACTAAGCGGCGTTTCGACGACAATGCTCTCGTCTTTATCAAGCACCTCTCTCTCCAAATTTCAGCACTCAGTCCAACCTTCAACAAGACGAAGAGCGAGTCGTTTATATTCAACATAATGGTCCCGACCAGGTGCGCAATCACCAAATGAGAACGCAGTGGCGACACCAAACGACTTCATAATGACGGTTGCTAAGCAGATATAGTGGTATATTAGATTTGAAATTCTAACGAGCTTTCGTCTAACTTCTAACTTCTGTTCATGGAATTTTTAACTTATATTCATTTTTAGTCTTATTAATAGAAATAAAATGAAAAAGAATTAGGATTTACACTGAACAATTAAAGAAATTAGATTATGCATTGTCTTAATTTAGAAATTACATGAATGGTAGTTAGAAATTACATAAATAGAAGTAAGAAATTAGACGATAGCATGTTAGAATTTTGAATCTAAAATACCGCCATACTAACTAACCACTACGTATGATTTAAATATTATAGTCCTTCGGATGGGTCTAACCACCAAGGTCCCGTGTACACATTCGCGTGCACGTAAAAGATCTTTGGGCATTTGAAATTTGTTATATGAGTAAGCCGTAGTACATCTGCCCGGGCAAAATTTTACTCATAGCATTTCATTTCAGTTCTAGTAGTAGATGAATGTTTTGCGAGATTTGTATTTGGATATTCGATATTTGTTTTTGTTGTATTTTTTCTGATGAAATGTAAATATAGACTAATTTTTTGATTTACTTAAAAAAATAAATATCTTATATTAAAATACATTTTACAAATCTGATATGACAAATGTCTGATTTGTGAAACAAATATTGATTTTAAGATACAAATGTTAATTTAATTTACAAATGTCGAAATACGACCACAAATGAACAAGTAAGAATTATGGACTAGGAATTTAGAACTAAGAACTAAGAACACTGAATAAAGAGCTGTTTGGTCTTCCATACAAATCGGTGTTATTTTTATATTTTATACTATAATATATGATATTGTACATTAAAAAAATTACTCACTACTGATATATATATCAGATTGATATAAACATACAACAATGGTCGACTAAACTACAAACTAGCGAAAGTCTAAAAGAATATACTATATTTTTAACTAAATCTTCGTCAGGAATTGTATTTGTCAATGAATATTAATCAAAATGTCAAAAGAAATATCACAAAGCTGCGATTAAATTTGTTTCCATTAGCTAGTAACTTGTTCAGAAGAAATCAAAGCACTTCGTCAGAATGTCCATTATGCAAGTATGATTATGAAGATTTATTCCATGTTATATTAAAATGTAAATATTATAAGGATTTAAGAGTAACCCTTTCACCGAAACAATATATCTGTAAATATCCTACACGTTTTAAATTTCGCCAGTTATGTGTTGATTATGACTTTAACACGCTTTCGTCTTTATCGACATATCTAGAAAAAGTACTTTCTGGCAGACGTTTGAATTTATGAAGTTTTATTAGTTAATCATGTTGCATGCACTATAATAATATATGATTATCATTGTTTAACTGTTAATGTTTGAAATTGTGTAAATAGTTTCGGCTAATATGTAATATGTATATAGAAATATTTTGTATCTATGGATCATATGATCTTATTACTGAATAAAGCATTATCATTATCATTATTATTATTATTATATTAGATTAAAGAAAGACACCAAAATACTAAATTAACAATTATTTATGAAGAATTGCGTGAAACAATAGACGCAACGTCACGACATTACTATAAATATATCAAATACAACATAATAATATTATTTACACATTTCTACATTTAGTAAATAATCAATAAAAAGAGAATTATTTCATCTCTTATACTAATATCCCCTTATTTAATTCTGGTTTGTACTTTTAGATGAAATAATTTTCTTTACATTCAAGTAAATCATTATTTAAAAAATTCAAATTGTACAAGGGAAATACGTTGAATTTTCCACCTCCACACGTTTCGATGTGTGCACTTAAAGGTATTGCACGATAAATAGGAATCTTAATTTGCGATCTATGATTCTGAATACAACACTACTTAAAATTGTCAAAAAGAACAAGGAGTGAAACGGAAAATCAAGAACTTTGTGACCAAACATCAAAGTCATCTTACGGAGAAAGAATACGAATACCTCACAATTCACGAGTCCAAAACAGCATACTTTTATGGCTTACCTAAAGTACACAAAAGTAAGCTAATACAGACACAGGTGAGAAATCAAACTTCTGAAAATATTTATATCGAAGAACCGGAAGATCTAACTTTCCGACCAATAGTTGGAGGCCCACAAACACTAACCCAACGTTTGAGTAATTTCGTCGATATTATACTGAAGCCACTCTGTAAGCATGTTAAAAGCTACCTAAGAGACGGAACTGCTTTTTTTAAGTAAACAGCCTCAAAAAACACTTCAGGGTAGTACACTTGTTAGTTTTGATGTTGTTAACTAGGTATGAAGGCCATCGGATCTCTAACTATAGCGCTGACACCCCGTCTAGATTTTCAACTAACTTCATACTCAAAGTATTGGAATTAGTCATCACAAACAACATATTTTATTTTGATGGAACATACTATAGCCACATCTTAGTCCCGAAATGACCTAGTTTGTGTCGAGTGGACGTTAAACCCCATTTCTCTCTCCCTCTCTCTCCAGTTAAATCAAAGGCGTTTCGATGGGTACTAATGGTGGTCCCAACCTATGCCACACATTAAGCCTTGGTTATTTTGAGATGCTACTCTACATATCAATTGGTGATCGATTTGGATCATCTACTAAGGAATACTTTGAAGAATTCTGGAAACGTTTTTATATGACTGTTTCGCCATATATAATGGAGAAAAAAACGACCTAGAAGATCTCCATGCTATTCTTACTTCCCTAGATCCGTCATTACAATTCACCATGGAAAAAAACAAGAATAATTTAAGCTTTTGAGATGTTTCCACCCACCTACGTCCATCCGGGGAAATCGAAACGAACCTGTACTATAAAAGTACAGACACCCACCAATACTTGAATTTCAAGTCGTGCCATCCATTTAACACGAAAAGGAACATACCATATAACCTTGCGAGAAGAGTTTGCAGCATTTTTTCAAACTCCGAATGGAAAAAAAAAACAACGACTAGAGGAACTTAAGGTATCTCTTAAAAAGCAGGAGTACCCATTAAAACTAATACAGGATGCAATAACCAAAGCATTATCGCTAGATCAAACAGCATTGAGAACTCCCAAACAAAACGATTCGAAGAAGAACATTGTGACTTTTGTATCGACTTACAATCCAAATTATATCCGACCGATGAATGTTATAGATCATTCTAAGTTATATACTTCTAGAAAAATGCTCTAAAATGCGAACGTATCTCCAAAAGACAACAATAATGAGTAGTTCTAAACAACCGCCAAATTTACGAAGGATTTTAACATCATTACGCTTCGATGAGTGGCAGACTACAAATGTTCCGAAAGTCGCCAAATGTAGGGATAAAAGGTGTAGTTTGTGTGAGGACATCACAGAAGGGTCGGAAATTCGGATTTCTAGCGAAAAAACATTTTATATTCGTCAGAATATGAACTGCATGTCTGAACATGTGGTGTATATAGTGACTTGTGGGGGTTGCAATGAGCGATATACAGGAAAAACGGACCCAAAATTATGCCTGAGAACGAACCTTCATCGCACGCACATTAAGATTCCGGAAAACCGTACAGTTCCTGTCAGTAGACATTTTGATGTATGTGGGAAAGGAAAATTTAAAGTTTCCCCCATTTATACCTCCATTTATAAAATGAACAATTTTGACATGAGTCTTCTGGAACTTAAAGAACTCCGTTTTATTTAATGCAAAGCTAAATGTAAAAAGCTAAAAATAGTTACTATCCCTTGTAACTTTTGACGTCGCCATGACGACGTATTGTCACTTCCATTATCATTCGCCCTGAAGACACCACAACGGTCGAAAGTACTCGGCGGAATGTTATAAATTTATCAGTTTTTATGAATCGTTAATAGTTAAAAATTGTGTTTTTTTAATTAAAATATATATATAAAAATATAAAAGTTTTTGAAAAAAGAATTACAATATTTGTCGATTACTAGTACTTTCGCTTATTTAATTGAGCTCATCGGGTAAACAACATTTAGGTAATACAACAATATCTATGACGTCATAACGTCATAGTAACACAGTAGTACAAAAATGGGACATAAATAGAATATCAGATCTGAAAACAATATGTAACATTGTGAGTTCAATGTTATAATTATATTGGGTCAAGAAATTGTATAACTGTTAAGGAATTGTATAACTGTTGATACACTATATTCAAAGATCAGTCTAGGTATCTATCATTTACAAGTTCACAGTTCCACGTTATTGCTGAAGTTTGAACTTGTTTTGATTAGATATCAGATAAGTATTCCTTATAAATACAGATCTGAAATCTATCAAAAGCAGGTTCGGATTTGGACAGACGTTGGAAACGTGATCTTAAGGTAAGGGGTTTCTTGGTCTTTTAATTAACTTTATTCTTAAAGTACTGATCGGTGATCAATAGATATACAGTTTCTACTTTAATTATTATTGACTGTATTTAACTATTAGATGATATATGTGTTCGTAAATAAACTTGGATTAATAACTATTGACACTTGTTGTTTGATTACTATACGTAGAAATCATCCCTAGTGTTACATAGAAATTTATGGGGGCTTGTCCGGGATTTTTTAGAACTACATGTACATTTAAATTTTCGGAAAAATTGACCAAGAAACCCCTGAGTGTGAAATTAAAACAAACCAAGTATAATCATACTCATATTCCAGTTTAAACCATTTCGTGAGTTCCTGATTCCAGAAAAGTCTCAGAAAGTTATTCCAGTAAAGATCCTGTTAGAAGTTTAGGTAAAACTAAATGTATCTTTAATTTTATTATTATAGATAGTTTAGGTAAAAACAAGATTATTTTGGGAAGTGATTTTTTAACGGGCAATGAAATAGTCATTGATTTTTGTAATAAATCGTTAAAAATACGGGAGGAGCTGATATTATTAAATACTAAAGATATAATCGCGCAAACGGAATTCGTTATAGTTAAGAACGAGGTAGATATTATACCTAGACATACTAGTCGTTTCATATGTATTATTCCTAATCTTGTAAAACGTGGTTGTCTATTGATAACCCCGTTAGATAACGCTAATATATTCGACGGTCAACCTGGGTTGATGATGACTAGTGTCATTACTCAGGCATTTAAAAACGAGGTAATTTTGGAGATAACGAACGAAACGGGTATGAGTTACAAATTAGATAAAGGCGACCAAATCGCCGTGGCTTAGGTTATCGATGCCGATAACGATATATTAACCATTGACAATTTAGATAGCTCCAACCAGAGTACAAATTCTAATAGTACATTATCCATCACTGAAGAGAAGAAACCGTTGTCTCAATATTGATAAACCTACAACATATTTCTAGTGTCAGACAAACCAAGCTTTTATCTATATTGAATAAATACTATACACTCTTTGTGACAGATGGCATTCATTTAGGGCGAACTGATGTAGTTCAAGCTACCTTAGATACTGGTGATAGTCCACCAATTAGATTAAAACCTTATCGTGTACCACTTAATAGAAAACATATCATTGAAAGGGAAGAGGAAAATGTTAGATGCTGATATTATTAGACCTGGTACTGGAAATTATTCATTGTTTTAATTCCCAAACCGGATGGGACTCATAGATTTTGTGTTGATTATCGAAAGCTCAATCAACAGTTGCGATTGAACAATTATCCATTGCCCCATATGGATGACCTAATTGCTTCTCTTTCCGGATCAAACTATTTTAGTTGTTTGGATTTAAAGAATGGCTTTTTGCAAATTGAGATGGAAGAATCAAAACAAAAACTGCTTTTACTACTTTTATGGGACTGTACGAGTTCAATAGGCTCCCATTCGGGGTCAGCACAGCTCCTTCTATTTTTCAACATTTAATGGATAAGGTCATGTCTGGATTGTTAAATAAGTATGTGAAAGTTTTTATTGATGATATCATTATACACTCCAAAACTTTTGATGAACATCTTCTTCATATTCAGGAAGTTTTTACTCGTTTAGAAAAGGCAGGTCTAAAATTAAAACCTTCTAAGTGTGAGTTTTTAAAACCTCAGTTAAAATATTTAGGACATATTATTTCCAAGAACGGTACTCGTCCTGATCCAAATAAAATTTCAGTGATCCGTAATATGTCTCCACCAACAACTGTTAAAGAGGTACGTTCTTTTATTGTCTGTGTTTCTTTTTATCGTAAATATGTTCAAGGCTTTTCGGACATTGTTTATCCTTTAACAGCTTTAACTAGGAAAAATGTTAAATTTATTTGGTCTAAAGAGGCTGAAAACGCTTTTCAGTTGTTAAAAACAAAGATAAGTGAAGCCCCTAGTCCTAATTATATACTGATGCTTCTGGTCATGCTATTGGTGGTATTCTAACACAAGAGTTTGAAGACGGTGAACATGTTATTCAGTTTATTTCTCATCAATTAGGTACGGGACAACGAAAATGGCCCACCATTGAGAGGGAAGGTTATGCCATTATTTATTGTGTTCTAAAATTACGACATTATTTGGTTGGGGCCAAGTTTACTATATATACAGATCATAAACCCTTGCGATATCTGTTTTCCTCGGAAATGAAAAATCCGCGCTATTATTTTGGATGAAATGGATTGCGATATTCAGTTTACTTCCGGTAAAAATAATGCACGTGCAAATATGTTAAGTCGTTTGAATACCCGTTATCACAAAGATGAAATTGATTTTGCCCTTGATGTAATAAATACTGATAATTCGCCTACCATAGACGAACATTTAACTGCTTCGGATTCATCTCCACAAATTATTGAGGACGATGATATTTGTTTATCTGATGTTCAAAAGTTGCAAAACGAAGATCCGGAATTACAATTATTAATTGATAGACTCAATAAGGATGAAGTTCATAAAGACTTAGTTGATTATATTTTAGCCTCTGGGCTACTTTATCTTGTTTCTGCTCCAACTAATAATGACCAAAGTCCTCGCTTGCAGTTGGTCATTCCGACTTCTATGTATAGTCAATTATTATAAAACCATGTATAAGGATGTAGTAAATTATATTCATCATTGTCAAAAATCTAATATGAACAAGCCAACAGTGAGGCTGATGTCCCCCGCCGAAATCCCAAAATAAATAGAAGACACATATTAATTAATCGCACATTTATTTTTTTCAAACGTATCGAGCAATCAAACTGTACACGAAGTGTCATCCAAAAGTGTTTTATAGAGAAAAATGCTAAAACCGACGAGAAAAATGAAAATGTACCCTAGTTAGGGGGACCCTAAAGGCAGACAAAAGGGCCCCTCTGGCCAAGGGAAAGGGCCCTCGTGTCCATGTCAATCGTTTCAATCAAGATGAACCTAAGTTATCTTGTCCCAAAGTATCAACCAATCAAATTGCTTATCTCTGCTTACCCTAAGCGGAAAATGCTCATCTTCGAACTCCATCAAGGCATTGACCTAATAAGCATATACACCACGTTTGAACATTTTAACTCAATTAGAAGGAGAGTTATTGTGTTCAAAAGTCTCGACTACTCTCGACCAATCAAATTGCGTATCGCTCTGCTTACCGAGCAGAAAATGCTCATTATCGAACTTAGTCAAGGTATTACTGTAATGAAACTATACACCAAGTTTCATCACTCTCACTTAATTAGAACTAAAGTTATCGTGTCCCAAAGCATCAACCAATCAAATTGCTTATCTCTGCTTACCCTAAGTGGAAAATGCTCATCTTCGAACTCCATCAAGGCATTGACCTTATAGCATACACACCAAGTTTGAACATTTTAACTCAATCATGGTATTACTGTAATGGAACTATACACCATGTTTCATCACTCTCACTTAATTAGAACTAAAGTTATCGTGTCCCAAAGCATCAACCAATCAAATTGCTTATCTCTGCTTACCCTAAGCGGAAAATGCTCATCTTCAAATCTCCATCAAGGCATTGACCTAATAAGCATATACACCAAGTTTGAACATTTTAACTCAATTAGAAGGAGGGTTATTGTGTTTCAAAGTCTCGACCAATCAAATTGCTCTGCTTACCCTGAGCAGAAAATGCTCATTATCGAACTTAGTCAACGTATTACTGTAATGAAACTATACACCACGTTTCATCACTCTCACTTAATTAGAACTAAAGTTATCGTGTCCCAAAGCATCAACCAATCAAATTGCTTATCTCTGCTTACCCTAAGCGGAAAATGCTCATCTTTGAACTTTATCAAGGCATTGACCTAATAAACACATACACCAAGTTTGAACATTCTAGCTCAATTAGGAAGAGAGTTATTGTGTCCCAAAAAAGTGTGACGGACAGACGGACAGACAGACAGACAGACGGACGAACCCATTTTAATAGTCCCCCAACTTTCTTCGAAAGGCGGGGGACAAAAATCTAACAAAGATAAAACGTCCATTACAGAAAATGCCTCAAGCCAACTTTCCTTTTGAAATTATAGGCATTGATACATGTGGTCCTTATCCTGAAACTCAGCGTTGATTGTTGATCATTTTTCCATGTGGCCTGAAGTTTTTCCAGTCGCTTCAAAAAGTACTGATGAAGTTGTTAAAGTACTTCTTGAATATATCATTCCACGGTTTGGTTGTCCGTCTACTTTAATTTCTGATCGCGGAACGGAATATCTTTCATCGGTTGTTGCTCAAATTACTAAGCAACTGAATATCACACATTTGAAAACGTCTGCTTACCACCCAGCAACAAATGGCCGTACTGAACGCTTCCATAGATATTTGAATAGTACTATTTCCAAATATGTAAATTCGCATCATAATGATTGGGATACCTTTCTTCCGGGTATCTTATTTAGTTATCGTACCTCTATTCACGGAACTACTAAATTTACTCCATTCATTTTATTATATGGCCGTGATCCACTTTTACCAATGGATTCTCTACTTCGTCCGCAATTTCGTTATATGGGTGATGATTATGTTCCGACTATGCTTCAACGTTTTAATATGTGTTTTAAGTCCGTTAAAACAAACATAGAAGAGAGACATTTAAAAAAAAGAGCAAAGACAGGAAATTTTGAAATTGGGGATCCCGTTTTTTACTTTAATCCTGCCCGGTCTAAAGGAACCTCGTCAAAACTTCACTTAAAGTGGCATCCCTTTTATCGTATTATAGAGCAAACCTCGCCTGTAAATTTTAAAATCCGGCATCAGGTGACAGGTAAGACCAAATTGGTCCACAGCGAAAATTTGCGACCCGCTCATCCAGATGATTCATGGGACATAAAAGAAACTAATCCGACGTCTGTTCTGAATAAAATGAAGACAAGTAAAAATGCTTCTCGCCAACAACATGTCAGAAAAGCTAAGATTGTTGGTGAGAACACTAACGAACCTCATCCCCGTCCCGATTTAGATGATATTCCCATGGAGTTTGACGAACCCCATGGGGATGTTATCGAAGAAGACTCTGGTATTCCAGAGGGCATTGACGTAGGTCATCCTTCTGGAATTATTGCAGACTCTGTCCCTCATTTAGATTCACATCTGAATTCATACCATGATTCGGATTCGGAATCAAGTTCATCAGATTCTTCTTGGGAATTTGATGATAGTCTTCCTCTTTTTGAATACGTAACAAATAATCGTAAACGGCATATATCACAAGATTCGGACCCGGACATCAAAAAGCCAAAACTTAATCTGATACGAGCACTTTCCGAAATGTTACATGCCGTTTGGAGCCTTCCAGGAACTCGATTTTAAAAGGGGGGAGGATATTGGATACTATTTGTTTAATGGGAATTTTTAGACAAGTAATGATTAACATTGAATGGGTAAAGATTTCATGCTTTCACTCATAATAATATGTACTGGATACTATTTGTTTAATGGGAATTTTTAAACAAGTAATGATTAACATTGAATGGGTAAAGATTCCATGCGTTCACCCATAAGAAGATGGATTGGATACTATTTGTAAATAGAAAAGATATTGTTGATTTCTTGTAAATATGTATATTTTCATTAGTTAATATAATAATATAGGAAGTTTTAGTGAATACATGAGTATATAACAGTGTTATTTCTTTCAGAATGTATTCGATGATATTATCATTAGTTATAGTGTCAGTGTCGACGGGACAGAATAAATCAAATGAAGGCTTGCAATTTGTATATTTACACAGGGACTACATCTCGTATAGTAACTGGATTCTAAGTTTCCATTTTGACATCAATTATTACAATATTAAGATAGTGCAAATGCATAAAAATTTAAATGTTCTAAAAAATTCGTTCCAGTCGTTTATCGACATTGAAAACGACATTACAATGGATAGAATTCCGGCTACGATATCGAATTTATTTAATAAGGAATATATTCTATCCGAATTATCTTTTCGGAAGCAATTAACTAAAGTTCATGAATCTTTATATAATTCTTTTCATAAAGAAATTTCACAATGCGAAAATCAGTTGGACTCTTTGGATAAATCATTTGGGGATTTAAAAGGTTTAGTATCCATTGATACTGGGAAAAATCGTAACAAGCGCAGTTTGCAGATACCGAAGTGGTAAATAAAGTGAAGGATCAGGTAAACGTTTTACAACGGTCTCAAAAACGCATTATTCATGTATTACAAGAAGGTTTATCCGTGCTTAATACCACGAATAGGAATGTACAGATAAACCGCGGAGCCATAAATGCGTTAATTCATTCTACTGAAAACCTAGGGTTGAAAATATCTTATGTCATGACTAACATTAACCAACAATTGAAACCTGAAATTGGTTATTTTGAATTGGTGAATTTATTTAATGGTATTTTTGATGTTTTTACTTTTACATTAGATAAGTTATCTCTGGATATACGTGAATTTCATTCACAAATTGTAAATTCACTGGACGGTAAATTGTCGGTTTCTTTTGTTCCTGTTGAGACGCTATACCGCACACTGCTTAATTTGCAAAGTAAATTACCAACAGGACTTGAATTACCTTATCCCATAATTAAGTCTAAATTAGCTATTTATTATGAAATATTACAAACTACTTTAGTTCCAGATGTTAGTTCCTTTAATTTAATTGTTCCCATTTCTCTTATTCAAAAGAATAATTTATATGATATTTACAAACTTGTTCATTTAAAAATGTTAAATTCTGATGGTACTAAAACTATTAATTATGAATTTGATCAATTTTATTTTGCTATTTCACAAAATAGAAACTCTTATATTCATATATCTGAAATTGAGGTTAACTTATGTCATAATAATAATATGATTTTTTGTACTTTTCATAAACCAGCAATGTCTACTAATTCTTCGCCATCTTGTATGTCTGCTTTAATTTTATGAGATGTCCAGAATATTGTAAAATTATGTCATACTACTATTAAATTGTTACCTCCATATCCTATATCTAAGTTTTTAACAAAAGGAAATTGGTATGTGTTTACGCCATTTAACATGAACATGGATGTTATTTGTTTAGCACCTGTACCTGCTTCTATTCCTAAATTAATTTCTTTAGTTAAAGGAGAAAATATTGTCACATTACCTCCTAGATGTTCGGCTACTTCAAAATATATTTCTCTTCCTTATTATATACGTAAAGTGGGGGACAGACGAGCGTATTTTTTCGCCCGATCGCAGCGATTTTTAAAATCGCTCAAAAAATACGCCCGTGTGCCCCTTCAGGGCGACGACGATTCTGATCGGCGAACCATTCGCCCGATCAATCGCTCGTATCTAGCATGTTAGATATTTTCGGCCGACTATTTTTCGCCGGCGATTAAATTCGCTCGTGTGTCCGTGTCAAGCGTATATTGTCGGGCGATTCATTTTTATAAGCCAATCATCGACATAGTTGATATCACATGATCTCAAAATGGCTGCCGTTTTTTACAAATCACGTGATCGACAAGTCACGTGATCGGCGTAATTTCTTGTACGCTTTCGAGACGATCGCTACGTGTGCCCGTTCGTTATCGGCCGTAATAAATCGCTGGCGAATCTCAATCTCTGCGATCGGGCGAAAAAATACGCTCGTCTGTCCATAGCATTAGGAAACTAGTTATAAAATTAGACAGGTTCCTTCTGATAAGTTAGATATATCTAAATATTTACTGAACAATACAAAATTTAATATTGTCGATTTAGATAGTTTTCATAATATAACGCCACTTAAGCCTGGTGTTGACATTTCTTCTGTTATCTCTAATTTACAAAATCAATTGGATACTTTATCAGATAATTCGTTCACTTCTTATCATGATGTTCACGCCTCAAATTGGTGGGTTTGTTTACTGACGATAATAGGATGCATTGTTTTGTTTGCAATAATTGGATTTATATTAGTTAAATGTTATTTGATGAAGTTTGTACATTCTAATATGAAGTCCAATGATTTAATTAACGTTACTAAGAAATGAAGTTATGATGGAAGTAATGATAATGAATCTTCAAAAAGAAGAAAGTTAATTCATTATAATCAAACATCAACAGTTGATGATGAGATTTCGGAAATACCGGTTGATACCGATAAATTTCTCTAAACTGAAATCGATTCGAGTTTGACATCCGGAATTGGTAATCCAAACGGAACTCAATATCAACTTCTTCCATTCGCTTGAAGTGTATCATAGACGGGCCCGATGTGATTTTAAAAAAAAACAGAGTGAACTTCAGATCATGAAAATCCAATGAGTATTGGCTGATATCAATCCGAGTTTGACACCGGAAATTGGTAATTACCACTGGAAGTCAATGGAAACTTCTTCCGTTTGTCTTTAAGTGTATCAGAGATGGGGTCGGCATGATGAAAAACAGAATGAAACTCAGATCATGAAAATCCTAAGGTTATTGACTGAAATCAATTCGAGTTTGCAAGACCAATTTCCGGTGTCAAACTCGAATTGATTTCAGTCAATAACCTTAGGATTTTCATGATCTGAGGTTCATTCTGTTTTTCATCATGCCGACCCCATCTATGATACACTTAAAGACAAACGGAAGAAGTTTCCATTGACTTCCAGTGGTAATTACCAATTTCCGGTGTCAAACTCGGATTGATATCAGCCAATACTCATTGGATTTTCATGATCTGAAGTTCACTCTGGTTTTTTTTTTAAATCAGATCGGGCCCGTCTATGATACACTTCAAGCGAATGGAAGAAGTTGATATTGAGTTCCGTTTGGATTACCAATTTCGGGTGTCAAACTCGAATCGATTTCAGTTTAGAGAAATTTATCACGCAGTACCACTTTTCGGGCATCTGAAGCATGGTAAATGTTTCGTACAGTCATTGTCGGGTCATTGGAAGGTTCAAGCGAATTGAAGTAGTTGATATTGACTTCCGGTTGGATTACCAATTTCGGGTGTCAAACTCGGATCGATTTCAGTTTAGAGAAATCTATCATGCAGAACCACCTTTCGGGCATCCGAAGCATGGCAAATGTTTCGTGCAGTCATTTTTGGGTCATTGAAAGGTTCTGTGATGAGATTCAAGACAAATCTGACGTTTATTTGATATCAAAATCAAAAAGAAATCATAACAAGCCAGAAGTCGAAAGAAATGAAAACAACGAAATTCCTATCTTCGAAAAAAAATATGCAGTTCACAGCATCAGTGATGCATCATCCTCGCCCCCTGCACATCCCTGGTCATATTGGTACGCTCCCTATTAAAACCCTTGCACAGAGATTTAAAAGGTCAATCATTGTTTTAGAAACTGCACCGCCCCGTGCAGCCTGTTTTATAACCATTTATGTTAGTTCAGTTAAAGGACGAAGGTCAGGCAGAGTAAGAGTCTGTGTAGGTAGCCTACATACATGCTCTTGTCCAGCTGCCAACCAATTCGTTCCATGGCAGGAAGGGGCGGGGATCTTGGCAAATACGACTTGTCGCGTACGGCGGTGTAATTCACCAATTATCACACCTTCTAAAAGTTCTTAAAACAGTTGATTACAGGGTCGTCACCTTCAAGCTTAAGACATGACAAACGCATATTCTTTTGTGGTGCCCACAATTTATATCCCTAGTTAGCACCGGGAGGTTGCGAAATCTATCAGGCCTTGACACGTGTGACTTCCAAGGACATGCAATCGTTTGATCACATGTATCACTCTCTATTTTGCGGGTATCGCAATTAAAGCCTTGAGATGACCACGAGATATTAGGTCTAGGATAATTGTGAGAGCATCACCATAAGCTACAGATGCAAGGACTTATTGAGGTATGAGTGTGTCGTTCTATTCATGTATGACCAAATACTCTACGTCCTCAACGGTATTCAACTAGCATGCGCTTTGTGAATGCCTCTTGTAGGCCACAGAGTTTCTGCATGATTGGTGGTTTCTTCATATCCAGACGTTCAGTCATAATAAAATGATCAGAACTTTGGGTGGTTTAGCCTGTGCTGTATCAACCAGGCTACCATATGACACTGGTTGGGCCTTTGCTCTTTCAACAGCATATCATGGCCTGTTTGTTTGATACAGCAAAGGCTACACCACAAAGGGTTCACGTCATTGAGAAACTCTTAGATCTTGCATCTGTAGCTGAGAGTTACTTGCGGGAAACAAATGTTTGGTCACGTGACGCCGGCGCCCACACAATTCTTATGGACCTTGTATCCCTAGGTCGTCTCGGTATTGGCAGTCAGCTCAGGTTTGTAACTTAAAAGACCGCAAAACACAGAGGTCTAGAGATAGATCGAGCGAGTGCGTGTCATTGAAAGTAATATGTCTCAAGGTCTGATTGGACTTTGCAGCTTTTCTGGTGCTGACCAGAACTTGTGAGCATCACAAAGAAAACAAGGGCTGGTGCATACATGAAGCTTGATGGTGATGACCACGTTATCATCTGTCTCAAGAAGCTTAAAGAATGTATCATCTCAACTGAGTTGGTGAAGGGTAACATGCCTCATGCCTTCAGAGGTCTAGGAATTCATCTGTTCCATTAAACCTACAAGCACGTAGAAGTCAACTGTTCAGTTCAGAAAACTTTTGGGTGAGAAGTGTTTCCACTGGCTCGTGTTGGATTGTCGCCCCATATCACAGGAACAAAGTTGTACCTAACCAGATCCCGGAGCCTGTTTGCTATTTAACGAAAGCGGCTGATAGTTCGACAATAGCATTTATGTTCTTGTGCCGGATTTTGATCTGCCTGTCCATCTTGCTGTAATTGATCTCACCAAATGTGGTTAAAAATTGGCTGCGCGGGGCGATGCAGTTGCAGCAAAAATGATTTGCCTTATACATCTTTGCATGTGTTTTGATAGGGGCCGTATGAATATGACAAGGGGTGTGCAAGATATGATCTTTTTGTTTCATTTCTGGCAAATTCTGGCTTAAGATTCTTTATGATATTGAACTTGTTTACTTGTTACAAATGACAAAGTGTCTTGAACAGGGGCGGATTGGTGCCAAGAATTGGTGGGCTTTCCTCCGGGAAAATTTTGAAAAATGAACCCCAAACCCTCATAAATCTATTAACTTAGGCCAATACCCTGACCTGCAAGTAATTTACAACCAACAACCTGTGAAATTATCATATTGCCGTATCGTCATATTATTAATTACTGTATTATCATTATATCGTCAAGAGTCAAGAAAATTTAACTGTTTAAAAAATTGGACAAGTTGTGAAAAGTTTGACCATTTGATTAACCAATTAGAAATATTGAATAAGTAGGAATATCCCCACAAACAGAGTGCAGGTGTCTTAATAATTAGTAAATTTGCGGGCGGCATTGTCGGTGAATCCGGTGAAATTTTCGGATGAAATTCGGAATCCCCATCGCAGGATTCCGAATTCTGGCCCACACCCAGCACACCAGGTCCAGAAAGTCTAATTATACCAGCCCATTCCAGACGTCATTGATGGCGTGGCGGCCCGTTAAAGCCACCGGCCACATACAGCATAATCAACATCGCTCCATTGCCGGTCCAATACCCCCCCCCCCCCTTATATAATGTTCAGTAGAAAAAGTTTTGTAAGACGAACTGGACAAAATTATTTTTTTCATTTTTTGTGCGACCGGATCTCATGACAAAACATTCCAGTCACCCCAAAGTGACCATATTAATCATTTTACCATGCTTCAAAAGCCACTTAAAGTGGTAGACTGACACACCGGTAATTGGTATTCCCCAACGGAATTCAGTGAAAACAGTTCTCACTCACTTTAAGTGTATCAAAAATGGGATCGACATGATGACAAAACCCCAGAATGAACTTCAGATCATGAAAATCCAAAGATGATCGGCTGAAATCAATTCGAGTTTGACACCAGAAATAATATTTCCAACATGACTTTAAAGGGTACCTACCTCCATTCGCTTAAAGTGTATCATAGATGGGTCGGCATGATGAAAAACCCACAATGAACTTCAGATCATGAAAATCCAAAGAATATTTGCTAAAATCAATCCGAGTTTGACACCGGAAGATGGTATTTCCCACCAGAAGTCAAGGAAAACTACTTCCAATTGCTCAAAGAGTGTCATAAATGGTGTTGGCATGATAGCATGAGAAGCCCATAATTATTATTTTACATGTTTTACAATTTATTTCTCCACATTCACTTACCACCGGTGTATCTGAACTAGAATCAAATTTGGGAGATAATAATAATTTTGCTAGATTACGTGGCTGTTTAAGACTGTTAATAATCTTAGTTGTAGACAAAATTTTCGACATAACTTCGCTATTCTTCAGAAAATGTAATTTGTTATTTACCAAGGAAATTCCATCTTCTTGTGAAGGGTTAAATGTTGTGACTAAAGCAACATTTAGATTTTCGCATGCTGGGGGTGTTTTTGGTAGTCTTAATTGTGTCTAAATTTAAGGCACGAGTCGTTGCAACTTCTATGAGACGTAGTGGATATTCTTGTTTCAATAAGAATGTTTTTAATTCCTCTCTGAGAGCCGGGTTAGAAACAATGGTACACACTCTCCTAACTAAATTATATGGAATGTTCCGTTTGGTATGAGAAGGATATATATCAGTACATACTTTTATTACAATTGCAAAATGGGAGTTAACTTGTTCATTGACCACCCCTAGGGTAATGTCAGTCCTTCCGAGAAGTCAATTAGGGGATTAAACCACGTCTGAGTAGGTCAAAATTCTACTTGGGCCATAGATTCGGGGATGTACAATTTGCGCTGACAAGATAGTTCTTTATTACGAAAAATATTAGCAGTAATGATCAATTATACTAACATTAAAAGGACTATCCCGATTTGAACTGAGTCTCAAAAATAAAAGCTGAGTACGTTTTAAATTTAAGCGCCAAAATATAGCTGACTGAGGAATTTACCTTAAAAATTTCGGCTCAAAATATTGTGTCGTTTGGACGTCAAAAATTCTTATCCGGACAAGTAACCTTTTTAAGATTTCGGGTCAATTGTTTCGTTCGTTGACTTGATATCCGACTCCGGTTCCTTTAGAGGTCTATACAAAGTATGACCCAGGTGCTGTACTTGATATCGAAAGGTACATTTCACCTGAACAACTTAATAAAAAAAAAAGTCTGGTGTTATAGAAGAGGTTATATTACTTACATTGACCCTGAACTTGATACTCTACTTCTGTATAACCAATATTATTAGATACATTGACTGCATATGATGTATAGTAGATGTTAGAGGTAATGTTGATATATAATGTTGATCTATAAGTATTGATAGAGATATTGGTATCATTCTGTTTAAAGACATCATGATTATAGATTGGTTCAACATCTCCAGTAGTTATATTATTATAATACCAGGTGAAGGTTGGTGGTGGATAGGATATAACATCAGCTACCAGTTGTACTATATCTCTTATATTACCACTGACTGTAGATGTTGTTATAACTTGTCTAGGTGAACCTGTATATAGCCATATTAAAGACACTAAAGATATTGTATAAACAGCCAGCAATTCTGTAGTTAAATATTTATTAGCCTAGTCAGGGCCGAAAAAGCAGGGCGTTAACACCCATTTCATTTAATTTTCATATCTGTGATAATACCGTTAACTTTATCAAATATTATTTGCTCACATTTTCAGATCTGTGATAATGCCATTGACTATATTAAATAGTAGTTAATATTATTATATACTCCAATTGAACATTAAGTTGTGATACATGTGTGTGTTAAATATACTCACACTTAACATAAAGTTGTAATATTTGGTTGTATTGAACACCTGGTAAATTAGTATTTGTAGCATTACAGAAATAGGCACCAGTATCCAGACATGTAGCTTTTGGTATTGTAAAGGTATCGGTATTGCCTTGTTTAGATGATATTATAGTTGTACCATTATACCAGGTAATCAAAGCTACAGGGTTACTGTTAGTAGAACACGTGGTACTGGTTGAGTCTCCTTCATTTACTGTCAGTTTATCTGGTGTTATAACGACTCTATCTAGATCTGAAAATTAAGGTACAATCATGTATATTTCTAGTATATTTATGTCTGGGCCCAGCTAGAAAATTCTAAAAAGTAAGCACAAAGTCATGATTCACTTTTGCTTACGTAAGAAACTTTATAAAATACTGTCTCTAAAAAATTCTCAAGACCGTTCTTACGTAAGCACAAGCCAAGTACAAGTCTAAGCACATTATGACTGGTAAACTGAGACTATGATGCTCTCTAACGTCAGAAAAAAAACAGTTTTGGTGTGCGAATTACGTCATAATTTGTCGTCTGCTTCCCGGCAAATGGTCGATTTAGATGCATTTGACATGTCCCCTATACACATATAAAATGTGGCACATGCTAAAAAAAACAAAAAAAAAACGTAAGCTCATGCAAACACTTTGAATAAGTGTGAGGGAGCATGATCTGAAAGTACCGGTAGCCCGTGTTTTTGTGTTATATTGGTAAATAAATAAAATGGTTTCAGGGTAAGAAGCGAAATTTTCTACAGCATATGTTTCTAAGGATTCCTCTGCCTTTCAATTGTCTCTTAGGTATCAAAAGATGTAAGAAATGCCGTGAAATAACTAACTGTCAGCCATCTTGTTTGAAGGAGAAACTTAAGGTTGGTAAGCAAGCCCTATACCTTGCTTAGGACTTGTGCTTAGATAAGAACAAAGTTGTGCTTAAGTTTTTTCTTGGAACACGTAATAACGTACTTGTGCTTACACTGAAGTCTACTTAAAATGTAAGCACAAGGATGTTCTTAAGAATGTTCTGGGAACACAAAATACAACAAGTTTACTTACATGCAAAGTCAACTTAAAATCTAAGCACAAGAACGTGCTCAAGAATTTTCTAGGAATCGGGCCCTGGTCTTGAGGTTCCTCATTGTTTAACCATGACCAAATTACAGATTCAAATAAAGGAATTTAAAAAAATAAATTTATTTCGAACAGTTATGCCCTACTGTCACTGCAGCAGTTTGCAGTGAGGGTATTAATTGGTCTGATCCCTGGGGTTGGGTACTTATATGGTGTTACCCCCCATAGTTCAGTAAAATTGAGAACCAAGAGGAGATCACTCTAGGGGCCAGGAGAGTCGGCCATGTGCTCAGGGTGATCTAGCCTGAAATCTTGATGTGTATTTTGTATTTGTTTATCCCACAAGTTGTCAACGATTGTTATCTCCTTCTCCTCCTCCCCCTCCTCCTGGTAAATGTTCTTAACTGCATGTATTCAGACTTACCAAGGTAACCAAGGTGAATAAACTATTGATAACCGGTACGACTATTGATTGATTCAATTGTGTTTTGAAACTCCCAGTAGAGACAAGCGACTCTAGGGCAGCCACAATAACAATCGACTAGTGTATCAGGGAAGACAAATAAAAAAATACAGAAATGTCAGATGTCGGCAGAGTGACAGAATCCCCAAACACAGTAAATGGTGCAGCAGGTCAAAGTGTGACAGGTGGTGGCAGTGTCATTGACACAGACAGTCACAGACGCCAGGTTAAACTTACACAGAAAGGCCTAGATTACCAGATAGAATTAAAAAAATAAATTATTGAAGTCTAAGAGGACAGAGTTTCATGAAAAGAAGAAACAGATTATCCTACTGAAGGGTGTTTGTGTAGATCTTCAAGTTTGGAAGAAAGAATTTGGACAGGCACAGATTATTTTAGAAGAATACAGAGGTATTTGTGAAGAATTTGAAAATCTTTTCAAGGGTATGGAAGAAAGAGAAGATTATTTACAGACTAAGGCCCAGGTAGAACAGTTTCAAATAGACTGGGATAATTTTGAACAGGATATCAGAAGTGAGATTAGATTTTTAGAGGAATACCAATTAGAGACTGCTTCAATTAGGTCAAAAGGATCAAGAAGGTCTGAATATAGAAAAGATAATCTTGAGGTTAAAAAAACCTCTGAATTACAGAAAAAAGAAACAAAATTACAATTACAATTAGAAGAAATTGAAGAGGAAAAAAAGACCCAACTTCAAATAACAGAAGAGAAAAGAAGACAAATAAAATGTCAACAAAAGGAAATAGAGGATGAAGTTCATCAAAAGGAAACTAAATTAAAGGCAGAATTAACTAAAATAAAAGAAGAAATAAACAGTCAAAAGTTGTCAGAAGAAAATGAAGATGAAGACTCGCAATACAGGCAAGACCTAAGCCCTATTCCTACAGAAGGGAAAGAAGAGAAGTTGTCCAGATTTTTTGAATCACAGGAAGAAATCAGTAGAGCTTACAGATACGAAGAGACAGAAAGTAAAGGGTGGATGAAGATAGCATCCTCATTAGAACGATGTGTAGAAAAGCTGGCAGAAACTAACAAAGAACAGAATGAACTCAATAGACAGCTAGTATCCTGCACTCAATTACCTAAATTAGATGTTCCAGTATTTGATGGGGACCCTCTAAAGTACCCTTCATGGAAACATGCATTCACAGCTCTGATTGACTCCAAGGTGTCCAATGTAGATTCTAAACTAAGTTATCTGAGAAAATATATTGGAGATGATCCGAAGGGACCAAAGGCATTGGTAGAACACTATTTACTGTTAGGAACAGAAGACGCCTATCGTAAAGCTATAGAAGCTATAGAAGACAGATATGGTAATTGCAGTGTTATTGCAACAGCCTTCATTAATAAATTAGACAACTGGAAAAACATAGACTCGAGAGATGCCACTGGTTTGAGAGGTTTTTCAGATTTTCTAGATGAAATTGTAGTAGCCAAAACCAATATCAAAGAACTGGGTGTATTAGACTATGCGAAGGAAAATGCCAAGATGGTTGGTAAATTGCCTTATTACTTGGATAGCAGATGGAGAGACATAATCCTATCCTGGAGGGACACAAATGGAAAAAAACAGTTTTCCCCCACTTACCAAGTTTGCTGAATTTGTCAAGAAGGCAGCAGAGAAAGCCAATTTGCCTGAATTGAACAATAATGATTTCAAGCGAGCAGGGTTTATAAAGTCAACTTCTAATACACATAGGCCCTACAACAATAATAGACCGAATGGAAGATCGTTTCTTACGTCAGGTGTACACGAAGATAAGAAACCTACTTATGTCAACACTTACGCGGACAGTGATAGTTGTTTATTTTGCAACGAGAAGCACCATATAGATGATTGTAAGCAGTTCATGAAGAAATCCAGATCCGAGAAAAAGGCTTTCTTCTTCCGTAAACGATTATGTATGGGATGCGCAAGTTCAAGGTCACATTATGTTGCAGATTGCAACAAGAAGAAAACTTGTAAAATTTGTAAGGGAGATCATCTTACTTGTTTTCATATATCAAAATCAGATTCTATTGAGCATGAAGCTACATCACATTGTATGACCGTTTGTTCACTACCCAACCAAGATGGAAAAGAGCACAGCATGATAGTTCCTGTTTGGATTCGTCATAGAGCTAACCCATCAAAAGAATCCCTTGAATACTTGGTAGTAGATGACCAATCAAATGTAGGCTTTATTGTAGATAATGTTTGCGATAAACTTAACATAACCGGTCTTGAAACCAGTCTCCGATTAAGTACAATGCATGGAAGTAATGAAGTCATACACAGCAGGAAGATTTATGATCTCAAAGTCTTAGATTTCAAACGTGAAAATGTCATTCAACTACCAGGATTGTTTACTCGCGATTTAATTCCAGCTAGTCGATCGCAGATACCTAAACAAGACGTCGTCAGGCAATGGAGCCACTTGAAAGAAGTGGCTGATAAACTGATGCCTTACAACTCAAATGTCGAAATTTCGATATTGATAGGAAATAACTGCGCCAGGATTGTTAGACCCAGAGCAGTAGTCACCGGAAAGGAAGACGAACCTTATGGACAGAAGTCGATCCTAGGCTGGGGAGTTATTGGTCGAGTCTGCAAGTCAAAACCTGAGTTTGAAAATAATAAAGACATCAAAGTAATTTGTAACAAAATAGTTGCTTCAGAAACTTACAGCAATTTTGTATTCAATACCAAAGTTAGAGAAATTTTTGACAGTGAAAGACTTCTGAGAATCATGGAGACAGACTTCACAGATATTTTGAGGAAACCTTATTCCGTTGAAGATGAGAAGTTCCTGAAGACTTTAGAAGATGGTATCAAGAAAAGACCTGATGGACACTACGAAATGCCTTTACCATTAAAGTCAAGCGATGTCTCGCTCCCAAACAACTATAAACTAGCCTTGAAGAGATGGAATCAGTTAATCGGAAGATTTAGGAAGAATCCTAAATTCCTCGCAGATTACCAAGCCTTCATGAAAGAACTAATCGACAACTGCGCAGAAAGAGTCCCAAGTGACAGATTACAACTTCATGATGGCAGAGTCAACTACATAGCCTATACAGGAGTCTACCATAATAGGAAGATTGACCAGATTAGAGTCGTATTCGATTGTTCAGCCCAGTTTGAGGGAATATCTCTAAACGACATTCTTCTACAATGTCCTGATCTGATGAATGGTTTACTCGGAATACTGTGTAGATTTCGAGAAGAAGACATTGCATTCATGACAGATATCAAGGGTATGTTCCATTAGTTTTTCGTGTCCGAGGAACACAGAGACCTACTAAGATTCATCTGGTGGGAGGATAGAAAGAGATTTAGTCCATTACAGAATGAAAGTTCATTTATTTGGAGCCACAAGTTCTCCTGGATGTGCCAACTTCGGGTTGAAGAAAGCCGCAGATGATGGTGTAACAGAATTTGGAGAAAAGGCTGCAGAGTTTATCAAGAAGGACTTCTACGTTGATGATGGGTTAAAGTCAGTATCAACAGTTTCAGAAGCCATTGAGTTAATTAAATCAAGTCAGAAGATTTGTGCTAAAGCTGGTTTGAGGTTACACAAGATAATTTCGAACAGAAAGGAAGTTTTAGAAGCTATACCCAATGAAGATAGATCCAAAAAGATAAAAGAGTTAGATCTACAGAAAGATCCCCTACCATTAGAGAGAGCTCTAGGAATAGTTTGGTGTGTCGAGAAAGATGTATTTCAGTTCCGGATAGAATTTCGAGACAGACCCTTCTCTCGTCGTGGAATACTGGCTACTATCAGCTCAATATATGATCCAAATGGTTATGTCCCTCCAGTTACTCTCAAAGGAAAACAGATCTTGCCGCAAATGTGCAAAGATAAACTAGACTGGGACAGTGTTGTTCCAGAATATTTACATCCAGTTTGGGAAAAATGGAGACAGGATATCATGGAGCTAGAGAAACTAGAAATTCCCAGATGCTACAAACCGAAAGACTTCGGGGACATCAAAGCCGTGGAATTGCACCACTTTTCCGACGCTTCAGAAAGTGGAATAGGCCAAAGTTCATATCTCAGAATCGTCAACGATCTTGGAGAAGTTCACAGCAGCTTTGTTATTGGAAAAGCTAGAGTAACTCCAATGAAGGTGGTAACAGTTCCTAGACTAGAATTAGTAGCAGCTACCATTTCCGCTAAAATGAGCACCTTCCTACGCAACGAGCTAACATACGAAAATGTTACAGAATTCTTCTGGACAGACAGCAGGATCGTATTAGGTTATTTGAAGAATGAAGCAAAACGTTTTCACACCTTCGTAGCTAACAGAGTTCAGCAGATACGAAATCAGACAGATCCAGATAGATGGTCCTTCGTCAAAAGTGAATCCAACGTAGCAGACTTAGCTTCAAGAGGACTCACCGCTAAACAACTGGTATAAGGTTCAACTTGGTTAGCTGGACCACCGTTCTTATGGCAGAAGGAAGTGATTGATGTTGACCAAGAAATAGCCTACAGTCTAGATGAAGCTGACGATGAAGTCAAGAAAGCTACAGTCCTTTCTTCAAAAGTATCATCATGCAACGTATTAGAATCTGACAGATTTATCCACATGTCCAGCTGGTATAGATGCAAGCGAGCAGTTGCGTCATGTTTACAACTAAAGAAAAGACTCCAGAAGAAATTCAGAAATGAAATAGGAGTTCCTGAGTTTGAAGAAGCTGAAAAGGAAATTTTAAAGATTCTGCAAAGAGAACATTTTGAGAAAGAATTAGAAATTCTACAGAGTCATTCTGGAGTAGTAGAAGATAGAACAGCAACTAGGGACAGAAATAGGAAGATTAAGAAGTACAGTTCCCTATTTCGACTTGATCCTTTCCTTGACAAGAATGGCCTGATTAGAGTTGGTGGTCGTATCCAGAGAGCCAACATTCCACAAGAGTTAAAGCATCCAGTCATCATTCCTAGCAAATCACATCTTGCGAAACTACTCATTACACACTACCATCAGAAAGTCAACCACATGGGAAGAGGTATCACCCACAACGAGCTTCGTCAAAATGGTTATTGGGTAATTAATGGTTCATCAGCTGTGGCCAGATTGATTTCTCAATGTGTAACATGTCGACGTCTACGAGGTTCCTTACAGACACAGAAAATGTCAGACCTGCCAGAAGACAGGGTCGAACCAGCTCCCCCATTCTCTTATTGTGCTGTAGACTATTTTGGTCCGTTCCTGATTAAAGAACGAAGAAGTCAAGTTAAACGCTATGGAGTATTGTTCACCTGCATGTCATCCAGAGCAGTACATTTAGAAACTGCCGTGTCACTCTCCAGTAGCTCCTTTATTAACGCATTATCCAGATTCCTGAAGAGGTCCAGTTCGCGTCCTCAGAAGCGACCAAGGCACCAATTTCATCGGAGCTAGAAACGAGCTGAAATCAGTCCTCAGCGAGATGGATCAAGATCAAGTACATAAATATTTGCTCCAAAATGATTGTGAATGGATCAAATTTAACATGAATTGTCCTCACTCCAGCCTCATGGGTGGAGCCTGGGAGAGGCAGATCTTAACAGTACGAAACGCCTTGGAAACTTTACTGATGAGTTCCGGTCAACAACTGGATGACGAGTCCTTTCGAACCTTTATGACATAAGTTGGATGCATCATCAACTCCAGACCCTTATCAGTCGTCAACTTATCCGATCCTGAGGGACCAGAGCCGTTAACTCCTAACCATCTCCTCGCCATGAAACCGAAGATAGTACTACCACCACCTGGACAGTTTCAGAGAGAGGATATCTATTTACAGAAATGGTGGCGTAGAGTTCAGTTTCTTGCCAATGAATTTTGGTTACGATGGCGTAAAGAGTATTTGCAGAATTTACAGCATCGCAACAAATGGTCAAGCTTCAAACGAAATCTACAAGTTGGTGACATAGTTATCTCTAAAGAAGCAGATGACCAACGCAATAAGTGGCCTTTGGCAAGAGTCACAGAAGTCTACAAAAGTCATGATGGTGAAATTAGAAAAGTTAAAATTCTTATAGCTGATAGAGAGTTAACTACTGATGGTAAACGCAGATCTCAACCGACTTATCTAGATAGACCTATACACATGTTGGTGTTGTTGTTGGCAGCAGAAACTTCAGAAAACAGTATTGGAGAACCAGGAGACCAGGATGTAATCCCCGTCAAGGAGCCAGACTCAGTTCCCAATGATGTTTAAATCCACGAATTGCTGTGACCCGAGTATATGTGACAATGTTATGTTGTTCATCGCGAGTGACCATGATGTAATACTATGACAATATACAAGTTGTGTCACGTGGCCTTTGTAGGATTAATATATTTTCGCTGTGTTAAATATTTGATTTGACTAATACCATTGTGATGATTGTGATAAACTGAGTACTTTATTATAATTTGGAATATTAGTGTTTGTGTTCGTTCGGGACTGACAAGATATTTCTCAAGTGCTAGTGTACCAAGAGACTTATATGATATAATATTTTAAATGTTCGTTTGATACAGGGATAAAGAAATCAAACTAAGTTCTTTGTTACATATCAGTATATTTTGTCCATTCAGATATTCATATAGAACTTGTAATGGAAGAATTAGCAATCTATTATTGTAACTGCTGTAGCAGTTAGGGGAGCCATGTCACTGCAGCAGTTTGCAGTGAGGGTATTAATTGGTCTGATCCCTGGGGTTGGGTACTTATATGGTGTTACCCCCCATAGTTTAGTAAAATTGAGAACTAAGAGGAGATCACTCTAGGGGCCAGGAGAGTCGGCCATGTGCTCAGGGTGATCTAGCCTGAAATCGTGATGTGTATTTTGTATTTGTTTATCCCACAAGTTGTCAACGATTGTTATCTCCTTCTCCTCCTCCTTTTTCTTTCCTCCCCCTCCTCCTGGTAAATGTTGTTAACTGCTTGTATTCAGACTTACCAAGGTAACCAAGGTGAATAAACTATTGATAACCGGTACGACTATTGATTGATTCAATTGTGTTTTGAAACTCCCAGTAGAGACAAGTGACTCTAGGGCAGCCACACCTACTACCAGATATAGTTGCACACTGATTCCCGGTAATACTTTACATACTTATAACTTTAACATTAGATGTAGATATATTTACACAGTACTATTACATACAGTTATAAGTAGCTATAGACAGTACAGTAATATTTATAGTAGTAGTAGTTCTATCAGATATAATTAGGAGATAAATACCGATTGTTTAGAATTTAGAGGACTGTTATTGTCCATCTGAACAGGGGGTGTTCATCGATATTGTAGCCCAAAATATTTAACATCATCTCAAACTCTTCCTTGTTATTAAATCAAAACTTAAAACCCATCTTGTATCAGGATTTATTGAATTAATGTAATTGTATGCATAGGGGACATACCGCCGTGAATGGAGTACGTGCGCTATATAAATGTACATATTATTATCATTATTCGTCAAGATGACGGCTGAAATCAGCTATTCATTTCCCACCTTTTCCGAAAATAGAATGCCGTTTAGTTGCCGGTTATCCGAAATAAATTACAATAGCACATTTCTGAAGCAATGGCCCGAGAAATAACTTTCTGTCCATTTCTAGATAGACTTCTGATACTTGAGTTTTTCAGGGTGTGTGTCTATTCTTCCCGTTCAAATAAATCTCTCCTGAGTACATCAACAAGACAGTCCTACGTTTAATCTGGGGTCTTTCCAGTGCTTTAAGGTATTACAAAACGGGGAAAATAGTGTTCGTTTCCAAACAGTATTGTTTACATTGTAACCGTTTTGGTAGCCTATTTTGGCATGCAGTTATTTTGTCTGCAATTTTCTGCTATGCACTGGTTAATTGGGCGTAACAAATTTCGTGAATCATGACATAACATTTTGTTAACAATATCTGGAGCTCTGTTTAAAGGACAATATTGGTGCCAGTCATTATCACATATGTGATAGAACTGATTAAACACTTTCCAAATATAATATTAACACAGACATCATCGCTACCATAGACGAGTAATAAAGGATTCATGAATCGGAAGTGACGAACGCCAAAGGAAAACACGAGTTATTCCTCTATATAACTAACAGAAGTGACTAGTGATAACAGATACATGGGCGAATATCTGCTCACTAATAATTACCTCGAAGACCTAAAGTTGCTGTGTGACACTGTGAGAGAATATCTTACAATTCATAAAAATAATTGACTGCCACTAGATAAGATAACGCGAAAGAAAAACAGAAAATCTACAATCTACAATCCATATAAACAAGGGCTTGATCCATTCTGAATTTTAAAAATATCTTTGAAAATAAAAACAAAAGATTTAGAACATCAGTTTATCCAACTCTGTAGGCCTATCGTATAAAAGGAATTAAACTTGTTCGAAATTTGGATGTGCCATGCATGGGCGCAATGGGTCTCCCGGACTAGAGTCGCTCGTCAGCAAATCAGGCTGTCTGAATATTGGACCAACTTTTGTTTGAATCACTACAAAAGTTGAATTGATCCACCATGGATACATCCTTTATAAATAATACTATACAACCCAACACTATACAGAAGTGAGATAACTTCTTAGACCCATTTCTCCATCAATAAGCCACACGCTGTCAATTATTTTCTTAGGCGGTGAATTTCTCAAAAAAGCGCTTAAAAGAGAAAAATTTTACATACATGTTAACTTCTTAGCCTAGGAAATTCTTGATTGGTCCATATAAGAGGGCATACTGATTTTTTTTTTAATTTTGATCATGAAACTGTGATGGGCAGATTGAACCACTGTCAGCGGGGTACTTTGAACCATGGTTCAATGTTCCCCAGTGAATTATAGACTATATATCATTTAATAATTTGTTTAGCCTAAGAAATTCTTGTATGTGTAATCTACAATCCATATAAACAAGGGCTTGATCCATTTTGATTTTTTAAAAAATATCTTTGAAAATAAAAACAAAAGATTAAGAAAATCAGTTTATCCAACTCTGTAGGTCTATCGTATAAAAGGAATTAAACTTGTTCGAAATTTGGCTGTGCCATGCATGGGCGCAATATTCGACCAACTTTTGTTTGAATCACTACAAAAGTTGAATTGATCCCTCCAAACTGCCAACTTATGTGCCTTTTACGGCGATTTGTAGGGGCCAAGGGAATCCAGACTTCTGCTTGTTTCGATCGTTGCACCGATGTCAAATCTGTGGATATTTGTTTACAACTATACACTGCTGAGTGTTGGCAGATTCATTAGATCACTACGAAATAAGTGAGTAGGTTTAAGATCTAAATCCAGATCTATGTTAACATAGATTTTTTACGGTGTTCAATTTCCCAATTATTTGGTTAAATCTGCCCCGACTATTTTGTAAGAGGGATACACTGAACCATTACGGTCAAGTGGATTAAAATATGATTTGGGGTTTTTTGTTTTTGTTTTGTGGGGGGGGGTGAAAAAAAAATAAGTTAAAGATTAATTTAATTGATCTGATACACGAGAGCAACTATGATATGTCTTTAAACAATACAATAAAATAAAGAGATCTTTTAATAAAAACATTTGATATGAAATGAGGACAAACATGTATGTGAACAAAATGGTTCAATGAGCCCCGGTCTCCCCTATAGATTGAATAAAACGAAGGGGTGGTACGTAGTATTTCTATTTTTCCCGTGTTCTCTTATCTTATAACACTTAATTACTTTATTGAATCGTCATATATCCTCTTGCGTTCCCATATAACAAATTTTTGTCTTCGAGGGAATTATTAGTGAGCAGAAAATCGGCCGTTTATCTGTCATCACTCGTCACTTCAGTAATTCACATAGAGAGATAACTCGTGTTTTCCTTTGGCGTTCGTCACTTCCGATTCATGAATCCTTTATTACTCCTCTATGGTAGAGATGATCTCTGTGTTGTCGCCCTTGGTCGACTTGAGCGTGGTCTGTCCTGTACAGATTGTATATCACGGTATCTTGACCATAGCCTGCTTATGACAGACGGAGAAACATGGGGGGCGGGGGGAGTCGGTCTTAAAAATTCTAAACTCTAAAAATGTTTTGATTAATCTAAAATTGTGGCATTGGGGTTGGAGGGGTTACCCATCATACATAAAAAAAATGGTGAATATCGGTCACCCACCATGTGCCGGTCTCTCGCAAACGCATTTTTAAAAATATTTAATTGCGCTTTTATCTAACATATCTTTTACGTCATGTCGTTATGAATTCGGCTATATAACAATAATATTATACTATTTGTGTTGTATAAATAATTAATATTGATAGTATGTTCAGCTATACTCTTCGTTTTTAAAAATGTATGTTTTTTCGCAGACACTTTTTCGCAGAATTCTATAGCCTATCTATCAACATTCCATATCCCTGTCGGGGAAGGCAGCTTCGACACAGCAATATAATTGGGCATAAAATAGATCAATGACGTATATATATTAACTAGACCGCGCTCATGCCCAATCTCGACAGCAAACCAGTCATAACATCCGGTTCAGTCAGAAGGCGGGATACATGATAAGAGTAACAGTAAGTAGCCTGTAGATTCTAAAAGTTTTTAGCCCTGCTATTCATTTAATACGCATTTGTTTACTTATTTAGCATGATTACATCGGATTGTGCTGTTGTGTGTAGCAATAGAAATGAAAAAAAAAGTCAGATAGTTCTTGCTGACGGTAAAATTTTCAGTAGGCCTAGAAGATAGGAGTTTGAGTTAATAGTTTGTTTATTTATACAAGACAAGTTTTATAATTATCCATGCTTAAATTCGAACATCCCTGGGCTTATGCTAAGTCCGTGTGTGTCTTCATTAGGATAGCTGTCGAAATTTTCGATAATATTAATATTTCATTGATAAATAATAAGATGAATCATATCCATGGCGATGTACGGTAATATACTAAGGCCTGCTGCTGCAACAGGCAATCGGTATTTCGCCTGTGGAAACGTTATGACTTTAGATTAGTATAAATAAAAATGATGCCACTTCTGAATAGTTAAAATCAACTTGATTTTCTATTTAACTCCACATAACTAAGCCTATGTCCGTGAGTAATGTTCTAGCTACGGAACTTAAAAGCACTTAGGGAATAGGCCTATTTTGGTCAAAATAAAATACTTTATTTCAACGCAAAAATGCCTATTGAAATATGGCGAAATACATCTAAATTTAAAATGAAATTATCTAGTCTAAACATTTTGTATTCAGACAATTTTTAATCATATGCTAGATAGCTCTGAGACAATGAAATAAAAATTAATGTCACTTCTGACCTAGTTAAAATGAATCGACTTGCATGTATATCGGTATATATTTTTTAAAATTTCACAGTGCTAAGCTCAAATCCGTGAGTAATGGTGTAGCTATGGAAATGAAAAGCCCTTGGGAAATAGGCCTAGTTTGACAAAACATTTATTCCAACGTGTAAGGCCTATACGACATTTCAGGCTTCGCAACTGATAGAAATATGGCGAAAAATACATTTAAAGTAATCTTAACTTTTTAGATAAATTGCTCCTCAATAGATAAATGTTAAATTTGATGAAAACAGTGTTTGTGTCTCTTTTATTTATCAACTTTAACATGAATGGAAGTTAGAAATTATTAAGACTAATACATGAATGGAAAACTTGTGTATAATCCACGTCCAACAGGAATATGAAAACAATGGATCGAAAAATCCGATACGGAAGTGCTCCTCAATAGATAAATGTTAAATTTGATGAAAACAGTGTTTGTGTCTCTTTTATTTATCAACTTTAACATGAATGGAAGTTAGAAATTACATGAATGGAAGTTAGAAATTAGACGATAGCATGTAAGAATTTTCAATCTAATATACCGCCAGAGACAATATTTTTCAAAATATCAGCTCTTTGGCTAGGAAAACCCTACAGTGCCTCCAATACCCTACTATCCACTCAATTATTAGTACCAACATTTTTGTGAATCCTTGGTAATGATGCGTATGGGTTTTGTAATGAATAGCCAGAGATAATATATTTTAAAACTTTAAACATTCATAACTTCACTCAGAATAACGTAGTTTAAAAGTGTGGCACCGCTCCTAAGTATCTGTGTGAACGTGTTGAGACTTACAATCTATCGAAAATGTGATCGAAATCGAAAAATGCGACCATAGACAACTGATCATACCAAGTTACAGGATGGCTAGAAGGTGGTCTCATTACCTGTGAACCTTCGTCAACGCACCTCATTAGCATCATTCAAGAAACGTTTAAAAACTCATTCAAGTTATTAACTGAGAGCTAAAGACTTTATGTAGACATGTTTTGTTAAACGCTACGAACACAATTTAAAACAATTTATTGCAAGAACAGCCATCTCTATATTGCCAACTCTTATGGATCTATCGTGTACCATTATATTACTGCACGATTGAATATTTTTTATAGCTTGATAAAAAATAAGATTATTATCACCCAATAACACATTCTACAGTAGATATCGCTTGTGTGATAAATTTCATAATAATATACTGCAATATCTTATGCATTTTTATTAAAATTTTGAATAGCCATTTTACTGTTTGTTTTTTTTTTTTGAAAAGATAATTTATTTGCAGCTATTTTATGACAATGTACACATTACATTGTAATTTGTTTGGGCATATTTACAAATAATTATTCAATACCGTGGTTGCTGCTAAAGTTATTTTCGAGAACATTAGGTATGATTTTCATTATTTCTAATTTATGTTTTATCTTTAAAACCAACATGGATTCTTGCATTCCATAGTCTAGGGCGCACGAGCAAAATTTCAATGGTGGCGGCTGGCGGGAAGGGGGCGTCATCAGAAAATCGTCCCACTCAACATTAGAAAATCAATTCGGCCCACTATTACCTTATTTTTGACACTCAATGAAAATGGCATCGCCCGGCCCCGAGATGGAGAACATTCTTTTTTTAAATTATCAATTATTACCCCCAGTTAGAGGTTGAAAAGTAGTAAGTATAGCACGGTATAATTTTTGAATGACTTAGTTAAATATTGATTTGTAGGCCTCATTTTGTTTTTATTACATGTTTAACAGACAAAACGGTCCATTTTCCCGAAAGAATCTGGGCACTCGGCAAACAAAATCGACCCCCCCCCCCAATACCCCCCGTTGTGCAGCCCTGTCCATAGCCCTTGTTGTGTCACATTTTAATTTGCCATAAAGTGTATATTATTTATTTCCAAGCATTTCTAGTATGAATTACAGAGCAGTGTAAGGTTCTAGAAAATAATGCTGATTCGTACTGGTGTAAATACTGAGAATTGAGTTGTGGCATTTGGGCGCAGAAATCACACCAATCCCGATTTATAGGTCCTGTAGCAAATTGATCACCAGTAATCAGTTCAGAATATACAAAAAAGCTGGCCTACACACTAGAGGGTCTGAGCATTTGGCTTTTAAAAGATAGGGTCGGTACAGATGCAATTGCTTACCTATTTATAAAATGGGGTCGGTGGGAAAACGTCTTTATAATTAGGTCTTTTTCCAGTTGGGGAATCGTAAACACCGACTTTTTATATTTATTCTTAATTTTTGGGATGTTGTTGTACGCCTATATGAATCCTAATATGAAAACAAATAGTCCAGCCAGACCTCAATCAGCGCATTGCCCACATAGTCATACACTTGGAATTATAAAATAGGCCTATGATAATCATTTCTACGAAGGCCCAATAGTGCCAAACAAAAAAAAAATATTAATCCGTTTGAACGAATTAGTATCTCGTTTGAACGAATTAGTATCTCGTTTGAACGAATTAGTGTCTCGTTTGAACGAATTAATTATCTCGTTTGAACGAATTAGTATATCGTTTGAACGAATTATTATCTCGTTTGAACGGATTAATATCTCGTTTGAACAAATATCTCGTTTAAACGAATTAATTATCGCATTTGAACGAATTAGTATCTCGTTTGAACGAATTAATTATCTCGTTTGAACGAATTAGTATCTCGTTTGAACGGATTAGTATCTCGTTTGAACAAATTAATTATCTCGTTTGAACGAATTAGTATCTCGTTTGAACGAATTAATTATCTCGTTTGAACGAATTAATTATTTCGTTTGAACGAGTTAGTATCTCGTTTGAACGAATAAGTATCTCGTTTGAACGAATTAATTATCTCGTTTGAACGAATTAATATTTTTCGATTGTACAGAAGCATGGAAGGGACATGCAGAAATTGTGTTTCAAGTAAAGATCATATGATTTAATACGTGTGAGTTCTTTAGTCCTTCTAGCGTTACTGTCAGTAGATGGAACTACACTTGTGAAAAGGGGCATTGGTATAGAATACGTTGGAAATTATCCAATTTGTTTCATGTTTGCCTGGGTTAGCCACAGCATTGCAGTGAAGACATTGTTTTATGACATTATCTTAAACAGGCATTACAACAGGTATACATATGTATGATATTGCAAGGACGCGGATTTTAAATACACCAAATTAAGAAATAAAATGGTATAGATTGTGCCTTGGCTACATGTATACGATTGCTTGTCGTACGTTACTAACGTATGAAAATTAAATGGTAGCTAGCTCCGCAGGTAGCGTGTCTCAGATGTTCAGATTGGGGTCCCGTGTGGTAAAGCGACGCTGTTGTTGGCCAACTTCCTCAATAGGACAGAGGACTTGCAGCCGAGGGTCGTGCAAAGGGGCAAGTTAGCTCAAGCGAGGAATGGCTGTTCTGGCCACCCTACGCATAATTACCGGCGAAAGCCGACACGGAGGTCTCCTCCCCCCACCCCTTCAGGCGCGGATACAGAGGGGGGCGCACCCGGCGCACGCCCCCTCTATTTTTTGCGGTGACGAACAATTTTTAGCTCCATATATTCTCGCGGGAAAGGAGAACAAAACAGTTTAGGTTGGAAATCGTAATTTACAGTACTACCACGAAATTAGTCCTTGTGGGCATTTTTGTCCACTCAAAAATCATGGGTCGGGCTTCGCACTCCCAACTTGGCGCAGCACGCCCCCCCCCCCCCTTTCTGAAAATCCTGGATCCGCCCCTGCCCTTGTTCACCATGAGCCATCGTTCCCCTCTGCGGCTCTCGGTTTCACGTCCCCTGTTCTCTCGAGCAAGTCGACCAACAGCAGCGTCGCATTGCCACACGGGGAAACTCGCCCCATTAAAGCAGACGTCGCTTTTTTTTTCTTTTTTTTTTGTTTTTCTACCCCTCTTTATCTTAAAGCAGAGGTTGCAAATTAGTTGTTTCTTCTAACCCTCTCTATCTTAGAAACTCAAACAAATCCTCTTCGATCCGTTGTATTGCAAAGTTCAATTAATATGTAAACTTCGTTCACAATCAATCGTATATCTGTAGTTCTGTTCCCTAAGTTAGCTAAAAGTCAGTTAAGGCATAATTATTTCTTAACTGGGTACGTTTCAAATCAAAGTCTTTACAATATTAAAGATATATTATGTAAGATTTAGATAACGAGCCTGTCGTTCTTGCTATACTAGTTCAAAAAAAGATAATGCAAACTGAATATATTGACATTTTCATTAAATTACTTTATTCTAAGCGACGATATTAGCCTTTGAATGTTAGACAAGATGTGTTCACGGAATGTAACCACCGTACTGGTTGTTCCAAGCTTAGGATCGCTTTATCGTTTTTCAGTTACATCATAAATGGCCGAACCGATATAATCTACTTAAAGATACATTATGTGAGATTAGATAACGAGTTGACAGTTCTCACTATAATAGTTCAAAACTACATAATGTGAACGGGATATGCTGAAAATTTCATTCCAATTTGTCCACTATGAACCGAGATATTAGTGATTGAATTTTAGAACTAGCCTTGATCATCATTACTGAAGTCAGTAACACAAAACTAATAGTCTCGATTATCCAATTATTCGTTTTCCACGACGGAAAGATTTGAGCGTTAATCGGACTTCAATCCGACAGATATCGCAGGTCAGCCTTGACATCGAGAGCTGATTATGGTCTGGATAAGTTAATAAATGTCTAATTAATAGTTTTTATAACATTTCAGGCCCAAAGAAAGACCTACAATAGGCAGATTAAGCTCTTGCATAATGTATGTTTAAATATGTTAATAATTTCTAATGAAAATAGTTTATATAACGTTTAAGGCCTAAAGAAAGACCTGCAATAGGCATATCTGGCTCTTGCATTATGCCTGTTTAAGATACATGTCATAAAACTATGTCTTCACTGCAATGCTGTGGCTAACCCAGGCAAACATTAAACAAATTGGATAACCTATACCAATTCCCCTTTTCACAAGTGTAGTGCCTTCTACTGACTGTAACGCTAGAAGGACTAAAGAACCTACGCGTACTAAATCATATTATCTTTACTTGAAACACAATTTCTGCATGTCCCTTTCATGCTTCTGTACAATCGAAATATTAATTCGTTCAAACGAGATAATTAATTCGTTCAAACGAGATACTTATTCGTTCAAACGAGATACTAACTCGTTCAAACGAAATAATTAATTTGTTCAAACGAAATGATTAATTCGTTCCAACGAGATACTAATTCGTTCAAACGAGATACTAATCCGTTCAAACGAGATACTAATTCGTTCAAACGAGATAATTAATTCGTTAAAACGAGATACTAATTCGTTCAAACGCGATAATTAATTCGTTTAAACGAGATATTAATTCGTTCAAACGAGATATTAATCCGTTCAAACGAGATACTAATTCGTTCAAACGATATACTAATTTGTTCAAACGAGATAATTAATTCGTTCAAACGAGATACTAATTCGTTCAAACGCGATAATTAATTCGTTTAAACGAGATATTAATTCGTTCAAACGAGATATTAATCCGTTCAAACGAGATAATAATTCGTTCAAACGATATACTAATTCGTTCAAACGAGATAATTAATTCGTTCAAACGAGATACTAATTCGTTCAAACGAGATACTAATTCGTTCAAACGAGATACTAATTCGTTCAAACGAGATACTAATTCGTTCAAATGAGATACTAATTCGTTCAAACGGATTAATATTTTTTTTTGTTTGGCACTATTGGGCCTTCGTACATTTCTAATAAAACATAAAATTTTATTTGTGAACTGTACGGCGATGGTAATAACAGAAAAAATCTAAAATCCAATCAGTCTTTTTATTTACAAACGATATAACGATAAAAAAAATAAGGTGCACAACGTGTATTGTTTACATTAGAAACGTCACGCTTTCGACTCTTCTTGACTGAACCGGAAGTCAGCACTGATTTGTCATCACTTCATTAGTAAACAGATTGGTGGCATCGGTCTAGTTAATATATATACGTCATTGAAATAGATAGTAAGTAGGGACCCAAGATGGCCTCTTTTTACTTGACGTCATATTTTCATGACGTCGTGTGAAATTTCTGGCTTCACAGTTGTCGCAACTTTATTTATATACGTCTTTGGTTTTGGTCAAAGCCCTGTGTAGGGAAAGTTACGACAACTCATTTACAGGCCCAATTTTGGGTACCAACTATGACGCCATAAAAACTATGACGTCATAGCGTCATATAGCATTACTTAACAAAACGTTATATTTTTTTCTTGGTATAACGTAATAAAGTTTTACGGATTTATAATAAACAAATTGGAAAAGAATAGTTCGGATGTATCCTGCGGTTCGGACTATTTGACATTCCTGCGCCTCGATGTATATATATATAGCAGCGTGGAACGTGTGAGGGACACTCGGAAGTTATTTACACAGAAGTTATACAGATTCTATAAGGTATTGCTGTTTGTGGTTTAGCGGACATACCCCGAATTGGGACTTCGGATTTACACATTATTGGTAGTGCGTATTAACATATAGTTAGTTTACGTTAACCGAAAAAAAGTTTTTTTTTTCTATTGACGGGGAGGAGAAGTTACTGTCACATATTAATTGATGCCGTCTGACCAGAGCAGCGATTGAAGTCCTAACTACTAGACGATCAAAGCTATTTGTATAAAAAGGTAAGTCTTTTCTTCTACCACGGCCACGGTTCATAAATGACATTATAGTGCTATGTATTATAATTTAACTGAGAAATCAGCAGTTTATCATCCCGCGTCATTAAATATCATGGTGTAGTTACTAAATTTAATATTGGCTAGTTGTGGAACAGGAAAATGACTAAAACACAATTGTATATATATTATTTGTTTTAAAATGCGTCCGAACGAAGCTTTCGACTAATAGTTTGGATGCAGCTATGGCTGGTGTGGCGCCAGGCAGGGTAAGCTTACTCTTCCGGACACCTGTTACCACGGTTTGTTGTGTATCTTGTACACGATGAACAGTCCATTTGCTGATTATACTATTTTGCCTATAACATTTTTAGGACTTCGAATTTTGTCTAATGGTTTGGATTGTTCGTACTTGGTTTTTATTTTATTTTAAAAGATTATGAATTATAATTATTTGTTTTTGAACACATATTTTGGCTTTTAAAAGTTAGTAGTAGCTCAGTATTATCGGGCTAATGACTGCGAAGTGAAATGTTTTATGATTGTTTAATTATCTGGAATAGAGTTAAGCGTATCCTAATTGAGAGATGTAACTCTTTAAACATTTTTGTTGTTGTTGTTTTGTCTATATATATTTATGCCCCGAGGTTAACGGGATGCCCGATATTTACGGGAGGTTTTATTATTTGACGTGATGTAATGTAGTGCCCCAAATATTAATGCGAGGACCCGATATTTACGAGAGAAAAAAAAACCCTCGTATGAAAATTAGACCGTCCTATTCACATCAGTATCAATCAGCACGACTTTTAAAATACACACCGTCAGTTATTTACGGTTCAAATGGGGTTCAATAAATTGTAGTATTTTTATTCACTTGTTGAAAATCTTCGATTTTGACCACTCTGATTATGAGAAAATGACCTTAGCAACCATTATTGTCAGACCATCTTTGAAATGAAATTTTCCTATTATCTTTCAAATACACTCACTAACTTTAATTTTTTGTGTGTTTCATGTGTGTGTTTCAATAAGCCAATGGTTGAATTTCATTGTTGATGACATACAAGAAAAAATACATGAAGATTTCCTGGAATAAAGTTTTGAGGAGTAGAATTTGTGGCCACTGCAAACATAGTCTAGCACCCATAAACCTGCAGTGAGTAGTCCAGGAAATTTAGAGGACTGTTATACTCATTCGACGCCACTTTTTGACCAATCAGAATCCAAGAAATTTCAATTTTGGGCTACAATTATACTTACACAGTTTAGTAATATTGATGGTTTAACTATCTGATATAGTTATACTTACACAGTACAGTAATATTTATGGTAGTACTGTCAGATCTATTTAGTGTGCTATCAACCGTTGGTTCTAGTGTAGTATTAGCTTCACATTTATATATACCACTCTGATTTCTGGTAATATTAGATATATCAAGTCGTCCATTAGAAGATACATTAACTCTGCTGCCGCCTGGTTTATACCATTTAAAGGTTGTTGGTGGTGGATTAGATTCTACAGTACAGATCAGTTGTAGATCATCGCCTTCTATTTTAGTTGTAGAGTCAGGTGATACAGTTACCAAAGGAACAACTATAAATATAAAGGGTAAATATAGGGTAAAATATTCATTCTGATATATCGGATGTGGATATGGTTCCTTTAGGAACTGTCTTTGAGTGGACAATATCCACTGACAAGTTTCTATCCGGCCTTATACAGCTGCAGTATGAAAATACCGCTCGTCTCCACCTCTGTTCTAAGGCTATTTTAGAATCCTTACCTACTATTTTTCACACTGATTCTACTTAATTCGCCAAAGGAATCTTTCATTCCACAGGTGACACGCATTTATAAAGATTCAACACTATTTTCAAGTAGAATTCTGCGATTAAAAACATACACCAAATACGTTTAAACTGAAGAGCTATTACGAGATCCGGACATGCGCAAACCGCATGTTTATATTATCGCTAAATACTGATTTAGTATATATTTTTGTTTTTCAAAATAATTGTTTTAAAATTAATCTGGCAGTAGAAATTCTCTTGCGTCTTTATTGTTATCTTACAACTTGACTAGAGTTCAATATGTCATATTATTTTACATAATATAGTCTACGTGTACCACCTATGGTACACAAGTTATCAAATAATATCCATGAAGGGTTAACTTTACCTATTGTGATGTTTAAAGAGTCTTACGACTATCTCTTGTTCAAAGGGTCAATCTTTTAAATTTATCTATAATCACCTGAACATGTTTAATTCAGTTCCAAGTAAACTTCTAAACTGATAAGGTTTGCTTTATATACAACAGAAGATATACGGTCAGTATTCTGACTGTGCCAGTCGTATAATAAACGTTTAACCTTCATCAGCATTTGTAATTTATTTGGAACTGTATATTATTTTTAGGTGAGTTAATATTTCGTATAAGTAATAATTTGCCTGTATTATTCTTTTGTTATTAAGGTTACTATTTTTATACGTCCAAATTCATAATGTGAACATATTATGCCGTCGCCTCTGTCTGTGTGTGTGTATGTATGTGTGTCTGTCTGTGGGTCGCCTACAGGGCGCAATTCTTCATGGATTTTCTTCAAACTTTGTATACTTATTCATGATACCCCAAGGAAGATCCCTATTGTTTTTGGTGCATACCCGACCCCTAGGGGCAGAGCCACGCCCATTTCTAGTATTTGTTTGTTTGTCGTCTACAGGCCACATTTCTTAACTTATAATCTTGAAACTTTGCATACATATTTGTTGTACCCCAAGGAACATCCCTATCGTTTGGTGTGCATGTCCAATCCCCAGGGGCAGAGCAACGCCCATTTTCTTTTTGTGTTTCATCTTGAAACTTTGAATACTTATTCTTGGTGCCTTAAGGAAGATCCGTATTGTTTTTGGTGCATGCCCCACCAAAAGGGAAAGTGCCACGTTCATTTTCTTTTTGTGTGTCTGTGTGTCACCTACAGGCCACAATTCTTAATCGATCGTCTTAAAACTTGTTTTATACTTATTCCTTATACCCTAACGCTGACCACTATTATTTTTGGTGCATGCCGGACCCCCTGGGGCAGAGCCACGCCCAATGCTTTTGTGTCTTGTGTTCGCCTACAGGATGTAATTCTTAACAGATCCTTTTAAAACTGTACATACCTATTCCTTATATCGTAAGGATGACCCCTGTTGTTTTTGGTGATTGCCTAACCCCCAGGGGCAGAGACATGCCCATATTTACTTCGTGTCTGTGTGTGTTGTCTACAGGCCACGATTCTTAATACTTTAAACTTGGGATATGTATTCCTTAGCCTAAGGACGACAACTGCATGTCCCGACTCCCACAGGCAAGACACGCCCAATATTTGTGTTTGTCGTTTACAGGCCGCAATTCTGAATGAATCAGCTTGGTACTTGACATATGTATTCCGTATAGACTGAGGGCGTCCATATTGATTTTGATGAATGTCCCGATTCCCAGGGGTTGAGCCACGCACACATTTTGCCTTTAGCGTTAGGAAGGCACAATGCTGAATGGATTATCTTGGTATACTTATTCCTTTTACTCTAAGTACGGCAACTATTGATGTTGAGGCACGACCCTCAACGCTAAACAAACCAAACGCCTAGCCTTCTTGACAAAGTACCATATCAATCAAAGCAGGAATGTGGACGTATATTGTAGCGTTAACATTATGTTTATATTAAGCATGGTTTGTGAAATGTTATATTGACAATGACATCGCGTGATATATGCAATTTCATACATAATTATGCACATACGTTTAATATCAAACGTCGCATATCATATGTTAATTTATTTCGAACAATGCCAAGCGTAAGGCAAAGATATATATGTTCTTTTTCTAAAGATATTAAATATGCTTCGAATCTTAATATTGTAATTATAATGTATTCTGAACTGTGTTATTATAACCGGTCTTATCTGTATTATTCAAGCATAGTGTTTAAATAATTTTGTATTCATTATATACTATATAATTCTTACTGTGTCAGTCGTATAATAAACGTTTAACCTTCATCAGCATTTGTGATTTATTTGGAACTGTATATTATTTTTAGATCCCCCACCATAATATACTGTGAGAACGTGCAAGATCCTTTCACTAATAGTACTGAGCTACACCCTAACCTAGCGTAACGTAAACAGTCATTTATTTCAACAAAACAGCACGTGCTCAGTTGATGGACGATGTCAAGATCATGAACGGTGCCTCATTAAGCAGTAGAAACAGGAAAGGACCAATAACCATAAACGAAATTGACAGAGGACCCAATCGAGTTCAGAGAAGTACATACCGAAACAAATAGTATGACGAGGCGGATACAAAAATTACTGGATGTTAGGGAAAAACTTACAGAAATAGACAAAATTATAGAAGTTATCACGCCTGTAACCAGATTAGATATGTGTTTACTAGACGATAAAGCCATGCTGCATTGTGACATCTTTAAAATAAATTTTAGTAGAAGCTTATCTGAGTTCGCTATTTCGAGGAGTTACATGACCAAAAGTGTTTAATTTGAAATGAAATGAAATGTGGTTTTATGGCTCTTCTGCACCTACCGAGATATATTGCGCCAATCACATGATTTAAGCGAGATAAGCTAAATAAATATCACAGAAAAAATATTATATGCATAAGTAAAAACAATATCACAATAAACAATATAAAATTAAAAATGAAATTATTCTTTTCTGCATATAAATATACTATTCAAAAAAAGTAGGGGATATTTGATTTTGGGGGCATAATACTAAAATATGCAAATGACTACGAAAAAAGTCACTATAGAAGCTAACAGAAGAAACATTTCCAGTTACATGTGACGCCCAAACGCACCAATAGCTACCGCATGGAATGCAGGTGATGCTTGGGATCATCATGGGGGTCCAACCCACGATTTGCACGACTCTGACTTTGAATGTTACAGTCATTGTGGCATTGAATTCCAGGGTGGAATCATCAGTTTAATTGTTTTAGTGACCAGAAAACAAATTTTGATATGCGTCGGCTTACCCAAAATGAAAGGTTACGTGCCCTTGGCATGCTACAAATCGGCACAACACAGGCGGTTGTGGCGCGGACGATGAATGTTTCTCAGTCTGTCATAAGCAGGCTATGGTCCAGATACCGTGATACACAATCTGTACAGGACAGACCACGCTCAGGTCGACCAAGGGCGACAACTCAAGCCCAGGATCGATTTATCCGTGCCTTGAGAAATCGTGTCATCACAGCAAATCAGATCAGCGCTTGTCTTCAAACAGACACTGGTGTGAGAGTGAGTGGCCAGACGATTCGGAATCGACTGCATAGGGGTCACCTTCGCGCCCGACGTCCTCGCGTGATCCCTTGTTTGAGAGATCATCACATTCAGGCAAGACGTCGTTGGTGTAGGGATCGTCAACACTGGGATAATCGACGCTGGAGCAATGTGATGTTTTCAGATGAGTCAAGGTTCACAGTTGATTTTTTGGACAGATGTAGGAGGGTGTGGCGTCGTCGAAACGAGCGCTTCCAAGACGTTAACGTCATCAGACATGATCGATTTGGGGGTGGTTCTGTTATGGTGTGGGGAGGCATCACTGTTGCTGGAAGAACGACTTTACATGTTGTTGCAGGGCGTGTTACAGGCCAGTACTACCGGGACAACATCTTGGCAGTCCATGTTGTGCCGTTCGCACGACGTCATGGTCGCCGTTTCATCTTCCAGGATGACAACGCAAGATGTCACAGGACCAGGATCGTTACAGGTTACCTTCAACAACAGAACATCACCACATTACCTCTCCCCCATCGAGCATGTCTGGGACATGCTTGGACAGAGGTTACGTCAACGTCAACAACGTCCTGCCAATGTCCAAGAACTTGCTGCTGCGTTGCAACAGGAATGGGACAATCTGGACCAAAATGACCTTAGACGTCTCATTAGGAGTATGCCACGTCGGATCAATGCTTGTTTGGCAAACAGAGGAGGATTTACCCGTTACTGACTTTGTTGTGATGCTGTGGTAACTTTGCTGTTTGACCCCGGGTATCATTTTACCCTTATAATGGTCAGTCTGTGCCTTACTTAGTCTAACGATCATTTGGAATAAATCGATGAATGTGAACTTCATTTCATTTTGTCATTTGTTTCTTCGTCAGTTTCATTAGGTGACTTTAATAACACTTAAAAATCAAATATCCCCTACTGGTTTTGAATAGTATATTTAAAATACAAAAATGAAATGATAAATATACAATTAAAATTTATGATAAAAGCTGGTCTCTTTTAAAAAGTCTAGTATGTTACAATATAAACCCGGTTGGGCAAATAGATCATGTAAAGACTGACAACGATAATATTTCAATCTTAGGTTCTTGAGATGATTGCACTCAATCAAAATGTGCTTCACTGTCAAAGGCACATGACAGTGTTAACATTCCGGTTGAGGCTCTCGCTTCAATTTGAAAATATGTGTTAAAAATGTATGACCAATGCGAGAGCGACACAAAACAACTTCCTCCCTCCTGTTAGTTCTATAGGAGTTGGGCCAATCTCCTAAGAGAGGCTTAATGTGATGAAGTTTGTTTGTGCCTGCAAGATCCCAAGACCGTTGCCAGCGGCCATAAATGAAATGATTAATTGAAGATTTAAAATCAGTATATGGTATTAAAAAATAGGATAAGGGAAGATCTAAAGCAGACTTGGCACAGTTGCAGTATCCCGAGCTCGCTTTAGCGAATCTCGAAGCTCTGCAACGGAAAAGGTATCATTATAACATTCATCATTGCGGGACTTGAAATTAAGTCTCCTTTTCTCCTGTTGTTGTCTAATGCCTTGAAAGGCATCAGAAGCGAAATTGGATGATGAATTGAATGAAAAAAGTACTGGCCAGAGAATTAGCAATATCAGGAAATGTTGTTAAGGTGGTATTATCAACATTGAGATGGTTAACTGATAATACACTACTTTTACCTTTAATCCTACGAATCCTATCCCATACCGACTTCCCCCCTTGGGTGTAGGGGGTGATAAGAATATACCCTTCGTATGTCCTGCATGTCGTAAGAGGCGACTAAAAGGATCCCTGTAATGGGGCAACGTGTTTGCCATGCGTTGCGACCCGTGTCGGTGGAGAGTGGAATCCTGGTAATTGAGTGGGGATTTGGCTTGCGAGCCCTTTCTCTGCAACACATTACTTTGACCCATGGTTCACCTAGACGCGAGGTCAGAGTGGCCCACTCTGATCAATCGGCTCTGGTCATTTCAGCATCAAAGAGGGTACTCGTTTTGTCTCTAATGCTTTGTTTTTAACTAAGCTGGTTAACCTTTGTGTCCTAGGTACCCTCTTTGACGCGTGGCCTGGGTCAATCAAGTTTGATATATTTTATACATCATACTTGAGTATACCCTTCGCCTAGCCCTGAGGCGAGAGAGAGAGAAATGGGGTTTAACGTCCACTCGACACAAACTGGGTCATTTTGGGACTAACATGGTTTCAATTTTATTTCAATAATTCGCTTGCGCGTAGGGGTCTTTAGCAGTGGGAGGAAACCGGAGTGCCCGGAGGAAACCCACAAGGTTGAGAAGGCGCCCCTACCTCCATGCCACATGCGCTCATACCAGGGATCGAAACCACAGCCGCAAGCCAGAGGTGACCGGCCAGCTAGAGGTCGAAGCGCGGCACTCTAGACCACTAGGCCATCCCAACCCCCTTAGCCCTGAGGCAATGCGCTGGCACCCGCGCTAGTCCTCCCCTTGTATAGGAAGGGAAGTAACCTGGGGGTGGCTTAGGGTGAATATCCAAGAATTATTTTCATGGATCCCCAAATCCCAAATACAACATTGAAACTGAGAAGACAGACGAAGGTCCTGATATTCCTGTAAAGGTATCTAGATCTTGGCCGAGGTTTCTCCTTATCGAGAGCACCTCTAATATAGATTTTTCAAGAGTGTCACCTTTCTTGATATCGAAAGGCATCGCCAGCTTGGCTGGAGAGCCCACAAATATCAAGAAATATCACGTGGAGCACTACTGATAGAATGTAATAAAGAACAACATGCGACAATGTTATTAAAATCAGACATGCTTGCTACATATCCTATCAAAGTGACTCCACATAAATCACTTAATTCTTCTAGAGGTGTTATTCGCTGCCGGGACCTTGAAGGCAGCAGTGAGGAAGAAATGGTAGAACATTTGTCATCACAAAATGTCACACATCTTAAAAGAATCAGTGTTCGACGTGGTGATAAAATAATTCCCACTAGTACGTACATCCTCACTTTCAACCGTCCCGACATCCCGAAATCGACAAAGGCAGGTTATCGTAACATTCCTGTTGATGCCTACATTTTTAATCCTTTACGATGCTTTAAATGCCAAAAGTATGGTCACAGCAAAACAGTGTGCAGAGGTAAAGAGACGTGTGCCCGGTGTGGCCTTGATGGTCACGAGAGCTCTACCTGTGCTGCTGAATTTTGCTGTGTAAACTGCAGGGGTAAACATTCTGCTTATTCCCGAGAATGTCCTGTTTGGCAAAGGGAAACGAAAATTCAACAGGTGATGTTTGAAAGAAAGATCCCTTATTATGACGCTAAAAAAGAGGTGGAAATAACAACATTTATTCCACCAACTGGATCTTTCGCCAGTAAAGCGAAAGTCCAAACAAGATCTATAAGCGTCCAGACATCGGATCCTGCCTTAAAGGAGAGACACAGGTTTTACAGGATAATAAAAACAAAAATACTTCAACGAGTACATCGAGCTCTTCACAAACGTCTGTCGGCTCGGATAAAAATAAAAATAATCAACAGACTAGCGTCAGTGGAGGAGGTAATAACCAAAAACCTGCCATTCCCGAGAAGCCAGTTATTAGACTCTTCTCTAGATAAATATAAAAAAGGGAATCGGAAAGGTTCCGGTCCCATAGACTTATATAATCGTTTTAGAGTTGAGTCGATGGAGGAAGAGGGTATTATTGTTGTTGATAAATATAAAAAAGGGAACTGGAAAGGTTCCGGTCCCATAGACTTATATAATCGTTTTGGAGTTGAGTCGATGGAGGAAGAGGGTATTATTGTTGTTGATATACACAACGCCTCTTCTGCAATGGAATTGTCGTGTTCTTAAGGCAAATTTTAATGAAGTTCAACTTTTAATTCAAAACCAAAATCCATTAGCTATTTGTCTACAAGGAACTTTTTTGAAAAATTCTGATAGTTTGTCATTCAGACACTTTGTTTCCTACCATCACTTTTCAAACACTGATGGTATTGTTAATGGAAACCTGGATACTCCCTTACAGGCAATAGCCGCCCGGGATACATTACATATTCCTTTTACGCTCTGTTCGATCTATTTACCACCAAGCCGTAACTTAAACCCCAGAGATCTCGATAACCTTATTTCCCAGCTTCCCTTGGGAGATTTTAATGGTCATCATCCCCTCTCGGGTAGTTCTGATGATAATTTTAGAGGTAGACAAATAGTAGACTTCATTAACAATAATAATTTGCGCCTACTTATCTACATCTCTTTTGATGCAAAGGAGTTAGAAGATGCAGATGAGCCAATGGCCTTATTCACTTCAATTCTTCAAGATGTAGCTGAGCAGGCGATTCCAAAAACCACGACTGAACCAAAACGTTTCAATAAAACATGGTTTAATGATGATTGCATATCCGCTCTTAAAGATCGTATCCTGAGACGATTGAAGAACCATCCTTCCATGGAGAATATTGCGGCATTCCAAATGGTCCGGGCGAAGGCTCGTAGAACCATACGTCAAGAAAAGAAATCTTCATGGCAGGGTTATGTTTCCAGGATCAATCCCCGTACCACATCTAAGTTGGTATGGGATAGGATTCGTAGGATTAAAGGTAAAAATAGTGCATTATCAGTTAACCATCTGAATGTTGATAATACCACCTTAACAACATTTCCTTATATTGCTAATACTTTTTCATTCAATTCATCATCCAATTTTTCCTCTGATGCATTTCGAGGCATTAGACAACAACAGGAGAAAAGGCGACTTAATGATGAATGTTATAATGATACCTTTTCCGTTGCAGAGCTTCGAGATTCCCTAAAGCGAGCTCGGGATACTGCAACTGGTCCAGATGAGATACACTACCAGATTTTAAAACATTTACCTTTTCCAACACTCCTCATCTTACTGGATCTTTTCAACCGGATTTGGGTTGATGGGAATTTCCCTCCTTCGTGGCATAAAGCCACAATCATTCCCATCCCTAAACCGGGTAAAGATCATACGAATCGTCCGATAGCTTTAACTAGCTGTATTTGCAAAACCATGGAGAGATTGATCAATCGAAGGCTTGTTTGGTACCTTGAGTCCAACAGCCTAATTACAGACCTCCAATGTGGATTCCGGTCCCAAAGGAGCATTCTTGATCATCTTGTCAGATTTGAAACGTTCGTCAGGGACGCTTTCATCCAGAAGCAACATTTACTTGCAATATTTTTCTATCTGGAGAAAGCTTATGATACTTCATGGAAACATGGTATCATGCGCGACCTCCCTAACCTCGGCCTACGAGGTCGCTTACCTATCTTCATTAAAAATTTCCTGGAAGATAGGTCATTTAAGGTACGACTAGGATCAATATTCTCTGACCCATTTCCTCAGGAAATGGAAGTTCCTCAAGGAAGCATATTATCCCCTACTCTTTTTGCAATAAAAATTAATACCATCGCGCTCTTTATGTTGATGACTTTCAGATGTGCTATGTTTCTACAGACATGCGGATAATCAAACGTAAGTTGCAGCTTTGTTTGAATTCACTTCAACAATGGGCAACCGAAAATGGATTTCGTTTTTCGAAATCCAAGACTGTCTGCATGCATTTCTGTCAGAAACGAGGTTTACATCCTGACCCAGAACTTTACATGGATGGCAACCGCCTTCCAGTTGTGGATGGAACCAAATCAAATTTCTGGGGCTGATATTTGATAAGAAATTATCATTTATCCCCCATATTAAAAACCTAAAAAAGAAATGTCTGAAAGCCCTCAATATATTGAGAGTCTTATCAAATACTGACTGGGGAGCAGACCGTAAGGTCTTGCTCAGATTATACCGAGCATTAATAAGATCAAAACTCGATTATGGGTGTATAGTGTATGGGTCTGCTCGCAAGTCTTATCTCAAAGAGCTTGACACCATACTCAGCCAGGGACTTAGAATCAGTTTAGGAGCATTTCGTATGTCTCCGGTGGACAGTTTATACGTCGAGGCGCATGAGCCCTCACTTCACAACAGACGTGATAAACTGGCCCTGCAGTATGCTACGAAAATTGCATCACTTCCCACTCATATTTCATTTAACACCATATTTAGACCTCTTCATGAGCATTTATATCTTGTAAAGACGAATGTTGTTCCATCATTCGGTATTCGCATACAACCCCTTTGTCTGAGGCTGGTATCAGCCTTGACAGTATTGCGAATAACCATGTCTTTGGGAATCCACCGTGGGCTGTATCTGATCGATTTCGATCTTACTCAACATAAAAAGAGAGATACCAGCTCTACGGTGTTCCAATCTCTGTTTAGAGAGTTAAGGTCTAGATATGGTGATGATGCTCCTATTATGGTTCTAAAGATGGCGATCGGGTAGCTTCGGCGATCGGGTAGCTTCGGCTACCGTGACACCATCTGAAACCATTTCTGTGCGTCTTCCACCTGCTGCTATTTACAGTTGAACTCATTCAATCCTCTTCATGTTAAAAATACATTATATTTACTGATTCTTTGTCCTCTTTACAAGATATAAACAACAAGCAGCTTGTACATTTATGGTCTGCTACTATCACACGAGTTTAACGGCAAGGATACCGTCCTTTGCTGGCTCCCCAGTCATGTTGATATAAAAGGGAATGATAAAGCAGACTTAGCTGCCAAGTCTGCTTTAAATTTTCCCGTATCACAATATCTTTTACCTTTCACCGATTTTAAACCAATACTTGCTGAGCTGGACCCATCAAACTTCCAGCTAAATGTAACCCTCTTTCGTCTCTAGTCCAGCCATTAATGATATTGCAAGTTTCAAAATGAGCTTTATAATCCATTAATGGCGTGCTTCCATCTTTTTTTTCCGCCGTCAATACTGGCTTTATGTAAGTCTGTCTTTGCTGTTGTGACTGCAATGGAGCTCTGGATTGTGGATATCTACTTGGATAATCAGGGAAAATTGACTCTTGAATTGGACTTTCCTGTAACTGAGTCGACGTCCAAGCGGAGGACCGTCCAAGTGTAACCTTGTATCCTCGACATTGTTTTGCCTTTCGTCGTTAAAACTGTAGGTTAACTTCTTTAGTACTCTCGACAACTCTGTTGACCGGATCTGTCGTCTTTCAATTTCTTTTGGAGTCATTTCTCTTTTGTTTGTTCGAGAACTATGTGCATTGGATTCGGCCATCGTCTCTAAATTTCTGTAAATCTGTGCGAGGTATCTGTAAAGGGAGAACTTTTTATAGCATCCCACCTTTGCCGCCAAATTATGTAGCGATTTGCCAACACGTTGGACAGCAATTTATTTGGTGGGGGAGTTCTGTTGCAATTTAGTTGATCAGGACCCGCACCCTTTTCCCTGCCACAAGTGGTCTATCGGCCGACCACAAGCCGTTGTATAGCTTCTGGAGAGGGCGGACTAGCTAAAAAGCAGTTGTGCTATGTTCGGCTCTCTCTATTATTATGTATTAAAACATACATACAAGTAAGTTTTAATGGACTGGGAAAACTCTTTCATACTATTTATAAAGAGGCGAATTGTCCCAGTTCAAGCCATTATGTGATATGTTTCTGTGTATTAGCTTAAAGCTATACTGCAAGCAGTTACAGACTGTGTCTTTTCGTTAGACGCAGGCGTCTAAAGGCTGTATATGTGCTTCAACTGCAAGCAGTTTTAAGGTCTGTGTGCTCTAGGAGCAATTACCAGGATGGCATCGATTCATTCCGAGCTCATGCAAAATTATAAATACACGTTCCTTATGTAAACACAGTATACATTGTCAACAATATAAATGCAACATTATTTAACAGATGGACACAATGTGATTTATCGTTAAGTTGACATACAGAAGTATAATCTAGTTACGTTTAATAAGTCATAGGATATGCATATAAATTATAATTGCATGTTATATATTCACATTCAGCTATTTAAGTAAAGGGAGTTAATACTCAATAATATTAGGCAATGAATTATGGTACATTTCCAACCAAATGGATTATATAAATAAGGCTATAAACTTAGTAATAGTATGCTAAATAACAAGACATGGGTTTCTATTTAATTATAGAATTAACCATAATAAATGGCAGATAGCAATATTATTGTAAAACTTAGTCTGTCAACATACTATTCATACAGTTATCAAATATCCAGCCCTACACTATATATGGCCACAGATCACTAATTATTTCCCCATTGACTTTAATGTTAATTCTCGTCTCTTAGACCGGCTGTAACTTTTTCCCAAATATTCGTTGGGTAAAACGCTTTCTGCCACAGATGGAGCAACATGTGGCAAACTCTGGCCCAAAAGCATGTATGAGGTTCACCATGAAAAACTTGAGATACACAGGCTGGAAGTAGAGACAACTAAACAAGCAATTTCTTGCAACACACCGGTGAAAGAAAATCAAAATCAAAGAATAACTGCAAAAATGATGGCCCTTTAAGTATACATGCTGCTTTACGTACAACAGTGCATCTCAGGTCCCTGGGCCTTTTGTGCTAAAATTTAAAAATCTTTCTTATTAAAGGCAGTATTTGAGTATTGTGAAAAAATAAGACAAGTTACAAACAAATTACACAGAAAACACTCATAATCTGGATTTTTTTTTTTCAAAAATATATTTTTATACTGCCATGTCATGAAAAATGTACAAAATTTACATGTAGCATCTTTCAAAAAACCATTAATTTTAGATAGTCAGACTGGCAAGTAATATATTTTTGGAAACCCTGGACAATATGCAAACAGAAAAATCACAAATCAGATGCATTGGTTGTAATTATAGAGGTTTGTACTGAAACATGTTACCCCACCCCCTAAATATGTCAATGACTGAATCAATCCTATCTTTGGTTGCAGAGCTAACATTACCAAAGGTATCTGTCTAACAGCTATGTTTTAACATCCCTGGCTAATATATGTACATAAAAACTAAAATAGGTGCAATAAATATGAATTATGGTTAAAAATAGGCCTTGATAAAAGAAAAAAATGCCATTTTTGGTCTATGACCACCCCTCTCTAACAAAAGGGTCACAGAATACACAATTGTCACGAATTTGGAAATAGTTCAATGCAATGTTTTCAACATCTCAAAACTCAAAGGCATCATACAAATCTTTATTGCAATTCTTGCGCTGAATCAAGATGTCTGGACCATTACATCAATTGCCTGGAAAAATGAAGTCAAAAAGGCAGTTATGACAGAGTTGACAACATAAAAGAGGCCTGAAACGGGGAAAAATTAATATTTTACTGCTCTATAAGTAACAAACACCACCAATCCTTCATTTTGATAAGAAAATATTGACCATTAAGCTGACATTTACACATCTACACCAGTTTTGTATCAGGGTGTGGTCTTATTGGCCTGACATGTCTCAGGGTTCTAAGTTTGACTTTAAACAAAAAAGGTTAGAAATCCTGGAAATGTACAAAATAACCATTTTATTGGTGAAAAATAACATTCCTAGCTGTAATTCAACAACAAATTCCAATTACTATAATTTAATTGTCAACACAGGTGCAATTAAATCTCTCAAAACACATAAATAAAAAAGGGTGGGTGGGGCATTTATAGCCTCTCTAAACAGAATGGTGGGATGAAAAATGTCTATAAAGACTGGGATATTGCTTCCTTCACGAAGGAAATGCAAGAATTTAACGTTTCAAAGAGGAAAAAAATGCTTTTTCTGTCTAAATTGGTGGCAAAATTGAGCCAACCCCTGTTGGCCACAGATCACTAATTATTTCTTCCCCATTGACTTTAATGTTAATTCTCGTCTCTTAGACCGACTGTAACTTTTTCCCAAATATTCGTTGGGTAGAACGATTTCTGCCACAGATGGAGCAACATGTGGCAAACTCTGGCCCAAAAGCATGTATGAGGTTTACCATGAAAAACTTGAGATACACAGGCTGGAAGTAGAGACAACTAAACAAGCAATTTTCGGCCCTCCCTTTCAACGTAACCAACCTCACAACCCTTGTATCCTTCCGACTCAAAATCATGAATATTCACCAAAACCTGGCAGAAAATGTATTTTTAAACCCTTTTCTTCGATTCTACACCAAAAAGTCAACAAAAATCGCCATACAAAAGGGGGAAAAAGGGAAAGGGAGAGAAAGACTAAAAATAACTTTCGCCCTACATTCGTGGGTGACGGCCCATGAATATTTAGTGATCTGTGTCCACATAATTACAGTAACCTATATCTAAATATAGGTGTTTCTAGCCTCGACTATTCAGGCGTCTTCAGACTTTAAATAAAACAATACTAGCAAAATAAAACCTGCTTTACCACACTATCACTGTTGTACGGGATAAAGAGCAAGGACGTCAATAAAGCAAAGTGTGCCATCTTTGAACGAAAGTTAACGACGGAGCAAATAGCAACGGATATAACATTGCAACTAAATTAGCCCGGGTTAAAATTGAGGGAGGGCCACCTGGAGAGGTAGAAATTCTCATGTGTTTTTTCAGGACCTGATTTGTAAGCTGAACAAGAATATATGAGGTAAACAGGCCATATCCTGAACCTTTTTCTGTTAGGGCGCTTTTCTACATGGCCGCCAAAATCTCCCATATAGAGACTATATGGGTTAAGTAAGTAACAATGATGCGTGTTTGACCACGTTTTGTATTATTTATCATTAGAGTTATTCCCAAACAAGCTGCGATTGTATTCCAGACTCTTAAAGGAAAAAAAGTGAGGGCGCTCTTCATCTGCCGCCAAAAAACATAAATCAACTGTATATATTTTAATCGGCATTTATTAGGCCAAGCAATGGTCACATTTTGCATTAGGTGTGATTAGAGTTGTTGACAAGGCATCTTCATTATTATGTACCACACATTTTATATGGAGATAAAACGATGGGGGCGCTATTCAAAATGGCCGCTCACATCTCACTAGAAAAGGGATATAGGCCTATTTAGGTTAAGAAAAGATTATCGCAGCGCATTTGACCTCTTTTTCCATTAGTTTTACATAAAGTTATTTGAAAAGAATCTACGTATGACAAATCTATATGGAGATGAAAATTGTGGGTGCTCTTCAAAATGATCGCTAAATTCAAAGTTGGTAAGTGGGTGGATATAATCCTTTAAATTTGTTAATTATTTCTTTGTCTTTTTCTCAATAGGTTGTTAACTCACTATTACACGATCATAAGCATTATTTCCCGCTCTTAACTCATTCACACCTAAAATAATAACACAAATACCTCCCTTGTTTTCTATCCATCCCCATGCAATAGCTATCTTCAAACGTTTGAATTTGAAGTTGAAAATGAAATTTTGGCCAATTTCTCAACTGGCAATAGTGAATTATAGGTTTAATAGGATTATTCTTTAACAAGGTATGACTGTTTATAGATAACATATTTTTTAAGGCTTTATTTTAATACATTTTAAAAATATAACTTAGAAATATGAAATTGTAGCTTAAGGTATTACAGATCATACACAATAAATAGATTGATACCATCAGTTATATATTGGGAAAGTTTGCATAGTTCAGATATTTAGAACATGTTGCAAACTGCAAAATGAGTAGGATAGGCGCTGGATGGCAACCTACAAAACCCCCACCCAACATTAATCAACCACGATAATGATACCAGTGTGCGTAGATCTAGCCCAACAAGTTGGTCCTATACACGACCAGAAAAACACCTTAGAAATAAAACAGTTGAACCTAAACCAAATCTAATACTGGTTTCGTCTATGCTGCAAGATTTGATGCCAAGAAAATTAGACAGAAGTAGAGATACACAAATAAGAACAATTAGTGGAGCACATATACATGACATGACAAGGTTTGTAGAACGATGTTCAGTGTCCGATATACCGAAAAATGTTATATTCCTTGTCGGTTCAAATAACTCATCACCAAACATGAACATTGACTTGTCATTGTAAAACCGAGTATTGCAATTTAATAAGAGCTACAAATAAAATATTTCCTCGGGCTGATGTGAAGTTTATAGAGCTCCTACCAAGAGGAAACCCACAGGACAATAAAGACATTACAGAACTCAACAAAGTGCTCCATCAAGTATGCCTAAACAGTATGTGTAGTGTAATCAAATCAAATGATACATTCTTAAATAATATATTCTTAAATAATGTCAGCCATGAATTTGAACAATCACTCTATAATGGTCTAACACACCTGAATGCCAAAAGAACAGCAAAGTTAGCCACTATATTGAAAACCGCACTGAAGACGAACATCATGCCAGGTAATGAATATGTTAACCCATACCAATACAACTCGAACATATATGCTAACTCTTTAAGTATGCAAAATGGCTCAACATGGACATCTAATTATAATCTCCCTCCACCACCAGGGTTCAAACCAAGACCCCCATACGTGCCTGTGTCAACTAATAGACATTAATGAGTAGCCTACATTCCACATTGTTTTTTTACATCAAACAATACAGGGGCGGATCCAGGATTTTCAGAAAGAGGGGGCGTGTTGCACAAACTTGGGAGCGCGAAGTCCGGAACCGTGATTTTTGAGTGTAAAAAATGCCCACAAGGACTTATTTCATACTAGTACTGTAAATTACGATTTCCAACCTAAACTATTTTTGTTCTCCTTTCTTGCGAGAATATATGGAGCTAAAAATTGTTCGCCACCTCAGAAAAATAGAGGGGGCGTGCGCCGGGTGCGCCCCCCTCTGGATCCGCGCCTGCAATAACATCTTCTAGTCTTGTGTCAAAATTCTGTGTAAAATCTGTGTCAAAATTATGTGTAATTACCGCCCCACCCTGTGCAGGTTGGTGGATTATGCAACAAAAAGTGCTTTCGCTATAGGAACAAGATTGATAAACATAAACCGCCAAGTTTTTAGGTTCGCATCCAGCTTGTGTTCAGCTTGTGTTTGTATATGTGCAGTCCTCCTGCACGTAATACATTTTAGTATTATGTATATAAATGTTATGTAAAGCTGATCTGTGAATCATGTGTAGTATATACCGTGTTAATTATGCATTAGCTACATGTGCAAACACTGCCTTTAAATTATACTAAACATTGTTCTACATCTGTAGTACTGGTAATACAATAGGCCAGTGCATATAAGAATGTAAACAATTACCCAGTTCTAATGCATACAGGTTGTGAAAACTGTGATAAAACACTATTTTGCCAAAGTCATATATAGGTTGTGAAAACTGTGATCCAACACTATGTGCCAAAGTTAAACAGGTTGTGAAAACTGTGATTCAACACTATGTGCCAATGTTTATATACCAAGAGAAATCACAGGGACTTTTTTTTTAAAAAAAAAGATGTCAATATTATAAGTGAAACTTCCAATGTGCATGATTTCTTTTCACTTTGTGTGCGGCATGCAAATGATCCACAAGGAAAGTTGATCCATGGACAAATCCTGGTTATTATGATACATATACATCCATGGAAAAATCCAGGTTATTGTGGTACATCCACATGTATGTATACAGTGTATAAATTTGCTAGATTACTGTAGCAGTGTCAATAATGATTTTGCTTTTGAACTATCTTATTAAAGTACATGTACTTTCTACATTATCTTTTCATTTCCTACAATTAAATACATGTATGCACATATATGTACACCCTTGTATTCCACACACTTTGTAATCCTGGGGAAGTTAATGACCCAAATTATACAGCACAAGCTGATTTAGTTGTCTACATGTATTTCTGTTCACATTTTGCCTCCACATTTGACTTATTACAGGTATTGTGCATGATATTTATTTACTTTACTGTAGATTTGTTTTATATAATCTATATATACTTACTATTTAGTAAGTTACATGTAGTGTGCATTTTAACTTAACATCCCATTTTTATGTTTGTTTCATTCATGTTGTTTCATAATAATACTTTTAATAATTTACTCAATTAAGTCAATACTATTTCAAAATAAGATTTCATTTAGCACCTATTCTCATTAAACTACTTCGCTGTATATGTGTAGTACAAAAATGACTTCCTTAGCTTTAGGATTTTGGAATGTAAATGGGCTTATGACTAAATTAAACAGTACTAAAATTAAAAACGACCTGTTAACGGCCATTATACATTTGGATATTATATACTTCCTAGAAACCTGGACTACCCAGGAACATTCAAATATTGATCTTCTTAAAAATGCGTTTAATGGTTATACAGGCATATCTACTAGTAGAAAGGGGGGAAATCCAAAGGGGGGCTGTACAATTTACTTTAAAGACAAATTAAAAAGTGGTGTCAAATTCATTAAGTCCAAAGATGACATTATCTGGGTCAAACTTTTAAGATCTGTATCACAACTACCATATGATGTGTATATAGCAGCTATCTATATCCCCCATAAAAATTCTTCCATTTGGCACAGCAGAAGTTACAACCCATTTGATACTTTGGAGAAAGATATCTTGAAATACAGTAAACTAGGCCAAATTCTTCTTGGTGGTGACTTCAATGCGCGGACCCAAAACTTAATAGATATACCAACTACTGACCTTAAAAGTGATATAAATAACCCCTAACCCCAAATAATTTATAACGATCTACCAAAAAAAACTGCTACTCAATTTAAGAAACAACAAAGACAGTACGATAAATAAATGGGGAAAGGAACTTATACAGCTCTGTAATGATACTAATATTTGTATTCTCAATGGGCGAAGCCTGGGAGACCTGGTAGGGGCCCACACTTGCATAACATATAATGGATGCAGCGTAGTTGACTATATATTGACTGGCCTCTCTCTATTTGAACACTTATCTACTTTCAAAGTCGCTCCCCTGTATCACTTATCGGACCACTGTCTAATACATTGTAAATTAGGCGGAAATAATATTAATACTAATAGTAAACTGGACAAACAATCAGATGTGTATGTAACTAATAATACATGTAATAAACCAAAACCTGTTAATATGTCTACAATCCCATCTCAAAGAAACAATGTCTTGAAATTTATTTGGAAAGAAAACTCAAACCAAGCTCTTATAGCAGAGTTGCACAAAAGGGAATATAAATCAAGGCTAAACAAATTCCTCACAACTAACTATGAACCTGAAGCTGATGACGTAAACACAGCAGTATCTGACATCACGTCTGTCCTCCTTGATGCAACCAAAGCCTGTGTCAGATTGGTTAAAATTAAGAAAAATAAGAAGAAAAATCATTGGTGTGACAAGGATTGTACTAAACTAAAGCGTGGCATGTTAAGCGCGCAACATCAGTTGAATAATGACCCCCAAAATCAATTTCTACGAAAAATATATTCGGAACGAAAGAAACTATATAAAAAAACTGTAAAATTTGAAAGTAAACAAGCCAAAACCGCAATATCAGATAAACTAAATGATCTACAAACGAACAACCCACGTGAGTACTGGAAATTAGTAAATTCACTTCTTCAAGATGACAGTACAAGTGTAGAAACCAATGACATTCCACTGAAAACATGGGAAAATCATTTTTCAAAATTATTCCAACAAAAGACATTTGAGAAAACTACCAGTAGCGACGTTAACATAGACTTGAATATCGAAATGCTCACAAACTCCTCTACTTTAAGAAATTATAAAATAAATCAAGTAATATCTGCCGAAGAGATACGTACAGCTTTCAAAAAAATTAAAAGAAAAAAGGCCAATGACCCAGACCTAATTTTGAATGAAATGTTAATTGCATCCAATGAATATATGATTGACCAGTTTCTTAAACTGTTTAATCTAATACTTAAGTCAGGTACATTCCCCCAATCATGGGGTCAATCTTTTATCATACCAATTTATAAAAAAGGAGACAAACTTGACACCAACAATTATAGGGGTATTGCCCTCGCGAGTTGCCTAAGCAAATGTTTTCTGTTCATTATAAATAAGCGTGTAACCGATTATCTGGAAACACACAACCTTATTGACGCAGCTCAGTGTGGCTTTAGAGAAAATCACAGAACAGTGGACAATGTTTTTATTCTGAAAACCATAATAAACAAACATAAATGCAATAAAGAAAACCTGTTCTTCTGTTTTGTGGATTTCTCAAAAGCATTCGACAGTATCTGGCGAAAAGGTCTATTTCTGAAACTTCTGAAACATAACATATCTGGCAATGTATTTAACCCCATATGCTCAATGTACGAAAACACCTCGTACAGAGTCAAAACTACGAATGGGCTTTCTAACTCATTATCTTCAAATATGGGTGTAAAACAAGGTTGTGTCTTAAGCCCTACCCTCTTCAATATATATATTAATGATATTCACACTTATTTAACCAGTTCTGATAACGATGCACCCACTCTGGATAATATTAAAATCTCACACCTTCTCTTTGCTGATGATTTAGTTCTGATTTCCTCTACAGATAGTGGTCTACAAAAGAGTCTAAACTCTTTGGGACAGTTCTGTTCAGACTGGAAATTAGATGTTAACACAGATAAGTCAAAAATAATGCTCTTCTCTAATAAGAAGAAAAAAACTAATAAAAGGTTCCATATCGGATTTCATAACATGGAAATTGTAAATACGTAGGTGTATCTGGGAGTATGTATATCCAATAACTCTAGTTTCAAACAGGCCATGTCAGACTTAGGGAAAAAAGCGAAAAGGGCCTGGTACAGTATCAGAAATAAAGTTTGTACATCTGACTATATTCCTACCAACGTTTTGATCACACTGTACCAGGCCATTATCGAACAAATTGCAACTTATGCCTCTGATATATGGGGTGCTGAATTGGTTCACAGCAAAAAATTTGCAGTTGAAAAATGGTACACAATCAATACAAACCAAATAACTATAAAAATATGCAAATCAATTTTAAATCAACCACTAAAATCGACCAACCTTGGATGTATCGCGGAACTAGGAATCTTCCCACTAACGCTAGACACCTATACTCGCATGCTTATGTACCATAAAAGACTAAACGATGTCAGGATGAAATAAATATTTCCTCTACTTTCAGCAGCCTATTCTGATAAACAAAGATGGCGGCTGGTACAGTCAGGGTTGTGAGTCTCTCCAAATAAACCGTGAATATCTTCATTGTACAGTGTCGTGATCAACTATAGATAATATAAAATGTTGTAATAAACACAGCGAACAGAATGAAGTAACCAAAGAGTCATTATCTAAAATCCAAAAGGTGTAGTTTGCAAAAAATAAATATATTAAATGGGTATCAACCATCAAGCCAGGTCAAGCCATTGTTTTCTTAAGTAAAACTCAGTGAGTTCTAATCCGACTGATCTCCTTACCAAGTCATCACAACAATGTCGATGGAAACAAGCAGTGAAGGTATAGTTGACAGTTTATTTGACAAAGAAACCTTAAATTCCATTGTGAATGAAGCAGTAAAGGCGGCTGTAGATTTGTTAGAAAAAAAAACTTAGCAAATTAATAAATAATAGACTATCAAAAATTGAAGATCGCTTAACTGAGATTGAACTTACAAATAACAACATTGGGTCTGATGTTGACAGCTTTCATGAACGTTTCGAACGTATTGAATCGACTCTCTGCCAAACACACAATGAAAATGAATCCTTAAAAAACAAGCTGAATAATTTAGAACAATATACGAGGAAGGCGCATCTTCGTGTATTTGGCATCCCGGAAACCCAGGAAAATGAAGACTGCGTACATTCCATCCAAAGACTTCTAAAGGATAAACTGAATATCACCAGGGATATCTGTATAGATGTAGCTCATCGTGTTGGAAAACAACAATCCCTTGGTCAACCTAGCCAAAATGGAGCGAATAACTCAACTATACAACGCCCAAGAGGAATTATTGTTCGCTTCCTAAAGAGGGAAGGTCGCCAGCATGTTCTTACTCTTTTGAAGACAATTAAAAAATTCCGGTATATCTATATGTGAAGATATGACTCGCGAAAATGTGAAAAAATTAACTGAAGTACAAAATTACCCCCCCCCCCCGGGGTGTAGGGGGCGATAAGAATATACCCTTCGTATGTCCTGCGTGTCGTAAGAGGCGACTAAAAGGATCCCTGTAATGGGGCAACGTGTTTGCCGTGCGTTGCGACCCGTGTCGGTGGAGAGTGGAATCCTGGTAATTGAGTGGGGTTGGGCTTGCGAGCCTTTTCTCTGCAACACATTACTTTGGCCCATGGTTCACCTAGACGGGAGTTCAGAGTGGCCCACTCTGATCAATCGGCTTTGGTCGTTTTTAGCTCTGTAGAATGTACCCTTTCCAGTTTAATGCTCTGCTGTTTATTCACTCAGCATACTATCTACCTTTGTGTCCTTAGTACATTCTGCAGGGCCGCGGCTTGGGTCAATCAGGTTGGAGTAGTATTTTTACTTTCTGGCTTGAGTATACCCTTCGTCGAGTCCTGAGGCCACGCGCAGGTTATCCGTGCTAGTCCTCCCCTTTGTAGGCAGGGAAGTAACCTGGGGAATGACGAGGGGTGAACCCCAAAAATTTTTTTTCATGGATTCCCCAATCCCCCCCACACCACCTGTTGTAAATAAACAACACAAAATAAAACAGAAACGTCATAGCACTGAGGACGTTTCTGAATTATTTAATACAAAATCAAAAATATCAAAGGCATGGCCGAGGTTCCTCTTAATTGAGAGTCCCTCTACAGACCTTTCTAAAGTTTCTCCATTTTTGATAACCAAGGGCGTCGCTGGCTTGGCTGGTGAGCCCAAGGCTATCAAAAAACTTAAGAATGGAACATTACTGATAGAATGTGCCAAGGAGCAGCATGCTACCATGCTGCTTAAATCAACGTCTTTGGCAGACATCCCTATCAAGGTGTCTCCACGTAGGTCACTGAATTCAAGTAGAGGAGTAATTAGATGTCGGGATCTTGAAGGCAGCAGTGAGGATGAAATGGTGCAGTACCTTTCATCTCAAGGCGTCTCACATGTAAAAAGAATTAGTGTACGCCGAGGAGATAAGGTGATTGCCACAAGCACATATATCCTCACATTCGATCGTCCCGAAATACCAAAGACTCTCAAAGCAGGTTATCTAAACATACCTGTGGATTCGTATATTTCCAACCCTCTTCGTTGTTCCAATCTCTCTTTAGAGAGTTAAGGTCTAAGTATGGTGATTATGCTCCTATATACACAGATGGTTCTAAGGATGGTGATCGGGTAGCTTCGGCTACTGTGACGCCATCTGAGACCATTTCAGTGTGTCTCCCACCTGCTGCTTCCATATTTACAGCCGAACTCCAGGCCATTCTTCAGGCCTTGGAGTTCATTCAGTCCTCTTCAGCTTTAAAGCATATCATCTTTACTGATTCTCTGTCCTCTTTACAAGCAATTAACAATAAACAGCTTGAACACCCATTAGTAGCAGATGTTTATCGTCTGCTACTATCTTACGAGTTGAACAGCAAAGACATTGTCTTTTGCTGGCTCCCTAGTCATGTTGATATAAAGGGGAATGATCAAGCAGATTTAGCTGCCAAAGCTGCTTTAGATCTTCCCCTATCAAATATTTTAATACCATATAAAGATTTTAAAACATGTATTAATCATTTTATCTATGACCGCTGGCAACGGTCTTGGGATCTTGCAGGCACAAACAAACTTCATTACATTAAGCCTCTCTTAGGAGAATGGCCAAGCTCCTATAAAACCAACAGGAGGGATGAAGTTGTTCTGTGTCGCTCTCGCATAGGTCATACTTTTTTAACTCACATTTTCATATTAAAGCGAGAGCCTCAACCAGAATGTGAACACTGTCATGTTCCTTTGACAGTTAAGCACATTTTGATTGAGTGCAAGTATCTTAAGGATATTAGATCTAATCATTACCGTTGCCAGTCCTTAAATCAATTATTTGCCCAACCGGGTCTATATTGTAGAATACTAGACTTTTTAAAAGAGACAAATTTTTACACAAAATTTTAATTGTATATTTGTAAATTTCATTTGTTATTTTCTAATTATACATACATAAAGTTTTGTGATAATTGTTTTTAATTGATAATCTCTGTGATATTTGTTTTTATTTATGTATATATAGATTACTACTGTGATTAATTTTTAGTTTGTCTCGAATAGCTCGTCATATGTCTGGCGCAATATGGCCCGGTTGGTGCTGATGTGCCATAAAACCACATTTCATTTCATTTCATTTCCTCTTCGTTGTTATAAATGCCAAAAGTTTGGACACAGTAAGACCGTCTGCAGAGGTAAAGACACCTGCGCTCGCTGTGGTCATGATGGCCATGAGAGCGCTACCTGCCAGGCGGATTTCTGTTGTGTCAATTGCAAGGGTAAGCACTTTGCTTACTCTCGCGAATGTCCTATTTGGCAAAAAGAGAAACGAATCCAACAGGTTATGTCTGAACGGAAAATGTCATACTTTGATGCTAAAAAGCAAGTAGAACTTTCTACACTTTTTCCCATTGCACCACAAGGGAAATCTTACTCAAGTGTAGCCAAAGTTTCTACTAGAACCATTTCTGTTCAGACAGATTTAACCTGGCATGAAAAAGAGGACGTGCCTAAAGTAATATCATCAGATCATTTTAAAGGGGTATCGGGCTCATCACAAGCGAGTGAGAGCTCGACTATAATTATTAACACTTTGCCTGGCGAGGGTCCACCTTCCTTGCCTCAATCTGAAGTTGTTGGGCTCGTTCCTAATACTTGTCGTGGTTTAAAACCAAATTTTAATGAAGTCCAATTATTAATTCAAAAACACAATCCTTTAGCCATTTGTTTACAGGAAACTTTTTTACGGAACTCTGACACTTTGTCTTTTCGACATTTTGTTGGTTATCATCACCATTCAGTTGGTGATGGTAGAGCTCATGGGGGTGTTTCTATTATTCTTAATGGAGATATCCCTCAGAGTAAAGTCACTCTCAATTCACACTTACAGGCAGTTGCAGTTCGGGTGACTTTGCATATTCCTATAACACTCTGCTCTGTATATCTTCCACCAAGTTTACATCTTAATCCCAGAGATCTTGATGACCTTGTTGCACAACTTCCTCCCCCGTTTATTATTACGGGAGATTTCAATGGTCGTCATTAACTCTGGGGTAGTCCAGATGATAACAACAGAGGTAAACAAATAGCGGACTTCATTAACATTAATAATTTGTGTTTATTAAATGATGACTCGCCTACTTATCTACATCCTGCCACAGCTTCTTTTTCTTCCCTAGATCTAACCATTTGCTCCCCGGTCCTGTTTAAGGATTTTTCATGGAGAGTAAATGACGATTTATGTGGTAGTGACCACTGTCCTATCTTGATTGATAATAATGGTCCCTCTCCGGTCGAAAGACCCCAGAGGTGGAAGTTACATAAGGCTGATTGGGCTCTGTTTGAATCTTTGTGTCTCTTCTCCTTTGATACAAAAGAGTTAGAAGATGCAGATGAGCCCATGGCCTTGTTCACTTCAATTCTTCAAGATGTAGCTGAGCAGGCGATTCCAAAAACCACGACTGAACCAAAACGTTTCAATAAACCATGGCTTAACGGTGATTGCAATTCCGCTCTTAAAGAGCGTGATCGTATCCTGAGACGATTAAAGAATCATCCTTCCATGGAGAATATTGCGGCATTCCAAATGGTCCGGGCGAAGGCCCGTAGAACCATACGTCAAGCAAAGAAATCTTCATGGCAGGATTATGTCTCCAAGATCAATTCCCGTACCACATCCAAATCGGTATGGGATAGGATTCGTAGGATTAAAGGTAAAAGTAGTGCATTATCAGTAAACCATCTAAATGTTGATAATACCACCTTAACAACATTTCCTGATATTGCTAATTCTCTGGCCAGTACATTTTCATATAATTCATCAACCAGTTTCTCCTCAGATGCTTTTCGAGGCATTAGGCAACAACAGGAGAAAAGGCGACTTAATTTTAAGTCCCGCAATGATGAATGTTATAATGATCGTTTTTCCATTGCAGAGCTCCGTGATTCGCTAAGGCGAGCTCGGGATACTGCAACTGGTCCAGATGAAATACACTACCAAATTCTTAAACATTTACCTTTTCCCACACTCTTAATCTTACTGGATCTTTTCAACCGGATTTGGGTTGAGGGGAATTTCCCTCCTTCGTGGCATGAAGCCACAATAATTCCCATCCCTAAACCGGGAAAAGATCATACGAATCCTACCAACTATCGTCCGATCGCTCTAACTAGCTGTATTTGCAAAACCATGGAGAGATTGATCAATCGAAGGCTTGTTTGGTACCTTGGGTCCAACAACCTCATTACTGACCTCCAATGTGGATTTCGGTCCCAAAGGAGCACTCTTGATCATCTCGTTCGATTTGAAACGTTCGTCAGGGACGCTTTCATCCAGAAGCAACATTTAGTTGCAATATTTTTTGATCTGGAGAAAGCTTATGATACTACATGGAAACATGGTATCATGCGCGACCTCCATAACCTCGGCCTACGAGGTCGCTTACCTATCTTCATTAAAAATTTCCTGGAAGATAGGTCATTTAAGGTACGACTGGGATCAATATTCTCTGACCCATTTCCTCAGGAAATGGGAGTTCCTCAGGGAAGTATTTTATCTCCAACATTATTTGCAATAAAAATTAATACTATCCCAGCGTGCCTTAAACCAGGTACAAACGGCGCTCTTTATGTTGATGACTTTCAGATGTGCTATGGTTCTACAGACATGCGGATAATCGAACGTAAGTTGCAGCTTTGTTTGAATTCACTTCAACAATGGGCAACCGAAAATGGATTTCGTTTTTCGAAATCCAAGACTGTCTGCATGCATTTCTGTCAGAAACGAGGTTTGCATCCAGATCCAGAACTTTATTTGGATGGCAATCGCCTTCCAGTTGTGGATGAAACCAAATTTCTGGGGCTGATATTTGATAAGAAATTATCATTTATCCCCCACATTAAAAACCTAAAGAAGAAATGTCTGAAAGCCCTCAACATATTGAGAGTCTTATCAAATACTGACTGGGGAGCAGATCGTAAGGTCTTGCTCAGATTGTATCGAGCGTTAATAAGATCAAAACTCGATTATGGGTGTATTGTGTATGGGTCTGCCCGCGAGTCTTATCTCAAAGAGCTCGACACCATACACAACCAAGGACTTAGAATCAGTTTAGGAGCATTTCGTACATCTCCAGTGGACAGTTTATACGTCGAGGCGCATGAGCCCTCACTGCACAACAGACGTGATAAACTGGCCCTGCAGTATGCTACGAAAATAGCATCTCTTCCAAATCATATTTCATTTAACACCATATTTAGACCCTATCATGAGCATTTATATATGCTCAAGACTAAAGTCATTCCACCATTCGGTATTCGCATACAACCCCTTTTGTCTGAGGCTGGTATCAGCCTTGACAGTATTGCGAATACCCCTTTCTTTAGGACTCCACCGTGGGCTGTATCTCCCAAAGATCGATTTCGATCTAACTCGGCATAAAAAGAGTGATACTAGCTCCTCGGTTTTTCAGTCTCTCTTTAGAGAGCTAAGGTCTAAATATGGTGCTTATGCTCCAGTATATACAGATGGTTCGAAAGATGACGATCGGGTAGCTTCGGCTACCGTAACACCATCCGAGACCATTTCTGTCCGCCTTCCACCTGCTGCTTCCATATTTACAGCTGAACTCCAGGCCATTCTTCACGCTTTGGAGTTCATACAATCATCTCATCAACAACAGCACATTATCGTCACTGATTCTCTGTCCTCACTTCAAGCAATTTACAATAAAAAGCTTGAACACCCATTAGTAGCAGATGTTTATCGTCTGCTACTATCTTACGAGCTTTCAAGCAAAGACATCGTCTTTTGCTGGCTCCCCAGTCACGTTGATATAAGGGGGAATGATCAAGCAGATTTTGCTGCCAAAGCTGCTTTAGATCTCCCCCTATCACCATTTTTAATACCATATCAAGATTTTAAATCATCGATTAATCATTTCATTTATGGCCGCTGGCAACGGTCTTGGGATCTTGCACAAACAAACTTCATCATATTAAGCCTCTCTTAGGAGATTGGCCAAACTCCTACAGAACTAACAGGAGGGATGAAGTTGTTTTGTGTCGCTCTCGTATTGGTCATACCTTTTTGACTCATATTTTCATTTTGAAGCGAGAGCCTCAACCAGAATGTGAACACTGTCATGTTCCCTTGACAGTGAAACACATTTTGATTGAGTGCAAGCATCTCAAGAACCTAAGATTGAAATATTACCGTTGCCAGTCTTTGCATCAATTATTTGCCCAACCGGGCTTATATTGTAAATTGTTAGACTTTTTAAAGAAGACAAGCTTTTATTATAAATTTTAATTGTACATTTATCATATCATTTTGTATGTTTTAAATATTTATATGCATAAAAGATTTATTTGATTTTTTAATCTTATTTACTGTGATACTGTTTTTATCTATGCATATAAAACTTTTTCTGTGATATTTATTTAACTTGTCTCGCATAAATCTTTGTAGGTTTGGCGCAATATAGCCCGGTTGGTGCCGAAGTGCCATAAAACCATATTTCATTCATTCATTACAAAATCACCCTCTTGTAAAAAGGGCATGGTTTACTAACGGGAAAATCAAAGCCGAAGGTCACAGTGGAATTATATGTCACAAAATTGAGCTATATCCCAGTTTAGACAATCAACTAGCAAAGTTAACAGCTTTATTACAGTGATGTCTACAGAAGTCTAAAAACTAAATTAGTCATGTAAACTAACCTTTAATTTTATCCTTTAAGTTATTTGTGAATTATAAAAAGTTAGTCCTAATCCTAAAATTAGAAAAGCTTTCTTGAAATTATTCCACAAAAAGAACACTCTCTCTTAATGTAAAATTAATGTTTGATGAGATTCTTAAAATAATATAATGTATATGAGTGACAATACTTAATAGAAAAATTTTAGTCTACCCTTTTCAATATATATATTTAACTTTCCATTTACTATAAATTAACGTTTTTGATCTTAAAGTCACAATCTGGACTCTTTTTTACCCAATATGTTAGTAATCAATCAAGGTCAAGATTTTTTATTTTCTTTTTTTGTTAAAAAAAGAAAAAAGACTGTGGCTTTAAGTGAATTATCAGTAATACTGACTGCATTCATCTCATTGTTCACGTTACAGTATTTATTATTACATCAATTGAATGAAAGCTATGAGCTGTTTTTTTTTTTAAATGGCGATGGATATATTGACTCAACGCCACTTATACGTTTAGCACTGAGCTTGTTAGTCTTTAGAAGGAGCTATAACACTTTCGTCTTTTCGGCTACAAATTAAATTTTAACATGAAATTCTGAGAAACATTATGTAGCACAGTTATAGCTTCTAGTATTGTAAGTCTAACAATACTAAATTAACTGTGAACACATGTATAAACCTTATATTACAAGCAATAACTTCGGGAGATGATTCTCTTTGAGATCTTAGATGAAACTTATTAAGAGTTTAACTATTGTTTCTAATGTGTAACCTATCTTCTTAATTAAAGGGACATCTCCGTATATTTAGTACACTAGTTCAAGATGTGAGCTGTCCTTAATAAATGACATCTGATGTGCAGACTCAATGACACCTTCTCTTTTCGTGCTGGGCTGGTTATACTATAGAAGGGGCTATAACACTTTCGTCTTTTCGGCTACAAATTGAATTTTAACATGAAATTCTGTGAAACATTATGTAGCACAGTTATAGCTACCCAAATTGAAAGTCTAACTATACAAAATTAAACCCTATATAACGTACAAAAACTTGGAGATATCCCTGTGTGATGTTACTGTGTGAGTCCTGGTAAATAATAAACAGATTTCTTCGATTATGAACAAACTAGTTAACTTTGGTTATTATAAACTTACCTGTGTGTTTAAAATGAACTCCCGTTAAATAAAATCCATCGCACCACTAAATGTCCCAACGTATAAAAACAGTTCTCTCTTGAAAAATTGAAATCCCACAAACTTTCGTTTAAGAAAAATATCAATATGGCAGCTGGTTACGTCACACCTCGGGAGATATCACTTTGTATTAGGGGTGACAGCAAAATGTGGCATTTTTACGTCAATTCAAGTTTGGTTTAAGTTAAGCACGTCTCGACTCGGCATTGAGTTTGAGCGTTCGCACACATAACAACCTGTATTTTTTTTAAATTTGTTACCGTCTTAATTATTTGATTAGCGACTCGGATGGGATAATTTTCTTTTTAACACGCACGAGGAACAAAAATAACTACATTCTTTTCACGGGCCTTAAATATTACTCATCTTTATAATATGGTATGATAATATTATTATTTAACATATATGCAGGCCATTTACAATTAATGTTCCGCTTCTTACAGGGCGTTACGGATTTATCGGCATTGCATACGCCACCCAATGCCATTAGGCACTTTGAACGCTGTCGCAACACGCTTAAAAATGTCACCGAAGTGGTTATTATTTGATCGAAAGAATGAGATCAAATTAATAATACACTCAGAGTCCTCAGCCACTTCGGAGATGTGCTTCATGATCCGTTTCAAACTATTTATTACATAAAGAAGGTAGGATATTAAAATCTATATTTTATATATGACTTTATTTTTTACGAGTATCCGTGCAATCAGTGATTCTTTCATTGTGAATAAAATTTGATAGACTGGCGATCAATGGTTTCAATATAAAGATAAAGCGCCTGTGTAATTGCCTTCAATTGATATTTTCGTCGCCCAAACTCAAACGATTGTAATGTTGGCGCTTTGCTTTGAGTATAGCACGTGATTGACAAAATATGCATCAAATTTAAACAACCTCGCTTCCGTGTGTTGGATCCGTCCAATATGTGACGAAAGCAATGTTATTATCCACTCTGTCGAAACAACAAGTAAATATTCAAATCTTTCAAGAGAGAACCGTTTTTATTCGTTGAGATATTTTATTGTGCAATGGATTTTATTTAACGGGAGTTAATTTCAAACACAAGGGTAAGTTTATAATAACCAAAATTAACTAGTTTGTTCATAATCGAAGAAATCCGTTTATTGTTTACCAGGACTCACACAGTAGGTGAAACTTATTTAAGGGTTTATTATTGTTGTTCCGAATGTGTAACCTAAATTCTTATATGAAGGTATATCTTTGTATATTTCGTAAACTAGTTCAAGTTGATGTGATGTGATAAAATATACCTATACACCCCACCTCATCATGAACTTTCGTTAACACTCCATGATAACAATCAGTTGTATTACACTGATCGTATTTAACCTCAGCTTTTAGTACTCGACTTATTAGTATAACACTTTTGAGTTTTCGACTACTTGCTGTGTAAAAGTATCAATCATTGAAAGTTTTACTACATTAAATTAAATCTTGACACTTTCATAAACCCTCATTACCTATATATATATATATATATATATATATATATATATATCCAGAAAAATCAGCACAACCGTAAAGCTGCACTACTTTGTTTCACGGTAAACGATGAAAAGATAAAAGGTATGCCGACACAAACTGATTTCAACACTGGTTTAATAACATTTTAACATTTTAAAGTACTTTTCGTCCGTCTTGGGACTATTCATAATTAATGTCATAACAAATAGATGGACAGTATAGTATATTTATATATATATATATACTAATTGCAATTAACTTGGATTAATTTCTTAATTAATCGAGACTTCTCTGTATTTTTAGTATATAAAATAATGATCTCCTCTCTCTCTCTCTCCCTCTCTCTCTCTCTCTCTCTCTGGGTGACATAGAGCGCTTGGTATAATGCAAATATACTATTCAAAAAAAGTAGGGGATATTTGATTTTGGGGTCATAATACTAAAATATGCAAATGACTACGAAAATAGTCACTATAGAACCTAAAAGAAGAAACATTTCCAGTTACATGTGACGCCCAAACGCACCAATAGCTACCGCATGGAATGCAGGTGATGCTTGGGGTCATCATGGGGGTCCAACCCAAGATTTGCACGACTCTGACTTTGAATGTTACAGTCATTGTGGCATTGAATTCCAGGGTGGAAACATCAGTTTAATTGTTTTAATGACCAGAAAACAAATTTTGATATATGTCGGCTTACCCAAAATGAAAGGTTACGTGCCCTTGGCATGCTACAGATCGGCACAACACAGGCGGTTGTGGCGCGGACGATGAATGTTTCTCAGTCTGTCATAAGCAGGCTATGGTCCAGATACCGTGATACACAATCTGTACAGGACAGACCACGCTCAGGTCGACCAAGGGCGACAACTCAAGCCCAGGATCGATTTATCCGTACCTTGGCCTTGAGAAATCGTGTCATCACAGCAAATCAGATCAGCGCTCGTCTTCAAACAGACACTGGTGTGAGAGTGAGTGGCCAGACGATTCGGAATCGACTGCATAGGGGTCACCTTCGCGCCCGACGTCCTCGCGTGATCCCTTGTTTGAGAGATCATCACATTCAGGCAAGACGTCGTTGGTGTAGGGATCGTCAACACTGGGATAATCGACGCTGGAGCAATGTGATGTTTTCAGATGAGTCAAGGTTCACTGTTGATTTTTTGGACAGACGTAGGATGGTGTGGCGTCGTCGAAACGAGCGCTTCCAAGACGTTAACGTCATCAGACATGATCGATTTGGGGGTGGTTCTGTTATGGTGTGGGGAGGCATCACTGTTGCTGGAAGAACTGCTTTACATGTTGTTGCAGGGCGTGTTAGAGGCCAGTACTACCGGGATAACATCTTGGCAGTCCATGTTGTGCCGTTCGCACGACGCCATGGCCGCCGTTTCATCTTCCAGGATGACAACGCAAGATGTCACAGGGCCAGGATCGTTACAGGTTACCTCCAACAACAGAACATCACCACATTACCTTGGCCAGCACTGAGTCCCGACCTCTCCCCCATCGAGCATGTCTGGGACATGCTTGGACAGAGGTTAGGCCAACGTCAACAACGTCCTGCCAATGTCCAAGAACTTGCTGCTGCGTTGCAACAGGAATGGGACAATCTGGACCAAAATGACCTTAGACGTCTCATTAGGAGTATGCCACGTCGGATCAATGCTTGTTTGGCAAACAGAGGAGGATTTACCCGTTACTGACTTTGTTGTGATGCTGTGGTAACTTTGCTGTTTGACCCCGGGTATCATTTTACCCTTATAATGGTCAGTCTGTGCCTTACTTAGTCTAACGATCATTTGGAATAAATCGATGAATGTGAACTTCATTTCATTTTGTCATTTGTTTCTTAGTCAGTTTCATTAGGTGACTTTAATAACACTTAAAAATCAAATATCCCCTACTTTTTTTGAATAGTATAATATATTCGCCCACATAGTAAATAAATGTCGCGCACCTATGCTTTTTCATATTTAACATGTCACTTGCATGAAGATAACACGTAACGAGAACGTATTTAACGTTCAATACAAAATATAGCTGTACATATTTTGAAATTATGTTAGGTTTTCCAACTCTCTGTATATACCATGTAAATATGTTTGGTTTTCTAGTTCTTTGTTTAAATTTTATACTTATTATCACAGCCAAGCCCCCTTTCCCATATCGGACCCCCACGCGACGCCATGCCCAGAAAAACACGCATCAATCTCTGTTTTTTTTTATTTTGATACCTCCCCTTTGCTTCGCAACAGCTATTAACAGATTTCTGCAAACCCTATGTAATGATAGTTTTTAAGATGTGCTGTCGTCCGCAAAGGGTAGGTAAACGTATTACTACACCTAATATACACATTTCCTTCAAAACAGTTAACTTTATACCAAGTTTAATTCTTATTTTATTGTTATTATTATGTGGTGATATTCACCCAAATCCTGGACCCCAAAACTTAACTGTCCTGCATCTAAATACGAGAAGCATACGAAATAAGATTGATCAAATTACTGTAGAACTTAATAAGTATGACGTACTAACATTTTCCGAAACCTGGCTTGACGATTCCATTCCTCTATCTGATTTACACATTAATAGTTACCATCCTCCTGTTTTGTTAAATCGCGAAGATGGTAGGGGTGGTGGAGTAGCTATATACGTTAAAAATAACCTTTACTTCAAACCACGCACTGATTTGATTATTAACAACTTAGAAGCTGTCTGGGTAGAAGTTCAGTTTAATTCTAAACATATTCTGATTGGATCTTTTTACAGGCCGCCTTCGAGTAAAATAGACCATTGGAAGTTAATTGAAGATAGTTTTTCAACTGTTTGTAATTTTCCAAATTCCCATGTAATTGTTTTAGGTGACTTTAATATAGATTTCTTAACAACTTTTAATAGTAAAATCCATGATCTGATTGGTCTTTTTGATTTTCATCAGCTGATAACTGAGCCAACTCGCATTACACCATCTTCTCGATCTCTTTTAGACTTGGCCATAACTAGTTGCCCCGACTTCGTAAAGAATGTAAGCGTTTCTGATTCGGGCCTTTATGATCACAGCCATATCATTTTAGATCTAAATTTCACTACTCCAAAAACTCAATGCTTTCAAAGAACTGTTTGGTCTTACCCGAAACTAAATTCCACGGATCTTATTAATCACTTTTCAAGTTACGACTGGGACAACCTTTTTCAGATACATGACAATCCTCATACACTTGCGGATAATATATCCAAAACAATCTTTTCTGAACTAAAGAATTTCATACCAAATAAAACCGTTACAATAAGAAAAAATGATCCTAAATGGATGAGTGGAAAAATCAGACTTCTCATTCGCAAACGAAATAGACTTCATAAAAAAGCGAACAAATCTAATTTACAGTTAGATTTGCAGAATTTTAGAAAATCCCGCAACATTGTCATCTCCGAAATTAGAAAATCAAAATCCTTGCACTATTCAAAGATAGACTCAAAAATTAATAATAATGACTTAGATGAATCGAGATGGTGGTCTCTGGTTAAGCAAATCTCTTTAAAGAAAGGCTGCTCTAGCCAAGAAATTCCACCTCTAAAATATAATGATAAGATATATTTTGAAAACTGTGATAAAGCTAACGTCCTAAATGATTATTTTGTCTCCCAAACCATTTTAGACTCAGTTCAAGACACCCTTCCAGACTTACCGTTCTCTACCATAGAAATTTCCTCCCTGACAATTACGCCCAAATTAGTCGAAGATACTCTTTCTTCTCTAACCCCTAAAAAATCTTGTGGTCATGATAATGTGAACAACTTTGTTCTAAAATTACTACATAAATCCCTGGCAATTCCACTCAGCCGCCTGTTTACAATACTAACTGATTGTTGTATCTTTCCAAATTGCTGGAAATCTGCCAATGTTGTTCCCATCTTTAAGAAAGGATGTCCCCACGACTGCAAAAACTACAGACCAATTTCTCTCCTTAGTTCTCTTGGCAAAGTCTTCGAACGGATTATTTATAATCATATTTTCAATTTCATCATTAGGCTTAAAATCATTACTCCCCATCAATCCGGATTTCTCCCTAACAACTCCGCTATTTACCATCTTCTTGAAATGTACAACTATATTTGTAAGGCTCTCGATAAGGGACATGAAGTAAAATCTGTCTTTTTCGATATTAGTAAAGCCTTCGATAGAGTTTGGCATCGCGGGTTATTACATAAACTATACAGCTATGGTATCCGTCATGACACCCACAAATTAATTACCAATTATCTCCAGGATCGCGAGCAATGTGTCGTCTTAAATGGTCAACAGTCTCTTACAAGAAATATCTCTGCGGGTGTGCCGCAAGGATCGATAATTGGTCCGCTTTTATTTTTCCTTTATATTAATGACCTAACAAATAACATTTCGTCCAATATACGCCTATTCGCTGACGATACCTCATTATTTATAATAATAGATAACCAAGTCTCTGCTCAAAATAAATTAAATGCTGATCTTGAAACGATTTACAAGTGGGCATTAAAATGGAAAGTTACATTCAATCCGTCCAAAACTACTAGCCTTACCTTCTCCAGGAAACTATCACCTTCTTCCCTTAAACTAAGTTTCAACAATGTTATTCTAACTGACGAAAACACTCATAAACATCTCGGCGTTTATTTCAATAATTGTTGTACTTGGGATACCCACATAAACCACATGGTAACTAAAATTAGCAAAACCATTAACTGCTTTCGTTCACTAAAATATCGACTAAAACGTAAAACTCTTGAAATTATCTTTAAATCTTTTATCCTACCACTTTTCGACTACGCTGATTGTGTCTGGAACAACTGTACTAAAGAAAAAAGTGACCAACTAGAATCGCTACATTTAGACGCTATTCGAACTATTACAGGCCTTCCTCGTGGTACTTCTCATAATTTACTTAATAATGAATCTGGATTCTCCTCTCTTTTAAAAAGACGTTATGAACATAAAATGGTTTTATTTTTCAAAATTATCAATCTTCAAACACCCTCGTATCTATTGGATTTAGTCCCCCTATCTATAGCGTCCAGTAAACCATATCAACTCAGAAACTCCAATAATCTAATGAGTATTAACTGTAAATCTAATCTTTATCAAAACTCGTTTTTCCCATCATCAGTACAAGAATGGAATCGTCTTGATGAAAACGTCAAAACTTCAAATTCAATCTCTTCATTCAAATTTCAAATTAGAAAAACATACGGCAAACCTAAATACAATGATCTCTTCAATTTTGGCGACAGGTCGTTACAAATTATTCTTTCTAAATTACGCAACTCTAAATCTGACCTAAATCATCATAAATACCTCATGTATGTATCTGACGATCCATCCTGTTTATGGGGAAACAGATGTGAATCTATTGAACATTATTTCTTTCAGTGTCGCCTTTTCATAGACCAACGCAGACTCACTATCGATACATTGGACGACCATTACAAGAATATTAATTCACTTTTGTTTGGGATTGACAGTCTTCCTAAAATTAAAAATGTGTCTGTACTTTCAGTAGTTCACCAATATATAGCTCTAACTAAACGCTTCAAATCTCGGAAATGAATGTGCTTCCGCTCCGTGCGAATCACCATTACAACTTGTATATGCGAAAAGTGGTTATTACTAGCTTGATCACCTCCTAATCCCCTTTGCACAATCCATAGGTAATCCAGGGTAACGTAAGAAATGTGTAACCAATAACATTGAAACTGCTACAATAAAAGTATTCTTTACAAGCTTTTGGTGCGTGTTAAGCTTTTTGGGTTTTCTGGCGTTGCATCCCAAACTACTTTCTAATTCAAATCTCTATTCGATCCCCCTCCCCTCCCCCTATATTAATGTCCGTATCCTTCACTTCAATTTTTCTTTCTCTTATTTTATTCAATTTTCCTCATTTTTTACTTAACACACTTTCTTCTTTCCACCTTTAAGTAAAACCCTAATCTAGATAATAATTTTTATTTTATTACATTGCCAGCTGATCATTTGAAATTTATATTCAATACATACTATTCTGGAAGCAGTTTTATATAAGCATTAAGTTGCTTGTTACTGTATCCAATTTATTCATATTATTCCCTTCATCCTTGTATATAAGAATTCTGAATAAATACTTTTTAAATCAAATAAAGAGAATATAAAGAAATCCCTCGAATCACAATTTAACTCCTTCTACCACATATCCTCTAACTCTTAATAACAGCAAATTACGTACATATTTCATTTCAAAACCTACTGTTACGAACTCTCCAGACTATCTATATTCCGTTCTTAATAGTGACCATAAAAAAGCTATGACCACACTTAGACTCAGTACACATCACTTAGAAATAGAGAGGGTCGATACCAAAAAATTCCTGTTGATCAGCGTCTATGCAAATTTTGCGATTTAAATTTGATTGAAAACGAGCAACATTTTTTGTTACACTGTAGCAAATATGAAAAAATTCGCAAAGCCCATTTATACCCAGCCTTCTCCGCAAATCCTATGATTTCCGACAACTTCCTTAATCTGTTTAACCCACCAAAATTTATTGCCAAGGCAGTGGCTTTATATGCGTTTTTAGCTTTTGATACGAGAGCGAATCAAATTTGGTGGCAACTTCATCGAACTGAAACGCCTTAGATTTACATGTAGTATTTTGTCTATAATATGAATGCATTATGTATGTGCATGTATTATTAAATGTATGACTATGTATAAATGTATACTATTCAAAAAAAGTAGGGGATATTTGATTTTGGGGGCATAATACTAAAATATACAAATGACTACGAAAAAAGTCACTATAGAACCTAACAGAAGAAACATTTCCAGTTACATGTGACGCCCAAACGCACCAATAGCTACCGCATTGAATGCAGTTGATGCTTGGGATCATCATGGGGGTCCAACCCAAGATTTGCACGACTCTGACTTTGAATGTTACAGTCATTGTGGCATTGAATTCCAGGGTGGAAACATCAGTTTAATTGTTTTAGTGACCAGAAAACAAATTTTGATATGCGTCGGCTTACCCAAAATGAAAGGTTACGTGCCCTTGGCATGCTACAGATCGGCACAACACAGGCGGTTGTGGCGCGGACGATGAATGTTTCTCAGTCTGTCATAAGCAGGCTATGGCCCAGATACCGTGATACACAATCTGTACAGGACAGACCACGCTCAGGTCGACCAAGGGCGACAACTCAAGCCCAGGATCGATTTATCCGTACCTTGGCCTTGAGAAATCGTGTCATCACAGCAAATCAGATCAGCGCTCGTCTTCAAACAGACACTGGTGTGGGAGTGAGTGGCCAGACGATTCGGAATCGACTGCATAGGGGTCACCTTCGCGCCCGACGTCCTCGCGTGATCCCTTGTGTGAGAGATCATCACATTCAGGCAAGACGTAGTTGGTGTAGGGATCGTCAACACTGGGATAATCGACGCTGGAGCAATGTGATGTTTTCAGATGAGTCAAGGTTCACTGTTGATTTTTTGGACAGACGTAGGAGGGTGTGGCGTCGTCGAAACGAGCGCTTCCAAGACGTTAACGTCATCAGACATGATCGATTTGGGGGTGGTTCTGTTATGGTGTGGGGAGGCATCACTGTTGCTGGAAGAACGGCTTTACATGTTGTTGCAGGGCGTGTTACAGGCCAGTACTACCGGGACAACATCTTGGCAGTCCATGTTGTGCCGTTCGCGACGTCATGGCCGCCGTTTCATCTTCCAGGATGACAACGCAAGATGTCAAAGGGCCAGGATCGATACTGGTTACCTCTAACAACAGAACATCACCACATTACCTTGGCCAGCACTGAGTCCCGACCTCTCCACCATCGAGCATGTCTGGACATGCTTGGACAGAGGTTACGTCAACGTCAACAACGTACTGCCAATGTCCAAGAACTTGCTGCTGCGTTGCAACAGGAATGGGACAATCTGCACCAAAATGACCTTAGACGTCTCATTAGGAGTATGCCACGTCGGATCAATGCTTGTTTGGCAAACAGAGGAGGATTTATCCGTTACTGACTTTGTTGTGATGCTGTGGTAACTTTGCTGTTTGACCCCGGGTATCATTTTACCCTTATAATGGTCAGTCTGTGCCTTACTTAGTCTAACGATCATTTGGAATAAATCGATGAATGTGAACTTCATTTCATTTTGTCATTTGTTTCTTCGTCAGTTTCATTAGGTGACTTTAATAACACTTAAAAATCAAATATCCGCTACTGTTTTTGAATAGTATATATGTATGCATGCTGTCCATAATGGACGTTTTGATGCAATAAACTTCTTATCTTATGCAATTGTTCTACATGAACCGTTGAAATTTTTAGAAATTATTCCAGCATGAATGCTATTTAAAAAAGGATTATTTTTTTCATTTATAGAGTTTAATGTGTAACGTTATTCAATGACACAAAGTTAACACCCAACAATAAAAGAGCTTAAACGTATTGTCTACTGGCAGATGGATGTACTTTCCATACTACCCAATATGGCATGCGCAGAAAGTGCCGGCGTGTCAGACACTGATTTCTACTTACTGTAAGTGAGTTTGTAGCAACAACTCGAGAGGTAATTAACAACCAGTGGCAGATAGAGGACACGCTTAGACGTTACGATTCGATATGCGCAAATATCAAAAGGAACCACGATCTTTGGGATATAAACTTACATGTCAAATTTCATATTTTTTACATTATTCGCTTACAAGCGGTGGCCATTGTGTCACGATAATCGAACTCAACCTTCATAACAGTGTAACGGTGATATCATCAGACGGATTTTAAATCGGATTATAATTTTGACCTCTAGAGGGACCACAAGCTAAAAAAGGGCGATTTTTCGTACCGCCAGGAGTCATAATTCAGCCAGTTAGGATCTGATGTGCACAAATATCGAAAGGAACCAAGATCTTTGGTTTATAAACAAGCATTTTAAGTTTAATCAAAATGGATTCAAAATTGAGACCTCTACAATGTTCACAAGCCAAAACGTGATTTTTCGTACAATCAAGGGACATAATCCATGAAGTTACAGTCCGATACATGCCAATATCGACAGGAGCCGAGATCTGGGGGTGTTAAACCTAAATTTCAAGTTTCATTGAAATCGGATAAAAATTGTGACAGCTGTGCACTGTTCAAAACCAATTGTGGACGGACGGACAGGGGCGATGTCAATATACGCAACATGAAAATGTGGGCGTATAAAAATTGATGGAATTCAATATCGTTCTTTATTTGACTAATTTAAATAATTAATGTTAATTGCAGATGGATCAGATTATCAATTTTGTCGTTAGATCGTTCACGATCAACGGCGCGAAACAAGGACCTTAACTCTAATTTCTCAGCTAATAGTTGATCAATTTGACTGAAATTTTCAGCAAATTATCTTTACACTATCTAGTTTTTAACTATTATAGTGAGAACTGCCATTTCGTTATCTTACATCTCATAATGTAACTTTAATGAAGCTTGTGTACTTACATAAAACATCAAGTTGTACAGGTGTAGATGATCTACCTACGCCAATACCATTACTACCTGTACAGGTGTAGCTACCACTATCTGATCTCTTTACTGTTTCTATTCTATATATAGATGAACTTTGACCTGTTATAATGTTACCATCTTTACTCCATGTATAACCAGTAGATGGTACTGATGGATCAGCCTCATCTACAGTACAGGTAAACTCATGTTGATTTCCCTGTATAACTTTAAATGGACTGGTTGATGGTTCTATATGTACTACTGGTCGAACTACAATATAAATATAGTAATGGTGGATAAAATAATGTGTGGGCTTGTTGATATTTCAATATGTACAACCGGTTTAACTATTCCCATGCCTACTTATTCCATAGTCCTCGCAGCGTTTCGTTTGAGTGTATGAAATAGCTTTATTTAACGTCCGCTTCCACCGAGGTAATATCGCAGACAAAAAAGCTGATAGCTAGAGTGGGATCAGCCTTTTTTTTTACACCATTCGCGTAAAAGTGGCAGCCATTTTGTTCGGCAATTTTGGTCTAGTGTTCATGAAATTCGAACTTAACATTCCTTACAGTGTCACGGTGATATAATCAAACGTTTTCCGACCTCCAGACGAACCACAAGATAATAATGGCGATTTTTCGTACCATCAGAGGCCATAATTCAAGAAGTTACAATCCGATATGTGTAAATATCGACAGGAACCAAGATCTTTAGGTTATAAACATGTATTTCAAGTTTCATCAAAATCGAATTAAAATTCTGGCCTCTATCAGGTCCACAGCCTTGATATACCATATTTTACATTATTCGTGTGCAAACGGCGGCCATTTTGTCTGTCAATTTCGGTCTGATTTTCACGAAATCCTAACTCAACCTTCATTACCCTGTAACAGTGATGTAATCAAACGTTTTGTTTAATTCAGGTAATAATGGTGACCTCCAGAGGGACCACAAGCTAATAAAGACGACTTTTCGTACAATCACGGGCCATAATTCAGGAAATTACAATCCGATATGCGTAAATATGGAATGGAACCACGATCTTTAGGTTATAAGCATGTATTTCACGTTTCATCAAAATTGTGACCTTTATAGGCTCCACAACCTTGATATAACATATTTTAACCCTATTCGCGTACAAACGGCGGCCATTTTGTCCGTCAATTTTGGTCCGATTTTTACGAAATCTTAACTCAACCTCTATAGCCGTGTAAAGGTGATATGATCAAACGGTTATTTAAATCGGGTAACAATTGTGACCTCCAGAGGGATCACAAGCTAAAAAAGGCGATTTTTCGTACAATCAGGGCCATAATTCAGGAAGTTACGATCGTAAGTACCAAGATCTTTGGGTTTTAAACACGCATTTCAAGTTTCATCCAAATCAGTTCAAAATTGTGACTTCTACACAGTTCACAAGCTAAAAACGTGATTTTTCGTACAATCAGGGGCCATAACCCATGACGTTACAGTCCGATACATGCCAATATCGAACGGAACCGAGATCTTAGGGTGATAAATCTACATTTTAAGTTTCATTGAAATCGGATAAAAATTGTGACCTGTAGACTGTGGACGGACGAACAGGGGCGACGACAATATACGTCCACATGAAAAACATATGTGATGTACACTGTAGTCGCCCATAACTGGTACTTTAGTAGCAGTAACTTAAATTTACATCAATACACAAGAACCTGCTTCTCGTTCAGCAATATTTATACCAGATATTATCATACTTACATTGCACAGTAATATTTATAGTTTGACTATCAGATGTAGTTATAGAACTAACATCAGTTGGTTCTAGTGTAGTATTAGCTTCACATCTATATACACCACCCTGATTACTGGTGATATTAGATATATCAAGACGTCCATTAGAAGATACATCAACACTGCTGCCATCTGGTTTGTACCATTTAAAGATAGTTGGTGGTGGATTAGATTCAACACTACAGGTAAGTCGTAGATCATCACCTTCTCTCCTAGTTGTAGAGTCAGCTGATACAGTTACCATAGAAACAACTATAAATATAAAGATGGATATATTAAGTCAGATATGAACAATTATACACAATTAAAAAGTTAAGCACCCATGTATTTTTCACAATTACTTGTCCAACGATGTTAAGTGCTGGAATCCTCATAAACTTCCCAAAACAATGTAGTTAGCAAAAATACACCCCTGGAGTATATCAAGTTCCTAAATTTCAATTATGATTCTTAAAAGAATTCCAAGATGCCTTATTTGAGTAAATAAATGAATATACACTAAGTGTGGAGGTGCAGAGCCAGAAACAGAATTCAATATCATTATTGGTCATGAAAAATGTCATATTGGAGTCCACAGCTGACATTGCTGACACAAATCATCAAACGCGGGTCAGAATTCGTTTTATTTCTTCAGCGAGTCGTCTCATTTACTGAATAGAAAACTTCCTCCAGTCGGTACAGGTAGGTTCTATGCCTGTATTCAACACCCCAAGATGTCCCAAATCCGTTCTAACGGGTAGGGTTAATACTCATTTGCATGCCAATTTAGGGTCATCACCGACTGGATGAAAGAAGGTGGACACAATATGTTACGAGGGACATGTTGCCCTATGTCGAATTGTCAAGGGCTTTCCTCTCGATGGTTATTTAACCAATGTGTACACGGGAGCTTGGTTGGTTCTCCGAACGACTGTTTTATCAGGCGGGTGTATATCGGTTGCCCAAACTCTGTTGCGTGTCTCACGAGAATTATACATTTGCATTGTACGTGCACACGGATGAAATATAAAGCTTACAATTTGGCGTAATTTTTCTTATATGATAGCCCTGGTGAAACACATTTCAAATATAATTCTAACCCAGATCTTTGTTACAGTTGAAGAATTAGGAAGTAACGCAAAAAAACACCCCCAAAACGCGTGTGTTTTCTTACTATTGAAGTAGAGTGCGATAACAGATACACATTCGTTCTACCGCTAACCCATAATTCTACTGAAGTTGTTATACGAGACCGTGTGGGGATATCTGTTTGAAATGAACTATTCATAAAAGTAATTTACTATCACGAGATTAGAGAAAGGGGAAATAAAATAATAGAAAAATGCCTTACATAATTATAATGTATTCATGAAGTCTATTGTTATTACTTTTTTGACACTTAATTCTGCCTCCGCTACGTGGATCGCAAGTATAAATATTGCATGTGCTCTAAAACATGTTAGATTTCCTAGTACAATAGGTAATGTAATGCTCACTCAGACATATATTTATTACCCCAGAATTACATATTTTTTCACCAAAGTTACATAATATATGATCAATAATACTTTTACTTGTTACTGTCACTCTTGTAACGTCACCGATTATCTGCTGAAAGTTATAAAACTTTAGAATGTTAATATATGGTTTATACAATGGGCTACACATTTTTGACAAAGATATGTTTATATCGCCCAGGAGTATAGTGTCATTGTCAAAATTCATTTTCGAGGTAACTGCTTCAAAGTGTTCAAGAAGGTTATTTTGTTAAGGGGGCCTGTAGATAGTTCCAACAAGAATTGAAAATGATAACCCATTAGAAACTGCTAATTCAATCAATAGTGATCTGAAGCTATTATCAACGTGGGCAAATAAGTGGCAAAAACATTCAACCCAAATAAAACTAAAAATTTAATATTCACACGTAAAAAAACAATTCATCCAAATCTACACTTTGAAAATAAAATTAGTGATAAAGTTACCTCACACTGCCACGTGGGACTGACTTTTCATCTAAACGGAACATGGACAGAACATTTTCTAAAATTCACAAAAAGCTTGCAATAGACTCAACATTCTACGCCAATTAAAATTCAAATTAAATAGATCTACGTTATGAACTATATTTACGTCATTTATACGTGCTCTTATGGAGTATGGGGATTGTATATGGGATTGTCAGGTGCAGAAGAGTAGGACGTTAAACCTCATTTCATTTCATTCCATTTGTATATGGGATAATTATAGTACCAAAGACTCAGAATTACTTGAGAATATACAACTAGAAGCAGGGAGAATCATAACTGGTCTGCGCCGAAAATATGTTTATGAAGAACTAGGGTGGGAACCACTATTCAAAGGCATAAACTCGTATATTTTTTAAAAAAATCCTAAACTACTATAGTCCCCTGTATTTATCCGATATTCCTATGAAAATACAACCCGAAACAAATTATTATAATCTTAGAAACCAAAAACTGAAAATGCCACGATGTAAAACGTCTTCTTACATAAAAAGGTTTTTTTCCTAACACAAGCAAACTATGGAACAGTCTTCCTACATACGTGCAGTTATGGCGGTTTCTCTATACTTTAAAGTTTAGCCTCCTGAGTCAATATCATATATATAAAAAAACCTAGTTACTTTCATTATGGAAACCGCAAGGAAAATATTATTCACTGCCAACTAAGAAATAAATCTAGTAATCTAAATCTAGTAATCTCAATAATCACCTTTTCCACCACTACCTATCTGACTCAAAAATATGTCCAAAATGCAAATCTTCGGATGGAGATAACTTCCACTTCTTCTTCTCTTGCCCATCTTATTCAGTTATCAGAATCAAACTATCAAATTCATTAAAGGTATTCACAGAAACTATTAATCTAGATCTAATTTTGAATGGCTCTACAGATCTTTCGAACACATCTAATATTTTGATTTTTGAAGCAGTCCATAATTTTATTAAAAGTACTAAAAGGTTTTGATTTGCTTTTTTTAAAAAAAAAATGTACAATATAAAATAATTGCTTCAACTATATTTCGTATATATATCATTTCCACACGAAACTGTATATATGTTCGATTTTACAATTTATGAAGCTTTCATATTACATATGAAAGCTTATTGTTTCTGTAAAGATTATTAAGCTTTCATATGTATTGATGAATCCGACCTGTCAATCATTGTAAAGATATTGACCAATCAGAAAGCCCGATTATATTTGGCCCGCGTAGTTCAAGATTGGCAGCCATTTTTGTCCCACAAACAAACAAGGCCGTGCTCTGTGTGAAGTTTGTTATTTCTACATTTATCGTCGAAATGGTATTACGCTGCGGGTGGGGAACTTGTAACAAGCATGAACGAACGTTACCCCGAAAGACGGCATGGCGCAAAAATTTATACTTTTTCAGAAATCAAAAAGAAACAATTAAAAATGTGTTTGCCCTGGATCAAGGGGATACGGTCAGTTTATCCCACGACCGTTTCAACCCGGGCTGTTTCATCCCAACCTAATTTTTTTTTTATCCCAGATTGTTTCCCCATTTAGGTCCACTTACTGTTAAATAAACATATCCTTTGTTATTTATTATTAAATAAACACTTAGTTGATTGTTATGGATTAGTAATAAAACATGTGGTGAGGGTTGAGTTGTATTTATACATTTTTTAAGTAAGAAGCCAGATAATATTTAATTTAACAACACCTGACGTCAGCTCTGTTTTAACATGTTTTTATTTATGATAAAGGGAGAAGATGATCGCCCTCTCTTCTCACGACAGTGTGATTGTAAATAATTTAATTAAATCAGCCTGTCCTGAATAATATCATGCAAACAATTAAGAGCCAATCCATGAGAAAACCATGCAGAAGGTTCGAAGGTGGGGGTCGGCCGATTGAGTTCATATTCACAGGGTTTGGTCGACCCATCGAGCCTACTCCTCAGCCAAAATGGCCGATTTTAAAAATAAACCATTTCAGAGATACAGCCCGATTACGTTTTTCGGCTGATTTTCGTCATTTTCAGGTCAAATTTTGACCATTTTTGTCGCATTGTTACAGCCGTTAATCGATCAATGGCGAACTCGGTTTTGGTTGATGATTATAGTCTTGGTCTCACCCTACCATCTTATAATGGTAACCCAGTTCAACCACTCTTTCCGTAGGTGTCACCAGACTACACAAAATACGCGTCTGGGGGTACCTGAATTGTACCCTTTCTTCAAATTGCGATAACTCCACTGGAGCAGGGTTTGCGATAAAAATGAAAATCATTTTATTTGCAGCTTGACCAGTTCTAACAACATAAAAAATAAAATCTTTGTCAGCTAACTTGCAACAGTTTGAAAATTCGTTTCGAAAGTTACCAAACACTTAGCCCCCCCCCTCATTCTGCTACTTTTCGGGTCGTTTTTTCAACTTTTTAACTCCTCTAACACATGTGGTTTTCAATATTTCCGAATGAGATATGATTTCCACGCTAGAGCAATTCGCAAACTGCAAATTGTATCCCGGTTGACTTTGCGATTGAAGGTCACATAGGGAATTTTCATGGAATTTGGGTGGTAGGGGTGTCATAATTTTCGACTTTTGTCTGCTGAAGCTCGACTATATTTTTTAAGTTTTGCATAGAAATAAAAATGTTCAAATAAAAACGATTTTTGTTTCGTGTTAATTGGTTTTTCAGATATTTTGTTCCAAAGAGTGTAATTTGCCGAAATATTTGTCAGCTTGTTGGAAATACCCTGAAGAGTGGTGTAAACGTTTTTTTTACTGAATAACTGAAAAATGAAAAGTCTGGCTAAGAGTGGGGCAAGTTTCTGTACCTATTTCGGTTTCTGAGTTATAGGGTGCGAAAAAAAACTTCCGGGTTTTTGGAAATGCTGGAAGGGTGTATAGTAGAAGTGTTCTGTTGGGGACCTTTCTCTGAGAGAAAATGGAACAGTCAAAGTGCCCAAAAAAGAGATATAAGGCGACACCAAACAAAACGTTTTCTCTTTAATCTTCTTAAACAGTGCAAAGCATCAGAATACGCGTATTTGTCAAACCAGTTCAGTACATCACTGTTGGCACTGTTCAATAATTTGATATCGAAGACGGCGCCTAGATGTCATTTCTAATGCTGCCTCGTCGTTTTGGACATCTATGGGTTCTGACGCCGAGTCGACTGGGGGATGAGACAGGGGATGCCCAGCCTTTTGTTGAGCGGCGAGACGAGAAAAATAGCTTGTTATCTGTTGTGTCGTGAGCCACTCTTTCTTATCGAGTTTGCCTTTCAACTTTTTCGCAACATTGGCTGGACTTTGCTTCTTGCCGGTGCTTACTCCAAGCATAAACTGTTCCAATAAGAAGTTTTTTAAGGCTTCTGAGTAACGCCGCCTGTGTGTTGCTCCTCGCAAGGCCCAACCGGGTTTCAAATCTCGCATAGGTTGCTCGGACGTAGTAGTGGTTTTACTGGTGCTTTCACTCACAGAAATAGTGTCTGCTCTGGTTGAAGTAACGTCGCCACTAAATTTTGCTGCCCATTTCCTGCCAACTGAATCCAGTTTTGTTTCTTTTACTGGTCGAAAGAGGTGTTTCCCATGTGAAAGATGATCCATTAGGTCCTCTTGTGACCGGAAAACTTTAATACAAGACGGATCAGTACAAGAAATGGCTATACTCGAGTCCTCGTGAGATGCCGAAGGAAGGGATCCCACTGTGACGCGTGGCGAAGTATAAGGTGTGACACTGACATTGGTCGATCCTTGAACACCACCGGTTTTTACTAAATCTACAAGTGAAAATTCACGTGGTTCCCCGATTTTGTATGCTCGCCATGCACGAACTGAATTTTGCTCAAAAACAAAATTTGTGAATGAGGTTATTCCTGCCCAAGTTGGGCTTGCAGCCATTGATTTTTCATCCAAAACTACGACCGAAGCATAGCAGCCACGCACTCCGCCGTACGATTCTAGAGCCTGATACATATCCGATGCAGTCTGAACGTCGTTTCCTTCGTTCAAATATCGCATCATATGTGCTTTCATCGGTGCGATTTTTCTGTCGCACAAGTCTTTTCCGGCCTGTGCTTCGGAAAAATTATACTCCTTTATTTTCATACCAGATAGTGTTCCAAGTGACGGCAGTGATATGAGAAGCGCGGCACAATGATAGCACCCAGCGTTGTCTGAACGCAAAAATGCTTCTTCAATATGTGGTAAACGATTTTTCAGTTCCGCCAAGGAGGCCTCTAATACTGACAATACAGCGAACCAATTCTGCGAGCAGCTGTCAATCAAATGTACGAAACAGTGTACCTGCAACAGAATTGGAAAGCATTAGTACCGCAAAAGTTGTTTGATTGCACAATATAGATGATATTACTCCTAAAATCGAAATATATTTTATATTTCTTGCTCGGAACATTGACTCATATCAATATTTTAGCAAGACATTTTTTCTAAGTAAAATAAGGGGGTTTACCAACCTGAAATTCACCATTATCGACTTTAGTCACCGCAGCCGTAATGTGCCATGACACCCCCTTTTTCCCGAACCAATCCTGTTGGGACTCGCGGAATTTTTGAGGCAAAAACTTCATAGCCCAATCCATGGTTATGTGGGTTTGGTTAGCGGTCAGGTTGTCTAGAAGGTCGGCCTTTGCACGTTCTTGATTCTTCTTTCGTAAGAGATGTGACTTTAGACGCTCAATGTTTTCCTGGGCGGACTTATAGTCATACAGCATTTCATCTTTATGGTTGTCGTATCTGAAAGTGTCAAATAGTACAACGTGAATAAATTTACCATATTTCTAAGAAACATAGGGCCCAGACCCTTTAGACACAACTGAAAACTTTGCATAACGCTAGAAAGTTGTAAATACATGACGGCCATGTGATAACGTAAAGAAGTAAGACGGCGTTAGTAAATATCTGCGAATCCCCCCCCCCCCCAAGAAGTAGATAATGTCTATATTACCTGAAGATCACATCGTCATTACGTAAAGCTTCGTCGATATCACTAAATACTTTTTCTAGTTCAACACAATGATCACAGGCGACGTCATGAGCGTGAGTACATATATCTTTTTGACTAAGCGCATACGTCATACAGTGATCAGGGCAGTTGCTAGAAAGTTGGATATCTAACTTGTAGTCAGTTTTCATGTAATGCTTTACATTTTGAAGTCGTAGTTTCATTTGGTCTACCCAAAAACGAGACATACCTACGAGGGAAAAGACGAAAATTAAAAACATGATGAAATATGAAAGGATGAATAACTGACAAACATCATTATATAAACAGGAACGGAGAACTTCTGGGTGTTTGATATCAACTGGGATATATTCATCGGTGTACTATGAACACTGAACAAACGGTAAGTAAAATAACGATATAGACATATTATCAGGCAGTCAGTGCGGATTACAGGAATTATGATTAGGAATCAGGCAATTGAGCAAATTATTGCCTACCTAGCTCTCCCATGGCGTCAACTAAGTCGAACAATGTTGTGAAAGCTTCGGAACCTTCGGCCGCTATGTTATCCAGACCAGCTAAGGAGTGCTGCTGAGAAGCAGCGCAAACCTGAAAATATAAATAGATAATACTAATGTTACGAAAGCAAACGAACAGCAAAGCCATGACTATTGATGTTTCGAGTAAGTATAACATAGTATGTTTGTGACATATTTAGTCTCGGACCTACCATGGGCGAAGGATTGACTTATGTCGTGGTATTATGAAAGTTTCGACCACTGAGAAGTCAAGTGAGTCCGCCTTCACGGGCTCACTTGGTTGAGTTATTGAGACTAAATTGGATGTGGTTATCGCTCATCCGGTCTTCTGTTTTTACGATGACTATCGTATGACCGAAAATAGTTTGACCACATCCAGAGGGTTGAGTGGCTGAATCATAAGCGGATGCGTACTGTATCATAAGGCTTGTCATTAAGCCAACTGGCATGGTTTCGATTCGATTCCCCAGTTGTACGTGACAAGGAGTTGGGTCTCCTGTCTAACCTCGTGGGTTTGCTCTGTGCCCCCCCCCCCCCGCTATGCTATATCCCCTACACACAAACGAATTATTGAAATGAAATTGAACCATATGTTAGTCCCGATATGACCCAGTTTGTATCGTGGACGTTAAACCCCTTTAAAAAATTGACGACATCCAGTTATGCCCCTGTTATCGTTAGAATAATTTTATAGTAGATTTGGGTCAAGACCATTATAAATTTACACCAAACTTTCGAACCTGCATCATTGAATAGAGTGTACTCCTGCCCAGTGGGACGAAATTTGTCTCCAGACAATATGCGAGATATAAATCAATTAGTCGCGACACCACAACAGTGCGCACAACGTTGGGAATAGTCAGTTTTTCGCCATGGCTGAGTTTTATTTGCTTGGTTCCATAGGCGACGTCTTGGACGAACTCTGGACGTGATACAAATTCTATAAAGTGGTCTATCTTTGTGTCGTCCATCCGATTTCGTTGTATTGCGGAAATTTCAACAGGTGCACCTTTACTAACAACTTTGGCATGTTCTCTGGCTTTGTCAATGCGGTACACGGTAAGACCCGGTATCAAATTCTGTAAATATAGAAAAAAAATATAAAGGGAAACAATAATCACCATGACGGGTATTTATGGTAATAGATCACCATGATCTATTATTTTACATAATTCAATTTGTATCAGTAAAAAATTCTAATTGGGATTCCTTAGATTTTACAAAAATCCTAAATTTAAGTAAGGATTATGAAAAGGGCAATATCTTACGAAAGTGGTTTCTATATTCTCAACTAATTTTACAGTATGGATTCAAGCTGCTCATTTTTTCAGGAACTACAGGTTACTATTTAGCATGAACGATTTATTGATTTATATGTGGCGGCGCAATCGAACTACAAAGTCCAAAAATCAATATGGAAATCTGAATTACCTGTAAATCTGTTTTAGTTCTATCAGTAGCCAGGATTGAAAGAAGTTGACGCTTTGTATGGGATGATGTAGCATCGTGGTAACATTTCACCAGCGTCTGAGTGACCGATTCTTCCGACAGATTTTGCTGTTTTTGATCAGTCAGTATAATTTTCATCAGAGCGTCCTCCTGACCAGGAGCCAGACAATGAAGGATAAGTCTGAAGGCTTCTTGAGCTTTGTGTCGATAATAACTCCTCGTACTAGAAGTAACTTCACTGAGCACGGTTTGTAATTGGCCCCGAACTTCACTTATGTTACCCTGGCTCAGAAAGCGATTGAGGTTTTGTAGGGTGATATTTTTTTGAGCTGGTGTTGGTGCGTAGGAGACATCCAACGGCGAGTCATCCGACCCTGAAGGTTCCGTCAACTTAAAAAAAAAAACCATTGCAAAAATAATTAGTTTCGCTGAATTAATATTATTATATGCACACTGCGGACCGAAACAGTGCCATCCCAAATTAAATGTCACTAGGAGTAAACTTAATGACGTGTGATGTTGAGACATTATTATTCATTCTTCTCTAAATCAAATTCGGACTATAGCGGTAGGTAAGACGCTGGCTCGCTAGCCTAGAGGTCGGGTGTTCGATCCCTGCATTGGCCGAGAAAGTTCATCCACATTTTCGGCGTGGTGTCACCCCCCCCCCCCCCTTTGTCAGTTGTGCAGAACGGAGGGCCAGACAAGGACAGCTGTCTAGTCTTTCGGATGGGACGAAAAAACAAGGCCCCTTGTACACATTGGCGTGCACGTAAAAGATCCCTTGGCAGTTGGAATTCGATCTAAGAGAAGGCCATAGCGCCGCTTTCCGGGCAAAATATCCCTGTATATAACATGGAGTCAAATGACACATGACGCGCACATACATCAATTTTTTTAGGGTAATAATTTTGTCGTGTTCGGCCATGAGAGCTTTTGTACAAGTGTAGAAGGCTGCGAAAATAGTCTTATATAAATCCATACCTCGATAAAATCTTGGTTAGGTAAGTCTAGTTCGTCAGATCCGAGTGGTGTCGACCCTCCACTCTCAGTAGACAAGTTTGCTGAAGGCAGACATTCCAATGCTGATTCACGAGACGTCGATGGAACAACAGCCTCGGTTAGGGTAGACATCGCAGATGCATGTACAGTTATTGCTACTTTTTCTGTAGATGGTCCTTGGCCTTCTGCAATCTGCAAGCGAAAAATAATTACAAAATTAAAATTGAGTTGAAACGTAAGGTTGAATTTTTAAACAAAATGTCAAATAAACAATAAAAAAACCCATCATTTCTGGGCTAGTATGACTAGAGAAAGAAATATCGTCCTCAATATATTTATCGTCCTTTTTGATACCATCGCTGCATCACATTGGGTGATATAAACAAATTACAGTGTGTAATCTTTTTAGTTGAATTTACCTTTGCCATGTCTTGTGCTGAACTTGTCATTTTATCACGGTGACCACCATAACATTTTCTACATATACCTATCAAAAAAATAATAATAAAATAATGATTATGTAAAAATTTGAAAAATTGTTGTGATTTCACTACTTTCCTGGTGGATAATGACTATTTAGCTGGGAATTCCATTGCAATAATTAATTAACGCCTTTCTTTAGGATTTGCTATTTACTCATTGGTGTGCACCATTTTGAATGGCGTAGAGGCTCAATGCGCAATACAATTTTATGCTTGATCAATTATCATCAATGGGCTCCATTTTGAAGCAGTCAAATCATTTACCATGCACTCTTGATGAAATCTGAAATTAGGCTGAATACATGTTTGATGTGTGGCTATTCGCCGCTTTAAGTTCAGAATTGTCAGCATTATAGATTAGTATAGAACTTGGGAATCAAAATTTACCTGATCCAACTGGGAGTAGCGTAAACCAAGTTTCGAATGCTTCTTTACTTAGTTTTGTCGACACACCACGAAAAGCTCTGCATGTAGATGTTCCATGTAAAGGATGTGCACACTTTCTTGGTTGTCTCCACCTCAGTCCTAAGTGATAACGGTGAGACGGACAAATAACTTTTCCATCCAAGAGAGGCGAGTCCAAGTCGAAAATTCCGCTTCTCAGCGCAATCAATTTCCATTCTGTTTTAACATCATTTGTAGCCACAGAAACGGACGCAAGATGGGCGGCGATGTCTTTCCTACATTCTTTTAATCTAATAAACTCTGTATCGTGTGGATAATCTGGATAATTACCACATTTTAGACCGAGAATTTGCGAAAATCCACATTCACTGGGCGCCGCCATCTTTGATTAGTAGATTGGATATCAAACCACACCGAGACTGAATATTTCAGCCAAGCGGGTTGAAGGGTGTCGGGATTTAATATATTGACCATTTGCAGGGGCGGATCTCGTACAACAAAGATAGTATAATACTTAAGGGAACACTGTTGTAACAACAATGTATTAGATTCCCATGCTTATTATAGGATAGTAATGTACATGTATGTCAAATACTCTATATCAAAATTTAAAACAAAAATTGTTAATTATATAATTGTAACAAGACTTTCAAATAGAATAAATATTTTACAAAAAAATTGGGGTCATTTTTGCATATCTCTGTAGCAACCATGGGTCAAAAACACAGAAACCGGGTTTATACATAAAAAAAATATATTACTAGCTGGGGGGGGGGGGCTGTGTGGAACTGAAATTTTGGGTATTTTTCGCCACGAATTTTCAAACTGTTGCATGCTAGCTGACAAAGATTTTATTTTTTATGTTGTTAGAACTGGTCAAGCTGCAAATAAAATGATTTTCATTTTTATCGCAAACCCTGCTCCAGTGGAGTTATCGCAATTTGAAGAAAGGGTACAATTCAGGTACCCCCAGACGCGTATTTTGTGTAGTCTGGTGACACCTACGGAAAGAGTGGTTGAACTGGGTTACCATTATAAGATGGTAGGGTGAGACCAAGACTATAATCATCAACCAAAACCGAGTTCGCCATTGATCGATTAACGGCTGTAACAATGCGACAAAAATGGTCAAAATTTGACCTGAAAATGACGAAAATCAGCCGAAAAACGTAATCGGGCTGTATCTCTGAAATGGTTTATTTTTAAAATCGGCCATTTTGGCTGAGGAGTAGGCTCGATGGGTCGACCAAACCCTGTGAATATGAACTCAATCGGCCGACCCCCACCTTCGAACCTTCTGCACGATATTGCATGGTTTTCTCGTGGATTGGCTCTTAACAATTTGGACACAATAAAGCCTGCATCGTAACAATTGTTTCCGTTTTGTCTCCAATAAAAATATAAGTTCAGAACATTGTCCGAAAATAAAGTTTATGTATAATTTACAGGACAATTTGACAATAGAAAATAATTTGGCCAAAAGAGTATTTTTCACATTATAATTTTTTATCGTAAATTAGTTGGAATGCGAGAAAGGAATTACAGGGGGCGTGATCAGCTGTCCTCGGCACGTGATTGGAATAGTGTCATGTACAGGTGCAATGTCGGGCTTGACATTCAATTTAAATTTTATACCGATATTTTAGAGTCCGAAATCTACACATTTCTCAACGGCAGTGTCATACACCTGTAGTACATTCAATTTAAAGCATCATTTGGGATGCATGCTTTTACTAAGCGGAATCCACGCCAATTCGAGTCAGAAACTTACCGCTAAAAATTGCGGCGATTCGTGTGAATATTTAGTCCGGCCGATGTCGAAGAAATTAATTATGATATTCACATATATCAAATATGAACCATTTAATCGTGTTTGTGCACATGCCATGGATAATGTGTGAGTAGTGTGACGTGGAAAATTATAAATGACAGGTTAGTTACGGTACTAAAGCGACATTTCGAGGCCTGTCTGAATAAAGTTTATACTCTATATTTATTTATTTCTATTTATGTAAACTCTTTTTTTTTTGAAAACCATTAAAACCACACTATACAGTTACTATTTGATGACAATATGCATGCACGAATCAAACTGTAAGGTGCTGGGTCGCCATATTGAACCGCTAATGCTGTTAAGCTTGGGGGACATAGTAACAGTATCTAAGGGGGCGGAGCTTAACTCCAAATCTCGGAATCATGAATTACATATGAAAGCTTATTGTTTCTGTTAACGTTATTAAGCTTTCATATGTATTACATATGAAAGCTTATTGTTTCTGTTAAAGTTATTAAGCTTTCATATGTATTAAATATGAAAGCTTATTGTTTCTGTTAAAGTTATTAAGCTTTCATATTTCATATGAAAGCTTATTGTTTCTGTTAAGATTATTAAGCTTTCATATTACACATGAAAGCTTATTGTTTCTGTTAAGATTATTATTATTTTTTTTTTTTTGTGTATTTTCTTCAAATCGGATTTCTCAGAATCTAACCATGGGATCTTTCTGAAACTTTGACCTACCCCGACAAAAAAGGGGTGCGAAGGTTGTTTAAAAATATTTTCAAAACGTTTTACGAATCCGAAATCACCGAATTTTACGAACGAAAAAACTGACAATGCATAGTCGTAACTTTGTTTTTTTTTTGACCGATTTTACTAATTCTTTTTTATTTGAATACCTTGAAAAAAATAATTTTCATCTGCAGTTTCACATTTTCGAATTTCGAAAATTCGTCGCTGTGATTTCGAACCGGAAGTTTTGTACGATTTTCATGAAATTTAGTATATATACTATTCAAAAAAAGTAGGGGATATTTGATTTTGGGGGCATAATACTAAAATATGCAAATGACTACGAAAAAAGTCACTATAGAACCTAACAGAAGAAACATTTCCAGTTACATGTGACGCCCAAACGCACCAATAGCTACCGCATGGAATGCAGGTGATGCTTGGGATCATCATGTGGGTCCAACCCAAGATTTGCACGACTCTGACTTTGAATGTTAGAGTCATTGTGGCATTGAATTCCAGGGTGGAAACATCAGTTTAATTGTTTTAGTGACCAGAAAACAAATTTTGATATGCGTCGGCTTACCCTAAATGAAAGGTTACGTGCCCTTGGCATGCTACAGATCGGCACAACACAGGCGGTTGTGGCGCGGACGATGAATGTTTCTCAGTCTGTCATAAGCAGGCTATGGTCCAGATACCGTGATACACAATCTGTACAGGACAGACCAAGCTCAGGTCGACCAAGGGCGACAACTCAAGCCCAGGATCGATTTATCCGTACCTTAGCCTTGAGAAATCGTGTCATCACAGCAAATCAGATCAGCGCTCGTCTTCAAACAGACACTGGTGTGAGAGTGAGTGGCCCGACGATTCGGAATCGACTGCATAGGGGTCACCTTCGCGCCCGATGTCCTCGCGTGATCCCTTGTTTGAGAGATCATCACATTCAGGCAAGACGTCGTTGGTGTAGGGATCGTCAACACTGGGATAATCGACGCTGGAGCAATGTGATGTTTTCAGATGAGTCAAGGTTCACTGTTGATTTTTTGGACAGACGTAGGAGGGTGTGGCGTCGTCGAAACGAGCGCTTCCAAGACGTTAACGTCATCAGACATGATCGATTTGGGGGTGGTTCTGTCACTGTTGCTGGAAGAACGGCTTTACATGTTGTTGCAGGGCGTGTTACAGGCCAGTACTACCGGGACAATATCTTGGCAGTCCATGTTGTGCCGTTCGCACGACGTCATGGCCGCCGTTTCATCTTCCAGGATGACAACGCAAGATGTCACAGGGCCAGGATCCTTACAGGTTACCTCCAACAACAGAACATCACCACATTTCCTTGGCCAGCACTGAGTCCCGACCTCTCCACCATCGAGCATGTCTGGGACATGCTTGGACAGAGGTTACGTCAACGCCAACAACGTCCTGCCAATGTCCAAGAACTTGCTGCTGCGTTGCAACAGGAATGGGACAATCTGGACCAAAATGACCTTAGACGTCTCATTAGGAGTATGCCACGTCGGATCAATGTTTGTTTGGCAAACAGAGGAGGATTTACCCGTTACTGACTTTGTTGTGATGCTGTGGTAACTTTGCTGTTTGACACCGGGTATTATTTTACCCATATAATGGTCAGTCTGTGCCTTACTTAGTCTAACGATCATTTGGAATAAATCGATGAATGTGAACTTCATTTCATTTTCTCATTTGTTTCTTCGTCAGTTTCATTAGGTGACTTTAATAACACTTAAAAATCAAATATCCCCTACTTTTTTTGAATAGTATATTTAAAACAAGGTTCCAGTAGGCACACCCAATAAAAATATTTGACACATGCACAAACTAAACGAGTCTGTATTTATCGAAAAGTGACAACAGGTACTTATTACAGGTTTTTCCTACTAAGTATATCCTGCAAATATTCTAATATTTAACTTAGGTTTCATAACGTTCTCGTCTAATAAAACTTGTGTACTTACATAAAACATCAAGTTGTACAGGTAAAGATGGTCTATCTACGCCAATACCATTTCTACCTGTACAGGTGTAGCTACCACTATCTGATCTCTCTACTGATTGTATTCTATATATAGATGAACTTTGACCTGTTATAATGTTACCATCTTTACTCCATGTATAACCAGTAGATGGTACTGATGGATCAGCCTCATCTACAGTACAGGTAAACTCATGTTGATTTCCCTGTATAACTTTATATGGACTGGTTGATGGTTCTATATGTATTACTGGTCGAACTACAATATAAATATAATAATGATACTCTACATATACTGGTTGATCTAGTAAATAAATATTATTGAGGCTATATAATATAGACTTGATGTTTCTACATACAGGTAGATCTAGGATATAAATATTTCTATCGTGGTTATTTATTTATATATTATGACAATAGAGGTGATAATATGAAGTTACATGATAATAAGATGATAAGATGTGAAAGTTGTCATGAGAGAAAAAGTAATGATGTCATGAATGACCAGTCTCTTGAGGATGACCCACAAAACCTGCCTAAATTAAAAGTAGGTTTATTTCCAATGGGGTCCTTGGAGGAGGATCAGGTCATGTCACCATAGAGTGGCAGATTCATTTATGAAAGATGAAGGGTGAATAATGACAATAAATGGTGAAATATGAAATGTGTGTGCACCATAAGGGATGTGAAGTTCAAAGCGGTATGAAAGACATTGGATTACACATACATATAAAAAAAAATTGTTTTGCTAGCAAGTGTTGTTTAACATTTTTCTTAAAAGTGACCATGTTTTCTATTGATTTAAGTTGGTTTGGAAGTTCATTCCAGGCCCCATACTTGAATATACTTGAATAGTATACCTATCTCTATACCAGCTACTAGACCTAAAATTTCACCTACTGTCGTATACAAATTTTACACCAATTTCGTAATAAAATATTTAATTACCGGGACACGATCGGAACTCTGAACGTACAAGAATTTATTGACAATTGGGGGGTTGGGATGGCCTTGTGGTCTAGAGTGCCGCGCTTCGACCTCCAGCTGGCCGGTCACCTCTGGCTTGCGGCTGTGGTTTCGATCCCTGGTGTGAGCGTATGTGGCATGGAGATAGGGGCGCCTTCTCAACCTTGTGGGTTTCCTCCGGGCACTCCGGTTTCCTCCCACTGGTAAAGACCCCTACGCGCAAGCGAATTATTGAAATATAAATAAACCATATGTTAGTCCCGAAATGAAACCAAGCTGATTGGGACCATGTCTGATTGGGACCATAATTCATGGCTGATTGGGACCACCACTAGGCTGATTCGGACCACACAATAAAAAAAAACCCAAAATACTAGAAACTGAGATTTTTATATTGAATGAAATTTAATATTGCATTTTGTTATGTCACGGTGGCTGTGTTGATTTATCTCATTAATCTAATGTAAATTATTATACGTTTTATGCAATTTAAACATGCCATTTTTATTTTATAAACTCATAGCTTGTTTCGGAATCCATTATATACTGAGCGCCATAGAAAACGCATCACTTAGTTTTTCGTATAACAAAATGATCCTGTAAACATATCTTATTTATTTTGCTTCTTATTGTGAACAATATTCAAATGGGAACTCATCAATGACAATACATTTGTACACTTATGGATGTTTAATCTGTATCAACGGTACAAAGTCAGAGGGGTCAAAACCAAAAGTACGACAAAGATGGTACGACAAACATCAATAACGTTTGGTTATTCTACTTTATATTCTATTCTTCAACATTCAGATCTCAAAGATAATTAGGGTTCCACACTGCGTAGCTTGTGTTAAACACTATTGTTTTTATTCGGATTATTATTCTTATTTGTTTTTTCCATTTTCATCATATCTCAGAAACTACTTGTCGGATTGATCCAATTTTTTTTTGGGTTTCACTGTGAAAGTTTGTATGAATTAGTGATTAAAGCTATTTTAAACGTTCTGCGACAATGCGAAATGTCCGAAATCATCGAAGTTGTCGGGTTTTTTTTTAAATAATGCCGTAATATTAAAAATAATTGTAGAATTTGAACGTCTGATAGTTTTTGACATAGCCAGAGGCATGGCACATAGCAACAATTCTTTAGATTTTTGTAATTCGACGAATCTGCCGGAATATAAGGCGCTAAATTTTGAAAATTTAAATTATGACAAAAAACGTTGTTATTAATGAATATTTGTTGATGGCCTTTTACCCAAGGTTAAAGGGTGGTCTGAATTGGGCAAATATGTGAAACATTGTTTGTCTCGATAATTTTCCTTGGCCGCTATTGGCTAATTCAGTTTATCGGTTCTAGATAAATTATTTATTTAAAACACAGTTCATATGATCCAAAATGTCATTTTTCTTGATACCGGTAAAGTTTCCCGCCGGCACCGTGAGTGACGTAAGTTTGGCAAAAACTACAATTCAAAAATTATTGTTTTCAAATCTTATATGACTGAAAGGGTGTACCATGTTTAAAAATATATCTTTGTAACTTTTATAAACTCGTATTTTATAAAATGACATATATGAAGGTCTAATAAGCACGTCTAGATTATTTGCAGACGACACATCTCTAATTTCAACTGATATATCTATCAACAACATTGAAAAAAAACTTAATTCAGATCTAGATACCTTGTATGCATGGTCAAAGAAATGGTTGATTAATTGTAACCCTGAAAAAACATCCTTACTTATAGTTACAAATAAAAGTATTTGCTATCCATTAAATATTAAATTTCATAAAACCTTTCTAGTTAATTCATATTCCCACAAACATTTAGGGGTACTTTTTCAAAGTGATGCAAAGTGGAATTTTCAAATCGATAATATGCTAAAACAAGCCTCTTTAAAATTATTTCATTTAAGAAAAGTAAAAAATATTTTATCACAAACCTCCCTAAATAAGTTGTATAAATGCTTTATCAGACCTATTTTAGAATATGCATCTGAAGTTTGGGATTCTTGTGCAAATTTCAATATTTATAAATTAGAATTATTTCAACTTAAAGCAGCAAGAATTGTCACAGGATGCACAATTTACACACCGAGGTCAGCCTTATATTTCGAAACTGGGTGGCCAAAACTTTTAGATCGCAGAAAAATCCGCAGACTTTGTTTACTCTGGAAGATAATAAATGGTCATTGTCCCTCCTACTTATCGGATCTAGTTCCTTCTTTCAATAATATACCATATAATCTAAGAAATCAAAATAATATACCGACTCCTTTTTGTAGACTATGTCTTAAAAAACAATCCTTTTTTCCTAAAACTATTTCTGAATATAATAAACTATCAACTGATAAAAAGAATGCAAACTCATATCATAATGTCAACTAAATTTCCTACACCAAATTATAGAAACACTGGCATACGTAAACTAACTATTCTTCATAACCGACTCAGTCATTCATCTAGTAGCCTTAATAATGACCTATTTCAATCTAACATTATTGACACTCCTTTATGTTCTTGTAAAATGTCAGTGGAAAATATATACCATTACTTTTTTAAATGTCCTATTTATACCGTTCAAAGAGATATGCTCATGTCCGGTATTAGTTATCTTAATAGCCTTCCCTCTGACGAATTATTAACTATCTTGCTAAATGGGAGCCCTGTCTTACCCAACATTTTAAACAAGAAAATATTTCTTGCCGCTCAACGGTATATTTCCAGCACAAAACGTTTTAATAGTAAATTATAAACTTGGTTTTAATTCCTTATTGATTAATGTACATCCTCACAATCACACACTTATATTTATAATATTTTCTAGATAAACATATACTTATGATTATAGTTTATATTAGATGCTTAATTTAGTAAAATGATAATGTTCTAATCTCTTTTATATATCAAAACAATAAATAGATGAAAAATAATTATAAAATACGTGTACATATTGTATATAGCTGTATCTACTGTATGTTAAATGTTTGTTTTGCCATCACATTTTATATAATATTATATTAGTCTATTCCCTGGGAGAAGGTTCATAATTTTTATAAATTGTCCTAATCCCCTTTGTAAATTATTGCAATAAAATATGTTTAAACATAAACTCGTAGCAATAACCCATACGAAGAAAATGTATGTGAAAATTAATTTGTAATAAACGCAGTTGCCGAGAAATAGACAATTTTGCATGAGTCTCTTTTCACGTTATTTTGGCTGTAAAAGAAATTATTATCCGAATTTCAATAGATGCCTAATGCCACAGTCGACTATGCCAAACCATTATAACACGTTCACTGTCACTGGAAATGACGTATAATTTCCAAAGAACTTAATTTTTAGCCTTCAAAACAAATATTTTATTGTCCTTGTTATTTGTTTCAAATTATGATATTTGATTCTAATCAACAAATAGAATGAACCCATGTGGTCATACAGATACCACAAAATGTTTTCTAAATTGTACGGTTGCAGAGAAATGGACGATTTTCCACAAGTCATTTTTCAAGGTTTTGGGTCTATAATAGTGTCAGTTAGTATTCGACTTTCATAAAATTGTCACCATATAATATCTTATGTCATTTATGATTTCATAAACCTAATATACTATTCAAAAAAAGTAGGGGATATTTGATTTTGGGGGCATAATACTAAAATATGCAAATGACTACGAAAAAGGTCACTATGGAACCTAACAGAAGAAACATTTCCAGTTACATGTGACGCCCAAACGCACCAATAGCTACCGCATGGAATGCAGGTGATGCTTGGGATCATCATGGGGGTCCAACCCAAGATTTGCACGACTCTGACTTTGAATGCTACAGTCATTGTGGCATTGAATTCCAGGGTGGAAACATCAGTTTAATTGTTTTAGTGACCAGAAAACAAATTTTGATATGCGTCGGCTTACCCAAAATGAAAGGTTACGTGCCCTTGGCATGCTACACATCGGCACAACACAGGCGGTTGTGGCGCGGACGATGAATGTTTCTCAGTCTGTCATAAGCAGGCTATGGTCCAGATACCGTGATACACAATCTGTACAGGACAGACCACGCTCAGGTCGACCAAGGGCGACAACTCAAGCCCAGGATCGATTTATCCGTACCTTGGCCTTGAGAAATCGTGTCATCACAGCAAATCAGATCAGCGCGGACGATGAATGTTTCTCAGTCTGTCATAAGCAGGCTATGGTCCAGATACCGTGATACACAATCTGTACAGGACAGACCACGCTCAGGTCGACCAAGGGCGACAACTCAAGCCCAGGATCGATTTATCCGTACCTTGGCCTTGAGAAATCGTGTCATCACAGCAAATCAAATCAGCGCTCGTCTTCAAACAGACACTGGTGTGAGAGTGAGTGGCCAGACGATTCGGAATCGACTGGATAGGGGTCACCTTCGCGCCCGACGTCCTCGCGTGATCCCTTGTTTGAGAGATCATCACATTCAGACAAGACGTCGTTGGTGTAGGGATCGTCAACACTGGGATAATCGACGCTGGAGCAATGTGATGTTTTCAGATGACAGACGTAGGAGGGTGTGGCGTCGTCGAAACGAGCGCTTCCAAGACGTTAACGTCATCAGACATGATCGATTTGGGGTGGTTCTGTTATGGTGTGGGGAGGCATCACTGTTGCTGGAAGAACGGCTTTACATGTTGTTGCAGGGCGTGTTACAGGCCAGTACTACCGGGACAACATCTTGGCAGTCCATGTTGTGCCGGTCGCACGACGTCATGGCCGCCGTTTCATCTTCCAGGATGACAACGCAAGATGTCACAGGGTCAGGATCGTTACAGGTTACCTCCAACAACAGAACATCACCACATTACCTTGGCCAGCACTGAGTCCCGACCTCTCCCCCATCGAGCATGTCTGGAACATGCTTGGACAGAGGTTACGTCAACGTCAACAACGTCCTGCCAATGTCCAAGAACTTGCTGCTGCGTTGCAACAGGAATGGGACAATCTGGACCAAAATGACCTTAGACGTCTCATTAGGAGTATGCCACGTCGGATCAATGCTTGTTTGGCAAACAGAGGAGGATTTACCCGTTACTGACTTTGTTGTGATGCTGTGGTAACTTTGCTGTTTGACCCCGGGTATCATTTTACCCTTATAATGGTCAGTCTGTGCCTTACTTAGTCTAACGATCATTTGGAATAAATCGATGAACGTGAACTTCATTTCATTTTGTCATCTGTTTCTTCGTCAGTTTCATTAGGTGACTTTAATAACACTTAAAAATCAAATATCCCCTACTTTTTTTGAATAGTATATAACATTTTCAGTATCACCGGAAGTAATGTCATTTTGGCAAAAACTGTATTTTCAGCCTTCAGTATCATACAAAAAACCTGATTACAAAGTAGTTAAAAATCTAAGCTATAACTGAATTTTCAAAAAATATAAAAGTGAAACATATTCCCTAGAAATAATATTAAATAAAGGAAAATGCGGCACTCTGACTGCATCTGTCCTTGACTTGAATATTAATACCATTAACAGATAAATTAATATCGTATAGAGATAAAGTTGTGAAACCAGAAATTCCTTATGACGATATGAAAATATTACATTGATTTTTCATGCAAATTGAAAAAAAAATCCATGGCTTTTTGGTCTGGAGCCATTCCGCATTGCACGACAGTTTTCAGTCATCGATTATTAATTCATCAACAATTTTTCGGGAATCGAAATTTCTTTAAATTAACAAATGAATAGAACATTTAAAATCAGTGTAAATCAGTGCGATTTAAATAAAAGATGTCAAGCTCCACTCTGTTCTAAGCGCGACGTGTGTTTCGGACATATTTGTTTCATAAGTCAAATTTCGGGAGTCATGTGAATGCAACAGCAACAGCCTAATTGATTGATTCGTTTATTGGTTTTCAGATTCATAACAAAACACAACACACGGTATATATGGTTAAAACTACTTCTCTATTATTTAAACTTGTTGTTGGCATGTCTTATCTAACTTTCTTTGTCTGATAAAACTATATTGAATGTTAAACCTGATATGATGCATGATACATTAGACAGGTGTCTAATGGGCTCCTTTGTCTTGAATACTTTTATAAACTCAGAACAGAAACGAATCGTCAGTTATGTCGAGTCAGGGCTAGGAGTGAGGTCCGGCCAGGACTGAGCGAAGGCCATAGGCGCTTTGGCACGACACGAAACGAGAGCTTCTGGAGGTAGCACACTCGTGTTAAGCCAAGCTAAGCATGATTTTCTTCATATAAGTTTGTTCTACGGTCGTTTACATTACGATGTGTGTACCTATTGTAAGAAGCAGAATAAAAGTATTATTAGAAGTTACATACAAGTATTGTCATCAAAAAAGTTGTTTTAAAGAACAAATACTGTCACACAGCCTATTTATACATATTTAGGTTTACACCAAATTAATTAATAACCAGACGAAATCATTAAATATGAAGACCTCGAGATCACATATCCGACAGTTCCATATGCTAAGGCTCAGGTTAACATACATAAGAATGCTTATACCCTACGTAGGTCCTGCGTGTCGTAAGAGGCGACTAAAAGGATCCCTGTAATGGGACAACGTGTTTGCCGTGCGTTGCGGTCGGTGGAGAGTGGCATCCTGGTAATTGAGTGGGGACTTGGCTTGCGGGCCCTTTCTCTGCAACACATTACTTTGGCCCATGGTTCACCTAGACGGGAGGTCAGAGTGGCCCACTCTAGTCAATCGGCTTCGGTCGTTTCAGCTCTGTAGAATGTACGTTTCTTTTTTTTTTGCTTTGTTGTTTTTGATACTCAGCAATTACCCACCTTTGTGTCCTGAGTACATTCTACACAACAGCGGCTTGGGTCAATCCGGTTAGACAAGTATTTTTACTTTCTGGCTTGAGTATACCCCTCGTCGAGCCCTGAGGCCACGCGCCGGATTTCCGTGCTAGTCCTCCTCCTGGTAGGCAGGGAAGTAACCTGTGGGACGACGAGGGGTGAATCAAAAAAACATTATTCATGGATTCCCCAAACAATTACAAACAGAAACGTCCGAATACAGAGTCTAACTTATTTAATAACCCAAAGAAAAATTTAAAGGCATGACCGAGGTTTCTCTTGCGAGTCCCTCTACAGACCTTTTGAAAGTTTCACCATTTTTAATAACCAAGGGCATAGCTGGCTTGGCCGGTGAGCCCAGGGCTATTAGACAACTCAAAAATGGAACTCTCTTGATAGAATGTGCTAAGGAACAGCATGCAACTTAAATCAACATCCTTAGCAGACATTCCTATCAAGGTGTCTCCACACAGGTCACTCAATTCAAGTAGAGGTGTAATTCGCTGTCGGGATCTTGAAGGCAGCAGTGAGGAAGAAATGGTGGAATACCCTTCTTCTCAAACTCTAATCTTTAAGTGGCACTTAGCGATCGGTAAACAAATTAACAGAACACAGTTTTTATACGCCCACATTTTCATGTGGACGTATATTGTCGTCGCCCCTGTTCGTCCGTCCGTCCGTCCGGACGTCCGTCCACAATTGTTTGTGAACAGTCTACAGGTCAAAATTTTTATCCGATTTCAATGAAACTTAAAATATAGGTTTATCACCCCAAGATCTTGGTTCCTTTCGATATTGGCATGTATCGGACTGTAACTTCATGGGTTATGGCCCCTGATTGTACGAAAAATCACGTTTTTTAGCTTGTGAACAGTGTAGAGTATTACACAATGACATATGTCATAGAAGCGTCCTGCCATATCAAAATACGTGTAAGTGATTGTAACATAAACCTGTTGCTATCAGCACTCGGCTGGAGATCTTGGTAGTATTCCTTATGTCATTGCGTAACTAGAACTTGTTGTTGGCATGTCTTATCTAACTTTATCTGATAAACTATTTTGAATGTTAAACCTGATATTATGCATGATACATTAGACAGGTGTCTAATGAGCTCTTTTGTCTTGAATACGTTTATAAACTCAGAACATAAACGAATGGTCGGTCAGGGTCCAGGAGGCCATGCTAGGCGGGCCATGGGTGCCTTGGCACGAGACGAGACGAGACGAGAGCTTCTGGAGTTAGCACACTCGTGCTAAGCCAAGCTAATTAAGTCATGACTCCTTCCATATAGTTAGTTCTACGGTCGTTTACATCACGATGTTTGTACCTATTGTAAGAAGCAGAATAAAAGTATTATTAGAAGTATATACCAGTGTTGTCACCCAAGAACCCGATTAAAGAACTAATGTAATACTGTCACAAGAGGTCACAATTGTGAACCGATTTGGATGAAACTTGAAATGCATGTTTATAACCCAAAGATCTTGGTTCCCTTCGATATTTGCGCCAATCGGATCGTAACTTCCTGAATTATGGCCCTGATTCTCCGAAAAATCGCCCTTTTTAGCTTGTGGTCCCTCTGGAGGTCAAAATTGTTATCCGATTTAAAAAAACCGTTTGATTATCACCGTCCCATGGTTATGAAGGTTGAGTTCGAATTTCGTGAAAATCGGATTAAAATTGACGGACAAAATGGCCGCCGTTTGTACGCGAATAGTGTGAAAATATGTTATATCAAGGTTGTGGACCTTATAGAGGTCACAATTTTGAACCGATTTTGATGAAACTTGACATGTATGTTTATAACCTAAAGATCTTGGTTCCTTTCGATATTTGCGCGCATCGGATCGTAACTTCCTGAATTATGGCCCCTGGGGCCAGTTTCACGAAATTTTAACTAAAGATAAAATCCAGATTTAAGTAGATTCTTCAATTTTGATTGGCTAAGCACTAAAATCAATCAGATATTATCCAATCAAATTAATAAAATTTGGATTGTATCTTAGTTAAAATTTCATGAAACAGGCCCCTGATTGTCCGAAAAATCGCCCTTTTTAGCTTGTGGTCCCTCTGGAGGTCAAAATTGTTATCCGATTTAGAAAAACGTTTGATTATATCACCGTTCCATGGTTATGAAGGTTGAGTTCGAATTTCGTGAAAATCGGACCAAAATTGAAAGACAAAATGGCCGCCGTTTGTACGCGAATGGTGTGAAAATATGTTATATCAAGGTTGTGGACCTTATAGAGGTCACAATTTTGAACCGATTTTGATTAAAATTGACATGTATGTTTATAACCCAAAGATTTTGGTTCCTTTCGATATTTGCGCCCATCGGATCGTAACTTCCTAAATTATGGCCCCTGATTGTTCGAAAAATCGCCCTTTTTAGCTTGTGGTTCCTCTGGAGGTCAAAATTGTTATCCGATTTAAAAAAAAAACCGTTTGATTATATCACCGTTCCATGGTTATGAAGGTTGAGTTCGAATTTCATGAAAATCGGACCAAAATTGACGGACAAAATGGCCGCCGTTTGTACGCGAATGGTGTGAAAATATGTTATATCAAGGTTGTGGACCTTATAGAGGTCACAATTTTGAACCGATATTGATGAAACGTGACATGCATGTTTAAAACCCAAAGATCTTGGTTCCTTTCGATATTTGCGCCCATCGAATCATAACTTCCTGAATTATGTCCCCTGATTGTTCGTAAAATCGCCTTTGTTAGCTTGTGGTCCCTCTGGAGGTCAAAATTATTATCCGATTTAAAAAACCGTTTGATTATATCACGGTTTCATGGTAATGAAGAGAGAATTTGAATTTTGTGAAAATCGGACCAGAGTTGACGGATAAAATGGCCGCCGTCTGTACGCGAATTGTGTAAAAATATGTTATATCAAGGTTGTGGACCCTATAGAGGTCACAATTTTGAACTGATTTTGATGAAACTTGAAATATATGTTTATAACCTAATGATCTTGGTTCCATTGCATATTTGCCAATATCGGATCGTAACTTCCTGAATCATGGCCCCTGATTGTACAAAAAATCACCCTTTTTAGCTTGTGGTCCCTCTGGAGGTCACAATTATTATCTGATTTAAAAAAACGTTTGATTATATCACAGTTACACCGTAGTTATGGGTGAGTTTGAATTATGATTTTCTGATGATTACTTAAAATGCAACAACTCTTGCTGACTGCCCGGACGATTTGGCTGCTGTGTGGGCGTATGTTTCGTTGCCTGGCAACCTATTTTTATGGGTTACAATCACTAGTTTTTATTCTAAAAGCACTACGTATCCTCTTATCGTTATCAAGCACAATGACATTTAGTAATTTCTTCTCAAGGCGTCTCACATGTTAAAAGAATCAGTGTACACCGAGGAGACAAGGTGATTCCTACGAGCACCTATATCCTCACGTTCAATCGTCCCGACATCCCAAGGCAGGTTATCTTAACATACCTGTTGATTCTTAGATAGATGTTACAAATGTCAGAAATTTGGACATAGCAAGACCGTCTGTAGAGGTAAGGATACTTGCGCTCGTTGTGGTCAGGCGGAATTGTGTTATCTCAATTGCAAGGGAAAGCACTTTGCTTATTCTCGCGAATGTCCAATATGACATAAAGAAAAATGAATTCAACAGGTAATGTATGAACGCAAAATATCATATTATGATGCTCGAAAGCAAGTTGATCTAACTGCGCTATTTCCCGTTCAATCTCAAGGGAAGTCTTTTGCAGGCGCAGTTAAAGTATCTACCAGAAGCATCTCTGTTCAGACAGATTTAACCTGACCAGATAAGGGAAAAATGTGCATAATATCAGATCATAATATAGGGGTATCGACCTCCTTTCAAACAAGTCAGAGCTCGATCAAGATTTCAAATTCTTTGCCAGGCGAGGATTCAACTTCCTTGCCTCCTTTTGAAGCTGTTGGGATTATTCCTAACACTTCGTCCCAGAACGGCAAGGGGTCACCCCATCGCCTGTCCCTGAAGCTGGCACTCTTGAATCCAGTACTACTGGTTTGGGATCCCAGCCAAAGGGTATTCCACCTACACAAAAATTCTCTCGAAAAAAGAGAAAAAATTGGCAAAGATGCGTGAGAGAGAAAAAAAGGGTTCACAAAACCCTGTCTCTCTCTACAATTGATATGGGGATGATCTGATGGACGGCGTTACCGTAGAGGTCCATAAGGACCCCATCGGTAAACCGTCAAAAATAAATTAACTATCCCTGACAAGGGTAAATTCCATTATTCAATGGAATTGTCGTGGTTTAAAACCAAATTTTAATAAAGTCCAACTTTTAATTCAAAAATACAATCCTTTAGCCATTTGTTTACAGGAAACTTTTTTACGGAATTCTGACACTTTGTCTTTTAGAAAATTTGTTGGTTACCATCATCACTCAGTTGGTGATGGTAGAGCTCATGGGAGTGTTTCTGTTATTCTTAATGGAGATATTCCCCAAAGTCAAGTCACCCTCAACTAGCCATTACAGGCAGTTGCAGTTAGGGTGACTTTGCATATTCCTATAACACTCTGCTCTGTATACCTTCCACCATGTTTGCATCTTAATTCCAGAGATCTCGATGACCTTGTTGCACAACTCCCTCTCCCGTCTATTATAACGGGAGATTTCAATGGTCATCATTCACTCTGAGGTAGTCCAGATGATAACAACAGAGGTAAACAAATAGCGGACTTCATTAACGTTAATAATTTGTGTTTATTAAATGATGCCTCGCCTACTTATCTTCATCCTGCCACAGCTTATTTTTCTTCCCTTGATCTCACCATGTGATCACCGGTCCTGTTTCGGGATTTTACATGGAGGGTAAATGATGATCTGTGTGGTAGTGACCACTTTCCTATCTTAATTGATCAAAATGGTCCCTCTCCGGTCGACAGACAGATTGGGCTCTTTTTGAATCTTTGTGTCTCCTCTTTTGATACAAAGGAGTAAGAGGATGCAGATGAGCCTATGGCCTTATTTACTTCAATTCTTCAAGATGTAGCTGAGCAGGCGATTTCAAAAACCACGACAGAATCAAAACCTTTCAATAAACCATGGTATAACGACGATTGCAAATCCGCCCTCAAAGGGCGTGATCGTATCCTGAGACGATTAAAGAACCATCCTTCCATGGACAATATTGCTGCATACCAAATGGTCCGGGCGAAGGCCCGTAGAAACATACGCCAAGTAAAGAAAGCTTCATGGCAAGGTAAAGAAAGCTTCATGGCAAGGTTATGTCTCCAGGATCAATTCCCATACCACATCTAAGTCGTAGGATTAAAGGTAAAAGTACTGCATTATCAGTTAATTATCTAAATGTTGATAATACCACCTTAACAACAATTCCTGATATTGCAAATTCTCTGGCCAGTATATTTTCATATAATTCATCATCCAATTTCTCTTCCGATGCCTTTCGATGTGTTAGACAACAACAGGAGTAAAGGCGACTTAATTTCAAGTCCCGCAATGATGAATACTCCAATGTTACCAGAGCTTCGAAATTGGCTAAAGCGAGCTCGGGATACTGCAACTGGTCCAGATGAAATACACTACCAAATTCTAAAACCTTTACCTTTTCCAACACTCTTAATTTTATTAGATTTTTTTAACAGATTTGGGTCTATGGGAAGTTGCCTCCTTCGTGGCAGGAAGCCACAATAATTCCCATCCCTAAACCGGGTAAAGATCATACACCAACTATCGTCCGATCGCTTTAACTAGCTTTATTTGCAAAACCATGGAGAGATTGATCAATCGAAGGCTTGCTTGGTACCTTGAGTCCAACAACCTTATGACAGACCTCCAATGTGGATTTCGGTCCCAAAGGAGCACTCTTTATCATCTCGTTCGATTGGAAACGTTCGTCAGGGACGCTTTCATCCAGAAGCAACATTTAGTTGCAATATTTTTCGATCTGGAGAAAGCATATGATACCACGTGGAAATACTGTATCATGCGCGACCTCCATAACCTCGGCCTACGAGTTCGCTTACCTATCTTCAATAAAAATTTCCTCGAAGATAGGTCATTTAAGGTACGACTGGGATCAATATTCTTGGATGGCAACCGCCTTCCAGTTGTGGATGAAACCAAATTTCTGGGGCTGATATTTGATAAATTATCATTTATCCCCCATATTAAAAAGCTACAAAAGAAATGTCTGAAAGCCCTCAACATATTGAGAGTCTTATCAAATACTGACTTGGGACCGTAAGGTCTTGCTCAGATTATATCGAGCATTAATTCGATCTATCGAGCATTAATTCGATCTAAACTCGATTATGGCTGTATTGTGTATGTGTCTGCCCGCTAGTCATATCTCAAAGAGCTCGACACCATACACAATCACGGATTTAGAATCAGTTTAGGAGCATTTCGTACAGGAAAGTTTATACGTCGAGGCGCATGAGCCCTCACTGCACAACAGCCGTGATAAATTGGCCCTGCAGTATGCTACGAAGATTGCATAACTTCCAAATCAAATTTCATTTAACACCATATTTAGACCTCTTCATGAGCATTTGTATCTAGTGAAGACTAATACTATTCGGTATTCGCATACAACCCCTTTTGTCTGAGGCTGGTATCAGCCTCGACAGTATTGCGAATACCCCTGTCTTTAGGACTCCACCATGGGCTATATCTCCGCCAAAGATTGATTTCGATCTTTCTCAGCACAAAAAGAGAGATACTAGCTCAGCGGTGTTCCAATCTCTCTTTAGAGGTTAAGGTCTAAGTATGGTGATTATGCTCCTATTTACACAGATGGATCGAAAAGCTACCGTGACGCCATCCGAGACCATCTCTGCCCGCCTACCACCTGCTGCTTCTATTTTTACAGTTGAACTCCAGGCTATTCTCAATGCCTGAGAGTTCATTCAATCCTCACCCGTTTTAAAACATATTATCTTTTCTGATTCTTTGTCCTCACTACAAGCAATTAATAACAAATAGCTTGATCACCCACTAGTAGCAGATATATATCGTCTGCTACTATCATTCGATTATCAGCAAGGACATTGTCCTTTGCTGGCTCCCCAGTAATATGGACATTAAAGGGAGTGATCAAGCAGACTCGGCTGCCAAGTCTGCTTTAGATCTAACCATATTTGAATTTTTAACGCCATATAAAGATTTTAAATATGTTATCAATAATTTTATATATGGCCGCTGGCAACGGTCTTGGGATCTTGCAGACACAAATAAACTTCATCACATCAACCCTCTCTTAGGAGACTGGCCAAGCTCCTATCGTACGAGCAGGGGAGATGAAGTTGTCTTGTGTCGCTCTCGGATAGGTCATACGTTTTTAACTCATATTTTCATCTTAAAGCGAGAGTCTCAACCAGAATGTGAACACTGCCATGTTCCTTTGACAGTTAAGCACATTTTGAAAAGGCGATTTTTCGAACAATCAGGACCATAATTCAGGAAAGTGCCCAAACATCGAAAGGAACCACGATCGTTGGGTGATAAAACATAATGTATGTCAAGTTTCATCGAAATCGGTTCAAAATTGTAACCTCTATCGGATCCACAAGCTAAAAACGCGATTTTTCGTTCCGTCAGGGGCCATAATATGAAGATACGGCCTGATACATGCCAATATCGCAAGGAATCGAGATCTTTGGGAGATCAACCTTTGTGTTTAGTTTCGTTGAAATCGGATAAAAATTGTGACCTGTAGTGTGTCTACAAACAAATTGTGGGCGGACAGACGTCCTGGGGCGACGACAATATACTTCCACATGAAAATATGGGCGTAAAAAAACATTGACGAGGCGCTAGAAGAGCAAGCTCGAAAACCTGCTAAAAAACAAGAACCGGTATCAGTTTATATTCCATTTATTGGCAACCTGGGCTATTATGGAAGACCAAACAGCTCTTTATTCTGTGTTCTTAGTACTTAATTCATAGTCCTTACTTCTTATTTCTTCATTTGTTATCGTATTTCGACATTTGTACACTAAATTAACATTTGTATCTTAAAATCAAATTTTTTTTCACAAATCAGACATTTGTCTTATCAGATTTGTAAATGTATTTAAATATAAGGTATATTTTTTTAGAAAATCAAAAAAAAAATAGCCTATATTTATATTTCATCAGGGAAATACAACGACAAACAAATCTCGATCAACAAATGTCAAAATACAAATCTCCAAATACAAATTTTGCAAAATATTTCTCTGAAAACATTTCTCCAAAAAGGAAAAAGGCACAGCGAAGTGGATTGAAACTAGAGAGAGTAATAGGGTTTAACGTCCACTCGACACAAACTAGGTCATTTCAGGACCAACATATGGTTTAATTCTATTTCAACAAGCCAACAGTGAGGCTGATGTCCCCCGCCGAAATCCCAAAATAAATAGATGACACATATTAATTAATCGCACATTTATTTTTTTCAATTTATCGAGCAATCAAACTGTACATGAAGTGTCATCCAAAAGTGTTTTATAAAGAAAAATGCTAAAACCGACGAGATAAATGAAAATGTACCCTAGTTAGGGGGACCCTAAAGGCAGACAAAAAGGCCCCACGCTTGACAAAAAGGCCCCTTTGGCCAAGGGAAAGGGCCCTCGTTTCCAAGTCAATCGTTTCTATACACTGTTACTGTCGAATCCATTACTGAGTGAGAATGCAGTCATTGTATTGGCATAAAAATAATCAATCAAGATGAACCTAAGTTATCTTGTCCCAAAGTATCAACCAATCAAATTGCTTATCTCTGCCTTCCCTAATGTCGGGTAGTCGAGTGGTGACAGACATAAGTTTAAAAGTATAAGGCCCAAAACAAGAGAATCATATCCATGGCGAAGCTAACTCCAAGCGCCCTCTATTTATTATATCTGACAACGTACAATGCACAGTATAGTACAAGGGAGGAAACTCTTGTTTAAGTCCTAATTTATTACATTTCCTCATCCTAAGATTAAACATAATCTTAAAAAACTAAACAGTTCAATTTCACCTAGAAACCATAAAAGGTCATTAACACAGAAGAACATAGAGTCACTAAACTTTACGAAAGTTAATGGAACTATTATTTATGAACAACATAGTCCTTTAAGTAAGCAGGTGGTTTCCTAACACGAGCAGGAAAACGTGACACATCATCTGGAATAACATCATTCCGATCTTCAGGCAAATGATTTTTATTTAGCACAGGTATATCCGTTGGAATATTAACATCAGGGACCGGATCCACAACAGGCGCAACAACATCATCACCAGATGCATGACGTAATAATATCTGATCTATATGACGTCTCATGACTCTACCATCTGTTGTCTGAATCTGATACGATAACGGACCTGTGACTTTAATAATTTTTGCAGATATCCATTTAGGTCCATAACCATAATTTTTCACAGTAACGCGATCATCAACTTGAAAGTTTCGAAGCTTAACCTTCTTATCATGTGACTTAATTTGACTCTGTTGTTCTTGTTGAACTTTAAGTTTACCATCTGGAAACACACAATCAAGACGAGATCTCAACTGACGTTGCAGGAGACCTTCCCGTAGTAGCGTGTACAGATATGCGATATGTAAATAAAAGTCTATTTAATCTGTCATATAGTGTACCTTGTTTATTCTTCTTCAACCAATCCTTCACAGTTTCTACTGCCCGCTCTGCTAAACCATTAGAACCGGGGTGGTAGGGTGAACTGAATAACTGATTAACCCCATTTTTACAAAGGAAAGTCTTAAACTCTTCACTAGTAAAACACGAACCATTGTCAGAGACAACTGTTTTTGGTAAACCGTGCGTTGCAAAGATACTACGCAACTTAGTAATTGTTACTTTAGATGAATTTGTACTGCAAACTAATGCTTCTATCCACTTCGAATGTGTGTCAACTACCACTAATATCATCTTCCCCTCCACTGGTCCAGCGTAATCAATATGAAGACGACTCCAGGGGTCAGAAGGCCACTCCCATGGGTGCAGTTGCAGGATTGTTCCTATGAGCTTGACACGTCACACAACTCCTTGCACAATTTTCTATATCCAAGTCTAGACCAGGCCACCATACATAAGTACGAGCTAAACCTTTCATCTTATTGACACCAGGGTGTGTTCCATGAAGTTCGTCTAGAATAAGTTTACGTCCATTCGGTGGTATTACTACTCTTGCGCCCCACAAAAGACAACCAGACTCGACACTTAAACCAGTCTTTATCTTTTCATAAGGTTTAAAAGAATCATCCACATTATTAAGCCATCCTTTTAGAACAAACTGACGAACCCGTGACAAAACTGGATTATGTGATGTCCAAGTAGCAATCTGTTTAGCATTAACAGGGGGGTTTTCTACGGACTCGATTAACAATACAAAATCAGTTTCATCATCTTCGTTTGGAGTTTGTATAGGTAACGGTACACGACTTAATCCGTTTGCGATTGCGCTTCCTGGCTTATAAATAATATTATAGTTATAAGCACGTAGCCAAACTGCCCAACGTTGAACTCGCGGAGATACCATCTGTCGAACCGCCTTCTTTTCATTGAATAAGGATACCAACGGTTTATGGTCTGTAATTACTGTTACACTTCTACCATAAATATACTTGTGAAATTTCTTCATACCAAATATCAACCCACAACCTTCTTTATCTAACTGCGAATAGTTTTTTTCAGCAGAAGTTAGAGTTCTTGAAGCAAACATAATAGGTTGTTCACTACCATCAGGCATAACATGAGCTAATACCGAACCAAGTCCGTACGGTGAAGCATCACACGTAAGTGTCAATGGTTTGCTTGGATCATAGTGAATTAGGAAATTAGAACTCAACAACATTTCTTTAGACCGTTCAAATGCCACCTGTTGAGTTTTATTCCATTTCCATCTTACATCCTTCATCAATAATTCATGAAGTGGTCTCAGGACTGTTGAAGCATTTGGAAGGAAACGATGATAGAAATTAAGAAGCCCTAAATAAGCTTGTAATTCTGTCTTTGAAGTAGGCCTAGGGGCATCCTGTATCTCTCTAACCTTCTGTTCCATAGGATGAATACGAGATGAATCGATACAATGTCCCAGATAGCTAACTTGTGACAACTGGAAACTACATTTTTCTTTTTTAAGACGCAGATTGGCTTCCTTTAACCTTGTCAGCACTGCATCAACATTAGCGAGTTGATCTTCCTCGGTCTCTCCTGTAATAAGTATATCATCCAGGTAAACCGCAGTGTGAGGTATATCACCTAACAAGTTCTCCATCGTCCGCTGGAATATAGCAGGTGCTGAGGAGACGCCATAAGGTAATCTTGTATATCGGAAAAGTCCTTTATGAGTGTTGATTGTTACATATTCCCTCGACTCCTCATCCAATACCAACTGTTGATAAGCATGACTTAAGTCTAACTTTGTGAAAGTTACTCCACCAGATAACTTTTCCCACAGATCTTCAAACCTCGGAATTGGGTACTGTTCAACAGAAGCAACTTGATTAACTGTCAACTTGTAGTCACCACAAATTCTAATACTATGGTCACCTTTCAACACCGGAACTATGGGGGCTGCCCATTTGGAGAATGTAACAGGTTCTATCACTCCATCTCGAAGTAACCGGTCAAGTTCGTCTTCAATCTTCTGTTTCATAGCGTAGGGTACTGACCTTGGTTTATAAAACTTTGGACCTTGAGTTTTATCAACATGAATGTGAGCCGCAACACCTTTAAGCTTGCCTAAGTCTCCAGAAAATACTTCTTTATGACGTTCCAAAACATCTTCAAGGGTTAACTTAACTTTGTTACTTGCAACAGAATCTGTGCTATTTCCAGCGATGTCTCCTAGATCTAAAGGTAAGTCCCTAATCCACTCTCTTCCCAATAAGGAGTGTCCATTACCTTCTACGATTATAAGCCGTAGTTGTTTCTGACGATCTAACACGCTGACATCCACTTCACATTCCCCCAAGACTGGAATTAAATCACCTGTATACGACTTGAGCTTAACTTTACTTGGTTTCAAATCCACTCCAACCAGTAGTTCTGATACTTTCTGTTCACTCATTAAGGTAACAGAGCAACCCGTATCAACTTCCATGGACACAGAATTTCCATTTATCCGAACAGCCATCATGATCGGAACATCTACTTTAGAGGACCTGGATTCTGACACATGATAAAGAGTAAGACATTCCTCTTCCTCTGGAATTTCTTCCACGCGATGTGCTCGAGATGTACTCTCTCGCCTTGAACCATGACTGGATCCCTTAGTGCACATACTCTTCAAATGACCCTTTTCAGAACATCTATAACATTTAGTCCGCTTATGTCGGCATGATGATGGATCATGATTTGAACCACATCTAAAACACTGTTTCTGTTCTGTATGGCCAACTGATGATCTTGGTTTAGCATTTCTCAATCCACTAGCGCTAGAATTGTAGCCTTTATTTTGTGTTGACCTGGGTTTATTTCTACCTCCATAAACAGCATTAACCTCAGACTTATTTAATGAAGGACAATTATGCATATCATTAAGATTACTGGAAGCAGTTTCCATAGCAACAGCTATCTTCAAGGCATTATCAAATGTAAGCTGAGTTTCTGCTAACAACTTCCTCTGAATAGCCTCGTTTCCTACGCCAGCTACCAATCTATCACGCAACATTGACTTCAAATAATCTCCAAAATTACAATTTTCAGAAATTTTCTGTAATTCGGCAACATAGTTCTGAACGGATTCACCCTGTTTTCTCATACGAGAATGAAACTTAAAGCGTTCAACGATTTCACTTGGCCTAGGAGACAAATGATTTTTAACTAAAGTTTTTATCTCATCAAATGTTTTGTCTGTTGTTGAATCTGGCAGGCATAAACTTCTAATCAAAGAATAAGTCTTTGTCCCAACACAACTCAGTAAAACGGCTCTTTTCTTCTCCGCAGTACCAATATCGTTCGCCACGAAATACTGTTCTATTACTTCACAATATTCATCCCAGCTCTGCAAATCAGCATCAAAACTTTCGATTTTCACGATTGCAGCCATTACTGATTCCGATGAAACGTGACCTGGCTCGAAAAAGTCAAACTGTGCTTCCGTAGAATTAAACAATTCTAACATTACCACACATAGTAATGACAAAATCAGTCGTAAAATCGAATGGAACATCGATTACAGTTGTTACAGGAACCAACTTGAATAAGAATCATCAAACTGTCGTCAATACACGCTGGTTTTCATACAAATGAAACATTCCACCACGTGACAAATTTCCTTGACGTCTGACAGCGAACTTCTCACCTCAAATTTTCCATTATTCTGATACGTGTAATCTACGTTAACCTCTTCTCATTTGGCCTATTCTCCCCTCCATTGGTTTTTATCGTCGCCAATTTATGTCGGGTAGTCGAGTTTTGACAGACATAAGTTTAAAAGTATAAGGCCCAAAACAAGAGAATCATATCCATGGCGAAGCTAACTCCAAGCGCCCTCTATTTATTATATCTGACAACGTACAATGCACAGTATAGTACAAGGGAGGAAACTCTTGTTTAAGTCCTAATTTATTACACCTAAGAAGAAAATGCTCATCTTCGAACTCCATCAAGGCATTGACCTAATAAGCATACACACCAATTTTGAACATTTTAACTCAATTATTGTGTTCCAAAGTCTCGGCAAATCAAATTGCTTATTGCTCTGCTTACCCTGAGCAGAAAATGCTCATTATTGATCTTAGATAAGGTATTACTGTAATGAAACTATACACCAAGTTTCATCACTCTCACTTAATTAGAAATAAAGTTATCGTGTCCCAAAGCATCAACCAATCAAATTGCTTATCTCTGCTTACCCAAAGCGGAAAATGCTCATCTTCGAACTGCATCAAGGCATTGACCTAATAAGCATATACACCAAGTTTGAACATTTTAACTCAATTAGAAGGAGAGTTATTGTGTTCCAAAGTCTCGACCAATCAAATTGCGTATCACTGTGTCCCAAAGCATCAACCAATCAAATTGCTTATCTCTGCTTACCCTAAGCGGAAAATGTTCATGTTCAAACTCCGTCAAGACATTGACCTAATAAGCATATACACCAAGTTTGAACATTTTAACTCAATTAGAAGGAGAGTTATTGTGTTCCAAAGTCTCGACCAATCAAATTGCATATCGCTCTGCTTACCCTGAGCAGAAAATGCTCATTATCGAACTTAGTCAAGGTATTACTGTAATGAAACTATACACCAAGTTTCAACACTCTCACTTAATTAGAACTAAAGTTATCGTGTCCCAAAGCATCAACCAATGAAATTGCTTATCTCTGCTTACCCTAAGCGGAAAATGCTCATCTTCGAACTCCATCAAGGCATTGACCTAATAAACACATACACCAAGTTTGAACATTCTAGCTCGATTAGGAAGAGAGTTATTGTGTCCCAAAAAGTGTGACGGACGGACAGACAGACGGACGAACCCATTTTAATAGTCCCCCAGCTTTCTTCGAAAGGCGGGGGACAATAATTCGCAAGCTTTTCTTATACGAGCTGCTTGTTCGAAAGTCAAAAGGATTGAAAATGGCTACGATAGGACAATGTTTAATGCAGGTTGTGAGACCAAGGACGCTGGTGGCTTCTTTGCAATTAGGGTTAGTGGCTTAGTAGCTACACCACAAAGTCGGTTCAAAATTCCTCGTCAATATGTTAAATGACCCCGGATTGTGCTCGTCGTACGCTGAAGTAATGAATTACGAATCGTGCACAGGGGCTAAAAACCAATAACAGCTGATATTGGCATGAACAATGACTCCTAGCTACACATGATGTTAGGCAATGGTTATTATCGGCAATACATGTATATAATGTCCACATAAATCCATGGACCTTAGATGGTATAACCCCTATACATATGATGGACATGATAGAGGCGTTTACTCCTTCATTTTGTTCCAAGGTGATGATTCGCAGAGATGGACTAAGGGCTATCAGATCTACAGTTGATATATTGCACTACGACATTCCAGGCAAATTTGCTGTGGAAGATCCCTAAAACGAATGCATCGGTATGATCAAGTGGTCAATGATGAAATACATGCGGGGAAAGCAACTGTGAGGTTTCTACCAATGATAGACCTGAACCTCACGAATATAACGTCCACATCATTCGCAAGCGCACACGTGACAACTGCACATCTGTTATTACATTTAATCAATTTTAAGGTTGTAATTTTACCTATATTCTGAATGGAAAATCATATGCTCGTGCTTCTCGAGGGCACTTTCTGATAGAATCAGATCATACCCAGAGTATTCATTCATAATAATCATTATTCAGTAGAAAGGTCGCAGACCCATAGTATAATACATAACAAAATGTAACACAATATTGTTAGGTGTACATACAATAGCTATCTGAATCCAGATACCCGAGGAGGAGCTAGTATATTTTGCCTTAGTAATAAAGCATGGTTTATGAACAAAGAGATGTACATATATCAATCATATTTCTGACATCAAAATACCTTTCGTATCCTTTGGGAATAAACTTCGTTCTAACTCCATTCAGACATTCAAAGACAAATATAAAATGATATGTATCTTCATTTTCAACTTTGCATAATGGACAACGTGGTGAGTTATTTAGGTGTCTTCTGTAGAAGTTTACAGATAGTGGCAAGAGAGTTAATCTAAGTCGGATAATATTACCTCGACACGACACTTTCAATTGACATGTAACTCAAAATTTCGCTCAATGGCAGTTTACTCGACCATTCTTAGACGTTGATAGCTTTCAACCGTTGTTAAAAGGACACCATGAAAAGTTTAACATTTTCAATACTTTGGTTTTGGAAGTCAAAGGCGAATCCAAGCGAAAATAATAGTAATCTGATATTAGTTACCCAAATTGTGCAACCAACTTCGTCTAGTTTTTTTCAACATAAGGTAGGTTTGTTTAGGGTACCTTGTTATTGGCATGTTAATCAGATTGCATCAATATTTGACACATGATGACATATAGTAAACATTTAGGTTGAGTCTACCGCATTCTTCCAAAGCACCAGCATTGGGTGCAGATTTGTGAATTCCTAATACAAATTTACAATAATTGGTGTGTGATTTTTCTATGTCAGCCCTATACTGATAACCCCAAACTTACGATTCACTCTCGTTAAGCGACGATTAACAAACTCTTCTCGATCTGGATCTACAAGCGGCGTTAAAATTGTTTGAATAAATGGTAGACAATCCGGTCATGTCTAGAATATGAGAGTGGCTCGAGAAAGCAAGAGCGAATCATCCGCTTTCGCCAATCCAGAACTTTGGCTACAGTAAAATACAGTCTTTATTCGCTCACCGAGAACAGAATCCTGGTTACTGACAAAATATTGTTTTGAGAAATGCTGTTTTATTTCGCTGTTTTAGGTCATAATCCCCCCCCCTCCCCGCGAAGGGTGTCAAAATATATCTGCATGACCTGGAAAAACTCGAAGCTACGAATCCCGAAATGTATGAAATGTTCAGTGCTAGCATTTTCGTAATTCCCAGGGTTACCGGTATTGGAGAGAGAGAGAGAGAAATGGGGTTTAACGTCCACTCAACACAACTAGGTCATTTCGGTACTAACATATGTTTTTTAATTTTCTTTCAATAATTCGCTTGCGCGTAGGGGTCTTTAGCAGTGGGAGGAAACAGACGAGGTTGAGAAGGCGCCCCTATCTCCATGCCACATACGCTCACACCAGGGCTCGAAACCACAGCCGCAAGCCAGAGGTGACCGGCCAGCTAGAGGTCGAAGCGCGGCACTCTAGACCACTATGCCATCCCAACCCACCGCCACCGGTATTGGGCTGGTGTAATAAAATATCTTGTTATTGATCAGAGCAATGAAAGTCACTGGCGGACTGGTTCATGGTCGAGGAGTGATGCGTGAAAAACAAGGAACCAAATGGCTGTTGTAATTGCCAGTATGCGTGTCATACATCGAATCGATGCAAGAACTGTGCAATCGTAGTTTCTCTACCAGTGAACAGCATAAGGAGTACGCTTTTGTAAGAGTGAAACATGATAAGAAGGGCATAAGAAGAACAATTTCTTTGAACGAACACACGACCTATTTAGAATTACTAGTGGTCTCACACCGTTAACGTGCACAGAGCCAGGCGACTGGGGAATATACGGTAAAGATGCGTTCCAGTTCCCAATTTCCAAAAATGATTCTGTTGTGGAACTCGACCTAGACAAACATTGGTGGCGTAGAAAGTAGCATCGACCTGCATCTATTATACCAACGACGTCTTGCTGTCAAGAATCCTCACCTACTGCAATATGAATTTTCAACTTACACGACGCCATTATTCAACGACTGTGGCATAATGAGGATACCATTGGACAAATATGCCCACGTTTTGAACAGACAAACGCAGAAGCGACATTTCCCTCTTTGATGTTGGGTTCCTTCTCCATTGAATCCAATGGAAAAGGGAGTGGTCGTTTGATACTAAATGTAAGCGATATGTCGACCAAAGACTGAGCTCATCAAGAGGGAGCTAGGGGTATAGTTGGTTTGCAGTGTTTTTTTGGGAAACCAAACAAGAACAATTTCATAATATTACTGAGGCAACATCACGAATTTCAAGGAATGCGGACAGGGGGAGATGCAGATTTTCTGATGTCCCAGGCAGGTGTTGATTTGACTCTACCGGTCCTGTCATGTCATTTTTGAAGACAGGCAAACCAGCGGGGCGCGTATTCCTGTAAACAGAAAAGAGAAACGCCAGACATAAATGTGTGACATTTGGTGAAAATATCTGTCCGGGGCTAATCCCCCCACCCACGCAGTTGCTGGATGTGATATTACACTTATTTTGTTCGGCATCGGGAAGGGGTCACCACTCAAATGATGAATAGTGCAATTTGTTTATGGGTTAAGCGATTGTTTGTTTTTTTTGTGCTGAAACATGGTCAAACTAATGGAAAAATGGAAACTTATTGCAGCCGAGAAGTCGGCGTTGAAAACACGAGAAGAAGAGAAGTTGAGAGCGAGAACACGAGGATCTCGCCCCGAGATTACTTTCACCTCGAGTTCTCGCTACCTCGTCTTTGAAGAACCTCGTGTTCTCGCACTCTCGCCCTCGATTTCTCGGCTCTGAAACACCTCGACTTCTCGCTCCCTCACCTTTCAGTCAATCTCGTCCTCTCCTGTTCTCGCTCCCTCGCTTCGTCACAACCGTGTTCTCGCCTCGGAAGTGCAGTTTATACGCATGTCCACTGACTACCGTATCGCCATTTGTATTTGGAAATGGATTATAATAAATGAAATGAAATGTGGTTTTATGGCACTGCGCCAAACCTACAATGATTTATGCGAGACAAGTTAAATAAATATCACAGAAAAAGTTTTATATGCATAAATAAAAGCAATATCACAGTAAATAAAATAAAAAATCAAATAAATCTTTTATGCATATAAATATTTAAAATATAAAAAATGAAATGATAAATATACAATTAAAATTTATAATAAAAGCTTGTCTCTTTTAAAAAGTCTAACACTTCACAATATAAGCCCCGTTGGGCAAATAATTGATGCAGAGACTGGCAACGGTAATATTTCGATCTGAGGTTCTTGAAATGCTTGCACTCAATCAAAATGTGCTTCACTGTCAAGGGAACAACATGACAGTGTTCACATTCTGGTTGAGGCTCTCGTTTCAACATGAAAAAGTGTGTTAAAAATGTATGACCTATACGAGAGCGACACAGAACAACTTCATCTCTCCCGTTGGTTCTATAGGAGTTTGGCCAATCTCCTAAGAGATGCTTAATGTGATGAAGTTTGTTTGTGCCTGCAAGATCCCAAGACCGTTGCCAGCGGTCATAAATAAAATGATTTATTGCCGATTTAAAATCTTTAAATGGTAATGAAAATGGTGATTGGGGAAAATCTAAAGCAAAATCTGCTTTATCATTCCCCCTTATATCAACGTGACCGGGAAGCCAGCAGAAGACGACGTCTTTGCTGCCGAGCTCTTACGATAGTAGCAGACGCTAAAGCTGTTTATTGTTAATTGCTTGAAGCGATGACAAATAATCAGTAAAAATGATATGCTTTAAAGCTGAAGAGGACTGAATGAACTCCAAGGCCTGAAGAATGGCATGGAGTTCAGCTGTAAATATGGAAGCAGCAGGTGGGAGACCACAGAAATGGTCTCAGATGGCGTCACTGTAGCCGAAGCTACCCGAACACCATCCTTAGAACCATCTGTGTAAATAGGAGCATAATCACCATATTTAGACCTTACTTCTCCGAAGAGAGTTTGAAACACTGTGGAACTAGTATCTTTCTGTTTTTTGTAAGATCTAGATCGATCTTAGGGGGGGGGGGGTATAGCCCATGGTGGTGTCTCAAAGAAAGGGGTATTCGCAATACTGTCAAGGCTGATACCAGCCTCAGACAGAAGGGGTTGTATGCGAATACCAAATGGTGGAATGACTTTAGTCTTGAGCAGATATAAATGCTCATGATAGGGTCTAAATATGGTGTTAAATGAAATATGATTTGGTAAAGATGCTATTTTCGTAGCATACTGCAGGGCCAGCTTATCACGTCTGTTGTGCAGTGAGGGCTCATGCGCCTCGACGTATAAACTGTCCACTGGAGAAGTACGAAAGGCTCCTAAACTGATTCTAAGTCCTTGGTTGTGTATGGTGTCGAGCTCTTTGAGATAAGACTCGCGGGCAGACCCATACACTATACACCAATAATCGAGTTTTGATCTTATTAACGCTCGATATAATCTGAACAAGACCTTACGGTCTGCTCCCCAGTCAGTATTTGATAAGACTCTCAATATGTTGAGGGCTTTCAGACATTTCTTCTTTAGGTTTTTAATGTGGGGGATAAATGATAATTTCTTATCAAATATCAGCCCCAGAAATTTGGTTTCATCCACAACTGGAAGACGATTGCCATCCAAATAAAGTTCTGGATCTGGATGCAAACCTCGTTTCTGACAGAAATGCATGCAGACAGTCTTGGATTTCGAAAACCGAAATCCATTTTCCGTTGCCCATTGTTGAAGTGAATTCAAACAAAGCTGCAACTTACGTTCGATTATCCGCATGTCTGGAGAACCATAGCACATCTGAAAGTCATCAACATAAAGGGCGCCGTTTGTACCTGGTTTAAGGCACGCTGGGATAGTATTAATTTTTATTGCAAATAATGTTGGAGATAAAATACTTCCCTCAGGAAATGGGTCAGAGAATATTGATCCCAGTCGTACCTTAAATGACCTATCTTCCAGGAAATTTTTAATGAAGATAGGTAAGCGACCTCGTAGGCCAAGGTTATGGAGGTCGCGCATGATACCATGTTTCCATGTAGTATCATAAGCTTTCTCCAGATCAAAAAATATTGCAACTAAATGTTGCTTCTGGATGAAAGCGTCCCTGACGAACGTTTGAAATCTAACGAGATGATCAAGAGTGCTCCTTTAGGACCGAAATCCACATTGGAGGTCAGTAATGAGGTTGTTGGAGTGCTTTACTTGCAAATATAATAACAATACAATATTACATTAAAGCACCATCTCAACATAAAATTAAACAGACAATCACAACAACAGAAAAAAAAGAAAAAATTTCGGTTTTAGCGGGTGGGAAAAAGCCGGAAGTGTGCTTGCGGAGAATAAGCTAACTCAGAAACCGAAGAGCGTCAAATTAATTAAGCGCAATGACGAGTTGCCTCCCATTGCACACAATTAACAATGACTATTAAGTGTTTGGAAATAAGTGCTTTACTTGCAAATAAATATAATAACAATACAATATTACATTCAAGCACCATCTCCATGATGCTTTAGTAAAACCTCTGACACACCAGCCTTAGCAGCAAGAGTCGCCCCACCATGTCGCAAAGAATGAAAAGTGTACAATTAAATCTAATCCAACCATGAGCAAAATTTCTTGAAAGCGTTTAAGTAAAACAGGCTTTGACAAAGGCACTAACAAACCAGCCTTTGGAACAGTAAAAAGGGGATCCGACTGGCCTGCTGGAATCAAACGTGTCATGTGCAGAAACGCTCGACGGGGACACAGTTTAGAAACTACAGATCTACTAATAGAAAGTTTATGTTCAAAATCATGAGTCTGGCGAGTCTTAGACCAAACAATTTTAACTAGAAGACCAAAATCAGTTACCTGAACACAACCTCTAGTTAATTGCTCATTAGGATTAAAAGATGAGGCCGAGCGACTCAAAAGATTCGAAGCCCTTAATATACCAAAAAACGCCAAGGTCAGGAATGACCACAAACATGCGACATAATCATACAAATCTATCAAAGCAATGATTTGTAATAGGTGTTCAGGTAATAAAGGAAGCTTAGACACTGGTACATGAATAATTAAATGACTCAAACCACGAATAGTGAGATTAAAAGTCGGTAGAATTAAAACTACCACAATCAAAATTAAACAAAGTATGCCAAGTTTTGAGACCGGATAAGTAATTCTTAATTGACGATATGCTCTTTAGACTGTGAGATAAAAAACAACCATATGCACTTAAGACTGCAACTGTAGAAGGAAAGGGGGGGGGTAACAATAATATAAACAAAACAAAAAGTAAGCTCTTAATTGTGATCTCAAATTAGCATATGTCCCAGGTCTAAAAGCAGCTTTCTTCACCACCTGTACTTCTAATTTCAATAATTAATTTACGACGGGAACTTAAACCTGCAATAAATGACAACTAAGTCAGCATAATTAGAACTAAATAAAAACAACATCCGTAAACATGGAAGGTGAAATATACCGCTCAGAAAACACATGCGGAAAGGTTAAAATGTCATTATAAAACATTTGTGAAAAGTTATCAGAAACCGACCAACGGGAGAGGCAGTCAGAAAGTCTATTGTCTGCTGAAGTGACATAAACGACACGAATTTGTAAGTTATTATTGGCACAAATAAACCAAATTTGACTAGCCAGTTCCAATAAGTTCGCAACACGGCCAGTACCATTGTTCAGAATATGCATACAAGCTTGATTGTCACACAAAATTCTCACACGTTTGTGAGAATTATTCTTGTAATAAATAAACGTCCGCTTCTAACACATTCGGCCACAAAGGAGAGTTTCCCAATAAGTTGTTGTAGAGCACGCAGAGAACACCGCTTCCTATTCCGAAAACCCATTAGCAATTCCAAAGTTTCAGAAATCTTAATTTCCGGTATACAAACAGTAAGATCTACAGTATTGTATTCTTTCCCTAAAAAGGTTAGCACAGTAGAAGGGGAGACACACTTATCAACATTAATGTGTAATCCTAAATCTCGCAAAAGTTCCAACATAGCATAATAATCAACTACAAAGTGGGTCACTCACACCACCAAAATCATCCACATAATTTACCACATAAATACTCGATTCCATAACATATATGAAACAGCATTAGTAGTTCTCTGGCACGCCTGAGGAGAGGAACGCATTCCAAACACTAAACGGCAAATATAACATGTTTATTAAATGCTGCTGACGAGCCACTGGCTTATGCGCTACACTATGAATAATATAAACTTCTCCTCGAATTAATTGAACAACACCAAAGTCATGATCCGTATAACACAATGATTTCGTTTGGCCATACACTATGAATAATATAAACTTCTCCTCGAATTAATTGAACAACACCAAAGTCATGATCCGTATAACACAATGATTTCGTTTGGCCATACTCGTGCGGCCACGGAACGTCGAATTTTACCCTATCTTGAGCAGAACGGGCCTCCCCTGACACAGCTTACTTCGTCTACCTCTCCTTAAAAATGGTATATGGAATATATGATGGTACTAATACTTCACCTGGCTGATGAGGTGAACCCGAATCCGTGTCCTTAATACTGTCTTCACTTTCTGTTCCTTCATCGAGCAGAAGGTTCTCTAATCTGGCAGCCCTGGATCCCAATGACTCATTAAAGCGTAGATCAGCCAATTGCGGTATTTCTCTCGTATATCTATGCGTTGGGTCACCATGACCATCTGATTTAGTAACTTTGACTTTACCACACCCACTAGACTTCTGACCCTTTACCACTGGTTTGACATCAACTTCTGTACTTGGCTTAGCCGACAATTCCCTTCTTTGACTTAAAATTTCCCCCTCTAAACTTTTATTTTGCAGTGTTAATTCTGCTATCGATCGCTCTAAAGACTCCAAGTCACGTACATCACCTACTTTGACTTTCCGAAGCTTTGGTCTAGCACCGCTACCGGCAGAAATGTTTGATGGGGTAGAAGTGGCACTTTCCTGCATGTCACCCACAATAAAATCGTCCAATCTTCCCGGCAAGCGCCTATTTCGCTGCGTTGCCATTGTACAGAGATCTAATTGTTTTAATTAGTAATAATTCCCATCTTAAACTCAAAGAAAAGATTTCGGTTTTAGCGGGTGGGAAAAAACCGGAAGTGTGCTTGCGGAGAATAAGCTAACTCAGAAACCGAAGAGCGTCAAATTAATTAAGCGCAATGACGAGTTGCCTCCCATTCGTTTGAAGTTCTAGAAAATTTAAATGTCCTAAACAATTTTAATCTCTTCTACAGATAGTATTGTATTCTGTAGTCGATTTTAAGTCTTAGTCAAATCTTTCCTTGCTCTCTTACTTCATCAACTTTCATCGGATTCTTTGATGCGTGGTCATTGTCGTAGGACGGAGAGACTGACAAAAGGACAACGTATTGTTGTTCGAATGAGATTTAACACAACGAGGTCTTGTGTCTGGAATCGGCTCAGTGGGTATACTGAAATATATTAATTTTAGAAATAGGATACGAATTTAATAAACTCGGTCTGTTCTGATTATTTACATGCCCATGTCGATTTTTCACTATCTTTCATTTTTAATTCAAAATGGCGACCATCAGTTGACCTAAATCAAAATTCTGCTCTGTACATTTTTTAGGCATTCCTTCAAGGATTAAGAAAATATAACTCCTGTAAGTAAAATATCGCAAAAGCCTTAGGGATTTTTCACGTTTCAAGATGGTGGCACTTCCGGTTCGATCGATAGACTTCATATTTTGTGTACCCATCAGGAATTCCTCAACTAGTACACATAAAAAATTCAAGGTGATCTGCCCCCCTGGGGTGTAGGGGGTGATAAGAATATACCCTTCGTATGTCCTGCGTGTCGTAAGAGGCGACTAAAAGGATCCCTGTAATAGGGCAACGTGTTTGCCGTGCGTTGTGTCGGTGGAGAGTGGAATCCTGGTAATTGAGTGGGGATTTGGCTTGCGAGCCCTTTCTCTGCAACACATTACTTTGGCCCATGGTTCACCTAGACGGGAGGTCAGAGTGGCCCACTCTGATCAATCGGCTTTGGTCGTGTTCAGCTGACGAGTAGGCACATTTTCCCCCAGAATACTGTAATATAGATTTGTTGCAGTTCTACCTTTGTGTCCTGAGTGCCTACTCTAAAGCAGCGGCTTGGGTCAACCAGGTAGAGTAACTGATATTATCTTTACTTTGTCTGGGTATATCCCGGTCTGTCCTCGTAGGGCGTATACGCTGGATATCCGTGTAGCAGCCCGCATGGAGATTGCAGCCCTTGGTGGTTGGAGAGCAGGCAGGGATGAACCTTTTAAAATATTCCATGGCTTCCCAAATTAACAAAAAACTCGTACATTAAAAAGAATGTCGACCGAGGATTTGGAACCAAATGATTTACCAAATAAAACATCCCGAACCTGGCCTAGGTTTCTGGTTATACAGAGTACCAACGATATTAATTTAAGTAAAACTTCTCCTTTTCTGATTGCTAAAGGTCTTGTCGGCTTGGCTGGTGAGCCCAAAAGCGTCAAGAAAAATGCGAAATGGTACTTTGTTAGTGGTATGTGCTAAAGAATCACATGCTTCATCGTTATTAAAATCAAAGACTTTAGCCAACATACCCATCAAAGTTGCACCGCATAACTCTCTTAATTCTTCAAGAGGTGTTATTCGGTCTCAGGATTTGGAAGGCAGCAGTGAGGAAGAGATGCTTGAAAATCTCTCCTCACAAGGTGTTACCTACGTCAAACGTATTTCAATCAGACGTAATGGTAATATTATCCAAACCAACACCTACATCCTGACCTTTGATAAACCAGATCTTCCTAGGATGATCAAAGCTGGTTTTCTTGTCATTCCAGTTTCCCCTTACATCCCAAATCCATTGCGTTGTTTTCATTGTCAGCGCTTTGGACACAGTAAAAATGTGTGTAAGGGGAAAGCGATGTGTGCTCGATGTGGACAAGATGGTCACGAAAGTACATCTTGTCAACTCGATCACCACTGCATTAACTGCAAAGGGCCTCATTTTGCATATGTAATAGAATACATAACTCTTTTTATTAAACAGATGTTTTATTACTGCATAATATATATACATACAATTATGGTGGTTGGATCAGGAGATATCTAACTAAAGATGTTCTCCCTAGGTCACAGAAAACCCAACTGTCCGGGGGTCCGAGGGCAGACCCCCATAGTCCAGGACGGACCGACTTCTCCCTGGGTCTCCCTAAGACCTGACTGGTCTCTGGTCCCTCCCGTCTGGTTTTCCTAACTCTAAACCTGGCTTTATATATACTATCTAACAATGCCTGTCAAATAGCTGAGGCACGCCATAGTTAATAGCATTAAAATGAGAACAATGAAAACGATTAAGTAAGATAAACTCATTTCAGCTCTAAAACAACAAGTGTTAATCTTACGACTTATATCAAATAGACACTTCGATGATACAAGTTTGTACGACCAATACATCTTACATAATACTATGTCTTAAGTACACGACTGATACAGATGAAAGGCGTGCCGAATTTAGAAGTTTATACAACGCAGGTAATAAACAATGAAACTAATTATTAATGGTCACCCATTCTAACTTTAAACAACAGGTGTCAATATCTGTTGTGCTTAAATCTCATCTCATATAGGTACTCCGAGCATAAGAGTGAGTACCACCTATCAGCTGTTACATAATACTATGCAAGACTAATCTGACTTGTAATTAATCTGTCTATTAGAATGTCAAAAATAAGGAAAGAATGAAAAATATAAAATACTGACATAGATTCAAATATAATATTAAATTTTAGGTCTCAAATGATATTGTATTACATTCCTCCCTTTCCACAATTTTAAAATAGTGGAATATATAAAATAATATGAAACGATTTTAAAAAGATTAAAACAAAATATAATAATGGAAGCATTAAAAGATACATAAAAGAAAAGCACAACATCAAAACTAAAAATATTCACAAAGTATAAAAGTCACTGTCTTCCACAAAATGCGGGAAAATGTTGAATGAAATGTTATAAATGTTAAATGAAACACACGAACATAGATGGATATCTTCCACATTATGCGGGACAAATCGTCACAAATTAATGCTGTATCAATGTTAAATGAAACACAAACGTAGGTAGATCTCTTCCACAATATGCGGGAAAAATGTTGATTGAAATGTTATAAATGTTAAATGAAACACACGAACATAGATGGATATCTTCCACATTATGCGGGAGAAATCGTCACAAATTAATGCTGTATCAATGTTAAATGAAACACAAACGTACGTGGATATCGTCCACAATATGCGGGAAAAATCGTCACAAATGAATGCTGTATAAATGGTAAATTAAACACATAAATATAGATGGGTATCTTCCACCAATTAGGCACATATAGTATCCACCATGTATGAATCATTGTGTCAGCATATCTTTTCCACCATAATCGTCCACCATGTATGTAACATCATGTCAGCATATTTGGTAACCATTTATTTACTATGGGTCTTGGAAATTGCAGTCATCTCTGTGGCTGCAAGCTGGAGCGAGGGATACAAGGAGCTTATATTCTCCTGTGGTTTCGTATGCTCGGTTTTGTCGATGGATGGTGAATGGTTAATATCTCCATTTGCAAGCTTACTGCCGCTTGTGGCTTGAGCCGCCACCATCTTCTTTAATACTCTATACTCGGTATTGTCACCTTCTTTGTTTCGATACCGTTTGGCTTGGCGGAACTTAGAACTTAAACACTTTATGAGAATACATGTGTCCAATGGGGTCAGGGCTTGTCTACTACTTTGATATGACGAATGGCATTTAATTCAGAGACCCAAGACTTAATAGGCACGGAGTCGAGTTTACGTAATTTTTTTGGTAATGGCGGAATAGAGGTATTAGGAAAAGCACTCGCTAAAGGTTTCCATAAATCAATATTAGAAATATTAAAATGGGTATAAATTTGCTTAAAGATATGAGCCGCATTATAGCGAGTCTTCTTTTGAAAATAAGGCAAAAGAGATAAGTATGCATTAGATGCCGAGCAAGTCATATTTAGATGAATTAAACTTAAAGGTGGGTGGGCTTCAATTTGGAAATTTTTATTTAAAGACTTCTTCCCGTAACAGACTAAAGTAAAGCGTAATGCCAAATGATACAAGTTTGTACGACCAATACATCTTACATAATACTATGTCTTAAGTACACGACTGATACAGATGAAAGGCGTGCGGAATTTAGAAGTTTATACAACGCAGGTAATTAACAATGAAACTAATTATTAATGGTCACCCATTCTAACTTTAAACAACAGGTGTCAATATCTGTTGTGCTTAAATCTCATCTCATATAGGTACTCCGAGCATAAGAGTGAATACCACCTATCAGCTGCTACATAATACGATGCAAGATTAATCTGACTTGTAATTAATCTGTCTATTAGAATGTCAAAAATAAGGAAAGAATGAAAAATATAAAATACTGACATAGATTCAAATACAATATTAAATTTTAGGTCTCAAATGATATTGTATTACACATATTCCAGAGAGTGCCCGATATGGAAAAAAGAAAAACAAGTACAACAGGTGAAAACAGAGAAAAATATTTTGTATCCAGAAGCAAGGAAGTTGGTTGAGGCTGCAACCCCAACGTTTGCAATGTCCTTTGCAAACGCAGTCAAACCGAAGACCGCTTCCATTGCTTGCCAAACACCTGTTGTCTGGCCAGCTGAGACAGAATCCTCACCAACAGAAAAACCGAAGATACCTCCAAAACTCGTCAATATTTCTCTCAGCACTCAGACTGTTAAAAAGCCTGAGGAGTCTGAGAAGGAGGAGATTGTGCCCCCAACTCCTCCAGCAAAAGGTGGAAATCCACCCAAAATCATCAAGGAACGTTCTGGTAAAGGCGTTTCTCAAAATAAAAAAATTAATCCCTCCCGAAGCCGGAAGGGTGATGAGGATCCTGTCCAAACCTTTAACAGGTTCGGGATACAGGACACTCTAATGGATGTTGTTGTAGATGTACATGACCCCAAACAACATCATAGAAGTCCTGTTAAACCTCCCTGAAAATGGCTAATTCCATTATTCAGTGGAATTGTCGTGGTCTTAAACCAAATTTTAATGAAGTTCAAATCTTAATTCAAAAATTTAATCCTTTAGCTATTTGTTTACAAGAAACTTTTTTAAAGAATTCAGATGTCTTAACACTCAGACATTTTGTTGACTATCATCATTTTACTAATAATGATGGTAGAGCACATGGTGGTGTTCCCATTTTCCTTAATGGAAATATTCCGCAGAGTAAAGTCGCCCTCAACTCGCCTTTACAGGCTGTTGCAGTCAGGGTGACTCTTCATATTCCAATCACACTCTGTTCTGTATATTTACCACCAAGTTTACATCTGAACCCTAGAGATCTAGATGACCTTATTGCTCAACTTCCCCTCACGTTTATAATTACGGGAGATTTTAATGGTCATCATTCACTCTGGGGTAGTCCAGATGATAACAACAGAGGTAAACAAATAGCGGACTTCATTAACATTAATAATTTGTGTTTATTAAATGATGACTCGCCTACTTATCTACATCCTGCCACAGCATCTTTTTATTCTCTTGATCTAACCATTTGCTCTCCGGTCCTGTTTCAGGATTTTACATGGAGAGTAAATGAAGATCTGTGTGGCAGTGACCTCTTTCCGATCTTGATAGATAATAATGGGATAGGATTCGTAGAATTAAAGGTAAAAGTAGTGCATTATCAGTTAACCATCTAAATGTTGATAATACCTGATATCGCTAATTCACTGGCCAGTACAATTTCATTCAATTCATCATCCAATTTTTCCTCTGATGCCTCTCAGGGCATTAAACATCAGCAGGAGAAAAGGCGACTTAACTTCAAGTCCCGTAATGATGAATGTTATAATGATAAGTTTTCTATTGCTGAACTCCGTGATTCTCTCAAACGAGCTCGGGATACTGCAACTGGTCCAGATGAAATTCACTACCAGATTTTAAAACATTTACCTTTTTCTACACTCTTAATATTATTAGATCTTTTCAAACGGATTTGGGTTAATGGGAATTTCCCGCCTTCGTGGCATGAAGCCACAATAATTCCCATCCCTAAACCGGGCAAAGATCCTACGAATCCTAACAATTATCGTCCGATCGCTTTAACTAGCTGCATTTGCAAAACCATGGAGAGATTGATCAATCGAAGGCTTGTTTGGTACCTAGAGTCCAACAACCTTATTACAGACCTCCAATGTGGATTTCGGTCCCAAAGGAGCACTCTTGATCATCTCGTTCGATTTGAAACGTTTGTCAGGGATGCTTTCATCCAGAAACAACATTTAGTTGCTATATTCTTTGATCTGGAGAAAGCTTATGATACCACATGGAAATATGGTATCATGCGCGACCTGCATAACCTCGGTCTGCGGGGTCGCTTACCTATCTTCATTAAAAACTTCTTAGAAGATAGGTCGTTTAAGGTACGTATAGGAAATGAAAATGAAATGAAATGTGGTTTTATGGCACTTCGGCACCAACCGGGCTATATTGCGCCAAACCTACAATGATTTATGCGAGACAAGTTAAATAAATATCACAGAAAAAGTTTTATATGCATAAATAAAAACAATATCACAGTAAATAAAATAAAGAATCAAATAAATCTTTTATGCGTATAAATATTTAAAATATAAAAAATCAAATGATAAATATACAATTAAAATTTATAATAAAAACTTGTCTCTTTTAAAAAGTCTAACAATTCACAATATAAGCCCGGTTGGGCAAATAATTGATGCAGAGACTGGCAACGGTAATATTTCGATCTTAGGCTCTTGAGATGCTTGCACTCAATCAAAATGTGTTTCACTGTCAAAGGAACATGACAGTGTTCACATTCTGGTTGAGGCTCTCGTTTCAAAATGAAAAAGTGTGTTTAAAAAGTGTGACCTATACGAGAGCGACACAGAACAACTTCATCTCTCCTGTTGGTTCTATAGGAGTTTGGCCAATCTCCTAAGAGAGGCTTAATGTGATGAAGTTTGTTTGTGCCTGCAAGATCCCAAGACCGTTGCCAGCGGTCATAAATAAAATGATTTATTGCACATTTAAAATCTTTATATGGTAATAAAAATGGTGATTGGGGAAGATCTAAAGCAGCTTTGGCAGCAAAATCTGCTAGATCATTCCCCCTTATATCGACGTGACTGGGGAGCCAGCAGAAGACGACGTCTTTGCTGCTGAGCTCGTACGATAGTAGCAGACGATAAACATCTGCTACTAATGGGTGTTCAAGCTGTTTATTGTTAATTGCTTGTAAAGAGGACAGAGAATCAGTAAAGATGATATGCTTTAAGGTTGAAGAGGACTGAATGAACTCCAAGGCCTGAAGAATGGCCTGGAGTTCAGCTGAAAATATGGAAGCAGCAGGTGGGAGACACACAGAAATTGTCTCAGATGGCGTCACTGTAGCCGAAGCTACCCGATCACCATCCTTAGAACCATCTGTGTAAATAGCAGTATAATCACCATATTTAGACCTTACTTCTCCGAAGAGAGTTTGAAACACTGTGGAACTAGTATCTTTCTTTCTGTTTTTTGTAAGATCTAGATCGATCTTAGGGGGAGATATAGTCCATGGTGGTGTCTCAAAGAAAGGGGTATTCGCAATACTGTCAAGGCTGATACCAGCCTCAGACAGAAGGGGTTGTATGCGAATACCAAATGGTGGAATGACTTTAGTCTTGAGCAGATATAAATGCTCATGTAATGGTCTAAATATGGTGTTAAATGAAATGTGATTTGGAAGTGATGCTATTTTCGTAGCATACTGCAGGGCCAGTTTATCACGTCTGTTGTGCAGTGAGGGCTCATGCGCCTCGACGTATAAACTGTCCACTGGAGATGTACGAAATGCTCCTAAACTGATTCTAAGTCCTTGGTTGTGTATGGTGTCGAGCTCTTTGAGATAGGACTCGCGGGCAGACCCATACACAATACACCCATAATCGAGTTTTGATCTTATTAAAGCTCGATATAATCTAAGCAAGACCTTACGGTCTGCTCCCCAGTCAGTATTTGATAAGACTCTCAATATGTTGAGGGCTTTCAGACATTTCTTTTTAAGGTTTTTAATGTGGGGGATAAATGATAATTTAATATCAAATATCAGCCCCAGAAATTTGGTTTCATCCACAACTGGTAGGCGATTGCCATCCAAGAAGAGTTCTGGATCTGGATGTAAACCTCGTTTCTGACAGAAATGCATGCAGACAGTCTTGGATTTCGAAAAACGAAATCCATTTTCGGTTGCCCATTGTTGAAGTGAATTCAAACAAAGCTGCAACTTACGTTCGATTATCCGCATGTCTGTAGAACCATAGCACATCTGAAAGTCGTCAACACAAAGAGCGCCGTTTGTACCTGGTTTAAGGCACGCTGGGATAGTATTAATTTTTATTGCAAATAATGTTGGGAGATAAAATACTTCCCTGAGGAACTCCCATAGGAAATGGGTCAGAGAATATTGATCCCAGTCGTACCTTAAATGACCTATCTTCCAGGAAATTTTTAATGAAGATAGGTAAGCGACCTCGTAGGCCGAGGTTATGGAGGTCGCGCATGATACCATGTTTCCATGTAGTATCATAAGCTTTCTCCAGATCAAAAAATATTGCAACTAAATGTTGCTTCTGGATGAAAGCGTCCCTGACAAACGTTTCAAATCTAACGAGATGATCAAGAGTGCTCCTTTGGGACCGAAATCCACATTGGAGGTCAGTAATGAGGTTGTTGGACTCTAGGTACCAAACAAGCCTTCGATTGATCAATCTCTCCATGGTTTTGCAAATACAGCTAGTTAAAGCGATCGGACGATAGTTGGTAGGATTCGTATGATCTTTACCCGGTTTAGGGATGGGAACTATTGTGGCTTCATGCCACGAAGGAGGGAAATTCCCATCAACCCAAATCCGGTTGAAAAGATCCAGTAAAATTAGAAGTGTTGGATAAGGTAAATGTTTTAAAATTTGATAGTGTATCTCATCTGGACCAGTTGCAGTGTCCCGAGCTCGCTTTAACGAATCACGGAGCTCTGCAATGGAAAAACGATCATTATAACATTCATCATTGCGGGACTTGAAATTAAGTCGCCTTTTCTCCTGTTGTTGTCTAATGCCTCGAAAGGCTTCGGAGGAGAAATTGGATGATGAATTGAATGAAAAAGTACTGGCCAGAGAATTAGCAATATCAGGAAATGTTGTTAAGGTGGTATCATCAACATTGAGATGGTTAACTGATAAAGCACTACTTTTACCTTTAATCCTACGAATCCTATCCCATACCGACTTAGATGTGGTACGGGAATTGATCCTAGAGACATATCCTTGCCATGAAGACTTCTTTGCTTGGCGTATGGTTCTACGGGCCTTCGCCCGGACCATTTGGTATGCCGCAATATTCTCCATGGAAGGATGGTTCTTTAGTCGTCTCAGGACACGATCACGCTCTTTAAGAGCGGATTTGCAATCGTCATTAAACCATGGTTTATTAAAACGTTTTGGTTCAGTCGTGGTTTTTGGAATCGCCTGCTCAGCTACATCTTGAAGAATGGAAGTGAATAAGGCCATGGGCTCGTCTGCATCTTCTAACTCCTTTGCATCAAAAGAGAAGAGACACAAAGATTCAAACAGAGCCCAATCAGCCTTATGTAACTTCCACCTCTGGGGTCTTTCGACCGGAGAGGGACCATTATTATCAATCAAGATAGGAAAGTGGTCACTACCACATAGATCTTCATTTACTCTCCATGAAAAATCCTGAAACAGGACCGGAGAGCAAATGGTTAGATCCAGGGAAGAAAAAGAAGCTGTGGCAGGATGTAGATAAGTAGGCGAGTCATTATTTAATAAACACAAATTATTAATGTTAATGAAGTCCGCTATTTGTTTACCTCTGTTGTTATCATCTGGACTACCCCAGAGGGAATGATGACCATTGAAATCTCCCGTAATAATAAACGGGAGAGGAAGTTGCGCAACAAGGTCATCAAGATCTCTGGGATTAAGATGTAAACTTGGTGGAAGATATACAGAGCAGAGTGTTATAGGAATATGCAAAGTCACCCTAACTGCAACTGCCTGTAAAGGCGAGTTGAGAGTGACTTTACTCTGAGGGATATCTCCATTAAGAATAATAGAAACACCCCCATGAGCTCTACCATCACCAACTGCATGATGATGATAACAAACGAAATGTCTAAAAGACAAAGAGTCAGAATTCCGTAAAAAAGTTTCCTGTAAACAAATAGCTAAAGGATTGTATTTTTGAATTAAAAGTTGGACTTCATTAAAATTTGGTTTTAAACCACGACAATTCCATTGAATAATGGAATTTAACATTGTCAGGGAATTTTATTTTTTGACGGCTTCCCATGCGGGTCCGTATGGACATCCGCATAAGTAACACCGTCCATCAGATCATCCCCATATCTATTATAGAGGGAGATAGGGTCTTTTGAACCCTTTTTCCCTCCCTCTCGAAACTTTGATAATTTTTCTTTCTTTGATGAAGAATTACCCTTTGACTGTGACCCTGACCCAGAAGAACTGGAATCAAGGATGACAGGTTCAAGGGGAGGCGAGGGGGGTGATCCCTTGCCCTTCTTGGAGGAAGAGTTAGGAGTAACCCCAACAACTTCAGATTGAGGCAAGGTGGATGAACCCTCGCCAGTCAAAGAAATGATAGTTTCGATCGAGCCCTCATTTGTTTGAGAGGAGCCCGATACCCCTTTAATATGATCTGACGATATTATAGAGAGTTTCCCTTTATCTGGCCAGGTTAAATCTGTCTGAACAGAGATGCTTTTGGTAGATACCTTTACTGCGCCTGCAAAGGATTTCCCTTGTGATGGAACGGGAAAGAGCGCAGTTAGATCTATTTGCTTTCGAGCATCGAAATAAGGTATTTTCCGCTCAGACTTTATCTGTTGAATTCTTTTTTCTTTTTGCCATACTGGACATTCGCGAGAGTAAGCAAAGTGCTTACCCTTGCAATTGACACAGCACAACTCCGCCTGGCAGGTAGCGCTCTCGTGGCCATCATGGCCACAGCGAGCGCAGGTGTCCTTACCTCTACAGACGGTTTTACTGTGTCCAAATTTCTGGCATTTGTAACAGCGAAGTGGGTTACTGATGTAAGAATCAACAGGTATGTTAAGATAACCTGCCTTGAGAGTCTTTGGAATGTCGGGACGGTTGAAAGTGAGGATATAGGTGCTTGTGGGAATCACCTTATCTCCTCGGCGTACACTTATTCTTTTAACATGTTGGACGCCCTGAGAAGAAAGGTATTCCACCATTTCTTCCTCACTGCTGCCTTCAAGATCCCGACAGCAAATTACACCTCTACTTGAGTTTAATGACCTATGCGGAGACACCTTGATAGGAATGTCTGCTAAGGATGTGGATTTAAGCAGCATGGTAGCATGCTGTTCCTTAGCGCATTCTATCAAAAGAGTTCCGTTTTTTAGTTTTTTAATAGCCTTGGGCTCACCGGCTAAGCCAGCTATGCCCTTGGTTATCAAGAATGGTGATATTTTTGATAGGTCCGTAGAGGGACTCTCAATTAAGAGAAACCTCGGCCATGTTTTTGATATTTTTAAAGTATTTTGAAATAAATCAGAAACGTCCTCTGTACTAGAACGTTTCTGTTTCTTTTTATTAACTGGTGTGGGGGGATTGGGGAATCCATGAAATATTTTTTTGAAAATTCACCCCTCGTCGTCCCCCAGGTTACTTCCCTGTCTACCAGGGGGAGGACTAGCACGGATGACCAGTGCATTGCCTCAGGGCTCGACGAGGGGTATACTCAAGCCAGTAAGTATAAATACTTAGCCAACCCGATTGACCCGAGCCGCCGCTCTGTAGAATGTACTCAGGACACAAAGGTAACACTTGCTGAGTGATAACAACAAAGCAAAGAAATTGGAAAAACGTACATTCTATAGAGCTAAAAACGACCAAAGCCGATTGATCAGAATGGGCCACTCTGACCTCCCGTCTAGGTGAACCATGGGCGAAAGTAATGTGTTGCAGAGAAAGGGCTAGCAAGCCAAATCCCCACTCAATTACCAGGATTCCACTCTCCACCGACACGGGTCGCAACGCACGGCAAACACGTTGCCCCATTACAGGGATCCTTTTAGTCGCCTTTTACGACACGCAGAACATACGAAGGGTATATTCTTATCACCCCCTACACCCCAGGGGGGGGGGGGTACGTATAGGATCAATATTCTCTGCCCCCTTTCCGCAGGAAATGGGGGTTCCTCAGGGAAGTATATTATCTCCCACACTTTTTTCTATCAAAATAAATACCATACCGACGTGCCTTAAACGCGGGGTCGACGGCTCTCTTTATGTTGATGACTTTGAGATGTGTTACGGATCGACAAGTATGCAGACAATCGAACGTCAGTTGCAGCTTTGCTTGAATTCTATTCAACGATGGGCAACTGACAATGGATTTCGTTTTTCGAAATCCAAGACTGTCTGTATGCACTTTTGTCAAAGAAGAGGTTTACATCCTGATCCGGAACTTACACTGGATGGTAGTCCCATTCCAGTTGTAGATGAAACGAAATTCTTGGGTTTGATATTTGATAAGAAATTATCATTTATCCCCCATATCAAATCCCTCAAGAAAAAATGACTGAAAGCCCTCAACATATTGAGAGTCTTATCAAACACTGACTGGGGAGCAGACCGTTAGGTCCTGCTCAGATTGTATCGAGCATTAATACGATCTAAACCGGATTATGGGTGTATTGTGTATGGGTCTGTCCGCGAGTCGTATCTCAAAGAGCTAGACACCATACACAACCAAGGACTTAGAATCAGTTTAGGAGCATTCCGAACATCTCCAGTGCAGAGTTTATACGTCGAGGCGCACGAGCCCTCATTGCACGACAGACGTGATAAGCTTACACTGCAGTATGCCACAAAAATTGCATCTCTGCCTCATCACATTTCATTTAACACCATATTTAGACCTCTTCATGAGCATTTGTATCTGATGAAGACTAATACTATTCCATCATTTGGTATTCGCATTCAACCCCTTTTGTCAGAGGCTGGTATAGGTCATGACAGTATTGCGAATACCCCTTTCTTTGGGTCACCACCATGGTCTGTATCTCCTCCTAAGATCGATCTAGATCTTACAAAAAATAGGAAGAAAGATACTAGTTCCACAGTGTTTCAAACTCTCTTCGCAGAGTTGAGGTCTAAATATGGTGATTATGCTCCAATTTATACAGATGGTTCCAAAGATGGCGATCGGGTAGCTTCGGCTACTGTCACGCCATCTGTGACCATTTCTGTTCGCCTTCCTCCTGCTGCATCAATATTTACTGCTGAGCTCCAAGCCATCTTTCAGGCACTGGAGTTCATTCAATCCTCTTCATCTTTAAAACATGTTATATTTACTGATTCTTTGTCCTCTTTACAGGCAATAAACAATAAGCAGCTTGTACACCCTTTAGTAGCAGACATATATCGTCTGCTACTGTCACACGAGTTTAACGGCAAGGACACGGTCCTGTGCTGGCTCCCCAGTCATGTTGATATTAAAGGGAATGATGAAGCAGACTTAGCTGTCAAGTCTGCGTTAGATCTTCCCATATCACAATTTTTATTACCATTTTCAGATTTTAAATCTTCAATAAATCTTTTTATTTATGGCCGCTGGCTACGGTCTTGGGATCTTGCAGGCACAAACAAGCTTCATCACATCAAGCCTCTCTTAGGAGATTGGCCCAACTCCTATAGAACTAACAGGAGAGATGAAGTTGTTTTTAACTCATATTTTCATTTTAAAGCGAGAGCCTCAACCGGAATGTGAACACTGTCATGTTCCTTTGACAGTTACGCACATTTTGATTGAGTGCAAGCATCTCAAGGATGTTAGATCGCATTTTTACCGTTGTCAGTCATTACATCACATGTTTGCCCAACCGGGTTTATATGGTAAAAGTGTTAGACTTTTTAAAAGAGACAGGATTTTATTATAAATTTTAATTATGTATATATATGTATGTGTCATTTCTGTTTTGTATTTAATACTTATATGCATAAAAGTTGTATTTTAATTTTACAAACTGTGATATTGTTTTTATTTATGCATATAATGTTTTTCTGTGATATCATTTAGCCTGTCTCGTAATATTCACCATATGCCTGGCGCAATATAGCCCGGTTGAAGCGGACGTGCCATAAAGCCACATTTCATTTCATTTCAAGGTGATCTGACCTATATTTCGTTATATAGGTCAAGTTTCACAAAAATCGGATCAAAATTGTCCAACAACATTGATATACCACACTATTTGAGTACGAGGCGAGGCAATTTTGCCCATCAGTTTTGGACCGATTTTCAAGAAATTTTATCTCAATCGACATTACGATGTAAAATTGATATTTTGAATTCAATCGACCTTACAGTGCAACGCTGTTCAATTTGAAGAGAAAAAATTGTGACCTCTAGAGGGACCACAAGCTAAAAACGCGATTTTTCGTACAATTAGCGACCATAATCCAGGAAGTTATGGTCCAATATGCGCAGGGGATCGTGTGGCTAAGGGGGATCACGTGGCTAAGTAGGTAAGGCGTTGGCTCGCTAGCCTGGACGTTGGGTGTTCGATCACTGCATTGGCCGAATCGATTTTCCGGCGTGGTTCCCCCTTGTCGGTGTTGCAGAACGGAGGGCCTGACAAGGACAGCTGTCTAGTCGTTCGGATGGGACGAAAAACCGAGGTCCCGTGTACACATTGGCGTGCACGTAAAAGATCCTTTGGCAGTTGGAATTCGATATAAGAGTAGGCCGTAGTGCTGCTGTTCGGTCAAAATTTCCCTCATAGCACACTTTATGGCGTATGCCCGTCTTCCATTAGCCCAGGTTAGGTGCAGAAGATTAGGACGTTAAAGTCCATTTCATTTCATTTCCAATATGCGCAAATGCCGAAAAGAACTGGGATCTTTGGGTTATTAACATACATTTCAAGTTTAATCAAAATTTTAACCTTTAGAGTGTCCGCAAGCTACAAACGTGATCTTCCGTACAATTAGGGGCCATGCCACTTTCCAAAAGAACCGAGGTCATTTGAAGATGCACCTATATTTCAAGTTTCGTTAAAATCGAGTAAAAATTGGGACCTGTATAGTGTTTACAAACAAAAAGTGAACGGACGGACACACAGACGGAAAGGGACGACGACAATATACGTGCACATCAAAATACTTTAACTGTACATCTTTAGTATTCCTCCATATAGGTATTGTTAATGTTGTTAAATAAGATTCTGATCTAGATATAAATAGCTTATTTTACTTCACAAGAACTCAGTCAGCGTTTATGGGGATAAACAGTTGGAATTCCTGTCATCACCAGAAGGGATATGGTATTAAATATCCACCTTATATGACTGCTTCCAGTAATTATTAACTGTATGAATGAAACAAATAAATGATTGTTGCTACCTACTGGACAGTAAATTCAATAAGATTATTGAAATATGAGATATGTTAATCTATGTTTTGTAAGACCTTAAACGACAGTTTCGTTTCATTTCGGGGGGTTGGGTGGCCGAATGGTTAGCACGTGCGTTTTTCCAAACCCCGGTTGTACGTGACAAGGAGTACTGTCGCCTGTCCGACCCAGTGGGTTTTCTCCGGGTCCCCCGGTTTCCTCCCACTGCGAAAGACCCCTACGCGCAAGCGAATTATTGAAATAAAATTAAACCATATGTTAATCCTGAAATGACCTGGTTTGCTTCAAGTGGACTTTAAACGTCATTTCACTCTTAAACAAACTCTTAAACAAATTTGTCGGCACACAAGAAGTCACACTTCCAAATGGCGACCATCAGTTGACCTAAATCAAAATTCTGATCCGAAATTTTTTTAGGCATTCCTTCAAGAATTCAGAAAATATAACTCCCGCGTCTGTAGGTAAAATATCAAAAAAGCCTTAGGGATTTTTCACGTTTCAAGATGGTGGTACTTCCAGTTCTATTGATAAGACTTCATGTTTTGTTTACGCATCAAGAATACCTCAGCCAGTACACAAAAAAAATCAAGGTGATCTGACCTATATTTCGTCGATTGTTTTCAAAACTTTGATTCCAAATGTCCCAAATGTAGGCACATGGTACCTACATACATTCCAAATTTCATGAAAATCGTACGAATAATAAAACATAACGCTAACGCTACAATATACGTCCACATTCCTGCTTTGATTGATATGGTACTTAGTCAAGAAGGCTAGGCGTTTGGTTTGTTTAGCGTTCAAGGTCGTGCCTCAACATCAATAGTGGCCGTCCTTAGAGTATAAGGAATAAGTATACCAAGATAATCCATTCAGAATTGTGCCTTCCTAACGATAAAGGCTAAAAGTGGGCGTGGCCCTGCCCCTAGGGGTCGGGACATTCATCAAAATCAATAGTGGACGCCCTCAGGCTATAAGGAATACATAAGCCAAGTACCAAGCTGCTTCATTCAGAATTGCGGCCTGTAAACGACAAACACAAAAATTGGGCGTGTCTTGCCTGTGGGAGTCGGGACATGCAGTTGACGTCCTTAGGCTATAAGGAATACATATCCCAAGTTAAAAGACGATCCATTAAGAATCGTGGCCTGTAGACAACACACACAGACACGAAGTAAAAATGGGCATGGCTCTGCCCCTGGGGGTTAGGAAATCACCAAAAACAATAGGGAACATCTTTAGGGTATAAGGAATAGGTATGTACAGTTTTAAAAGGATCTGTTAAGAATTGCATCCTGTAGGCGAACACAAGACACAAAAGCATTGGGCGTGGCTCTGTCCCAGGGGGTCCGGCATGCACCAAAAATAATAGTGGCCAGCCTTTGGGTATAAGGAATAAGTATAAAAAAAAAGTTTTCAAGACGATCGATTAAGAATTGTGGCCTGTAGGTGACACACAGACAGACAAAAAGAAAATGCGCGTTGCACTGTCCCTGGGGGTCGGACATGCACCAAAAACAATAGGGATCTTCCTTAAGGTACCAAGAATAAGTATTCAAAGTTTCAAGATGACCGATTAAGAATTGTAGCCTGTAGGCGACACACAAAAAGAAAATGGGCGTGACTCTGCCCGTGGGGGTTGGGCATGCACCCCAAATGATAGGAATGATCCTTAGGGTACAAAGAATAAGCATTCAAAGTTTCAAGATGATACGTTAAGAAATGTGGCTTGTAGACAACAAACAAATGAATACAAGGAATGGGCGTGGCTCTGCCATTGGCGGTAGGTCATGCACCAATAAACAATAATGATCATCCTTAGGGTGTAAATAGTAAGTATACAAAGTTTTAAGAAAATCCAGTTAGAATTGCGGCCTGTAGGCGACACACAAATGGAAAATGGGCGTGGCTCTGCCCCTGGGGGTTGGGCATGCACCCCAAATGATAGGGATCATCCTTAGAGTATAAAGAGTAAATATACAAAGTTTGATGATAATCCAGTAAGAATTGCGCCCTGTAGGCGACAAGATGACCGATTAAGAATTGTGGCCTGTAGGCGACACACAAAAAGAAAATGGGCGTGGCTCTACCGCTGGGGGTTAAGCATGCACCCCAAATGATAGGAATGTTCCTTAGGGTACAAAGAATAAGCATTCAACGTTTCAAGATGATACGTTAAGAAATGTGGCTTGTAGACGACAAACAAATAAATACAAGGAATGGGCGTGGCTCTGCCATTGGGGGTCGGGCATGCACCAAAAAACAATACGGATTATCCTTAGGGTGTAAAGAGTAAGTATACTAAGTGTTAATAAAGTCCAGTTAGAATTGCGGCCTGTAGGCGACACACTGACACACAAAAAGAAAATGGGCGTGGCTCTGCCCCGGGGGGTTGGGCATGCACCCCAAACGATAGGGATCATCCTTAGAGTACAAAGAGTAAGTATACAAAGTTTGAAGAAAATCCAGTAAGAATTGCGCCCTGTAGGCGACACAAAGACACACGAAAAGAAAATGGGCGTGGCTCTGCCCCTGGGGGTTGGGCATGCACCCCAAACGATAGGGATGTTCCTTAGGGTACAAAGAATGTGTATGCAAAGTTTCAAGATTATAAGTTAAGAAATGTGGCCTGTAGACGACAAACAAACAAATACTAGAAATGGGCGTGGCTCTGCCCCTGGGAGTCGGGCATGCACCAAAAACAATAGGGATCTTCCTTGGGGTATAAGGAATATGTATACTAAGTTTGAAGAAAATCCAGTAAGAATTGCGCCCTGTAGACGACAAACAAACAAATACTAGAAATGGGCGTGGCTCTGCCCCTTGGGGTCGGGCATGCACCAAAAACAACAGGGATCTTTCTTGGGGTATAGGGAATAAGTATACCAAGTTTGAAGAAAATCCATGAAGAATTGCGCCCTGTAGGCGAACCACACACACACAGGGGCGACGGCATAATACGTTAACATTATGAATGTGGACGTATAAAAAGTTAACAAGTCTGTTTTACTTCCGGGAGGAAATGTCAATGACCTAATTTTCGGAATTCGAAAATAGCAGATTTGAAGTGAATATATAAAGCTACTCAAAGAAAAAACAATTAGTAAAGTAGGTCTCATAGTCACAGAGTTATGGGTATGGATTTTGAAATGTTTAACCCCGTCTTGTACGACCCTGTATCTGTGGCAACATCTCGTATTCTTCTCATTTTTCTTAAATAGTGTCAGCCGATCTTCTAGAGTCCTCTATTCTGATCTGTGAACAGTAAGTACCTTGATACTATTATCTCTGCAGTGTCCATGTATTTTTGAGTGCACAAAGTCAGAGTCGAGTTTATGCTCCTCTGAAGTGAATACTGCCATTTCATACTCGACGTTAGCCTTTACGCAAGATATACTTACATGTCTACTTCTTCAAATTGTGCTCGTAATTTTCTTGAGCCTTTTCGGTTAACTTGTGTAACCGCCTTTCCTTGCTTTCAATTCCAGAATGGCTGGGGATATCCATTTTGTGTTTTCAAAGTGACAGTTTCATGTCCAATTCTAGATCTTATGGAAGGGTATCGCTGTCAATATTAAATGTTTTGCTAAAATGTCTTTTCCATTGATTACGTGTAAAAAGTACAATGTACAAAGTCTTAATACCGGTAATGATAAAGTCGAAATACCTCTATGGCCAAGGTTAAACGTAAAACGTTAAATGCAATGTGTCAAATGATATATGTTTCATTGGAAAATGCTGTTTTGACGTATGCACATTAGACATTTCCCTTATTACATTTGCGCTCCGCCACTTCTCGTTTACGCTTTGTATATATCATCTTACGCGTAGCATCAACTAAGAGATGCAAATATAGATATCACGTGACTTATTAACATATCTGGAAACGAGGACTAGATCAATCTGGCATACATTAATCCAGCACACGATAGCGTTCTGTACACTTTAAACAATTATTTACCTTGAATAATCTACACGATCCAATTTGGATGGTACTAAAGTATATTACCGTGTTTACCCGGGTCATAAATACGATATCATGTTACATATTATACAAGTGAAAAGTACGTTCATGTACAATGTATAGCCAAAATGTAGACTGTACTTTCAATTTAACCGAGGTCATGTGCACGTAAAAAATTGGCAGTTGGAATTCGAGGTACGAATCGGCTTACACAAAGACTTTTTTTGGAGGAGGTAGCAAAAATGCGACCGACTGATGCTCATGTCCCTAATATGAGTGGGGGGTGGATGACCGAACGGTTAGCACGTACGCACTGTAAAGCCTGGGCCGTGGGGCGTCAGACGGTACAAATGTTATAAAAACAGGCGGGGTTGACAGGGACAGGTTTCGAGATTCTGTCCCACTGATTCCTGTCTCCGGGTCTCTTGTTCACTAGAATGTGTTCATAGCAATGACCTCAAATGCACTAATATTGATTCAATTCTTCAAAATTTTCTTAGGTTGTTCAGTCTTGTAGCCATTGCCCCTAAAGTTCACATAATTTTAATAACAAAATCAAAAACAATCATCATATTATATTAGACCTCCATAAACTTAATGTCAATTCGAATTAAACTGCTTTCCGAAGAGATACCGATCGGCGAAGAACTATAATAGGCAATACGATCTATGTTCTACCGGGACGCCCAGTGTTATAGCCAGTAATTTGTTGACATTCATTGATGGGTGTGATTGTGGACAGCGCCCTAGATTTGGAACCGCCCCACCCCCTATTCCCAGCTTCAAGATCCGCTACCGGGCCCTAGAAACCTATCATCTGTGTAGCTACGAGAACGTAGTTAAAAACGTTGAGGTATACGGAAGGTTGAGAGATGAGGTTTCTATCTTCTGTGGTGTGGGGCTCCTGAATCGTCAATCATATTAACAGAGGATGGGGGGGGGGTAACGTCCACTCGATACAAACTAGGTCATTTCAGGACTAAAATATCGTTTAATTTTATTTCAATAATTAGCTTGGGGTCTTTAGCAGTGGGGGGACCCTATTTCTTGTCACGTACAACCGGGGATTCGAAACCACGCCAGTTGACTCAATTAAAGGATGTATAATACAGCGCGTGCGTGCTAACTGTTCGGCCATCCAACCCCCACTCGTATTAGGGACATGTGCATCTGTCGGTCGCATTTTTGCTACTCTCCCTCAAAATCTTTATGTTCGCCCCTGAGCGGCACTACAGCCTACTCTTGCATTGAATTCTAACTAAGGAATCCTTTACGTGTACACCAATATGAACACGGGACCACGGTTAAATTGAAAGTATACGTAACTGAAACATATTTTCCATAACTGGAATTTTGTATTGAGACCCGTATTGACATTTTAATCTCTCGCCACCGGCCCCACACCCTCTCTCTAAATTTTAGTACAGGCTAATTAATCATTGTGCCAAACAAATAATTGATATACATGAAGACTACTTAGCCTACATTGTACATGAACGTGCTTTTCACTGTCATATGTAACATGATATCGCATTATGATTTGGGTTTTGACACTGCATACGCAAGTCTCCGTAGTCATGGTAATATAGTTGAGTACCATCAAAATTTGATCGTGTATATTTTTCAAGGTAAATGAATTTTTTATAGTATGCAGAACGTTATCGTGTGCTGGATTACTATATGCCAGGTTGATCTCTGCCTGGTTTCCATGATTTTCATTTTCATGTTTTAAATATATATACATAAAGTTTATATTTATTTTTATTTGATATTTACTGTGATATTTGTTTTTATTTATGTATATATAGATAATATTGTGATTATATTTTTCTAGTTTGTCTCGTTAATTTCATCATGTTTGGCGCAGTATGGCCCGGTTGGAGCTGACGTGCCATTAAACAACATTTCATTTCATTTAAAGGTTATAGACAAGGAATGAGGAGATAAGATATAGTTTTATGTTTCTAACATATTCACATAATATGTAGTATGTACTAAATATCACTTAGAGTAAAATGACATATTGTTTTATAAAAAGAGTAGTTTAGCCAAAACATAACTTGCTCTATATGTCAACAACATGATAATTAAAATCTCATGGGAAATTTATCTAGTAAATTTCCATATGACCATTTAAGCGTGGGTTTTGACGTCATTGGGCTCAATTAACCAATCTCTCTAATTATTTACATCATGTTTGACCAATTAGATAATTGAATGTCCAAAACCAGTTGATAACAAAATAAAGGATACTCGTGCGAATTCAGCAGACTTCGATTAGATTCCAGAGGGTTACCATCTAATAGTCCAAGACACCGCGATGTGTCTAGGTTGAGAAGAGTTTAGTTAGTATTGACTATAATTGTAATATGTACTATGCTTGTATGTATACCTATGCTACACAAAAGGTTAAAAAACGAACTGTTGCATTGTTATAAATGAAGCAGACAAACGTCTTAAGAAACCAGTAAGAAGTAAACATAACGTGAAGGAGAAGCAAAGACGATCAAAGATAAATCCAAGACGATCACAAGGCTAACAGTAATATGTAGCAAAAACAATATGCATGTAAGATGTGGCGACCGGTTACCCATAGACGCTCTCCACGTCAGACAGAAGACTCGTGGTGTTACATATTTGGGCATAATGTAAGGCTTTAATTATCATATTTCTTTACACGTTTTCTTGTTTAAACGTGACACGTTTCATATAATTGTGTACCATTGTATTGTAGAGAGAGTGCGATGTCTCCATTTTATTGTAAACTTGTCCTCATCCCGATCACTTGGGCCCATTTAAACCAACCAGAGGTTGATTTTTCAAGCCCAGTGGATGTTACAATTATACGGGAGAGCTGAATAAATGAGTGGAGCGGATAGAACATTGCCATGTACACTGAACTATGATGTAAATTATACAAGATAATAAAATCAAAACTGTCTTAGAAGTCTTTGCCTGTTCACCACGAAGTGAAACTACATCCCCGTAACGAAACATCACAAACTAAATTGTCAGCCTGGAGTGGAAATAAAAGGGCCTTAAATTATGATTTGTACATTTTTGAATTATGTCCATTATAACTAGTGTCACTTAATTTTCATTGTGAATTTGATCAAGGTTATGAGAATCGATAATCAGTAGCAGCGTAGTCTTGGTCATTGTGTGTTTTCCGCTGGTAGCCTCGATAAACATAATAGGATTTCAGTTAGGAAAGTTTTCCTTATTTACTACATTCTTATGACTGTTAGTTTTTATATTTTCAGTCAGTCGTTCCTGAGTTGTTTGAAGATGATTGATGTCATGGTTCATCTAAATGAAAGAAAGTAAAAATTGATGAATGATATTAGAATAGTTGTCATTAACATCCCACAACAAGATCAAGCGCATAGACGAAAGCCCAGTGGCGAATCCAGGACTTTTTTGAGGGGGGTGACAACCCCATGTTTTGTCTCACCGACCACGAAGGGTGCCTTAGGCACGCATCCGAGTGCCGTAGGCGCGGACAGTAAAGTAGGTACGGGGGGTTCTCCCCCAAGAAAATTCTGAAAGATTTTCATCGATTTCCTCACATCTTAGCCATAACGAACAATGATTTCTGTTCGTCGACAATGTTTCATTTCGTTGACGATTTTCAAACTTTGAAGAATAAATTTCAAAATTTATATATACTATTCATTATTCAAAAAAAGTAGGGGATATTTGATTTTGGGGGCATAATACTAAAATATGCAAATGACTACGAAAAAAGTCACTATAGAATCTAACAGAAGAAACATTTCCAGTTACATGTGACGCCCAAACGCACCAATAGCTACCGCATGGAATGCAGGTGATGCTTGGGATCATGATGGGGGTCCAACCCAAGATTTGCACGACTCTGACTTTGAATGTTACAGTCATTGTGGCATTGAATTCCAGGGTGGAAACATCAGTTTAATTGTTTTAGTGACCAGAAAACAAATTTTGATATGCGTCGGCTTACCCAAAATGAAAGGGTACGTGCCCTTGGCATGCTACAGATCGGCACAACACAGGCGGTTGTAGGGCGGAAGATGAATGTTTCTGAGTCTGTCATATGCAGGCTATGGTCCAGATACCGTGATACACAATCTGTACAGGACAGACCACGCTCAGGTCGACAACTCAAGCCCAGGATCGATTTATCCGTACCTTGGCCTTGAGAAATCGTGTCCTCACAGCAAATCAGATCAGCGCTCGTCTTCTAACAGACACTGGTGTGAGGGTGAGAGGCCAGACGATTCGGAATCGACTGTATAGGGGTCACCTTCGCGCCCGACGTCCTCGCGTGATCCCTTGTTTGAGAGATCATCACATTCAGGCAAGACGTCGTTGGTGTAGGGATCGTCAACACTGGGATAATCGACGCTGGAGCAATGTGATGTTTTCAGATGAGTCAAGGTTCACTGTTGATTTTTTGGACAGACGTAGGAGGGTGTGGCGTTGTCGAAACGAGCGCTTCCAAGACGTTAACGTCATCAGACATGATCGATTTGGGGGTGGTTCTGTTATGGTGTGGGGAGGCATCACTGTTGCTGGAAGAACGGCTTTACATGTTGTTGCAGGGCGTGTTACAGGCCAGTACTACCGGGACAACATCTTGGCAGTCCATGTTGTGCCGTTCGCACGACGTCGTGGCCGCCGTTTCATCTTCCAGGATGACAACGCAAGATGTCACAGGGCCAGGATCGTCACAGGTTACCTCCAACAACAGAACATCACCACATTACCTTGGCCAGCACTGAGTCCCGACCTCTCCCCCATCGAGCATGTCTGGGACATGCTTGGACAGAGGTAACGTCAACAACGTCCTGCCAATGTCCAAGAACTTGCTGCTGCGTTGCAACAGGAATGGGACAATCTGGACCAAAATGACCTTAGACGTCTCATTAGGAGTATGCCACGTCGGATCAATGCTTGTTTGGCAAACAGAGGAGGATTTACCCGTTACTGACTTTGTTGTGATGCTGTGGTAACTTTGCTGTTTGACCCCGGGTATCATTTTACCCTTATAATGGTCAGTCTGTGCCTTACTTAGTCTAACGATCATTTGGAATAAATCGATGAATGTGAACTTCATTTCATAATTGTTTCTTCGTCAGTTTCATTAGGTGACTTTAATAACACTTAAAAATCAAATATCCCCTACTTTTTTTGAATAGTATATTATATTGATTATTGTGAAATTGTGCATACATCAAAAATAGTGCCGCACTATCTTTGATGTATGCACAATTTCACAATAATCAATATAATATACTATTAGTGCGGACTGTACGTACAAAGAAGTTGCCACATTCACGGAAATATTGTCAACGCCTCTGATAATAAACAGCAAGTTATATATCCAGATTATGAACCTAGTAATGAACAAACTGTTTGAATGCTATCGGATATTTGCAAATGTACAGTCAATTTTCTTCGCCAATGCTATCAGTCCTATCAATACCATCGTAAAATAATGTATAATTTATGCACCAGTCTGACCAAAGTGTTGATGCCTTCATCCGGCGAGGAAATGCTTCAATGAATTTCCTGCAAATGTCCTTGTTTGAAACGGGAATATCATCAAATCTGTGTATGGCAATAATGGGAAAGTCTCACAATTTCTCGGTCGTCATAGAATTCTTTAACCAATTGTGAATGCGGCATACACAAGAGAAAGATCTTTCCGCCTCCACGCTTCCGATCGGCAATACAGCTAGAACCGTTAGTAACTCACGGATATTTGGAAAAAAAATATTGAACTGGCATCGGTTGGGAAAATCTCGGTTATAGACCGTGATGGTATCTATGACTGACGCCTCCAATAATTGAACCATCGTCACATTTCGCTTCTGAAAGCGGATTCAAGTGGCATGATATGTCCTCATTTTGTGCAGAAGGACTGAGCCAATCTATATATGTAGCTCATCCTCGGTGCGCGTAGCTAGCACTTCGGGTACGAGGTTGCAGAGTGGTAGTGATCTCTCTTGCTCTCATGGAAACGAGAATTTATCTCAGCGCAGACAACATCTACAAACGGAATACCCACTGTGTGCTTCCAGTAATGCCTTACGGAATCAGATGGAGTATCGGTTCTTTTCGTTTCGCGGCTATAGAGCCTTGGCTTATCCTCCGTCGATCCGACTTTTTCAGCCATTGCTATTGCTTGCAGATAGGCAGTGTTGAAAATGTTATCAACGTTCAGGCGCATATTTCCATATTAGAGTTTCACATCCTCGACTTTATGGAAACCAAAAAAACCCTTCCATTGATTGGCCCTGCAGGCAAGTCACCAAGGGCCGCATCGGCTCAAGGAATTCTTTGGCGATAATGAAGTTCACGATGCGGCCAAAATGGGTAAGTGTGTGGCGCAGTCCATTTGCAGGTGTACATGTGTTCCTATCCCAGCTCAAAGTGTTGCCAGTTGTTGGACAGAATCTGTCGTCATCAGATGGTTTGCAGATCTCGTTTAACGTTATGACGATGAACTCGTAGAGGTCGAAAATTGTCTCGAAAGCAGTATGCCTTTCAATCCATCGTGTACGGCAAATGTTTTTTTTAGCTTTAGTCTTTTCGAATCTGGCGATAGAGTTTTGATTACAAGTTCGAAAAACGACTGCCGTTTCGGCGAATTATCAAAAAAACTAAATAGTTCGCGACAAGTATCCACCATGTTCACCATTGACGGTAGCTTGCAAGCACTGCAGATTACCAAATTCAGCGTATGGAGACAGCAACCTTGATATTCCGCGTCTGGTGCCAGCTTGTTTATTTCAGCTTGGACGCTCTTCTTGTCCGAACTCATGGAGGCCGTGGTATCGTACGCCTGGCCCTTGCAATCACTGATTCGTACTTTCTGCTTTTCGAAGCACTCAATAATCGACTTCGCAACAGCCTCTCCGGTCTGTTTTCGTCAGAGTTGGAAATCCAGGATTTTCAGACACAGAGACAACACAGCCCGACCGTGAGTGGTGGTTTCGTCCGCGATTAGTGAGAAGTGCGGGCATGTCTCCAAACAATGCAAGAAATAATCGTGGTAAAGGTCAGTTGCAACAGCTATTATCGCTGATTGATTGCTTTTACTTGCGTATCGGGCGTTCTTCGGTCCATTCACGAGATGATCTCTAAGCGCACGATGAGACTTGGTAATAATCCGTAGAATCGCAATGAAGTTGCCTTCATTTTCGTCAGGCTCGTTTGTGAAATTTATCTTGTCTCGATGTCCGCGCATAGGAATTTGCTGCTTAGCACAAAGTAATACAGCATCGACAATGAGCGAAAGAAAACTTTTATTTCGACTAGCATTCTCCATCGCTATTCTGTCAATTTGCACATCAATACGGCATCCGATATTAGTTAGATGTCCGCGAATAATAGTTGCCCCTTTAACACACAATTGATGATACCACTTCTCTCAATGTCCCGACACCAACTCCTTCGACTTGTTATAGTTTCTAAACGGAGATTTTACAAAAACACCGAGTGTTGCTTTCTCACGTTCTTTCAAAAATATCAAACACCAGCCACCTCTAAATTCAATTTGATCACTATAAGCAAACACCAGCCACTTCTAAATTCAATTTGATCACTATAAGCAAGCCACTTGTGGTGTACCAGCCATTTCCACTGGAATGACAGAGAGCGGTTTTTCGAGGCAAAAAACTGGGAATCCAGCGGAGCAGTATTCGACGGCTTCCAACAATTGTCGATGAACTTGATTTTATCCGAATCGGACATTTCCACGTATGATATGCGAAACATCATGGGGCGACGCAGCTAAATCCTCAATATAATTTGATAAACTCTCATGTACACCAGAAACATCACCAGCCGAAGGTCCAAGTTGCATGGCCGTTTCGACTCCACAAATCGGTTCTGCTGCAAGAGCCCACACCTTACTCTTTTTCACATAGAATGGGGTAATGGTGAGTGGTTGTTAGCGTTTTTGAGAAGGGCGGTCGCCCATATTAAAAACTTAAAAGTCAGAAGTCTTATTTGGGCTGAAAAATGCACACCACGCTGCTGTACACGGTACGAGTCGTCGTAACAATAATCTGACCAATTCAAACAGCTTCTAGACTAGTAATTAGCAATGTCCGTAGTTCCGAAAAAACTTTAGAATCTTGCGACCCTGCGAAAAGATCACATCATATCATTTCAAATCCAAATGGTAGGAGCCTTAGCGAAATCATCCATTGGTAGTAATATCAGGCATATAATATTGTTGCGGAATGTAGTTGTAACTTGTTTTTGGAATTTTCTTCAAACGTTTTTATCGTAAAGGCGAGTTGAGGTATGGTGCATACCGGTGGGCAGCGGGCGGTGAAACCCGGGGCAAAAACATCTTTCTCGATTCGTTTCGCTGTCTTCCGGTGTGCAACTTGCGCCAACTCTGTTTATAATATTATAATAAGATGATAATGTGTAAATTCGTTCAAGGACCAGGACGTATCCGAGTTCATAGGCAACAGAGTTTACAAACTCATCCTGTCTTGAAAGTATCTAAACATCTAAATACGTGTACTAAGAGTTTAAATATTAAATTCAGTATTTTTCCTTTTATAAAGTCAATATTGACAATACTATCAAGAGAAGGAATATGGAATCACACTTTATTGACCGGTTCAAACCGGATTTAAATGCTTAATTTGCCCCCTTCCCACCGTGTTAATATTCTAATTTTAAATAAAATCTTAATATATTTTTTCACTTTTTACTTCAACACTATTTAAGGGGATTTTAAACCCTGTATATCTTTATTTCTCTATAGTCGGTTTATTAGAGAATAAGGTGGATATAAACACGTTTACAACAAAATTACATAATTGATCTATTGACATTTTTTTAATCTCTTCACTTCTGTATGGTTCTATTGTGTCAAACTATACCAGGAAGACTATGTAGATTAATGTCATGATATGTAATATACACTTTTATCCTTTTGTTGTATGTTACTTAATATTATTTATAATCCATTGTCATGGAAATCTATTGTTCTAAGAATGTATATATATATGTATCGTATTTGCTATATAGTGTGCACATTATTAATATCTGAAGACGCCCATAGAGGGCAGACAGCTAGCTTATATAATTTAATGTATGTCAGAATGAAGTAAAGTGGAGATTGTTTACCTGGACATATTTTTCTATTTTTTATGCATTATCTGCCGTAAACAAAGAAGTACTTATACTTGATCTCGTATATATATATATATATATATATACGACAATGCGTGTGTATGTCCCGGTGGAAGCTTGTAGGACCCGGGATTCCTATACACCGGTGGGAAGGGGGATCCAAATCACCCCCCTGGATCCGCCCCTGAAGCCCATATCGACCAGCAGTACGGGTATCTTTAGTGATACGCCAGGTACAGATACAATATTCCAGTTGGTTGAATTTATAAAATGACTAAGACAGCAATGGTGAATATTATTCATAAATCATGTTCATAGATACAAATTGAAATTTGAAGATAATCACTGAAATCATATAAACTTTTGAAAAATATAACCCTAATAATTGTTTAAAACCCCATATAATATTTAAAGTGTACAGGGGAAGAATTATCTAAGTCACATTTTTGTCTTTTCGCGTAAAACGCAAAACAGACTTTAGGATGAGAATGCTTGACGCGAACAGAACAACGAGTGGGTTTGTTTACAACTTCAAAGTGATGTTTAACATGAACCATAATTACCAGTCAAACTGACTACAACTTTTCAGACAAATTAAGGTTATATAAAGGGTCGCTGGACTTGTATTTGTCCGGGAGGCCATTTCAGAACGGAACCGGTTCGATGTGACTCCGATCGTTTTTACGTGAAATTGATTGTACAACAGAAAGCTTACACAATTTGCTACCAGATGGCGCCATTAACTGGGGTTCGTGGAAAAACTGACTTATATCGTTCTTCCCCTGGACTCTTCATTTGTAGTTTTACCTTTAACAGCAACAGTAGTATTAGTTGTAGTAATATTAACTCCTTCACAACTCCAGGTACCACTATCGCTAGATCCGGATACACTCTGTATATGTACAGTTACACTGGTACTGGCTTTATTGATTGTATACGTGTTAAATGTAGGACCAGTAGTAGTACATGGGTTTGATAGATCAAGTCTACAAATTGTTACTGTTAAATCATCTTTTTTTACTTGAATAGCACTAATACCAGTACATGTAACTGATGCTGATTCACCTTTGACCCATGTAGATGGTTGTATACCTATACCTGCCACACCTGCAATTAAATAACTTCAACCATTAGATCGGTAATAGATATATGTAAAATGGAGCCACATTAGCTCAGTAAGTAAGTGGTGCAGGACGCGGGGGGGGGGGGCTGACAAGGGACAACGTATTGTCTCAGAATAGTGTGGTATGACATTTCATCCCGTGGGATTTTTATGCTAAAATTGACTCTTTTTTTGATTTTTTGTTTTGGGTTGATTAGGGACCAAGCTTTTGTGGTAAACCACGTGACACAAACACTACCAACTTCCGGTGTATGTTTTATACTTCACTTTATGTCAAGACCTCAACGAAGCAAGTACTCTTAATTTAGTAAAAGTGTTGATTTATCCACTCGTTCACTACATTTGGCGTCGCCGTACAAGGTTTAATTATATAAAGTCATTCATGGTAAATTGTTTTATATATAATTTACTGTGATATTTTGCCCCCCTGGGGTGTAGGGGGTGATAAGAATATACCCTTCGTATGTCCTGGGTGTCGTATGAGGCGACTAAAAGGATCCCTGTAATGGGGCAACGTGTTTGCCGTGCGTTGCGACCCGTGTCGGTGGAGAGTGGAATCCTGGTAATTGAGTGGGGATTTGGTTTGCGAGCCCTTTCTCTGCAACACATTACTTTGGCCCATGGTTCACCTAGACGGGAGGTCAGAGTGGCCCACTCTGATCAATCGGCTCTGGTCATTTCAGCAACAAAGAGGGTGCTTTTTTCTTTATCTCTCATGCTTTGTTTTTTCAACTAAGCTGTTTAACCTTTGTGTCCTAGGTACCCTCTTTGAAGCGTGGCCTGGGTCAATCAAGTTTGATATATTATTTTATACATCATGCTTGAGTATACCCTTCGACTAGCCCTGAGGCAATGCGCTGGTCACCCGCGCTAGCCCTCCCCTTGTAGGCAGGGAAGTAACCTGGGGGATGGCGAAGGGTGAATATCCAATAATTATTTTCATGGATCCCTCAATATCCAATTCAACATTGAAAAGAAAGAAGACAGACGAAGGTCCTGATATTCCTGTAAAGGTATCTAGATGTTGGCCGAGGTTTCTCCTTATCGAGAGCACCTCTAATGTAGATTTCTCAAGAGTGTCACCTTTCTTGATATCGAAAGGCATCGCCGGCTTGGCTGGAGAGCCCAAAAATATCAAGAAATTGAAAAGTGGAGCCCTATTGATAGAATGTGTTAAAGAACAACATGCAACAATGTTATTAAAATCAGACATGCTTGCTACATATCCTATCAAAGTGACTCCACATAAATCACTTAACTCTTCTAGAGGTGTTATTCGCTGCCGGGACCTTGAAGGCAGCAGTGAGGAAGAAATGGTAGAACATTTATCATCACAAAATATCACACATGTTAAAAGAATCAGTGTTCGACGTGGTGATAAAATAATTCCCACTAGTACGTACATCCCCACTTTCAACCGTCCCGACATCCCGAAATCGATAAAGGCAGGTTATCTTCATATACCTGTTGATGCCTACATTTCTAATCCTTTACGATGCTTTAAATGCCAAAAGTATGGTCACAGCAAAACAGTATGCACAGGTAAAGAGACGTGTGCCCGGTGTGGCCTTGATGGTCACGAGAGCTCTACCTGTGCTGCTGAATTTTGTTGTGTAAACTGCAAGGGTAAACATTCTGCTTATTCCCGAGAATGTCCCGTTTGGCAAAAGGAAAAGAAAATTCAACAGGTAATGTCTGAAAGAAAGATCCCTTATTATGACGCTAAAAAACAGGTGGAAATAACAACATTTATTCCACCTACTGGATCGTTCGCTAGTAAAGCAAAGGTCCAGACAAGATCTATTAGCGTTCAGACATCAGAATCCTGCCTAAAAGGAGAAACAACAAAAGTTTTACAGGACATAACAAAGAGTAAATCTTCACCTACGGGTACTACGAGCTCAACACAAACGTCTGTCAGCTCGGAAAAAAATAATAGTAATGAAAATAATACTAAAAATAATAAACATACTGGCACCAAGGTAGGAGGTAATAATCAAAAGCCTTCTATACCCGAGAAGCCAATTACAAAAACAGACTCTTCTCTAGATAAATATAAAAAAGGGAACCGGAAAAGCTCTGGTCCCATAGACTTATATAATCGATTTGGAGTTGAGTCGATGGAGGAGGAGGGCTTTACTGTTGTTGATATACACAACGCCCCTCCCCATAATAAACCTCATAGAAGTCCTGTAAAACCTCCCTGATTATGGTTAATTCCATTATACAGTGGAATTGTCGTGGTCTTAAGCCAAATTTTAATGAAGTTCAACTTTTAATTCAAAATATAAATCCATTAGCTATTTGTCTACAAGAAACCTTTTTGAAAAATTCAGACATTTTGTCATTCAGACATTTTGTTTCCTACCATCAATTTTCAAACAATGATGGTAGAGCACATGGTGGTGCTTCCATTATTGTCAATGGAGACATCCCGCAGAGTCAAGTCACCCTGAATACACCTTTGCAGGCAGTGGCTGCTCGGGTGACATTACACATTCCTTTTACGCTCTGCTCACTCTACTTACCACCAAGCCTAAATTTAAACCCCAGAGACCTTGATGACCTTATTTCCCAGCTTCCTCTCCCATATGTTCTTATGGGAGATTTTAATGGTCATCACCCACTCTGGGGTAGTTCTGATGATAACTTCAGAGGTAGACAAATAGTAGACTTCATTAACAATAATAATTTGTGCTTACTAAATGATGAATCGCCAACTTATCTACATATTGCCACTGCTTCTTTTTCCTCTCCTGATCTTACCATTTGCTCCCCAGTCCTGTTTCAGGATTTTACATGGAGAGTGAATGAAGATCTGTGTGGTAGTGATCATTTCCCCATCATAGTTGAAAATATTGGTCCTTCTCCGGTTGAAAGACCCCAGAGATGGAAACTACACAAGGCTGATTGGGCTCTTTTCGAATCTTTGTGTTTATCCGCCTTTGATGCAAAGGAGTTGGAGGACGCAGATGAGCCCATGGCCTTGTTTACTTCACTTCTCCAAGATGTAGCTGAGGAGGCGATTCCTAAGACCACGACTGAACCAAAACGTTTCAATAAACCATGGTATAATGACGATTGCAAATTTGCTCTGAAAGAGCGTAATCGTATCCTGAGACGATTAAAGAACCATCCTTCCATGGAGAATATTGCGGCATACCAAATGGTCCGGGCGAAGGCCCGTAGAACCATACGCCAAGCAAAGAAGTCTTCATGGCAAGGATATGTCTCAAAGATCAATTCCCGTACCACATCTAAGTCGGTATGGGATAGGATTCGTAGGATTAAAGGTAAAAGTAGTACATTATCAGTTAATCATCTCAATGTTGATAATACAACCTTAACAACATTTCCTGATATTGCAAATTCTCTGGCCAGTACATTTTCATTTAATTCATCATCTAATTTCTCCTCCGAAGCCTTTCGAGGCATTAGACAACAACAGGAGAAAAGGCGACTTAATTTCAAGTCCCGCAATGGTGAATGCTACAATGATACTTTTTCCATTGCAGAGCTTCGAGATTCGCTAAAGCGAGCTCGGGATACTGCAACTGGTCCAGATAAAATTCATTACCAAATTCTAAAACATTTACCTTTACCAACTCTCTTAATTTTATTGGATCTTTATAACCGGATTTGGGTTGATGGGGAGATTCCCTCCTTCGTGGCATGAAGCCACAATAATCCCCATCCCTAAACCTGGTAAAGATCATACGAATCCTACCAATTATCGTCCGATCGCTTTAACTAGTTGTATTTGCAAAACCATGGAGAGATTGATCAATCGAAGGCTTGTTTGGTACCTTGAGTCCAACAACCTCATTACAGACCTCCAATGTGGATTTCGGTCCCAAAGGAGCACTCTTGATCATCTCGTTAGATTTGAAACGTTCGTCAGGGATGCTTTCATCCAGAAGCAACATTTAGTTGCAATATTTTTCGATCTGGAGAAAGCATATGATACCACGTGGAAACATGGTATCATGCACGACCTCCATTACCTCGGCCTACGAGGTCGCTTACCTATCTTCATTAAAAATTTCCTGGAAGATAGGTCATTTAAGGTACGACTGGGATCAATATTCTCTGACCCATTTCCTCAGGAAATGGGGGTCCCCCAGGGAAGTATTTTATCTCCAACATTATTTGCAATAAAAATTAACACCATCCCAGCGTGCCTTAAACCAGGTACAAACGGCGCTCTTTATGTTGATGACTTTCAGATGTGCTATGGTTCTACAGACATGCGGACAATCGAACGTAAGTTGCAGCTTTGTTTGAATTCACTTCAGCAATGGGCAACCGAAAATGGATTTCGTTTTTCGAAATCCAAGACTGTCTGCATGCATTTCTGTCAGAAACGAGGTTTACATCTAGATCCAGAACTTTTCTTGAATGGCAGCCGCCTTCCAGTTGTGGATGAAACCAAATTTCTGGGGCTGATATTTGATAAGAAATTATCATTTATCCCCCACATTAAAAGCCTTAAAAAGAAATGTCTGAAAGCCCTCAACATATTGAGAGTCTTATCAAATACTGACTGGGGAGCAGACCGTAAGGTCTTGCTCCGATTATATCGAGCATTAATTCGATCAAAACTCGATTATGGGTGTATTGTGTATGGATCTGCCCGCGAGTCTTATCTCAAAGAGCTCGACACCATACACAACCAAGGACTTAGAATCAGTTTAGGAGCATTTCGTACATCTCCAGTGGACAGTTTATACGTCGAGGCGCATGAGCCCTCACTGCACAGCAGACGTAATAAACTGGCCCTGCAGTATGCTACGAAAATTGCATCACTTCCGAATCATGTTTCATTTAACACCATATTTAGACCTCACCATGAACATTTGTATCTGGTTAAGACTAATGTCGTTACATCATTCGGTATTCGCATACAACCTCTTTTGTCGGAGGCTGGTATCGACCTTGACAGTATTGCGAATACCCCTGTCTTTAGGACTCCACCGTGGGCTGTATCTCCCCCAAAGATCGATTTCGATCTTACTCAACATAAAAAGAAAGATACTAGCTCGACGGTATTCCAGTCTCTCTTTAGAGAGCTAAGGTCTAAAGATGGTGATCGGGTAGCTTCGGCTACCGTGACGCCATCTAAGACCATTTCTGTATGTCTTCCACCTGCTGCATCAATATTTACAGCTGAGCTCCAGGCTATTCTTCAGGCCTATGAGTTCATTCAGTCCTCTTCAGCTTTAAAACATATCATCTTTACTGATTCTTTGTCCTCGCTTCAAGCAATTAACAATAAACAGCTTGAACACCCATTAGTAGCAGATGTTTATCGTCTGCTACTATCTTACGAGTTGAACAGCAAAGACATCGTCTTTTGCTGGCTCCCTAGTCATGTTGACATAAAGGGGAATGATCAAGCAGATTTAGCTGCCAAAGCTGCTTTAGATCTTCCCCTATCAAATATTTTAATACCATATAAAGATTTTAAAACATGTTTTAATCAGTTTATCTATGACCGCTGGCAACGGTCTTGGGATCTTGCAGGCTCAAACAAACTTCATTACATTAAACCTCTCTTAGGAGAATGGCCAAGCTCCTATAAAACCAACAGGAGGGATGAAGTTGTTTTGTGTCGCTCTCGCATAGGTCATACTTTTTTAACTCACATTTTCATATTAAAGCGAGAGCCTCAACCAGAATGTGAACACTGTCATGTTCCTTTGACAGTTAAGCACATTTTGATTGAGTGCAAGTATCTTAAGGATATTAGATCTAATCATTACCGTTGCCAGTCCTTAAATCAATTATTTGCCCAACCGGGTCTATATTGTAGATTATTAGACTTTTTAAAAGAGACAAATTTTTACACAAAATTTTAATTGTATATTTGTAAATTTCATTTGTTATATTCTAATTATATATACATAAAGTTTTGTGATAATTGTTTTTAATTGATAATCTCTGTGATATTTGTTTTTATTTATGTATATATAGATTACTACTGTGATTAATTTTTAGTTTGTCTCGAATAGCTCGTCATATGTCTGGCGCAATATGGCCCGGTTGGTGCTGATGTGCCATAAAACCACATTTCATTTCATTTCTGTGATATTTTGCTGATCAACATATATTGTTTATCAGCGTTTATGAAAGATAGTGTTAGATAGAGGAAATAGTTCTCTATCGTTTGCTATTTGTCGTGGTCGAAATTTGTATTAAATTATTTATTTCGTATATAAAAACCATACAGTTTGCTTGCAATATAAAACAGGGTATTATTTATTGATATTCTGAATATATTGAGAGCGCACATCGCTAGGTTCTTAGAATTGTATTAATACGCCAAACCCATCGTCTGCTGTAAATACTCGGTAGCGTTCAACACATCATTGGGATTTTACGCCTTTTGATTGTCTGAATGTTCAGATCGAGTGTAGCATAGTGGAAATTAGGAATACAATTCATTATTTCTAATTTATATTGAAGTTTAAGATAATTTATTGTCAACAAAAGCTATTGTTGTCATCGGTGTTGAATTGTTACTCAACTCTAGTCGTCTGCTTTGTTTATACGCCGATAGCGTTCTCAATCAGTGGGGGTGAAGTGTGAGTAATCACTCACTGGTTTACTGAATGTTCAGATCGGGTAAAAACTATAACTGAGTAGTAAATAGCAATTCAAGACTTCATTTTTAAATCTACAACTTGAATCTATATTAAATTTAACAGAATAAATTATTTAACATCCATATATTCGTTATTTAAAGTCTGAGAAGTTACGTGATCAGAAAGTTCTGCTCTTCATAACCTTAACCTCATAAATCCTATTGTTTTGAGTTGACCTTAACAGCTGACTTTATTGTTGGTTCACTTAGGTCAAGTCACACTTCAACTTCATTAAACGTGTTCACCATTTTGATTCCATCACAACACCAAATAATCAAAAGTTAACATTGTAATAAAGATGGTGATTTATATGCAGACTGCAACCGTGGAAGATCTGATGACATTGCCTCTGTGATTCTCCAATACACGTCATCACCCAATCACCTGTATCAGTTTATCAAATCCCAGGCATTTGAGGTAGATAAGGGGGTTCACAATCTAGATGCTCCTTTATTAGGTACCTTCCTGTCTACACATAAATTTGTCAAAGTTGATCAAGAATTAATATCAAGTATCAGGCTGTCACAAAATGGCCTGTTCCTTTTGTTCCTCTTAATAGGGATAATTTGATCCCCTTTCTTGGCTCTATCAATTACAACCATGGTAACGTTCGGGAATTCGCAGCTCTTGCTCTTCCTCAATATGAGTTTTATCACAGCAAGGGTTCACGCGGAAGGATAGGCATACGTGAGGAACATTTCAATCAGTTTAAGATGACAGAAACGGACGTACCTTGTGTTGATTTCACACCCCTTGGGTGTATATTCACCCTGGACACTAAATTTTTTCATCAAACAATCTGTGATGGGTTGTCTCAATTTCGAAATGGGGAAGAGGTAACGGCGAGGGGTGAATTACCTGCTATTGCCAAGTTTTACAGAGAGATTTGTGATATTCGGGTTGTCCATAAGTCTTGCCTGGCGCTCTTGTGCTGGAAGTGGTTAGAGGAGATAACGGATCGAGGTGCCAGCTACCATGTTAGAAACAAGATTGAGGATATCCCCTGTGGAGCTTGTCTTGTCCCTGAATGCTTTAAGTCGGAGGTTCTTCGCTTCTGTCAGTACTCAACAGCAGATGGATATTTTGGGGTAGAAAAACTCAACAGGAGCTTCCACAATCGCCTTACACCGGTTTTGTTCCAGCCTGTCGTTATAGTGTTGAACAATTCTACTGAGATACATCCTCTTCATAATGCTGACGAATTTATACGTTTTGTAGCTTCTGCTCTGGCGGATGTTCATGGACAAAGTTGTCAGCACCTTATGGCTAACCCACTTCACCAGAAACATCCAAATGACATTGGTCTCTATTACCATTACCTCGCAGTGGGAGACCTTGATAATATTGCTGAGCCAGGCCAAAAGTTCCAGATAGATGCGCAGATAAAAATATTTGCCATAACCGTGATGAGCTATGCAAGGACACAGATACTCCCTTGTGGCGGAAACGAACTAGACATCGTTACCTTCGTCTTGTAGTTGGGTGCGATGACTCCTCCGTAGTATACGGTCAGCTTTCGGATACCAAGGGATTATCTGCAGTCTCAGATGTACCTTTCTCGTTTCCTGTCAAACATACTCTTCGTGAGAATTCTGTGAGTGTTGGTTCAGCGTGTCCTGCACCAGCTGACATTCACCTAATCAATTCTTTCTCCGGATTGGATTGAAACCTTCTGGGTGACAGTCTACTTCCGTGTACATTAACCCCGTCTGACAGAAGTATTATTGGATAGTGGTCTTGGATGGCAAATTGTATATTTTGAGTAATATTTTGGATATGCGTGTGGTGTGTGAATTTTAAAATGTCTTGGATGGACAATTTTAAATCGGGGTATTTGTAATTTTATATTTTAGATTTCTACAATAGTCGAGTTTAATCAAATATACGTCATTTCCTTTATTCATCTTATAATGATGATTTAAGATTAATTGGCGATCCTACAGTTTCAGTAGATGTTAACAATGGGTATGCCAACATCTCATTTCTGAGGGTTCATGCTTTGGCAGTTCTCAGGATTGTCTGAGTATTTGGATAGCTGAAACTGCTTATAGATTTTATTTGGAACTTCCGAGTTCATTTTATCTGGGACCTTTTTGTTTGTTTTATTAGAAACTTCCGAGTTTATTTTAACTGTGGATTGAATGACTTTTCTTTTATTTTGGACTATTCCAGAGTCTATTTTATCGTGAACTATAACATTTTCAATATTTGTGTGTATCAACATTGTTTTATGAACAATTAAGAACACCCGACATTTTAGAACTATATATATCAGCTGACATTTTTTTTTTTATTTTTCTAACATCAATGCATGTTCGGCTCAACAAGATGGGGGAGAATGTGGTAAACCACGTGACACAAACACTACCAATTTCCGGTGTATGTTTTATACTTCACTTTATGTCAAGAGCTCAACGAACCAAGTACTCTTAATTTAGTAACAGTGTTGATTTATCCACTCGTTCACTACACTTTCCCAAAATGTCGGGGATCAAATTTTCCAACCCCTCGGAGGGGCATTTTGAAATCGGGACCCCTATTAACGAGGACGTGGCTATCTCCGGCAATAATGGTTGGAATTTCATGATCCGAAGTTTATTCTCTTGTTCTTTCATCATGCCAAAACCATTTATGACACTCTTAAAGCTATTGGAAGTAGTTTTCATTGACTTCCGCTGGAGAATACCGACTTGGATTGATTTCAGCCAATCTGAAGTTCATTCTGGGTTTTTTTTCATCATGCAGACCCTATCTATTATAGACTTTCAGAGAATTGAAGTAGCTTCTATTCCATTTCCGGTGTCAAACTCGGATCGATTTCAGCCGATAATCTTTGGATTTTCATGATCTGAAGTTCATTTTGCGGTTTGTTCAACATGCGGACCCCATTTTATGGTTCAAATTTTGCGACTCTTGACCTCTGTGGGAGGGGCCTTTTGGAAATCCGCACCCCTCTGACCCGACCCCATGGCTATCTCTGCCAATAATGGTTGGATTTTCATAATCTGAAGTTCATTCTGGGTTTTGTCATCATGCCGATCCCATCTATGATACGCTTAAAGCAAATGGGAACAGTTTTCATTGAATTCCTCTGGTGAATACCAATTTCCGGTGTGTCAGCCTACCACTTTAAGTGACTGGAATGTTTTGGCATGAGATTCAAGACACTTTGTCATTTGTTACAAGTAAACAAGTTTAATATCACGAACAAAAAGAATCCTAACAAACCAGAAGTTGCCAGAAATGAAACATAACGATCATATAATGTTGGAAATAAATCAGTTATTCATCATCCTTGTCCTCCTGCACACCCTTATCATATTGGTACGGCCCTTATCAAAACACATGCAAAAATGTATAACGCAGACCATTTATGCTGCAACTACATTGCCCCGTGCAGCCGGTTTTACAACCACTTTTTGTGAGTTCAATCAAAGTAAGATGGGCAGGCTGATCAAGATTCGGCACAGGAACATAAATGCTCTTGTAAAACTGTCAGCCGCTTTCGTTTAATAGGATCTGGTTAGGTACGACTTCGTTCCTGTGATATGGGACGACAATCCAGCACGAGCCAGTGGAAACACTGCTCGCCCAAAAGCTTTCTGAACTGATCAATTGCCATCTACGTGCTTGTAGGTTCAATGTAACAGATGAATTCCTTGACCTGTGAAAGCATATCACCCACAGTTGAGATGATAGATTCTCCAAGCTTCTTGAAACAGATGATAACGGGATCATCGCCATCAAGCTTCATGTATGCACCAGCCCTTGTTTTTCTTCTTTGTGATGCCCACAAGTTTACCTCTCCAGTCAGCACCAGAGAAGTCCAATCAAACCTTGAGACCTATTACTTCCAATGACACGCATTCGCTCGATCACATCTATCTCTAGAGCTCTGTGTTTTGCGGCCTTCTCAGTTACAAACCTGGGCTGACTGCGAATATCGGAAGACAAGGTTCGTGAGAATTGTGTGGGCATCGGCGTCACGTGACCAAACACGTGTTTCCAGCCAGTAACTCTCAGCTACAGATGCAAGATCTAAGAGTTTAGCAATGATGAGAACCCTTTGTGGTGTAGTTTTTGCTGTATCAAACAGGCTAGGATATGCTGTTGAATTAGCAAAGGCCCAACCACTTTCATATGCTAGCCTGGTTGATACAGCACAGGCCACACTACCCAAAGTTCTTATTCTTTTATTATGACTGAAGAAACCACCAATCATGCAGAAACGTCTGGCTTGTTATGATTTCTTTTTGATATCAAACTTTTTTGCTGGTCACAAATGTCAGATTTGTTTTGAATCTCATGACAGAACATTCCAGTGACACAAACGTGACTGCACGAACATTTACCATGGTTCAGATGTACTGTGTGATAGATTTCTATAAACTGAAATCGATCCAAATTTGACATCGGAAATTGGTAATCCAACCGGAAGTCAATATAAACTTCTTCAATTCGCTTGAAGTGTATCATAGACAAACCTCAGAATGAACTTCAAATCATGAAAATCCAATGATTATTGGCTGATATGATTCAGAGTTTGACACCGGAAATCGGTATTTACCACGGGAAATCAATGGAAACTCCTTCTGTTTGGCTTAAAGTGTATCGTAGATGGGTAGGCATGATGAAAAACAGAATAAACTTCAGATCATGAAAATCCAAAGATCATTGATTGAAATCATTTTTGACATCGGAAATGGGTATTCCCGACCGGAAGTCAATCAAAAATAATTCCAATCGCTTTAAGTGTGTCATAGATGGGATAGGCATGATGAAAACACGAGAATGTGCTTTAGATCATGAAAAACCAACCATTATTGGCGGAGATAGCCACGTTCTCGTTCAGATAGGTCCCGATTTCAAAAATGCCCCTCCCAGAGGGATCAGGGGATCGGAAAATTTGAACCCCAACATTTTTGGATAGCTTGGTCCCTAATCAACCTAAACCAACAAAAAAAATCAATTTTAGCCAACAAATCCTACGGGAGCTGTTTTATGACATGTCATTCCACACTAGAACTGAAAACTATAGTATATTAGGAATGAGTTAAGTGGGAGCTTAGAACGCATAAAAGAAAGTCGAATAAACTAAATAATATAGGACATTATGATAGAAGAAATAATTTGATACTCCGCGTACTTAATTTTGCCGTCAAAAGATATTTGAAAGCCCGATATGGTGTTTATGTTAGGATAGAATAACATTAAGTCAAAGATTAAGGATATGGGAAACAGAAAAATAATATTGTATCTGTGTACGAGATTGTATAATAATACTTGATACAGAAGATGTGGATATAGCAAGAACACGTGTTAACTATAATTAATTACTATGGTCACATAACGTATAAACCCAAACAGTTAAAAGATGTGAAAGATTAGTGAAATATCAATATGGACATTTGTCAATTACTACTTCAAATAACATTATTGTATCTAAATGCCAGGATCTTCGATGTAAATGTTCCGATCATATTACGCCCACATAACAAATATAATTTTCATAAGTTTACGTTTAGTTCAACGACAATATGAATTATGTTTCAAAATGACCGGATCTTCGATGTAAATGTTGCGACCATATAACGCCAAATAATAAATATAATTTTCGTAACTTTACGGTTAGCGTCAACTACAATATGAATTGTGACACAAAATCTTGACATGCAATGGATTTTTTGTAAATAGACATATGTTTAGATGTGCACAACGTCTCTAAATAAAATTCCAAATTTTCCCTTTTTATAAAATGAAAGTCGGTGACACCGTCACTTTCCCTTCAACCCGTTACCGCTCAAAAACGGGGTGTGACGAATGGATATATTCTTTTGTCAATACAAGCGTGTTTTTTATTGGTCGTGGCTTGACAGTTGAACCAATCAAAAGACAGAAAACAAAATAGTCACGGTATCGCCATGCAATTTTTTTAGATTTTTCTATCGAAATAAACGACGAGTTCTCAAAAACGAACGGTGGCAGAAGATGGCGACGTGCCTCGAAAGTTGGCTCGATATACGATTCAACAAGTGGCAGCTATTTAAGAAATCCGACGACGAAGAAACACTTGGTGTTGACGAAGATTATACAGCGGACGATTTAGAAACTGATTCGGAAGACAATGATGTTGATTCTGATAATGAAAACGACAATTCCGCCAATATTTTACCTGGCACACCTGTTGTTATGGCAGACAATCTTGATTCTGGATGGAATAAAAAGTATGTAGGGGTGAATAAACAATTTCTTAGAACAGAAACAGGCCCCAAAAAATATACCAGCAAATTTTGATGTCATCACAAAAGCTGTTCGATACATTGAATTATTTATTGGTGATGACTTTTGGAATAATCTCTGTTCTGTGACAAATCTTCGGGCTTCCCAAACTAAAGAACAAAAGCCGAGTGATTATTACGCCAATAAATTTTCCCCTGTATCAATAGAAGAAATGAAGGCATTTATTGGTTTGAGGTTACAGATGGAGTATGCTGTAATAAAACCCAAGATATGAACAATATTGGACAAATTGTGGTAAAAACCTTATATCTCATACACCTGGATTCCGTGAAGTTATGGATCGTGATCGCTTCCTTGGTTTGTGGAAGTTTCTTCACCTGGTCGATGAACAAGCTGCTGATCTTGATAAATCAATAGAGAGAGAGCGAGAATTGGGGTTTAACGTCCACTCGACACAAACTAGGTTATTTTGGGACTAACATATGGTTTCAATATTTTATTTCAATAATTCGCTTGCGCGTAGGGGTCTTTAGCAGTGGGAGGAAACCGGGGTGCCCGGAGGAAACTAACGAGGTTGAGAAGGCGCCCCTATCTCCATGCCACATACGCTCACACAAGGGATCGAAACCACAGCCGCAAGCCAGAGGTGACCGGCCAGCTAGAGGTCGAAGCGCGGCACTCTAGACCACCCCAACCCCCCGATAAATCAATAAAATATACAAAATGAGGCCATTTCTCAATACATTTTTTCCAAATTCAGGAATTATTTTACCCCACAACAAAACATCAGCGTGGATGAGGTCATGATACCTACGAAAGGTCGATTAGGTATAAAGCAAAATATCAAAGACAAGCCAACGAAATGGAGAATAAAAGCCTTTATGCTCACTGACTCGGAATCTGGGTATATACTTTCTGTGGAAATCTACACAGGGAAATCTACCGGGCTTTTCTTGGAAGAACCAGGAGCAACTGGCAGTTTAGTGGTACGATTGCTACAAGACGCCGAAATGACAGATAAAAATCACATCGTCTTTGTGGACAGATTGTATTCATCTGTCAAATTTATTATCTATATGATGAAATGAGAGTCCACGCTGTTGGGACTGTTATGACAAACCGGAAACACTATCCCAAACAACTAAAGAAGAAGAACAAAGACGTGTAAAATCGTGGTGACAGTGAGTTTTTGTGTCGTCATTATTTATAAGCATTAGTGTGGCAAGACCGAAAGCCGATCAATTTTCTTTCGACTTGCCATGACCCAACTCTAAATGGGTCGGTAAATCGAAGAAATAAGGATGGAACAGTCAGTGAAATGAGAATGCCCAAGCTGATCCAAGATTACAACAAATTCATGGGAGGCTGTGATAAGAATGACCAGATGACGCAATTGTATAAGTTATCCCCGGAAGTATTGTAATTTTGTCAGGATCAATTACATGTAACGAATGTATTAAATGAATTGATATTGCTGGATTTGGTTGAGTCTGTTTCCCTTTTATTTGATGTGTGCAATGTTTACGTGCAATGTTTATCGGTGCCATTGGTTCAAGGGTAACGTGGCACCGAAAGTGACATAAGTTCAAAAGTATCGTGGCACCGGTTAAACCCGCCTTTCCTGCTTCGCAGGTCTAGTTGATTTATATTTTAACAAATCACCATAACCCCCAAAAGTATGAGTCAATACTGCACATGGTATGTCTAGTATTATGGGCCTTTAGGCCTTCTAAAACCGAGAAATTTACCATATGTACTCGAAGATATTTTGATAAGAGTCTTGATAAGAGTGCTCTTCTTTCCACGACATTGGATATAAATATATGATTTTTCATTTAGCGTTTAGTTTACTGGGGTTTGGAGCGCGCCATCCATATGCTTAAATTGCCTTACAATATAATATAACGGGGTGGACCGTAGCTGTATTTCCCATGCTGTGAAAAGAAATTGAATTAAGAATTGTGTTTGTGAATGATTGTTAAAGTATGTGACCGGGCCTTTCACAATATTATCATTATTAGGGTTTCACACTGCGTAGCTTGTGTGAAACACTATTGCTTTTGTTCGGATTATCATGAAAGCTTGTTGTTTCTGTTAAAGTTATTAAGTTATGATATTACATATGAAAGCTTATTGTTTCTGTTAAGATTAATATTATTAAGCTTCAATATTACATATGAAAGCTTATTGTTTCTGTTAATATTATTAAGCTTTCATATTTCATATGAAAGCTTATTGTTTCTGTTAAGATTATTATTAAGCTTTCATATTTCATATTTCATATGAAAGCTTATTGTTTCTGTTAAGATTATTATTAAGCTTTCATATTTCATATGAAAGCTTATTGTTTCTGTTAAGATTTTTAAGCTTTCATATTTCATATGAAAGCTTATTGTTTCTGTTAAGATTATTAAGCTTTCATATTACATATAAAAGCTTATTGTTTCTGTTAAAGTTATTATTATTATTAAGCTTTCATATTACATATGAAAGCTTATTGTTTCTGTTAAAGTTATTATTAAGATTTCATATGAAAGCTTACTGTTTCTGTTAAGATTATTAAGCTTTCATATGTATTACATATGAAAGCTTATTGTTTCTGTTAAAGTTATTAAGCTTTCATATGTATTACATATGAAAGCTTATTGTTTCTGTTAAAGTTGATATTATTAAGCTTTCATATGTATTACATATGACAGCTTATTGTTTCTGTTAAAGTTATTAAGCTTTCATATTACATATGAAAGCTTATTGTTTCTGTTAAGATTATTATTGTTATTTTTTTTTTGTGTTTTGTCCACAAATCGGATTTCTCAGAATCTAACGATAGGATCGTTCTGAAACTTTTACCTATCCCCCCAAAAATGGGTGGTGGCTGTTGATTAAATATATTTTCAAAACGTTTTACGAATCCGAAATCACCGAATTTTACGAACGAAAAAACTGACAATGCATACTCGTAACTTTGTTATTTTTTGACCGATTTTACTAATTCTTTTTTCTTTGAATACCTTGAAAAAAATCATTTTCATCTGCAGTTTCGCATTTTCCAATTTCGAAAATTCGTCGCTGTGATTTCGAACCGGAAGTTTAGACCAATTTGAGAACTTCTTTAATAGTTGTACGATTTTCATGAAATTTAGTGTATAAGTAGATGCTACCGATGTGACATCAAAAATATAATTAAAAATTTTCTAAATTATCTCCCCTTGACGAAATTAAGGATCAAAGTTTTCAAAAAAATCGTCGAAATATAGGTCAGAATGACCTCTTTTTTTTTTGAATACTAGAGAAGTAATTACTGATTCGTACACAAAATATGGAGTTTGTCGATCGAACCGGAAGTGCCAACATCTTTAAACGTGAAAAATCAAAAAGGCTTTTTTGCTATTTTACTTACAGACTCGGGAGTTATATTTTCAGAATCCTTGAAGGAATGCCTAAAAATCTGTCGGATCCGAATTTTGATTTCGGTCACGTGATGGTCACCATTTTGAATTGAAAATGAAAAATAGAAGCAATTTGAAGGGCCGGGACTTTGGAACACAATAACTCTCCTTCTAATTAAGCTACAATGTTCAAACTTGGTGTAGACGTTCACTAGGTCAATGTCATGATTGAGTTCAAAGATGAGCATTTTCTGCTTAGGGTAAGCAGAGATAAGCATGCTGATTTGTTGATTCTTTAGGGCACGATAACTTCGGTTATAATGAAGGGAGGGCGATGAAACTTTTGTCAATAGAGAGTCTAATAGCTAGCCTGTTGTTTGAAATCATTGTATCATTTTTTTTAAATATCAGGGATAGCCGAAAAAAAGAGATTGAAAATCCAAAAAGTCGTATTTTTACAATTTGGAGCATGTTTAGAGGTCTTTCTCGTAAAGTCAACATAATATTTTTTGGGAACTTCTTCTACAGAGAGTCTTATTGGTAGTCTTTTATATGAAACCATCGATCAACAGTCCAACATATCAGGAGTAGAAGAACAAAAGGATCGAAAATTGAAAACGGCACGCTTTCATTGTTAAGCGAAACATGCAGTGTGGGTGACTACAATCTACACATTTAGTCATCGTATAGAGCTTATTCAACAGTATCGAATTCCAACTGCTTAGGGATATTTTACGTGCACTCCAATGTCTATACGGGAGCTTGGTTTTTCGTCCCATCCGAACGACTAGACAACTGTGCTTGTCAGGCCCTCCGTTCTGTCTCACTGACAACGGGGAACCACACCGGGAAATCAAGATGAACTTTATCCGTGCAGAACTTTCAATTCAGGCAAAACGTTTATTGCATACGATTAAGCTGGTCAGTTGGAGCTTATTTTCAAAAGTTTTGTAATAATCGGTTGGTAATTAAAGTACCGTGCACATTAAACTGTTAAAACAGAAAATTTCGACCGGTTGAAATGTTTCTTGCTATAAGTCAGCAATTTTCCGAATTCAGGGAGGCTGAATGGCTGAATGGTTAGCATGTGCGCGCTGTATCGTAACGTCTGTCATTGAGTCAACGAGCGTCGTTTCGATCTCCAGATTGCACGTGACATGAAGTATGATGTCCAACCTCGTGGGTTTTCTCCGTGTCCTTCGGTTTTCTCCCAACGGCTAAAGACCAGTAAGCGCAAGGGGAGTTTTTAAATAAAATTAAAAAAAAAATATGTTAGTCACGAAATGACCTAGTTTGTGTCGAAAGGACATTAGGCCGCATTTTTCTCTTTCTCTTTTATTTTTAAAGTTTTGTGATAATCGGTTGGTAATCAAAGGTACTGTAAAAGTGATAAAACAGAAAATTTCGCCAGGTTGTAATGTTTCTCACTTTAAAGTCAGCAATTTGCCGATTTTAAGGGGCAAACGTTTATTGCGAACGCTTAAGCTGGTCAGGGGGAGCTTATTTTTAAAAGTTTTGTAATATTCGGTTGATAACTAAAGGTACAGTGTTTCTCGCTGTAGGTCAGCAATTTGCCGATTTTAGGGAGGTTGCGTGGCTGAATGGTTAGCACGTGCGTTCTGTATCATAACGTCTGTCATTGAGTCAACTGGCGTTGTTTCGATTTCTTGGTTGTACGTGACAAGGAGTATGGTCGCTGTCCTACCTCGTAGGCCGTAACGCCGCTGCCCGGGTAATATTTCCCTCATTGCACACTTTACGGCATATGCCCGTTTTCATTAGCCCATTTTAGGAGCTGAACAGTAGGACGTTAAACCCCATTCAATTTCATTTCATTTTGTCTATGTTGCTTATTTATTATAGTGGATAAATATTTTTCTGGTTCTAGCAATTATTTAATTTCTGCATAGAAATCTTGCTTTGGCCAGTTTATTTATTGCAGAGTGCCATTCTTGTATAATTCAATCTATGATCCTTTGTTTAAAACATGTTTAAGAAGTCGTCACGATTTCCTACTTATAACCAAACATATTGGAAATATTAGTCTGGCATTATTAAATCCTAATTTTATTGGTCTTATTTAAAATTAAACTTTCATTTAACTATGAACAACCCTTAACGTGTCTCTTTAAAACTATTAATTACACTAAAACAGTAGCTCAACCTTTTGACCTAAACTCATTAATTTACCATTTTGTTGTGAGCGACTTCTTATTCTTCCTATATGACATATTGCACGTGTCTGATTTCAAAAGGGGGGGGGGGGGTGGCTGAATGGTTAGCACGCGCGCCTGTCATTGAGTTAACTAGCGTGTTTTCGAATGCCCGGTTGTACATGACAAGGAGTAAGGTCGCCTGTCCAACCTGCCATTTTTAATTTTTTTTCCCGCCATTTTCATTTCAATTTCTCATCCGTCTCATTACAGTAATACAAGTTTCAGTTATTTCCCTTTAGTTTTCAGATTATTGTTATGCCTGGGTGCAATGTTTCATACTATATTTAGACTTGTAACTTCGCGAATTTTTGACCAATTTTGATAATTTTTTCTTCAATGACACGTGACGATGAATATGAAAGCTTTCATATCTGCATGGGACAGTAGCAGATCTAGTTATTATTATTTTTTGTTTTGTGTGTTTTCTGCAAATCGGATTTCTCAGAATCTATCCATAGGATCTTTCCGAAATTTTGACCTACCCCCCCAAAAATGGGGTGCGAACCTTGATTAAATATATTTTCAAAACGTTTTACGAATCCAAAATCACCGAATTTTACGAACGAAAAAACTGACAATGCATAGTCGTAACTTTGTTATTTTTTGACCGATTTTACTAATTTTTTTTTCTTTGAGTATCTTGAAACATTTACTTCAAATCTGCAATTTCGGATTTTCGAATTTCGAAAATTCGTCGCTGTCATTTCGAACCGGAAGTTATTACCAATTTGACAACTTCTTTAATAGTTGTGCGATTTTCGTGAAATTTAGAATGTTAGTAGATCTTGCCAATGCGACTCCAATGATGTCCTTGGAAATTTTCTAAATTATCTCCCCTTTGTGAAATTAAGGATCAAAGTTTTCAAAAAAATCGTCGAAATATAAGTCAGAATGACCTAATTTTTTTTTTTGAATACTAGAGAAGTAATTACTGATTCGTACACAAAATATGGAGTTTGTCGATCGAACCGGAAGTGCCACCATCTTTAAACGTGAAAAATCAAAAAGGCTTTTTTGCTATTTTACTTACAGACTCGGGAGTTATATTTTCAGAATCCTTGAAGGAATGCCTAAAAATCTGTCGGATCCGAATTTTGATGATGGTCACCATTTTGAATTGAAAATGAAAAATAGAAGCAATTTGAAGGACCGGGACTTTGGAATACAATAACTCTCCTTCTAATTAAGCTAGAATGTTCAAACTTGGTGTAGACGTTCACTAGGTCAATGTCATGATTGAGTTCAAAGATGAGCATTTTCTGCTTAGGGTAAGCAGAGATAAGCATGCTGATTTGTTGATTCTTTAGGGCACGATAACTTCGGTTATAATGAAGGGAGGGCGGTGAAACTTTTGTCAATAGAGAGTGTAATAGCTAGCCTGTTGTTTGAAATCATTGTATAATTTTTTTTAAATATCAGGGATAGCCGAAAGAAAGAGATTGAAAATCCAAAAAGTCGTATTTTTACAATTTGGAGCATGTTTAGAGGTCTTTCTCGTAAAGTCAACATACTATTTTTTGGGAACTTCTTCTACAAAGAGTCTTATTGGTAGTCTTTTATATGAAACCATCGATCAACAGTCCAACATATCAGGAGTAGAAGAACAAAAGGATCGAACATTGAATACGGCACCCTTTCATTGTTAAGCGAAACATGCAGTGTGGGTGACTACAATCTACGCATTTAGTCATCGTATAGAGCTTATTCAACAGTATCGAATTCCAACTGCTTAGGGATATTTTACGTGCACTCCAATGTGTACACGGGACCTTGGTTTTTCGTCCCATCCGAACGACTAGACAGCTGTGCTTGTCAGGCCCTCCGTTCTGCCTCACTGACAAGGGGAACCACGCCGGGAAATCGAGATGAACTTTCTCCGTGCAGAACTTTCAATTCAGGCAAAACGTTTATTGCGTACGATTAAGCTGGTCAGTTGGAGCTTATTTTCAAAAGTTTTGTAATAATCGGTTGGTAATTAAAGTACCGTGCACATTAAACTGTTGAAACAGAAAATTTCGCCCGGTTGAAATGTTTCTTGCTATAAGTCAGCAATTTTCCGAATTCAGGGAGGCTGAATGGTTAGCATGTGCTCGCTGTATCGTAACGTCTGTCATTGAGTCATCGGGCGTCGTTTCGATCTCCAGGTTGCACGTGACATGGTGTATGATGTCCAACCTCGTGGGTTTTCTCTGTGTTCTTCGATTTCCTCCCAACGGCTAAAGACCAGTACGCGCAAGGGGAGTTTTTAAATAAAGTTAAAAAAACATATGTTAGTCCCGAAATGACCTAGTTTGTGTCGAATGGACGTTAGGCCGCATTTCTCACGTTCTCTTTTATTTTTAAAGTTTTGTAATAATCGGTTGGTAATCAAAGGTACTGTAAAAGTGATAAAACAGAAAATTTGGCCCGGTTGTAATGTTTCTCACTTTAAAGTCAGCAATTTGTCGATTTTAAGGGGCAAACGTTTATTGCGAACGATTAAGGTGGTCAGGGGGGGGGGGGCTTATTTTTAAAAGTTTTGTAATAATCGGTTGATAACTAAAGGTACCGTGCAAATTAAACTGTTAAAATAGAAAATTTCGCCCGGTTGAAATGTTTCTAGCTGTAGGTCAGCAATTTGCCGATTTTAGGGAGGTTGCGTGGCTGAATGGTTAGCACGTGCGCTCTGTATCATAACGTCTGTCATTGAGTCAACTGGCGTTGTTTCGATTTCTTGGTTGTGCGTGAAATCTTCATTAGCCCATTGTAGGAGCAGAACAGTGGAACGTTAAACCCCATTCAATTTCATTTCATTTTCTCTATGTTGCTTATTTATTATAGTGGATAAATATTTTTTTGGTTCTAGCAATTATTTAATTTCTGCATAGAAATCTTGCTTTGGCCATTTTTTTTATTGCAGAGTGCCATTCTTGTATATTGCAGTCTATGACCCTTTGTTTAAAATATGCTTAAAGTTGGGTTCCCTTATACAAACTGGGTGATTTGATGATATATTAGAATTAAAAACATATGCAAACTAATTATCTTATCATAATTTTGCTTCAAATCGTTCTCATAACATTGTAATTGACGAGAATAGCCTGCTATAAAAATCTATCGAAAGAGACCATGTTTGCGTCAGGCGATTACCCCTCGCCGTAACCAATGGCAACGGTGGCAGACGACAGGGGAGAATGCATTGCATACACAAGACGATGTTGTCTGTAAGCACTGACTATTTACTACAAATATAGAATCCGAATTAAATTCTCGGATTATCCACTCCATGCGTCTTTTTCCGTGATTTTTACCCAAGAAATTGTTGTATGTCTAACTCTTCATAAAGTTTTTCAAAATGTACACAAATCACTCAAGTTCGCGAGCAGCCTTCAACGCCAAGCGTGCAGCTACCCTTATTCGTCGGGTTGACTATTAAGGGAACCCCTTACATTTTTGTCCTGTTTACGCTCCATGAGTGTTTTTCAAGGAATCCAGTATTTTTCTAGTAAGATTGGATATCTCTTCTTTCCATATATACCAAAATTGCCATACTTTTATAGGCAATGACCACCCGATAAATACTTATCTGGGAACCCAACTTTAAGAAGTCGTCACGATTTCCTACTTATAACCGAACATATTGGAAACCATAATTATATAACATATCTTGGAAGCCCGATTACAGCTATACAAGTTTCAGTTATTTCCCTTTAGTTTAAAGATTATGTTTTTGCCCGGGTGCAATGTTTCTCACTACATTTAAATTTGTAACTTTGTGAGTTTTTGACCGATTTTGATATTATGTCTTTATAATTTTCCAAATCTACATATTTAACGTACATATTCAAACAGTTGAGTTCAACCTGATTCAAAAAGTTTTAGTTTTGTTCAAAGTTATCACATTTAATTTTTCGATGTTTTCTTACCATTTTCATTTCATTTTTCTGAAAGTTTTGAAGTCGGGAGTCATCCCGATTACAGCAACACAAGTATCAGTTATTTCCCTTTAGTTTTCAGATTACTCAATGTTTCATACTATATTTAGACTTGTAACTTCGCGAGTTTTTGACCAATTTTGATAGTTTGTTATTCTTATCCTTTTATTTGAGATACTTGATATAATCGATGACACGTGACGATGAATATGAAAGCTTTCATATCTGCATGGGACAGTAGCAGATCTAGTTATTTTTTTTTTTTGTGTGTTTTCTGCAAATCGGATTTCTCAGAATCTATCCATAGGATCTTTCCGAAATTTTGACCTACCCCCCAAAAATGGGGTGCGAACCTTGATTAAATATATTTTCAAAATGTTTTACGAATCCGAAATCACCGAATTTTACGAACGAAAAAACTGACAATGCATAGTCGTAACTTTGTTATTTTTTGACCGATTTTACTAATTCTTTTTTCTTTGAGTATCTTGAAACATTTACTTCAAATCTGCAATTTCGGGTTTTCGAATTTCGAAAATTCATCGCTGTCATTTCGAACCGGAAGTTATTACCAATTTGACAACTTCTTTAATAGTTGTGCGATTTTCGTGAAATTTAGAATGTTAGTAGATCTTGCCAATGCGACTTCAATGATGTCCTTGGAAATTTTCTAAATTATCTCCCCTTTGTGAAATTAAGGATCAAAGTTTTCAAAAAAATCGTCGAAATATAGGTCAGAATGACCTAATTTATTTTTTGAATACTAGAGAAGTAATTACTAATTCGTACACAAAATATGGAGTTTGTCGATCGAACCGGAAGTGCCACCATCTTTAAACGTGAAAAATCAAAAAGGCTTTTTTGCTATTATACTTACAGACTCGGGAGTTATATTTTCAGAATCCTTGAAGGAATGCCTAAAAATCTGTCGGATCCGAATTTTGATTTCGGTCACGTGATGGTCACCATTTTGAATTGAAAATGAAAAATAGAAGCAATTTGAAGGACCGGGAATTTGGAATACAATAACTCTCCTTCTAATTAAGCTAGAATGTTCAAACTTGGTGTAAACGTTCACTAGGTCAATGTCATTATTGAGTTCAAAGATGAGCATTTTCTGCTTAGGGTAAGCAGAGATAAGCATGCTGATTTGTTGATTCTTTAGGGCATGATAACTTCGGTTATAATGAAGGGAGGGCGGTGAAACTTTTGTCAATAGAGAGTGTAAAAGCTAGCCTGTTGTTTTAAATCATTGTATCATTTTTTTTAAATATCAGGGATAGCCGAAAAAAAGAGATTGAAAATCCAAAAAGTCGTATTTTTACAATTTGGAGCATGTTTAGAGGTCTTTCTCGTAAAGTCAACATACTATTTTTTGGGAACTTCTTCTACAAAGAGTCTTATTGGTAGTCTTTTATATGAAACCATCGATCAACTGTCCAACATATCAGGAGTAGAAGAACAAAAGGATCGAACATTGAATACGGCACTCTTTCATTGTTAAGCGAAACATGCAGTGTGGGTGACTACAATCTACGCATTTAGTCATCGTATAGAGCTTATTCAACAGTATCGAATTCCAACTGCTTAGGGATATTTTACGTGCACTCCAATGTGTACACGGGACCTTGGTTTTTCGTCCCATCCGAACGACTAGACAGCTGTGCTTGTCAGGCCCTCCGTTCTGCCTCACTGACAAGGGGAACCACGCCGGGAAATCGCGATGAACTTTCTCCGTGCAGAACTTTCAATTCAGGCAAAACGTTTATTGCATACGATTAAGCTGGTCAGTTGGAGCTTATTTTCAAAAGTTTTGTAATAATCGGTTGGTAATTAAAGTACCGTGCACATTAAACTGTTAAAACAGAAAATTTCGCCCGGTTGAAATGTTTCTTGCTATAAGTCAGGGAGGCTGAATGGTTAGCATGTGTGCGCTGTATCGTAACGTCTGTCATTGAGTCAACGGGTGTCGTTTCGATCTCCAGGTTGCACGTGACATGGTGTTTGATGTCCAACCTCGTGGGTTTTCTCCGTGTTCTTCGATTTCCTCCCAACGGCTAAAGACCAGTACGCGCAAGGGGAGTTTTTAAATAAAGTTAAAAAAACATATGTTAGTCCCGAAATGACCTAGTTTGTGTCGAATGGACGTTAGGCCGCATTTCTCTCTTTCTCTTTTATTTTTAAAGTTTTGTAATAATCGGTTGGTAATCAAAGGTACTGTAAAAGTGATAAAACAGAAAATTTCGCCCGGTTGTAATGTTTCTCACTTTAAAGTCAGCAATTTGCCGATTTTAAGGGGCAAACGTTTATTGCGAACGATTAAGCTGGTCAGGGGGAGCTTATTTTTAAAAGTTTTGTAATATTCGGTTGATAACTAAAGGTACCGTGCAAATTAAACTGTTAAAATAGAAAATTTGGCCCGGTTGAAATGTTTCTCGCTGTAGGTCAGCAATTTGCCGATTTTAGGGAGGTTGCGTGGCTGAATGGTTAGCACGTGCGCTCTGTATCATAACGTCTGTCATTGAGTCAACTGGCGTTGTTTCGATGTCTTGGTTGTACGTGACAAGGAGTATGGTCGCCTGTCCAACCTCGTAGGCCGTAACGCCGCTGCCCGGGTAAAATTTCCCTCATTGCACACTTTATGGCGTATGTCCGTCTTCATTAGCCCATTTTTTTTCCATTTCATTTTCTCTATGTTGCTTATTTATTATAGTGGATAAATATTTTTCTGGTTCTAGCAATTATTTAATTTCTGCATTGAAATCTTGCTTTGGCCAGTTTTTTTATTGCAGAGTGCCATTCTTGTATATTGCAGTCTATGATCCTTTGTTTAAAACATGCTTAAGAAGTCGTCACGATTTCCTACTTATAACCAAACATATTGGAAATATTAGTCTGGCATTATTAAATCCTAATTTTATTGGTCTTATTTAAAATTAAACTTTCATTTAACTATGAACAACCCTTAACGTGTCTCTTTAAAACTATTAAATACTCTAAAACAGTAGCTCAATCTTTTGACCTAAACTCATTAATTTACCATTTTCTTGTGAGCGACTTCTTATTCTTCCTATATGACATATTGCACGTGTCTGATTTCAAAGGGGGGTTGGGTGGCTGAATGGTTAGCACGCGGGCCTGTCATTGAGTTAACTAGCGTGTTTTCAAATGCCCGGTTGTACGTGACAAGGAGTAAGGTCGCCTGTCCAACCTGCCATTTTTAATTTGTTTTTCCCGCCATTTTCATTTCATTTTCTCATCCGTCTCATTACAGTAATACAAGTTTCAGTTATTTCCCTTTAGTTTTCAGATTATTGTTATGCCTGGGTGCAATGTTTCATACTATATTTAGACTTGTAACTTCGAGAGTTTTTGACCAATTTTGATAATTTTTTCTTCTTATCCTTTTATTTAGGATACTTGATACAATCAATGACACGTGACGATGAATATGAAAGCTTTCATATCTGCATGGGACAGTAGCAGATCTAGTTATTTTTTTTTTTTTGTGTATTTTCTGCAAATCGGATTTCTCAGAATCTAACCATGGGATCTTTCTGAAACTTTGACCTACCCCCCCAAAAATGGGGTGCGAACGTTGTTTAAATATATTTTCAAAACGTTTTACGAATCCGAAATCACCGAATTTTACGAACGAAAAAACTGACAATGCATAGTCGTAACTTTGTTATTTTTTGACCGATTTTACTAATTCTTTTTTCTTTGAATACCTTCATCTGCAGTTTCACATTTTCGAATTTCGAAAATTCGTCGCTGTGATTTCGAACCGGAAGTTTAGACCAATTTGACAACTTCTTTAATAGTTGTACGATTTTCATGAAATTTAGCATACAAGTAGATCTTACCGATGTGACTTCAAAAATATAATTAGAAATTTTCTAAATTATCTCCCCTTGGTGAAATTAAGGATCAAAGTTTTCAAAAAAATCGTCGAAATATAGGTCAGAATGACCTAAAAAAAAATTTCGATACTCGACAAGTATTTACTGATTCCTACACAAAATATAGAGTTTGTCGATCGAACCGGAAGTGCCACCATCTTGAAACATGAAAAATCCCTAAGGCTTTTTTGCTATTTTACTTACAGACACGGGAGTTATATTTTCTGAATCCTTGAAGGATGGCCCAAAAATCGTAGGGAGCAGAATTTTGATTTCGGTCACGTGATGGTCACCATTTTGAATTGAAAATGAAAAGTAGTAGCAATTTGAAGGGCCAAGACTTTGAAGCACAATAACTCTCCTTCTAATTGAGCTAGAATGTTCAAACTTGGTGTAGACGTTCACTAGGTCAATGTCATGATTGAGTTCAAAGATGAGCATTTTCTGCCTAGGGTAAGCAGAGATAGGCATGCTGATTTGTTGATTCTTTAGGGCACGATAACTTCGGTTATAATGAAGGGAGGGCTGTGAAACTTTTGTCAATAGAGAGTCCAATAGCTAGCCTGTTGTGTGAAATCATTGTATCATTTATTTTAAATATCAGGGATAGGCGAAAAAAAGAGATTGAAAATCCAACTAGATCTGCTACTGTCCCATGCAGATATGAAAGCTTTCATATTCATCGTCACGTGTCATCGATTATATCAAGTATCTCAAATAAAAGGATAAGAATAACAAACTATCAAAATTGGTCAAAAACTCGCGAAGTTACAAGTCTGAATATAGTATGAAACATTGAGTAATCTGAAAACTAAAGGGAAATAACTGATACTTGTGTTGCTGTAATCGGGATGACTTCCGATTTCAAAACTTTCAGAAAAATGAAATGAAAATGGTTAGAAAACATCGAAAAATTAAATGAGATAACTTTGAACAAAACTAAAACTTTTTGAATCAGGTTGAACTCAACTGTTTGAATATGTACGTTAAATATGTAGATTTGGAAAATTATAAAGACATAATATCAAAATCGGTCAAAAACTCACAAAGTTACAAATTTAAATGTAGTGAGAAACATTGCACCAGGGCAAAAAAAATAATCTTTAAACTAAAGGGAAATAACTGAAACTTGTATAGCTGTAATCGGGCTTCCAAGATATGTTATATAATTATGGTTTCCAATATGTTTGGTTATAAGTAGGAAATCGTGACGACTTCTTAAGCATGTTTTAAACAAAGGGTCATAGACTGCAATATACAAGAATGGCACTCTGCAATAAAAAAACTGGCCAGGGATTTCTATGCAGAAATTAAGTAATTGCTAGAACCAGAAAAATATTTATCCACTATAATAAATAAGCAACATAGAGAAAATGAAATGAAATTGAATGGAGTTTAACGTCCTACTGTTCTGCTCCTACAATGGGCTAATGAAGACGGGCATACGCCATAAAGTGTGCAATGAGGGAAATTTTACCCGGGCAGCGGCGTTACGGCCTACGAGGTTGGTAAGGCGACCATACTCCTTGTCACGTACAACCAAGAAATCGAAACAAGGCCAGTTGACTCAATGACAGACGTTATGATACAGCGCGCACGTGCTAACCATTCAGCCACGCAACCTCCCTAAAATCGGCAAATTGCTGACCTACAGCGAGAAACATTTCAACCGGGCCAAATTTTCTATTTTAACAGTTTAATTTGCACGGTACCTTTAGTTATCAACCGAATATTACAAAACTTTTAAAAATAAGCTCCCCCTGACCTGCTTAATCGTTCGCAATAAACATTTGCCCCTTAAAATCGACAAATTGCTGACTTTAAAGTGAGAAACATTACAACCGGGCCAAATTTTCTGTTTTATCACTTTACCAGTACATTTGATTACTAACCGATTATTACAAAACTTTAAAAAGAGAAAGAGAGAAATGCGGCCTAACGTCCATTCGACACAAACTAGGTCATTTCGGGACTAACATATATTTTTTAATTTTATTTAAAAACTCCCCTTGCACGTACTGGTCTTTAGCCGTTGGGAGGAAACCGAAGACCACGGAGAAAACCCACGAGGTTGGACATCATACACCATGTCACGTGCAACCTGGAGATCGAAACGACGCCCGTTGACTCAATGACAAACGTTACGATACAGCGAGCACATGCTAACCATTCAGCCATCCAGCCTCCCTGAATTCGGAAAATTGCTGACTTATAGCAAGAAACATTTCAACCGGGCGAAATTTTCTGTTTTAACAGTTTAATGTGCACGGTACTTTAATTACCAACCGATTATTACAAAACTTTTGAAAATAAGCTCCAACTGACCAGCTTAATCGTATGCAATAAACGTTTTGCCTGAATTGAAAGTTCTGCACGGAAAAAGTTCATCTCGATTTCCCGGCGTGGTTCCCCTTGTCAGTGAGGCAGAACGGAGGGCCTGACAAGCACAGCTTAAATGTTTCTTGCTATAAGTCAGCAATTTTCCGAATTCAGGGAGGCTGAATGGCTGAATGGTTAGCATGTGCGCGCTGTATCGTAACGTCTGTCATTGAGTCAACGGGCGTCGTTTCGATCTCCAGGTTGCACGTGACATGGAGTATGATGTCCAACCTCGTGGGTTTTCTCCGTGTCCTTCGGTTTCCTCCCAACGGCTAAAGACCAGTAAGCGCAAGGGGAGTTTTTAAATAAAATTAAAAAACATATGTTAGTCACGAAATGACCTAGTTTGTGTCTAATGGACATTAGGCCGCATTTCTCTCTTTCTCTTTTATTTTTAAAGTTTTGTAATAAACGGTTGGTAATCAAAGGTACTGTAAAAGTGATAAAACAGAAAATTTCGCCCGGTTGTAATGTTTCTCACTTTAACCCTAAGGGACCCCACGTGACACTGGCGTTACATATATTTTGACCCCACCCCACAGAAAAAAAAATTAATAAAACTAATCTAATACACCCTTAAAGGCCCAACGTGACACATAAGTTACAATTTAGTACGTCAAAATGCTGATAGATGTTACGTCACTTGTGATCATGTGATTCCACCAATGGCAGCATCCACGTTGTTCAGATCGTGTGTAACAGAGGAGTAAATTCCCCGCTGAGGTGGAAATCATAGGTGAGTACAGACAAAAACCCATAGTTATTTTTGAAGTAAAATACATGTAGAATATGCAGAGAACTTTATAGGGAACTTGAAGAAAATAGTAAGTGTGAACCAGGCGCTTCTTATTTCGTGTGACACGGGTGTCACACTGGGTTCTAAATGGAAACTTTACCGTGCACATGGTCCATGTGCATTTTTGTTTAGCATATTAAATGAGGCGATTTCGAAAGTTTTCAATTGTTTTATAAATGCTTATTTAGTATATAATTTTTCTTAGCATTGATTTTGACACTTTTTCTATAGATCATGGCTACAAATTGTCCGCAACCAAGTACATCGTCATCGACAAAGCACTACCATGTCCGTGATGTTCTCAAACTGCTGGATTGTGATGATAGTGAAGGTGATGAAGTGGAAAATACCGAATCAGAGGATGACGATGAAGTATTTAGACCAGATGAAATCTCGTCCTCGGCGGTAAGATGAACGGCTACCCCCACCCCATCCCGGCAAAAAAGAACAAATAAAAGCCTGGGTTCAATGAAATGTATCCCAACGTCCCCCCCCTCCTTTTCTCCGCCAAAATAAAAACATATGAAAGCCAAGATTCAATCAAATATATGTGTATTCCAAGTGCTGACACCCCCCACCCCCACCCTCCGACGAAAGAAGAACACATCAAAGCCTGGATTCAATCAAATATGTGTGTATTCCAAGGTCTAATGTCAAAAGATTTTTACAGCAAATTTAGTTGTTTTTTATTATTTCTCTTTCAGGATGAGTCAAGTGATAGTGATGCATCTGATGACAACGTCCCACTTGCAAACGTAAGGGAACAAGCTAAGCAGCAAACGAAGACCACCAAACGGCCGCAGTATCGATGGAAGAAGAAGCCATTTGACCGTCCTGACATTGCGTTCACTGGTCCAGCAATTGTCCCTCCTGCAAGTATGGATGTCGACACCCCCTTAGGATATTTCCGCCGTTTCATAACAGATGAGGTGTTGGAACTAGCAGTTGAAAACACTAACCTCTACAGTGTACAGAAATCTGGAAAATCAGCTGACACGACCAAAAAGGAATTTGAGCAAATTATTGGCATGTTCTTCCACATGGGGTTGGTGCAGATGCCCAGCGTGAGAATGTATTGGGAAACGGAGACGTCCTATAGCCCAGTGAGTGGTGTGATGAGCCGTAACCGGTTTCAGTATCTTCTTACCATCATCCACTTCGTGGATAATCTGATGGTGACCGATGACGAAAAAAAAGATGATAAACTGTGGAAAATTAGGCCATTTTTGACAAAGATACGTGAAACATGTCTGAAGGTGGTGCCTGAAGAATATAATTCAGTAGACGAGATGATGTGCCAGTATAAAGGTTCAACGAGCTCCATCAGACAGTACTTGAAGAGCAAGCCACATCCTTGGGGTTTCAAGATCTGGGGAAGGGCTGGTATTAGTGGGATGTTGTATGACTTCGATGTGTATCAAGGTGGAACAGGCAAGCACACTGAACTAGGCCAGGGTGCTGATGTTGTGCTGAAACTGACCTCAACCTTGCAATTTGGTGCCACGTACAAGATCTACGCGGACAACCTGTTCACCGGTGTTCCTCTTCTGCTAAAACTCAAGGAGAGAGGAATGCTTTACGTTGGGACTATCCGCAAAAACCGCTTACCAAACTGCAAACTTGAAGACGAGGCAAGTCTGAAGAAAAGGGGTAGGGGTGCATATGATTACAGGGTAGAAGACGACCACAAAATAGTAGCGGTGGTATGGTACGACAACAAAGCCGTGACCCTCCTCTCCTCCTACGTTGGTATAGATCCGGTTGGTCAAGCCAGGAGATGGGAGCGAAAGACAAAGCAGCATGCAGATGTTGTCATGCCCGCAATCATCGCCGAATACAATGCCTTCATGGGTGGAATTGATAAACTTGATTCTTTTCTAGCTAAGTATAGATTTAGAATGAAATCCCGCCGGTGGTATATGTATCTTTTCTGGCATTTTATCATGGTAGCTCTGGTGAACGCCTGGCTCTTGTATCGGCGCGATTATGTGCAGTTGCAGCTTCCACAAAAGAACATGCTCAAACGGCGACGTTTCCAGGCTATAGTTGCAGATAGTTTGATAAACCTGAATGCGGAACGACGCCGTGGAAGGCCATCACTTGACGAAAAAACATCAGCAACACCCCAAAGAAGAATGACAAAGGCCCCATCTCAGGATATCCGATTGGACAGATACGGACACTGGCCAGTCAAAGTGGACAAGCGGGGACGCTGTAAACGATGTGAGGACAATCAGACCACCACCCAATGTTCCAAGTGTGGAGTTAGACTTTGCTTCGTAGAGGGACGCAATTGCTTCGTGGCTTTCCACAAGTAATAGTGCCGGTGACTTTGATGGGCGGCTATCTTTTGGGTCCAAGGTTGTGCTCAGATATGCACACCTGACCTCTGTTGTGAACTGTAAATTGGATGCTATATTTTAGGCCCCTACTTGTACCAGTTGAACTGTGGTATACATGGATGAGACTGAAGAGTAGCCCGAGAAGTAGCTTCAAGGGCAGTGAAGTTAGAAATCACGGAATAATCTGTATTTGTTTTACATATGTCAAAAATAAAGTTGAATAAACTTTTAAATATCCTTATGTTCTTGTCACCTTACAAACGTTGGAGCCCAGTGTGACACGCACGTCACAGCTCCAAAAGTACCCAAAATGAGGTCAAAGTTCAAATTTGGTGCCAGATATGTCAAACATACCTTAAATCCTTTCAGAAACCCAAAGATAGATTTTTTTCATTGTGTCACTCATAGCTTGGGTTCCCTAGTTAAAGTCAGCAATTTGCCGATTTTAAGGGGCAAACGTTTATTGCGAACGATTAAGCTGGTCAAGGGGAGCTTATTTTTAAAAGTTTTGTAATATTCGGTTGATAACTAAAGGTACCGTGCAAATTAAACTGTTAAAATAGAAAATTTGGCCCGGTTGAACTGTTTCTCGCTGCAGGTCAGCAATTTGCCGATTTTAGGGAGGTTGCGTGGCTGAATAACGTCTGTCTTTGAGTCAACTGGCGTTGTTTCGATTTCTTGGTTGTACGTGACAAGGAGTATGTTCGCCTGTCCAACTTCGTAGGCCGTAACACCGCTGCCCGGGTAAAATTTCCCTCATTGCACACTTTATGGCATATGCCCGTCTTCATTAGCCCATTTTAGGAGCAGAACAGTAGGACGTTAAACCCAATTCAATTTCATTTCATTTTCTCTATGTTGCTTATTTATTATAGTGGATAAATATTTTTCTGGTTCTAGCAATTATTTAATTTCTGCATAGAAATCTTGCTTTGGCCAGTTTTTTTATTGCAGAGTGCCATTCTTGTATAATTCAGTCTATGATCCTTTGTTTAAAACATGCTTAAGAAGTCGTCACGATTTCCTACTTATAACCAAACATATTGGAAATATTAGTCTGGCATTATTAAATCCTAATTTTATTGGTCTTATTTAAAATTAAACTTTCATTTAACTATGAACAACTCTTAATGTGTCTCTTTAAAACTATTAAATACTCTAAAACAGTAGCTCAACCTTTTGACCTAAACTCATTAATTTACCATTTTCTTGTGAGCGACTTCTTATTCTTCCTATATGACATATTGCACGTGTCTGATTTCAAAGGGGGGTTGGGTGGCTGAATGGTTAGCACGCGCGCCTGTCATTGAGTTAAAGACCACATAAAATAATAATTTTTAATTGCATACATTGATAGCCAAGGGTTACTACATTCATTTTACGTCAAGTTCACTCCAATCTGATTAAAATTAATTGAGATATTAACGTTTAAACATCAGACAGCCAAAAACGGTTTTCAAATTTTCAATTACAACCTTTATCCGGTTGATTGGTTGGTGACGTCACAGGCACTACACATAATCTATACACATTATCTATACAATATAGCACTATCTGTACGATATATCACTGTATACACACCGCCAGTTAACACGCGTGTATTTGTCGGTCCAATTAACATTTGACTGGCGTAATCATTAACTCGTAATTTAACACGTAAGCTACATATCACTATAATAGTCAAAGCATTTTCAAAAGCCGACAAGAGCGATATCACTTATGTGGAAGCAGACGTTAAACACCAAGTAGTAGTAGTAGTAAAAGCCGACCTTTCTCGTCTTGAGTTGTAATAGATTTATATTTGTGACTAGAATATTACCGAGTGCATTTCAAGATGCCATATTACCGTTGTGTTATTGAGAGTTGTGGAAATCCCAGCAAGGGAAAGGGGAATAATGAACCGGCGTTTCATAAATTTCCCAACGATGAAATCGTACGGAAAAATTGGAATGCGTTTGTAAACAATTCAAATCCTGATTGGCAACCTACAGTCACAACAGTGATATGCAGTGAACATTTTACGAACGATTGCTTAATTACCTATACACACCCGGCGTGTGTATTTATTAACGCCTGACTGATTCCTTAATCCCCCTAATTAAATAAAACAATTGACTACGGAATAAATTGTTTTATAATACATTTTAATTCAAGATCCATTTTAAAATTTGTTTCATTATGTACGGCCGTTCTGTTTTCTCACGGCAGCGATTTTAATACAATCTACCATCGTGTGCAGTCCAAACGATTCGAGATACATTTTCGTCAGTATTGTGGTTCTAATTTAGAAGGGTAATTATCATTTTTTGTTACGCCGGCCAGATCAATTTGTAATAATGAATATCAAATACACTTGATCAAATGTGGAGTTCCTGGTGCCGTTTGGTGAGTGATTAAACTGTCAATTTAATTGTAAAATACTTGTATTCTTTATAAAAAAGTTAAATGATGTTAGACATTATAACCTTATCTTATCACAAACGTATATCCATCGAAGGATTTATATTTAGATGTTGTTTAAACACCAATCAACAAATAATACGAGGCTACTTTATTACAAAAACATCGGTGAGCAAAGAAAAAGATAATTACCTAATCAACATTCTAAATTACTTTATGACCCAATCACTGTTCAAATTTAGTCTGATTGATTAATTACAGGTATTAACGACACTACACTTGCGATACACATAGATACTTAGGTGATCCTTCTCAATCTGTTAATTCTAACGTATATTGAGATATTTCTTCGTATTTCATTTTTACGGTCTATTTCAGAGTAATAAAGTCAAATTCGCAAGCAGAAATAAAGGCGCCGTACGTCGATAACGGATCGTCATTTACAAATCGCGTTTCAATCATGTTTGAAATTTCTGATATATTTTGCGTGACCACATCTCTTTACTCCTATACTCTTTTACTCGGGGAAATTCGAACCACAATACTCTTCTGACGAAAATGTATCTCGAATAGATGGGACTGCACACATAGGAGAGTGTATGACATCGCTGCCGTGTGAAAATGAACGACCGTACATTATGAAACAAATTCTAAATTAGAACGACGATACTCTTCTGACGAAAATGTATCTCGAATCGTTTGGACTGCACACGATGGTAGATTGTATTAAAATCGCTGCCGTGTGTAAACAGAACGACCGTACATAATGAAACAGGTTCTAACTTCGAACAATAAACTTCTGACGAAAATGTATCTCGAATCGTTTAGACTGTACACGATGGTAGAGTGTATTAAAATCGCTGCCGTGAGAAAACAGAACGACCGTACATTATGAAACAAATTCTAAATTGGATCTTGAATTAAATTGAATTATAAAACAAATTATTCCATAGTCAATTGTTTTATTTAATTAGGGGGATTAAGAAATCAGTCAGGCGTTAATGAATACACACGCCGGCTGTATATAGGTAATTAAGGAATAAACATTCCGAATATGCATTCGGTCACTGTGACGTCACTGGCGTCTGAGGGGATTAAGAGTGTTTTCAATAATTGGCAAAGTCGTTTTTACGGGAGGTCTATTTTTACGACTTTGAATGAAGATAGCTGATTTAAATTTAGTCGGATTGATGTGAATTTGCCGTAAAGTGGATAAAATAACCATGGACTGCTCACATAGAGAAGTTTTCAGGGCCATTTTATGTGCACTTTAACTAGCGTGTTTTCAAATGCCCGGTTGTACGTGACAAGGAGTAAGGTCGCCTGTCCAACCTGCCATTTTTAATTTTTTTTCCCGCCATTTTCATTTCATTTTCTCATCCGTCTCATTACAGTAATACAAGTTTCAGTTATTTCCCTTTAGTTTTCAGATTATTGTTATGCCTGGGTGCAATGTTTCATACTATATTTAGACTTGTAACTTCGAGAGTTTTTGACCAATTTTGATAATTTTTTCTTCTTATCCTTTTATTTAGGATACTTGATACAATCAATGACACGTGACGATGAATATGAAAGCTTTCATATCTGCATGGGACAGTAGCAGATCTAGTTATTATTTTTTTTTTTGTGTGTGTTTTCTGCAAATCGGATTTCTCAGAATCTATCCATAGGATCTTTCTGAAATTTTGACCTACCCCCCCCCCAAAAATGGTGTGCGAACCTTGATTAAATGTATTTTCAAAACGTTTTACGAATCCGAAATCACCGAATTTTACGAACGAATGCATTTGACCTACAATGCTGTAACTTTGTGACTATTTGATCTATTTTACTAATTCTTTTTTCTTTGAGTATCCTAAGACATTTACTTCAAATCTGGAATTTCGGATTTTCGAATTTCGAAAATTCGTCGCTGTGATTTCGAACCGGAAGTTTACACCAACTCGACAACTTCTTTAGTAGTTGTACGATTTTCATGAAATTTAACATGTAAGTAGACCTTAATGATGCGACTTGAAAAATGACTTTAGAAATTTTCTAACTTATCTCCCCTTGGTGAAATTAAGGATCAAAGTTTTCAAAAAAATCGTCGATATATAGGTCAGAATGACCTAGTTTTTTTTTTCGATACTAGACAAGGAATTACTGATTCGTACACAAAATATGGAGTTTGTCGATAGAACCGGAAGTGCCACCATCTTTAAACGTGAAAAATCAATAAGGCTTTTTTGTTATTTTACTTACAGACTCGGGAGTTATATTTTCTGCTCAACCTCGTGGGTTTCCTCCGGGCACTCCGGTTTCCTCCCACTGCTAAAGACCCCTACGCGCAAGCGAATTATTGAAATAAAATTAAAAACCATGTTAGTCCCGAAATGACCTAGTTGTGTCGAGTGGACGTTAAACCCCATTTCTCTCTCTCTATATATATTTTCTGAATCCTTGATGGAAGGCCTAAAAAATGTCGCGAATAGAATTCTGATTTAGGTCAACCGGGAGTCACCATTTTGAATTGAAAATGAAAAATAGAAGCAATTTGAAGGGCCGAGACTTTGGAGCACAATAACTCTCATTCTAATTAAGCTAGAATGTTCAAACTTGTTGTAGACGTTCACTAGGTCAATGTTATGATTGAGTTCAAAGATGAGCATTTTCTGCTTAGGGTAAGCAGAGATAAGCATGCTGATTTGTTGATTCTTTAGGGCACGAAAACTTCGGTTATAATGAAGGGAGGGCGGTGAAACTTTTGTCAATAGAGAGTCTAATAGCTAGCCTGTTGTGTGAAATCATTGTATCATTTTTTTTAAATATCAGGGATAGCCGAAAAAGAGATAGAAAATCCAAAAAGTCGTATTTTTACAATTTGGAGCATGTTTAGAGGTCTTTCTCGTAAAGTCAACATACTATTTTTTGGGAACTTCTTCTACAAAGAGTCTTATTGGTAGTCTTTTATATGAAACCATCGATCAACAGTCCAACATATCAGGAGTAGAAGAACAAAAGGATCGAACATTAAAAACGGCACCCTTTCATTGTTAAGCGAAACATGCAGTGTGGGTGACTACAATCTACGCATTTAGTCATCGTATAGAGTTTATTCAACAGTATCGAATTCCAACTGCTTAGGGATATTTTACGTGCACTCCAATGTGTACACAGGACCTTGGTTTTTCATCCCATCCGAAGGACTAGACAGCTGTGCTTGTCAGACCCTCCGTTCTGCCTCACTGACAAGGGGAACCACGCCGGGAAATCGAGATGAACTTTTTCCGTGCAGAACTTTCAATTCAGGCCAAACGTTTATTGCATACGATTAAGCTGGTCAGTTGGAGCTTATTTTCCAAAGGTTTGTAATAATCGGTTGGTAATTATTAAAGTACCGTGCACATTAAACTGTTAAAACAGAAAATCTCGCCCGGTTGAAATGTTTCTTGCTATAAGTCAGCAATTTTCCGAATTCAGGGAGGCTGGATGGCTGAATGGTTAGCATGTGCTCGCTGTATCGTAACGTTTGTCATTGAGTCAACGGGCGTCGTTTCGATCTCCAGGTTGCACGTGACATGGTGTATGATGTCTAACCTCGTGGGTTTTCTCCGTGTTCTTCGGTTTCCTCCCAACGGCTAAAGACCAGTAAGCGCAAGGGGAGTTTTTAAATAAAATTAAAAAATATATGTTAGTCCCGAAATGGACATTAGGCCGCATTTCTCTCTTTCTCTTTTATTTTTAAAGTTTTGTAATAATCGGTTGGTAATCAAAGGTACTGTAAAAGTGATAAAATAGAAAATTTCGTCCGGTTGTAATGTTTCTCAATTTAAAGTCAGCAATTTGCCGATTTTAAGGGGCAAACGTTTATTGCGAACGATTAAGCTGGTCAGGGGGAGCTTATTTTTAAAAGTTTTGTAATATTCGGTTGATAACTAAAGGTACCGTGCAAATTAAACTGTTAAAATAGAAAATTTGGCCCGGTTGAAATATTTCTCGCTGTAGGTCAGCAATTTGCCGATTTTAGGGAGGTTGCGTGGCTGAATGGTTAGCACGTGCGCTCTGTATCATAACGTCTGTCACTGAGTCAACTGGCGTTGTTTCGATTTCTTGGTTGTACGTGACAAGGAGTATGGTCGCATGTCCAACCTCGTAGGTCGTAACGCCGCTGCCCGGGTAAAATTTCCCTCATTGCACACTTTATGGCGTATGCCCGTCTTCAGTAGCCCATTTTAGGAGCAGAACAGTAGGACGTTAAACCCCATTCAATTTCATTTCATTTTCTCTATGTTGCTTATTTATTATAGTGGATAAATATTTTTCTGGTTCTAGCAATTATTTAATTTCTGCATAGAAATCTTGCTTTGGCCAGTTTTTTTTTTATTGCAGAGTGCCATTCTTGTATATTGCAGTCTATGACCCTTTGTTTAAAACATGCTTAAGAAGTCGTCACGATTTCCTACTTATAACCAAACATATTGGAAATATTAGTCTGGCATTATTAAATCCTAATTTTATTGGTCTTATTTAAAATTAAACTTTCATTTAACTATGAACAACTCTTAACGTGTCTCTTTAAAACTATTAAATACTCTAAAACAGTAGCTCAACCTTTTGACCTAAACTCATTAATTTACCTTTTTGTTGTGAGCGACTTCTTATTCTTCCTATATGACATATTGCACGTGTCTGATTTCAAAGGGGGGTTGGGTGGCTGAATGGTTAGCACGCGCGCCTGTCACTGAGTTAACTAGCGTGTTTTCGAATGCCCGGCTGTACGTGACAAGGAGTAAGGTCGCCTCTCCAACCTGCCATTTTTAATTTTTTTTCCCGCCATTTTCATTTCATTTTCTCATCCGTCTCATTACAGTAATACAAGTTTCAGTTATTTCCCTTTAGTTTTCAGATTATTGTTATGCCTGGGTGCAATGATTCATACTATATTTAGACTTGTAACTTCGCGAGTTTTTGACCAATTTTGATAGTTTGTTATTCTTATCCTTTTATTTGAGATACTTGATATAATCGATGACACGTGACGATGAATATGAAAGCTTTCATATCTGCATGGGACAGTAGCAGATCTAGTTAAGCTTTCATATGTATTACATATGAAAGCTTATTGTTTCTGTTAAAGTTATTAAGCTTTCATATTACATATGAAAGCTTATTGTTTTTGTTAAGATTATTAAGCTTTCATATTACATATGAAAGCTTATTGTTTTTGTTAAGATTATTATTATTATTATTTTTTTTTTGTGTCATTTCTGCAAATCGGATTTCTCAGAATCTAACCATAGGATCTTTCTGAAACTTTGACCTACCCCCCCCCCAAAACTGGGTGGCAGTTTTTGATTAAATATATTTTCAAAACGTTTTACGAATTCGAAATCACAGAATTTTACGAACGAGTGAATTTGACCTGCATTACTGTAACTCTGTGACTATTTGACCTATTTTACTAATTCTTTTTTCTTTGAGTACCTTGACAAAAATCATTTTCAACTGCAGTTTCAGATTTTCGAATTTCGAAAATTCGTCGCTGTGATTTCGAACCGGAAGTTGAGACCAACTTGACAACTTCTTTAATAGTTCTACGATTTTCATGAAATTTAGTATGTGAGTAGATCTTAACCATGTGACTTCAAAAATATAAATAGAAATTTTCTAAATTATCTCCCCTTGGTGAAATTAAGGATCAAAGTTTTCAAAAAAATCGAAGAAATATAGGTCAGAATGACCTGATTTTTTTTTTGGATACTAGATAAGTAAATACTGATTCGTACACAAAATATTGAGTTTGTGGATTGAACCGGAAGTGCCGCCATCTTGAAACGTGAAAAATCACAAAGGCTTTTTTGCTATTTTACTTACAGACACGGGAGTTATATTTTCTGAATCCTTGAAGGATGGCCTAAAAAACGTTCGGAGTAGAATTTTGATATAGGTCAATCGATGGTCGCCATTTTGAAGTGAAAGTGAAAAATAGAAGCAATTTGAAGGGCCGAGAATTTGGAACACAATAACTCTCCTTCTAATTGAGCTAGAATGTTCAAACTTGTTGTAGACGTTCACTAGGTCACTGTCTTGATTGAGTTCAAAGATGAGCATTTTCTGCCTAGGGTAAGCAGAGATAAGCAAGCTGGTTTGTTGATTCTTTAGGGCACGATAACTTTGGTTATAATGAAGGGAGGGCGATGAAACTCTTGTCAATCGAGAGTCTAATAGCTAACCTGTTGTGTGAAATCATTGTATCATTTTTTCTTAAATGTCCGGGGTAGCCGAAAAAAAGAGATTGAAAATCCAAAGAGTCGTATTTTTACAATTTAGAGCATGTTTAAAGGTCTTTCTCGTAAAGTCAACATGTGTTTCCTGCAAATCGGATTTCTCAGAATCTAACCATAGGATGTTTCTGAAACTTTGACCTACCCCCCCCAAAATGGGTGGTGAGTATTGATTAAATATATTTTCAAAACGTTTAAAGCATTCGAAATCACCGAATTTTACGAACGAGTGAATTTAACCTGCATTACTGTAACTCTGTGACTGTTTGACCTATTTTACTAATTCTTTTTTCTTTGAGTACCATGACAAAAATCATTTTCAACTGCAGTTTCAGATTTTCGAATTTCGAAAATTCGTCGATGTGATTTCGAACCGGAAGTTGAGACCAACTTGACAACTTCTTTAATAGTTGTACGATTTTCATGAAATTTAGTATGTAAGTAGATCTTACCGATGCAACTTTAAAGATGTCCTTAGAAATTTTCTAAATTATCTCCCCTTAGTGAAATTAGAGATCAAAGTTTTCAAAAAAATCGAAGAAATATAGGTCAGAATGACCTGATTTTTTGGGGAGATACTAGATAAGTAAATACTGATTAGTACACAAAATATTGAGTTTGTGGAACGAACCGGAAGTGCCGCCATCTTGAAACGTGAAAAATCACAACGGCTTTTGCGATATTTTACTTACAGACATGGGAGTTACATTTTCGGAATCCTTGAAGGAATGCCTAAAAATCTATCAGATCAGAATTTTGATTTCGGTCACGTGATGGTCACCATTTCGAACTGAATTTTAGAAAAGGTGAAAAATCGACATTAACGAGCACGTGAATGAAAGCAATAGGCCGTAGTTTGGAGAATACGTCTCCTATTTTCAAAATGAATACATTTCTGGATAGCCGGGATGAGGGTCGAAATATTGTTATTTGAAAATGTCACATTTTCGAATTTTGTCTTTGATGTTTGCCGTGCCGATAAAGTTGTTTATGATTGAAAAATCATAAAAACTTCGCTATATTTTGACTGATTTTAATGATTTTTTTTTTGTTGATGAGATTATTTACATGTTCCATGACATGTGACAGGAAGTGACTGTTAATATGAAAGCTTTAATATCTGCTTTGCAGATCTAGTTATTGTTATTATTATTTTTTTTTTTGTGTCATTTCTGCAAATCGGATTTCTCAGAATCTAAACATGGGATCTTTCTGAAACTTTGACCTACCCCCCCAAAACTGGGTGGCAGTTTTTGATTAAATATGTTTTCAAAACGTTTTACGAATTCGAAATCACAGAATTTTACGAACGAGTGAATTTGACCTGCATTACTGTAACTCTGTGACTATTTGACCTATTTTACTAATTCTTTTTTCTTTGAGTACCTTGACAAAAATCATTTTCAACTGCAGTTTCAGATTTTCGAATTTCGAAAATTCGTCGCTGTGATTTCGAACCGGAAGTTGAGACCAACTTGACAACTTCTTTAATAGTTCTACGATTTTCATGAAATTTAGTATGTAAGTAGATCTTACCCACGTGACTTCAAAAATATAAATAGAAATTTTCTAAATTATCTCCCTTTGGTGAAATTAAGGATCAAAGTTTTCAAAAAAATAGAAGAAATATAGGTCAGAATGACCTGATGTTTTTTTTGGATACTAGATAAGTAAATACTGATTCGTACCCAAAATATTGAGTTTGTGGATTGAACCGGAAGTGCCGCCATCTTGAAACGTGAAAAATCACAAAGGCTTTTTTGCTATTTTACTTACAGACACGGGAGTTATATTTTCTGAATCCTTCAAGGATGGCCTAAAAAACGTTCGGAGTAGAATTTTGATTTAGATCAATTGATAGTCGCCATTTTGAAGTGAAAGTGAAAAATAGAAGCAATTTGAAGGGTCGAGAATTTGGAACACAATAACTCTCCTTCTAATTGAGCTAGAATGTTCAAACTTGGTGTAGACGTTCACTAGGTCACCGTCTTGATTGAGTTCAAAGATAAGCATTTTCTGCCTAGGGTAAGCAGAGATAAGCAAGCTGATTTGTTGATTCTTTAGGGCACGATAACTTTGGTTATAATGAAGGGAGGGCGATGAAACTCTTGTCAATCGAGAGTCTAATAGCTAACCTGTTGTGTGAAATCATTGTATCATTTTTTCTTAAATGTCCGAGGTAGCCGAAAAAAAGAGATTGAAAATCCAAAGAGTCGTATTCTTACAATTTAGAGCATGTTTAAAGGTCTTTCTCGTAAAGTCAACACGTGTTTCCTGCAAATCGGATTTCTCAGAATCTAACCATAGGATGTTTCTGAAACTTTGACCTACCCACCCAAAAATGGGTGGTGAGTATTGATTAAATATATTTTCAAAACGTTTAAAGCATTCGAAATCACCGAATTTTACGAACGAGTGAATTTGACCTGCATTACTGTAACTCTGTGACTATTTGACCTGTTTTACTAATTCTTTTTTCTTTGAGTACCCTGACAAAAATCATTTTCAACTGCAGTTTCAGATTTTCGAATTTCGAAAATTCGTCGCTGTGATTTCGAACCTGAAGTTGAGACCAACTTGACAACTTCTTTAATAGTTCTACGATTATCATGAAATATAGTATGTAAGTAGATCTTACCGATGCAACTTTAAAGATGTCCTTAGAAATTTTCTAAATTATCTCCCCTTGGTGAAATTAGGGATCAAAGTTTTCAAAAAAATCGAAGAAATATAGGTCAGAATGACCTAGTTTTTTTTTTTGGATACTAGACAAGGAATTACTGATTCGTACACAAAATATGGAGTTTGTCGATAGAACCGGAAGTGCCACCATCTTTAAACGTGAAAAATCAATAAGGCTTTTTTGCTATTTTACTTACAGACTCGGGAGTTATATTTTCTGAATCCTTGATGGAAGGCCTAAAAAACGTCGCGAATAGAATTCTGATTTAGGTCAACCGGGAGTCACCATTTTGAATTGAAAATGAAAAATAGAAGCAATTTGAAGGGCCGAGACTTTGGAGCACAATAACTCTCATTCTAATTAAGCTAGAATGTTCAAACTTGTTGTAGACGTTCACTAGGTCAATGTTATGATTGAGTTCAAAGATGAGCATTTTCTGCATAGGGTAAGCAGAGATAAGTATGCTGATTTGTTGATTCTTTAGGGCACGAAAACTTCGGTTATAATGAAGGGAGGGCGGTGAAACTTTTGTCAATAGAGAGTCTAATAGCTAGCCTGTTGTGTGAAATCATTGTATCATTTTTTTTAAATATCAGGGATAGCCGAAAAAAAGAGATTGAAAATCCAAAAAGTCGTATTTTTACAATTTGGAGCATGTTTAGAGGTCTTTCTCGTAAAGTCAACATACTATTTGTTGGGAACTTCTTCTACAAAGAGTCTTATTGGTAGTCTTTTATATGAAACCATCGATCAACAGTCCAACATATCAGGAGTAGAAGAACAAAAGGATCGAACATTAAAAACGGCACCCTTTCATTGTTAAGCGAAACATGCAGTGTGGGTGACTACAATCTACGCATTTAGTCATCGTATAGAGTTTATTCAACAGTATCGAATTCCAACTGCTTAGGGATATTCTACGTGCACTCCAATGTGTACACAGGACCTTGGTTTTTCGTCCCATCCGAAGGACTAGGCAGCTGTGCTTGTCAGACCCTCCGTTCTGCCTCACTGACAAGGGGAACCACGCCGGGAAATCGAGATGAACTTTTTCCGTGCAGAACTTTCAATTCAGGCCAAACGTTTATTGCATACGATTAAGCAGGTCAGTTGGAGCTTATTTTCAAAAGTTTTGTAATAATCGGTTGGTAATTATTAAAGTACCGTGCACATTAAACTGTTAAAACAGAAAATTTCGCCCGGTTGAAATGTTTCTTGCTATAAGTCAGCAATTTTCCGAATTCAGGGAGGCTGGATGGCTGAATGGTTAGCATGTGCTCGCTGTATCGTAACGTTTGTCATTGAGTCAACGGGCGTCGTTTCGATCTCCAGGTTGCACGTGACATGGTGTATGATGTCTAACCTCGTGGGTTTTCTCCGTGTTCTTCGGTTTCCTCCCAACGGCTAAAGACCAGTAAGCGCAAGGGGAGTTTTTAAATAAAATTAAAAAACATATGTTAGTCCCGAAATGACCTAGTTTGTGTCGAATGGACATTAGGCCGCATTTCTCTCTTTCTCTTTTATTTTTAAAGTTTTGTAATAATCGGTTGGTAATCAAAGGTACTGTAAAAGTGATAAAATAGGAAAATTTCGTCCGGTTGTAATGTTTCTCAATTTAAAGTCAGCAATTTGCCGATTTTAAGGGGCAAACGTTTATTGCGAACGATTAAGCTGGTCAGGGGGAGCTTATTTTTAAAAGTTTTGTAATATTCGGTTGATAACTAAAGGTACCGTGCAAATTAAACTGTTAAAATAGAAAATTTGGCCCGGTTGAAATATTTCTCGCTGTAGGTCAGCAATTTGCCGATTTTAGGGAGGTTGCGTGGCTGAATGGTTAGCACGTGCGCTCTGTATCATAACGTCTGTCACTGAGTCAACTGGCGTTGTTTCGATTTCTTGGTTGTACGTGACAAGGAGTATGGTCGCATGTTCAACCTCGTAGGTCGTAACGCCGCTGCCCGGGTAAAATTTCCCTCATTGCACACTTTATGGCGTATGCCCGTCTTCAGTAGCCCATTTTAGGAGCAGCACAGTAGGATGTTAAACCCCATTCAATTTCATTTCATTTTCTCTATGTTGCTTATTTATTATAGTGGATAAATATTTTTCTGGTTCTAGCAATTATTTAATTTCTGCATAGAAATCTTGCTTTGGCCAGTTTTTTTTTATTGCAGAGTGCCATTCTTGTATATTGCAGTCTATGACCCTTTATTTAAAACATGCTTAAGAAGTCGTCACGATTTCCTACTTATAACCAAACATATTGGAAATATTAGTCTGGCATTATTAAATCCTAATTTTATTGGTCTTATTTAAAATTAAACTTTCATTTAACTATGAACAACTCTTAACGTGTCTCTTTAAAACTATTAAATACTCTAAAACAGTAGCTCAACCTTTTGACCTAAACTCATTAATTTACCATTTTGTTGTGAGCGACTTCTTATTCTTCCTATATGACATATTGCACGTGTCTGATTTCAAAGGGGGGTTGGGTGGCTGAATGGTTAGCACGCGCGCCTGTCATTGAGTTAACTAGCGTGTTTTCGAATGCCCGGTTGTACGTGACAAGGAGTAAGGTCGCCTGTCCAACCTGCCATTTTTAATTTTTTTTCCCGCCATTTTCATTTCATTTTCTCATCCGTCTCATTACAGTAATACAAGTTTCAGTTATTTCCCTTTAGTTTTCAGATTATTGTTATGCCTGGGTGCAATGATTCATACTATATTTAGACTTGTAACAAATCTGCAAATCGGATTTCTCAGAATCTATCCATAGGATCTTTCTGAAATTTTGACCTACCCCCCCAAAAATGGGGTGCGAACCTTGATTAAATGTATATTCAAAACGTTTTACGAATCCGAAATCACCGAATTTTACGAACGAATGCATTTGACCTACAATGCTGTAACTTTGTGACTATTTGATCTATTTTACTAATTCTTTTTTCTTTGAGTATCCTAAGATATTTACTTCAAATCTGCAATTTCGGATTTTCGAATTTCGAAAATTCGTCGCTGTGATTTCGAACCGGAAGTTTACACCAACTCGACAACTTCTTTAGTAGTTGTACGATTTTCATGAAATTTAATATGTAAGTAGACCTTAATGATGCGACTTGACAAATAACTTTAGAAATTTTCTAACTTATCTCCCCTTGGTGAAATTAAGGATCAAAGTTTTCAAAAAAATCGTCGAAATATAGGTCAGAATGACCTAGTTTTTTTTTTGGATACTAGACAAGGAATTACTGATTGGTACACAAAATATGGAGTTTGTCGATCGAACCGGAAGTGCCACCATCTTTAAACGTGAAAAATCAATAAGGCTTTTTTGCTATTTTACTTACAGACTCGGGAGTTATATTTTCTGAATCCTTGTAGGAAGGCCTAAAAAATATCGCGAATACAATTCTGATTTAGGTCAACCGGGAGTCACCATTTTGAATTGAAAATGAAAAATAGAAGCAATTTGAAGGGCCGAGACTTTGGAGCACAATAACTCTCATTCTAATTAAGCTAGAATGTTCAAACTTGTTGTAGACGTTCACTAGGTCAATGTTATGATTGAGTTCAAAGATGAGCATTTTCTGCTTAGGGTAAGCAGAGATAAGCATGCTGATTTGTTGATTCTTTAGGGCACGATAACTTCGGTTATAATGAAGGGAGGGCGGTGAAACTTTTGTCAATAGAGAGTCTAATAGCTAGCCTGTTGTGTGAAATCATTGTATCATTTTTTTTAAATATCAGGGATAGCCGAAAAAAAGAGATTAAAAAATCCAAAAAGTCGTATTTTTACAATTTGGAGCATGTTTAGAGGTCTTTCTCGTAAAGTCAACATACTATTTTTTGGGAACTTCTTCTACAAAAAGTCTTATTGGTAGTCTTTTATATGAAACCATCGATCAACAGTCCAACATATCAGGAGTAGAAGAACAAAAGGATCGAACATTAAAAACGGCACCCTTTCATTGTTAAGCGAAACATGCAGTGTGGGTGACTACAATCTACGCATTTAGTCATCGTATAGAGTTTATTCAACAGTATCGAATTCCAACTGCTTAGGGATATTTTACGTGCACTCCAATGTGTACACGGGACCTTGGTTTTTCGTCCTATCCGAAGGACTAGACAGCTGTGCTTGTCAGGCCCTCCGTTCTGCCTCACTGACAAGGGGAACCACGCCGGGAAATCGAGATGAACTTTTTCCATGCAGAACTTTCAATTCAGGCAAAACGTTTATTGCATACGATTAAGCTGGTCAGTTGGAGCTTATTTTCAAAAGTTTTGTAATAATCGGTTGGTAATTAAAGTACCGTGCACATTAAAGTGTTAAAACAGAAAATTTCGCCCGGTTGAAATGTTTCTTGCTATAAGTCAGCAATTTTCCGAATTCAGGGAGGCTGGATGGCTGAATGGTTAGCATGTGCTCGCCGTATCGAAACGTTTGTCATTGAGTCAACGGGCGTCGTTTCGATCTCCAAGTTGCACGTGACATGGTGTATGATGTCCAACCTCGTGGGTTTTCTCCGTGTTCTTCGGTTTCCTCCCAACGGCTAAAGACCAGTACGTGCAAGGGGAGTTTTTAAATAAAATTAAAAAAACATATGTTAGTCCCGAAATGACCTAGTTTGTGTCGAATGGACGTTAGGTCGCATTTCTCTCTTTCTCTTTTTAAAGTTTTGTAATAATCGGTTGGTAATCAAAGGTACTGTTAAAGTGATAAAACAGAAAATTTGGCCCGGTTGTAATGTTTCTCACTTTAAAGTCAGCAATTTGTCGATTTTAAGGGGCAAACGTTTATTGCGAACGATTAAGCTGGTCAGGGGGAGCTTATTTTTAAAAGTTTTGTAATAATCGGTTGATAACTAAAGGTACCGTGCAAATTAAACTGTTAAAATAGAAAATTTGGCCCGTTTGAAATATTTCTCGCTGTAGGTCAGCAATTTGCCGATTTTAGGGAGGTTGCGTAGCTGAATGGTTAGCACGTGCGCTCTGTATCATAACGTCTGTCTTTGAGTCAACTGGCCTTGTTTCGATTTCTTGGTTGTACGTGACAAGGAGTATGGTCGCCTTACCAACCTCGTAGGCCGTAACGCCGCTGCCCGGGTAAAATTTCCCTCATTGCACACTTTATGGCGTATGCCCGTCTTCATTAGCCCATTGTAGGAGCAGAACAGTAGGACGTTAAACCCCATTCAATTTCATTTCATTTTCTCTATGTTGCTTATTTATTATAGTGGATAAATATTTTTCTGGTTCTAGCAATTATTTAATTTCTGCATAGAAATCTCTGGCCAGTTTTTTTTATTGCAGAGTGCCATTCTTGTATATTGCAGTCTATGACCCTTTGTTTAAAACATGCTTAAGAAGTCGTCACGATTTCCTACTTATAACCAAACATATTGGAAACCATAATTATATAACATATCTTGGAAGCCCGATTACAGCTATACAAGTTTCAGTTATTTCCCTTTAGTTTAAAGATTATTTTTTTGCCCGGGTGCAATGTTTCTCACTACATTTAAATTTGTAACTTTGTGAGTTTTTGACCGATTTTGATATTATGTCTTTATAATTTTCCAAATCTACATATTTAACGTACATATTCAAACAGTTGAGTTCAACCTGATTCAAAAAGTTTTAGTTTTGTTCAAAGTTATCTCATTTAATTTTTCGATGTTTTCTTACCATTTTCATTTCATTTTTCTGAAAGTTTTGAAATCGGAAGTCATCCCGATTACAGCAACACAAGTATCAGTTATTTCCCTTTAGTTTTCAGATTACTCAATGTTTCATACTATATTTAGACTTGTAACTTCGCGAGTTTTTGACCAATTTTGATAGTTTGTTATTCTTATCCTTTTATTTGAGATACTTGATATAATCGATGACACGTGACGATGAATATGAAAGCTTTCATATCTGCATGGGACAGTAGCAGATCTAGTTATTAAGCTTTCATATTACATATGAAAGCTTATTGTTTCTGTTAAGATTATTAAGCTTTCATATTACATATGAAAGCTTATTGTTTCTGTTAAGATTATTATTATTTTTTTTTTGTGTATTTTCTGCAAATCGGATTTCTCAGAATCTAACCATGGGATCTTTCTAAAACTTTGACCTACCCCCCCCAAAAATGGGGTGCGAACGTTGTTTAAATATATTTTCAAAACGTTTTACGAATCCGAAATCACCGAATTTTACGAACGAAAAAACTGACAATGCATAGTCGTAACTTTGTTATTTTTTGACCGATTTTACTAATTCTTTTTTCTTTGAATACCTTGAAAAAAATCATTTTCATCTGCAGTTTCACATTTTCGAATTTCGAAAATTCGTCGCTGTGATTTCGAACCGGAAGTTTAGACCAATTTGACAACTTCTTTAATAGTTGTACGATTTTCATGAAATTTAGTATACAAGTAGATCTTACCAATGTGACTTCAAAAATATAATTAGAAATTTTCTAAATTATCTCCCCTTGGTGAAATTAAGGATCAAAGTTTTCACAAAAATCGTCGAAATATAGATCAGAATGACCTAATTTTTTTTTTCGATACTAGACAAGGAATTACTGATTCGTACACAAAATATGGAGTTTGTCGATCGAACCGGAAGTGCCACCATCTTTAAACGTGAAAAATCAAAAAGGCTTTTTTGCTATTTTACTTACAGACTCGGGAGTTATATTTTCGGAATCCTTGAAGGAATGCCTAAAAATCTATCGGATCAGAATTTTGATTTCGGTCATGTGATGGTCACAATTTTGAATTGAAAATGAAAAATAGAAGGAATTTGAAAGGCCCGGACTTCGGAACACAATAACTCTCCTTCTAATTAAGCTAGAATGTTCAAACTTGGTGTAGACGTTCACTAGGTCAATGTTATGATTGAGTTCAAAGATGAGCATTTTCTGCTTAGGGTAAGCAGAGATAAGCATGCTGATTTGTTGATTCTTTAGGGCACGATAACTTCGGTTATAATGAAGGGAGGGCGGTGAAACTTTTGTCAATAGAGAGTCTAATAGGTAGCCTGTTGTGTGAAATGATTGTATCATTTTTTTTAAATATCAGGGATAGCCGAAAAAAAGAGATTGAAAATCCAAAAAGTCGTATTTTTACAATTTGGAGCATGTTTAGAGGTCTTTCTCGTAAAGTCAACATACTATTTTTTGGGAACTTCTTCTACAAAGAGTCTTATTGGTAGTCTTTTATATGAAACCATCGATCAACAGTCCAACATATCAGGAGTAGAAGAACAAAAGGATCGAACATTGAAAACGGCACCCTTTCATTGTTGAGCGAAACATGAAGTGTGGGTGACTACAATCTACGCATTTAGTCATCGTATAGAGCTTATTCAACAGTATCGAATTCCAACTGCTTAGGGATATTTTACGTGCACTCCAATGTGTACACGGGACCTTGGTTTTTCGTCCCATCCGAAGGACTAGACAGCTGTGCTTGTCAGGCCCTCCGTTCTGCCTTACTGACAAGGGAACCACGCCGGGAAATCGAGATGAACTTTCTCTGTGCAGAACTTTCAATTCAGGCAAAACGTTTATTGCATACGATTAAGCTGGTCAGTTGGAGCTTATTTTCAAAAGTTTTGTAATAATCGGTTGGTAATTAAAGTACCATGCACATTAAACTGTTAAAACAGAAAATTTCGCCCGGTTGAAATGTTTCTTGCTATAAGTCAGCAATTTTCCGAATTCAGGGAGGCTGGATGGCTGAATGGTTAGCATGTGCTCGCTGTATCGTAACCTTTGTCATTGAGTCAACGGGCGTCGTTTCGATCTCCAGGTTGCACGTGACATGGTGTATGATGTCCAACCTCGTGGGTTTTCTCCGTGTTCTTCGGTTTCCTCCCAACGGCTAAAGACCAGTACGTGCAAGGGGAGTTTTTAAATAAAATTAAAAAACATATGTTAGTCCCGAAATGACCTAGTTTGTGTCGGATGGACGTTAGGCCGCATTTCTCTCTTTCTCTTTTTAAAGTTTTGTAATAATCGGTTGGTAATCAAAGGTACTGTTAAAGTGATAAAACAGAAAATTTGGCCCGGTTGTAATGTTTCTCACTTTAAATTCATCAATTTGTCGATTTTAAGGGGCAAACGTTTATTGCGAACGATTAAGCTGGTCAGGGGGAGCTTATTTTTAAAAGTTTTGTAATATTCGGTTGATAACTAAAGGTACCGTGCAAATTAAACTGTTAAAATAGAAAATTTGGCCCGGTTGAAATGTTTCTCGCTGTAGGTCAGCAATTTGCCGATTTTAGGGAGGTTGCGTGGCTGAATGGTTAGCACGTGCGCTCTGTATCATAACGTCTGTCATTGAGTCAACTGTCCTTGTTTCGATTTCTTGGTTGTACGTGACAAGGAGTATGGTCGCCTTACCAACCTCGTAGGCCGTAACGCCGCTGCCCGGGTAAAATTTCCCTCATTGCACACTTTATGGCGTATGCCCGTCTTCATTAGCCCATTGTAGGAGCAGACAGTGGATAAATATTTTTCTAGTTCTAGCAATTATTTAATTTCTGCATAGAAATCTCTGGCCAGTTTTTTTTTATTGCAGAGTGCCATTCTTGTATATTGCAGTCTGTGACCCTTTGTTTAAACATGCTTAAGAAGTCGTCACGATTTCCTACTTATAACCAAACATATTGGAAACCATAATTATATAACATATCTTGGAAGCTCGATTACAGCTATACAAGTTTCAGTTATTTCCCTTTAGTTTAAAGATTATTTTTTTGCCCGGGTGCAATGTTTCTCACTACATTTAAATTTGTAACTTTGTGAGTTTTTGACCGATTTTGATATTATGTCTTTATAATTTTCCAAATCTACATATTTAACGTACATATTCAAACAGTTGAGTTCAACCTGATTCAAAAAGTTTTAGTTTTGTTCAAAGTTATCTCATTTAATTTTTCGATGTTTTCTTACCATTTTCATTTCATTTTTCTGAAAGTTTTGAAATCGGAAGTCATCCCGATTACAGCAACACAAGTATCAGTTATTTCCCTTTAGTTTTCAGATTATTCAATGTTTCATACTATATTTAGACTTGTAACTTCGCGAGTTTTTGACCAATTTTGATAGTTTGTTATTCTTATCCTTTTATTTGAGATACTTGATATAATCGATGACACGTGACGATGAATATGAAAGCTTTCATATCTGCATGGGACAGTAGCAGATCTAGTTATTATTTTTTTTTGTGTGTGTTTTTCCTGCAAATCCGATTTCTCAGAATCTAACCATAGGATGTTTTTGAAACTTTGACCAACCCCCCCAAAAATGGGTGGTGGCTGTTGATTAAATATATTTTCAAAATGTTTTGCGAATTCGAAATCACCGAATTTTACGAACGAAAAAACTGACAATTCATAGTCGTAACTTTGCTATTTTTTGACCAATTTTACTAATTCTTTTTTCTTTGAATCTGCAGTTTCACATTTTCGAATTTCGAAAATTCGTCGCTGTCATTTCGAACCGGAAGTTTAGACCAATTTGACAACTTCTTTAATAGTTGTACGATTTTCATGACATTTAGTATATAAGTAGATCTGACTGATGTGACTTCAAAAATATAATGAGAAATTATCTCCCCTTGGTGAAGTTAAGGATCAAAGTTTTAAAAAAAATCGTCGAAATATAGGTCAGAATGACCTAAAAAAAATTTCGATACTCGACAAGTAATTACTGATTCCTACACAAAATATGGAATTTGTGGATCGAACCGGAAGTGCTACCATCTTGAAACATGAAAAATCCCTAAGGCTTTTTTGCTATTTTACTTACAGACAGGGATTTATACTTTCTGAATCCTTGAAGGATGGCCCAAAAATAGCAGGGAGCAGAATTTTCATTTAGGTCAACTGATGGTTGCCATTTTGAAGTGAATATGAAAAGTAGTAGCAATTTGAAGGGCCGAGATTTTGAAACACAATAACTCTCCTTTTAATTGAGCTAGAATGTTCAATCTTGGTGAATGGCCGAGACTTTGGAGCACAATAACTCTCCTTCTAATTAAGCTAGAATGTTCAAACTTAGTGTAGACGTTCACTATGTCAATGTCATGATTGAGTGCAAAGATGAGCATTTTCTGCCTAGGGTAAGCAGAGATAAGCGCACAATAACTTCTGTTATAATGAAGGGAGGGTGGTGAAACTCTTGTCAATCGAGAGTCTTATACCTAGCCTGTTGTGTGAAATCATTGTATCATTTTTTTTTTAAATATCAGGGGTAGCCGAAAAAAGAGATCGAAAATCCAAAAAGTCGTATTTTTACGATTTGGAGCATTTTTAAAGGTCCTTTTCTCTTAAAGTCAACATAATATTTTTATGGAACTTCTTCTACAAAGAGTCTTATCGGTAGTCTTTTGTATGAAACCATCGATCAACAGTCCAAAATATCAGGAGTAAAAGAATAAAAGGATCGAAAATTGAAAACGGCACCCTTTCATTGTTAAGCAAAACATGCAGTGTGGGTGGCTACAATCTGCACATTTAGTCATCGTATAGAGCTTATTCAACAGTATCGAATTCCAACTGCTAAGGGATCTTTTACGTGCACTCCAATGTGTACACGGCGGGTGGGGGGACACGCCAGAAAATCGAGATGAACTTTCTCGGAGTATGCAGGGATCGAACACCCGACCTCCTGGCTAGCAAGCCAACGCCTTAGCCACATTTCATCCGTCAAATCAAAGCATTTCATTGCATTAGACCAATAATTAATTATTCTTAATTTAAAACTTTATTTTAATATTAGTCTGGCATTATTAAATCCTAATTTTATTGGTCTTATTTAAAATTAAACTTTCATTTAACTATGAACAACCCTTAACGTGTCTCTTTAAAACAATTAAATACTCTAAAACAATAGCTCAACCTTTTGACCTAAACTCATTAATTTACCATTTTGTTGTGAGCGACTTGTTATTCTTCTTATATGACATATTGCACGTGTCTGATTTCAAAAAGGGTTGGGTGGCTGAATGGTTAGCGCGCGCGCCTGTCATTGAGTTAACTAGCGTGTTTTCGAATGCCCGATTGTACGTGACAAGGAGTAAGGTCGCCTGTCCAACCTGTCATTTTTAATTTTTTTTCCCGCCATTTTCATTTCATTTTCTCATCCGTCTCATTACAGTAATACAAGTTTCAGTTATTTCCCTTTAGTTTTCAGAATATTGTTATGCCTGGGTGCAATGTTTCATACTATACTATTCAAACAAAGTAGGGGATATTTGATTTTTAAGTGTTATTAAAGTCACCTAATGAAACTGACGAAGAAACAAATGACAAAATGAAATGAAGTTCACATTCATCGATTTATTCCAAATGATCGTTAGACTAAGTAAGGCACAGACTTACCATTATAAGGGTAAAATGATACCCGGGGTCAAACAGTAAAGTTACCACAGCATCACAACAAAGTCAGTAACGGGTAAATCCTCCTCTGTTTGCCAAACAAGCATTGATCCGACGTGGCATACTCCTAATGAGACGTCTAAGGTCATGTTGGTCCAGATTGTCCCATTCCTGATGCAACGCAGCAGCAAGTTCTTGGACATTGGCAGGACGTTGTTGACGTTGACGTAACCTCTGTCCAAGCATGTCCCAGACATGCTCGATGGGGGAGAGGTCGGGACTCAGTGCTGGCTAAGGTAATGTGGTGATGTTCTATTGTTGGAGGTAACCTGTAACGATCCTGGCCCTGTGACATCTTGCGTTGTCATCCTGGAAGATGAAACGGCGGCCATGACGTCGTGCGAACGGCACAACATGGACTGCCAAGATGTTGTCCCGGTAGTACTGGCCTGTAACACGCCCTGCAACAACATGTAAAGCCGTTCTTCCAGCAACAGTGATGCCTCCCCACACCATAACAGAACCACCCCCAAATCGATCATGTCTGATGACGTTAACGTCTTGGAAGCGCTCGTTTCGACGACGCCACACCCTCCTACGTCTGTCCAAAAAATCAACAGTGAACCTTGACTCATCTGAAAACATCACATTGCTCCAGCGTCGATTATCCCAGTGTTGACGATCCCTACACCAACGACGTCTTGCCTGAATGTGATGATCTCTCAAACAAGGGATCACGCGAGGACTTCGGGCTCGAAGGTGACCCCTATGCAGTCGATTCCGAATCGTCTGGCCACTTACTCTCACACCAGTGTCTGTTTGAAGACGAGCGCTGATCTGATTTGCTGTGATGACACGATTTCTCAAGGCCAAGGTACGGATAAATTGATCCTGGGGTTGAGTTGTCGCCCTTGGTCGACCTGAGCGTGGTCTGTCCTGTACAGATTGTGTATCACGGTATCTGGACCATAGCCTGCTTATGACAGACTGAGAAACATTCATCGTCCGCGCCACAACCGCCTGTGTTGTGCCGATCTGTAGCATGCCAAGGGCACGTAACCTTTCATTTTTGGTAAGCCGGCGCATATCAAAATTTGTTTTCTGGTCACTAAAACAATTAAACTGATGTTTCCACCCTGGAATTCAATGCCACAATGACTGTAACATTCAAAGTCAGAGTCGTGCAAATCTTGGGTTGGACCCCCATGATGATCCCAAGCATCACCTGCATTCCATGCGGTAGCTATTGGTGCGTTTGGGCGTCACATGTAACTGGAAATGTTTCTTCTGTTAGGTTCTATAGTGACTTTTTTCGTAGTCATTTGCATATTTTAGTATTATGCCCCCAAAATCAAATATCCCCTACTTTTTTTGAATAGTATATATTTAGACTTGTAACTTCGCGAGTTTTTGACCAATTTTGATAATTTTTTCTTCTTATCCTTTTATTTAGGATACTTGATACAATCAATGGCACGTGACGATGAATATGAAAGCTTTCATATCTGCATGGGACAGTAGCAGATCTAGTTATTATTATTATTTTTTTTTGTGTATTTTCTGCAAATCGGATTTCTCAGAATCTAACCATAGGATCTTTCTGAAACTTTGACCTACCCCTCCATAAATGGGATGCGAACCTTCATTAAATATATTTTCAAAACGTTTTACGAATCCGAAATCACCGAATTTTACGAACGAATGCATTTGACCTACGATGCTGTAACTTTGTGACTATTTGACCTATTTAATTAATTCTTTTTTCTATGAGTACCTTGAGACATTTCCCCCCTGGGGTGTAGGGGGTGATAAGAATATACCCTTCGTATGTCCTGCGTGTCGTAAAAGGCGACTAAAAGTCTCCTTGTAATGGGGCAACGTGTTTGCCGTGCGTTGCGACCCGTGTCGTTGGAGAATGGAATCCTGGTAATTGAGTGGGGATTTGGCTTGCGAGCCCTTTCTCTGCAACACATTGCTTTGGCCCATGATTCAACTAGACGGGAGGTCAGAGTGGCCCACTCTGATCAATCGGCTTTGGTCGTTTTAGCTCTGTAGAATGTACCCTTTCCAGTTTAATGCTCTGTTGTTTATTTACTCAGCATAATATCTACCTTTGTGTCCTAAGTACATTCTACAGAGTGGCGGCTTGGGTCAATCAGGTTGGAAAGTATTTTTTACTTCTGGCTTGAGTATACCCCTCGTCGAGTCCTGAGGCCATGCACTGGCGATCCGTGCTAGTCCTCCCTCTGGTAGGCAGGGAAGTAACCTGGGGGACGACGAGGGGTGAATTTAAAAAAATATTTATTCATGGATTCCCCCCCCCTCCCAATCCATATAAATAAAGAACAAAATAATAAAAAACAGAAACGTCCTAGTACAGAGGACGTTTCTACTCTATTTAAATCAACAAATAAAATGTCAAAGGCATGGCCGAGGTTTCTCTTGATTGAGAGTCCCTCTACCGACCTCTCAAAAATTTCACCTTTTTTGATATCCAAGGGCATAGCTGGCTTGGCCGGTGAGCCCAAGGCTATCAAAAAACTGAAAAATGGAACACTTCTGATCGAATGTGCTTAAATCCACATCCCTAGCAGACATTCCGATCAAGGTGTCGCAAAATAGGTCGTTAAATTCAAGTAGAGGAGTTATTCGCTGTCGGGATCTTGAAGGCAGCAGTGAGGATGAAATGGTAGAATACCTTTCATCCCAGGGCGTCTCGCATGTTAAAAGAATTAGCGTACGTCGGGGAGATAAGGTGATTGCTACAAGCACCTACATCCTCACTTTCAATCGTCCCGAAATACCCAAAACTCTCAAGGCAGGTTATCTTAATATACCTGTTGATTCGTATATTTCTAATCCCCTTCGCTGTTACAAATGCCAAAAATTTGGACACAGCAAAACTGTCTGTAGAGGTAAAGACACCTGCGCCCGCACTTTGCTTACTCTCGCGAATGTCGAATTTGGCAGAAGGAGAAACGAATCCAACAGGTGATGTCTGAACGAAAGATGTCATATTTCGATGCTCGTAAGCAAGTAGAACTTACTGCATTATTTCCCATTGCACCACAAGGGAAATCTTACGCAAATACAGTCAAAGTTTCTACTAAAACAATTTCTGTTCAGACAGACATAACCTGGCCTGATCGAGAGGAAATGCCAAAAGACATATCAGATCAAGGGGTATCGAGCTTCTCTCAAACGCGAGAGATCTCGATCCAAACTATTAATACTTTGCCTGGCGAGGGACAACCTTCCTTGCCGCAGCCAGAAAGTGTTGGGACTATCCCCAACACGTCAACCCAGAATGGCAAGGGGTCGCCCCCCTCGCCTTCTGCTGAAGCTATCGCTCTTGATTCAAGTTCTGCTGGATCAAGTTCGCAGCTGAAGGGTATCCCACCCTCTCAGGATCAAACTGTCCTCTCCAGGAAGGAGAGGAGATTAGCAAAGTTTAAAGAGAAAATGAAAAAGGGTTCAAAAGACCCTATTTTTCTCTATAATAGATATGGGGATGATCTGATGGACGGTATTGCCGTCGCGGATGTCCATATGGACCCGCATGGTAAGCCGTCAAAAAATAAAATTCCCTGACAATATTAAATTCCATTATTCAATGGAATTGTCGTGGTTTAAAACCAAATTTTAATGAAGTCCAATTATTAATTCAAAAACACAATCCTTTAGCTATTTGTTTACAGGAAACTTTTTTACGGAATTCTGACACTTTGTCTTTTAGACATTTTGTTGGTTATCATCATCAGGCAACTGGTGATGGTAGAGCTCATGGGGGTGTTTCTATTATTCTTAATGGAGATATCCCTCAGAGTAAAGTCACTCTCAACTCGCCCTTGCAGGCAGTTGCAGTTCTGGTGACTTTGCATATTCCTATAACACTCTGCTCTGTATATCTTCCACCAAGTTTACATCTTAATCCCAGAGATCTTGATGACCTTGTTGCACAACTTCCTCTCCCGTTTATTATTACGGGAGATTTCAATGGTCATCATTCCCTCTGGGGTAGTCGAGATGATAACAACAGAGGTAAACAAATAGCGGACTTCATTAACATTAATAATTTGTGTTTATTAAATGATGACTCGCCTACTTATCTACATCCTGCCACAGCTTCTTTTTCTTTCCTGGATCTCACCATTTGCTCTCCGGTCCTGTTTCAGGATTTTACATGGAGAGTAAATGAAGATCAATGTGGTAGTGACCACTTTCCTATCATAATTAATAATAGTGGTCCCTCTCCGGTCGAAAGACCCCAGAGGTGGAAGTTGCATAAGGCTGATTGGGCTCTATTTGAATCTTTGTGTCTCTTCTCCTTTGATGCAAAGGAATTAGAGGATGCAGATGAGCCTATGGCCTTATTCACTTCAATTCTTCAAGATGTAGCTGAGCAGGCGATTCCAAAAACCACGACTGAACCAAAACGTTTCAATAAACCATGGTTTAACGACGATTGCAAATCCGCTCTTAAAGAGCGTGATCGTATCCTGAGACGATTAAAGAACCATCCTTCCATGGAGAATATTGCGGCATACCAAATGGTCAGGGCGAAGGCCCGTAGAACCATACGTCAAGCAAAGAAATCTTCATGGGAGACTTATGTCTCAAGGATCAATTCCCGTACCACATCTAAGTCGGTATGGGATAGGATTCGTAAGATTAAAGGTAAAAGTAGTGCATTATCAGTTAACCATCTCAATGTTGATAATACCACCTTAACAACATTTCCTGATATTGCTAATTCTCTGGCCAGTACTTTTTCATTCAATTCATCATCCAATTTCTCCTCCGATGCCTTTCGAGGCATTAGACAACAACAGGAGAAAATGCGACTTAATTTCAAGTCCCGCAATGATGAATGCTATAATGATACATTTTCCATTGCAGAACTTCGAGATTCGCTTAAGCGGGCTCGGGATACTGCAACTGGTACAGATGAAATTCACTACCAAATTCTTAAACATTTACCCTTTTCCACTCTCTTGATTTTATTAGATCTTTTTAACCGGATTTGGGTTGATGGGAAGTTCCCTCCTTCGTGGCATGAAGCCACAATAATTCCCATCCCTAAACCGGGTAAAGATCATACGAATCCTACTAACTATCGTCCGATCGCTTTAACTAGCTGTATTTGCAAAACCATGGAGAGATTGATCAATCGAAGGCTTGTTTGGTACCTCGAGTCCAACAACCTTATTACTGACCTCCAATGTGGATTTCGGTCCCAAAGGAGCACTCTTGATCATCTCGTCAGATTTGAAACGTTCGTCAGGGACGCTTTCGTCCAGAAGCAACATTTAGTTGCAATTTTTTTCGATCTGGAGAAAGCATATGATACCACGTGGAAACACGGTATCATGCGCGACCTCCATAACCTCGGCCTACGAGGTCGCTTATCTATCTTCATTAAAAATTTCCTGGAAGATAGGTCATTTAAGGTACGACTGGGATCAATTTTCTCTGACGCATGCCCTCGGGAAATGGGGGTTCCTCAGGGAAGTATTTTATCTCCTACATTATTTGCAATAAAAATTAATACTATCCCAGCGTGCCTTAAACCAGGTACAAACGGCGCTCTTTATGTTGATGACTTTCAGATGTGCTATGGTTCTACAGACATGCGGATAATCGAACGTAAGTTGCAGCTTTGTTTGAATTCACTTCAACAATGGGCAACCGAAAATGGATTTCGGTTTTCGAAATCCAAGACTGTCTGCATGCATTTCTGTCAGAAACGAGGTTTACATCCTGATCCAGAACTTTTCTTGGATGGCAACCGCCTTCCAGTTGTGGATGAAACCAAATTTCTGGGGCTGATATTTGATAAGAAATTATCATTTATCCCCCATATTAAAAACCTAAAAAAGAAATGTCTGAAAGCCCTCAACATATTGAGAGTCTTATCAAATACTGACTGGGGAGCAGACCGTAAGGTCTTGCTCAGATTATATCGAGCGTTAATAAGATCAAAACTCGATTATGGGTGTATTGTGTATGGGTCTGCCCGCGAGTCTTATCTCAAAGAGCTCGACACCATACACAACCAAGGACTTAGAATCAGTTTAGGAGCCTTTCGTACATCTCCAGTGGACAGTTTATACGTCGAGGCGCATGAGCCCTCACTGCACAACAGACGTGATAAGCTGGCCCTGCAGTATGCTACGAAAATAGCATCTTTACCAAATCATATTTCATTTAACACCATATTTAGACCCTATCATGAGCATTTATATATGCTCAAGACTAAAGTCATTCCGCCATTCGGTATTCGCATACAACCCCTTTTGTCTGAGGCTGGTATCAGCCTTGACAGTATTGCGAATACCCCTTTCTTTAGGACTCCACCGTGGGCTGTATTCCCACCAAAGATCAATTTCGATCTTACTCGGCATAAAAAGAGAGATACTAGCTCCTCGGTTTTTCAGTCTCTCTTTAGAGAGCTAAGGTCTAAATATGGTGTTTATGCTCCAATATATACAGATGGTTCGAAAGATGACGATCGGGTAGCTTCGGCTACCGTGACACCATCCGAGACCATTTCTGTCTGCCTTCCACCTGCTGCTTCCATATTTACAGCTGAACTCCAGGCCATTCTGCACGCTTTGGAGTTCATACAATCATCTCATCAACAACAGCACATTATCTTCACTGATTCTCTGTCCTCACTTCAAGCAATTTACAATAAAAAACTTGAACACCCATTAGTAGCAGATGTTTATCGTCTGCTACTATCGTACGAGCTTTCAAGCAAAGACATCGTCTTTTGCTGGCTCCCCAGTCACGTTGATATAAGGGTGAATGATCAAGCAGATTTTGCTGCCAAAGCTGCTTTAGATCTCCCCCTATCACCAATTTTAATACCATATCAAGATTTTAAATCATCGATTAATCATTTCATTTATGGCCGCTGGCAACGGTCTTGGGATCTTGCAGACACGAACAAACTTCATCATATTAAGCCTCTCTTAGGAGACTGGCCAAGCTCCTATAGAACTAACAGGAGGGATGAAGTTGTTTTGTGTCGCTCTCGTATTGGTCATACCTTTTTAACTCCTATTTTCATTTTGAAGCGAGAGCCTCAACCAGAATGTGTTCACTGTCATGTTCCTTTGACAGTTAAGCATATTTTGATTGAGTGCAATCATCTCAAGAATCTTAGATCACGCTATTACCGTTGCCAGTCACTAAGTCAACTATTTGCACAACCGGAGCTATATGGAAAATTGTTAAACTTTTTAAAAGAGACAAACTTTTATTACCAATTTTAATTGCATATATATCCCGTATTTTGTTTTAACTATTTATATACATAAAGGACTTATATATAGTTGTATTTATTTTTAGTACCATTATTGACTGTGATACTTGTTTTTATTTATGTATATAAATATATTTATGTGATATTTATTTAATTTGTCTCATTAGAATCATCATTTGTTTGGCACCATATAGCCCGGTTGGAGCTGACGTGCCATAAAACTCCATTTCATTCATTCATTCATTGAGACATTTACTTCAAATCTGCAATTTCGGATTTTCGAATTTCGAAAATTCGTTGCTGTGATTTCGAACCGGAAGTTTAGACCAAATCGACAACTTCTTTAGTAGTTGTACGATTTTCATGAAATTCAATATGTAAGTAGACCTTATTGATGCGACTTGAAAAATGACCTTAGAAATTTTCTAAATTATCTCCCCTTGGAGAAATTGAGGATCGAAATTTTCAAAAAAATCGTCGAAATATTGGTCAAATCATCTTGAATTTTTTTTGGTTACTAGCTACGAGACCACTGATTCGTACACAAAAAATGGAGTTTGTAGTTCAACCCGGAAGTGCCACCATCTTGAAATGTAAAAACCTCAAAGGCCATTTTGCTATTTTACATACAGACACGGCGGTTATATTTTCTGAATCCTTGAAGGGATGGCTATAAAATGTTGGCAGTAGAATTTTGATTTAAGTCAATGGATAGTCACCATATTGAATTGAATATCAGAAAATGGACATTAACGGGCATGTAAATTATCAGGATAGACCGTAGTTTGTTGAATTCGTTTCCTATCTTTGAAATTAATACATTTGGGGATAGCCCGGCTCATTGTCGAATTTTTGGTATTTGCAAATTTCAAAATTTCAAATTTCGCCTTTGATGTTTTCCGTGCCGACAAAGTTGTTTTCGCGTGAATAACTCCGATTAACAGCTTGAAAATAATCAAATAGATCGCAGATTCGCGATTTCGTCTCAAATCTGGGAAATCAATACATTTCTGGTTAGCCTCCTTTCAAAAATGGGTGGTGGCCTTGGAATCAATATATTTTCAAAACGTTTTGAGAATCCAAAATCACGAAAAACTGATGAAAAAATTGACCTTGACAGCTGTGTTACTTCGTGATTTTGTGATCTATTTTACTTTTCTGGTTAGCCTCCTTTCAAAAATGGGTGGTGGCCTTGGTATCAATATATTTTCAAAACGTTTTGCGAATCCAAAATCACCGAAAATAACTGATGAAAAAATTGAGATTGGATGGAAACTATATGCACACATAGGCTTGCAGCGAGTCCTCATATTAATTGAAATTGAATAGGTTTGATTTGATATAATTATTTGTTTTCTATTTTAAAACTATCTAAAAAAAAATTGTAATCATTTATGTTATTGATTTAGATTAATACTGTGTATATTTTGTACATTTTAACACATTCATCAATTAATAATGGTTTGCATAGTCATCGTATAGAACTTATTCAACAGTATCGAATTCCAACTGCTTACGGATATTTTACGTGCACTCCAATGTGTACACGGGACCTTGGTTTTTCGTCCCATCCGAACGACTAGACAGCTGTCCTTGTCATCCCTCCGTTCTGCCTCACTGACAAGGCGGAACCACGCCGGGAAATCGAGATGAACTTTCTCGGTGCAGAACTTTCAATTCAGGCCAAACGTTTATTGCATACGATTAAGCTGGTCAGTTGGAGCTCATTTTCAAAAGTTTTGTAACAATCGGTTGGTAATTAAAGTACCGTGCAAATCAAACTGTTAAAACAGACAATTTCGCCCGGTTGAAATGTTTCTTGCTATAAGTCAGCTATTTCCCGATTTTAGGGAGGCTGAATGGTTAGCATGTGCGCGCTGTATCGTAACGTCTGTCATTGAGTCAACCGGCGTCGTTTCGATTTCAAGGTTGCACGTGACATGGAGTATGGTGTCCAACCGCGTGGGTTTTCTCCGTGTCCTTCAGTTTCCTCCCAACAGCTAAAGACCAGTACGCACAAGGGAAGTTTTTAAATAAAATTAAAAAACATATGTTAGTCCCGAAATGACCTAGTTTGTGTCGAATGGACGTTAAGCCGCATTTCTCTCTTTCTCTTTTATTTTTAAAGTTTTGTAATAATCGGTTGGTAATCAAAGATACTGTAAAAGTGATAAAACAGAAAATTTCACCCGGTTGTAATGTTTCTCACTTTAAAGTCAGCAATTTGCCGATTTTAAGGGGCAAACGTTTATTGCGAACGATTAAGCTGGTCAAGGCGAGCTTATTTTTAAAAGTTTTGTAATATTCGGTTGATAACTAAAGGTACCGTGCAAATTAAACTGTTAAAATAGAAGATTTCGCCCGGTTGAAATGTTTCTCGCAGTAGGTTAGCAATTGGCCGATTTTAGGGAGGTTGCGTGGCTGAATGGTTAGCACGTGCGCTCTGTATCATAACGTCTGTCATTGAGTCAACTGGCGTTGTTTCGATTTCTTGGTTAAACGTGACAAGGAGTATGGTCGCCTGTCCAACCTCGTAGGCCGTAACGTCGCTGCCCGGGTTAAATTTCCCTCATTGCACACTTTATGGCGTATGCCCGTCTTCATTAGCCCATTTTAGGAGCAGAACAGTAGGAAGTTAAACCCCATTCAACTTAATTTCATTTTCTCTATGTTGCTTATTTATTATAGTGAATAAATGTTTTTTCTGGTTCTATTAATTATTTCATTTCTGCATAGAAATCTTGCTTTGACCAGTTTTTTTTATTGCAGAGTACCATTCTTGTATATTGCAGTCTATGACCCTTTGTTTAAAACGTGCTTAAGAAGTTGTCACGATTTCCTACTTATAACCAAACATATTGGAAACCATAATTATATAACATATCTCTAATTTTGGAAGCCTGATTACAGCTATACAAGTTTCAGTTATTTCCCTTTAGTTTAAGGATTATTTTTTTGCCCGGGTGCAATGTTTCTTACTACATTTAAATTTGTGAGTTTTTGACCGATTTTGATAATTATGTCTTGATAATTTTCCAAATTTACATATTTAACGTAAATATACTATTCAAAAAAAGTAGGGGATATTTGATTTTGGGGGCATAATACTAAAATATGCAAATGACTACGAAAAAAGTCACTATAGAACCTAACAGAAGAAACATTTCCAGTTACATGTGACGCCCAAACGCACCCTTTACTTACCGCATGGAATGCAGGTGATGCTTGGGATCATCATGGGGGTCCAACCCAAGATTTTCACGACTCTGACTTTGAATGTTACAGTCATTGTGGCATTGAATTCCAGGGTGGAACCCCCCTGGGGTGTAGGGGGTGATAAGAATATACCCTTCGTATTTCCTGCGTGTCGTAAAAGGCGACTAAAAGGATCCCTGTAATGGGGCAACGTGTTTGCCGTGCGTTGCGACCCGTGTCGGTGGAGAGTGGGATCCTGGTAATTGAGCGGGGATTTGACTTGCGAGCCCTTTCTCTGCAACACATTGCTTCGGTAGTGCCTACTCTAAAGCAGCGGCTTGGGTCAACTGGATAAAGTAAAAATATGAAATCTTTACTTTGTCTAGGTATATCCCTGTCTGTCCTCTTAGGGCGCATGCGCTGGATATCCGCGCAGTAGCCTGCATGGATATTGCAACCCGTTGGTGGTTGGAGAGCAGGCAGGGATAAATCTTTATAATTACACTCATGGCTTCCCAATCGAAGAAGACTCGTTCATTAAAACGTACGTCGATCGAGGAATTGGAACCAAATAATATACCAAACAAAACTTCCCGAACCTGGCCTAGATTTCTGGTTATACAGAGTACGAATGATATCAACTTAGCTAAAACTTCTCCTTTTTTGATTTCTAAAGGTCTTGCTGGCTTAGCTGGCGAGCCCAAAAGTGTCAAAAAAATGAGAAATGGTACTCTGTTAGTGGAATGTGCTAAATAATCACATGCTACATCATTATTAAAATCAAAAACTTTAGCCAACATTCCGATCAAAGTTGCACCGCATAACTCTCTTAATTCTTCAAGAGGTGTTATTCGGTCTCAGGATTTAGAAGGCAGCTGTGAGGAAGAGATGCTTGAAAATCTCGCCTCACAAGGTGTTACTTACGTTAAACGAATTTCCATCAGACGTAATGGTAATGTTATCCAAACCAACACCTATATCCTGACCTTTGATAAACCAGATCTTCCTAAGATGATCAAAGCTGGTTTTCTTGCCATACCAGTTACCCCTTACATTCCAAATCCATTGCGTTGTTTCCATTGTCAACGCTTTGGACACAGTAAAAATGTATGTAAGGGGAAAGCTGTGTGTGCTCGATGTGGACAAGATGGTCACGAAAGTACCTCTTGTCAGCTCGATCATAACTGCATTAACTGTAAAGGGCCTCATTTTGCTTATTCTAGAGAGTGCCCAATATGGAAGAAAGAAAAACAAGTTCAGCAGGTGAAGACAGAAAAAAATATTCCATATCCTGAAGCAAGGAAGCTGGTTGAGGCTGCAACCCCAACATTTGCAATGTCTTTTGCAAGTGCAGTCAAGCCGAAAACCGCTTCTATTGCTTGCCAAACGCCTGCTGAATTGCCAGCTGAGATTCAGGATTCCTCGTCGCAACAAAAACCTCGGGTTCCACCTAAACCAAGAATTAAAATCCCCAGCTCCCAGTCTGTTATTCAGCCTGTGGAGTCTGCAATAGAGGAGATTGTGCCCCCCATTCCTCAACCAATTGGTGGAAATCCACCCAAAAACAAGGAACGTTCTGAAAAAGGCGTTCCCCGCAAATTAAATACCTTCCGTAGCAGAAGGGTGACGAGGATCCTGTTGGAACCTATAACAGGTTCGGGATACAGGACAATCTTATGGATGTTGTTGTTGAAGTACATGTTGTCCCAGTTTATAAAAAGGGAGACCCTCACTTATGTTCAAACTACCGTCCTATCTCTCTTCTGTCCTCATTAGGCAAAGTTTTTGAAAGGCTCGTTTACAATCACATATACAATTTTTTATTAACTCAAAAGCATATAACTCCGCATCAGGCTGGTTTCCAGAGGGGTAACGGCGCTACTTACCAACTTATTGAAATGTACGACTATATCTGCAAGAGTCTTGATAGTGGAAACGAGATAAAGGCTATATTTTTTGATATAAGCAAGGCATTTGACAAGGTCTGGCACGACGGTCTAATAATCAAATTAAACGCGGCTGGAATTCGTGGAAACGTTCTTGAACTTTTAGAGAATTATCTGTCTGATCGACAACAGAGAGTCATTGTTGGTGGTAGCACTTCCACTGAAAAAGATATTATTTCTGGCGTTCCACAGGGTTCAATTTTAGGACCCCCTTTGTTTTTAATTTTTATTAACGATATCATCACTGACCTAGAAAGTAACGTTCGATTATTTGCGGATGATACCTCCCTCTTTATGATTATTGACACTCCTAAAACTACACAAAATATCTTAAATAATGACTTAGATAGGATTTTTAACTGGTCATCAAAATGGAAGGTACTTTTTAATCCGGCAAAGACAATCAGCTTAACATTTTCCAGGAAAAAAAATCCGACATGTTTTAACCTTGTCTTTAATAGCACAACGATTTTAGATTCTGAAACACATAAACACCTTGGTGTCATTTTTAATCCTAGAGGAACTTGGGGTGCACATATAGATTATGTCATCTCCAAAACGAGTAAGATGATTAATTGCCTTCGCTCTCTTAAATACAGACTAAATCGCAAAACCCTAGAAATTATTTATAAATCTTTTATCCTTTCAATATTTGACTACGCTGACATTATTTGGGATAATTGCACATCAGAACAAGCTAGTAAACTTGAATATCTGCACCTTGACGCCTTGCGATCAATTACTGGTCTTCCAAGAGGCACGTCACATGCGATTCTGTATAGCGAAACAGGAATTTGTTCACTACAATTACGTCGCACTCAGCATAAGCTGAATAACTTTTACAAAATTATTAGAAATGAAGCCCCTAAAGCTCTTAATGATTTAAAACCACCACAAGTTTCAATTGACCAACCCTACCAACTTCGCAACTCAAACTCCTTTATTGGTGTTAGATGTAGAACAAACCTATATCAAAGATCTTTTTTACCTTCAACGATCCAACTTTGGAATAAACTAGAACCTGAAATAAAAAATTCGCCAACGCTTTCTATCTTTAGGTCAAAACTAAAAACAAAATTCAGTACAAAATGTAACGACTTATATTATCTTGGTAATAGAAATCTCCAAATAATTCATTGCAAACTCCGCAACGGAAAAAGTGACCTAAATTATCACAAATTATTAATGCATATTAGTGATGACCCAACTTGCAGCTGTGGCAACTCTTTTGAAAATGTCGATCATTTCTTCTTTTAATGCCCCCACTATAAATCTCAAAGATCAAGTACGATTGACCTATTAGATGCAAGATACAAAACATCTTTTACATTACTTTTCGGATTAAACAATGATATTCCAATTTCTACTAATATCTTTCAAACAGTACAATCATATATAATAGCTACTAAACGTTTTAAATCTCATTGATAATAAAAAAAACGTACACATTTAAAATGATAATAGCAAATAATTCATCAGTACTCTGATGATGATCATCAGTTTTATTCTTACCTACTTTGGTAAATAAATATGTATCTATGTTTATCATAGATTTAAATTCAATCTAGTCCTTGGAACTCACAGAATGGGCCAATACCTCTCAATATCCTGCATTGGTAAAGTATAAAACGAACTAGTTGTACTTATATCTTAAACTTGAACCCTAAATGTTAGCCTACCAAACTTTTCAAACGCTATATTGCCTTTTGCTAATCAAAATCAAATGTTTATTTTAACTAGTAAATCCATCTCTCAGTTATGTTATGTTTTCAGTATTGATGACTCACCTTGTATATACCAACCACGTACTTTACATACTCTTACACTATCCCTTAAGGAAGCGGTGTTTATAAGCTTAGCTTGTTATCGTATCCTTGTATTCTTTGTATATTAACCTACTGTACTTAACAAGTAATAAAATATTGTTTAAATCAAGTACATGACCCCAAGCAACATCAAAGAAGTCCTGTTAAACCTCCCTGAAAATGGCTAATTCCATAATCCAATGGAATTGTCGTGGTCTTAAACCAAATTTTAATGAAGTTCAAATCTTAATTCAAAAATTTAATCCCTTAGCTATTTGTTTACAAGAAACTTTTTTAAAGAATTCAGATGTCTTATCACTTAGACACTTTGTTGCTTATCATTATTGTGCTAATAATGATGTTAGAGCACACGGTGGTGTTTCCATTTTCCTTAATGGAAATATTCCGCAGAGTAAAGTCGCCCTCAACTCGCCTTTTTTTCTTCTCTTGATCTAACAATTTGCTCTCCGGTCCTTTTTCAGGATTTTACATGGAGGGTAAATGAAGATCTATGTGGTAGTGATTATTTTCCCATCTTGATAGATAATAATGGCCCCTCTCCGGTTGAAAGACCGCAGAGATGGAAGTTGCATAAGGCTGATTGGGCTCTTTTTGAATCCTTGTGTCTCTATTCTTTTGATGTAAAGGAGTTAGAAGATGCAGATGAGCCCATGACCTTATTCACTTCAATTCTTCAAAATGTAGCTGAGCAGGCGATTCCAAAGACCACAACTGAGCCCAAACGTTTCAATAAACCATGGTTTAATAACGATTGCAAATCCGCTCTTAAAGAGCGTGATCGTATTTTAAGACGCCTTGAGAAACACCCTTCCATGGAGAATCTTGCAGCCCGTAGAATCATACGCCTGGCAAAGAAGTCTTCATGGCAGGGCTATGTCTCAAGGATAAATTCCCGTACGTCTATCAAATCAGTATGGGATAGGATTCGTAGAATTAAAGGTAAAAGTAGTGCATTATCAGTTAGCCATCTAGATGTTGATAATACCACCTTAACAACATTTCCTGATATTGCTAATTCACTGGCCAGTACAATTCATCATCCAATTTTTCCTCTGATGCCTTTTAGGGCATTAAACATCAGCAGGAGAAAAGGCGACTTAACTTCAAGTCCCGTAATGATGAATGTTATAATGATAAGTTTTCTATTGCTGAACTCCGTGATTCTCTCAAACGAGCTCGAGATACGGCAACTGGTCCAGATGAAATTCACTACCAGATTTTAAAACATTTACCTTTTTCTACACTCTTAATAATATACTATTCAAAAAAAGTAGGGGATATTTGATTTTGGGGGCATGATACTAAAATATGCAAATGACTACGAAAAAAGTCATTATAGAACCTAACAGAAGAAACATTTCCAGTTACATGTGACGCCCAAACGCACCAATAGCTACCGCATGGAATGCAGGTGATGGTTGGGATCATCATGGGGGTCCAACCCAAGATTTGCAAGACTGACTTTGAATGTTACAGTCATTGTGGCATTGAATTCCAGGGTGGAAACATCAGTTTAATTGTTTTAGTGACCAGAAAACAAATTTTGATATGCGTCGGCTTACCCAAAATGAAAGGTTACGTGCCCTTGGCATGCTACAGATCGGCACAACACAGGCGGTTGCGGCGCGGACGATGAATGTTTCTCAGTCTGTCATAAGCAGGCTATGGTCCAGATACCGTGATACACAATCTGTACAGGACAGACCACGCTCAGGTCGACCAAGCCCAGGATCGATTTATCCGTACCTTGGCCTTGAGAAATCGTGTCATCACAGCAAATCAGATCAGCGCTCGTCTTCAAACAGACACTGGTGTGAGAGTGAGTGGCCAGACGATTCGGAATCGACTGCATAGGGGTCACCTTCGCGCCCGACGTCCTCGCGTGATCCCTTGTTTGAGAGATCACCACATTCAGGCAAGACGTCATTGGTGTAGGGATCGTCAACACTGGGATAATCGACGCTGGAGCAATGTGATGTTTTCAGATGAGTCAAGGTTCACTGTTGATTTTTTGGACAGATGTAGGAGGGTGTGGCCTCGTCGAAACGAGCGCTTCCAAGACGTTAACGTCATCAGACATGATCGATTTGGGGGTGGTTCTGTTATGGTGTGGGGAGGCATCACTGTTGCTGGAAGAACGGCTTTACATGTTGTTGCAGGGCGTGTTACAGGCCAGTACTACCGGGATAACATCTTGGCAGTCCATGTTGTGTCGCTCGCACGACGTCATGGCCGCCGTTTCATCTTCCAGGATGACAACGCAAGATGTCACAGGGCCAGGATCGTTACAGGTTACCTCCAACAACAGAACATCACCACATTACCTTGGCCAGCACTGAGACCCGACCTCTCCCCCATCGAGCATGTCTGGGACATGCTTGGACAGAGATTACTTCAACATCAACAACGTCCTGCCAATGTCCAAGAACTTGCTGCTGCGTTGCAACAGGAATGGGACAATCTGGACCAAAATGACAGACGTCTCATTAGGAGTATGCCACGTCGGATCAATGCTTGTTTGGCAAACAGAGGAGGATTTACCCGTTACTGACTTTGTTGTGAGGCTGTGGTAACTTTGCTGTTTGACCCCGGGTATCATTTTACCCTTATAATGGTCAGTCTGTGCCTTACTTAGTCTAACGATCATTTGGAATAAATCGATGAATGTGAACTTCATTTCATTTTGTCATTTGTTTCTTCGTCAGTTTCATTAGGTGACTTTAATAACACTCAAAAATCAAATATCCCCTACTTTTTTTGAATAGTATATTCAAACAGTTGAGTTCAACATGATTCAAAAAGTTTTAGTTTTGTTCAAAGTTATCTCATTTTAATTTTTCGATGTTTTCTTATCATTTTCATTTCATTTTTCTGAAAGTTTTGAAGTGGGAAGTCATCCCGATTACAGCAACACAAGTATCAGTTATTTCCGTTTAGTTTTCAGATTATGCAATGTTTCATACTATATTTAGACTTGTAACTTCGCGAGTTTTTGACCAATTTTGATAGTTTGTTATTCTTATCCTTTTATTTGAGATACTTGATATAATCGATGACACGTGACGATGAATATGAAAGCTTTCATATCTGCATGGGACAGTAGCAGATCTAGTTGTTATTTTTTTTGTGTGTTTTTCCTGCAAATCGGATTTCTCAGAATCTAACCATAGAATGTTTTTGAAACTTTGACCTACCCCCCCCCCCAAAATGGGGTGCGAACGTTGTTTAAATATATTTTCAAAACGTTTTACGAATCCGAAATCACCGAATTTTACGAACGAAAAAACTGACAATGCATAGTTGTAACTTTGTTAATTTTTTTACCGATTTTACTAATTCTTTTTTCTTTGAATACCTTCATAAAAATCATTTTCATCTGCAGTTTCACATTTTCGAATATCGAAAATTCGTCGCTGTGATTTCGAACCGAAAGTTTGACAACTTCTTTAATAGTTGTACGATTTTCATGAAACTTAGTATATAAGTAGATCTTACCGATGTGACTTCAAAAATATTATTAGAAATTTTCTAAATTATCTCCCCTTGGTGAAATGAAGGATCAAAGTTTTCAAAAAAATCGTCGAAATATAGGTCAGAATGACCTAATTTTTTTTTTCGATACTAGACAAGGAATTACTGATTCGTACACAAAATGTGGTGTTTGTCGATCGAACCGGAAGTGCCACCATCTTTAAACGTGAAAAATCACTAAGGCTTTTTTGCTATTTTACTTACAGACTCGGGAGTTATATTTTCTGAATCCTTGTAGGATGGCCTAAAAATCTATCTGACCAGAATTTTGATTTCGGTCACGTGATGGTCACCATTTTGAATTGAAAATGAAAAATAGAAGCAATTTGAAGGGCCGGGAATTTGGAACACAATAACTCTCCTTCTAATTAAGCTAGAATGTTCAAACTTGGTGTAGACGTTCACGAGGTCAAGTCGTATTTTTACGGTTTGGAGCTTATTTAGAGGTCTTTTTCTCGAAAAGTAAACATGATATATTTTTGGAACTTCTTGTACAAAGAGTATTATCAGTAGTCTTTTATATGAAACCATCGAACAACAGTCCAACATATCAAGAGTATAAGAACAAAAGGATCGAACATTGAAAACGGCACCCTTTCATTGTTAAGCGAAACATGCAGTGTGGGTGACTAGAATATGCACATTTAGTCATCGTATAGAGCTTATTCAACAGTATCGAATTCCAACTGCTTAGGGATATTTTACGTGCAGTCCAATGTGTACACGGGACCTTAATTTTTCGTCCCATCCGAACGACTAGACAGCTGTCCTTGTCAGGCCCTCCGTTCTGGCTCACTGACAAGGGGGAACCGTGCCGGGAAATCGAGATGAACTTTCTCCGTGCAGAACTTTCAATTCAGGCAAAACGTTTATTGCATACGATTAAGCTGGTCAGTTGGAGCTTATTTTCAACAGTTTTGTAATAATCGGTTGGTAATTAAAGTACCGTGCACACTAAATTGTTAAAACAGAAAATTTCGCCCGGTTGAAATGTTTCTTGCTATAAGTCAGCAATTTTCCGAATTCAGGGAGGCTGAATGGCTAGCATGTGCGCACTGTATCGTAACGTCTGTCATTGAGTCAACGGGCGTCGTTTCGATCTCCAGGTTGCACGTGACATGGTGTATGATGTCCAACCTCGTGGGTTTTCTCCGTGTTCTTCGGTTTCCTCCCAAGGGCGAAAGACCAGTCCGCGCAAGGGGAGTTTTTAAATAAAATTAAAAAACATATGTTTGTCTCGAAATGACCTAGTTTGTGTCGAATGGACGTTAGGCCGCATTTCTCTCTTTCTCTTTTATTTTTAAAGTTTTGTAATATTCGGTTGGTAATCAAAGGTACTGTAAAAGTGATAAAACAGAAAATTTCGCCCGGTTGTAATGTTTCTCACTTTAAAGTCAGTAATTTGCCGATTTTAAGGGGCAAACGTTTATTGCGAACGATTAGGCTGGTCAGGGGGAGCTTATTTTTAAAGGTTTTGTAATATTCGGTTGATAACTAAAAGTACCGTGCAAATTAAACTGTTAAAATAGAAAATTTGGCCCGGTTGAAATGTTTCTCGCTGTAGGTCAGCAATTTGCCGATTTTAGGGAGGTTGCGTGGCTGAATGGTTAGCACGTGCGCTCTGTATCATAACGTCTGTCATTGAGTCAACTGGCGTTGTTTCGATTTCTTGGTTGTACGTGACAAGGAGTATGGTCGCCTGTCCAACCTCGTAGGCCGTAACGCCGCTGGCCGGGTAAAATTTCCCTCGTTGCACACTTTATGGCGTATGCCCGTCTTCATTAGCCCATTTTAGGAGCAGAACAGTAGGACCTTAAACCCCATTCAATTTCATTTCATTTTCTCTATGTTGCTTATTTATTATAGTGGATAAATATTTTTCTGGTACTAGCAATTATTTAATTTCTGCATAGAAATCTTGCTTTGGCCAGTTTTTTTATTGCAGAGTGCCATTCTTGTATATTGCAGTCTATGATCCTTTGTTTAAAACATGCTTAAGAAGTCGTCACGATTTCCTACTTATAACCAAACTTATTGGAAACCATAATTATATAACATATCTCTAATTTTGGAAGCCTGATTACAGCTATACAAGTTTCCCTTTAGTTTAAAGATTATTTTTTTGCCCGGGTGCAATGTTTCTCACTACATTTAAATTTGTAACTTTGTGAGTTTTTGACCGATTTTGATAATTATGTCTTTATATTTTTCCAAATCTACATATTTAACGTACATATTCAAACAGTTGAGTTCAACCTGATTCAAAAAGTTTTAGTTTTGTTCAAAGTTATCTCATTTAATTTTTCGATGTTTTCTTACCATTTTCATTTCATTTTTCTGAAAGTTTTGAAGTGGGAAGTCATCCCGATTACAGCAACACAAGTATCAGTTATTTCCCTTTAGTTATCAGATTATGCAATGTTTCATACTATATTTAGACTTGTAACTTCGCGAGTTTTTGACCAATTTTGATAGTTTGTTATTCGTATCCTTTTATTTGAGATACTTGATATAATCGATGACACGTGACGATGAATATGAAAGCTTTCATATCTGCATGGGACAGTAGCAGATCTAGTTAAGCTTTCATATGTATTACATATGAAAGCTTATTGTTTCTGTTAAAGTTATTATTATTTTTTTTTTTGTGTGTGTTTTCTGCAAATCGGATTTCTCAGAATCTATCCATAGGATCTTTCTGAAATTTTGACCTACCCCCCCCCCCCCAAAAAAATGGGGTGCGAACCTTGATTAAATGTATTTTCAAAACGTTTTACGAATCCGAAATCACCGAATTTTACGAACGAATGCATTTGACCTACAATGCTGTAACTTTGTGACTATTTGATCTATTTTACTAATTCTTTTTTCTTTGAGTATCCTAAGACATTTACTTCAAATCCGCAATTTCGGATTTTCGAATTTCGAAATTTCGTCGCTGTGATTTCGAACCGGAAGTTTACACCAACTCGACAACTTCTTTAGTAGTTGTGCGATTTTCATGAAATTTAATATGTAAGTAGACCTTAATGATGCGACTTGAAAAATGACTTTAGAAATTTTCTAACTTATCTCCCCTTGGTGAAATTAAGGATCAAAGTTTTCAAAAAAATCGTCGAAATATAGGTCAGAATGACCTAGTTTTTTTTTGGGTACTAGACAAGGAATTACTGATTCGTACACAAAATATGGAGTTTGTCGATCGAACCGGAAGTGCCACCATCTTTAAACGTGAAAAATCAATAAGGCTTTTTTGCTATTTTACTTACAGACTTGGGAGTTATATTTTCTGAATCCTTGTAGGATGGCCTAAAAAATGTCGCGAATAGAATTCTGATTTGGTTAACCGGGAGTCACCATTTTGAATTGAAAATGAAAAATAGAAGCAATTTGAAGGGCCGAGATTTTGGAGCACAATAACTCTCATTCTAATTAAGCTAGAATGTTCAAACTTGTTGTAGACGTTCACTAGGTCAATGTTATGATTGAGTTCAAAGATGAGCATTTTCTGCTTAGGGTAAGCAGAGATAAGCATGCTGATTTGTTGATTCTTTAGGGCACGATAACTTCGGTTATAATGAAGGGAGGGCGGTGAAACTTTTGTCAATAGAGAGTCTAATAGCTAGCCCGTTGTGTGAAATCATTGTATCATTTTTTTTAAATATCAGGGATAGCCGAAAAAAAGAGATTGAAAATCCAAAAAGTCGTATTTTTACAATTTGGAGCATGTTTAGAGGTCTTTCTCGTAGAGTCAACATACTATTTTTTGGGAACTTCTTCTACAAAGAGTCTTATTGGTAGTCTTTTATATGAAACCATCGATCAACAGTCCAACATATCAGGAGTAGAAGAACAAAAGGATCGAACATTGAAAACGGCACCCTTTCATTGTTAAGCGAAACATGCAGTGTGGGTGACTACAATCTACGCATTTAGTCATCGTATAGAGTTTATTCAACAGTATCGAATTCCAACTGCTTAGGGATATTTTACGTGCACTCCAATGTGTACACGGGACCTTGGTTTTTCGTCCCATCCGAAGGACTAGACAGCTGTGCTTGTCAGGCCCTCCGTTCTGCCTCACTGGCAAGGGGAACCACGCCGGGAAATCGAGATGAACTTTTTCCGTGCAGAACTTTCAATTCAGGCAAAACGTTTATTGCATACGATTAAGCTGGTCAGTTGGAGCTTATTTTCAAAAGTTTTGTAATAATCGGTTGGTAATTAAAGTACCGTGCACATTAAACTGTTAAAACAGAAAATTTCGCCCGGTTGAAATGTTTCTTGCTATAAGTCAGCAATTTTCCGAATTCAGGGAGGCTGGATGGCTGAATGGTTAGCATGTGCTCGCTGTATCGTAACGTTTGTCATTGAGTCAACAGGCGTCGTTTCGATCTCCAGGTTGCACGTGACATGGTGTATGATGTCCAACCTCGTGGGTTTTCTCCGTGTTCGTCGGTTTCCTCCCAACGGCTAAAGACCAGTACGTGCAAGGGGAGTTTTTAAATAAAATTAAAAAACATATGTTAGTCCCGAAATTACCTAGTTTGTGTCGAATGGACGTTAGGCCGCATTTCTCTCTTTCTCTTTTTAAAGTTTTGTAATAATCGGTTGGTAATCAAAGGTACTGTTAAAGTGATAAAACAGAAAATTGAATTCCAACTGCTTAGGGATATTTTACGTGCACTCCAATGTGTACACGGGACCTTGGTTTTTCGTCCCATCCGAAGGACTAGACAGCTGTGCTTGTCAGGCCCTCCGTTCTGCCTCACTGGCAAGGGGAACCACGCCGGGAAATCGAGATGAACTTTTTCCGTGCAGAACTTTCAATTCAGGCAAAACGTTTATTGCATACGATTAAGCTGGTCAGTTGGAGCTTATTTTCAAAAGTTTTGTAATAATCGGTTGGTAATTAAAGTACCGTGCACATTAAACTGTTAAAACAGAAAATTTCGCCCGGTTGAAATGTTTCTTGCTATAAGTCAGCAATTTTCCGAATTCAGGGAGGCTGGATGGCTGAATGGTTAGCATGTGCTCGCTGTATCGTAACGTTTGTCATTGAGTCAACAGGCGTCGTTTCGATCTCCGGGTTGCACGTGACATGGTGTATGATGTCCAACCTCGTGGGTTTTCTCCGTGTTCGTCGGTTTCCTCCCAACGGCTAAAGACCAGTACGTGCAAGGGGAGTTTTTAAATAAAATTAAAAAACATATGTTAGTCCCGAAATTACCTAGTTTGTGTCGAATGGACGTTAGGCCGCATTTCTCTCTTTCTCTTTTTAAAGTTTTGTAATAATCGGTTGGTAATCAAAGGTACTGTTAAAGTGATAAAACAGAAAATTTGGCCCGGTTGTAATGTTTCTCACTTTAAAGTCAGCAATTTGTCGATTTTAAGGGGCAAACGTTTATTGCGAACGATTAAGCTGGTCAGGGGAGCTTATTTTTAAAAAATTTGTAATATTCGGTTGATGACTAAAGGTACCGTGCCAAGGGCGAAAGACCAGTCCGCGCAAGGGGAGTTTTTAAATAAAATTAAAAAACATATGTTTGTCTCGAAATGACCTAGTTTGTGTCGAATGGACGTTAGGCCGCATTTCTCTCTTTCTCTTTTATTTTTAAAGTTTTGTAATATTCGGTTGGTAATCAAAGGTACTGTAAAAGTGATAAAACAAACGTTTATTGCGAACGATTAGGCTGGTCAGGGGGAGCTTATTTTTAAAGGTTTTGTAATATTCGGTTGATAACTAAAAGTACCGTGCAAATTAAACTGTTAAAATAGAAAATTTGGCCCGGTTGAAATGTTTCTCGCTGTAGGTCAGCAATTTGCCGATTTTAGGGAGGTTGCGTGGCTGAATGGTTAGCACGTGCGCTCTGTATCATAACGTCTGTCATTGAGTCAACTGGCCTTGTTTCGATTTCTTGGTTGTACGTGACAAGGAGTATGGTCGCCTTACCAACCTCGTTGGCCGTAACGCCGCTGCCCGGGTAAAATTTCCCTCATTGCACACTTTATGGCGTATGCCCGTCTTCATTAGCCCATTGTAGGAGCAGAACAGTAGGACGTTAAACCCCATTCAATTTCATTTCATTTTCTCTATGTTGCTTATTCATTATAATGGATAAATATTTTTCTGGTTCTAGCAATTATTTAATTTCTGCATAGAAATCTCTGGTCAGTTTTTTTTATTGCAGAGTGCCATTCTTGTATATTGCAGACTATGACCCTTTGTTTAAAACATGCTTAAGAAGTCGTCACGATTTCCTACTTATAACCAAACATATTGGAAACCATAATTATATAACATATCTTGGAAGCCCGATTACAGCTATACAAGTTTCAGTTATTTCCCTTTAGTTTAAAGATTATTTTTTTGCCCGGGTGCAATGTTTCTCACTACATTTAAATTTGTAACTTTGTGAGTTTTTGACCGATTTTGATATTATGTCTTTATAATTTTCCAAATCTACATATTTAACGTACATATTCAAACAGTTGAGTTCAACCTGATTCAAAAAGTTTTAGTTTTGTTCAAAGTTATCTCATTTAATTTTTCGATGTTTTCTTACCATTTTCATTTCATTTTTCTGAAAGTTTTGAAATCGGAAGTAATCCCGATTACAGCAACACAAGTATCAGTTATTTCCCTTTAGTTTTCAGATTACTCAATGTTTCATACTATATTTAGACTTGTAACTTCGCGAGTTTTTGACCAATTTTGATAGTTTGTTATTCGTATCCTTTTATTTGAGATACTTGATATAATCGATGACACGTGACGATGAATATGAAAGCTTTCATATCTGCATGGGACAGTAGCAGATCTAGTTATTATTTTTTTTGTGTGTTTTTCCTGCAAATCGGATTTCTCAGAATCTAACCATAGAATGTTTTTGAAACTTTGACCTACCCGCCCAAAAATGGGTGGTGGCTGTTGATTAAATATATTTTCAAAACGTTTTGCGAATTCGAAATCACCGAATGTTACGAACAAAAAAAAACTGACAATGCATAGTCGTAACTTTGCTATTTTTTGACCAATTTTACTAATTCTTTTTTCTTTGAATACCTTGAAAAAAATCATTTTCATCTGCAGTTTCACATTTTCGAATTTCGAAAATTCGTCGCTGTGAATTCGAACCGGAAGTTTAGACCAATTTGACAACTTCTTTAATAGTTGTACGATTTTCATGAAATTTAGTATATAAGTAGATCTGACCGATGTGACTTCAAAAATATAATGAGAAATTTTCTAAATTATCTCCCCTTGGTGAAATTAAGGATCAAAGTTTTAAAAAAAATCGTCGAAATATAGGTTAGAATGACCTAAAAAAAATTTTCGATACTCGACAAGTAATTACCGATTCCTACACAAAATATGGAGTTTGTCGATCGAACCGGAAGTGCCACCATCTTGAAACATGGAAAATCCCTAAGGCGTTTTTGCTATTTTACTTACAGACACGGGAGTTATATTTTCTGAATCCTTGAAGGATGGCCCAAAAATCGCAGGGAGCAGAATTTTTGATTTAGGTCAACTGATGGTTGCCATTTTGAAGTGAATATGAAAAGTAGTAGCAATTTGAAGGGCCGAGATTTTGAAACACAATAACTCTCCCTCTAATTGAGCTAGAATGTTCAATCTTGGTGTAGACATAGTGTGGACACCCATCGTACATTTCATCCGTCAAATCAAAGCATTTCATTGCATTAGACCAATAATTAATTATTCTTAATTTAAAACTTTATTTTAATATTAGTCTGGCATTATTAAATCCTAATTTTATTGGTCTTATTTAAAATTAAACTTTCATTTAACTATGAACAACCCTTAACGTGTCTCTTTAAAACAATTAAATACTCTAAAACAGTAGCTCAACCTTTTGACCTAAACTCATTAATTTACCATTTTGTTGTGAGCGACTTGTTATTCTTCCTACATGACATATTGCACGTGTCTGATTTCAAAGGGGGGTTGGGTGGCTGAATGGTTAGCACGCTCGCCTGTCATTGAGTTAACTAGCGTGTTTTCGAATGCCCGGTTGTACGTGACAAGGAGTAAGATCGCCTGTCCAACCTGCCATTTTTATTTTTTTCCCGCCATTTTCATTTCATTTTCTCATCCGTCTCATTACAGTAATACAAGTTTCAGTTATGGTGTCACCATTTTGAATTGAAAATGAAAAATAGAAGCAATTTGAATGGCCGAGATTTTGGAGCACAATAACTCTCCTTCTAATTAAGCTAGAATGTTCAAACTTAGTGTAGACGTTCACTAGGTCAATGTTATGATTGTGTTCAAAGATGAGCATTTTCGGCTTAGGGTAAGCAGAGATAAGCATTCTGATTTGTTGATTCTTTAGGGCACGATAACTTCGGTTATAATGAAGGGAGGGCGGCGAAACTCTTGTCAATAGAGAGTCTAATAGCTAGCCTGTTGTGTGAAATCATTGTATCATTTTTTTTAAATCTCAGGGATAGCCGAAAAAAGAGATTGAAAATCCAAAAAGTCGTATTTTTACAATTTGAAGCATGTTTAGGGGTCTTTCTCGTAAAGTCAACATAATATTTTTTGGGAACTTCTTCTACAAAGAGTCTTATTGGTAGTCTTTTATATGAAACCATCGATCAAGAGTCCAACATATCAGGAGTAGAAGAATAAAAGGTTCGAAAATTGAAAACGGCACCCTTTCATTGTGAAGCAAAACATGCAGTGTGGGTGGCTGCAATCTTCACATTTAGTCATTTTATAGAGCTTATTCAAAAGTATCGAATTCCAACTGCTAAGGGATCTTTTACGTGCACTCCAATGTGTACACGGGGGTGGGGGGCACGCCAGAAAATCGAGATGAACTTTCTTGGCCAATGCAGGGATCGAACACCCGACCTCTTGGCTAGCAGGCCAACGCCTTAGCCACAGACGGCTGTCTCCCTAGATGGTCTACATTCCTTTGCTTCTTTGTATTCAGTTTTGTTTGTTTCCGTGACGGTTGTAATGTGTGTCCTAATGCATTCAATATATACTATTCAAAAAAAGTAGGGGATATTTGATTTTTAAGTGTTATTAAAGTCACCTAATGAAACTGACGAAGAAACAAATGACAAAATGAAATGAAGTTCACATTCATCGATTTATTCCAAATGATCGTTAGACTAAGTAAGGCACAGGCTGACCATTATAAGGGTAAAATGATACCCGGGGTCAAACAGCAAAGTTACCACAGCATCACAACAAAGTCAGTAACGGGTAAATCCTCCTCTGTTTGCCAAACAAGCATTGATCCGACGTGGCATACTCCTAATGAGACGTCTAAGGTCATTTTGGTCCAGATTGTCCCATTCCTGTTGCAACGAAGCAGCAAGTTCTTGGACATTGGCAGGACGTTGTTGACGTTGACGTAACCTCTGTCCACGCATGTCCCAGACATGCTCGATGGAGGAGAGGTCGGGACTCAGTGCTGGCCAAGGTAATGTGGTGATGTTCTGTTGTTGGAGGTAACCTGTAATGATGCTGGCCCTGTGACATCTTGCGTTGTCATCCTGGAAGATGAAACGGCGGCCATGACGTCGTGCGAACGGCACAACATGGACTGCCAAGATGTTGTCCCGGTAGTACTGGCCTGTAACACGCCCTGCAACAACATGTAAAGCCGTTCTTCCAGCAACAGTGATGCCTCCCCACACCATAACAGAACCACCTCCAAATCGATCATGTCTGATGACGTTAACGTCTTGGAAGCGCTCGTTTCGACGACGCCACACCCTCCTACGTCTGTCCAAAACATCAACAGTGAACCTTGAATCATCTGAAAACATCACATTGCTCCAGCGTCGATTATCCCAGTGTTGACGATCCCTACACCAACGACGTCTTGCCTGAATGTGATGATCTCTTGAACAAGGGATCACGCGAGGACGTCGGGCGCGAAGGTGACCCCTATGCAGTCGATTCCGAATCGTCTGGCCACTCACTCTCACACCAGTGTCTGTTTGAAGACGAGCGCTGATCTGATTTGCTGTGATGACACGATTTCTCAAGGCCAAGGTACGGATAAATCGATCCTGGGCTTGAGTTGTCGACCTGAGCGTGGTCTGTCCTGTACAGATTGTGTATCACGGTATCTGGACCATATCCTGCTTATGACAGACTGAGAAACATTCATCGTCCGCGCCACAACCGCCTGTGTTGTGCCGACCTGTAGCATGCCTAGGGCACGTAACCTTTCATTTTGGGTAAACCGACGCATATCAAAATTTGTTTTCTGGTCACTAAAACAATTAAACTGATGTTTCCACCCTGGAATTTAATGCCACAATGACTGTAACATTCAAAGTCAGAGTCGTGCAAATCTTGGGTTGGACCCCCATGATGATCCCAAGCATCACCTGCATTCCATGCGGTAGCTATTGGTGCGTTTGGGCGTCACATGTAACTGGAAATGTTTCTTATGTTAGGTTCTATAATGACTTTTTTCGTAGTCATTTGCATATTTTAGTATTATGCCCCCAAAATCAAATATCCCCTACTTTTTTTGAATAGTATACTTCAATCCTCTTTATTGATTCAGTTTTTTGAACTAGGCCTACTTCTTTGATACTTTTAACGATGTGGTTACTTGTATAGCGGAATTTATACTACAATATGCTTGCATTCGTAATTCTGGAAACATATATTAGATCATGACTCATTCTGACATTATATAATTATTTCTTTGGGTTGCATTCCCAATTGTTTCCAAATATGAGTGAAGTCTGTGTCACCACAGGCCCGGGACTGTACAGCGCAGTGGACGCTTACGGCTAGCCACCGGATCCATTCACTCTTTTTGATTTGACTATATTTGTGGTCTCTGAGTATGATGTCTTGTCTATATTTGTTTTGTGTAGAATTGTGTGTGGTGCAGCCCTCCTGCACTTACTATTAGTGTGGACACCCATCGTACATTTCATCCGTCAAATCATAACATTGCATTACCATCAGACCAATAATTAATTATTATTAATTTAAAACTTTATTTTTTATATTATTAAATCCTAATTTTATTGGTAGATGTTCGTCCTATTTAAAATTAAACTTTCATTTAACTATGAACAACCCTTAACGTGTCTCTTTAAAACAATTAGTCCCGAAATGATCTAGTTTGGGACACAATAACTCTCTTTCTAATTCAGCTAGACTTGGTGTAGGTGTTTATTAGGCCAATACCTTGGTGACTTTGGAACACAATAACTCTTCTTCTAATTGGGGTACAATGTTCAAACTTGGTATAGGCATTCACTAGGTCAATGTCTTGATGAGGTTCGAATATCAGCATTTTCTGCGTTGGGTGAGCAGAGATGAGCACTTTCATTGGTTGATGATTGGACACACAATAACATTAGTTCTGATTAAGTGATAGTGATGAAACTTGGTGTATAGTTTCATTAAATCACTACCTTGACTATGTTCGACAATGAGCATTTTCTGCCCAGGATAAGCAGAGCGATACGCAAATTTATTGGTCGAGACATTGAAACACAAATAACTCTCAGTGTTATTCGGCTAGAATGTTCAAACTTGGCGTAGGTCTTTATTAGGTCAATGCTTTGATGGAGTTCGAAGATGAGTATTTTATGCTTAGGGTAAGCAGAGATAAGCAATTTGATTGGTTGATAATTTCGGACACTTTCACTTCAGTTCTAATTAAGTCAGAGTGATGAAACTTTGTGTATAGTTTCATTACATCAATACCTTGAATACGTTCGACAATGAGCATTGTCTGCCGTGGACAAGCAGAGCGATGAGCAATTTGATTGGTCGAGAATTTGAAACAAAATAACTCTCCTTCTAATTGGGGCAGAATGTTCAATCTTGGTGAAGGCGTTCATTAGGTCAATGCCATGATGGAGTGCGAAGATGAGCATTGTCTGCTTACTGTAAGCAGAGATAAGCAATCTGATTGGTTACTACTTTGAAAGCTTATTGTTTTTGTTAAGATTATTATTAAGCTTTCATATTACATATGAAAGCTTATTGTTTCTGTTAAGATTATTAAGCTTTCATATTACATATGAAAGCTTATTGTTTCTGTTAAGATTATTATTATTTTTTTTTTGTGTATTTTCTGCAAATCGGATTTCTCAGAATCTAACCATGGGATCTTTCTAAAACTTTTACCTACCCCCCCAAAAATGGGGTGCGAACGTTGTTTAAATATATTTTCAAAACGTTTTACGAATCCGAAATCACCGAATTTTACGAACGAAAAAACTGACAATGCATAGTCGTAACTTTGTTATTTTTGGACCGATTTTACTAATTCTTTTTTCTTTGAATACCTTGAAAAAAATCATTTTTATCTGCAGTTTCACATTTTCGAATTTCGAAAATTCGTCGCTGTGATTTCGAACCGGAAGTTTAGACCAATTTGACAACTTCTTTAATAGTTGTACGATTTTCATGAAATTTAGTATACAAGTAGATCTTACCGATGTGACTTCAAAAATATAATTAGAAATTTTCTAAATTATCTCCCCTTGGTGAAATTAAGGATCAAATTTTTCAAAAAAATCGTCGAAATATAGGTCAGAGTGACCTAATTTTTTTTTTCGATACTAGACAAGGAATTGCTGATTCGTACACAAAATATGGAGTTTGTCGATCGAACCGGAAGTGCCACTATCTTTAAACGTGAAAAATCAAAAAGGCTTTTTTGCTATTTTACTTACAGACTCGGGAGTTATATTTTCGGAATCCTTGAAGGAATGCCTAAAAATCTATCGGATCAGAATTTTGATTTCGGTCATGTGATGGTCACAATTTTGAATTGAAAATGAAAAATAGAAGCAATTTGAAAGGCCCGGACTTCGGAACACAATAACTCTCCTTCTAATTAAGCTAGAATGTTCAAACTTGGTGTAGACGTTCACTAGGTCAATGTTATGATTGAGTTCAAAGATGAGCATTTTCTGCTTAGGGTAAGCAGAGATAAGCATGCTGATTTGTTGATTCTTTAGGGCACGATAACTTCGGTTATAATGAAGGGAGGGCGGCGAAACTTTTGTCAATAGAGAGTGTAATAGCTAGCCTGTTGTTTGAAATCATTGTATAATTTTTTTTAAATATCAGGGATAGCCGAAAGAAAGAGATTGAAAATCCAAAAAGTCGTATTTTTACAATTTGGAGCATGTTTAGAGGTCTTTCTCGTAAAGTCAACATACTATTTTTTGGGAACTTCTTCTACAAAGAGTCTTATTGGTAGTCTTTTATATGAAACCATCGATCAACAGTCCAACATATCAGGAGTAGAAGAACAAAAGGATGGAACATTGAAAACGGCACCCTTTCATTGTTGAGCGAAACATGAAGTGTGGGTGACTACAATCTACGCATTTAGTCATCGTATAGAGCTTATTCAACAGTATCGAATTCCAACTGCTTAGGGATATTTTACGTGCACTACAATGTGTACACGGGACCTTGGTTTTTCGTCCCATCCGAAGGACTAGACAGCTGTGCTTGTCAGGCCCTCCGTTCTGCCTTACTGACAAGGGAACCACGCCGGGAAATCGAGATGAACTTTCTCTGTGCAGAACTTTCAATTCAGGCAAAACGTTTATTGCATACGATTAAGCTGGCCAGTTGGAGCTTATTTTCAAAAGTTTTGTAATAATCGGTTGGTAATTAAAGAACCGTGCACATTAAACTGTTAAAACAGAAAATTTCGCCCGGTTGAAATGTTTCTTGCTATAAGTCAGCAATTTTCCGAATTCAGGGAGGCTGGATGGCTGAATGGTTAGCATGTGCTCGCTGTACCGTAACCTTTGTCATTGAGTCAACGGGCGTCGTTTCGATCTCCAGGTTGCACGTGACATGGTGTATGATGTCCAACCTCGTGGGTTTTCTCCGTGTTCTTCGGTTTCCTCCCAACGGCTAAAGACCAGTACGTGCAAGGGGAGTTTTTAAATAAAATTAAGAAACATATGTTAGTCCCGAAATGACCTAGTTTGTGTCGAATGGACGTTAGGCCGCATTTCTCTCTTTCTCTTTTTAAAGTTTTGTAATAATCGGTTGGTAATCAAAGGTACTGTTAAAGTGATAAAACAGAAAATTTGGCCCGGTTGTAATGTTTCTCACTTTAAATTCAGCAATTTGTCGATTTTAAGGGGCAAACGTTTATTGCGAACGATTAAGCTGGTCAGGGGGAGCTTATTTTTAAAAGTTTTGTAATATTCGGTTGATAACTAAAGGTACCGTGCAAATTAAACTGTTAAAATAGAAAATTTGGCCCGGTTGAAATGTTTCTCGCTGTAGGTCAGCAATTTGCCGATTTTAGGGAGGTTGCGTGGCTGAATGGTTAGCACGTGCGCTCTGTATCATAACGTCTGTCATTGAGTCAACTGGCCTTGTTTCGATTTCTTGGTTGTACGTGACAAGGAGTATGGTCGCCTTACCAACCTCGTAGGCCGTAACGCCGCTGCCCGGGTAAAATTTCCCTCATTGCACACTTTATGGCGTATGCCCGTCTCCATTAGCCCATTGTAGGAGCAGAACAGTAGGACGTTAAACCCCATTCAATTTCATTTCATTTTCTCTATGTTGCTTATTTATTATAGTGGATAAATATTTTTCTGGTTCTAGCAATTATTTAATTTCTGCATAGAAATCTCTGGCCAGTTTTTTTTATTGCAGAGTGCCATTCTTGTATATTGCAGTCTATGACCCTTTGTTTAAAACATGCTTAAGAAGTCGTCACGATTTCCTACTTATAACCAAACATATTGGAAACCATAATTATATAACATACCTTGGAAGCCCGATTACAGCTATACAAGTTTCAGTTATTTCCCTTTAGTTTAAAGATTATTTTTTTGCCCGGGTGCAATGTTTCTCACTACATTTAAATTTGTAACTTTGTGAGTTTTTGACCGATTTTGATATTATGTCTTTATAATTTTCCAAATCTACATATTTAACGTACATATTCAAACAGTTGAGTTCAACCTGATTCAAAAAGTTTTAGTTTTGTTCAAAGTTATCTCATTCATCCCGAGTACAGCAACACAAGTATCAGTTATTTCCCTTTAGTTTTCAGATTACTCAATGTTTCATACTATATTTAGACTTGTAACTTCGCGAGTTTTTGACCAATTTTGATAGTTTGTTATTCTTATCCTTTTATTTGAGATACTTGATATAATCGATGACACGTGAAGATGAATATGAAAGCTTTCATATCTGCATGGGACAGTAGCAGATCTAGTTAAGCTTTCATATTTCATATGAAAGCTTATTGTTTCTGTTAAGATTATTATTTTTTTTTTTTTTGTGTTTTTCCTGCAAATCGGATTTCACAGAATCTATCCATAGGATGTTTCTGAAACTTTGACCTACCCCCCCAAAAATGGGTGGTGGCTGTTGATTAAATATATTTTCAAAACGTTTTGAGAATTCGAAATCACCGAATTTTACGAACGAAAAAACTGACAATGCATAGTCGTAACTTTGCTATTTTTTGACCGATTTTACTAATTCTTTTTTCTTTGAATACCTTGAAAAAAATCATTTTCATCTGCAGTTTCACATTTTCGAATTTCGAAAATTCGTCGCTGTGATTTCGAACCGGAAGTTTAGACCAATTTGACAACTTCTGTAATAGTTGTACGATTTTCATGAAATATAGTTTATAAGTAGATCTTACCGATGTGACTTCAAAAATATAATGAGAAATTTTCTAAATTATCTCCCCTTGGTGAAATTAAGGATCAAAATTTAAAAAAAAATCGTCGAAATATAGGTCAGAATGACCTAAAAAAAATTTTCCGTACTCGACCAGTAATTACTGATTCCTACACAAAATATGGAGTTTGTCGATCGAACCGGAAGTGCCACCATCTTGAAACATGAAAAATCCCTAAGGCTTTTTTGCTATTTTACTTACAGACACGGGGGTTATATTTTCTGAATCCTTGAAGGATGGCCCAAAAATCGTAGGGAGCAGAATTTTGATTTAGGTCAACTGATGGTTGCCATTTTGAAGTGAATATGAAAAGTAGTAGCAATTTGAAGGGCCGAGATTTTGAAACACAATAACTCTCCTTCTAATTGAGCTACAATGTTCAATCTTGGTGTAGACGTTCACTATGTCAATGTCATGATTGAGTGCAAAGATGAGCATTTTCTGTTTAGGGTAAGCAGAGATAAGCATGCTGATTTGTTGATTCTTTAGGGCAAGATAACTTCGGTTATAATGAAGGGAGGGCGGTGAAACTTTTGTCAATAGAGAGTCTAATAGCTAGCCCGTTGTGTGAAATCATTGTATCATTTTTTTTAAATATCAAGGGTAGCAGAAAAATCCAAAAAGTCGTATTTTTACGATTTGGAGCATTTTTAAAGGTCCTTTTCTCTTAAAGTCAACATAATATTTTTGGGGAACTTCTTCTACAAAGAGTCTTATCGGTAGTCTTTTATATGAAACCATAGATCAACAGTCCAAAATATCAGGAGTAGTAGAATAAAAGGATCGAAAATTGAAAACCGCACCCTTTCATTGTTAAGCAAAACATGCAGTGTGGGTGGCTACAATCTGCACATTTAGTCATCGTATAGAGCTTATTCAACAATATAGAATTCCAACTGCTAAGGGATCTTTTACGTGCACTCCAATGTGTACACGGCGGATGGGGGGACACGCCAGAATATCGAGATGAACTTTCTCGGCCAATGCAGGAATCGAACACCCGACCTCCTGGCTAGCAGGCCAACGCCTTAGCCACATAGTGTGAACACCCATCGTACATTTCATCCGTCAAATCAAAGCATTTCATTGCATTAGACCAATAATTAATTATTCTTAATTTAAAACTTTATTTAATATTAGTCTGGCATTATTAAATCCTAATTTTATTGGTCTTATTTAAAATTAAACTTTAATTTAACTATGAACAACCCTTAACGTGTCTCTTTAAAACAATTAAATACTCTAAAACAAAAAACAAAACAAAAAATCAATAAGCGGGTCAATTCAGGTAAGTATAACTACGGGTTCTGTCCAGCTTCTCTCGTCTACGGCCATACCACGTTGAAAACACCAGTTCTCGTCCGATCACTGAAGTTAAGCAACGTCGGGCCCGGTTAGTACTTGGATGGGTGACCGTCTGGGAACACCGGGTGCTGTAGACGCCTTTTTGCCCTGATTCTTCGTGAAAAAATCAATTTTCCGCCAATCAGACCACAGCGCGCACTCTTTTGCACCACTCCAGCTCTGCGCTCGGCCCGTCTCCCCAGGGAATAAGACACAAAAAGAATTTGAGTTAGCACAAGTATGGGTTCTGTCCACCTTCTCTCGTCTACGGCCACACCACGTTGAAAACACCAGTTCTCGTCCGATCACTGAAGTTAAGCAACGTCGGGCCCGGTCAGTACTTGGATGGGTGACCGCCTGGGAACACCGGGTGCTGTAGACGCCTTTTTAAAACCGACACCTCCCCCCCCACAAAAAAAAAAATCAATAAGCGGGTCAATTCAGGTAAGTATAACTACGGGTTCTGCCCACCTTCTCTCGTCTACGGCCACACCACGTTGAAAACACCAGTTCTGTAGGCGCCTTTTTAAAACCGACAAAAAACAAAAAAAAAATCAATAAGCGGGTCAATTGAGGTAAGTATAACTACGGGTTCTGTCAACCTGCTCTCGTCTACGGCCACACCACGTTGAAAACACCAGTTCTCGTCCGATCACTGAAGTTAAGCAACGTCGGGCCCGGTCAGTACTTGGATGGGTGACCGACTGGGAACACCGGGTGCTGTAGACGCCTTTTTAAAACCGACACCCCCCCCCCAAAAAAAAAATCAACTAGATCTGCTACTGTCCCATGCAGATATGAAAGCTTTCATATTCATCGTCACGTGTCATCGATTATATCAAGTATCTCAAATAAAAGGATAAGAATAACAAACTATTAAAATTGGTCTAAAACTCGCGAAGTTACAAGTCTAAATATAGTATGAAACATTGAGTAATCTGAAAACTAAAGGGAAATAACTGATACTTGTGTTGCTGTAATCGGGATGACTTCCCACTTCAAAACTTTCAGAAAAATGAAATGAAAATGGTAAGAAAACAAAACTAAAACAGGTTGAACTCAACTGTTTGAATATGTACGTTAAATATGTAGATTTGGAAAATTATAAAGACATAATATCAAAATCGGTCAAAAACTCACAAAGTTACAAATTTAAATGTAGTGAGAAACATTGCACCCGGGCAAAAAAATAATCTTTAAACTAAAGGGAAATAACTGAAACTTGTATAGCTGTAATCGGGCTTCCAAGATATGTTATATAATTATGGTTTCCAATATGTTTGGTTATAAGTAGGAAATCATGACGACTTCTTAAGCATGTTTTAAACAAAGGGTCATAGACTGCAATATACAAGAATGGCACTCTGCAATAAAAAAACTGGCCAAAGCAAGATTTCTATGCAGAAATTAAATAATTGTTAGAACCAGAAAAATCTTTATCCACTATAATAAATAAGCAACATAGAGAAAATGAAATGAAATTGAATGGGTTTAACGTCCTACTGTTTTGCTCCTACAATGGGCTAATGAAGACGGGCATACGCCATAAAGTGTGAAATGAGGGAAATTTTACCCGGGCAGCGGCGTTACGGCCTACCAGGTTGGACAGGCGACCATACTCCTTGTCACGTACAACCAAGAAATCGAAACAAGGCCAGTTGACTCAATGACAGACGTTATGATACAGAGCGCACGTGCTAACCATTCAGCCACGCAACCTCCCTAAAGTCGGCAAATTGCTGACCTACAGCGAGAAACATTTCAACCGGGCCAAATTTTCTATTTTAACAGTTTAATTTGCACGGTACCTTTAGTTATCAACCGAATATTACAAAACTTTTAAAAACAAGCTCCCTCTGACCAGCTTAATCGTTCGCAATAAACGTTTGCCCCTTAAAATCGACAAATTGCTGACTTTAAAGTGAGAAACATTACAACCGGGCCAAATTTTCTGTTTCATCACTTTTACAGTAGCTTTGATTACCAACCGATTATTACAAAACTTTAAAAATAAAAGAGAAAGAGATAAATGCGGCCTAACGTCCATTCGACACAAACTGGGTCATTTCGGGACTAACATATGTTTTTTAATTTTATTTAAAAACTCCCCTTGTGCGTACGGGTTTTTAGCGGTTGGGAGGAAACCGAAGAACACGGAGAAAACCCACGAGGTTGTACATCATACACCATGTCACGTGCAACCAGGAGATCGAAACGACGCCCGTTGACTCAATGACAAACGTTACGATACAGCGCGCACATGCTAACCATTCAGCCTCCCTGAATTCGGAAAATTGCTGACTTATAGCAAGAAACATTTCAACCGGGCGAAATTTTTTGTTTTAACAGTTTAATGTGCACGGTACTTTAATTACCAACCCATTATTACAAAACTTTTGAAAATAAGCTCCAACTGACCAGCTTAATCGTATGCAATAAACGTTTTGCCTGAATTGAAAGTTCTGCACGGAGAAAGTTCATCTCGATTTCCCGGCGTGGTTCCCCTTGTCAGTGAGGCAGAACGGAGGGCCTGACAAGCACAGCTGTCTAGTCCATCGGATGGGACGAGACACCAAGGTCCCTTGTACACATTGGAGTGCACGTAAAATATCCCTAAGCAGTTGGAATTCGATACTGTTGAATAAGCTCTATACGATGACTAAATGCGTAGATTGTAGTCACCCACACTGCATGTTTCGCTCAACAATGAAATGGTGCCGTTTTCAATGTTCGATCCTTTTGTTCTTCTACTCCTGATATGTTGGACTGTTGATCAATGGTTTCATATAAAAGACTACCAATAAGACTCTTTGTAGAAGAAGTTCCCAAAAAATAGTATGTTGACTTTACGAGAAAGACCTCTAAACATGCTCCAAAATGTAAAAATACGACTTTTTGGATTTTCAATCTCTTTTTTTCGGCTATCCCTGATATTTAAAAAAATGATACAATGATTTCAAACAACAGGCTAGCTATTACACTCTCTATTGACAAAAGTTTCACCGCCCTCCCTTCATTATAACCGAAGATATCGTGCCCTAAAGAATCAACAAATCAGCATACTTATCTCTGCTTACCCTAAGCAGAAAATGCTCATCTTTGAACTCAATCATGACATTGACCTAGTGAACGTCTACACCAAGTTTGAACATTCTAGCTTAATTAGAAGGAGAGTTATTGTATTCCAAAGTCCCGGTCCTTCAAATTGCTTCTATTTTTCATTTTTAATTCAAAATAGTGACCATCATGTGACCAAAATCAAAATTCGGATCCGACAGATTTTTAGGCATTCCTTCAAGGATTCTGAAAATATAACTCCCGAGTCTGTAAGTAAAATAGCAAAAAAGCCTTTTTGATTTTTCACGTTTAAAGATGGTGGCACTTCCGGTTCGATCGACAAACTCCATATTTTGTGTACGAATCAGTAATTCCTTGTCTAGTATCAAAAAAAAAATTAGGTCATTCTGACCTATATTTCGACGATTTTTTTGAAAACTTTGATCCTTAATTTCACCAAGGGGAGATAATTTAGAAAATTTCTAATTATATTTTTGAAGTCACATCGGTGAGATCTACTTGTATACTAAATTTCATGAAAATCGCACAACTATTAAAGAAGTTGTCAAATTGGTCTATACTTCCGGTTCGAAATCACAGCGACGAATTTTCGAAATTCGAAAATGTGAAACTGCAGATGAAAATGATTTTTTTCAAGGTATTCAAAGAAAAAAGAATTAGTAAAATCGGTCAAAAAATAACAAAGTTACGACTATGCATTGTCAGTTTTTTCGTTCGTAAAATTCGGTGATTTCGGATTCGTAAAACGTTTTGAAAATATATTTAAACAACGTTCGCACCCCATTTTTGGGGGGGTAGGTCAAAGTTTCAGAAAGATCCCATGGTTAGATTCTGAGAAATCCGATTTGCAGAAAATACACAAAAAAAAAAATAACTAGATCTGCTACTGTCCCATGCAGATATGAAAGCTTTCATATTCATCGTCACGTGTCGTCGATTATATCAAGTATCTCAAATAAAAGGATAAGAATAACAAACTATCAAAATTGGTCAAAAACTCGCGAAGTTACAAGTCTAAATATAGTATGAAACATTGAGTAATCTGAAAACTAAAGGGAAATAACTGATACTTGTGTTGCTGTAATCGGGATGAATGAGATAACTTTGAACAAAACTAAAACTTTTTGAATCAGGTTGAACTCAACTGTTTGAATATGTACGTTAAATATGTAGATTTGGAAAATTATAAAGACATAATATCAAAATCGGTCAAAAACTCACAAAGTTACAAATTTAAATGTAGTGAGAAACATTGCACCCGGGCAAAAAAATAATCTTTAAACTAAAGGGAAATAACTGAAACTTGTATAGCTGTAATCGGGCTTCCAAGATATGTTATATAATTATGGTTTCCAATATGTTTGGTTATAAGTAGGAAATCGTGACGACTTCTTAAGCATGTTTTAAACAAAGGGTCATAGACTGCAATATACAAGAATGGCACTCTGCAATAAAAAAAACTGGCCAGAGATTTCTATGCAGAAATTAAATAATTGCTAGAACCAGAAAAATATTTATGAAATGAAATTGAATGGGGTTTAACGTCCTACTGTTCTGCTCCTATAATGGGCTAATGAAGACGGGCATACGCCATAAAGTGTGCGATGAGGGAAATTTTACCCGGGCAGCGGCGTTACGGCCTACGAGGTTGGTAAGGCGACCATACTCCTTGTCACGTACAACCAAGAAATCGAAACAAGGCCAGTTGACTCAATGACAGACGTTATGATACAGAGCGCACGTGCTAACCATTCAGCCACGCAACCTCCCTAAAATCGGCAAATTGCTGACCTACAGCGAGAAACATTTCAACCGGGCCAAATTTTCTATTTTAACAGTTTAATTTGCACGGTACCTTTAGTTATCAACCGAATATTACAAAACTTTTAAAAATAAGCTCCCCCTGACCAGCTTAATCGTTCGCAATAAACGTTTGCCCCTTAAAATCGACAAATTGCTGAATTTAAAGTGAGAAACATTACAACCGGGCCAAATTTTCTGTTTTATCACTTTAACAGTACCTTTGATTACCAACCGATTATTACAAAACTTTAAAAAGAGAAAGAGAGAAATGCGGCCTAACGTCCATTCGACACAAACTAGGTCATTTCGGGACTAACATATGTTTTTAGCCGTTGGGAGGAAACCGAAGAACACGGAGAAAACCCACGAGGTTGGACATCATACACCATGTCACGTGCAACCTGGAGATCGAAACGACGCCCGTTGACTCAATGACAAAGGTTACGATACAGCGAGCACATGCTAACCATTCAGCCATCCAGCCTCTCTGAATTCGGAAAATTGCTGACTTATAGCAAGAAACATTTCAACCGGGCGAAATTTTCTGTTTTAACAGTTTAATGTGCACGGTACTTTAATTACCAACCGATTATTACAAAACTTTTGAAAATAAGCTCCAACTGACCAGCTTAATCGTATGCAATAAACGTTTTGCCTGAATTGAAAGTTCTGCACAGAGAAAGTTCATCTCGATTTCCCGGCGTGGTTCCCTTGTCAGTAAGGCAGAACGGAGGGCCTGACAAGCACAGCTGTCTAGTCCTTCGGATGGGACGAAAAACCAAGGTCCCTAAGCAGTTGGAATTCGATACTGTTGAATAAGCTCTATACGATGACTAAATGCGTAGATTGTAGTCACCCACACTTCATGTTTCGCTCAACAATGAAAGGATGCCGTTTTCAATGTTCGATCCTTTTGTTCTTCTACTCCTGATATGTTGGACTGTTGATCGATGGTTTCATATAAAAGACTACCAATAAGACTCTTTGTAGAAGAAGTTCCCAAAAAATAGTATGTTGACTTTACGAGAAAGACCTCTAAACATGCTCCAAATTGTAAAAATACGACTTTTTGGATTTTCAATCTCTTTTTTTCGGCTATCCCTGATATTTAAAAAAAATGATACAATCATTTCACACAACAGGCTACCCATTAGACTCTCTATTGACAAAAGTTTCACCGCCCTCCCTTCATTATAACCGAAGTTATCGTGCCCTAAAGAATCAACAAATCAGCATGCTTATCTCTGCTTACCCTAAGCAGAAAATGCTCATCTTTGAACTCAATCATAACATTGACCTAGTGAACGTCTACACCAAGTTTGAACATTCTAGCTTAATTAGAAAGAGAGTTATTGTGTTCCGAAGTCCGGGCCTTTCAAATTGCTTCTATTTTTCATTTTCAATTCAAAATTGTGACCATCACATGACCGAAATCAAAATTCTGATCCGATAGATTTTTAGGCATTCCTTCAAGGATTCCGAAAATATAACTCCCGAGTCTGTAAGTAAAATAGCAAAAAAGCCTTTTTGATTTTTCACGTTTAAAGATGGTGGCACTTCCGGTTCGATCGACAAACTCCATATTTTGTGTACGAATCAGTAATTCCTTGTCTAGTATCGAAAAAAAAAATTAGGTCATTCTGACCTATATTTCGACGATTTTTTTGAAAATTTTGATCCTTAATTTCACCAAGGGGAGATAATTTAGAAAATTTCTAATTATATTTTTGAAGTCACATCGGTAAGATCTACTTGTATACTAAATTTCATGAAAATCGTACAACTATTAAAGAAGTTGTCAAATTGGTCTAAACTTCCGGTTCGAAATCACAGCGACGAATTTTCGAAATTCGAAAATGTGAAACTGCAGATGAAAATGATTTTTTTCAAGGTATTCAAAGAAAAAAGAATTAGTAAAATCGGTCACAAAATAACAAAGTTACGACTATGCATTGTCAGTTTTTTCGTTCGTAAAATTCGGTGATTTCGGATTCGTAAAACGTTTTGAAAATATATTTAAACAACGTTCGCACCCCATTTTTTGGGGGGTAGGTCAAAGTTTTAGAAAGATCCCATGGTTAGATTCTGAGAAATCCGATTTGCAGAAAATACACAAAAAAAAATAATAATAATCTTAACAGAAACAATAAGCTTTCATATGTAATATGAAAGCTTAATAAGCGGGTCAATTCCGGTAAGTATAACTACGGGTTCTGTCCACCCCCTCTCGTCTACGGCCATACCACGTTGAAAACACCAGTTCTCGTCCGATCACTGAAGTTAAGCAACGTCGGGCCCGGTTAGTACTTGGATGGGTGGCCGCCTGGGAACACCGGGTGCTATAGACGCCTTTTTAAAACCGACAAAAACCGCCCCAAAAATCAATAAGCGGGTCAATTCCGGTAAGTATAACTACGGGTTCTGTCCACCCCCTCTCGTCTACGGCCATACCACGTTGAAAACACCAGTTCTCGTCCGATCACTGAAGTTAAGCAACGTCGGGCCCGGTCAGTACTTGGATGGGTGACCGCCTGGGAACATCGGGTGCTGTAGGCGCCTTTTTAAAACCGACAAAAAACAAAAAAAAATCAATAAGCGGGTCAATTCAGGTAAGTATAACTATGGGTTCTGTCCACCTTCTCTCTTCTACGGCCACACCACGTTGAAAACACCAGTTCTCGTCCGATCACTGAAGTTAAGCAACATCGGGCCCGGTCAGTACTTGGATGGGTGACCGCCTGGGAACACCGGGTGTTGTGCTGTGCTTTTTAAAACCGACAAAACCCCCCAAAAAATCAATAAGCGGGTCAATTCAAGTATGTATAACTACGGGTTCTGTCCACCTTCTCTCGTCTACGGTCATACCATGTTGAAAACACCAGTTCTCGCCCGATCACTCAAGTTAAGCAACGTCGGGCCCGGTTAGTACTAGGATGGGTGACCGCCTGGGAACACCGGGTGCTGTAGACGCCTTTTTGCCCTAAACTCATTAATTTACCATTTTGTTGTGAGTGGCTTGTACGTGTCTGATTTCAAAGGGGGGTTGGGCGGCTGAATGGTTAGCACGCGCGTGTTTTCGAATGCTCGGTTGTACGTGACAGGGAGTAAAGTCGCCTGTCCAACCTGTCATTTTTAATTTTTTTCCGGCAATTTTCATTTCATTTTCTCATCCGTCTCATTACAGTAATACAAGTTTCGGTTATTTCCCTTTAGTTTTCAGATTATTGTTATGCCTGGGTGCAATGTTTCATACTATATTTAGACTTGTAATTTTGCGAGTTTTTGACGAATTTTGATAATTTTTTCTTCTTATCCTTTTATTTAGGATACTTGATACAATCAATGACACGTGGCGATGAATATGAAAGCTTTCATATCTGCATGGGACAGTAGCAGATCTAGTTATTATTTTTTTTTTTGTGTATTTTCTGCAAATCGGATTTCTCAGAATCTAACCATGGGATCTTTCTAAAACTTTGACCTACCCCCCCAAAAATGGGGTGCGAACGTTGTTTAAATATATTTTAAAAACGTTTTACGAATCCGAAATCACCGAATTTTACGAACGAAAAAACTGACAATGCATAGTCGTAACTTTGTTATTTTTTGACCGATTTTACTAATTCTTTTTTCTTTGAATACCTTGAAAAAAATCATTTTCATCTGCAGTTTCACATTTTCGAATTTCGAAAATTCGTCGCTGTGATTTCGAACCGGAAGTTTAGACCAATTTGACAACTTCTTTAATAGTTGTACGATTTTCATGAAATTTAGAATACAAGTAGATCTTACCGATGTGACTTCAAAAATATAATTAGAAATTTTCTAAATTATCTCCCCTTGGTGAAATTAAGGATCAAAGTTTTCAAAAAAATCGTCGAAATATAGGTCAGAATGACCTATTATTTTTTTCCGATATTAGACAAGGAATTACTGATTCGTACACAAAATATGGAGTTTGTTGATCGAACCGGAAGTGCCACCATCTTGAAACATGAAAAATCCCTAAGGCTTTTTTGCTATTTTACTTACAGACACGGGGGTTATATTTTCTGAATCCTTGAAGGATGGCCCAAAAATCGTAGGGAGCAGAATTTTGATTTAGGTCAACTGATGGTTGCCATTTTGAAGTGAATATGAAAAGTAGTAGCAATTTGAAGGGCCGAGATTTTGAAACACAATAACTCTCCTTCTAATTGAGCTACAATGTTCAATCTTGGTGTAGACGTTCACTATGTCAATGTCATGATTGAGTGCAAAGATGAGCATTTTCTGTTTAGGGTAAGCAGAGATAAGCATGCTGATTTGTTGATTCTTTAGGGCAAGATAACTTCGGTTATAATGAAGGGAGGGCGGTGAAACTTTTGTCAATAGAGAGTCTAATAGCTAGCCCGTTGTGTGAAATCATTGTATCATTTTTTTTAAATATCAAGGGTAGCAGAAAAAAGAGATCGAAAATCCAAAAAGTCGTATTTTTACGATTTGGAGCATTTTTAAAGGTCCTTTTCTCTTAAAGTCAACATAATATTTTTGGGGAACTTCTTCTACAAAGAGTCTTATCGGTAGTCTTTTATATGAAACCATAGATCAACAGTCCAAAATATCAGGAGTAGTAGAATAAAAGGATCGAAAATTGAAAACCGCACCCTTTCATTGTTAAGCAAAACATGCAGTGTGGGTGGCTACAATCTGCACATTTAGTCATCGTATAGAGCTTATTCAACAATATAGAATTCCAACTGCTAAGGGATCTTTTACGTGCACTCCAATGTGTACACGGCGGATGGGGGGACACGCCAGAATATCGAGATGAACTTTCTCGGCCAATGCAGGAATCGAACACCCGACCTCCTGGCTAGCAGGCCAACGCCTTAGCCACATAGTGTGAACACCCATCGTACATTTCATCCGTCAAATCAAAGCATTTCATTGCATTAGACCAATAATTAATTATTCTTAATTTAAAACTTTATTTAATATTAGTCTGGCATTATTAAATCCTAATTTTATTGGTCTTATTTAAAATTAAACTTTAATTTAACTATGAACAACCCTTAACGTGTCTCTTTAAAACAATTAAATACTCTAAAACAAAAAACAAAACAAAAAATCAATAAGCGGGTCAATTCCGGTAAGTATAACTACGGGTTCTGTCCAGCTTCTCTCGTCTACGGCCATACCACGTTGAAAACACCAGTTCTCGTCCGATCACTGAAGTTAAGCAACGTCGGGCCCGGTTAGTACTTGGATGGGTGACCGTCTGGGAACACCGGGTGCTGTAGACGCCTTTTTGCCCTGATTCTTCGTGAAAAAAATCAATTTTCCGCCAATCAGACCACAGCGCGCACTCTTTTGCACCACTCCAGCTCTGCGCTCGGCCCGTCTCCCCAGGGAATAAGACACAAAAAGAATTTGAGTTAGCACAAGTATGGGTTCTGTCCACCTTCTCTCGTCTACGGCCACACCACGTTGAAAACACCAGTTCTCGTCCGATCACTGAAGTTAAGCAACGTCGGGCCCGGTCAGTACTTGGATGGGTGACCGCCTGGGAACACCGGGTGCTGTAGACGCCTTTTTAAAACCGACACCTCCCCCCCCACAAAAAAAAAATCAATAAGCGGGTCAATTCAGGTAAGTATAACTACGGGTTCTGCCCACCTTCTCTCGTCTACGGCCACACCACGTTGAAAACACCAGTTCTGTAGGCGCCTTTTTAAAACCGACAAAAAACAAAAAAAAAATCAATAAGCGGGTCAATTCAGGTAAGTATAACTACGGGTTCTGTCCACCTGCTCTCGTTTACGGCCACACCACGTTGAAAACACCAGTTCTCGTCCGATCACTGAAGTTAAGCAACGTCGGGCCCGGTCAGTACTTGGATGGGTGACCGCCTGGGAACACCGGGTGCTGTAGACGCCTTTTTAAAACCGACAACCCCCCCCCCCCCAAAAAAAAATCAATAAGCGGGTCAATTCCGGTAAGTATAACTACGGGTTCTGTCCACCCCCTCTCGTCTACGGCCATACCACGTTGAAAACACCAGTTCTCGTCCGATCACTGAAGTTAAGCAACGTCGGGCCCGGTTAGTACTTGGATGGGTGGCCGCCTGGGAACACCGGGTGCTATAGACGCCTTTTTAAAACCGACAAAAACCGCCCCAAAAATCAATAAGCGGGTCAATTCCGGTAAGTATAACTACGGGTTCTGTCCACCCCCTCTCGTCTACGGCCATACCACGTTGAAAACACCAGTTCTCGTCCGATCACTGAAGTTAAGCAACGTCGGGCCCGGTCAGTACTTGGATGGGTGACCGCCTGGGAACATCGGGTGCTGTAGGCGCCTTTTTAAAACCGACAAAAAACAAAAAAAAATCAATAAGCGGGTCAATTCAGGTAAGTATAACTATGGGTTCTGTCCACCTTCTCTCTTCTACGGCCACACCACGTTGAAAACACCAGTTCTCGTCCGATCACTGAAGTTAAGCAACATCGGGCCCGGTCAGTACTTGGATGGGTGACCGCCTGGGAACACCGGGTGTTGTGCTGTGCTTTTTAAAACCGACAAAACCCCCCAAAAAAATCAATAAGCGGGTCAATTCAAGTATGTATAACTACGGGTTCTGTCCACCTTCTCTCGTCTACGGTCATACCATGTTGAAAACACCAGTTCTCGCCCGATCACTCAAGTTAAGCAACGTCGGGCCCGGTTAGTACTAGGATGGGTGACCGCCTGGGAACACCGGGTGCTGTAGACGCCTTTTTGCCCTAAACTCATTAATTTACCATTTTGTTGTGAGTGGCTTGTACGTGTCTGATTTCAAAGGGGGGTTGGGCGGCTGAATGGTTAGCACGCGCGTGTTTTCGAATGCTCGGTTGTACGTGACAGGGAGTAAAGTCGCCTGTCCAACCTGTCATTTTTAATTTTTTTCCGGCAATTTTCATTTCATTTTCTCATCCGTCTCATTACAGTAATACAAGTTTCGGTTATTTCCCTTTAGTTTTCAGATTATTGTTATGCCTGGGTGCAATGTTTCATACTATATTTAGACTTGTAATTTTGCGAGTTTTTGACGAATTTTGATAATTTTTTCTTCTTATCCTTTTATTTAGGATACTTGATACAATCAATGACACGTGGCGATGAATATGAAAGCTTTCATATCTGCATGGGACAGTAGCAGATCTAGTTATTATTTTTTTTTTTGTGTATTTTCTGCAAATCGGATTTCTCAGAATCTAACCATGGGATCTTTCTAAAACTTTGACCTACCCCCCCAAAAATGGGGTGCGAACGTTGTTTAAATATATTTTAAAAACGTTTTACGAATCCGAAATCACCGAATTTTACGAACGAAAAAACTGACAATGCATAGTCGTAACTTTGTTATTTTTTGACCGATTTTACTAATTCTTTTTTCTTTGAATACCTTGAAAAAAATCATTTTCATCTGCAGTTTCACATTTTCGAATTTCGAAAATTCGTCTCTGTGATTTCGAACCGGAAGTTTAGACCAATTTGACAACTTCTTTAATAGTTGTACGATTTTCATGAAATTTAGAATACAAGTAGATCTTACCGATGTGACTTCAAAAATATAATTAGAAATTTTCTAAATTATCTCCCCTTGGTGAAATTAAGGATCAAAGTTTTCAAAAAAATCGTCGAAATATAGGTCAGAATGACCTATTATTTTTTTCCGATATTAGACAAGGAATTACTGATTCGTACACAAAATATAGAGTTTGTTGATCGAACCGGAAGTGCCACCATCTTTAAACGTGAAAAATCTAAAAGGCTTTTTTGCTATTTTACTTACAGACTCGGGAGTTATATTTTCGGAATCCTTGAAGGAATGCCTAAAAATCTATCGGATCAGAATTTTGATTTCGGTCATGTGATGGTCACAATTTTGAATTGAAAATGAAAAATAGAAGCAATTTGAAAGGCCCGGACTTCGGAACACAATAACTCTCCTTCTAATTAAGCTAGAATGTTCAAACTTGGTGTAGACGTTCACTAGGTCAATGTTATGATTGAGTTCAAAGATGAGCATTTTCTGCTTAGGGTAAGCAGAGATAAGCATGCTGATTTGTTGATTCTTTAGGGCACGATAACTTCGGTTATAATGAAGGGAGGGCGGTGAAACTTTTGTCAATAGAGAGTGTAATAGCTAGCCTGTTGTGTGAAATGATTGTATCTTTTTTTTTAAATATCAGGGATAGCCGAAAAAAAGAGATTGAAAATCCAAAAAGTCGTATTTTTACAATTTGGAGCATGTTTAGAGGTCTTTCTCGTAAAGTCAACATACTATTTTTTGGGAACTTCTTCTAAAAGGAGTCTTGTTGTTAGTCTTTTATATGAAACCATCGATCAACAGTCCAACATATCAGGAGTAGAAGAACAAAAGGATCGAACATTGAAAACGGCACCCTTTCATTGTTGAGCGAAACATGAAGTGTGGGTGACTACAATCTACGCATTTAGTCATCGTATAGAGCTTATTCAACAGTATCGAATTCCAACTGCTTAGGGATATTTTACGTGCACTCCAATGTGTACACGGGACCTTGGTTTTTCGTCCCATCCGAAGGACTAGACAGCTGTGCTTGTCAGGTCCTCCGTTCTGCCTTACTGACAAGGGAACCACGCCGGGAAATCGAGATGAACTTTCTCTGTGCAGAACTTTCAATTCAGGCAAAACGTTTATTGCATACGATTAAGCTGGTCAGTTGGAGCTTATTTTCAAAAGTTTTGTAATAATCGGTTGGTAATTAAAGTACCGTGCACATTAAACTGTTAAAACAGAAAATTTCGCCCGGTTGAAATGTTTCTTGCTATAAGTCAGCAATTTTCCGAATTCAGGGAGGCTGGATGGCTGAATGGTTAGCATGTGCTCGATGTATCGTAACCTTTGTCATTGAGTCAACGGGCGTCGTTTCGATCTCCAGGTTGCACGTGACATGGTGTATGATGTCCAACCTCGTGGGTTTTCTCCGTGTTCTTCGGTTTCCTCCCAACGGCTAAAGACCAGTACGTGCAAGGGGAGTTTTTAAATAAAATTAAAAAGGGGCAAACGTTTATTGCGAACGATTAAGCTGGTCAGGGGGAGCTTATTTTTAAAGGTTTTGTAATATTCGGTTGATAACTAAAAGTACCGTGCAAATTAAACTGTTAAAATAGAAAATTTGGCCCGGTTGAAATGTTTCTCTCAGGGAGGCTGAATGGCTAGCATGTGCGCACTGTATCGTAACGTCTGTCATTGAGTCAACGGGCGTCGTTTCGATCTCCAGGTTGCACGTGACATGGTGTATGATGTCCAACCTCGTGGGTTTTCTCCGTGTTCTTCGGTTTCCTCCCAACGGCGAAAGACCAGTCCGCGCAAGGGGAGTTTTTAAATAAAATTAAAAAACATATGTTTGTCTCGAAATGACCTAGTTTGTGTCGAATGGACGTTAGGCCGCATTTCTCTCTTTCTCTTTTATTTTTAAAGTTTTGTAATATTCGGTTGGTAATCAAAGGTACTGTAAAAGTGATGAAACAGAAAATTTCGCCCGGTTGTAATGTTTCTCACTTTAAAGTCAGCAATTTGCCGATTTTAAGGGGCAAACGTTTATTGCGAACGATTAGGCTGGTCAGGGGGAGCTTATTTTTAAAGGTTTTGTAATATTCGGTTGATAACTAAAAGTACCGTGCAAATTTAAACTGTTAAAATAGAAAATTTGGCCCGGTTGAAATGTTTCTCGCTGTAGGTCAGCAATTTGCCGATTTTAGGGAGGTTGCGTGGCTGAATGGTTAGCACGTGCGCTCTGTATCATAACGTCTGTCATTGAGTCAACTGGCCTTGTTTCGATTTCTTGGTTGTACGTGACAAGGAGTATGGTCGCCTTACCAACCTCGTAGGCCGTAACGCCGCTGCCCGGGTAAAATTTCCCTCATTGCACACTTTATGGCGTATGCCCGTCTTCATTAGCCCATTGTAGGAGCAGAACAGTAGGACGTTAAACCCCATTCAATTTCATTTCATTTTCTCTATGTTGCTTATTTATTATAGTGGATAAATATTTTTCTGGTTCTAGCAATTATTTAATTTCTGCATAGAAATCTCTGGCCAGTTTTTTTATTGCAGTGTGCCATTCTTGTATATTGCAGTCTATGACCCTTTGTTTAAAACATGCTTAAGAAGTCGTCACGATTTCCTACTTATAACCAAACATATTGGAAACCATAATTATATAACATATCTTGCAAGCCCGATTACAGCTATACAAGTTTAAGTTATTTCCCTTTAGTTTAAAGATCATTTTTTTGCCCGGGTGCAATGTTTCTCACTACATTTAAATTTGTAACTTTGTGAGTTTTTGACCGATTTTGATATTATGTCATTATAATTTTCCAAATCTACATATTTAACGTACATATTCAAACAGTTGAGTTCAACCTGATTCAAAAAGTTTTAGTTTTGTTCAAAGTTATCTCATTCATCCCGATTACAGCAACACAAGTATCAGTTATTCCCCTTTAGTTTTCAGATTACTCAATGTTTCATACTATATTTAGACTTGTAACTTCGCGAGTTTTTGACCAATTTTGATAGTTTGTTATTCTTATCCTTTTATTTGAGATACTTGATATAATCGATGACACGTGACGATGAATATGAAAGCTTTCATATCTGCATGGGACAGTAGCAGATCTAGTTAAGCTTTCATATTACATATGAAAGCTTATTGTTTCTGTTAAGATTATTATTGTTATTTTTTTTGTGTGTTTTGTCCACAAATCGGATTTCTCAGAATCTAACCATAGGATCGTTCTGAAACTTTTACCTATCCCCCCAAAAATGGGTGGTGGCTGTTGATTAAATATATTTTCAAAACTTTTTACGAATCCGAAATCACCGAATTTTACGAACGAAAAAACTGACAATGCATAGTCGTAACTTTGTTATTTTTTGACCGATTTTACTAATTCTTTTTTCTTTGAATACCTTGAAAAAAATCATTTTCATCTGCAGTTTCGCATTTTCCAATTTCGAAAATTCGTCGCTGTGATTTCGAACCGGAAGTTTAGACCAATTTGAGAACTTCTTTAATAGTTGTACGATTTTCATGTATAATTAGATGTTACCGATGTGACTTCAAAAATATAATTATAAATTTTCTAAATTATCTCCCCTTGACGAAATTAAGGATCAAAATTTTCAAAAAAATCGTCGAAATATAGGTCAGAATGACCTAATTTTTTTCTTTGATACTAGACAAGTAATTACTGATTCGTACACAAAATATGGAGTTTGTCGATCGAACCGGAAGTGCCACCATCTTTAAACGTGAAAAATCAAAAAGGCTTTTTTGCTATTTTACTTACAGACTCGGGAGTTATATTTTCAGAATCCTTGAAGGAATGCCTAAAAATCTATCGGATCCGAATTTTGATTTCGGTCACGTGATGGTCACCATTTTGAATTGAAAATGAAAAATAGAAGCAATTTGAAGGGCCGGGAATTTGGAATACAATAACTCTTCGTCTAATTAAGCTAGAATGTTCAAACTCGGTGTAGACGTTCATTAGGTCAATGTAATGATTGAGTTCAAAAATGAGCATTTTCGGCCTAGGCTAAGCAGAGATAAGCATGCTGATTTGTTGATTCTTTAGGGCACGATAACTTCGGTTATAATGAAGGGAGGGCGGTGAAACTTTTGTCAATAGAGAGTCTAATAGCTAGCCTGTTGTGTGAAATCATTGTATCATTTTTTTTAAATATCAGGGATAGCCGAAAAAAAGAGATTGAAAATCCAAAAAGTCGTATTTTTACAATTTGGAGCATGTTTAGAGGTCTTTCTCGTAAAGTCAACATACTATTTTTTGGGAACTCCTTCTACAAAGAGTCTTATTGGTAGCCTTTTATATGAAACCATCGATCAACAGTCCAAAATATCAGAAGTAGAAGAATAAAAGGATCGAAAATTGAAAACGGCACCCTTTCACTGTTAAGCAAAACATGCAGTGTGGGTGGCTACAATCTGCACATTTAGTCATCGTATAGAGCTTTATTCAACAGTATCGAATTCCAACTGCTTAGGGATATTTTATGTGCACTCCAATGTGTACATGGGACCTTGGTTTTTCGTCCCATCCGAAGGACTAGACAGCTGTGCTTGTCAGGCCCTCCGTTCTGCCTCACTGACAAGGGGAACCACGCCGGGAAATCGAGATGAACTTTATCCGTGCAGAACTTTCAATTCAGGCAAAAGGTTTATTGCATACGATTAAGCTGGTCAGTTGGAGCTTATTTTCAAAAGTTTTGTAATAATAGGTTGGTAATTAAAGTACCGTGCACATTAAACTGTTAAAACACAAAATTTCGCCCGGTTGAAATGTTTCTTGCTATAAGTCAGCAATTTTCCGAATTCAGGGAGGCTGAATAGCTGAATGGTTAGGATGTGCGCGCTGTATCATAACTTCTGTCATTGAGTCAACGGGCGTCGTTTCGATCTCCAGGTTGCACGTGACATGGTGTATGATGTCCAACCTCGTGGGTTTTCTCCGTGTTCTTCGGTTTCCTCCCAACGGCTAAAAACCAGTACGCGCAAGGGGAGTTTTTAAATAAAATTAAAAAACATATGTTAGTCCCGAAATGACCTAGTTTGTGTCGAATGGACGTTAGGCCGCATTGATATCTTTCTCTTTTATTTTTAAAGTTTTGTAATAATCGGTTGGTAATCAAAGGTACTGTAAAAGTGATGAAACAGAAAATTTGGCCCGGTTGTAATGTTTCTCACTTTAAAGTCAGCAATTTGTCGATTTTAAGGGGCAAACGTTTATAGCGAACGATTAAGCTGGTCAGGGGGAGCTTATTTTTAAAAGTTTTCTAATATACGGTTGATAACTAAAGGTACCGTGCAAATTAAACTGTTAAAATAGAAAATTTGGCCCGTTTGAAATGTTTCTCGCTGTAGGTCAGCAATTTGCCGATTTTAGGGAGGTTGCGTGGCTGAATGGTTAGCACGTGCGCTCTGTATCATAACGTCTGTCATTGAGTCAACTGGCGTTGTTTCGATTTCTTGGTTGTACGTGACAAGGAGTATGGTCGCCTGTCCAATCTCGTAGGCCGTAACGCCGCTGCCCGGGTAAAATTTCCCTCATTGCACACTTTATGGCGTATGCCCGTCTTCATTAGTCCATTGTAGGAGCAGAACAGTAGGACGTTAAACCCCATTCAATTTCATTTCATTTTCTCTATGTTGCTTATTTATTATAGTGGATAAATATTTTTCTGGTTCTAGCAATTATTTAATTTCTGCATAGAAATCTCTGGCCAGTTTTTTTTATTGCAGAGTGCCATTCTTGTATATTGCAGTCTATGGCCCTTTGTTTAAAACATGCTTAAGAAGTCGTCACGATTTCCTACTTATAACCAAACATATTGGAAACCATAATTATATAACATATCTTGGAAGCCCGATTACAGCTATACAAGTTTCAGTTATTTCCCTTTAGTTTAAAGATTATTTTTTTGCCCGGGTGCAATGTTTCTCACTACATTTAAATTTGTAACTTTGTGAGTTTTTGACCGATTTTGATATTATGTCTTTATAATTTTCCAAATCTACATATTTAACGTACATATTCAAACAGTTGAGTTCAACCTGATTCAAAAAGTTTTAGTTTTGTTCAAAGTTATCTCATTCATCCCGATTACAGCAACACAAGTATCAGTTATTTCCCTTTAGTTTTCAGATTACTCAATGTTTCATACTATATTTAGACTTGTAACTTCGCGAGTTTTTGACCAATTTTGATAGTTTGTTATTCTTATCCTTTTATTTGAGATACTTGATATAATCGATGACACGTGACGATGAATATGAAAGCTTTCATATCTGCATGGGACAGTAGCAGATCTAGTTATTAAGCTTTCATATGTATTACATATGAAAGCTTATTGTTTCTGTTAAAGTTATTATTAAGCTTTCATATTACATATGAAAGCTTATTGTTTCTGTTAAGATTATTATTGTTATTTTTTTTTTTGTGTTTTGTCCACAAATCGGATTTCTCAGAATCTAACGATAGGATCGTTCTGAAACTTTTACCTATCCCCCCAAAAATGGGTGGTGGCTGTTGATTAAATATATTTTCAAAACGTTTTACGAATCCGAAATCACCGAATTTTACGAACGAAAAAACTGACAATGCATAGTCGTAACTTTGTTATTTTTTGACCGATTTTACTAATTCTTTTTTCTTTGAATACCTTTAAAAAAATCATTTTCATCTGCAGTTTCACATTTTCGAATTTCGAAAATTCGTCGCTGTGATTTCGAACCGGAAGTTTAGACCAATTTGACAACTTCTTTAATAGTTGTACGATTTTCATGAAATTTAGTATTTAAGTAGATCTTACCGATGTGACTTCAAAAATATAATTAGAAATTTTCTAAATTATCTCCCCTTGACGAAATTAAGGATCAAAATTTTCAAAAAAATCATCGAAATATAGGTCAGAATGACCTGATTTTTTTTTTGGATACTAGATAAGTAATTAATGATTTGTACACAAAATATGGAGTTTGTCGATCGAACCGGAAGTGCCGCCATATTTAAAAGTGAAAAATCAATAAGGCTTTTTTGCTATTTTACTTACAGACTCGGGAGTTATATTTTCTGAATCTTTGTAGGAAGGCCTAAAAAATGTCGCGAATAGAATTTTGATTTCGGTCACGTGATGGTCACCATTTTGAATTGAAAATGAAAAATAGAAGCAATTTGAAGGGTCGGGACTTTGGAACACAATTACTCTCCTTCTAATTAAGCTAGAATGTTCAAACTTGGTGTAGACGTTCACTAGGTCAATGTTATGATTGAGTTTAAAGATGAGCATTTTCTGCTTAGGGTAAGCAGAGATAAGCATGCTAATTTGTTGATTCTTTAGGGCACGATAACTTCGGTTATAATGAAGGGAGGGCGGTGAAACTTTTGTCAATAGAGAGTCTAATAGCTAGCCTGTTGTGCGAAATCATTGTATTATTTTTTCTAAATATCAGGGATAGCCGAAAAAAAGAGATTGAAAATCCAAAAAGTCGTATTTTTACAATTTGGAGCATGTTTAGAGGTCTTTCTCGTAAAGTCAACATAATATTTTTTGGGAACTTCTTCTACAAAGAGTCTTATTGGTAGTCTTTTATATGAAACCATCGATCAACAGTCCAACATATCAGGAGTAGAAGAACAAAAGGATCGAACATTGAAAACGGCACCCTTTCATTGTTAAGCGAAACATGCAGTGTGGGTGACTACAATCTACACATTTAGTCATCGTATAGAGCTTATTCAACAGTACCGAATTCCAACTGCTTAGGGATATTTTACGTGCACTCCAATGTGTACACGGGACCGTGGTTTTCGTCCCATCCGAACTAGACAGCTGTGCTTGTCAGGCCCTCCGTTCTGCCACACTGACAAGGGGGAACCACGCCGGGAAATCGAGATGAACTTCCTACGTGCAGAACTTTCAATTCAAGCCAAACTTTTATTGCATACGATTAAGCTGGTCAGTTGGAGCTTATTTTCAAAAGTTTTGTAATAATCGGTTGGTAATTAAAGTACCGTGCACATTAAACTGTTAAAACAGAAAATTTCGCCCGGTTGAAATGTTTCTTGCTATAAGTCAGCAATTTTCCGAATTCAGGGAGGCTGAATGGCTGAATGGTTAGCATGTGCGCGCTGTTTCGTAACGTCTGTCATTGAGTCAATGGGCGTCGTTTCGATCCGCAGGTTGCACGTGACATGGAATATGATGTAAAACCCCGTTTATTGCGAACGATTAAGCTGTTCAGGGGGAGCTTACTTTTTAAAAGTTTTGTAGTATTCGGTTGATAACTAAAGGTACCGTGCAAATTAAACTGTTAAAATAGAAAATTTGGCCCGGTTGAAATGTTTCTCGCTGTAGGTCAGCTAGAATGTTCAAACTTGGTGTAGACGTTCACTAGGTCATTGTCTTGATCGAGTTCACAGCAGAAATAACAGTGAAACGATCAATGAACTCATAGCAGAAATAACAGTGCAAAACTTAACGAATTCTTAGCAGAAATAGCAGAAATGAAATGGGGTTTTACGTCCTACTCTTCTGCACCTGACCTGGGCTAATGGAAGACGGGCATACGCCATACAGTGTGCTATGAGGGAATTTTTGCCCGGGCAGCGTCGCTACGGCCTACTCTTATATCGAATTCCAACTGCCAAGGGATCTTTTACGTGCACTCCAATGTGTACACGGGACCTCGGTTTTTCGTCCCATCCGAACGACTAGGCAGCTGTCCTTATCAGGCCATCCTTCTGCATCACTGACAAGAGGAAACCACGCCGGAAAATCGAGATGAACTTTCTCGGCCAATGCAAGGATCGAACACCCGACCTCCAGGCTAACGAGCCAGCGCCTTGCCCACTTAGCCACCGTGATTCCCATAAATAGCAATGAAACAATCAACGAATTTATAGCAGTAATAACACTTCAACAATTAACGAATTCGTAGCAGAAATAACAATGAAACGTTCAACGAAATCATAGCCGAAATAAGAGTGAAACAATCAACGAATAAGCAATTAGATTGGTTGATGATTTCGGACACTTTCACTTCAGTCAGATTGATGAAACTTGGTGTATAGTTTCATTACATCAATACCTTGAATACGTTCGACAATGAGCATTGTCTGCCCTGGATAAGCAGAGCGATGAGCAATTTGATTGGTCGAGAATTTGAAACAAAATAACTCTCCTTCTAATTGGGGCAGAATGTTCAATCTTCGTGAAGGCGTTCATTAGGTCAGTGCCATGAAGTAGTGCGAAGATGAGCATTGTCTGCTTACAGTAAGCAGAGATAAGCAATCTGATTGGTTGATTCTTTGGGGCACGATAACTTTGGTTATAATGAAGTGAGAGTGACAAAATTCCAAATATAGATTCAGTATGTCATTACCTTGACTAAGTTTGATGTTGAGAATTTCTGCGTAGATTTAGGAGCAATAAGCAATTTGACTGATCACATAGGAACATAACACCTCTAATGTGAACCGGTGGAATTGTTTCTCGTTATAACTCGGTGAGTTTTTGGCGGATTTCATTAATTCTTTTTCCTTTTTAAGATTCTTTATATAACTCATGAAATGCGACAGAAACTGACCGTGAATATGAAAGCTTTAATATCTGCTTAGCAGATCTAGTTATTATTATTTTTTTTGTGTGTTTTCTGCAAATCGGATTTCTCAGAATCTATCCATAGGATCTTTCCGAAATTTTGACCTACCCCCCCAAAAATGGGGTGCGAACCTTGATTAAATATATTTTCAAAACGTTTTACGAATCCGAAATCACCGAAATTTACGAACGAAAAAACTGACAATGCATAGTCGTAACTTTGTTATTTTTTGACCGATTTTACTAATTCTTTTTTCTTTGAGTATCTTGAAACATTTACTTCAAATCTGCAATTTCGGATTTTCGAATTTCGAAAATTCGTCGTTGTCATTTCGAACCGGAAGTTATTACCAATTTGACAACTTCTTTAATAGTTGTGCGATTTTCGTGAAATTTAGAATGTTAGTAGATCTTGCCAATGCGACTTCAATGATGTCCTTGGAAATTTTCTAAATTATCTCCCCTTTGTGAAATTAAGGATCAAAGTTTTCAAAAAAATCGTCGAAATATAGGTCAGAATGACCTAATTTTTTTTTTGAAAATTAGATAAGTAATTACTGATTCGTACACAAAATATGGAGTTTGTCGATCGAATCGGAAGTGCCACCATCTTTAAACGTGAAAAATCAAAAAGGCTTTTTTGCTATTTTACTTACAGACTCGGTAGTTATATTTTCAGAATCCTTGAAGGAATGCCTAAAAATCTGTCGGATCCGAATTTTGATTTCGGTCACGTGATGGTCACCATTTTGAATTGAAAATGAAAAATAGAAGCAATTTGAAGGGCCGGGACTTTGGAATACAATAACTTTCCTTCTAATTAAGCTAGAATGTTCAAACTTGGTGTAGACGTTTACTAGGTCAATGTCCTGACTGAGATCAAAGATGAGCATTTTCTGCTTAGGGTAAGCAGAGATAAGCATGCTGATTTGTTGATTCTTTAGGGCACGATAACTTCGGTTATAATGAAGGGAGGGCGGTGAAACTTTTGTCAATAGAGAGTGTAATAGCTAGCCTGTTGTTTGAAATGATTGTATCATTTTTTTTAAATATCAGGGATAGCCGAAAAAAAGAGATTGAAAATCCAAAAAGTCGTATTTTTACAATTTGGAGCATGTTTAGAGGTCTTTCTCGTAAAGTCAACATACTATTTTTGGGGAACTTCTTCTACAAAGAGTCTTATTGGTAGTCTTTTATATGAAACCATCGATCAACAGTCCAACATATCAGGAGTAGAAGAACAAAAGGATCGAACATTGAATACGGCACCCTTTCATTGTTAAGCGAAACATGCAGTGTGGGTGACTACAATCTACGCATTTAGTCATCGTATAGAGCTTATTCAACAGTATCGAATTCCAACTGCTTAGGGATATTTTACGTGCACTCCAATGTGTACACGGGACCTTTGTTTTTCGTCCCATCCGAACGACTAGACAGCTGTGCTTGTCAGGCCCTCCGTTCTGCCTTACTGACAAGGGGAACCACGCCGGGAAATCGAGATGAACTTTCTCCGTGCAGAACTTTCAATTCAGGCAAAACGTTTATTGCATACGATTAAGCTGGTCAGTTGGAGCTTATTTTCAAAAGTTTTGTAATAATCGATTGGTAATTAAAGTACCGTGCACATTAAACTGTTAAAACAGAAAATTTCGCCCGGTTGAAATGTTTCTTGCTATAAGTCAGCAATTTTCCGAATTCAGGGAGGCTGGATGGCTGAATGGTTAGCATGTGCTCGCTGTATCGTAACCTTTGTCATTGAGTCAACGGGCGTCGTTTCGATCTCCAGGTTGCACGTGACATGGTGTACGATGTCCAACCTCGTGGGTTTTCTCCGTGTTCTTCGGTTTCCTCCCAACGGCTAAAGACCAGTACGTGCAAGGGGAGTTTTTAAATAAAATTAAAAAACATGTTAGTCCCGAAATGACCTAGTTTGTGTCGAATGGACGTTAGGCCGCATTTCTCTCTTTCTCTTTTTAAAGTTTTGTAATAATCGGTTGGTAATCAAAGGTACTGTTAAAGTGATAAAACAGAAAATTTGGCCCGGTTGTAATGTTTCTCACTTTGAATTCAGCAATTTGTCGATTTTAAGGGGCAAACGTTTATTGCGAACGATTATGCTGGTCAGGGGGAGCTTATTTTTAAAAGTTTTGTAATATTCGGTTGATAACTAAAGGTACCGTGCAAATTAAACTGTCAAAATAGAAAATTTGGCCCGGTTGAAATGTTTCTCGCTGTAGGTCAGCAATTTGCCGATTTTAGGGAGGTTGCGTGGCTGAATGGTTAGCACGTGCGCTCTGTATCATAACGTCTGACATTGAGTCAACTGTCCTTGTTTCGATTTCTTGGTTGTACGTGACAAGGAGTATGGTCGCCTTACCAACCTCGTAGGCCGTAACGCCGCTGCCCGGGTAAAATTTCCCTCATTGCACACTTTATGGCGTATGCCCGTCTTCATTAGCCCATTGTAGGAGCAGAACAGTAGGACGTTAAACCCCATTCAATTTCATTTCATTTTCTCTATGTTGCTTATTTATTATAGTGGATAAATATTTTTCTGGTTCTAGCAATTATTTAATTTCTGCATAGAAATCTCTGGCCAGTTTTTTTTATTGCAGAGTGCCATTCTTGTATATTGCAGTCTATGACCCTTTGTTTAAAACATGCTTAAGAAGTCGTCACGATTTCCTACTTATAACCAAACATATTGGAAACCATAATTATATAACATATCTTGGAAGCCCGATTACAGCTATACAAGTTTCAGTTATTTCCCTTTAGTTTAAAGATTATCTTTTTCCCCGGGTGCAATGTTTCTCACTACATTTAAATTTGTAACTTTGTGAGTTTTTGACCGATTTTGATATTATGTCTTTATAATTTTCCAAATCTACATATTTAACGTACATATTCAAACAGTTGAGTTCAACCTGATTCAAAAAGTTTTAGTTTTGTTCAAAGTTATCTCATGTAATTTTTCGATGTTTTCTTACCATTTTCATTTCATTTTTCTGAAAGTTTTGAAATCGGAAGTCATCCCGACTACAGCAACACAAGTATCAGTTATTTCCCTTTAGTTTTCAGATTACTCAATGTTTCATACTATATTTAGACTTGTAACTTCGCGAGTTTTTGACCAATTTTGATAGTTTGTTATTCTTATCCTTTTATTTGAGATACTTGATATAATCGATGACACGTGACGATGAATATGAAAGCTTTCATATCTGCATGGGACAGTAGCAGATCTAGTTATTTTTTTTTGTGTGTATTTTCTGCAAATCGGATTTCTCAGAATCTAACAATGGGATCTTTCTGAAACTTTGACCTACCCCCACAAAAATGGGGTGCGAATGTTGTTTAAATATATTTTCAAAACGTTTTACGAATCCGAAATCACCGAATTTTACGAACGAAAAAACTGACAATGCATAGTCGTAACTTTGTTATTTTTTGACCGATTTTACTAATTCTTTTTTCTTTGAATACCTTGAAAAAAATCATTTTCATCTGCAGTTTCACATTTTCGAATTTCGAAAATTCGTCGCTGTGATTTCGAACCGGAAGTTTAGACCAATTTGACAACTTCTTTAATAGTTGTACGATTTTCATGAAATTTAGTATACAAGTAGATCTTACCGATGTGACTTCAAAAATATAATTAGAAATTTTCTAAATTATCTCCCCTTGGTGAAATTAAGGATCAAATTTTTCAAAAAAATCGTCGAAATATAGGTCAGAATGACCTAATTTTTTTTTTTGATACTAGACAAGGAATTACTGATTCGTACACAAAATATGGAGTTTGTCGATCGAACCGGAAGTGCCACCATCTTTAAACGTGAAAAATTAAAAAGGCTTTTTTGCTATTTTACTTACAGACTCGGGAGTTATATTTTCAGAATCCTTGAAGGAATGCCTAAAAATCTGTCGGATCCGAATTTTGATTTCGGTCACGTGATGGTCACCATTTTGAATTGAAAATGAAAAATAGAAGCAATTTGAAGGACCGGGACTTTGGAATACAATAACTCTCCTTCTAATTAAGCTAGAATGTTCAAACTTGGTGTAGACGTTCACTAGGTCAATGTCATGATTGAGTTCAAAGATGAGCATTTTCTGCTTGGGGTAAGCAGAGATAAGCATGTTGATTTGTTGATTCTTTAGGGCACGATAACTTCGGTTATAATGAAGGGAGGGCGGTGAAACTTTTGTCAATAGAGAGTGTAATAGCTAGCCTGTTGTTTGAAATCATTGTATCATTTTTTTTAAATATCAGGGATAGCCGAAAAAAGAGATTGAAAATCCAAAAAGTCTTATTTTTACAATTTGGAGCATGTTTAGAGGTCTTTCTCGTAAAGTCAACATACTATTTTTTGGGAACTTCTTCTACAAAGAGTCTTATTGGTAGTCTTTTATATGAAACCATCGATCAACAGTCCAACATATCAGGAGTAGGAGAACAAAAGGATCGGACATTGAAAACGGCACCCTTTCATTGTTGAGCGAAACATGCAGTGTGGGTGACTGCAATCTACGCATTTAGTCATCGTATAGAGCTTATTCAACAGTATCGAATTCCAACTGCTTAGGGATATTTTACGTGCACTCCAATGTGTACACGGGACCTTGTTTTTTCGTCCCATCCGATGGACTAGACAGCTGTGCTTGTCAGGCCCTCCGTTCTGCCTCACTGACAAGGGGAACCACGCCGGGAAATCGAGATGAACTTTCTCCGTGCAGAACTTTCAATTCAGGCAAAACGTTTATTGCATACGATTAAGCTGGTCAGTTGGAGCTTATTTTCAAAAGTTTTGTAATAATGGGTTGGTAATTAAAGTACCGTGCACATTAAACTGTTAAAACAGAAAATTTCGCCCGGTTGAAATGTTTCTTGCTATAAGTCAGCAATTTTCCGAATTCAGGGAGGCTGAATGGTTAGCATGTGCGCGCCTTATCGTAACGTCTGTCATTGAGTCAACGGGCGTCGTTTCGATCTCCAGGTTGCACGTGACATGGTGTATGATGTACAACCTCGTGGGTTTTCTCCGTGTTCTTCGGTTTCCTCCCAACGGCTAAAAACCAGTACGCACAAGGGGAGTTTTTAAATAAAATTAAAAAACATATGTTAGTCCCGAAATGACCCAGTTTGTGTCGAATTGACGTTAGGCCGCATTTATCTCTCTTTTTTCTTTGAATACCTTGAAAAAAATCATTTTCATCTGCAGTTTCACATTTTCGAATTTCGAAAATTCGTCGCTGTGATTTCGAACCGGAAGTTTAGACCAATTTGACAACTTCTTTAATAGTTGTACGATTTTCATGAAATTTAGTATACAAGTAGATCTTACCGATGTGACTTCAAAAATATAATTAGAAATTTTCTAAATTATCTCCCCTTGGTGAAATTAAGGATCAAATTTTTCAAAAAAATCGTCGAAATATAGGTCAGAATGACCTAATTTTTTTTTTTTGATACTAGACAAGGAATTACTGATTCGTACACAAAATATGGAGTTTGTCGATCGAACCGGAAGTGCCACCATCTTTAAACGTGAAAAATCAAAAAGGCTTTTTTGCTATTTTACTTACAGACTCGGGAGTTATATTTTCAGAATCCTTGAAGGAATGCCTAAAAATCTGTCGGATCCGAATTTTGATTTCGGTCACGTGATGGTCACCATTTTGAATTGAAAATGAAAAATAGAAGCAATTTGAAGGACCGGGACTTTGGAATACAATAACTCTCCTTCTAATTAAGCTAGAATGTTCAACCTTGGTGTAGACGTTCACTAGGTCAATGTCATGATTGAGTTCAAAGATGAGCATTTTCTGCTTAGGGTAAGCAGAGGTAAGCATGCTGATTTGTTGATTCTTTAGGGCACGATAACTTCAGTTATAATGAAGGGAGGGCGGTGAAACTTTTGTCAATAGAGAGTGTAATAGCTAGCCTGTTGTTTGAAATCATTGTATCATTTTTTTTAAATATCAGGGATAGCCGAAAAAAAGAGATTGAAAATCCAAAAAGTCGTATTTTTACAATTTGGAGCATGTTTAGAGGTCTTTCTCGTAAAGTCAACATACTATTTTTTGGGAACTTCTTCTACAAAGAGTCTTATTGGTAGTCTTTTATATGAAACCATCGATCAACAGTCCAACATATCAGGAGTAGAAGAACAAAAGGATCGAACATTGAATACGGCACCCTTTCATTGTTAAGCAACACATGCAGTGTGGGTGACTACAATCTACGCATTTGGTCATCGTATAGAGCTTATTCAACAGTATCGAATTCCAACTGCTTAGGGATATTTTACGTGCACTCCAATGTGTACACGGGACCTTGGTTTTTCGTCCCATCCGAACGACTAGACAGCTGTGCTTGTCAGGTCCTCCGTTCTGCCTCACTGACAAGGGGAACCACGCCGGGAAATCGAGATGAACTTTCTCCGTGCAGAACTTTCAATTCAGGCAAAACGTTTATTGCATACGATTAAGCTGGTCAGTTGGAGCTTATTTTCAAAAGTTTTGTAATAATCGGTTGGTAATTAAAGTACCGTGCACATTAAACTGTTAAAACAGAAAATTTCGCCCGGTTGAAATGTTTCTTGCTATAAGTCAGCAATTTTCCGAATTCAGGGAGGCTGAATGGTTAGCATGTGCGCGTTGTATCGTAACGTCTGTCATTGAGTCAACGGGCGTCGTTTCGATCTCCAGGTTGCACGTGACATGATGTATGATGTCCAACCTCGTGGATTTTCTCCGTGTTCTTCGATTTCCTTCCAACGGCTAAAGACCAGTACGCGCAAGGGGAGTTTTTAAATAAAGTTAAAAAAACATATGTTAGTCCCGAAATGACCTAGTTTGTGTCGAATGGACGTTAGGCCGCATTTCTCTCTTTCTCTTTTATTTTTAAAGTTTTGTAATAATCGGTTGGTAATCAAAGGTACTGTAAAAGTGATAAAACAGAAAATTTGGCCCGGTTGTAATGTTTCTCACATTAAAGTCAGCAATTTGTCGATTTTAAGGGGCAAACGTTTATTGCGAACGATTAAGGTGGTAAGGGGGGGCTTATTTTTAAAAGTTTTGTAATAATCGGTTGATAACTAAAGGTACCGTGCAAATTAAACTGTTAAAATAGAAAATTTGGCCCGGTTGAAATGTTTCTCGCTGTAGGTCAGCAATTTGGCGATTTTAGGGAGGTTGCGTGGCTGAATGGTTAGCACGTGCGCTCTGTATCATAACGTCTGTCATTGAGTCAACTGTCTTTGTTTCGATTTCTTGGTTGTACGTGACAAGGAGTATGGTCGCCTGTCCAACCTCGTAGGCCGTAACGCCGCTGCCCGGGTAAAATTTCCCTCATTGCACACTTTATGGCGTATGCCCGTCTTCATTAGCTCATTGTAGGAGCAGAACAGTAGGACGTTAAACCCCATTCAATTTCATTTCATTTTCTCTATGTTACTTATTTATTATAGTGGATAAATATTTTTTTGGTTCTAGAAATTATTTAATTTCTGCATAGAAATCTTGCTTTGGCCATTTTTTTTATTGCAGAGTGCCATTCTTGTATATTGCAGTCTATGACCCTTTGTTTAAAATATGCTTAAAGTTGGGTTCCCGGATACAAACTGGGTGATTTGATGATATATTAGAATTAAAAACATATTCTCATAACATTTTTATTGACGAGAATAGCCTGCTATAAAAATCTATCGAAAGAGACCATGTTTGCGTCAGGCGATTACCCCTCGCCGTAACCAATGGCAACGGTGGCAGACGACAGGGGAGAATGCATTGCATACACAAGACGATGTTGTCTGTAAGCGCTGACTATTTACTACAAATATAGAATCCTAATTAAATTCTCGGATTATCCACTGCATGCGTCTTTTTCCGTGATTTTTACCCCAGAAATTGTTGTATGTCTAACTCTTCATAAAGTTTTTCAAAATGTACACAAATCACTCAAGTTCGCGTGCAGCCTTCAACGCCAAGCGTGCAGGTACCCTTATTCGTCGGGTTGACTATTAAGTGAACCCCTTACATTTTTGTCCTGTTTACGCTCCATGAGTGTTTTTCAGGGAATCCGGTATTTTTCTAGTAAGATTGGATATCTCTTCTTTCCATATATACCAAAATTGCCATACTTTTATAGGCAATGACCACCCGATAAATACTTATCTGGGAACCCAACTTTAAGAAGTCGTCACGATTTCCTACTTATAACCGAACATATTGGAAACCATAATTATATAACATATCTTGGAAGCCCGATTACAGCTATACAAGTTTCAGTTATTTCCCTTTAGTTTAAAGATTATTTTTTTGCCCGGGTGCAATGTTTCTCACTACATTTAAATTTTTAACTTTGTGAGTTTTTGGCCGATTTTGATATTATGTCTTTATAATTTTCCAAATCTGCATATTAAACGTACATATTCAAACAGTTGAGTTCAACCTGATTCAAAAAGTTTTAGTTTTGTTCAAAGTTATCTCATTTAATTTTTCGATGTTTTCTTACCATTTTCATTTCATTTTTCTGAAAGTTTTGAAGTCGGGAGTCATCCCGATTACAGCAACACAAGTATCAGTTATTTCCCTTTAGTTTTCAGATTACTCAATGTTTCATACTATATTTAGACTTGTAACTTCGCGAGTTTTTGACCAATTTTGATAGTTTGTTATTCTTATCCTTTTATTTGAGATACTTGATATAATCGATGACACGTGACGATGAATATGAAAGCTTTCATATCTGCATGGGACAGTAGCAGATCTAGTTATTATTATTTTTTTGTGTGTCATTTCTGCAAATCGGATTTCTCAGAATCTAACCATGGGATCTTTCTGAAACTTTGACCTACCCCCCCAAAACCGGGTGGCAGTTTTTGATTAAATATATTTTCAAAACGTTTAAAGCATTCGAAATCACCGAATTTTACGAACGAGTGAATTTGACCTGCATTACTGTAACTCTGTGACTATTTGACCTATTTTACTAATCCTTTTTTCTTTGAGTACCCTGACAAAAATCATTTTCAACTGCAGTTTCAGATTTTCGAATTTCGAAAATTCGTCGCTGTGATTTCGAACCGGAAGTTGAGACCAACTTGACAACTTCTTTAATAGTTGTACGATTTTCAGGAAATTTAGTATGTAAGTAGATCTTACCAATGCAACTTTAAAGATGTCCTTAGAAATTTTCTAAATTATCTCCCCTTGGTGAAATTAGGGATCAAAGTTTTCAAAAAAATCGAAGAAATATAGGTCAGAATGACCTGATTTTTTTTTGGATACTAGATAAGTAAATACTGATTCGTACACAAAATATTGAGTTTGTGGATCGAACCGGAAGTGCCGCAATCTTGAAACGTGAAAAATCACAAAGGCTTTTGCGATATTTTACTTACAGACATGGGAGTTACATTTTCGGAATCCTTGAAGGAATGCCTAAAAATCTATCGGATCAGAATTTTGATTTCGGTCACGTGATGGTCACCATTTCGAACTGAATATGAGAAAAGGTGAAAAATCGACATTAACGAGCACGTGAATGAAAGCAATAGGCCGTAGTTTGGAGAATATCTCTCCTATTTCCAAAATGAATACATTTCTGGATAGCCGGGATCAGGGTCGAAATATTGTTATTTGAAAATGTCACATTTTCGAATTTTGTCTTTGATGTTTTTCGTGCCGATAAAGTTGTTTACGATTGAAAAATCATAAAAACTTCGCTATATTTTGACCGATTTTAATGATTTTTTTTGTTGATGAGATTATTTACATGACCCATGACATGTGACAGGAAGTGACTGTTAATATGAAGGCTTTAATATCTGCTTTGCAGATCTAGTTATTACTATTATTTTTTTTTTGTGTCATTTCTGCAAATCGGATTTCTCAGAATCTAACCATGGGATCTTTCTGAAACTTTGACCTACCCTCCCAAAACTGGGTGGCAGTTTTTGATTAAATATATTTTCAAAACGTTTTACGAATTCGAAATCACAGAATTTTACGAACGAGTGAATTTGACCTGCATTACTGTAACTCTGTGACTATTTGACCTATTTTACTATTTTTTTTTTCTTTGAGTACCTTGAAAAAAATCATTTTCAACTGCAGTTTCAGATTTTCGAATTTCGAAAATTCGTCGCTGTGATTTCGAACCGGAAGTTGAGACCAACTTGACAACTTCTTTAATAGTTGTACGATTTTTCATGAAATTTAGTATGTAAGTAGATCTTACCCATGTGACTTCAAAAATATGAATAGAAATTTTCTAAATTATCTCCCCTTGGTGAAATTAAGGATGAAAGTTTTCAAAAAAATCGAAGAAATATAGGTCAGAATGACCTGATGTTTGTTTTGGATACTAGATAAGTAAATTTTGATTCGTACACAAAATATTGAGTTTGTGGATTGAACCGGAAGTGCCGCCTTCTTGAAACGTGAAAAATCGCAAAGGCTTTTTTGCTATTTTACTTACAGACACGGGAGTTATATTTTCTGAATCCTTCAAGGATGGCCTAAAAAACGCTTGGAGTAGAATTTTGATTTAGGTCAATTGATGGTCGCCATTTTGAAGTGAAAATGAAAATAGAAGCAATTTGAAGGGCCGAGAATTTGGAACACAATAACTCTCCTTCTAATTGAGTTAGAATGTTCAAACTTGGTGTAGACGTTCACTAGGTCACTGTCTTGATTGAGTTCAAAGATGAGCATTTTCTGCCTAGGGTAAGCAGAGATTAGCAAGCTGATTTGTTGATTCTTTAGGGCACGATAACTTTGGTTATAATGAAGGGAGGGTGATGAAACTCTTGTCAATCGAGAGTCTAATAGCTAACCTGTTGTGTGAAATCATTATATCATTTTCTCTTAAATGTCCGGGGTAGCCGAAAAAAAGAGATTGAAAATCCAAAAAGTCGTATTTTTACAATTTGGAGCATGTTTAGAGGTCTTTCTCCTATAGTTAACATGTGTTTCCTGCAAATCGGATTTCTCAGAATCTAACCATAGGATGTTTCTGAAACTTTGACCTACCCCCCCCCCCCAAAATGGGTGGTGAGTATTGATTAAATATATTTTCAAAACGTTTTAAGCATTCGAAATCACCGAATTTTACGAATGAATGAATTTGACCTGCATTACTGTAACTCTGTGATTATTTGACCTATTTTACTAATTCTTTTTCTTTGAGTACCTTCACAAAAATCATTTTCAACTGCAGTTTCAGATTTTCGAATTTCGAAAATTCGTCGCTGTGACATCGAACCGGAAGTTGAGACCAACTTGAAAACTTCTTTAATAGTTGTACGATTTTCATGAAATTTAGTATGTAAGTAGATCTTACCGATGCAACTTTAAAGATGTCCTTAGAAATTTTCTAAATTATCTCCCCTTGGTGAAATTAAGGATCAAAGTTTTAAAAAAAATCGAAGAAATATACGTCAGAATGACCTGATTTTTTTCTGATACTAGATAAGTAAATACTGATTCGTACACAAAATGTTGAGTTTGTGACTTGTACCGGAAGTGCCGCCATCTTGAAACGTGAAAAATCACTAAGGCTTTTGCGATATTTTACTTACAGACATGGGAGTTACATTTTCGGAATCCTTGAAGGAATGCCTAAAAATCTAACGGATCAGAATTTTGATTTCGGTCACGTGATGGTCAGCATTTCGAACTGAATATTAGAAAAGGTGAAAAATCGATATTAATGAGCACGTAAATGAAAGCAATAGGCCGTAGTTTGGAGAATATGTCTCCTATTTCCAAAATGAATACATTTCTGGATAGCTGGGATGAGGGTCGAAATATTGTTCTTTGAAAATGTCACATTTTCGAATTTTGTCTTTGATGTTTTTCGTCCCGATAAAGTTGTTTACGAGTGAAAAATCATAAAAACTTCGCTATATTTTGACCGATTTTAATGATTTTTTTTTCTTGATGAGATTATTTACACGACCCATGACATGTGACAGGAAGTGACTGTGAATATGAAAGCTTTAATATCTGCTTTGCAGATCTAGTTCTTGTTATTATTATTTTTTTTTTTGTATACTTTCTGCAAATCGGATTTCTCAGAATCTAACCATGGGATCTTTCTGAAACTTTGACCTACCCCCCCCCCCCAAAAAAAAACTGAATGGCAGATTTTGATTAAATATATTTTCAAAACGTTTTACGAATTCGAAATCACCGCATTTTACGAACGAGTGAATTTGACCTGCATTACTGTAACTCTGTGACTATTTGACCTATTTTATTAATTCTTTTTTCTTTGAGTACCTTGACAAAAGTCATTTTCAACTGCAGTTTCAGATTTTCGAATTTCGAAAATTCGTCGCTGTGATTTCGAACCGGAAGTTGAGACCAACTTGACAACTTCTCTAATAGTTGTACGATTTTCATGAAATTTAGTATGTAAGTAGATCTTACCCATGTGACTTCAAAAATATAAATAGAAATTTTCTAAATTATCTTAGAATCTAACCATGGGATCTTTCTGAAACTTTGACCTACCCCCGCCCCCCCAAAACTGGGTGGCAGATTTTGATTAAATATATTTTCAAAACGTTTTACGAATTCGAAATCACCGCATTTTACGAACGAGTGAATTTGACCTGCATTACTGTAACTCTGTGACTATTTGACCTATTTTACTAATTCTTTTTTCTTTGAGTACCTTGACAAAAATCATTTTCAACTGCAGTTTCAGATTTTCGAATTTCGAAAATTCGTCGCTGTGATTTCGAACCGGAAGTTGAGACCAACTTGACAACTTCTTTAATAGTTGTACGATTTTCATGAAATTTTGTATGTAAGTAGATCTTACCCATGTGACTTCAAAAATATAAATAGAAATTTTCTAAATTATCTCCCCTTGGTGAAATTAAGGATCAAAGTTTTAAAAAAAATCGAAGAAATATAGGTCAGAATGACCTGATGGTTTTTTTTCGATACTAGATAAGTAAATACTGATTCGTACACAAAATATTGAGTTTGTGGATTGAACCGGAAGTGCCGCCATCTTGAAACGTGAAAAATCACAAAGGCTTTTTTGCTATTTTACTTACAGACACGGGAGTTATATTTTCTGAATCCCTCAAGGATGGCCTAAAAAACGTTCGGAGTAGAATTTTGATTTAGGTCAATTGATGGTCGCCATTTTGAAGTGAAAGTGAAATATAGAAGCAATTTGAAGGGCCTAGAATTTGGAATACAATAACTCTCCTTCTAATTGAGCTAGAATGTTCAAACTTGGTGTAGACGTTCACTAGGTCACTGTGTTGATTTAGTTCAAAGATGAGCATTTTCTGCCTAGGGTAAGCAGATCATAAAAACTTCGCTATATTTTGACCGATTTTAATGATTTTTTTTTCTTGATTAGATTATTTACACGACCCATGACATCTGACAGGAAGTGACTGTGAATATGAAAGCTTTAATATCTGCTTTGCAGATCTAGTTATTATTATTTTTCCGCCCGGGAGCCTATTTCTCAGTGCCTGAATCAGATACCGATCTGAAACCTAATTTTCTATTGGGAAACCATGTGGTGGCTACTTGATGCACTACCTTTGAAAATTCTGCGCAGACCGGAAGTGGTTGAATTTAGTACGGTGCCAAAAAATCAGAAATCGGCCATAGTTTTGTCAATTATTTCTCTATATTAAAACAAATGACATTACCGGAAACCTTTAATCTTTTCCGGAACGATAGCAGTTGAACTTTGTCGTTGACTTCTAGCGTTCGAAAAATGAAAAATGTTACTAAAAAGACAATTTTTGTCATTTTTCATAATTTTCAAGATCGACCTACATTTTTCGAAAGCTGAAGCCAATCCGATTCCAATAATATAAGTTTTATCGCCCTTTATTTTTCGATTGTTTTCGAATTTTCGGTCCATTTTTTAAGCTCCAGTTTGATTTTACTACCAATTTGATGTTTCTGAAACTTCTGGAGCATGTAGTCATTTGAATATAGCAAGGAATAAAGCAATTTCAACAATGATCCGTAGACCGTAAGTAGTCGAAAAAATGTCCGATATGATGAAAACAACTCAAAAGATAGGCTGGCACTGCCAGGCAGGATACGCCCACATTTTCGAGAGATGGATAGAGAACAAGCAATACCGAAAGTGATTTTTCCTACATCATTAAGTTAGAATTTGATATGTGCAAATATCGAAATGAATTAAGATCTTTGGGTTATAAAGGTGCATTTCAGTAAGCTTCAAATTCGACTGGGGATCATGTTGCTAAGTGGGTAAGATGCTGGCTCGGTAGCCTTGAGGTTGGGTGTTTGATCCCTGCATTGGGTGACAAAGTTCATCTAGATTTTCTGGCGTGGTTTCCCCTTGTTAGTGATGAAGGATGGATGGCCTGGCAAGAACAGCTGTCAATTCTGGTTCGATTTTCACGAAATTGGACCTCAACCTTCATTACGATGTAACGGTGATATAATCAAACGGTTTTTTAAATGGGATAATAATTCTGACCGCAGAGGGACCACAAGCTAAAAAAAGGTCATTTTTCGCACAATCAGGGGCCATAATTCAGGAAGTTACAATCCGGTTATGCACAAATATCGAAAGGAACTAGGATTGTTAAGTTGTAAACATGTGTTTCAAGTTTCATCAAAATTGAATGAAGATTGTGACCTCTACAGGGTTCACAACCTTGATATACCATATTTTTACACTCTTCACGTACAAGCGGCGGCCATTTTTTCAGTAAATTTGGTACGATTTTCACGAAATTCGACCTCAACCTTCATTACGATGTAACGGTGATATAATCAAACGGTTTTTTAAATGGGATAATAATTCTGACCTCCAGAGGGACCACAAGCTAAAAAAGGTCATTTTTCGGACAATCAGGGGCCATAATTCAGGAAGTTACGATCCAATGGGCGCAAATATCGAAAGGAACCAAGATCTTTGGGTTATAAACATGCATGTCAAGTTTCATCACAATCGGTTCAAAATTGTGACCTCTATAGGGTCCACAACCTTGAAATAACATATTTTCACACTATTCGCGTACAAACGGCGGCCATTTTGTATGTCAATTCCGATTTTCACGAAATTCGAACTCAACCTTCATTACCATGTATCGGTGATATAATCAAACGGTATTTTTTAAATCGGATAATAATGTGGACCTCCAGACGGACCACAAGCTAAAAAGGGCGATTTTTCGGACAATCTGGGGCCATAATTCAGGAAGTTACGATCCGATGGGCGCAAATATCAAAAGGAACCAAGATCTTGGGGTTATAAACATGCATGTCAAGTTTCATCACAATCAGTTCAAAATTGTGACCTCTATAGGGTCCACAAGCTAAAAACATGATATTTCGTACAGTCAGGGGCCATAATCCATGAAGTTTCCATCCGATACATGCCAATATCGAAAGCAGCCGAGATCCTATGGGGATGAACCTATATTTCAAGTTTCGTCAAAATCGGATAAAAATTGTGACGTGTACAGAGTCCACAAACAAATTGTGGACGGACGGACGGACAGGGGCGACGACATACGTCCATATGAAAATGTGGGCGTATAAAAATGGATACTTTTGGGGAAAATGCGATTTCTCCGCCCGATACCATGGGATTCAACCAATTAGGGTAGCGTTGATTTGCCCGATAATTGGATTATCGTGTGATACTAAATACATACGGATACTACGAACAAGAAGCAAAATATGGCACACTAAAAATCAAGTATTTTCTGATTTGGAGCATTTTTGGACGCCTTTATCTCAAAAACTTAACCTACAATTTTTTTCTAAATTTGTCTATGGAGAGTCCATTTGATAGTCTCGTGCATGAAACCATCCAATAAGACTTTGAGATGTCTGAAATAGGATAAAAAGGGGGCTGAAAATCGAAAAAAGTCGAAAAATCGTGAAATTTTGGAAAATGGTCTATTACTTTATTATTTTAACAGATTTTTACAAAAATTTTACACATTCAGATAACTGACCTAATTACCATTCTAACGATGTATAATATGTATTGAAATATTGAAATTTTATTTTCGATATTTTGACATTTTTGGCCCTTTGGAATATAGGATTTCCCAGGGGCATTTTATCTGATCAAATAATGTAATATATCATTATAGAGTCCCTTGACTATTTAATTGTCCAAGCCGGTTAATTTTGGAAAATGGTCTATTACTTTATTATTTTAACAGATTTTTACAAAAATTTTACACATTCAGATAACTGACCTAATTACCATTCTAACGATGTATAATATGTATTGAAATATTGAAATTTTATTTTCGATATTTTGACATTTTTGGCCCTTTGAAATATAGGATTTCTCAGGGGCATTTTATCTGATCAAATAATGTAATATATCATTATAGAGTCCCTTGACTATTTAATTGTCCAAGCCGGTTATTAAAACTATCCGACAATAATCTTTATACCGCAAGTATTTCAAAAATAAAGAAAAACGTTAAAAAAATTGACACTCTTGCGAAAAACCCTTTTTTGTCCGTCGGAATTTAGTTGACAAAAACAAATAAAAGGAAAGATAGAAATAATCGTGGTGGCGGGGTGATTATATATATTCGTAATTCCATATCATTCAAACGTAGACATGATTTAGAAAATTTTAATATTGAATCAATTTGGATAGAGATCAACTCCAATAATAAAAAGTTTTTACTCGGCAACTACTACAGACCCCCCTCTTCATCGTCCAATCTCAATCAAATGATTTTTAATTCTTTTCAACAAGCTATAACCGATCCTATTGACAAGTGCATAATTTTAGGATATTTTAATATTGACTTGAATACTAAAACAACCAGCTTCATTCACGATGCAATTAACATATTAGACCTGACTCTATTGATAAATAAATCAACCCATTTTAGCAAAAGCGGTACACAAAATTCCCTACTAGACCTGATTTGAATAAGTTCAACCTTACGCTCAGATGAATGTGATGTGCTAGACAATTTCTGCAGCGACCATTGCCCAGTCTTTTGTAAGCTTTCATTCACTGTTCCTAAACAAAAATGCTTCAAGCGAATGATATGGAATTACGAAAACACAAACCTTGAGGGTATACGTACAGAAACAATAAACACTAACTGGTACAATCTTGTTGATCGTTCTGATATCGATGCATCCTGTGTACAATTTACTAGCAAATTGATCAATATAGCAAAAAATAACATACCAAACAAACTAGTAACTATTAGGCAAAACGATAAACTCTGGATGAATAACAGCATTAGAAGAATGAAAAAGAAAAAAAAAATAGATTACATAAGAGAGCAGTAAAAAGAAATTTGGAAACTGATTGGCAAAATTTTCGTAAAATAAGAAATGACTACATAAATCTGATAAGGAAATGTAAAAAAGATTATTTTGAGTATATTGACACCAAAATTAATGATAAAGGAAACTTTGGCACTATAAAATGGTGGAATCTAATAAACGCATACACCAAGACACAGGCTGCATCTTCAAACGAACCTCCACCACTTACAGTTGGAAATGATACAATGTTTACACCCACCGATAAAGCCAATGCCCTTAATAATTACTTTATCCAACAAACTGAACTGTCAAGTACTAATAAGACTCTTCCACCCCTCCAAATGAATACTAATAGCCTAAACTCGATTGTACCAACCCCTGAAGAAGTTAAGGGCATAATAAATAGCCTAGATACATCAAAAGCTTCAGATCCAGACGAAATTAGTTCTAAAATCTTAAAATGTATCGTTAATGAGATTAGTAATCCCTTATGTCAACTTTTCCGTTTCTCTCTTGACACACACACTATTCCAAAGATATGGAAATTTGCAAATGTCATCGCTATTTTCAAAAAAGGACACCCAACTGACTGCAGCAATTACAGGCCCATTTCCCTCCTAAGTATTATTATAAAAAATTTTGAGAAAATAATATATAAACACGTCTTTAACTTCTTCAAAGACAATTCAATACTAACAGCACTCCAAAGTGGCTTTCTTCCGGGTGACTCTACTATCTTCCAATTAATAGATCTAAATCACTTCTTTTGTCAAGCCATTGATCTTAAAAAACATACTAGGATCGTCTTTTGTGACATCGGCAAGGCTTTTGACAGAGTCTGGCACGCTGGGCTCTGTCATAAGCTGGAGGCTGCTGGGGTCAGAGGAGATTTGCTTTCATGGTTCAAGAATTATCTTGAAAATCGACAACAATGTGTTATCATAAACAGAATATTCTCTGACCCCAGGGGTATCCCCGCTGGTGTCCCACAGGGAAGCGTATTGGGACCATTATTATTTTTATTATATATAAACGACATTGTCAATAATATAAAATCGAACATCCGACTTTTTGCTGATGATACATCTCTGTACCTAAAAATAGATGACACAGAGGCATGCGTACTTACATTAAACAAAGATCTTGAAACAAGCAATACATGGGCGGAAACAATGGCTAGTGACCTTTAACCCCCTCAAGTCTGAAACTTTAATCTTCTCCACTAAACACAATGTCTCGAAACCACCCCTTTTAATGAACTCAATAGGAATAAAGGAAGTAACAGAACATAAACACCTCGGACTTATCTTTCAAAGCAACTGCAAATGGAACAGCCACATCGATAGTATAATTAGTAAACAGCCTTCGCTCCTTGAAATATCGCCTAAATAGAAAATCGCTACATTCCCTATATTCTTCCTTTATTCTACCGCACTTTCATTATGCCGATGTTATCTGGGACGGATGCACTGACTACTTATGTAATAACCTCGAATACTTTATGGCGGGGGAAAGCGGCAAAAACCTAATGCTATGTAGAAATGTCTAATTCAAAACACACATGTAACATAATGCCATACCAAATACCTAAAACGTCTAATGCAAAAAACAAAATACAAGAAACCTCTAATACAAAATACCTCATACGTCTATTGCAAAAGACAAAATACAAGAAACCTCTAAAACAAAATACATATAACCTCTTATGCACAATTGATTTTACAATCTGAAACATCTACTATAAGCATTAGATGACATATCTCGTTGTCATTACTTACGTTTCTCCACTGAATTATCTTTATTTAGGTCAATGTCAAGGTCACCGAACACAACTTGGCGACCTATTCGGCTAGCGAGCTATTCGACCGATCCAGCTGGCAACCTGTTCGTTGGCAACCTATTCAGAATTAAGACAACAGTCGCCCAAACTCATCTATTTTTAACAACCAATAAAATCCAACGTTACGTCTATCAAATGAAAGTAGAATAATATATTATTTTTATCAATTCCTTTAGCTCAGAATAGAGATGTAATTTCGCATTATCGTACAAAATTCTAGACATCCAACTAAATATATTCCGAAAGGTAATTAAATAGGCTTTCTAAGTATTATCAGTAAAAATTGGCACATTCATATTAAAGGGGTGCACCCTCTTCCTAAACATGACCAATTTTTTAAAAATTTTAAAGGGAAAAACTGTTAATATCCCGTGTCAAAATTCGGACCATCGTAAAAAATTCTGATGATCCAACTAAATATATTCTAAAAGGTCATTGAATAAGCTTTCCAAATATTATTAGTAAAAGTTGGCACAATCATATTAAAGGGGTGCGCTCTCAACCTGAACATCGCCACTTTTTTAATATTTTAAAGTGAAAGAACGGTAATATTCCGAGTCAAAATTCGGACCATCGTACAAAATTCGGAGCATATATAAATTCGGAAAAGTAATTGAATAAGCTTTCCAAATATTATTAGTAAAAGTTGGCACAATCATATTAAAGCGGCGCGCCCTCAACCCGAACATATCAAATTTTTCAATATTCTATAAGTGAAGATAGACAGGTATTTTTTTCGAAGTACAAATTCAGACCATCGTACAAAAATCTGAGCATCCAGGTATATATATTCTTAAAGGTAATTGGATAAGCTTTCCAAATATTATTAGTAAAAGTTGGCATAATCATATTAAAGGGGTGCGCTCTCAACCTGAACATAGCCAATTTTTCAATATTTTTAATTTTAAAGTGAAAGAACGGTAATATTCCGAGTCTAAATTCGGAACATCATACAAAATTCTGAGCATCCACCTATATATATTCTGAAAGGTAATTAAATAAGCTTTCTAAATATTATTAGCAAAAGTTGGCACAATCATATTAAAGGTGCGCGCTCTCAACCTGAACATAGCCAATTTTTCAATATTCTACATGTAAAGATAGACCGGTATTTTTTTCGAAGTCCGAATTCGGAAGATCGTACAAAATTTGTAGCATCCAGCTATATATATTCTGAAAGGTAATTGGATAAGCTTTCCAAATATTATTAGTAATGGTTGGCACAATCACATTAAAGGGTCGCGCCCTCAACCTGAACATATCCACTTTTTCAATATTTTATATGTGAAGATAGACCGGTCTATCTTCACATATAGAATATTGAAAAATTGGATATGTTCAGGTTGAGAGCGCGCCCCTTTAATATGATTGTGCCAACTTTTACTAATAATATTTATAAAGTTCAGTCAATTACCTTTCAGAATATATATAGCTGGATGCTCAGAATTTTGTACGATGGTACGAATTTTGACTCGGAATATTACCGTTGTTTCACTTTAAATATTGAAAAATTGGCTATGTTCAGGTTGAGAGCGCGCCCCTTTAATATTATTCTGCCAACTTTTACTATTAATATTTGGAAAGCTTATCCAATTACCTTTCAGAATATATATAGCTGGATGGTCAGAATTTTGTACGATGGTCCGAATTCGGACTTCGAAAAACATTCCGGTCTATCTTTACATATAGAATATTGAAAAATTGGCTATGTTCAGGTTGAGAGCGCGCCCCTTTAATATGATTGTGTCAACTTTTACTAATAATATTTCGAAAGCTTATTCAATTACGTTTCCGAATTTATATAGCTGGATGCTCCGAATTTTGTACGATGGTCCGAATTTTGACTCGGAATATTACCGTTCTTTCACTTTAAAATATTAAAAAAGTGGCAATGTTCAGGTTGAGAGCGCGCCCCTTCAATATGATTGTGCCAACTTTTACTAATAATATTTGGAAAGCTCATTCAGATACCTTTCCGAATTTATATAGCTGGATGCTCAGAATTTTGTACGATGGTTCGAATTTGGACTTCAAAAAAAATACCGGTCTATCTTCACATATAGAATATTGAAAAATTGGATATGTTCAGGTTGAGAGCGCGCCCCTTTAATATGATAGTGCCAACTTTTACTAATAATATTTAGAAAGTTTAGTCAATTACCTTTCAGAATATATATAGCTGGATGCTCAGAATTTTGTACGATGGTACGAATTTTGACTCGGAATATTACCGTTGTTTCACTTTAAAATATTGAAAAATTGGCTATGTTCAGGTTGAGAGCGCGCACCTTTAATATTATTCTGCCAACTTTTACAATTAATATTTGGAAAGCTTATCCAATTACCTTTCAGAATATATATAGCTGGATGGTCAGAATTTTGTACGATGGTCCAAATTCGGACTTCGAAAAAAATTCCTGTCTATCTTTACATATAGAATATTGAAAAATTGGCTATGTTCAGGTTGAGAGCGCGCCCCTTTAATATGATTGTGCCTACTTTTACTAATAATATTTAGAAAGCTTATTGAAATACTATTCAGAAAATATATAGCTGGATGCTCAGAATTTTGCACGATGGTCCGAATTTCGACTCGGAATATTACCGTTCTTTCATTTTAAAATATTGAAAAATTGGCTATGTTCAGGTTGAGAGCGCGCCCCTTTAATACGACTGTGCCAACTTTTACTAATAATATTTAGAAAGCTTATTCAATTACCTTTCAGAATATATATAGCTGGTTGCTAAGAATTTTGTACGATGGTCCGAATTTTGACTCGAAATATTACCGTTGAGAGCGCGCCCCTTTAATATGATAGTGCCAACTTTTACTAATAATATTTAGAAAGTTTAGTCAATTACCTTTCAGAATATATATAGCTGGATGCTCAGAATTTTGTACGATGGTACGAATTTTGACTCGGAATATTACCGTTGTTTCACTTTAAAATATTGAAAAATTGGCTATGTTCAGGTTGAGAGCGCGCACCTTTAATATTATTCTGCCAACTTTTACAATTAATATTTGGAAAGCTTATCCAATTACCTTTCAGAATATATATAGCTGGATGGTCAGAATTTTGTACGATGGTCCAAATTCGGACTTCGAAAAAAATTCCTGTCTATCTTTACATATAGAATATTGAAAAATTGGCTATGTTCAGGTTGAGAGCGCGCCCCTTTAATATGATTGTGCCTACTTTTACTAATAATATTTAGAAAGCTTATTGAAATACTATTCAGAAAATATATAGCTGGATGCTCAGAATTTTGCACGATGGTCCGAATTTCGACTCGGAATATTACCGTTCTTTCATTTTAAAATATTGAAAAATTGGCTATGTTCAGGTTGAGAGCGCGCCCCTTTAATACGACTGTGCCAACTTTTACTAATAATATTTAGAAAGCTTATTCAATTACCTTTTAGAATATATTTAGTTGGATCATCAGAATTTTTTACGATGGTCCGAATTTTGACACGGGATATTAACAGTTTTTCCCTTTAAAATTTTTAAAAAATTGGTCATGTTTAGGAAGAGAGTGCACCCCTTTAATATGAATGTGCCAATTTTTACTGATAATACTTAGAAAGCCTATTTAATTACCTTTCGGAATATATTTAGTTGGATGTCTAGAATTTTGTACGATAATGCGAAATTACATCTCTATTCTGAGCTAAAGGAATTGATAAAAATAATATATTATTCTACTTTCATTTGATAGACGTAACGTTGGATTTTATTGGTTGTTAAAAATAGATGAGTTTGGGCGACTGTTGTCTTAATTCTGAATAGGTTGCCAACGAACAGGTTGCCAGCTGGATCGGTCGAATAGCTCGCTAGCCGAAAAGGTCGCCAAGTTGTGTTCGGTGACCTTGACATTGACCTAAATAAAGATAATTCAGTGGAGAAACGTAAGTAATGACAACGAGATATGTTATCTAATGCGTATGGTAGATGTTTCAGATTGTAAAATCAATTGTGCATAAGAGGTTATATGTATTTTGTATTAGAGGTTTCTTGTATTTTGTCTTTTGCAATAGACGTATGAGGTATTTTGTATTAGAGGTTTCTTGTATTTTGTTTTTTGCATTAGACGTTTTAGGTATTTGGTATGGCATTATGTTACATGTGTGTTTTGAATTGGACATTTCTACATAGCATTAGGTTTTTGCCGCTTTCCCCCGCCATAATACTTACAGCTTGACGCACTACGCACTATTTGCTGGGCAGTTAAGGGTACTAGCCATGCCTCCCTCTACGCAGAAACTGGGTTTATTCCACTCAAAGAATGACGAAACCGACATAAATTAAATCTACTATACAAAATCATCAATAACCTAACTCCTGCTTATCTTAAGAATCTCATAAATCTAGAACCCTCAAACAAATATTCCCTTCGTAATGAAGACAATTTAAAAGAAATTCGATGTCGTACTGAAATCTTTGCTAAATCGTTCATCCCATCAAGTATAAGAGAGTGGAATAAACTCAGTACCGATGCAAGGAATTCTAGATCTCTGAAAATTTTCTCCGACCATCTATCCAAATCTGATATCAAAGTTCCTTCGTTTTATTATAATGGCCATCGGAAATCTCAAATAATCCACTGTAAATTACGACTTCGATGCTCTGACCTGCAGGGTCATAAATTCCTTCGACACATTGCCGACAGTCCCGCATGCCTCTGCGGTCACATATTTGAAGATCCCGATCATTAGAGACTTTTGGCAAGAGCAAATTCCTAGTACGTATCGCGTATCCGTATGGATTTTGTGTGTGACGTCATCAATGTGTGTGTATTTCTCATACGTGAAACGGCACACGGATACGGCAGCCCGTATCGAATAGCTTTCATACGGAGAAGGTCCGTATAACATTGTCGTCTTTTTAGACGCTGAAATGTTATATCATAGCGTTTTTATGAATCTATGTGTATCCCAGAACACGAAGGTGTATATTTGATGTGAATTTAACCATAATAAAGACTGGAAATTAATCATTATTTTTGATGGGGTTTTCTCGGGAATTTTCATACTTTTCCCACCTGTCTGTCTGCACGCTGGTTGATCTACGTGCTAGATTTAGGTAGATATGCGAACTTGCAAATCTGTAAATGATGTGATTCTAAATTAGTGAAACCGAAAATTGCTGTCAAGTCGAAGTCAAAGATTTCTTTTAATAAGATGCGACATTAATTTTTTATAATAGCTCATGGGGGTGGTGATCTTGGTAGATATTTGCCATCATGCTGTACAGAACTAAGCTCAGCTCAGTGACGCACACGTACGCGACGCAAGAATTTGCCAAAACTCTAAAACTACTCTGACGCAACGTGTCACGTATACGATACGGATACGTGATACGGATAGGGAAAATGCCACTTGCCAAAAGTCTCTATTACCTTCTGCGATGTTCCTTACATTCAAATGCACGAACAGAAACCATTGACAAATTACAATATGATTTTAAAAATATAAACTGTCTTTTATTCGGCTCCAAATCCTACAGTCTTGAAACTAATACTAATATTTTTAACCAGTTTATTAATATGTCAAACAGATTCTAAACTCAATTCGATGAAGTAACATTTTCATGTATAATCTTGGCTAGTCTATCTAATGTTGCTTATTATTAAATAATCCTCATTCTACTTGCATATGTATAATTATTAATTACTATATATACTGTACATTTTCACCCATTTCATTATGTTTTATATATGTATGTGTTTGCCATTTTAACTATGTATATACACCCATTTTTCATTAATAATATGTATACAAATTACTTAGATTTAGGGAGAGGGGTTTTACATAGGCTAAGCCTGTTCCCCAATCCCATTCAGACAACCTGAATAAAATATTGTTTAAAATAAAAAATAACAAGTCGTTGATACCTCATTAATGGACTATCATATGACATATGAATGATACGATTTTGATGGTTAACAAGTGAATTATGGTACGCCGAATATCTAGTATTTTACGTTTTGGCGCCGTTTTCAGGCGCATTTTTCTCGAAAACGACACCAACAATTTTTCTTAAACCTTTTTTACTCAGAGTCCAAACGATGTTCTAAGGTTTAAAATAGCTTTGAAATAATATAAGTGGTTCAAATGGGACCGCAAACATTGAAAAAAAGTTGAAAAATCGTTAAATTAATGAAAATCTTGTTCTATTTTCCTTTTTTTAAGAAATAGCTCATGGGCTGTTTATGACATTCCTGGTACAGAAAGTTAACTATTCAAACAACTTGTTAAAGCAATCCCGACAAAGATCCACAAATATTCGATATTTTGAAAAAAAACGTAAAAAATAAAAAAAATGGTGATCTTTCAAAAAAAGTGATTACTACGCCAGATTTCAACGAATCAAAACAACTGAAGTCTCATTGGATAGCCCGAATAATGGACGATCTTCTGGCATCCAAATGGTACAAATTCGGTGGCTAGGAAATATATTACGGGACGCTAAAATCTAGTATTTTCGTATCTTCCTTTCCGGAGCCCATTCGGACGCTTTGATCTCGAAAACTACTCTCATTTCATTTCTGAAACTTCTGTTACGTAGAGTCTTCGTGGTAGTCTTGGGCGTGAAACGAAATTTAAAAGTGTCAATATAGTATATCTGGTGCAAAAAGGGACACAATCCTTGAAAAAAGTCGAAAAAATCGTTATATATCTATGAGTATAATAGGATAAGGGATGTAACAACTGTTAAACATATGGTGTCAGACTACCAATTATTTGCTACATAACGGATTGAAATAACAAAAGTATCCAGTGCCCCCCCCCCTAATTCTAGAAAACGTTCCATGGATCGGCTATTATATGACACACGTCCTTTCTGATTCCTGAAAGCTGGTTCAGTGCTGCTTGCATGTCTAGTTATTATTTTTCTTCCAGAGCATATCTCAGAAACTACTTGTCGGATCGATTCGGTGTCTTCGGTTTTACTGGGAAAGTGGGTTTAACTTAAATTTTAAAGCTATTTTGAACGTTCTGTGAGAATGCGAAATGCCCGAAATCATCGAAGTTGTCGTTTATCAAAATGTTGCCGTAATATTATCATTAATTGTACGATTGTAATATTTTATGCATTTTGACATAGCCGGAGACAAGGCACATGGCTACAATTCTTTAGACTTTCAATTTTCGACGTATCTTCGGAGATATTAGGCGCCAAATTTTGAAAATTTAATTTTTACGAACATTTTTTTTATAAATGAATATTTTTATGTGGTATTTTACCTAGGGTTAAAGAGTCATCTGATTTGACCAAAATGGCAACATTTTTTGTCGCCGTATTTTTCCTTGGCCGCCATTGGCTATTTCAGTTGTTAAGTCCCGGATTAATTATTTATAGCTAGATTTGAATAAAACAAAGTTCATATGCCCCGTGTTGTAAAATGTCATTTTTTTTGTTACCGGTAAAGTTTACTGTCGGCACCGGAAGTGACGTAAATTTAGCAAAAATTTCGGTACCACTTTTAGAAAGCAAATACTATTTTCTACAAATCTGATCTTACTCGAAAGATGCGCCCTGTAAAGGTGCACAAAATTTTAATTTCGATTTTGTTTTCGGGCCATTTCGATTAAAAGGTAAAAAAGGGGTAAAAATAAGCTATTTACAACCCATCCAGTGTCTTCATACAGTGGACTCTTGTCACATCCGATGTCTGATCACTCCGGATTAAAACATTTCTTCGATACTTTCATAAACTTGTAGCAATAATCCATACAAAGAGAATGTATGTGAAATTTAGTTTGTAATATGAGCAGTTGCCGAGAAATGGGCAATTTTGCATGAGTCACTTTTCACGTTATTTTGGCTGTATAAGAATCAATTATTATTCGATTTTCAATTTTCATTCACTGTCTGTTGCCTATTGTCACAGTCGACTATACCAAACCATTTTGACACTCCCACTGAAACCGGAAGTGACGTCATTTAGGCAATAACTGAATTTTTAGCCTTAAAAATACATTTTTTATTCAAATGAGTATTATTTTTAGAATTATGAAATTTGATTCCCATCAACAAATAGAATGAACCCATATGATCATATAGATACCACAAAATGGTTTCTAACTTCTACGGTTGCAGAGCAATGGACGATTTTCCACAAGTCACTTTTTACTTTATTTTGGCTTTAAAAGAATCAGTTATTATTCGATTTTCATAAAATTTTCAGCATATGATGTCTCATGCCATTTACGATTTCATAGAACTAATTTAACTTTTTTAGTATCACCGGAAGTGATATCATTTTGGCAAACACTGAATTTTTAGCCTTCAAAACATATTTTATTCAAATGAGTCCGATTTGTAAGGTTTTCAAAATTATGATATTTGATTCCAATCAACACATAGATTGAACCATACGATCATACAGATACCACAAAATGGTTTCTAACGTATGCAGTTGCAGAGAAATAGGCGATTGTCTACAAGTCATTTTTCAAGGTTTTTGGTTTATGAAAGTGGCAATTATTATTCTATTTACATAAAATTTTCACTATATATCATATGCCCTTTCGGATTTCATAAAACTAATTGAACATTTTCATTATCACCGGAAGTAATGTAATTTTGTCAGGATCACTTACAAGTAACAAATGTATAATATTAATTGATATTGCTGGATTTGGTTTATTCTGCGTCCAATTTATTTGATTTGTGCAATGCTTATGTAGAAACCTGTTTAATGGTTTCATTGGTACCAGACGTGACATATGTTCAAGGGTAACGTGGCCCCGGAAGTGATATGTTCAAAGGTGACGTGGCACCAGTGAAACCCGTCATTCCTGCATGCAGGTCTAGTGATGATTGTTTGTTTGTTTGTACCAAAAAAAAAACAATCATCCAACACGTTGGCAGTTTTATTTCCCACTTGAGCATATCTCAGAAACTACTTGTCGGATCGGTCCAATGTCTTTGTTATTATGGGAAAGTCGGCATGATTTAGAGTTTAAATCTATTTCGAACATTCTGCGACAATGCAAAATGTCTGAAATCACCGAAGTTGTCATTTTTTAACATTTTGCCGTAATATTTACAACAATCGTCGGATTTTAACATTTGGTACAATTTGACATAGCTGGAGACAAGGCTAATAGCTACCGTACTTCAGATTTGTTTTATTTTGAACGTATCCTCGATTATGTTAGGCGCGAAATTTTGAACATTTAAATTTTTACCAAAATTTTTTTATTTATGAATATTTTTTCATGGTATTTTACACAGTATTAAAGGGTCATCTGACTTGAGCAAAAATTTGAACAATTTTTGTCTCAGTAATTTGCGTTAGCCACCATTGGCTGATTTAGTTTTTCGGTCCGTTTTACGAAATGTCATTATTTTTTGTTACCGTTGAAGTTTCCTGTCGGCAACGGAAGAGACATAATTTTACCAAAAACAACAAATTTGACAGTTCGGTACCACCTTTTTAGTTTTAAGACGATTTTAAGGAGATTTAAGTTTTTGTGAAACAGGGCCCTGGATTTATCAGGTTCAACCAGAATCCAAAATTCAGTCGCCACCCCTCAAATGGCCCTTTTATCATGTTGGAAAATATGTGTACAATCTCGAAGGGGACTATGTAGAAAAATATATGAAAACCAGATAATCTATCTTCGAACTTTTCAACCAGCCCTCGTATTATATTTGTATCTCCTTTTCTTTATGCCTTTGCCTGGAAAAAACAAATTTTCTTCTGATGGTTTCATATGGCTCGCGACGCCGATCATCAATTTCCATCGGTAGTATATCGCTGAGGCACAAAAATGTCCAGTGGGATCTCCGCATTACCTCCCTTATATCTTCAATTGTGACACCAACCCACCATCCTTAGCCAAGACATGTTCTATCGGTGCCATGTTCGGAGACATGGCTAGCCTGTCGAAGCCATTGATGTTGTTAGCAGCCACGTAGTCCATACTGACACGGGCGGTATGCGGACATGCAGTATCCTGTTGGAAGTGCTGAAGTTGTGGGTGCGCTCAAAACACCGGAGCAACAGTTGGTTGCCAGACATCATCACGGTAGGCTACAGCATTAACGCGACCCCTGCAAATGTGTAGGGGGTCCGGTGATGAAATGTGAAGCCTCGCCACACCCAATCGATCCGTTTCGAAGACGCAGCAATCTGCAAGACGTTCCCCAAGACGTCTCCACACACGACCATCAGCGTGATAAAGATGAAAGCGACTCTCATCACCGAAGAGCACACTTTGCCAGTCTACTCTGCTCTATGTCTGGTGTCCCCGAGCCCATATCAAACGCCGCTGACGGTGATGATCCCTTAGGATAGCTCCAACATAAGATCGTCGTGCGCTGGCACTTACCGGTCCATGTCTTCCGACGACTGCTGCAACTGTTCGACCCCACTGGGCGGAATCTGTCAGGCAGATATTTGACCCGGATGTAGTGGTCTTGAGCCTGGGTTGTAACGCGTTGTGGACCAGGACGTTGACGATCACGTGTTGATCCAGTAACATGAACACGTTCCACCAACCTTACAATAGTAGATTGATGATAATTAAAGTGCCTAGCAAAAGCACGTGTAGACATGCCAGCCCTGGACATTCCCATGGCTTCATTCCGTTGATTTTCAGTAAGTCTCGGCATCTCTAGCTCGATTCCTTCACACGCTCAACAACAAATTACGACAGATTGACGTTTCACAGTTCATGTACTGCACTTTAAGTTATGCTTTTAAAAGGCTCACACACAATGCTGCACGTGAATATTGGGTTTTTCATGTGCATCTCGTGCAATGTTTTTTGTGCACACGGGTCGATATTCTTTGCGTTTGGGAGCATTGTGTGAAACAATAGTTCATAGTATTGCATAATATTATACATACAAAATCACCTAGTAATAAAATATTTGTGGAAAAAAAGTGATGCGTTTTCCATGGCGCTCAGTATATTACATTTCATTCAATCAATAAATATTCAAAATTATAATTAATACAATCTAAATGAGATCTATTAGTTTCAAACTTTCGACAAATTAACATTTCCTTTGTCTAAAATACTTTGTCAACAAACTTCAAATAAAACAGGCCAACAGTGAGGATCATGTCCTCGGAAATCCCAAAATAAATTTATTGACACATATTAATTAATCGCACATTTATTTTTTTTCAAAAGTATCGAGCAATCAAATTATACTGTAAGTTTCATCACTCACTCCTAGATAGAATCAAGGTCATCTTCTCCCAAAGCATCGACCAATGCAATTGCTTAGCTCCGCTTAGCTTTAGTTCGAAATGTTAAAATCATTGACTCGATCAAGACGTCCACATGATGTACATCTACATCAAGTTTAAGCATTCTACCTCAAGTGACCAGTCAAATTGCTTATCGCTCCTAAGCCTCAGCAGAAAATTCTCACTATCAAACTTAAGTCAAAAGTTATCGTGCCCCAAAGCATCAACCAATCAGATTGCTTATCTCTGCTTAAAGTCCCTAGACAATACTCATCTTCGAACTCCATTAAGGCATTGACTTAACGAATGACTACACCAAGTTTGAACATTCTACCTCAATTAAAAGGAGCATTATTGTTCTATCCCTAAGTCTCGGTCAATCAATTTGCTTATCGTCCTGCTTACCCCGAGCAAAAAATGCACATTGTCAAGGTACTGATGTAATGAAAATATACACCAAGTTTCATCACTCTGACTTAAATAGAACTAAAGTTATAGTGTCCCAAATTATCAACCAATCAAATTGCTTATCTCTGCTTACCCTAAGCAGAAAATGCTCATATTCGAACTCCATCAATACATTTACCTAATAAACACCTACACCAAGTTTGACTATATTAGCTCAGTGAAATGGAGAGGTATTGTGTTCAAAAGTCTCGGCCAATCAAATTGCTTATCGCTCTGCTTACCCCGAGCACAAAATGCTCATTATCTAACTTAGTCAAGGTATTGATGTAATGAAACTATACATCAAGTTTCATCACTATCAATTAATAAGAACTAAAGTTATCGTGTCCCACCGCATCAACCAATCAAATTGTTTATTTCTGCTTACCCATCTTCGAACTTCATCAAGGTATTGACGTAAAAAGCCCCCACACCAAATTTGAACATTCTAGCTCAATTATAAAGAGAGTTATTGTGTCCAAAGAAGTGTGAGAGACAGACAGACCACCCGACATGCAGACGAACCCATTTTAATAGTACCCCGCGACAAAAAATGTTCTTTCGTTAAATCAAATGACCAAATAAATAAATAGGCGATTTTTTTTCCATTTAAACAAAATAATTTGAAATTAATTTCAAACTTTCCCCAGTGAACGACATATTAGTTAGTTCTCAAGAATATGAAATTATTCTAAAGCGTCTGACATGTAATTTGATAACTAAACCAGCGGCTGTCAGGCAGGATACGCCCACATTTTGCAAACGATTGTTCCAACAATCAAGGGCCATGATTTGGGAAGCTACGATCCGATATGTACGAATATCGACAGGACCAAATAAAGATATATTTCAAGTTTCATCAAAATTGGATCAAAATTGTGATACCAGTTTTTTTTATACTATTTGCGTACGAGGGGCGGCCATTTTGTCTGGCAGTTTTAGTCCGAATTTCACGAATGGAGAAAAAGAGAACCGAAATTAGCTTGCATGAGTCGCCTGGCTTAAAATGTCGCTGCGGCCCTTGCATAACTTATCAAAAAGGGTGCATATTATGGCGCATTCCCCCCTGGTTGCCTTACTGTAGCTGCGGAAATTTATGCCTCTCTTGTTAAACTCTACTGTAACAACTGACAGGGTTAGGTTGACTAGAGATCAAGCACCAAACGATAGGCTTTTTTATCGATTTGCCAAATTGATTTGAATTTAGTAGAGATGTCATGTGACAATATAGTCGATTTCAAAGTACTTTGGCGAGTTAGTTAAATGCTCCGATTAGCTGTAAGCAATTTTTGTGGCTGGACACCGTTGAAAAAAACACGTGACCACCCGATCAAATCGTCAAATCGCACCCTGAAGTGATTTGACGATTTGATGTAATCGCTTCGGAAATCGGTGTCGATAAATTTGTTGATTAGGGTAACCAATTTGAATTAGATGGACGTTAAAGATGAAAATGTGATTGAATGCTAATCAGTGGTCGATAAAAACGCCTGATATTTTCACTGTGGATGCAAATCAGGCTGCATTAGGCTACAGATGTATTTGTTACAAGTGAAAGCTTTCTAGTATGGATTTGTGAAAATGGTTCGAATATGAAAGTGACAGCGAAATAATATTGATGAAATTGTGTGATTTGTTTTATGAGTAGGCCTACACCTGTATACATATGTATTTTTGTGAGCGGTTTTTACATACTACATATATTTCACGAATGGAGAAAAAGAGAACCGAAATTAGCTTGCATGAGTCGCCTGGCTTAAAATGTCGCTGCGGCCCTTGCATAACTTATCAAAAAGGGTGCATATTATGGCGCATTCCCCCCTGGTTGCCTTACTGTAGCTGCGGAAATTTATGCCTCTCTTGTTAAACTCTACTGTAACAACTGACAGGGTTAGGTTGACTAGAGATCAAGCACCAAACGATAGGCTTTTTTATCGATTTGCCAAATTGATTTGAATTTAGTAGAGATGTCATGTGACAATATAGTCGATTTCAAAGTACTTTGGCGAGTTAGTTAAATGCTCCGATTAGCTGCAAGCAATTTTTGTGGCTGGACACCGTTGAAAAAAACACGTGACCACCCGATCAAATCGTCAAATCGCACCCTGAAGTGATTTGACGATTTGATGTAATCGCTTCGGAAATCGGTGTCGATAAATTTGTTGATTAGGGTAACCAATTTGAATTAGATGGACGTTAAAGATGAAAATGTGATTGAATGCTAATCAGTGGTCGATAAAAACGCCTGATATTTTCACTGTGGATGCAAATCAGGCTGCATTAGGCTACAGATGTATTTGTTACAAGTGAAAGCTTTCTAGTATGGATTTGTGAAAATGGTTCGAATATGAAAGTGACAGCGAAATAATATTGATGAAATTGTGTGATTTGTTTTATGAGTAGGCCTACACCTGTATACATATGTATTTTTGTGAGCGGTTTTTACATACTACATATTTTAAAAATGTTTTACGTAAATGTACTGTACTTGTCGATAAATTTTCACATCATATTTAGTTACTTTTAAGCTGAAATATATGTTTTTATTTTACTTTTTTTATTCTTATTCATTTCCGAAGTGGTTTCCCCTTGTCAGTGGTGCAGGCGGGGGGGGGGTGCACGTTAAAAGTTCCCTTGGCAGTTTGAATTCAATATAGGAGTAGGCCATAGTGCTGTGCCCGGGCAAAATTTCCCTCATAGTATTAAAAAATTCCAAAGAATTACTTGATGGTTTGCAATCGAGATCCCTTGCTTCGGTCTCATCTATTTAAACTTTTGACTTTTCTACTTTGTACACTAAAATTCCCCATAGTAAATTAAAAGCTCGGTTGAAAGACATTATTCACAGTGTCTTTTCATCTAAATCGGGAACTACTAGATAGCAATATTTAGTTGTTAATTACAATTCCTCATGTTTCGTTAAGTACCATAGTGATTCCAAAAATAAATTCACCGACGTCAAGATAATTCAGATGTTGGATTTTTTAATTGATAACATCTTTATTGAATTTGGAGGGGAAATATATCAGCAAGTGGTAGGGATCCCCATGGGCACCAACTGTACACCTTTGCGTGCTAATTTATTTCTCTATTCCTATGAAGCCGAGTACATACAGGCACTAGTTAAAACAAATAAACGATTAGTCAGACATTTGAATTTTACTTATCGGTATATTGATGATGTTCTATCACGGAATAATCCTAAATTTAGTGATTATGTAGAATTCATATATCCTGATGAGCTCGAAATTAAAAATAGGTTGCCAGGCAACGAAACATACGACCGCACAGCAGCTAAATCGTCCGGGCAGTCAACAAGAGTTGTCGCATATTAAGTAATTATCAGAAAATCATTAGAATTTGTTTGGTTTTTATAAAGTTCTACCCCATGCTAACGTTAAGTATCCGAAACATTTAATATTATGGATTTAGCTGTTCAATTATCGATTTTCAAGAAATTCACACTCAGCCATCATTAATGGGATATAGTCAAACGGTTTTTATACGCCCACATTTTCATGTGGACGTATATTGCCGTCGCCCCTGTCCGTCCGTCCGTCCACAATTGTTTGTGAACAGTCTACAGGTCACAATTCTTATCCGATTTCAATGAAACTTAAAATATAGGATTATCACCCTCAGATCTCGGTTCCTTTCGATATTGGCATGTATCGGACTGTAACTTCGTGGGTTATGGCCCCTGATTGTACGTTTTTTAGCTTGTGAACAGTGTAGAGGTCACTATTTTGAACCGATTTGGATGAAACTTGAAATGCATGTTTATAACCCATAGATCTTGGTTCCTTTCGATATTTGCGCCAATCGGATCGTAACTTCCTGAATTATGGCCCCTGATTGTCCGAAAAATCGGACCACAATTGACTGACAAAATGGCCGCCGTTTGTACGCGAATAGTGTGAAAATATGTTATATCAAGGTTGTGGACCTTATAGAGGTCACAATTTTGAACCCATTTTGATGAAACTTGACTTGCATGTTTATAACCCATAGATCTTGGTTCCTTTCGATATTTGCGCCAATCGGATCGTAACTTCCTGAATTATGGCCCCTGATTGTCCGAAAAATCGCCTTTTTTAGCTTGTGGTCCGTCTGGAGGTCAAAATTGTTATCCGATTTTAAAAAACCGTTTGATTATATCACCGTTCCATGGTTATGAAGGTTGAGTTCGAATTTCGTAAAAATCGGACCAAAATTGACGGACTAAATGGCCGCCGTTTGTACGCGAATAGTGTGAAAATATGTTATATCAAGGTTGTGGACCTTATAGAGGTCACAATTCTGAACCGATTTTGATGAAACTTGACATGTATGTTTATAACCCAAAGATCTTGGTTCCTTTCGATATTTGCGCCCATCGGATCGTAACTTCCTGAATTATGGCCCCTCATTGTCCGAAAAATCGCCCTTTTTAGTTGTGGTCCCTCTGGAGGTCAAAATTGTTATCCGATTTAAAAAACCGTTTGATTATATCACCGTTCCATGGTTATGAAGGTTGAGTTCGAAGTTCGTGAAAATCGGACCAAAATTGACGGACAAAATGGCCGCCGTTTGTACGCGAATAGTGTCAAAATATGTTTTAAATAGGTTGTGGACCTTATAGAGGTCACAATTTTGAACCGATTTTAATGAAACTTGACATGTATGTTTATAACCCAAAGATCTTGGTTCCTTTCGATATTTGCGCCCATCGGATCATAACTTCCTGAATTATGTCCCCTGATTGTCCGAAAAATCGCTTTTGTTAGCTTGTGGTCCCTCTGGAGGTCAAAATTATTATCCGATTTAAAAAACCGTTTGATTATATCACGGTTTCATGGTAATGAAGAGAGAATTTGAATTTCATGAAAATCGGACCAGAGTTGACGGATAAAATGGCCGCTGCCTGTATGCGAATTGTGTGAAAATATGTTATATCAAGGTTGTGGACACTATAGAGGTCAAAATTTTGAACTGATTTTGATGAAACTTAAAATACATGTTTATAACCTAATGATCTTGGTTCCATTGCATATGTGCCCATATCGGATCGTAACTTCCTGAATTATGGCCCCTGATTGTACGAAAAATCACCCTTTTTAGCTTGTGGTCCCTCTGGAGGTCACAATTATTATCTGATTTAAAAAAAACGTTTGATTATATCACAGTTACACCGTAGTTATGGGTGAGTTTGAATTATGATTTTCTTAAAATGCAACAACTCTTGTTAACTGCTCGGACGATTTGGCTGCTGTGTGGGCGTATGTTTCGTTGCCTGGCAACCTATTTTTTAATTCGGAATAAAATTGTGACCTCCATAGGGTCCACAAGGTAAAAAAAATAGGTTGCCAGGCAACGAAACATACGCCCACACAGCAGCCAAATCGTCCGGGCAGTCAACCAGGGTTGTTGCATTTTAAGTAATCATCAGAAAATCATAATTCAAACTCACCCATAACTACGGTGTAACTGTGATATAATCAAACGTTTTTTAAATCAGATAATAATTGTGACGACCTCCAGAGGGACCACACGCTAAAAAGGGTGATTTTTCGTACAATCAGGGGCCATGATTCAGGAAGTTACGATCCGATATGGGCAAATATGCAATGGAATCAAGATCATTAGGTTATAAACATGTATTTCAAGTTTCATCAAAATCAGTTCAAAATTGTGACCACTATAGGATCCACAACCTTGATATAACATATTTTTACACAATTCGCGTACAGACGGCAGCCATTTTATCCGTCAACTCTGGTCCGATTTTCACAAAATTCAAATTCTCTCTTCATTACCATGAAACCGAGATATAATCAAACGTTTTTTAAAATCGGATAATAATTTTGAACTCCAGAGGGACCACAAGCTAACAAAAGCGATTTTTCGGACAATCAGGGGACATAATTCAGGAAGTTATGATTCGATGGGCGTAAATATCGAAAGGAACCAAGATCTTTGGGTTATAAACATGCATGTCACGTTTCATCAAAATCGGTTCAAAATTGTGACATCTATAAGGTCCACAACCTTGATATAACATATTTTCACACCATTCGCGTACAAACGGCGGCCATTTTGTCCGTCAATTTTGGTCTGATTTTCACGAAATTCGAACTCAACCTTCATAACCATGGAACGGTGATATAATCAAACGTTTTTTTTAAATCGGATAACAATTTTGACCTCCAGAGGAACCACAAGCTAAAAAGGGCGATTTTTTGGACAATCAGGGGCCATAATTCAGGAAGTTACGATCCGATGGGCGCAAATATCGAAAGGAACCAAGATCTTTGGGTTATAAACATACATGTCAAGTTTCATCAAAATCGGTTCAAAATTGTGACCTCTATAAGGTCCACAACCTTGATATAACATATTTTCACACAATTCGCGTACAAACGGCGGCCATTTTGTCCGTCAATTTTGGTTTTGGTCCAATTTTCACGAAATTCGAACTCAACCTTCATAATCATGGAATGGTGATATAATCAAACGTTTTTTTGAATCGGATAACAATTTTGACCTCCAGAGGGACCACAAGCTAAAAAGGGCGATTTTTCGGACAATCAGGGGCCATAATTCAGGAAGTTACGATCCGATGGGCGCAAATATGTAAAGGAACCAAGATCTTTGAGTTATAAACATACATGTCAAGTTTCATCAAAATCGGTTCAAGATTGTGACCTCTATAAGGTCTACAACCTTGATATAACATATTTTCACACCATTCGCGTACAAACGGCGGCCATTTTGTCTGTCAATTTTGGTCCGATTTTCACGAAATTCGAACTCAACCTTCATAACCATGGAACGGTGATATAATCAAACGTTTTTTTTAAATCGGATAACAATTTTGACCTCCAGAGGGACCACAAGCTAAAAAGGGCGATTTTTCAGACAATCAGGGGCCATAATTCAGGAAGTTACGATCCGAAGCGCGCAAATATCAAAAGGAACCAAGATCTTTGGGTTATAAACATACATGTCAAGTTTCATCAAAATCGGTTCAAAATTGTGACCTCTATAAGGTCCACAACCTTGATATAACATATTTTCACACTATTCGCGTACAAACGGCGGCCATTTTGTCCGTCAATTTTGGTCCGATTTTCACGAAATTCGAACTCAACCTTCATAACCATGTCACGGTGATATAATCAAACGGTTTTTTAAATCGGATAACAATTTTGACCTCCAGAGGGACCACAAGCTAAAAAGTGCGATTTTTCGGACAATCAGGGGCCATAATTCAGGAAGTTACGATCCGATTGGCGCAAATATCGAAAGGAACCAAGATCTTTGGGTTATAAACATGCATTTAAAGTTTCATCCAAATCGGTTCAAAATTGTGACCTCTACACTGTTCACAAGCTAAAAAACGTGATTTTTCGTACAATCAGGGGCCATAACCCATGAAGTTGCGGTCCGATACATGCCAATATCGAAAGGAACCGAGATCTTAGGGTGATAAACCTATATTTTAAGTTTCATTGAAATCGGATAAAAATTGTGACCTGTAGACTGTTCACAAACAATTGTGGACGGACGGACGGACGGACGGACGTCCGGACGGACGGACGGACGGACGAACAGGGGTGACGACAATATACGTCCACATGAAAATGTGGGCGTATAAAAACATGATTTTTTTGTACAATCAGGGGCCATAATTCAGGAAGTTATGGTCCAATGTGCGCAAATGTCGAAAGGAACTGCGATCTTTGGGTTATAAACTTACATTTCTAATTTCATCAAAATCAGATTAAAATTGTGACCTCTACAGGGTCCACAACATGGATATATCATATTATTTTTACAATATTCGCGTATTAGCGGCAGCCATTTTGTCCGGCAGTTTTGGTCCGATTTCTACGAAATTTGACCTCAACCTTCATAACAGTGAAACGGTGATAATCAAACGTTTTTTTTTTAAATCGAATAACAGTTGTGACCTGCAGAGGGACCACAAGCTAAAAAAGGCGATTTTTAGTACAATTAGGGGCCATAATTCAGGAAGTTACAATTCGATATGCACAAATATCGAAAGGAACCAAGATCTTTGGATTATAAACATGCATTTAAAGTCTCATCAAAATCAGATTAAAATTGTGACCTCTACAGGGTCTACAACCTTGATATACCATATTCTTATAGTAGTCGCGTACAAGCGGCGGCCATTTTGTCCAGTTTTGGTCCGATTTGCACTAAATTCAAACTCACCCTTCACTACGCAGAAACACTGATATAATCAAACGTTATTTTAAATCCGTTAATAATTGTGACCTCAAAAGGAACCCCAAGCTTAAAAGATAGGCTGGCACTGCCAGACAGGATACGCCCACATTTTCGAGAGATGGATAGAGAACAAGCAATACCGAAAATGATTTTTCCTACATCATTAAGTCCTGTATTTCATACTGTATTGGGAACAGTCATTTTGTTGGTCAGTTCCAGTCTGATATTCATGAAATTCGAAGTCGACAATGATTATGGTGTGACGGTACACAACCTAGAAATGTGACTTTTCGTCAAAATCGGATAAGAATTGTGACCTGTAGAGAGTTCACAACCATGATATACCATATTTTTACACTATGGTCCGATTTTCTCGAAATTCGAACTCAACCTTCCGTAGAGTGTAATGGTGATAGAGTCAAACGTTTTTTTAAATCGGATAATAATTGTGACCCCCAGAGGGACCAAAGGCAATTTTTCGGACAATCAGGGGCCATAATTCAGGAAGTTACTATCCGATATGCGCAAATAACGAAAGGGACCAAGATCTTTGGGTTATAACCATGAATTTCAAGTTTCATCAAAATCGAATTAAAATTGTGACCTATACAGGGTCCACAACCATGATATACTTTTTAACAGTATTCGCGTACAAACGGCGGCCATTTTGTCTGGCAATTTTGGTCCGATTTTCCCGAAATTCGAACTCAAACCTTCCATAAGATGTAACGGTGATATAATCAAACTTTTTTTTAAATCGGAAAATAATTGTGACCTCCAGAAGGACCACAAGCTAAAAAAAATGCAATTTTGCGTACAATCAGGGGCCATAATTCAGGAAGTTAGGATCCGATATGCGCAAATATCGAAAGGAACCAAGACCTTTGGGTTATAACCTTGAATTTCAAGTTTCATCAAAATCGAATTAAAATTGTAACCTCTACAGGGTCCACAACCTTGATATACCATTTTTTAACAGTATTTGCGTACAAACGGCGGCTATTTTCTATGGCAATTTTGGTCCGATTTTCCCGAAATTCGAACGCAACCTTCTTTAGGGTGTAACGGTCCGACATTTCGGACAATCAGGGGCCATAATTCAGGAAATTACGTTCCGATAGGCGTAAATATCGAAAGGATCCAAGATCTATGGGTTAAAAACATGCATGTCAAGTTTCATCAACATCGGTTCAAAATTGTGACCTCTATAGGGTCCACAAGCTAAAAACGTGATTTTTCGTACAATCAGGGGCCATAATCCATGAAGTTTTGATCCGATACATGCCAATATCGAAAGCAGCCGAGATCTTTTGGGGATAAACCTATATTTCAATTTCGTCAAAATCAGATAAGAATTGTGACCTGTAGAGAGTCCACAAACAAATTGTGGACGGACGTCCGGACGGACAGGGGCGTCGACAATATACGTCCACATGAAAATGTGGACGTATAAAAAGCGATTTTCGAACAATCAGGGGCTATAATTCATGAAGATACGATCAGATATGTGCAAATATGAAATTGAACTAAGATCTTTTAATATTTTACCAATGTTATTTGAATCCTGTTGGGATATTATGGACACTGTCTGAATTTCAATAATATATAATACACGTCAAATTTTGTTTTATTTAATGTCCCAGGCTAGAATATAAATAATCAATGGTTTAATTTCTTAAAGTTCACAAGCTTCACATGTGTTTTTATAACCAGTGTCTTTGTTTGGACCTATATTTCAATTATCAAATTACGTGTTGATATTCTTGAGAACTAATATTCGAATGGTTAAGATTTATCATACTTAATTGCTTTCCAGTGTCCATAATATCCCAACAGGATTCAAATAACATTGGTAAAATATTTAATTTTAAATGCGTCTGTTTCAGTTTTGGGGGTGGGTAATTACGACGCGGTTCGGATTCTATGCTGGCACTAATGACCAGTATTAACCTGAAACCGTTCCAACAAACATTTAAAACCTAGTACAACCTATATCAACGCAAAACTAATTACCAACCCAAACCCCCTCCTCATTTGCGAGATCCACACACCAAACGAACTCGACAATCCTTCGTTCAAAATAGAGATAAATTCAATGCAACATCAATGTAAGAATACAAATTTAACCCTCATTGTTTTAGAATTACAATAATTAAAATCAATAACCATCTGAAAAAAAAATCGCGGCCTTTCTACTAATATGTAATTATATTTTGAAATTGGCGTAATGAAGTCAACTGAATTGTGTTTAAAATCGGATATTCCTCTTCTCATGTCATAATTTTCGTAAGGCTGGAATACTAACGCCAGTCAAATTGTTTTTTTTGGTCATTCAAATTTGCTATGTAGCTGGACTTTTACCATACAAACACTTACCCTTCAAAGACATGTCCGTTATCCAAATAAACACAATTATGAAGATCCAAACCGCCATTGCATCTTTAAAATACATACATATAACTCATGCGTAAAATGGTCTATGACCCTTTAGTCTTCCTGTCGGATATCTAGAAAAGCTTGTCCACAACACTACTAGGTGCACACGCCAACAATGATGTATGTCCTGTCAGAACATAGCCAAACTTAATGAGTAAGGGCAGTATTGGTTAGTCAACCCTGGAATGTAAAAGCTGTGCCATGAATCGGCTTTCTTGTATGTAGTGCAATGTCCCCTTTGTTTGATTACAATACAACACTAACTCATTACTTGAGCTTTAAGAGCACGCGACATCAATAATGGATTTTGTTCGGATATCATGTGTTTTACTATTAGGTAAGGTGTTTATATTCAGTATTTTCCTATAGAGTAGACTCTTCTCTACTGTATGACAAATGCCAAGATATATTTACCTCATCACTACACTGTAGGACTTATGCCTCACATTTGTGAACCGAGGTCTTGCATTTGCTAATGCAAGATTTCGCCATGTAAGCAAAACTCTCCATTGCTTTAATTTAATGTTATATAGTGGTTAGAAATTAAACGGTAGTCTTTTATTAGGTGGTGTAAAATGGCAGTTCTTATACCCATCACTTTTTCATAAACGAACCAAACCAATAGTTGTGAACGTATGTGACATGGAGATAGGGGCGCCTTCTCAACCTCGTGGGTTTCCTCCGGGCACTCCGGTTTCCTCCCACTGCTAAAGACCCCTACGCGCAAGCGAATTATTGAAATAAAATTAAAAACCATGTGTTAGTCCCGAAATGACCTAGTTGTGTCGAGTGGACGTTAAACCCCATTTCTCTCTCTCTCCAAACTAATAGTGATGTATATCTCATTAGTGGCGCAATACCCACAGCATAATTACTAACCATTTTTACCTTACAGCGATATAATTATTTTACTTAAAAACGAAATGACTGTTCCAGGCGACACTATGACTAGAAAACTGCTTGCTATTTCTTCAATTTTTAATTTTAAAATAGTTAAAACTTAACGGCCTCCCCGGAATTGTCATCCCTTTACTTTCTTTCGCACTTAACTAATTTCGTATCAAGCTATATAATCTTTCTCTCTTGAAAAATAGTGGCTTATTTACTTTGCCGTATTGAAAACAGTCCCATGCTTCACCTAGTTATTTGGAATAAACCAAATGGTACAGGGGTGTGGATTTGGCTTGGGCTCGTAGAATATAACTTGTTTTTAAGAGCCATTTACGGGAGGTAATATAAATTTGCTTCAGACCATCATAATTGGAAGTATATTGAAAGAGTTTTATTGTAATTTTTTTCTTTTTAAAAAGTTTTAATCCAATTGAAAAGGGTTCGCTCCTAAAATGTTTTTATAGATAGCCTATTTCTTGTTTGACTTAGCTATGTTTGTTATTGCCGCTAAGCAAGTGATAATAAGACAGAAAACGGAACGGTGTAGTAGCCACACAAAGTCAAATATTGATAGATCAAGGGCATGTAATTGCGTCCAGACCACGAGTATTTTTTTAAACATTTAATGTATTCATATTGATTCATCTTGAATTTCTATACCGTCTATAATTCATTGTACTCTGTTTCTCAAAATAAGTAATTAAACAATTGATACATTGGTTCCTCTCTCGCAATTGTAAACTTAGTATCCACATTATTATATACACATGTTACATACACACACCATCGTGCATTTTCAAATGCATGTGATGAAAGAATAATCCATTACTCAAGAGGTTATATTTATCAAGTCTACGACAATATCTGAAACAAATCTTGTGTGCTCGTCTACAGCGAATATAAATAAAATTGGATACCGTTAATCGATATTATTTAAGTCCATTAAAGTTCCAATTTCACATTTTCTAAGAAAGTCAAAATATAATTACATGTATCTCTATGTCTTTTGCTCAAAAGGTTGTCAACTCACTATTATATGATCATGGGCAAAATTATTTGGGCACTAAAAAGGCTGACACAGGCTGATTGAGGAAATAGTTACTTATATTATTTATATTCGCTGTAGACCATCAGTTGACCTAAATCAAAATTCTGCTCCCTGCGATTTTTGGGCCATCCTTCAAGGATTCAGAAAATATAGTGTCTGTAAGTAAAATAGCAAAAAAGCCTTAGGGATTTTTCATGTTTCAAGATGGTAGCACTTACGGTTCGATCGACAAACTCCATATTTTGTGTAGGAATCAGTAATTACTTGTCGAGTATCGAATTTTTTTTTTAGGTCATTCTGACCTATATTTCGACGATTTTTTTTAAAACTTTGATCCTTAATTTCACCAAGGGGAGATAATTTAGAAAATTTCTCATTATATTTTTGAAGTCACATCGGTAAGATCTACTTATATACTAAATTTCATGAAAATCGTACAACTATTAAAGAAGTTTTCAAATTGGTCTAAACTTCCGGTTCGAAATCACAGCGACAAATTTTCGAAATTCGAAAATGTGAAACTGCAGATGAAAATGATTTTCGGTAAAATTGATGAATTAAGGGATTTAATTTTGCAAGATAATGACCATTTTAATATCATGGGCTTATCCGAAACATTTTTACATTCGGAAATTGACGATAAATTTATTAATATCTTATTAATATCTGATCAGAAAAGATCGATTGAGCAAAAGTGGCGGAGGCCTTACCTTATTAAAAATAAACACAAAAGTTCTATAGATAACAATTACTATATTTCTATTAAAGCTACGTTTCAACAATGATTTTCTTGTCGTTATCAAGCACAATACTGATACAGATTAAAGGAAATATATATACTATGTACAATCACAACATTCAACGAAACCATAAATTAGGAAAACAGTGACCCTTGTTTAAAATAATTTTGGAGAATCACTGTTGAAACGTAGCTTTGAAACTTGTATAATGATATGTTTTGTAGTTTAGGAGTGACTTCCCAAAGTACTCACTTTTAAAAGCTATTGCATTTCAAATGATGTTGAATTTATCCTGATATTATATGTACATATGTCGTTGTAGATTAGGAGGTACTTATGGAAGATTAGCTTTTGCAAACATAATAAGCTGCCTCGTTAAATAAAGTTTTTATTAAGCTTTCATATTTCTGTTAAAGTTATTATTATTAAGATTTCATATGAAAGCTTATTGTTTCTGTTAAGATTATTATTATTTTTTTTGTGTGTTTTTCCTGCAAATCGGATTTCACAGAATCTAACCATAGGATGTTTATGAAACTTTTACCTACCCCCCCCCCCAAAAAAAGGGGGGGGGGTGGCTGTTGATTAAATATATTTTCAAAACGTTTTACGAACAAAAGAACCAACAACGCATAGTCGTAACTTTGTTATTGATAGACTTATTTTATTATTTCTTTTTCTTTGAAAATCTTGACGAAAGCCAATTTCACCTTCAATTTCAAATTTTGAAAATTCGTCGCTGTGATTTCGTTCCGGAAGTTCTGACCAATTTGACAACTTCTTTAATAGCTACACGATTTTTATGAAATTTGGAATGTAAGTAGATCCTACCAATGCGACTTAAAAAATGACTTTAAAAATTTTCTAAATTATCTCCACTTGGAGAAAATAAGGATCAAAATTTTCGAAAAAATCGAGGAAATATAGGTCAGATCACTTTAAAAAAATTTTTAGCTACGAGACTACTGATTCGTACACAAAAAATGATGTGTGTAGCTCAATCCGGAAGTGCCACCATCTTTCACCTTCAATTTCGAAAATTCATCGCTGTGATTTCGTTTCGAAAGTTTTGACCAATTTGACAACTTCTTTAATAGATACACAATTTCTATGAAATTTGGAATGTAAGTAGATCCTACCGATGCGACTTAAAAAATGACTTTAAAAAATTTTCTAAATTATCTCCCCTTGGGGAAATTAAGGATCAAAATTTTCGAAAAAATCGACGAAATATAGGTCAGATCACCTTTCATTGTTTTTTAGCTACGATATACTGATTCGTACACAAAAAATGGAGTTTGTAGGTTAATCTGGAAGTGCCACCATCTTGAAATGTGACAAATCCAAAAGGCTTTTTTGCTATTTTACTTACAGACACGGGAGTTATATTTTCTGAATCCTTGAAGGAATGCCTATAAAACGTTCTCGTTAGAATTTTGATTTAAGTCAATTGGTAGTCACCATTTTGAATTGAATATTATAAATTGTGAATAATCGACATTAACGGACATGTAAATAAACAGAATATACCGTAGCTTGTTGAATTCGTTTCCTATTTATAAAATTAATACATTTGGGGATAGCCTGGCTCATTGTCGAATTTTTGGTATTTGAAAATTTCAAAATTTCGCCTTTGATGTTTTTTCGTGCCGACAAAATTGTTTTCGCGTGAATAATTCCGATTAACAGCTTGAAAATAATCAAATAGATGGCAGTTTCGCGATTTCGTCTCAAGTTTGGGAAATCAATTCATTTCTGGTTAGCGTCCTTCCAAAAATTGGTAGTGGCCTTGGAATTTAATATATTTTCAAAACGTTTTGCGAAACCAAAATCACCGAAATTAACTGATGAAAAAATTGGCCTTGTCAGCCGTAACTTTGTGATTTTGTGATCTATTTCACTTAATATTTTTCTTTGAATACCTTACAAAATTTACTTTAAATCTGCTATTTCCGATTTTTTGAATTCAAATACTACGTTATTGACATCCTATCCCGGAAGTAAAACCAACATGACAACTTCTTGAAAACAAGTTCGATTTTCATGAAATTGGGAGTGTAAGTAGATCTTGTTGATCTACATGTAGCTTCAACGATATCATTAAAAATTTGCTAATTTATCTCCCCATGCAGAAATTGAGGACCTACACGAGTTGGAAAAGGGGATTAAAAGTGCCATTCTTGTATATTGCAGTCTATGAGCCTTTTTTTAAAACATGCATAAGAAGTTGTCACTGTTTCCTACTTATAACCAAACATATTGGTAGCCATAATTATATAATCCCTAATTTTGGTAGCCCGGTTACAGCTATACAAGTTTCAGTTTTTTCCCTTTAGTTTATAGATTATTTTTTTTGCTCGGGTGTAATGTTTCTCCACTGTATTTAGACTTGTAACTCTGCGGGTTTTTTTTTTTTTACCGATTTTGATAAGTATTTTTTCTCGTGCATTGTTCTTTTAAGATACTTGATATAATCCATGCCACGTGACGATGAATATGAAAGCTTCCATATCTGCATAGAACAGTAGCAATTCTAGTTTGTTTTGTTTTTTTTTGTATGTTTTCTGCAAATCGGATTTCTCAAAATCTATCCATAGGATCTTTCTGAAATTTTGACCTACACCCCAAAAATGGGATGCGAACCTTGATTAAGTATATTTTCAAAATGTTTTACGAATCCGAAATCACCGAATTTTGACCTACAATGCTGTAACTTTGTGACTATTTGACCTATTTTACTAATTTTTACTTTGGATATCCCAAGACATTTACTTCAAATCTGCATTTTCGAATTTCGAAACTACGTCGCTGTGATTTCGAACCGGAGTTGAGACCAACTTGACAATTTCTTTAATAGTTGTGCGATTTTAATGAAATTTAGAATGTAAGTAGAACTTGCCAATGCGACTTCAATGATGTCCTCAGAAAGTTTCTAAATTATCTCCCCTCGTCGAAACATAGGTCAGAATGACCTGATTTTTTTTCGATACTAGATAAGTAATTACTGATTTGTACACAAAATATGAAGTTTGTCGATCGAACCGGAAGTGCCACCATCTTTAAATGTGAAAAGTCTCAAAGGCTTTTTTGCTATTTTACTTACAGACTCGGGAGTTATATTTTCTGAATCCTTGAAGGGAGGCCTAACAAACGCCGAGAGTAGAATTTTGATTTAGGTCAACTGGTAGTCACCATTTTGAATTGAAAATGAAAAATAGAAGCAATTTGAAGGACCGAGACTTTGGAACACAATAACTCTCCTTCTAATTGAGCTAGAATGTTCAAACTTGGTGTAGACGTTCACTGGGTCACTGTCTTGATTGAGTTCAAAGGTGAGCATTTTCTGCCTAGAGTAAGCAGAGATAAGCAAGCTGATTTGTTGATTCTTTAGGGCACGATAACTTTGGTTATAATGAAGGGAGAGCGATGAAACTCTTGTAAATCGAGAGTCTAATAGCTCGCTTGTTGTGTGAAATCATTGTATCATTTTTTTTAAATGTCCGTGGTAGCCGGAAAAAAAGACTGAAAGTCGTATTTTTACGATTTGGAGCATTTTTAGAGGTCTCTTTCTCGTAAAGTAAGAACTTCTTCTACAAAGAGTCTTATCGGTAGTCTTTTATATGAAACCATCGATCAACAGTCCAAAATATCAGGAGTAGAAGAACAAAAGGATCGAAAATTGAAAACTCTTTCATTGTTAAGCGAAACATGCAGTGTGGGTGGCTACAATCTGCACATTTACTCACCATATAGAGCTTATTCAACAGTATCGAATTCCAACTGTGTACACGGGACCCTGGTGTTTCGTCCCATCCGAACGACTAGACAGCTGTCCTTGTCAGGCCCTCCGCTCTGCCTCACTGACAGGGGAAACCACGCCGGAAAATCGAGATGAATTTTCTCGGCCAATGCAGGGATCGAACACCCGACCTCCTTGGTAGCGGACCAACGCCTTACCCACTTAGTGTGGACACTCATCGTACATTTCATCTGTCAAATCAAAACATTTCATTGCCTTCAGACCAATAATTAATTATTCTTAATTTAAAACTTTATTTTAATATAAGTCTGGCATTTTTAAATCCTAATTTTATGGGTAGACGTTCGTCTTATTTAAAATTAAACTTTCATTTAACTATGAACAGCCCTTAACGTGCCTCTTTAAAATCACAATATATGTTAGTCCCGAAATAATCTAGTTAGGGACACAATAACTCTCTTTCGAATTTAGCTAGGCTTGGTGTAGGTGTTTATTAGGCCAATACCTTGATGACTTTGGAACACAATAACTCTTCTTCTAATTGGGGTACTATGTTCAAACTTAGCGTAGGCATTCAATAGGTCAATGTTTTGATGGAGTTCGAATATCAGCATTTTCTGCGTTGGGTAAGCAGAGATGAGCAATTTGATTGGTTGATGATTTGACGCACAATAACATTAGTTCTGATTAAGTGATAGTGATGAAACTTTGGTGTGTAGTGTCACTAAACACTACCTTGACTAGGCTCGACAATGAGCATTTTCTGCTCAGGATAAGCAGAACGATAAGCAATTTGATTGGTCGAGACATTGAAACAATTGAGGCAGAATGTTCAATCTTGGTGTAGGCGTTCATTATGTCAATGCCGTGATGGAGTTCAAAGATGAGCATTGTCTGCTTAGGGTAATCAGAGATAAGCAGTTTGATCGGTAGATGTTTAGGGACACGATGACTTTAGTTCTAATTAATTGTGAGAGTGATGAAACTTGGTGTATAGTTTTATTACATCAATACCTTGACTAAGTTCAATAATGAGCATTTTCTGCTCAGGGCAAGCAGAGCGATAAGCAATTTAATTGGCCGAGACTTAGGAACACAATAACTCTCCTTCTAATTGAGTTATAAAGGTTCAAACTTGGTATATGTTATTATCAGGTCAATACCTAGACTAAGTTCGATAATGAGCATTTTCTGCCCAGGGAAAGCAGAGTGATAAGCAATTTGATTTGCCGAGACTTCGGAACACAATAACTCTCGGTGTTATTCAGCTAGAATGTTAAAACTTGGTGTAGGTCTTTATTAGGTCAATGCTTTGATGAGCATTTTCTGCTTAGAGTAAGCAGAGATAAGCAATTTGATTGGTTGATGATTTCGGACACTTGCACTTCAGTTCTAATTAAGTCAGAGTGATGAAACTTAGTGCATAGTTTCTTTACATCGATACCTTGAATACATTCGACAATGAGCATTGGCAGCATTGTCTGCCATGGATAAGCAGAGCGATGAGCAATTTGATTGGGCGAGAATTTGAAACAAAATAACTCTCCTTCTAATTGGGACAGAATGTTCAATATTGGTGAAGGCGTTCATTAGGTCAATGCCGTGATGAAGTGCGAAGATGAGCATTGTCTGCTTACTGTAAGCAGAGATAAGCAATCTGATTGGTTAATAATTTGGGGCACGATAACTTTGGTTAGAATGAAGTGAGAGCGTCGAAACTCCAAATATAGATTCATTATGTCATTACCTTGACTAAGGCTGATGTTAAGAATGTTCTGCTTAGACTTAGGAGCGATAAGCAATTTGGTTGATCACATTGGAACGTAACAACTCTGTTTTTAATTACGGTAGAATTTGAACCGGTTGAATTGTTTCTCGTTAGAACTCGGTGAGTTTTCGGCCGATTTCAATAATTCTTTTTCCTTTTTAAGATTCTTTATTATAACTCATGAGATGCGACAGAAACTGACAGTGAATATGAAAGCTTTAATATCTGCTTAGCAGATCTAGTTGTTATTTTTGTTTGTGTTTTTCCTGCAAATCGGATTTCACAGAATCTAACCATATGATGTTTCTGAAACTTTGACCTACCCCTCCAAAAACGGGTGGTGGCTGTTGATTAAATATATTTTCAAAATGTTTTACGAATTCGAAATCACCGAATTTTACGAACAAAAAAACTAACAATGCATAGTCTTAACTTTGTTATTGATAGACCTATTTTAATAAAAAAATTTCTTTGAAAACCTTGACAAAGGCCCATTTCACCTGCAATTTCAAATTTTCGAATTTCAAAAATTCGTCGCTGTGATTTCGTTCCGGAAGTTATTACCAATTTGACAACTTCTTTAATAGATACACGATTTTTATGAAATTTGGAATGTAAGTAGATCTTACCGATGCGACTTAAAAAATGACTTTAAAAAATTTCTAAATTATCTCCCCTTGGAGAAATTAAGGATCGAAATTTTCAAAAAAATTGACGAAATATAGGTCAGTTCACCTTGAATTTTTCTTGTAGGTACTAGCTACGAGACTACTGATTCGTACACAAAAAATTGAGTTTGTAGCTCAATCCGGAAGTGCCACCATCTTGAAATGTAAAAAATCCAAAAGGCTGTTTTGCTATTTTACTTACAGACACGGGAGTTATATTTTCTGAATCCTTGAAGGAATGCCTATAAAACGTTGTCGGTAGAATTTTGATTTAAGTCAATTGATAGTCACCATTTTGAATTGAATATCAGAAATAGTGAAAAATCGACATTAAATAAACAGAATAGACCGTAGTTTGTTGAATTCATTTCCTATATAAGAAATTAATACATTTAGGGATAGCCTAGTTGGCTCATTGTCGAATTTTTGGTATTTGAAAATTTCACATTTCGCCTTTGATGTTTTTCGTGTCGGCAAAGTTGTTTTCGCGTGAATAATTCCGATTAACATTTGGGGATAGCCTAGTTGGCTCATTGTCGAATTTTTGGTATTTGAAAATTTCAAATTTCGCCTTTGATGTTTTTCGTGTCGGCAAAGTTGTTTTCGCGTGAATAATTCCGATTAACAGCTTGAAAATAATCAAATAGATCGTAGTTTTGTGATTTCGTCTGAAGTTTGTGAAATCAATACATTTCTGGTTAGCCTCCTTCCAAGAATGGGTGGTGGCCTTGGAATCAATATATTTTCAAAACGTTTGGCGAATCCAAAATCACCGAAATTAACTGATGAAAAATATGTCTTGTCAGCTATAACTGTGTGATCCATTTTACTTAATATTTTTCTTTGAATACCTTATAACATTTACTTTAAATCTGCTATTTCCGATTTTTTGAATTCAAATATTACGTTATTGACATCCTATCCCGGAAGTAAAACCAACATGACAACTTCTTGAACATAAGTTCGATTTTCAAGAAATTGGGAGTGTAAGTAGATCTTGTTGATCTACATGTAGCTTCAACGATATCAGTAGAAATTTTCTATTGAGGACCTGCACGAGTTGGAAAAAGGGATTAAAAACAGTTTCCCCAATCGGACAAAAAAAGGAATAATATATGACTAAGACTATGGAAGGGTATCGCTGCCAATATTAAATGCTCTGCTAAAATGTCTTTTCCATTGATTATATGTAAAAAGTACAATGTACAAAGTCAAAATACCGGTAATGATAAAGTCAAAATACCTCTAAGGCCAAAGTTAAATGTAAAACGACAAATGTAATGTGTCTAATGATAAATGTTTTAATGCAGAATGCTGTTCTTTGACATTTCTACATTTTACATTTCTCTCATTACAAATCACATTTGCGCTCTGCCACATCTCATTTGTCATTCACGCTTTCTTTTCATCAACTTGCGCATAGCATCTTCTTAAATATGCAAATATAGTACGCCACGTGACTTATTAACATATAAACACTGACAAAAAACTTGTGTTGGAGCTCAACACAAGTACTTTTGTTAAAACTAATCTACACAAGTTTGTGTTTTTTAGCACTGCATTAACACAAACTTGTGTAGATTTATAAAATCTTGTGTGTTTTTCATATCATTAACACAAGCAATGTGTACCGTCAACGATTTATTTTCTTTTCTTTCTTTTTTTTTTTTTTTTTTTTTTTGAAATAAACTCCAGACAAAGTCGGAACTTGGGAGTTCATTGGAAGGGTTTTAGTACTAATTAATCAGACAATTGCAAGGCAGACTTGAAAGTTAATTGGTGTTAAGTTGTCTGTATAGTTAAAATGTCTGGTTGTTCTTTTTTATTGACCCAATAAACTGATATATCAAAGGAATTTATAGTATACATGTGATTTTCAGCACCCTGGTGTTCGTGAAAATTGATTCAATGTGCATTAGAAAACAATGGGTAGGCTAAAAGTCTTAATAAGGTAATTGGTTGGTGTAATCGAAATTGGACAGTATATTGGTTAACTGAACAATAACCAATCAAATTTAATCAATCTTCCAGATGTATCTCATAAGTGATTTATTGATACAATGGTTCTCCAAGTTATCTAAACTTTATTTGATATTTTATCAGCGACATCCAGTTAGATATTTGAATGTAGGACGCCACATTCGGTAGTTTGTATAAACAGAGTGCTTTAGCCGTGATATTTTTTTAAAATTATAATTGTCACACAGAATACCAGACCGCAGGTTTGTAAATTTTTACAAAAAATAAAACCGTAGGCCTGTATTTTACTTAGCATCGACATATTGCTTTTTTAAAATTAACAATTCGTTTACTCAGAACAAGCCTCGGTCACCCAGAACCTCCTAATCTTCAACGTACGTTATTGGTGAACACTCTTTCGTATCTACTACAAAGTGACGGGCATCATACACACCAGTGCAGAATGATTGACAGCTGTCAGCCTTCACCTTGGAAATATCAAGGGAAATAATTTCAACAACTGGAGGCAGACCACATAAATGTTAAAACTCGTTCTACTGCTATTCCTGGCCACGAATTTAAAGTAGAACAATAAACTAATATAGCCATATTTATATCGCTAACTTTGACAATCTGTTTTTCGCCCATTAACGCCTATCTCCCCCTCCCTGCACATACACAAACTGTGACGAAAGAAAGAAATAAACATTCATTCAATGTTTTAATTTTTCTATACCCCCCCCCCCCACACACAAACACACATCATATTTATATTGGCTTTCACAGCAGGATTTTTTTATTTAGAATGTCCCCAAGACACGATTTTTTTATTTAGATTCGTGTCACAGCAGGATTTTTTTTTAGGTTATCCCTCACGGCGGGGATTTTGCTCACATTAATCTCCAGTGGTATTTTTCTGTAGATTAGCACCCACGGCACGACATTTTAAATATTGCACGGTCCCGTCTACTTATATTTTCATAATAATATTATTATTTCTATGGTCCCAATGATTTTATATAGATTGCCCGTCACAACAGAATTTTTATTCGGATTATCCATCACATCGGGTCCCGAGTTCACTAAGCATTTTCAGGCTTAAGTTAATAATTTACTCAACTTTCAATTACTGTTTATAAGAAATATCTTTGATCCAGAAACACAAAACTTTTCACATAGTTTCTTATTCATGTAGGCCTATTTTATACATTAAAACAGCCAAGGCCCGGTTTTATACGGGGCTATATTTTAGTTAAAATAAGGCGAACAATTTTGAGTGAATTCTTAACTTAAATCTGAGAATGCTTTGTTCAGTTTGTCTTTCACAGCAAGATTAATTCCCCCATTATTATCTATAGATTGCCCCACCCCACCCCTCAAAGCAGGAATTATTTATAATGGTTCCGATTTGCCCTCACAGCAGGATGTTCAATAGATTAGTCCCAACAATAAGATTTTCTATAGATTACAATTACAGTATATTTATTACTTATACTATTACATCATATTTATTATTATTATTACAGCATATTTATAGTGCACCCTTTCATAACGTTCTTATACTAAATGGAAGATTATTCTATAAAACATGCAGTTAAAAACTGAAAGAGCCCCCACCAGCGACCGGCCATAAGAGTTTTAAACAAATTGAACAGGGTTGGCCTTTAAAAGTAGTTTATCTTATGTATGAATGTTCGGCCCAGCAGAAATTTTCGTCGGAATAGACATCACAACAGAATTTGTTTTCAGATTGGTTCCCACAACTTTATTTTCTATAGATTGGTCCCAACAGAGGGTTTTTGTTTAGATATCCATCACATCAGGAGTTCCTTTAGATTATCCACCACAGCAAAATATTTCGTCAAAATAGCTATCACAGCAGAATTTTTTTTCAGAATATCCATTACAGCAGAATTTGGTCCTCACAGTAGAATTTTCTATAGATTGCTTTAAACAGCAGGATTTTTCCTTTAGATTTTCCAACCTATCAGAAATTTCGTTAGAATCCATCACGTCAGAATAGCCACCTCGGCCGAATATTTAGTCACAAAAGCGATCACAGCCGAATTTTTCGTCACAATAGCCATGACCGCGGAATTTGTTTTCAGCTTCGTTCTCAGCAGGATTTTCTATACATTGCTCCCAAAAACATTTTTTTTATCGTAGATTACCATTCGTATCAGGAATTGTGGTTAGATTATTCATCATAACAGCAGAATTATTCGGCATTATTGCCACCAAAACATAATTTTTCATCAGAGTAGCTATCACAGCAGAATTTTCTATAGATTGTTCCCAACAACAGGAATTGCGATTAGATTATATAGTATATTCAGCAGAACAGGAATAGTCATTAGAATATCCATCACAGTAGAATATTTTCATCACAACAGCCATGACAGCAGAATATTTTGTCACAATAGCCATGACAGCAGAATTTGTTTCCAGCTTCGTTCTCACAGCAAGATTTCTATATGTTGACGTCAATAGCGTGATTTGTCTTTAGAATATCAAATATATCAGAAATTTCTTTCTTTAGATTATCCATCACAGCTGAATTATTCGGCAGAATAGCCATCACAAATTTTGGGTCAAAATAGCTATCACAGCTGAATTTTCTATCGATTGGTCCCGACAGCAATAATGCTTGTTAGATTATTCAACAGACCCGGAATTTTCGTTACATTATACATCACAGCCGAATATTTTCGTCACAATAGCGATCACAGCAGAATTTTTTGTCACAATAGCCATGACAGCGGAATTTGTTTTCAACTTCGTTCTCAGCAGGATTTTCTATACATTGCATCCAGCAACACTAATTTGCTGTAGATTACCATTCGTATCAGGAATTGTGGTTAGATTATTCATCAGAACAGCAGAATTATTCGGCATAATAGCCACCAAAACAGAATTTTTCATCAGAATAGCTATCACAGCAGAATTATCTATAGATTGTTACCAACAGCAGGAATTGTGATTAGATTATTTAGTATATTCAGCAGAGCAGGAATAGTCATTAGATTAGAATATTCATCACAGTAGAATATTTTCATCACAACAGCCATAACAGCAGAATATTTTCATCACAACAGCCATATACAGCTAAGTTTGTTTTTAGCTTGGTTCCAACAGCAAGATTTTCTATAGATTGGTTTAAACAGCATGATTTTCTATAGATTGGTTAAAACAACATGATTTCCCTTTAAATTATCCATCATATTAAGGAATTTCGTTAGAATATCCATCACAGCAGGTTTATTCGGCAGAATAGCCAGCACAGCAGACTTATTCGGCAGAATAGCTATCACAGCAGAATTTTCTACAGATTGGTCCTAAATGGAAGAATTTTGGTTAGATTATTCAACAGAGCTGGATAGAGATTACAGCAGAATATTTTTATCACAATAGCCATGACAGCAGAAGTTGTTTTCTGCTTAGATATCTTCTATAGATTGGTGTAAACAGTTGGATTTTTCTTTAGATTATCCATCATATCAGGAATTTCGTTAGATTATCGATCACAGCAATGTTATTCGGCAGATAAACACCATGACAGTGTTTTCGTCAAAATAGCTATCACAGCATAATTTTCTATAGACTAGTCCCAACAGTAGGAATTGTGGTTAGATTATTCAGTAGAGCAGGAATTGCCGTTAGAAAATCCACGAAGGCAGACTATTTTCGTCACAATAGCCATGACAGCAGAATATTTTCATCACAAAAGCATAACTGCAAAATTAGTTTTTAGTTTGGTTCTAACAGCAGGATTTTCTATAGATTGGTTTAAACAGCAGGATTTTTCTTTAGATTATCCATCATATAAGGAATCTCGTTAGAATATCCATAACAACAGGTTTATTCGACAGAATAGCCAGCACAGCAGACTTTTTCGTCAGGATAGCTATATCACAGCAGAATTTTCTATATATTGGTCCCAACTGGAAGAATTGTGGTTTGATTATTCATCGGAGCTGAAATTTTCGTCGCAGTAGTGATTATAGCAGAATATTTTTTTTTTATCATAATAGCCATGACAGCAGAAGTTTACGCGAATACTGTTAAAAAATGGTATATCATGGTTGTGGACCCTGTATAGTTCACAATTTTAATTCGATTTTGATGAAACTTGAAATGCATGGTTATAAGCCTAAGGTCTTGGTTCCTTTTGATATTTGCGCATATCGGATCGTAACTTCCTGAATTATGGCCCCTGATTGTTCGCAAAATCGCCTTTTTATACGCCCACATTTTCATGTGGACGTATTATGTCGTCGCCCCTGTCCGTCCGGACGTCCGTCCGTCCACAATTGTTTGTGGACTCTCTACAGGTCACAATTCTTACCCGATTTTGACGAAACTTGAAATATATGTTTATCCCCAAAAGATCTCGGCTGCTTTCGATATTGGCATGTATCGGATCAAAACTTCATGGATTATGGCCCCTGATTGTACGAAAAATCACGTTTCTAGCTTGTGGGCCCTATAGAGGTCACAATTTTGAACCGATTTTGATGAAACTTGACATGCATGTTTATAACCCAAAGATCTTGGTTCCTATCGATATTTGCGCCTATCGGAACGTAATTTCCTGAATTATGGCCCCTGATTGTCAGAAAAATCACCTTTTTTAGCTTGTGGTACCTCTGGAGGCCACAATTATTATCCGATTTAAAAAACCGTTCGATTATATCACCGTTACACCCTAAGGGAGGTTGAGTTCGAATTTCGGGAAAATCGGACCAAAATTGCCATACAAAATGGCCGCCGTTTGTACACGAATACTGTTAAAAATGGTATATCATATCTTGGTTCCTTTCGTTATTTGCGCATATCGGATCGTAACTTCCTGAATTATGGCCCCTGATTGTCCGAAAAATCGCCTATGGTCCCTCTGGAGGTCACAGTTATTATCCGATTTAAAAAAAACGCTTGACTCTTATCACCGTTACACCCTACGGAAGGTTGAGGCCGAATTTCGAGAAAATCGGACCATAATTGCCAGACAAAATGGCCGCCGTTTGTACGCGAATAGTGTAAAAATATGGTATATCAAAGTTGTGGACCCTGTAGAGGTCACAATTTTAATTCGATTTTGATGAAACCTGAAATGCATGTTTATAACCTAAAGATCTTTATTCTTTTCGATATTTGCGCATATCAAATTGTAACTTAATGAATTATGGCCTTTGATTGTAGGAAAACTCACTTTCGGTATTGCTTGTTCTCTATCTATCTCCCGAACCATTATTATCTGATTTTAAAAAAAACTCTGATTATATTTCTGTTTCACCGTAAGGAAGGTTGAGTTCGAATTTCGTGAAAATCGTACCGAAATTGCCGGACGAAATGGTCGCCGTTTGTACGCGAATAATGTAAAAATATGGTATATCATGGTTGTGGACCACTACAGGTCACAATTCTTATCCGATTTTGACGAAAAGTCACATTTCTAGGTTGTGTACCGTCACACCATAATCATTGTCGGCTTCGAATTTCATGAATATCAGACTGGAACTGACCAACAAAATGGCTGCTCCCAATACGGTATGAAATACAGGACTTAATGATGTAGGAAAAATCACTTTCGGTATTGCTTGTTCTCTATCCATCTCTCGAAAATGTGGGCGTATCCTGCCTTGCAGTGCCAGCCTATCTTTATACCCGGGTGCAATGTTTCTCACTATATTTAGACTTATAACTTGGCGATTTTTGTTACCGATTTTAATAATTATTTTTTCTTGTACTTCAATCTTTTAAGATACTTGATATAATACATGCCACGTGACGATGAATATGAAAGCTTTCATATCTGCATGGGACAGTAGCAGATCTAGTTATTATTATTATTATATAATTAGAACAGTTTCTGGTAGAATATGGACATACTTGATTTAATTAATGGGTGTACAACGGTTATGCAGAACGTAAATCGAGTGACTAGAGTATTCCATCACGGTGCAGAGGGGTCCGGTTTTATTTTTGCCGTCTTGTAGAACAGTAGGAGATGAAAGCCCATTTCCTTTCACTTACATATATATTTCCACGATGGTACTTTGCTACTTTGATTATTTTACACTAGCGTTATGTAGATTTAGTTGCTAAATCTTCTAATCCCTGTTATTTGGAAGGGTATCGCTGCCAATATTAAATGCTCTGCTAAAATGTCTTTTCCATTGATTACGTGTAAAAAGTACAATGTACATAGTCTTAATACCGGTAATGATAAAGTCAAAATTTAATGCCTCTAAGGCCAAAGTTAAATGTAAAACGTTAAATGCAATGTGTCAAATGACAAATCTTTCATTGGAAAACGCTGTTTTTGGCGTGTGCACATTAGACATTTCCCTCATTACATTTGCGCTCTGCCACTTGTCGCGTACGCTTTGTACATATCATCTTACGCAGAGCATCAACTATTATATGCAAATGTAGATATCACGTGACTTATTAACATATATGGAAACGAGGCCGAGATCAATCTGGCCGACTGATGCACATGTCCCTGCGTAAAATAGTCGTATGTTCACAATTTAGCATATTTCCAAGATGGCAGAACGTTTGCTAAACATATAATTATCATTCCAGGACGTAGGCTATTAGCACAATCCTGAAAGGTCGTAGCGTGTCGTTCCAATTGGTATATAATCCAACGATCAAAACGAGCTGATATCGATTTCCCTCGGAAAGCAAAGCCTATTCCTGACATGAAGGCACAGAAAGCATAACAGCGGCGTGGTGCTTATGCAACGTGCCCATCATGCTCCTGCCACGCCCACACTTAAGCGTTACTAAAATATCTTACTACGCCAATGGCCAAGCTCAGGCGGGCTATACGATATACCGGAAAACAACCGGAAACAACATGTTATACTAAAAACCGGAAAACACACTAATATAGCCTAAGGACGACAACTGCATGTCCCCACTCCCAGAGGCAAGCCATGCCCATTTTTTGTGTTTGTCGTTTACAGGCCGCAATTCTGAATGAATTAGCTTAGTACTTGGCATATGTATACCTTATAGCCAGAGGGCATCCACTATTGATTTTGGTGAATGTCCCGACCCCAGGGGCAGAGCCACGCCCACTTTGTGCCTTTAGAGTCTGAAAGCCACAATTCTGAATGGATTACCTTGGTATACTTAGTCCTTATACTCTAAGGACAACTATTGATGTTGAGGCACGACCCTCAACGCTAAACACACCAAATGCCTAGCCTTCTTGACAAAGTACCATATCAATCAAAGCAGGAATGTGGACGTATATTGTAGCGTTAGCGTTATGTTTTAAAGATGCACAAAATTTGTTTACAAACCGATTTTGATGAAATTCTCAGAATAAGCACTGAAGGACCTAGACAATCGATTAGCATCAACATATTAACTGCCTTAACAGTTTTACAAAAAGTTGTGAAGGTAAAGAGGCTGAAGTTTTTAACGGATCTGTCTCAAATGTGGCCATGGGTGTGTGGGAGGGGGGATAGCTCCTGTATTTGCCAAAAATCATCTGAACATGTCAGTGGTGTGATAGATGTTAAAACTTGTCAAAATCATTTAGATCACGAGGGATATATACCGTATCCAGTTTAGGCAACATCCAAGTTTTCTTTCGGATAAGCTGCTGTCGAGACAAGGCTGCTATGTGTACGTATTTCCATGCTTCGTGTGGCTACCGTTTTTAACATATTCAGCGCATGTAGGAGGAGACGGGATGTAGCTGGAGTAAACCAACAAGATTGAGAAGATGGCCCACATACGTACATATCAGGGATCGAAACCACCATCGCGAGGCCGTTGACTGGTCCACTACAGACCTTTCCAACTCCGCCGCCCCCCCCCCCAATAAAGCCAACACTAAATAAAGGGAATATATGTAAAACGTATTTAATTAAATCAGTTGGTATTGACAAATTATCTCGCACGAGAGAGGGTGGGAGAGAGTACCATACAAAGAGCTTCTGATCTAACCACAGGTCCAAGTTAATTATATAGACCGTTTTACATGAAACGGGGTTTAATGTCCCAGTTTTCTGTGCCGACTAGACGAACTATTATACGGGAGTTTTCGGAATTTGTATTATGATTTAAAATATATTTATTTTCTTTATATTTTTATTCTAAAATGCTGATACACTAGTGTCAATTATTATTATCATTTTTATTATTATTATTATTGCAGTAACAATCAATCATGGAGTTTTTGCCGAACACTTCTGTACCAAGGCTCAGATTGCCAATATTTCATACTATTACATCAATGGCACTGCAAACGTGGTGTGGAACCGCAATGGAGCTGTATTAACGTATGCGTCAATAGATATGGCTACAAATACAAGCTGTTTGCCGCCACTCCTATTTCCGGATGGTTATCAAATTTACTGTGAAGAGGGTGGAAAGAGGTACTCTCTAGAAATTGAAAATCCTGTTGATGGAGATTATTATCATACATTCGATCCTTCAGATAACAAAACAATATCCATTATAGAAGGTAACCAAGTTTTTAAATGTCACATTACATAATATAAAGTGGCATACATTTATAGTAATTAGTATTTTTATTTTATAATAGGCAAACGATTGTCACCTCAGTAGCTCAATAACAGGCCGAAAACTTGCCAATTTCTTTAAAATTCTAACACATTCAATTATACAAAGTATGACTTATACACGCTTTGCGTATGCTTCGTCAAATGGGTCACTGGGTGCTTGGCTAAAAGGGTAAAAAGAACATTGATTGTAATAACATAATTAATTATGAACGAGTATGGGAAGAATCCGCATTTAAAGTATCAGCTTAACTGGTGTCCAGTGGCCGGTTTTTGAACTTATAACGACTCGTTATCTTGGAGTTAACGGATGTTAATTTTAACGGAGAGAAAGACGTTGAATTTAACATGTTGTTAAAATGCCGTTATATTTACCGAAGGTGTTGGTTTCTGTTATCGGTTTAACGATTGTATTATTCAGCTGTTAAGTCCTATAGCATACCAGTGTAGACTTCTGTAAAAAAAATCTTAGATACTTGCGCGTAAAAGAACCCTTGACTGGTGGAATTCGAAATAAGAGTAGGCGTACCAGCGCTGCCTTAGCAAAATTTACCACATAATACACCGCATTAGCCACATAGGAGCAGAACAGATTTATAGTAACATTTCTATAGGAAAGTACTAATGGATAATGAAATTGACTTTCCATCAATGAAATGTTATCGGACAGTTGACCTACGACCCCGAACAATGGTTTTGATAATCCATGTCACCATTTAAAGAACAATATTGGTGTTAGTCATTATCACATATGTGATAGAACTGGTTACACATTTTTCAAATATAATTTTAACACTAAGATCATTGCTACGATAGATGAGTAATAAAGGTTTCGTGAATCGGAAGTGACGAACGCCAAAGGCAAACACGAGTAATCCCACTATATAACTGACTGAAGTGACGAGTGATAACTGATACATCTGCGAATTTCTGCACACTAATAATTCCTTCGAAGACCAAACGTTGATGTGTGAGGCTGTGACAGGATATCTGACAAGTCATATAAAGAATTGACTGCCGCAAGAAAAGAGAACACGAAAGAAAAACAGGAAAAGTCCGTGCATTACCATATTTTCATAAGGAAGGGGAGACCTGGACACATTGAACATATGGGTACATTGAACCACCATGGATATGATATATCCTTTATAAATATTAGACAACCCAAGACTCTACACAGGAGTGAGATAACTTCTTAGACCCATTTCTCCGTCAAAAATAGGTAGTCACTTGCTGTCAATTATTTTTTAGGCAATTTTTCTTTTTCAAAAGAGCGCTTAAAAATGAAAATGCACAACTCCCACTTATCATTTTCCATACATGTTAACTGCTTAGCCTATGAAATTTTCGTACTTAAAATCAGTTCATATATGTCTAATCTACAATCGAGATAAACGTTGGCTTGGTCCATATAAGAGGGCATATGGAATTTTTTTTTAAATTTTGATCATGAAACTATGATGGGGCAGATTGAACTACTGCCAATGGGGTACTTTGAACTATGGTTCAATGTAGGCCAGTGCATTATAGACTATATATCATTTAACAATTTGTTTAGCCAAGGGAATTCTTGTATGTCAAATCTACAATCCAGATAAACAAGTTGATCCAAGTCGTATAAAAGGAATTGAAACTTCATGGGAGCAGTGTTCGAAAATTGGCTGTGCCATGCAGGTGCGCAATGGGTCTCCGGACAAGTGTCGCCCATCAGCAAATCGGGCTGTCCGAATTAAGACAAAATATTAGACAAATTTTTGTTTGATTCACTACAAAAGTTGAATTTGATCCCACCAAACTGCCAACTTATGTGTCATTTACGGCGATGTGTAGGAGCCTGTGAGATACTAAATCTGTGCATATTTGTTCTTAACTAAACACTGATTGTTCACCGATTCATTAGATCACTATACGAAACAAGTGACTAGGTTTGAGGTCTAAATCCAGATCTATGTTAACATGGAAATTTTACCACTGTACAATGTGCCCCATTATGTGGTTAAACCTACCCCGACTTCTTTGTAAAGAGAGATACATTGAAGCACTATCATGGTCAAGTGGATTAAAGTTAAAGATCAATTTAATTGAATCTGATATACAAGAGGTCTTCTAATAAAAACATTTGATATGGAAGGAGGACAAACGTATGTGGAAAATATGGTTCGATGTGCCACGGTCTCCCCTATAGAAGGAAAAGGAAAAAAACAAGGGAATATACGGACTATTTCTATTTTTCTCGTTTCTTCTTATCTAATGACGCTCAATTACTTTAATGAATAGTCAGATATCCTCTTGTAGTCCCATATAACAACTTTTGTTCTTCGAAGGAATCATTAGTGTCAGTAATATAGTGGCATTACTCGTGTTTTCCGTAGGCGTTCGTCACTTCCGATTCATGAAACCTTTATTACTTACCTATCGAAGCAATGGTCTCTGCGTTCAAATTACGTATGTGATAATGACTGACACCAATATTGTATTTGAAGTGATTTAAATACAAAAACACGCAGTCCAATACTAAAACGGTCATTTCGGGACAAATATGTGTAACATGTTATTTCAGTAATTCAATGTGCAGGTTTTTGAGAGGTGCGATTAATTCGGAAAAATTTGGCGAGGTTAGAGGGCCAACTTCACACAACATAGATAACATACAATTAAAGATACATTATTGGAGATAAGATAAAGAGTTGACAGTTCTCACTATCACAGTTAAAAACTAGGTAGTGTAAAGATAATATGCTGAAAATTTCAGTCACATTGTTCCACTATGAGCCGAGAACGAAGCAGGTGAAACTTTCGCATAACCTCGGTCATCATTACTAAAATCATTAAACATGCATTATGCAAGAGCAAACTCTGCCTATTGCAGGTCTTTCTTAAGGTCTGAAATGTTATAAACACTATTAATTAGACATTAATTAACCTACTCAGACCATAATCAACTCTCGATGTTGAGACTAGCTTGAGATTTTTGTTGGATTGTAGTTCGATTCGCTGAAATATTTTCCTTCGTGATTTACCACTAAAAATGGATAACCGAGGCTTTGTTTTAACGACTTTAGTAATAATGACCGAGGCAAAGCGGAATTTTTAATCGCTTAGTTCTAAGCTAATAGTTGATCAATTTGACTGAAATTTTCAGCAAATTGCCTTTACATTAGCTAGTTTTTAACTATTGTAGTGCGAACTGCCAACTCGTTATCTAATCTCCCATAATGAATCTTTAATATAAACAGCATAGTCTCGTTTAACCACTTTTTTATATAATTATCAATGGCCGTTAAGCGGCATATAGGAATCTTATCCAGCCAATATCGAAGACTAGCCTTGACATCGAGAGTTTATTATGGTCTGGATAAGTTAAGGAGTGTCTAATTGATAATTTAGATAACATTTCAGACCTAACGAAAGACTTGTAATAAGCAGATTCTGCTCTTGCATAAGGCATGTTTAATAGTCCCAGTGATATAAACTCGGTGTAGTAGCAGCATCGGCGGGATTCTGAATGTTCTATTTTGTATAATGCTCAATTGAATTCAAATGCCACTGAAATGTATTTTAATAATATTCACAGTGGTTGATACCTATGGAGATATTACTAATAAAAACTTCACATTCGATATATTTCAGAACCTGGATCTTTGGCGTTAAACCCAGCAGACAACAGTGGGTTAGAAAATAATGAACAGTTGATTTGCAGCGTGGGGTGCACAAAACCAGAACCGCAATTGGAATGGAAATTCGAAGTAAGGAGTTTTGGGGTGAATTCAAACAGTTTGCTCTCTTTACTTAATAATATTTATACACACACACACGATGGTGCGCGGTCGTATATTGTCGTCGTCCCTGCCTGTCCGTCCATCCATTAACTACGTACTAGAGGCGATGCTTATTACCAATTCCTCTTAAAGACGCGTTTCAAGTTATCAGCCGATTGGATATATGCAATGCTAGCTTTATTATTTCAACAATTTCCGATGCATATTGCCTTCGACCACTTCTGAATAATCGCCTGGAAGATCTAGATGCTCATGTTATCACCCGAATGACTTGCAAATACTATTTCTTTTAAAAACAAGTGCAGGATTTGGAGAATTTAATTTGATTTTTAAAAGTTGAGCGAATTAATATTTATGTACGGTTGGTCTTTATTAATATAGGAGTACAATTTTATGGATACACAATTACTGAGTTTAATACTAAGCGGCGTTTCGACGAGGATGCTCTCGTCTTTATCAAGATATGAGTGGTATATTAGATTCAAAATTCTAACGTGCTTTCGTCTAACTTCTAACGTCTGTTCATGTAATTTTTAACTTTCATTCATCTTTAGTCTTAATAATAGAAATTAGATGAAAAAGAATTAGGATTTACACTGAACAAATAAAGAAATTAGATTATACGTTGTCTTAATTTAGAAATCACGTGAATGGAAGTTAGAAATTACATGAATAGAAGTAAGAAATTAGACGACAGCATGTTAGAATTATGAATCTAAATACCGCCATACTAATGATTCACGCATGGCTAAATGGACAATAAACCCCCTCTAAATACGTAACAGGAAGTGTTTATCGATATTGTAGCTCAAATATTTAGGGATTTGCTTCGGAACTATTTAGGAAACACTTTTACACCCATTTTTTTTTTTTTTAAAAAAAAAAGGCGTTAATTGCCCACGTGCTTGCGCTCATTTTTCAAAATATTCTCAATGTAGATTTAGACTGTCCTTGCTATCCTGCAAATTTAAAATGCTTGAGTCCCGGGTTGCTTGTAAAATAATTATGAAAGAAAATGATAATTGGATATCGACAAAAACATATTTTTAACGTTTGAAGATTTTTAAAAGAACGGGAAATCAGTCTTATTGTGGTATTTTGATAACATTTCAGGCCCAACGAAAGACATGCAATAGGCAGATTTAGCTCGTTCATAATGAATGTTTAACATTTTTATAATAAGCACACGAGTCCTATAAGTTATGGTTCCAGGTGCCTTTCACAAACGACAAACATTTCACCAAACATAATATTATGTGCTTTTCGTACTATATTTGTCTATACCAAGGTTCCAAATAATATGCAATGCTATTAAACTGTGTCAATGTTGGTTTTGTTTGTTTTCAGAATGGTACAGCATTAAATGGTTCTCTTTCTGTGTTAAATAGTACTGGTTGTATGGGACAATTTCACAGATCTAGTACCTTAAACATAACTGATCAATTAAAACAAATACAAGGAACTTTTACAATAATGTGTGAACTCTCTTATCCTAAATGTGATAATACGATAATTTTTACAAAAAAACAGACGTACACAGGTATGTTAAATTTAATACAAATTCATTCTTATGTCCCGGGTAAACTAGTCTGTGTCATGATAAATGAAGGTATTACTCACATTTATAAACCCCCAATTACAGTTTACATTTACTCTGTGGCTATGGCGATATTTCCAAAGGGACTCCAGATCAAGAAACATGCCGGCTTTCAAATAACCATTTGTCACGGCGCAGCATTTGGGCATCCATGCATTCAGAGAGAACGCTGATCAATGAAAAATGATGGAAGATGAGACTAGAGGGAGATTGAAGAATAGCTTTATCATTTTTCATTACGCTCATAATCCACACCAATACGCAAGGTTTTGATTTTGAAGTTGTAATGCGTTACAATCGTGAAACTTTTTTTTTAGATAGCTATAACCATTTTCTTATTTAATTACACATTCGTCTTATCAGAGCTATATATAAGTAGTGGTTAATCTGCGACTCCCATATATAGACCAACAGTCATATTTCTTATGGTTCATCTCACATGTCTGCTTATTCACTTCCCACTGTATTAAATAGATTTGCTTGTAGCATGGAGGGAAGGCGAACATGTGAAATCGTGGATTAGATAAGTGAATTTAAGGATCGATTAAAAGATCTTTAAAATATATATTATTTAAGCTTTTTTTTAGCAGATATGCCCGCTAGAGCAGCTTAATATAAAGCGATTTTAAAATTAACAACAAATATGAATAAAGGCAAATTTGTTCCTCAAAGTCTTTGCGACAAATTAATCGACACTACTTTTGTATTTTTATATGGGTTTTACATTCCCTATTGTACTCACTCATTTTAGTTGATTTTTGACCGGTTTGCGTAAACATTGGAATGTAAGCTGGGGTGGGGTTACGTGGATGATTAGGCTTCTGGTGTTGGTATTATAACCTTGCGGGGGGGGGGGGCGTATATTGTTTTGCCTGGCAAAACATGTTTAAATTTGGCAGCATTCGTCGTTAGATTTTGTTCATAAACTGTTATTATGTACTTAACGGAAACAGTAGTTATCTCAAAGGTTTGGTGATTGTCTCTGAAATTATTTTCGTCATTGGAATAGGCGACTGTTAAATAGGATCCTGTCTCTGTCTTTCATTGTACCTCATTCTGGGACAACTCCATGGACTATCTAGCTTACAATTTAGAGCACATACTACTGGGTGCAATTGCAAACCACCGTGAATTCGAAAATGTACAAACTCAACATCTTCAGATACATTAAAATGTGTATTAAGCAGCCACTTTCAATTCGAATCGCACGCTAAAGGCACAACAACCCCTGCACCCTTTTAATTTGGATCACAATAAATCATGCACTGTAAACTGTATCATATTTCTGACACTCCAATCGGTAAATAGAGCGTCTACTCTACTAAAAATAGGTTGCCAGGCATAGACCAACAGTCATATTTCTTATGGTTCATCTCACATGTCTGCTTATTCACTTCCCACTGTATTAAATAGATTTGCTTGTAGCATGGAGGGAAGGCGAACATGTGAAATCGTGGATTAGATAAGTGAATTTAAGGATCGATTAAAAGATCTTTAAAATATATATTATTTAAGCTTTTTTTAGCAGATATGCCCGCTAGAGCAGCTTAATATAAAGCGATTTTAAAATTAACAACAAATATGAATAAAGGCAAATTTGTTCCTCAAGGTAAACAACATGATTTTTCGTACAATCAGGGGCCATAATTCAGGAAGTTATGGTCCAAGGTGCCCGAATACAGAAAGAAACCGCGATTTTTGGGTTATCAACTTACATTTCAAATTTTATCAAAATCGGATTCAAATTGTGACCTCTACAGGGTTCACAATTGTCTACGATATCACCCTAGGTAGAAGTGGACGTTAAACTCCAGTAACGAACGGGGAGTTGGAATGGCGCTTCGACCTCTAGCTGGCCGGTCACCTCTGGCTTGCGGCTGTGGTTTTGATCCCTGGTGTGAGCGTATGTGGCATGGAGATAGGGGTGCCTTCTCAACCTCGTGAGTTTCCTCCTGGCACTCCGGTTTCCTCCCACTGCTAAAGACCCCTACGCGTAAGCGAATTATTGAAATAAAATTGAAACCATATGTTAAACCCCATTTCTCTCTCTCTCCCAGTAACGAACGAACGACCTCAACCTTCATTACAGTGTAACGTTTTATTTTAAAATCGGATAATAATTGAGACCCCTAGGAGGACCACAAGCTAAAAAAAGTCGATTTTGCGTACAGCGAGGGGCTATAATTCAGGAAGTTACAATCCGATATGCGCAAATATCGAACGGAACCATGATCTTTGGATTTTAAACATGCATTTCAAGTTTCATCAAAATCGGATTAAAATTGTGACCTCCGCATGGTCCACAACCTTGATATACCATATCTTTACACTATTCGTGTACAAGCGGCGGCAATTTTTCGCGAAATTCGAACGGTGATATAATCAGACGGTTTTATAAATCGAATAATAATTATGACCTCTACTGAGACCACAAGCTAAAAAAGGCGATTTTTCGTACAATTAGAGGCCATAATTCAGGCCATAATGTATTTCAAATTTCATCAAAATCGGTTCAAAATTGTGACCACGAGCTCAAAATGTGATTTTTCGTACAATCAGGGGCTACAATTCAGGAAGTTACGATCAGATATGTGCAAATATATCGACAGGAACCAAGGTCTTTGAGTTATGAACATGCATTTCAAGTTTCATCAAAATCAGATTTAAATTGTGACCTCTACAGGGTCCACAACCTTGATATACCATGTTTTGACACCATTCGCGTAATAGTGGCGGCCATTTTGTTCAGCAATTTTGGTCCGATGTTCATGAAATTCAAACCGAACATTCATTACAGTGTAATGGTGATATAATCAAATGTTATTTTAAATCAGGTAATAATTGTGACCTCCAGAGGGACCACAAACTAATAAAGGTGATTTTTCGTACAATCAGGGGCCATAATTCAGGGAAGTTATGATCCGATATGTGCAAATATTGAAAGGAACGAAGATCTTTAGGTTTAGGTTATCAACATGCATTTCAAGTTTCATCAAAATCGAATTAAAATTGTAACGTCTACAGGGTCCACAACCTTCATATATCATATTCTTACACTATTCGCGTACACGTGGCGGCCATTTTGTCCTTCAATTTTTGTCCGATTTTCACGAAATTGGAACACAACCTTTATTATTGTGTAACAATAATATACTATTCAAAAAAAGTAGGGGATATTTGATTTTTGGGGCATAATACTAAAATATGCTAATGACTACGAAAAAAGTCACTATAGAACCTAACAGAAGAAACATTTCCAGTTACATGTGACGCCCAAACGCACCAATAGCTACCGCATGGAATGCAGGTGATGCTTGGGATCATCATGGGGGTCCAACCCAAGATTTGCACGACTCTGACTTTGAATGTTACAGTCATTGTGGCACTGAATTCCAGGGTGGAAACATCAGTTTAATTGTTTTAGTGACCAGAAAACAAATTTTGATATGCGTCGGCTTACCCAAAATGAAAGGTTACGTGCCCTTGGCATGCTACACATCGGCACAACACAGGCGGTTGTGGCGCGGACGATGAATGTTTCTCAGTCTGTCATAAGCAGGCTATGGTCCAGATACCGTGATACACAATCTGTACAGGACAGACCACGCACAGGTTGACCAAGGGCGACAACTCAAGTCCAGGATCGATTTATCCGTACCTTGGCCTTGAGAAATCGTGTCATCACAGCAAATCAGATCAGCGCTCGTCTTCAAACTGACACTGGTGTGAGAGTGAGTGGCCAGACGATTCGGAATCGACTGCATAGGGGTCACCTTCGCGCCCGACGTCCTCGCGTGATCCCTTGTTTGAGAGATCATCACATTCAGGCAAGACGTCGTTGGTGTAGGGATCGTCAACACTGGGATAATCGACGCTGGAGCAATGTGATGTTTTCAGATGAGTCAAGGTTCACTGTTGATTTTTTGGACAGACGTAGGAGGGTGTGGCGTCGTCGAAACGAGCGCTTCCAAGACGTTAACGTCATCAGACATGATCGATTTGGGGGTGGTTCTGTTATGGTGTGGGGAGGCATCACTGTAGCTGGAAGAACGGCTTTACATGTTGTTGCAGGGCGTGTTACAGGCCAGTACTACCGGGACAACATCTTGGCAGTCCATGTTGTGCCGTTCGCACGACGTCATGGCCGCCGTTTCATCTTCCAGGATGACAACGCAAGATGTCACAGGGCCAGGATCGTTACAGGTTACCTCCAACAACAGAACATCACCACATTACCTTGGCCAGCACTGAGTTCCGACCTCTCCCCCATCTAGCATGTCTGGGACATGCTTGGACAGAGGTTACGTCAACGTCAACAACGTCCTGCCAATGCCCAAGAACTTGCTGCTGCGTTGCAACAGGAATGGGACAATCTGGACCAAAATGACCTTAGACGTCTCATTAGGAGTATGCCACGTTGGATCAATGCTTGTTTGGCAAACAGAGGAGGATTTACTCATTACAGACTTTGTTGTGATGCTGTGGTAACTTTGCTGTTTGACCCCGGGTATCATTTTACCCTTATAATGGTCAGTCTGTGCCTTACTTAGTCTAACGATCATTTGGAATAAATCGATGAATGTGAACTTCATTTCATTTTGTCATTTGTTTCTTCGTCAGTTTCATTAGGTGACTTTAATAACACTTAAAAATCAAATATCCCCTACTTTTTTTGAATGGTATATAATCAAACGGTGTTTCAAATCGGATAATAATGGTGATCTCCAGAGGGACCACAAGTTAAAAAAGACGATTTTTGGGACAATCCGGGGCCATAATTCAGGAAGTTACGATCTGATATGCGCAAATATCAACAGGAACCAAGATCGTTGGGTTATAAACATGCAATTCAAGTTTCATCAAAATCGGATTAAAATTGTTACCTCTACAGTGTTCACAACCTTGACATACTATATTTTTATACTTTTTGCGTACAAGCGGCGGCCATTTTGTCCGTCAATTGGTGGTTTCTGTCCCCCAACATACTGTACGATTATTATCTCATTAATATTTTTTGTTCTTCTTGTAAAAATGTGATCATTTCAAAAACATTCGGATGAGTTTTAACTACTAGCTGCTTGAATGTCATCCCTCCAAAGTATTGTTATTTCGGTGCTCCTCTGTGGTTCACCGGTGAGTTGCAAATTCACCCTCGATTCATTGATTTGTTACATTGTCGGCTAATTCGCCAACAGTTGAAGGCCAATACAACAATACATAATAAAATACATCTACTCTTTCTACTGGTACCAACGGTAGAGCTGCAAATCCCCGTGCCACCTTTTGCATTTCTTCATCTTCTGTATATTGCACTTGTAGACCTACATTCTGTGTTCGTCTCTAAATACACTGTATTTCGGAAGATTTCCAACATACTTGCTTGGCTGCTAATTCATTAGTGGTCAATGGGTTAATAAAAAGGTGAACACTACTTGAATGTTTTGATGATATTGAATACTTAGATAATTTTAATAATTAGTTGCCAAATGGTGAATAAAATTTAAAGTGAACATAAATTCATAAAATCTTTAACACCGTTAATTGGGTCGTAATAACAACATGTGGGAAGGATTTTATTTGGTCACGCTCTGTAGTTGTGCCTTCGTGGGAATACACCGAAATTTATTACATTTCATATAAAATAAAGACCGTTCATTGAACCAAGATCTTTGATTAAACTATAACTTTGTTCTTTTAATTCATTATAATGAGGAGTGGATTATTGTCTAAAACAAACAGTCCATTATTAATGAAAACGATCCATTATTAATGAAAACAATCCATTATTAATGAAAACATTCCATTATTTTTAGACATTGTCCATTATTAATGAAAAATATCGTTAACGCTACAATATACGTCCACATTCCTGCTTTGATTGATATGGTATTTTGTCCAGAAAGCTAGGCGTTTGGTTTGTTTAGCGTTGAGGATCGTGCATCAACATCAATAGTTGCTGTCCTTAGAGTATAAGGAATAAGTATACCAAGATAATCCATTCAGAATTGTGCCTTTCTGACGCTAAAGGCAAACAGTGGGCGTGGCTCTGCCCCTGGGGGTCGGGACATTCACCAAAATCAATAGTGGACGCCTTCGGGCTAAAGGAATACATATGCCAAGTACCAAGCTGATTCATTCAGAATTGCAGCCTGTAAACCCCCTCTGGGGTCGGGACAAGCAGTTGTCGTCCTTAGGCTATAAGGAATACATACCCCAAGTTTAAAGACGATCCATTAAGAATCGTGGCATGTAGGCAACCTACACAGACACGAAGTAAAAATGGGTATGGCTCTGTCCCTGGGGGTTGGGAGATCACCAAAAACAATAGGGGTCATCCTTAGGGTATAAGGAATAGGTATGCAAAGTTTTAAAAGGATCTGTTAAGAATTGCATCCTGTAGGCTAAGACAAGACACACAAACATAGGGTGTGGCTCTGTCCCAGGGGGTCGGGCATGCACCAAAAATAATATTGGTCAGTCTTAGGGTATAAGGCATAAGTATAAAAAAGTTTTCAAGACGATTGATTAAGAATTGTGGCCTGTAAGTGACACACAAAAAGAAAATGGGCGTGGCACTGTCCCTGGGGGTTGGGCATACACCCTAAACGATAGGGATGTTCTGTAGGGTACAAAGAAAAAGCATGAAAAGTTTCAAGATGATACGTAAAGAATTGCAGCCTGTAGACGCCAAACAAAACAAATACAAGAAATGGGCGTGGCTCTGTCCAGGGGGGTCATGCTTGCACCCAAAACATTAGAAATGATCCTTGGGTATAAGGAATAAGTATGTAAAGTTTAAAAAAAGAAAATGGGCGTGTTTTTTTCCCTGGGGTTGGGGCATGCACCCCAAACGATAGGGATGTTCCTTACGGTACAAAGAATAAGTATGCATAGTATATAAATAATACGTTAAGAAATGTAGCTTGTAGATGAGCATCAAACAAATACAAGAAATGGGCGTGGCTCTGCCCCTGGGGGTCGGGTATGCACGAAAAACAATAGGGATCATTCTGAGGGTATAAGACATAAGTATGCAAAGTTTGAAGAAAATCCAGTTACAATTGCGCCCTGTAGGCGACCCTCAGACACAGGCGACGGCATAATACGTCCACATTCACATTATGAATGTGGACGTATAAAAATACATTAATAATAAAGTGTAGTCATTATATATTAAGCAACTGAAAATAATTCAAAACAACTTGTCCATTTATTACTAATTTCTCTTTCAACATTTACAAAAATTGATATTTCCGAAGATTGGATATTAATTTAAAAATTACCTGTAAGTCTCGTTTAATTTTTAAATTCTACCAACCAATCCCGTGTTAGAAGGTGCCCAACGAGATGTTCAAAACAGTCTTCATATTCATACAGTATACAACTATCAAAATATGATATAAAAAGCAATAAAAATGCTATTTTCAAACAATGTTGCTTGATTATAAATGTCTTTCTTGTAGTACTTTGCAAATGTTGAGGATGAAGAGCATCCTGCTTTACTTAATATATTGTCAATGGGTACTTGCAGTTTATAAGCAGATGATACACTTGCTGCCCTTGTACTGTGTGATGAATACACAGTAGTGTCTATCACAGCTCTCGTTAACCCTTCTTTTATCCAACGACTTATAGTGTTTCGTGACACTTTACAATGTGGTTTTTGACACGCAATGAATAAACTTGTCTACATTCCTCGTAAGGATTTTGTTTTTATTAAATATTCATTTAAAACCGTTAAGGTTAAACAAATGTCCAGGTCTTGTTTGTTTGACATGTCCTGTTAAATGAAACACTACACGCGAACAGTTACTGGTAATATCCATATCGTCAGTATCAAGCATATGTATAGTTTGTCCTCTTTGTGCAGACACTAAAGATAGCAGAAGAACTTTATTGTTATATCCCTTAGTGTTAATATTTTGACGGGTGACAACTTTATAAGAAATTCCAAAACAATGTTCACATCCCATATCTGATCGTATTGTGGTTTAGTTGGTTTATTTTGAAACACTCCTCTCATCATTCTAGAAACAAGCGGATTGGATCCAATTTGTAAATCAGTCATCAACTATCGCAGACAAAGCACTCCTTGCAGTGTTGATAGCACTATAACTTAAATTTTTAGAAAGTAATGAACTTAAAAATTCTAACACAGTTTCTATACGTGCAGAATACTTCTGTGTTCTGAGTTGTATTAAAACAATTCATAGAACATGCAGCTGGATCGAATGTCCATGATATATATCTTGGTATAGTTTGTTATTTAAACGAGTTGCAAACAAATCTACTGTTGGTTTCAACGACAACAGGTTCAAAATTTGATCGAAAACAGGGTGTTTAAAAGACCATTCTGTTCTGTGTGAAAAATTCCTAGAAGCCAAATCAGCTGATACATTCTGATGCCCTGGAATATGGTTGCGCAATTTCGTCACATTCAATGGAATGAACTCCGCCCCCCCCCCCATTCTTGGACATAACTCACAGCCGTGGGATTGTCAGATTGCACATGTAAGCTGGTGTCTCTTACAAAATCAAGAAAAGATAACATACCAAAATATATTGCTTTAATTTCAAGAATATTGATATGACTGTCTTTTTCATAAATACTTCAGCGACCATTTGCCTTATGTTCTAACAAACAACCCCATCCAAGATTGCTGGCATTATAAACCATTGTATGAATTGGGTACGTTTTAATTAAACTTTTAAATGAACCAGTAATATTTGATATCCACCATTTAATTTGTCTTTCAAACTTTTTCCGATAAAATAATTTTCCCCTAAAAATCACCTTTGTTCTGTCTAAGAGCATCAATTTTATCTCTTTCAAAATCTCTAAATGTATAATTTTCCTTATGGTACAGCAGATAATGATGCATTATATTTTCCAATTGAAACAGCAATTTTCCAAATCTTATGTTCATTTTTCTTAAAATTTCCTTTGATGATTGCTCAATTTGCATCGCTTTCTCTTTGTCCATAGTTATTGTCATATCTAATGAATTTAGCCAAAAACCAAGAAGAAATTTTATGTTCAGCGAAGGCTCCATTTGAGACTTTTTTAAAATTGAGAATAAATCCAAGCTTGGAAATAAATTCACAGTGCGCTGTGCAGCATTCCTGCATGTATCCTTATCCAAATCAGATAACAAACTATCATCATGTATCCTAAAATGTTAATATTATCTTCCCGAAGTACAGGAAATACAACTCTACAATTTTTTGTAAATATACGAGGAGCCGAAGAGAGACCATTTGGCTTACAAACAAATTCGTATAATATATTATTGTGTCTAAATCTAAGAAACTTTCTTAATATAGGATCTATATTGACAGAGAAATATGCTTCAGACAAATCTACAGAAGCCATATATGCCTTAGGCCTAATTAAGGATGTGGCATTATCTAATGATTCCATTTTAAAATGTTTGTATTCTACAAATTCGTTTAGTGTTTTTAGGTTTAATATCATGCGAAAAGTATGATTTTTATTTACGCGAAGAAAAACATTTGATAAAAATTGACCCTCAGTGTCATTTACTATTTGAATAAGTATTCCTTTAGCAAAATAATCATCTATTTGATTAGAAATTAATTGTTGTTCATCTTTTCCAAAATTTATTAACTTTGGTTCTACTAACTGAATTGGTGCTATATTATCCACAAAATCAATTTTAACACCTTTAATATAGCCAAGGATTGTTCTATCACTAGTTAATCCTTTCCAGTTTTCTAAACATAAGCAGAGGACTCACCTACATTATCTGAGTCTACTTGGTAGATTTCCTATTCGGATACCTTGATTGGCCTTCTCTATTTGGGCCCTCACCTGAAAAAGGACGTCGACCCTGATCGTAGTTGGATGACGATAAGATTGATAATATATTACTGTAGTAAGATCTTGAACAAGTAGTAGTCACTGTTCTCTGGCCCATTTTATGTGTTGTTCCTAAATAAAGAACGAAATTCAGGTACGAAAGAGTAGGAGTGCACAATGATGAAGGAGAACATAAAGAACGAAATTCAGGTCTTATTTCCTGCATCAAAAAATCCTTCCCTTTCTGAGCCACTAACAATTTAGTATGTCCCAAGAAATTGACAGAATCTCCTAACAGGGATAAAGTCTCATCAAAGATTGTCTTAGGTAATTCTTGTTTGTATGTGAATAATTGTTCCAAAGCTTTTGTATTCACAATGGCAGTTTTTATAATTCCCTGTTGAATTTACTGCATTTTAATATCCACATTTTTAGCATTTCCTGATAATAATGCGATTTAGTTCGGGCACATTCAATTCCGGACAATTCCCGGGTTTGTTCTGATATTTCATTCTTTTGATGACTTTCGTATCGTCTTTGATTTTTAAATCAAATAATGAAGCAATAACGTCCTGTGAGTTGTGTTCTACTGGGGGACCACCTCCCGCTGTTAATACTACATACGTTACTTCGACATTAGCGTTATCCTTGTTAGAATTATCCAAATCGATCGTCGGATTGACATATTTTGTTGTCTGACTTTGTAGAGTAGGACCGCAGTCAACAAACATGTCTGGGTCGCTTTGCCCACATTGAATAAACTCGTCACCTTCTTCGCGATATTCATTGTAATTTTCGCCAAACTCATTGTAACCTAACATTTTATGTTCAAAGTTTGTCAAATTTTTTACTGATATTATCATTTAAAGACTTAAGTTCACTCAGTAAAGCTGTCATACAACTTGCCGTCTGATCGACTGTGGACGAATCATCCCGACCTTCACTATTCAACGAATTTTTACTATTATCAGGTTTATCTAGACCCTTTTTTCGTTGGTTTTTTTTTTTGGCAGTTTGCCTTTAATTGTTTTAAACATTTCTATTTTTGTCGTAACTAGTTCCCGCAGGAACAGTTTTAGAAGATTTAGTGATTAGCTCATCGGCTTTTGTCATGTCCGCCATTATTCAAACCCCGTGCCGTAACTTTTACACGACCAAGTTCAAAGTCGTTTCTTCTTGTAGAAGTCGCGTGGCAAAAGAAATGCCAGACCAGTAAGCAAATAAAACAATGAAGATATAAAGTTTTTATGACTGTCTCGCTTGAGCTTACGTTTCACACAGAATTGACGCATGCATCTCTTGGGGCACCTTCTAACACGGGATTAGTTGGTAGAATTTCCCTGGAATCACTCTACACTTTTGAATTATTTTGTTTTGGGCTGGGTAGTTGACACAATTTTGGACCCCTTTTCAGCTACTAAAATGTTACGTAAGTCCGATGTATGATTGTCATTTGTCCCTTTATATGCACTTTAACTTTAACAAGGTCCAGTTTTTCTCCACATTGAACTTTTCATCAACTCCTGCAGCAAACAAACATGTAGCTGCGGTGCGTTTTATTGTCTGCTGTGATAAATGAACTCCAATAGGCGAGTCACCATGCCATAATACATTAGATTCTGGTAGCTTCCTAGGTCGCAGAAAAAAAACCCATCAATCGGTCTGAAAAAAGAAAGAATCTGGTTTTAAAGTTGGTTTCCCGGGTACAAACTGGGTGATTTGATGATATATTAGGACTAAAAACATATTCAAACTAATTAATTTATCATAAAATGGCTTCAAATCCTCCTCAAAACACTGCAATTGCCAAGTATATCCCGCTATACTCAAAAGAGGCTATGTTTGCGTCAGGGGATTACCCTTCTCCGTCCCTATGGCAACAGCGGGCGAAGACGGGTGAGATTTCATTACATACACAAGACGTTGTTGTCTGTAATCGCTGACTATTTATTACAAATATTGAATCCTAATTAAATTCTCGGATTATCCACTGCCTGTGTCTTTTTTCGTGATTTTTATCTCAGAAAGTGTTGTAGGTCTAACTCTTTAAAGAGTTTATCAACATGTACACAAACCGCTCAGTGTGCTCGTGCAGCCTTCGACGTCACGCGTGGGTATAGCCCTAATCGTCGGGCTGTCGATTAGGGTAATCCTTACATTTTTGTCCTGTATACGCTCAATTAGTGTTTTTCAGGGAATCCAATATTTTTCTAGTAAGATTGGATATCTCTACTTTCCATATATACCAAAATTGCCATACTTTTATTGGCAATAACCACCCGATAAATACTTTGCTGGGAACCCATCTTTAACATGATTTTCTAAATCATCATCCGGCAGATTGAAAGAATGTGTTGTTTTGTTTCTGTTGCTTAACATGCAATACAATCTAGCCAATTTATTTGGGCTATACTATATTCCGGAAAACAACATGTTATACTAAATACCGGAAAACACCGAAAGAACACGAAATACAGGAAAACACACTAAATACCGGAAAACACCCTAAATAGGCTATTCGGAGTCTGGTCCTCCGGAAAACACAAAAAAACTAACCCTAACCCACGCACACCGAGGATCCGGCTCTGGGCTACCTATTTAGGGTGTTTTCCGGTATTAAATGTGTTTTCTGGTTTTTAGTGTTTTTCCGGTGTTCAGTATAACATGGTGTTTTCCAATGTTTACCGGTATATAGTATTGTCGATTTATTTTATGAAAAGATTATTTTATGACCCATTTGATCATAGGCCATACAAAATGCTTCTGAATTTAGAATAATTGTGTACATATTCATCAACTGATTCTAGACTGGGTAATAAATAGAGAAATAAAATACCATGTAGTAGTAGCCTACCTTAAACTCATGAGTTCTTTCGTAAAGAAGTATGGGTTTTGCAGGTTTTGATACGCTCTAGTGACTTTAGGTTGAATTCTGCGCTGGTTCAAGCCACCCCGATCGGATTTTGACACATCTTCACAATATTGTATGTATTTCCTCCCCTTTATATTCCACTTTAGAGTCAGGGTTTGTATCCACATCCGATATATCAGAATAAATATTTTACCCTATATTAAAATTTGGATGGTCAATCCTTGGATTTGCATTGTCCTCCATATCCAACATGTCACTCCATACATTGTCAGTGTCATTATTCTTGTCATAACTAGGAATAATTTTTGACTGGGTAATAAATATATCCTCTCCATTGGAAGACATGACTATTGATATCCTTGTTTGTATTAATTAATTGTTGACAAATCAGTCAGTGGCAGTCACGTGACCTGCGGTGTTGGTTGTTTGCGGTCCAATATTTTGGGGGTGTTACAAAACACTACTGTTTTAAGATGTCTATTATTTTAGACAAAGAGTGACTATGGTTTAAGCCTCAGACTGTCCATTATGTAAATAGAAAGAACAATTGAGGGGCGTTAGTTGCTCTTTCTATTTACATATTCGGCCATTATCCATCACATAATCAATTGATGATTGTTATTTACTTTGCCTTCTCACAAGTCCACCAAATCGAATGTTTATCCTACAATTATTAACAATTTAAGTTAAGCTGTATATATTTTATATGCCAATTAATGTTCCCTTGTTGTGGGCATTTGTATCGTCGTACAGTATTGTTATTTTCTTCTCAAACAGATACTACTCCAAACCCCATGAGCACTACAGCACCTGGTAGGTTGAATAATCAAACTGATTCACATACTGATCTATCTGCACCAGTATTACAAAATAATAATTTAATCGGAGAAGAACGAGTTTAAAATTTAATTATAGTTAATTTTTCGAATTATTTTGTAATACCTTAGCTAGACTTCCCCTTATCGATGTTTACTCAGAACAACTTTGGCTTTCTTTACCACCTTCTTGTGAGTTTAGATGATGTTAACCAAGTTGTGTTGCGTTTTCTTTAATTGATGAGTTTGTATTGTTGTTTATTTTCTATTAAATCCTTACTTCCAACTTTAGTTTTTCCTACCTTTACTGTGGTGGTGATGGTATCTTCTTCTTCTATTATTATTTAATGTCCGCTCTCTCGGGTTGGCATTACGTGTTTAAAGCAGCTTATTTACTTCACATATTGCTGTAGAAACTATTATCTGTTTTCAGTTAACACATTTCAACATTTTAATTAACTATATGATAAAATCTGATTTCATTGACATGAGCGTGTCATTCAAGAGCAGGGCCGCCGAAGAAACAAGCTCTGGATAGAGAAATATGTTATTTGTCTAGAAGAGTAAACAAACACAGGTTATGGGCAACGCCGGATTAACCATGGGGCACCATGGGGTACATGCACCAGGGCCCCCTACATTAGCCCCCCCCCCCACACACACACACAAATCTAAGTTGCGCGCGTCGAGCATGGTCGGACCGAGGACTCCAACGGTAGTGACGGGGCCCCTCCGATGATCCGATGGAAGTCCCTGGGACCCCCTCAATCTATGGTGTGTCGCGATCGACATCCGAGAATTCGGTGTAATCCGGTGATGCTGCGTCATATTTTCGACTGGTATCCGTGTTTCTTTTTTGTTTATTTACCGGGAAACGTCAATCGAACTATTGGTGAGAATGGTCATTCAAGATACATTCCCCAACGTTGAAGCAATATTGAGAATATATCTTTGTATGATGATATCTAATTGTCCTGGGGAGAGATCTTTCTCCAAATTGAAACTCATAAAATATTATCTCCGGTCTACGATGGTTCAGGATAGGCTAGTGTATTTGATTCGGCTGCGCACCATCAATGTCGAAGAAACCATTGCTAAATTCGACAGGGTCAAAAAAAGAAGAGTGTTCATCCATTGATCATTATCATTCAACTCTAACTCCGCGTAACTTGACTCCGTATAACGCGAATTATCGCCTAACCCGAACAAAATTCGTTGAACGAATACTTTCTTTCGTTTTCCTTTTATAAAACATCGCATAGCTCGGAAACTGTAACTCGAATTATCGCATAGCTCGAACCAAATTTCCGGTACAATCTTTATCGAAGTCTTATTTATTTACATCGCCTAACTCGAACTGTAAGTAATGGATCTTGCAGGCGAGTGTGCCTTGCCAACTTTCCCGGAAACTTGAAGATTTGAAAAATAAACGCTTTTTGTGGCTTTATCTAAGGGTGTACTAAATGGTCTTTTATTGCCGTGAGATCTTCTATCGGACCGAACACCGTCCCCATCATTTCGAGTAGCGCGAATTTTGCCTCAGATTGACGTACGATTGATTGTATATAAGCTGTTGTTGTTGATATTTGCTATGGGTATAAGCTGAATTTGATGAGATGCACATCATGATAACACGAAATATTCAGATTTCTTGATTAAATCTCGTATTACCATTTGGTACTTACAGTTTTAGACGTTCGTCAAAAATCGAGTCCAGCTAGGTCGTAACGTTACGACCTCCATTCATCAAATCATCGTGGGGATATAATACGATTCCGAATCAAGTGACCACGTTATTTATCACTGAGCGACTTCAAAATTAGGTTTGATGTAGCTCTGCTCACTTACAGTGGCGGATTTAACGGGCTCTATGGCTCAACCCCTCCTCTAGAAATGCCATCATTTCATAGCATTCGCATAGATTGGTCACTGAAATAACGCCAGAATGCACTAATTTTGTGGCAGAATTTTATTTTTTTCTGAGGGAGGTACTTCTAAATGGCTCCGACATAAGTGCCTGAAATGCCAGGAAATCACGTTTCCGGCTTCCAATTTCTGAAAATTTGCGGGGTTTCACGCCCTCGGCGCTCGCCGGCCACACCTACGCGGTCGGTGGCAGAGGTTCCCATTTACGGGTTCTTAAATATTGCGTGTGTGTGGGTGGGGGTAGCCGTTAAGTTGAGCTTATTAAGCGAGCTATCAAGGGGACCAGGTGTTAATGTCCACTACAAATAACCAGGTCATTTATAGAAGAATATGGTACACTTCAGGCATCGATTATTATTTGTGAATGCAGCTGCAACAGTCTGATTGGAATTCGGGTTGGCATAGAGTGGGATTTCGGTTGATTTGTTGTTTGGAATTCAAGTCCCGCGGTCAACGATTGATTGGCTGGTTGATTGGAATTCAGGTCTCCCACCTATGGCTGGAACAGCATGATAACGCGTTTATAAGTCAAACGTTCTAGGGGGGGGGGGCACTACACGGTAAGCTTTGCGCCTTCGACGTGGTCATCTGTAAAAGGGAATTAATTTTGGGGCATTTTAGGTCTTCGGCCCTATGGGGGGTTGGGATGGCCTAGTGGTCTAGAGTGCCGCGCTTCTACCTCTAGCTGGCCGGTCAACTCTGGCTTGCGGCTGTGGTTTCGATCTGTGGTGTGAGCGTATGTGGCATGGAGATAGGGGGCGCCTTCTCAACCTCGTGGGTTTCCTCAGGGCACTCCGGTTTCCTCCTGCTAAAGACCCCTACGCGCAAGCGAATAATTGAAATAAAATTGAAACCATGTTTGTGTCGAGTGGACGTTAAACCCCATCTCTCTCTCTCTCTCAGGCAAATTAAGGTTAACTAAAGGGTACGATGGAATTGTGTTTGTTTTCCGTTTTGTCCCAGATTTGTTTTTAACCCATGTTTTAACTTGTGTTATTCCTCCGGTGGTTTTGTGGTGTTTTCTTTTAAATTGCTTGTAACGTGTTTCAAACTTATATACTGTGACAAACTTGTCTGTTATGAACTAATTCCGATCTATAAACAATGTAATCGTTGGGGGGGGGGGTACATTTTGTATAAAATAATGTCTTAATACTTCTACAAATTCCTTTTATGTTTATCTTCAAAGATTTATTAAACAGTTTCTAAATTTAGAAAGACCTTGATCCGTAAAACTCAAATCGTGTCTATTAAGCTTATCTTTAAATAGCTTCTGTGTGCCATTAACAACGTTATCGAAAGGTAAACAACGGATAATTAGTTCAATGTAACAGTTTATAGTACAGTTACATATATTAACCAATTTAATTTTCTTTAAATCACATTTAGCGACAAATGTTAGTACTTTCATTTTTTATAAACAGATACAGATACTACTCCAAGCCCCACGAGTACAACAACTGGTAGGTTGAATTATCAAAATGTTTAACTTACTGCCTCGTCTGCACCAGTATTACAAAATAATAATTACAACAAACTAAATAAAGCAAAATATTTGCACAATTGATTCCGAAAAGAACAAGTTAATTCATTTGCAATTACCTACGGTTGAAACTTCATTATAATTAATTTTACATAATTATTTTGTAATGCGCTAGCAAGACTTCCCCTAATCGATGTTCACCCGGAACAACTTTGGCTCTCTTTATTGCTTTCTTGTGAGGTTAGATGCTGTTAAAGCTGAACTCCGATTATAAAACTACAGAAATAATGAAATAAACATGTCGATCGCTTTGGGCGGACAAACACACAGGCAGACCACGCTCACTTCCGTATTTGCCGTGTCAAGCTAAGTGCCAACATCCGGTTAGTTAGTCAACTACCAATTACCCCTGACTGATTGAAGTTTTTCCACTATCAGCTCACAGAAAATACGCCGTGGTGGACTTATACTGAGCGCCATGGAAAACGATCACTTTTTTTCCCAAATATTTTATTACCAGGTGGTTTTGTATGTATAATATTATGCAATACTATGAACTATTGTTTCACACAATGCTCCCAAACGCAAAAAATATCGGCCCGTGTGCACAAAAAAATGCACGAGATGCACATGAAAAACCCAATATTCACGTGCAGCATTGTGTGTGAGCCCTTTAAAAGCATGTTTTCAACTAAATGTGCAGTACATGAACTGTGAAACGTCAATCTGTCGTAATTTGTTGTTGAACGTGTGACGGAATCGAGCTAGAGATGCCGAGACATACTGAAAATCAACGGAATGAAGCCATGTCAGACACTTCAATTGTCATCAGTCCACTATTGTAAGGTTGGTGGTACGTGTTCGAGTTACTGGATCAACACGTGACCGTCAACGTCCTGGTCCACAACGCGTTACAACCCAGGCTCAAGACCGCTACATCCGGGTCACTTATCTGCGTAACAGATTCCGCCCAGCGACTCAGACATGGGCCAGCAAGTGCCAACACCGTAAGACGTCGTCTAAGAGAAGTAAGACTCCTCGCACGACGACCTCATGTTAGAGCTATCCTCAGGGATCATCACCGTCAGCGGCGTTTGATATGGGCTCAAGGACACCAGACATGGAGCAAGGTAGACTGGCAAAGTGTGCTCTTCAGTGATGAGAGTCGCTTTCATCTTTATCACGCTGATGGCCGTCAACGTGTGTTGAGACGTCTTGCAGACTGCTGCGTCTTCGAATCGGATCGATGAGGTGGGGGAAGTGTAATAGTGTGGAGAGGCTTCACATTTCATCACTGGACCCCCCTACACATTCGCAGGGGTCGCGTTAATATTGTAGACTACCGCGATGATGTCTTGCAACCAATTGTTGCTCCGATGTTTCGAGTGCACCAACAACTTCAGCACTTCCAACAGGATAATGAACGTCCGCATACCGCCTGTGTCAGTATGGACTACCTCGCTGCTAACAACATCAATGTCTTGGACTGGCCAGCCATGTCTCCGGACATGGCACCGATAGAACATGTCTGGGATGAGATTGGACGCCGTCTGTATCGGAGACGACAGATGCACACCATTGCTGCTTTAGAGGATGCTCGTGTCCAAGAATGGAACAATTTGCCCCAGGCCTTCTTTCAAACATTGGTTAATTCCATGCGACGTCGCTGCTCAGCGTGCTTTAGAGCCCGCGGAGGACACACGAGCTATTGTTATTGATGTCTTTCCATTTGAATATTGTTCACAATAAGAAGCAGGAAAATAAGATATGGTTACAGTATCATTTTGTTATACGAAAAACTAAGTGATGCGTTTTCCTTGGCGCTCAGTATATTTATATTTTGTTTAATATCTATTAAAATTAAAACAGTGCTCTATAAGTATAACTTATAACGATTTTATACGTGTATGGTCGTCAGTCCGTTGCTCCGGCGTCGACTATTGGTTGTGAATGCTCTGGACACTCAAGTTATAATCTGATTGACTGGAAAATGATTCTCAGTATTTATAGAGATACTTATTTTCAACAATTTCAGGTAGGTAATCGCCCTTGATCATTTTGAAAATCTTGTGGACGCTCCAAAGACTCAAGTTGTTCTCTGATTGATTTAACGTGTATACACAGGAAAAAAAGACGCCAATCAAAATTTTGACTTAATCTTCATGGGTTGTTACTCTTTATCAGTTTTTGATGTTCTCTGAATACTCACATAATATACAAAAATGCATATGTAACTGTATGGACGGCTTAGCTGTTGTTAGACGCATGTTTCGTTGCCTGGCAAACTATATTTAGCTCGTTTTATCCCAAAATTTAGATAATAGTAATAATTCCGCCATTGCCACCAGCACCATCACCACAACTTCACAACCTGGTAGGTTTTAGCATTGACCCTTTTGCTTCAATATCACACTATTGTACCCCGTATTTTAGAACATATAATAACTGTGGAATTTCTTTGTCATAAGAATTCAGGTGAGTTTATACTTCTTTGCAATCCTAGGGGCGGGCGGGGCGGGGCACGAGGGCTTAGAGAGTAAGACTTTGGTTCGCTAATTGGGGTGACTTGGCATCGCTCCAGGTGTTGGGAAAACCGGCTCCTTTTCTCGGTGTAGTTTTCCCTTGTCAGTGGTGCCGAGGACGGGGCGCTGACTAGGACCTTTGACTAGTTCTTCGGAGGATACGAGAAACCACGGTGCCGTGTACATATCCGTGACAGTTAAATTTTGGTCATAGCACACTGTATGTCCCATGCCCGTCTTCATAATCTCAGTCGGTGTAAAGTATAGGACGTCAAACCCTATATCATTTCATAAAATTTCATCTAACGCCAGGAAAACCCAGACGTCCATATTCTCAGACTACATATAGACCGGGGGCTAGGTGGGTTTTATTAAACATGAAAGGTGTGGGATGGTAGTGGTGTATGGCTGGTAAGTTGCACCAATGGTGGGTGCACCAATGGCCGGGTTAGGAGAACCCAGAAACACAATTCTTAAGTTGCACCAGTGGTGGGTGTGGTAGGAGGAGCCACCCATAGTACCCCCAAAATCTGTTTATTCAACATGGAATATGAAGGTAGTGAGCGGAAGTTAATAAATCACTATTAGTATCAGAGATCAAGAGGAAACTTAGCATTCCGACCATTTTGTCAATGAATTGTTTTGGACATTGGTCATATCTGATATTCTTAAGTTCATTTACCACCAAAATATTCATTCTTAAGTTAGTGGTTGTGGATCTTATGATCACTCCCTATATTTTACACCTTGTTCCAATATCGCACATTTCATGCAGTTTTGTGTTAAATACCTGGAATAGATCACGAGATAACGAAAAAATAGTTCAGAGTAAAATAACAAATTGGTGACCTTTGACCTCTTCTTCAGTGACCTTTCCGACAATAATTCCATTTTTCAATTATATTTCCTGGTTCACGGCACAATCCTCTATCAAATGCCACTAACATGGAACCCGCACATTCCATGTTGAATAAACCGATTTTGGGGGGTACTATGGGTGGCTCCTCCTACCACACCCACCACTGGTGCAACTTAAGAATTGGGTTACTGTAGTCTCCTAACCCTGCCATACACAACTAGCATCCCAAACCTTCCGCACCTTTCATGCTGAATAAAAGCCACCTATAGCTCCCGGACTAATATAGTGAATCAGCTATTCTCTGATTCTATGACCAGTCAGCAGGACATTTTGATCATACAACAGATAGATAATTTGCAAAAAGAAATTCCAATTCTAAATTTCCCGTTGCCCTGACAACAAAGGGACTGATGAAAATTAAATCATGACAGGGATGTATGATATTGTGATATTGTTCTAACCCTTTCACATTAAAATAATTTTATTTGAAACACCTTGCTTCCTTTTATATAACTTTCATAAAATAAGCTTTTGTCAAGTGGTTGTTGAATCTGTTTATTTTATTGGTTCTTATGTTAAAGAATATTGATATCTTACCCAATTTGGATATCAGTGAGGGAAAATGGTGTTGTTGTGTTTATGTCTAATCTGTTTGTTGTAATACATTTTAATTCTTTTGGCATAGTTAACATGGGATGTTCGTCCATATTAACAAAATTTGTACCTTATACCTCAGTGAGTTTAAGTCACATTTGCTTTTAGTTTGAATGTACATTTTCTAGTGACAGCATTTCATTACAATTTGGCCGTCTTTCTTACATGAGTATACAGTAACAATGCAGTAGTTCGAATTGTATTAGAGGAAATCAGAATGATGTTATTAAAGAGAAAGTACCGTAGTAATAATATGATCTTGGATTTGAAGTATTTCTTTATTGATTTTTTTATATTTTTTTCATAAATGGGTTAATTTCAGAATTTAATTTTGTGATAATTTATAGTCAAACGTTCACACCTCACTCCATAACATTACCAACACCTTTTTTATATTAAACATTGTAATAATATCTTTTCTGACGTGTTGTGTCTTTCTCTGAAATCTAACATATAACTAAACCTTTCTCTTCTATGGTTTTATTTGTGTATGTTGAAACAAGCAAAGTACAGATACGCTTTTTTGCATGTTGGACCTAAAACAATAGAATATGAAATAGATATAGTTAACTACTTTATAACTGTTAAGGCTATTGATTATTGATGCTGCCAAAAATATTTATTCAACATGATCATAAAGATTTTCACCGAAAGACATACAAACAACGATTGTATATCGCTCTAGTAAATCCTTTCCATATAGCGTTCTGGTACTAACATATCTCGAAATGTTGACTGAATGAGGTCAAACATATGAAATTGGTGTTTCGAGATAACTATAAATCGTGAATTTATCTAATCTTTCTCGTCGACAATTGCTTGGTTGTGGCTGACTAGACGCCCGATGTTACCTAGTCCAAGCTCACGGGACGTGCACATGATATAGTCCATCGAAGATATAGTTTACAAATAAGAACAACCTTACGTTTTATATTTTATATATTACTCACGTAAATGTACAGTTCAGCGGCTTTATCCTAATCTTGTATATATATTTGTATTGTGTTATATTTATCAAACAGATAATACGTCAAACTCCACGAACACCACAAAAACTGGTAGGTTGAATTATCAAATCTATTCACACACTGCTTTATCTGCACCAGTATTACATAATTATAATTACGATAAACTAAATAAAGTTGAATATTTGTACAATTCAGTAGAAAACAACCTTGTTTAGTTATGTTTCATTATGCTTAATTTTACATTAATATTTTTGTTATACAGTACTAAGATATTTCCCCAGAGATGCCTTCCCAGAATTAGCTTCCCTTATCATCTTCCTTTCGTGTTTTACTATTAATTAAGTTGCATTGTATTAATTGATGAGTTTGTATTGTTGTTTGTTTGTTTGTGTTAAAACCTAATTACTTATTCCCCGCTTTACTCTTGTATTAGTGGTCGTATTTTTGGTTAGTTTTCTGTAAAACCCTATTTATGTTACAGCTTTAGTTATCGCTCCCTTTAACCTGGTGGTGGTGATATCACGTGTTTAAAGCTTATATACTGCACATGTTGTAATAACTCTTCACTGTTTTCAGTTCATACATTTCGAAATTTTAATACGCTTTCAATTTCATGTGGACGTAATTGTCGTCACCGCTGTCCGTTCACATTTTGTTTGTGAACATTATACGGCTCATAATTTTTTTATCCTATTTTGAAGCACAGGTTTATATCCCACAGATCTGAGTCCCATCTATGGCAAGGTTTGGGGGCATTTGTGTGGATACTGCATGGATTATATTCCCTGAACCAAGTTTGTGGACACTCTAGAGATCACAATTTATAAAACTTAAACTGTATGTTTATAACCCGCGGATCGCCTTACCTTTCTATATGTTTCGCTTTTTCAGTTTGTTCTCTGTCCATCTCTGGCAAAATGTGAGCGTATTTTGGATGATAACCGCTTGTCATTATATTATATGATTATTTTAAAGACACGGATGTGTCATTTAGGAGCAGGGCCGCCGCAGAATCCGGCTCCTATAACAATAATATTTTGTGTGGGAGGGGGATCGTCTGGGGGGGGGGGGTATTTCAAGAACCATATTGCGATTGGTATCCTGTTCGGTACAAGAACGCCATATCTGATATATTATTGATAAGAAAAGTTGCGTTGAATTAAAAAAGTCGCTGGTATATACTTGAATGCCAAGTATACATTTACGATACATGGGTTAACATTGCCCAACTAACCTTTAATATCACCTCTTTGTGGTCTTTACTTATTTAACCGCGTTTTAATTAGCCAAAACTTATACTATTAAAAAGCTACACGTACTTTATGTATTTTATATAATCGACATTTTAAAATTAAAATTTTAGTTGGCAAGCCACTGTTTGAATGGAATACCTGTGGATATATTTTCCGAAAGCCAGTTAATTTAAATCGCTTAAATTGTGTCATTTACAACTGAATTCAACAAACTACCACATAAACTATATCTTTTATCAGGTCATTACTACAAGTGTTCAATTGGGGGAATTCAAGTTAACATTGTGCTTATTAGTATTCATCTTCAATAGAAGGCTTGATCTCGCTTTAACAACGTACGTCTTATCAAGGCCTTCAATTAAATACCCTGCATATTGCGGCACTAATTTCGATTTGGTAAAAGCTCAGATTGTGAGCCTGTCAGATTCCTTGATCGTCGCGAATGCCAAGTTAGCGCTTTCTGCTTCTCAAATATAGAAACCCCAGAACACCTTTTTATAAACTGCATTTACGCACAGGTAATATGGAATGACTTACATGAAATCTTCTCAGCTAATGACATTTCATTACAATTACAACTTGCAAACATACATTTTGGTCTTTTGAAAGAAACAAATTTTAAATCATATCGCGAATTCTTATTTGTAAATCATTTGATAATTTTAACAAAATACTATCTCTACAAATCGAAAATAGAAAATATTAGACCGACAATCATTAATTACCGAAACTACTTGAAGGGTAAACAACAGATCGGAAATGAATTGAACGAAACCTTAGTACATGTAAAAAAATGGGATTATACAATATGAATATTATGCATACCTCTAGTACTCCATCTCTAGTATTCCATCTCTAGTATTACACTTCTTTCATAACTACAGTTATTTTTGTTTTTCTTTTTTTTTTCTCACTACTTTGTTTTGTATTATCTTTTAATTTCATTGTATTTATATTTGTTCTTCTATATGAAACATAGAAAATATCCTTCATCAATAAGCCGGTGCTACCTGATATGTTTTATGTAATGATTAATGCTTCTATGTTTTTTTTATTAAACGTATCCAAGACACTTTGATCGTAATGTAAAATATGTACTATGCTGTTGTTATTTATTTTGAAATAAAGTTTTTTTTAAAAAAAAAAAAAAAAAAAAGTTAGCGCTTTCAAGCTAAAATATCTACTTGTGATAATTGCAAAGTTCAAGATTCGTTCAATGTCAAGGTTTCCGTTGAAGGTCGCTATGTCACAACCTATGATTGGGAGCTACTGTTCACGTGTCTGTAGATCTGTAGATAACGTAATTAGAAGTTCGGGAAGTAATCTAGCGACGTCTACATGTTGTAAAACTCACAATTGTTGTTCCCGGAACATGCTTGGTATTATACTAACTTGACTTTCTGTATTTATAAATTTTTGAATCATTTTTTTGTATCGATGGTGCAATATTATATTTTAAAATACGGACCATTAAACTTCATTTTAATGGCGTATGTCCATTCTCAGAAAGTGATGAATAAATTTCATCTGCAATAGAACAAACCAGGAATGTTTTGTAATATAGTGGTAAACTCACTTAACGCATTTTTCTTTGTATAAAGCAAGGGTCAAATAAAGCATGCACTGGGCCCCTGACTGAAAATGTCACAGCGACCCTTGCAACAACAGGGCTTCTTCTGGTTATTCCGAAACAACCAAACAAATGTATGTCAGTATGGTGTTGGCGTACCATTGTTTGAAATAATGAAATTTTGGATCGCGTTAAGATTTAATTGAAATGCACGTTTAACGTCCACTCGACACAAATTATGTCATTTCGTGACTAACACATGGTCCAATTCTATAAAACCCAGCGAGGTTGGACATACGACCCTTGTCCTTGTCACGTGCGACCGGGAAATTGAAAATAAGGCAGTTGACCCAATGACAGACCTCATAATGCAACGCACAAGCGCTAATCATTCGGCCGCCCACCCCCTCCATGGACAGCTCTCTATAGTCATTCGGGTGAGACGAACAACTGAGGTCCCGTGTATACGTTGGAGTGCACGTAAAAGATCCCTTGGCAGTTGGGATTCGAGTGGTTTCCCCTATTGTTTATCGGTTATAAGTAATTGTTACATACGTTTGGGTGTATGGTTTCATAAGATTTTATTCCTATATCAGTCAATTTACTTAATAAATACATTTAATTGATACATTGTTTTTGTATATAAACCTTCTGTATATTATTTTCATCATCGTAGTCTACGATATCACCTTCGGTGGAAGTGGACGTTAAACACCCAGTAACTGACTGACTGACTATTTTCATCATCATTCGCTTGAAAACTTTGAGAGAATCCTCAACGAACCGTCGCTTTAATTAAAACAGTAACTGTATTCCAGTATATGGTTTTGTGTTTATTACCTGTGTCAATTGCTAAATGCAACTCAAATAAGAACAACTTGTTAACGATTTTGTAGTTTTTGATTTTTTTTACAGGAAATGGTGCTACTTGTGGCTACAATTCTTTATTTCTCAACCCAGTAGCCTTGATTCTTACAGTGTATAACATGGTTGGTCATGGCATGTCTTATCGTATTTCAGCATGGCATCTCATATCCCTTTCATTATCTTTATCAAATATTCTGTTTCCAAATTGGTTTGTTTTGTTCAATTCTCGTGTTCCTTTCTTTAATTACATGGTTGTTTCAACATTGTAAATTAGTTTACACTAATGCATGTTTTTCGCCCACACGTCACACATACATTCACAGTCAGCATTATGAGCATACACAGATTATTTTATGGTTGTTAAATTAGCGCATGTCGGCTTAAGTATTAATATTGTTTGTATTTCCTATGGTTTCTAATAGTAAGTGCAGGGGGACTGCAATTTACACATCGTACCCAGAGACCACGAGCAAAAACACTTTACAAAGACTTTTTGTTATTCTTGTCCGCAGTTGACGAACATGGTAACACAGTTTAGCGCCACATAAAATTGGTACTGCATAGAAAACATGTTCCGCGAATGTTTAGCTTCTATGCAGACGACGAACTGAGTTCAAATTTATCTTTTTACGTTTGATTTCACGAACAGGTTTTTGGGAACATTTTTGGTGGCATTTTTGAACCTGCAGACGGTGAATAAATTCATCGGAACAATGTTTTCATAAATTTTCTGCTAAAATGTTCCATCGTGTGCGTCCGGCTGTAGGAAGTCCGGACTAGCGATACAGAATAATAATGTCTCTGTGCCCCCACCCCCCGTATAGTTAAGGAATAAACAATATCATGGTAGTAGGTCTAAACAGGGTCGGAACACGTACGGTCTTGTGAAACCCATGACACAGAAAACGCGTGTCGTTAATGCAATAATCCCCAGTCTTTACAAAGGCAGTATTTGTAATATACATCAGGTTTATTAATTCGTTTTCAAGATTAAGACAGCAGAAAACAAATCTACCCACTGACATGCAATTTGCTTACTGGCGATACATATTGAAATTACCTCTAACAAACTAAGAGCACGACCATGCTATACCAAATCAGCAATAACCATTTAATTCCGTTTACAATGGCGTTCCCACTGTCTTTCTTTGTATTCTTTGGTTGTGTTTCAGACTTTATTCTTTGGTTGTGTTGTAGACTTTATACTTTGGTTGTGTTGTTGACTTTATTCTATCAAAGTTGTATTCATGTTCCATAAAACAAATCGGTTAACCTTTAATTGAGATTTGACGTTCCTTCGAACTTAACGTAAAGATTTATCTCCTGTATGTACGTGCTTCTGTTATCTAATCGATATATTTAATTCTAACCCCACTAACAGTAACAACATATTTTGTCAACAAAACTCATAAAGGCCTTGTTTTTTCTTCTTTAGATCCTACTACTACCCCAATAGCACCTACGACTGTGGTACAATCATCTATTGGTCAAACATCTACCAACGGTGCCACTACCAGCTCTGATGCTTCATCATCTTCCACTCCGTTATCACCATCTTCTTTATCATCCACAACCCCCAATACATCTCCACCAGACGGCTTATCGGATGCGATGTTAGCTGTTATTATCGCTTCTAGTGTTGTTGGGGTTATTTTGTTGGTTGCCATCATTTTTGTCATCGTATGTTGTGTTGTGATTCGGAAACGGAAAAGGAATCCCCAAATGGCACAACACCCTGGCGACCATAGTTATTCCAATAAGGGATACAACTATAATCGGAGACCAGACACGCACCCTTCAGAGAGTAAAAATAACAGCCGACATACTCCTCGACATATGAACATTGCTGAATTTCAAAGGCAAGATCATCTACGAGGTCCTCCTGTAACTGGGAGTCCATACGGACACTATCCGGACTATCAGTTAAATCACTATCCATCTAAACAGTCTTCTCGAAACAAGGCATCTGCGACTAAACACCCTGCATCACCAGGACACGATCTGCGTTCTGAAAAGTATCGAGATTCAAATAAAAATTACAATTATGTTGACAGAAATCGCGATTTCAACCAGGAGTATTATATCCGACCTTATAACCAAGAGTATAAACAGTCTTCTCGAAACAAGTCGTCTGCGTCTAAACACACTGCATCACCAAGAGACGATCCGCGTTCTGAAAAGCGTCGAGATTCAAATAAAATTTACAATCATGTTGACAGAGTTCGCGATGTAAACCAGGAGTATTATATCCGACCTTATATTGGTGGTTATCCGTCGAGATCCGGGGATTATCCTTACTATAGATAGACCACGTTGGCATCCAGAATTGTTCATGTGTTTATGTGCTTATATGTTATTAAACATACACGACTTTCTTGTTCGAATTCCAGAATCGTGTGCAACATGCCAGCTTTTATACATATATATATTCAAATATTCGCTTCTTATACTAAGTAAACTAATATGAAATATTTTTGTGTCGCAAAACAGTTCTTTTTTCACAAAGCATTGCTATTCCCGATACTTTCACAAAGATATACAAATGTATACGATTCATCAACTTCAACGTTATTATTAACATCTTCATATTCATCCCAGCAGGGTTCACGAATATTACCACGTCCAATACCCATATCCCCTTATTATCGTTTGAAGTCGTTTGTAGTTGTGTTGTTCTGATTTGGTGGTTATCATCATTTTTTGTTCATCATGTTTCAGAAACGGACCTGGCAATCTCAAAAGTCACAACATTTGAATGTTAAACCATTGTACCCCAAACCGCATCTGTTTAAGTCGATCTATTAACGGATAACGGAAAATCTATTTATCTTTAGGGTATATTCTATGCTTGGAATAAAATGCGGTCTGAAAGTCAGGGGCGGCTTTGGATATATACAGGGGATAATACTTCTGAAAGTTTTTCTTTAAACGTGTAACAGGTTTATTCTTTCAGGGTAGGGTTGTTTTTCCATAAGAAAACATGATATAAGGTTTTTCTCGCTGAAATTCAGGGAAATTCTCATTTTACAAGTAAACATAGACGTTTATGAGGAAAATAAAGTCCTCGACTTTGGTTATGCTAGCCTCGGTTTTTCGTTTTTTCTTCCACCACCACCCGGTGCTTTATAGCTAGTATACATAATAACCTGCATGTTCAAGGAACATTCCCAAGTTTCAACAGAGCCCACCTAACACAATACGGACACCATCTGGACTATTAAACATCAATCCTAGTGTATCGAAAGTGGTCAAGAACTAAAACATCAGTGCGATGGTAGATTTTAGAGACAGAACAGGTTATGACTACTCCTCTCACTCCTTAAGAGCCCCCTGTTTTTGCAACATTTATGAATTGTTTTCGTATGTGATAAAATTTGTTTTGGACACAACTTTAACAATCAGAAGGTCTGTCATATTGGCCTGGTTTCGATTCCCCGGTTGTACGTGACAAGGAGTAGGGTCGTCGGTCCAACCTCGTGGGATTTCACAAGGTCTTCCGGTTTCCCCCCACTGCTAAAGTCCATACGCGCAATCGAATTATTGAAATAGAGTTGAGCCATATTAGTCCCGAAATGACATAGTTTGTGTCCAGTGGGCGTTAAACCCATTTCTCTCTCGCGCGCTAATTTGGGGAAAGGCTCATATCAAATAGAGTTGTCTTACTCGAACTCTAGAGACGTGGCAATCGATAGGGTAAAAATGCCCCCCCCCCCCAAAAAATTTATTATGACATATGAATTAAACTACAATCACCTTGCATTTGAAATATTTAAATAATCTATTTCCTGCAGTTTTATTTAAACTTTATATCACGCCTCACTTTATGTAACATGTCTTTAAATTACATTAAAACTTTTTCTCAAAATGATTTTTATGTAATAACTACATTAAAGGGACAATCCCGATTTGAACATGGTTTCAAAAGTAAAAGTGCGGGTAGGTATGAAATTTGAACGCCAAAATATAGAGGAATGATGTATTTATCTTTTCTCAAAATTTCAGCTGAAAATATTGAGTCGTTTGGACGTGAAAACCAAAACTGCTTATCCGGACACGTAACCCTTTTAAGATTTCGGGTCAATTTTTTCATTGGGCGACCTAATAATCAAATCCCGTCCCTTTAGGGATCTATGCAATGAATGGCCCATGTGCTGTGCTGGATAACGAAAGGTTAATTTCACCTACACATTAATTTTATAAAATAAAAGCTCGGTTCCATCCATACACCTCATAATACAGCTTAAGACACCGGTCGTCGTTTCCAGATGACGACTGGCGGGTTTAACTTGTTTGAAAACGTATCGCAAACATTGAGTTAGATAAGGTAGAGGATTTTAAGGGATTTTAACACAAAATAAAGTAGTTTTATTCTCCAAAATCTTATCGTGATTGGCCCTTTAAAGTGTTCGCTACCTCTTTCCTTCGATTAACAATCCGATGCTTCTTATTTACAGTTTTATATAAAAGCTGATTAAGATGCATTGATTTGTACAAGCATTTGGTGACCATACAAATCGTATTATTTTTAAATGGTATTCTAAAGTAACAGTGTCCTTGATACGTTTTAGAAAGCTTAACTTTCAGTGGGAAATTGTTTGGTTTTGGGTTTGATTTTCCATTGTTGTCTGGTTACTATTTACAAAATATATATGGTTATATATTAATTTGAATAAATTGTCATATTTTCATTATTGTGAATCCACGTGTAATTTTTAAAGCTGAACTAAAATATGTAGCACCATATCATTTTCTACACGATCAATTTTGGCGGGAAATAGTGTTCCACTGTGGACGACGGGTGTATATTTTACAAGATATAAAATATAAAGTTAACATTTCAAACGGCAATTAGAACAAATCCGGCTTTGTTATATGAGCAATGCAGACCGGCTGTATTAATTTCAGGCAAACTTTCAATTCAGTATTATAAGATCTCGTGTACATACGTTCATTCGACAGACTTGTTGACATACTGTTATTTTTATTGTCCTATCTTTGCTGGAGTAGTTCATTTGTGGGAATGATACAGATTTTGTGAACAATTTCCCAAATGTTCTACAGTCTTTGTATTTTTTAATAATTTCTACAGTCCCTAGTAATGTTTTCATATGTTAAAGACTAAAAGTTGACCATGGCGTCAGTCTTTTGATTAATAATTGCGGTGATCTAAGGTGGCTATTCGGAAATACAACTTTTGCTTTGTTTTGTTTTGTATCGTCGCGAATGTTTGCCAACAGTTACACGCACCACTCGACAAGACCTCGATTTAACCTCCAATCCCTCCCATCAATCCGAACGTGGGTTACTGAACAATTCTTCCAGCTTCTGGAGTAGTGAAGACAGGTAAAACCAAATTTTGAACTGTAAAAACCGAAACGAAATTTGATTTGTGTTTAATAGGATTGAGCATGAAGACAATTTTGATGTTATTACCGAGTGTGCCATTTATCAAGAAAACCTAAACAGAAAATATGATTTAAGATCAGGCTATTCAATCATGAAGCTACTTAAATTATTCGGAGCAAAGAATCTGAATGGAAACAGACAGAAATTATTCCACCTTACTCATTAATTCGTGTGTTGATGCATACGCCCATGTCGCGATGGGATCATATAATAAAGCGTAAATGGACAGAGGCAATGTTTGAAACAAAACGACATCTATTTGGGGCAAATGGATGTCCGAAAAAGTTCATTTTAAATATTAAAGGTCATATAATATTAATATTTGTAGTTTCTATTTGGTCGGCATTATGAATTGCTTTAGTTTTTTTTATAGGTACAACAGTCACCTGACCCTCGTTAACAAGGGTGTCGTCATCGTTGGCATAGAAGAGGGGAGGGGGTGCGCCTAGAAATAACCAAAGACTCTCTCGCTCTCTCTCAACTTTGTTTTACCTTAACTATACCAATATATATCTTGTGTTTTATTAGGAATGACCCCAGTACCAAATCCATGTGATTGGTGGTGTATAGTAATAATAATAATTTGTGTAGTGCTGGGTGTTATTGGTGGGTGTATAGTTTACCTGTGCTATCGTCGCGGTTGTAAGTTTATTTTATATCTATTTTATATATTATTATAGACGAAAGTGAGGTGAATTGTAACGAAATCCTTTAATCTCTGTCATATTTCTATAATAGCAACAACACTGGCTGTAACAATATATTTTTAGCTCTCAACTTTTTTCCTTCTGTCAATTAAATTCTAATATAATTTGTTTATGAATTATTAAGAAACCAAATACATGTGTTGAAAGAATATCTGGAAGAAACATATTTCCTATTTAGTGTAAATGGGTACAAAAAATATTACGCGAAGGTGTAAAATGAGTATAAGGCTTTAATTCTGTCCAGACCAGTTTGTGTTACGACGCCCGATGTAAACAATATATTTTTTTGTTTCGTTTTAGGGTGTTGCTTTAAAAGTAAGTATATATATCTCGCTTTATTTAAAAGTAAACTTGATAAATATCTAACTATAATAATAAATGATTGTTTAAGTTTTGTGATTGCATGATAATACTCCCTTTTTATAATGACAGAAGACAAGCAGGCAACAGTGACGACGCAAGAAATTCGGGTAACTAATCATTTTTGTCCCCCTTTCGAAGAATATTGATTTCTTTTTCAGGAGTACCTGATCCGCCTTGTAACTTCCGTTGTAGTAAGAAAACGTGTGACTCAGTCACATTAGAGTGGGATGCACCAGGTTTTGATGGCGGATCACCATTAACTGAATACGTCATTCAAGTCAAAGATGAAAACATGAAAAAGTTAAAAGATTGGAAAACAAAACCTGGTGTTAACCTCCTTGATGTTAAAAATCTAGAGCAAGGCGTGGAATACCGTTTCGTAATATTTGCTAAAAATAAAGTTGGTGATGGTAAACCTGCTACTTTGGATAATCCTGTTACTGTTAGGCCAAAGGGTAAGATTGATAAATTATGAAATTGTTATAAAACACTACTCTATTATCTAAATTGTTTTAATTCCTGATCCAAACTTTACAATTTTTCATCACATTTTATTGTCTGCTTTGGGGGTTTGGGTGGTTGTATGGTTAAACGCGTGCGCGGCAGATGATAAGGTCGGTCATTGAGTTAACTCACGTGGTTTTCCTTCCCTGTTTGTACCTGGCAAGAAGTAGTGTCGCCGCTGGGCAAACCTTGTGGGTTCTCCCAAGAAGCTTCGCATGCCTTCCACTGCTAAATAACCCTACTCGCAAGCAAATTCGTGAAATAAAATTTTACCACATATTAGTTCCGAAATGACACACTTTGTGTCAAGTGGACATTAAACCCTTTTTCTCTCTCTAGCCCAATTTGATGTCCCCCCGCCTTTTGTAGAAAGCAGGGGACTATTAATGGGTTTGTGCGTCCGTCTGTCCGTCCATCACATTTTCGGGACACAATAACTCGCCTGGGTGTAGGTGTTTATTGGGTGTGTGCTATGATGGTGTTAGAAGATGAGCATTTTCTGCCTGGGGTAAGCCCAGATAAAATAATTCGATTGATTGATGCTTTAGACACAATGACATTCGTTCTAATTAAGTGAAAATGATGAGACTTGGTGTATGACAACTTTGACTAAGTTTGATAATGAGCGTTTGCGGCTTAGGGTAAGAAGAGTGATAAGCAATTTGATTGTTACTTTGGAGGTCGACAACTTTTATTCTATTCGATGCCGAGCATTTTCTGTTTAGGCAAAGCAGTGATTCGTCTCGACTTTGGAACACAATCACTGTCCATCTAATTGAGGTAGAATGTTAAAAATTGATGTGGGTGTCTATTAATTTTGTTGAATTCCTTGAGAGAGTTCGATCGTGAGACTTTGGAATACGATACATTTTAACTTTGGTTCTAACTGGGTGAGAGCGATGAACCTTTGATTATAGATTCATTATATCAATACATTGACTAAGCTCAATGATGATAATTTTATGCTCAGCCAAACCAATTAGCAACTTTGGAACATAACAACGAACTTTCAATTGAGATATAGATGTATATGAGGCGAATGTCTTGACTGGGTTTAATGATGAAGAGTTCCCGCTAAAGCTAAGCAGATCTACGCAATTTCATTGGCCGATGCTTTGAGACAAGGTAACTTGGATTCTAACTGATGGAGAGTGATGAAACTTAGTGTATGGTTTCACTACCAGGTACTTCGAAACCTGAGTTTGATCGTGCACATTTTATGCTTAGACTAGGCCTAGATAATCAGTTTGATTTGAAACAGATAAATGTGCAATTAATAAATATGCGTCATCTGTTTATTTTGGGATCTTAGCAATACTGATCCCTGTAATTTTAATTGTTTTTATCTGGTGTTGTAGGAGTTCCATCGAAGCCAGAAGGTCCACTAGAAATTGTAGAATCAAATGAAACATCAGTCACTATTAGCTGGAAGCCATCAGAAGATGATGGATGTTCAGCTATCACGGGTTATATCATAGAATATCGACAAGATATGAAAGGGAAGAACTGGGAAAAGCTGCCGAAGGCTGTACAGGCTGGAACACTGACATGTGTTGTTGAGAAGCTTACTAAAGGCGTAAGTTACATGTTCCAAGTCTCTGCAGAAAATGCTAAAGGTCGCGGTGAACCCCTGGTGTCTGATCGGGCTGTTAAAATTGGAGGAAAACCAGGTATGATATATAGCACTATATTTGTTTCTTAATGTAAGACCTATTATTCTCTTAAATAGTTTTAATGGCATAATAAATATTGCACCAAGGACCATTGTTCACCTAAAGCCTACACTTGTAAATATCGATTGATTATTTCAAATTCTGCTGAAGTCATCTAATCAAGCAAGGTGATTGGTTACATATGTAATTGATATAAAACAAATACTCCATTATCTAAATACTCCATTCCTGATCTAAACTTTCTATTCACATTTTATTGTCTGCTTTGTGGGGATAGGGGTGTTATGTTTAAACACTTTCTCGGTCGGTCATTGAGTCAACTGACGTGGTTTTGATTCTCTGTATGTACGTGACAAGGAGTAGGGTTGCCTGTCCAGCCTTCTGGGTTTTCCCTGGGTCCCTCGGATGCCTCCCACTGCTAAAGATCCCTACGCGCAAGCACACTTTTGAAATAACATTTTACTATATGTTAGCCCCGAAATGACCTAGTTTGCTACGAGTGTAAGTTAAACTCATTTCTCTATCTTTTGAAGAAAATAGGGGACTATTATAAAGGATATGTGTGTCCGTCCGCCCGTACGTCTCTCACATTTTTTGAGGTAGAATTTTCAAACTTGTACTAAGTTCAATAATGAGCATAGGTACTTCAATCTGATTGGTCCAGATTTTGGAACAAAATAACTAATTGAGGTAGTAACTGACGTAAGTGTTTATTCGGTGAATGCCTTGACAGTGTTTGATTATGCGCATTTTTCCTAAGGCTAAGCAAAGATAAGCAATTCAATTGGTTGAGACTTTGGAACACGATAACTTTGGCTCTAATTGATTGGGAGTGTCGGAACTCAGAGTATAGATTCGCCAAGACTTTAGAACATTACAACTCTGCTTTTATTTGTAACTGATAAAACTTAGTGTATAGTTTCACTACCAGGTATTTAAAAACAACTTAACTGCGATCGATTGTGAACATTTTCAGCTTAAAGACTAAGTATAGGTAATCATTTTGATTGCTCAGTACTTTTGAAAACTATAATTTTGCAATTAATTAGTATGCGCTATCTATTTATTTTGGAATTGCGGTGGGGGACATCATCCTCACTGAAGTTAATTTAAAAAATATTTGGCGACATACTATCTAACAACCATAGCGAACGATTGTTTAATATTTGGGTTTTGTGATTGTATGATACTTTCATTTTGTATTGGCAGGAACAAACAATATACCTCTAGGCAACCTACCATCGGGCAACAATACAAACGCAAACAATTCAGGTAACTAATCTTTTTTCTTAATCTGAATCACTGTTCAATTCCCAGAGGTTAGGACTGATAGTCGAAGATATTTAATCAAATATTATAATGGACTACTTAGCTAATCCTGATAACTACTGTATTTCAGGATTATCTGAATCTAAGAGGTAAAATTGTGTTGTGATTTACACTCAATCTGTAGTTTTATCTTTAAATCAGCAACATATATAGAGTCTGTGCCCATTACCAACATTGGTAAAACAAATAATGCTAATAAAATCGACATCAAACACCTCTATTCTCTGATTTTCATCAACCCCGTGATTTAATAATACGATACATAGCTACAGCATTTATTGTTCGCTTGAATAGGGCATACAGGTTCAGTTTGTTTAAAGCACCTTTCTCTAGCTCCCTCACTCATATACACTGACTTTAGTTTTAAAGAAAACACTGTTATAATTAGAACAAAGACTTTTATAGTTAAAACAAACATTTCTATAATTTAAACAACCACTTTGATAATTAAAACAATCGGTGATATTTGCACGTCGGTTTTAGGTTGCAGATGTTAGATCGGATTCATCTGGATCTACCCTGTGTATTTGAAGGTCTGAATTTATGTATCAGCTCAAGCCAACTAGATTACTCCTTTTCCTCCAGTCGGCTGGCACGGGTCACAAAACACAAAAACCTATTTTTCTATTGTTAATCTAATACACATGATATTCCCCAATTGTTGGGCTCTTTTATTCACCTTCAACTCAGCATCTACCAAAAAGATAATCTTTTTTTCGATAAAAGTATGCTTCAATTCTGCAAAAAAAACAACACAGCTCACATAACTGCTCACGTCTCCTGCTCACCCATAATTTAACTATCCACCTGTCCTATTAGGATGAAATATTTATCTTTTTCTTAACTAATGTCTCCTGTTTAGAATCTCTGGATTGTCCTATAGATTGTCGTTATTTATCCTCATAGATAATCATTTACTGAATATATCATCATATACATATCATTTACTACCAGCATGTATATGCGGATATATTAATACGCCCATAAACAAAGTGTCCGTTTGATTTCTCATGAGAAATGAAAATATTTTATGGAATTAGTCTAGAAATCTTTTACGATAAAGTTGTAAAATATGAACTTTCAATTTTTTAGAGGAATTTTTAATAATGCATGTGGTTTAAAGGCATAATATTAATGTAAAGTAATATATCTATCACGTAGTCTATGAGATGTTTCATTCTGAATTTCAGTTTGATAAAAACGCATCAATAAGAAGATCTGAAAGGTACATTCTTAAGTAGTATAGTCGACCTCTTTCAATTATTATATTTATTACCTATAAATCATGATTGCCATAAAGTATATTAACGTTAACAAATCGACACTTTGGTTGATGGCATACATATATATATATATATAATCCTATAAATAGAGCTTATAATTCTGTAGTTAGTTTTACATATTCTGCTGTTCTGTTTAATAGAACAAACTGCCTCGTTTTATACTATGCTGTTCAGTTTAAGAGGAAAAACTTCCTAAATACTAGGAATATCCTCTAATGTATGTCATTTATAAGTCTTTAGCGACTTCAAATATCCGAGTTTGTTAAATTTATTTTTTGTTTTTTGTTGGGTTTTTTTTTTCAATATCACGTTTAAATATCATGACGTAGTAATGTGTTTTTCTAGTAACAGCGTACTAGTAAATTATATTTAAATATATAAAACTAAAAATCTAAATATTTGTATCATTCTAATTCTAGTATCTTTATAATATGTCGTAATAATACTATAGCAATTTACTCAAGCCAAGAAAATTTATTTCCGAAAAAACAAATTAAACTTATTGTATTTCTGGTCCTTTGAACTTCGGATAGAGGGTGGCATTGCAGACACTACATCGCGGAGTTCAGGCTTTGATTGCGATGGCCCGTCTATCAAACTTTGTTCCAGTTTTAGCATTTTTTTTTCGGGTTTATCGTCCCCTCCAACGATGGTGATATCGCAGATGAGTTGTTTTGAACTAGTACAATCAGATGGAATTATCATATCTGAGTATCCGGAGTGAACTCACGGGATTGAGAAGGAATCCCTATCTCAAAGGCACATATTCTGACACTATAGGTAATGAAACCACGACCACAATCTACAGATGACCGACGAGCAAGAGCTTGATATGCCACAGAGATATCTGTCCCATAACAAATCATAACTCTTTTTAAAAATTTGATTAACTGAAAACTTGTATTATTTGTGTTGGATTCTTTAATTGTTAGTTGCAAGGGGTTTGTGTTCTACTTTCAGGGCCCCAAAGATAGATCACACACCGGAGTCCCCAGAGAAGAAAACTACAAACAGCCCAGCCAGACCGCTACCACAACCTAAATCTGAACAAAATATAACCCCTCGTCCTTTACCTCAATTAAAGCAACGACCGCTACCACCTATTAAGCCTAATTCAAAATATTAATAATACTTATAGTAAATATATTTATTTATTCGCCAGTTTCAATATCTGTTAGTTATTACCATTATAAGTGCAAGTAAAGGTGATTTTTCGCCATTTTCTGCCCAGGGTAAATTAATGCGAAACGCAATTAATTTGGAGCATAAACACCGCTGCAGTGGCGAAATCTATCAAAATGAAACGTAGATAATAACTTTAATATTGGTCATATATGTTCATTGTATAGAAATTCTGCAAATTATAATCATTAATTTCATTCAAAATATTGATTTTTTTTAGGGAGGGGGCGGAGGGGTGTAACTATAGTTATTGATCATTTTTCAAATTGTGTTGTTGTTACTGGTGTTCATTTGGGTGTTATTAATAAATCTATTTATATTTTTGTCTCGAATGAATATAATTTAATTTAGTGGGTGATTAATAAATTATGATTGATTTATCTGTAAATGTGTATATCTCCTCCGTGCTCTCGTATAGAGTGTAGAGTATTCTGCCAAGAATGGCTGCCACAATCACAGCATTAACAAACACGTGACACAGATACGTCACGGAAAGTTATAATACGGAAATAAAGTGAAAAAGTCTGATAGTTGATTTGGCAAATTATAAGCATTTCTGGTTAAAGGTTTAATTTCTGATGTGCCAAATTATGGACGATGAGTTGAAATGATTGCTTAAGAATTGTAAATACTTGTAAATTATTTTTTTTTATTTTTATTAGCGGGGGGGGGGGGTATTTTGTAAATAGTATGTATAATTTGACGTGTAGTTTATTAGTGAAAATTGTAAATAATTATCAGTCTCATTTTAAAAATATTTAAACTGTGTAATATATTCTAACTGTATTGTTTTTAGTTTTTAGTATAATTTTTGGCGATTAAACATTATTTAGTAAAAATGATATCTTCCCCCATCTAACTTAGAGACATCCTGTTTGATATATTTGAGAGTGTAATAGGGTTTAACACCCCTTCAAAAAACGCATATCACTCCGTGACAAACACGCTACATCTTTACTTCAGAGGTGGGTAACCTGAGACAACGCATATCCTTTGGTAGGAAAACTCACTCCTTGGCATCCAAGCTAAAACACTTGCATCGATGATACATCTTATGAGCTACAACACTTGCATTGGCATACGACACACCTGTGCTTGCCTACTCCATGATCAAACACGATAGCAGATGGCTTCCATCTTGTTTACTGACGGTACTACTTATTTTAAGACAGACTCGGCTTTCCAATTTATAATATCTACGTCATTGGGGATTTCCAATTTCTACTCACTGGTTGCTATGACCCGCTATGGCGTTGTCTAGAAACGCGCGTGCTCGCGTTAGTTTAAAATTTTTGCTATACGTTTAACATGGACTATTTGATGTAATTTGCCTGATTTGATTTGGCCCCATTTCCATAAATTTAGGTTGTTTTTTAGAAATTTTTAGCAAATGTTAATCTTAGGTGTTTTTTAATTCTAGCCGAAGTAAATTTTTTTACAATTTATTGCGAGTTAAGTTATCGTCTCTAAGAGGCGGGCGTAGTATTTTAAATGGCGGCCATTTGCCATCATGTGTATTCTTGAAGTAGGTACACATGATGTAATCGTATGTTGCATTGGTACACCCGGCAGGGCAGTATAACTTGTAAACATAGTTATGGGACAAACAAGCCCTTTATTTTCTTATCGTACAACCTTTCATCCGTCCATCTGTGCATTTCCGTCTAATTAAATTTACATTATGCAAGAGCTAAATCTGTCTATTGCTGGTCTTTCTTTAGGCCTCAAATGTTTTCTAAATTATGAATTATACATTAATTAATGTATCCAGGACATAATCAACTCTTGATGGCAACAGATTTCCCCGATATTAAATAGATTAGAATAGTTCAGCCATATTTTGATTAAAGCTAAAAATGGGGGAGCGAGACTTAGCTTCGAACAACCAGTACGGTGGTTGAAATTATAGCACACGTTTTGTCAGACCTTCAAAGGCAAATATCTTCGATCGCAACAGAGTAATTTGAATGAAATTTTCAAATTATTCATTTTACATTATCTATTTTCAAACTATTACAGGACGAGTGGCTAGCTCTTTATCTAGATATTACATAATGTATATTTAAGTAACTGATGCAATTCTAATTAAATGAGGGGTGGGTTCCTGATTTATCGACTTTAAGTATGTGTGCCTTTTAATCGTCTGAAGCAGTTGTTTTTTTACGTCCCTTTTAATATTATATAAATATTGTTAAAACAATTTATTTTAGTTGATTATTTTTGTTAAGTTGTTATTGATTCCGTCATCATGTATTTTAAGGATGTGGTCAGTATCAAACCTCTCTCGAATAACGTCAGTGTCGAATCTCCCGAGCATAATAACGTCAGTGTCGTATCTCACCCGAATAACATCAGTATCAAACCTCTCTCGAATCTCCCCACCATAACAACGTAAGTGTCAAATCTCCCAGATTAATAACGTCAGTATCAAATCTCCAAGATTAATAACGTCATTATGAAATCCCTCGAGCATAACATAGTCAGTGTCAAATCTCCCTAGATGCATGAAGCCAGTGTCCAATATCTCGATAAGTATGAATTCAGTCCTCCCAATAATCTTGTAGTCACTGTTAATCTTCCGCGAAGCACGTTATCAGTGTCAAATGTCTCCAGAATAATGTAGTCACTGTCAGATCGCCCGTGAAACATTAAGGAGGTCAACGGCACTCTCCTAAGAAGTTTGGAGACAGTGCCAAATCTCCAGAGAATCACGTAGTCAGTGCCTACGAAGCACGTAGTCAATGTCAATCTCAAGCTCCAAAGAAACACGTAGTCAATCTCGCAATCTCCCGGAGGCATCCAGCCAATGTTACATTCTCTCATCTCAAGCACCTAGCCAGTGTTCAATCCCATCTAGTTAATATCGCAATCCTCCGATAGACATGTAGTCGGTGTCAAATGTCCCGAGGGGCATATAGCCAGTGTCAAATGTCTCAAGAAGCATGATTTTAGTGTTGGATCTCCCAAGAGGATTGCAGTCAGTGTTTAATTTTCCGAGAAGCACGCAGTCAATGCTACAATCTCCCGAGAGACATGTACATGTAGTTGTAACCCTAACCCTAGTCGTGTCTAATCTGTTGAAATGCACCCAGTTAATGTCACAATCGCATGAGAATCATCTACTCAGTGTCAAATCTCCCGAGAAGCAAGTAGTCAGTGTCAAATCTCCTGAGAAACATATGGTCAGTGTTTAATCTGTCGAGAAGCACATAGTCAAATCTCCCGAGAAGCATATAGTCAGTTTCAAATCCCTTGGGAAGCACGGAGTCAAGGTCACAAGTGCACGAAAGTGGCTTTTCAATGTCAGTCTCCCGGCAAACACGTGGTAAAATCTCTCCAGAAGAATGAAACCCATGTCAAATCTCACGAAAAGCACGTAGTCAATGTTATATCTTTCGAGTGGCATCTAATCAGTGTCAAATCTCACCAGAAGCACACAGTCAATGGTACAATCGTACGAGGGACGTCTAGTCAATGTCATAATCTTTCGCGTAGCTAGTCAGTGTCACATCTCCTTAGAAACAAGTAGTGGACGTCAAATCTCTCGCAAAGCATGCAGTCAGTGTCAAATCTCCAGAGACAAATGTAAGCCAGTGCCAATCTTTCGAGAAGCACGTGGTCAGTGCCAAATCTCCTGAGAAGCAGTGGGTGATAAAGGTCAAAATCTCCCTTAAAGCCCGTGATGAGTAACAAATTTTCCGACTGGAGTCGAATCTGCAATGCAGCAAGACCAGTGTCCTTAGTTCCCAGAATGACATATCGTAACATTACCCCTACAGCAGCACATGACCAATCGCGATGTATTAAGGAACGCATGTAGTTGGTGTTAAAAGCCTCAAAGAAGTATGTCGTCAGGTCTTAGAATTGCCAGAGAAGCAGATAGCCAGATCTTCTGGCAATATCATCGTTAGTGGTAAAATTGACGAATACCCACCACCCCTTGTCCCGTTGTACTGACACATGCAGTGTAACTCAAGATATCCTTTCTTTCATATCTGTTACTGTAGTCAGTTGTTGCCACACCCAGATCGTATCTCTATTAGATAAAATATCAACAGTGTTATATTATCACCTGCATCATTTATATTAACCCTTTAATACCCACTGGGATATTTTTTACTGCATGTAAACCTTCAACAATCCAAACTATCATAATTTTCCTAAACTCGATTCATGGTCTGGGCATTACAGGGTTAAAGTAATAATTTTCACATAATCACCAGCGCCACACCCTGAAATATAGCACCATTATATTACAGTTAAATCCGACCTAAATTAATAATGCTTTCATTTCAATAATTAACCCAAAATGTATCAATCTTCCTCTGGCCTGTTTGGGTTCTGTCAAATGGGTTCTGTGGAGAAGGGTAAGGTTTTTAAGTTTTTCAAAGGATTTGTTCCCTAAACCAGTAGGTTCACGTACTATGAGACTTTCCTGTGTGGTTTTTCTCTGGTAAGTGAAGCCGGACAAAAGGGCCTGACAAGGAATAGTGCCTCATCATTCGGATGAGACGAAAACCTGAAGGCCCCTTTACGGTTTGGGTTCGATGAAGTGAAGTGTAGGCTGAAACATAGCATACTTCGTGACGTCATTAGCCCTCTTGGTGGAGAATAGTAGGACGATGAATACTAATTCATTTCATGCACTTAAACATTAACGATAACAACACATCAGTGCGTTTGTGTAACTTATGTATTTAGGTCATACATATATCGACCGAGTTGCTGAGTAATAACAAACTCTATTTAACACAGCAGTCGGGGAATCTGGTGCCCTTTATTCATAATAACTAAACATCAACATGTGTAACCGATATTGTCTGCGATATCACTCTTTTGAAAGCGGTCATTGAAACACCAGATATAGTTGCTATAGTATTATCTATTAATTAATGGAATCTTATAACTTGATAACTATCAATTACAAGACAATAAAATCTGATGTAGACTCTAAAGAAGTTGGGGGAGGCAAAGTCTAAATTAGGTATTTTAGAGCGTTTTTTTCGGGGGAAGCAAAACATTTTTTCAGGGGGGCATTGACCACCCACCCCATCAGAAAACCCCCGCTGGGTACGGGCCTGGTTTAGCCTTAAAATGAAGTCGTTTTTGATAAATTGATAAAATTGCTGTAAATAAGCTAGAAACATCAAGATATACACCAGAAAACACAATTTACAGTCAGTTTGAGGGGTGTCGGCACGCCTTAAGTGTGGGCCCATAAGGTGTCAGATTCAGCAGCTGCTTGGGACCCTGTTACATATAACAAGGCGATAAAACTTGATGTAGACTATCAAGAAGAAACTGTTAACTCAAGACGCATGCAATATTCATGTTGTTTTTTTGTTATGATCTATTTCAAAATTGTCATCGAAAAGGTTTTTATTATGTCGACATACTTGGTTATTCAATACCAACCTCGCCCTGATATCATAATAGTAACCATGACAACGGAACGATCGAATCATTTATCGAGTAAATTTATCGATTTTTACGTGGTTTAAGTCACCTGAATTAAACAGGTAACAAGTTTTATTATGTTTTAAGAGGTTATTTCTGTTTTAAATCCGTGTAGGTCATAAGTCTATTAACACCGCCCTATCTGTATTAAATATGCATGGTTTTCCCCTTGTCGGTGGTGTAGGACAGGGCAAATGGCAGAGGCCAACGCATAGAGTCGTTCGGGTGGACGAAAAACCGAGATCCGGTGTACACATTGCCGTAAAAGGGGAGAGAGAAATGGGGTTTAAGTCCACTCGACACAAACTAGGTCATTTCGGGACTAACATATGGTTTAATTTCATTTCAATTATTCGCTTGCGCGTAGGGGTCTACCCGGAGAAAACGACCCAACTCCCAGCCACGTACAACCGAGGATTCGAAACCACGCCAGTTGACTCAATGGCAAGCCATATGATACTGCGCGCGCACACCCACCCACCCCCCTGCCGTAAAAGGACCATAAGCATTTGAAATGCGATATAAGAGTAGGCCGTAAATCCACTGTCCTGGCAAAATGTCCCTCACAGCACACTGTATGACTTATGCTCGTCCTCATTAGCCCAGTCGGGGCAGAAAAGTAGGACGTTAAACCCCATTTCATTTAGTTTCTGTAGTGCATATTATGGAGAAAACTTAGTGACGTTATAGAGACGGTATTTATGTTTGACTTGTTACTTTGTTAAACACGGTTAACATTGTCGTGTGTGTAACCAGGAAGATATGTAGCCAATAGAATTAAATAGCACTCTAATAATTAATGTCTGAATGACACATATTCTTTACAAATCGACGAGGAATGCACGGCCATAATATAGTAACTACACAAAGTTAAATTGAACAGTTTATCAAACAATATGATAAGGCAGTGGGAGTGAACAATTTGGACTTTCTATTTATCAGAGCAAACCCTTTTCAAGTTTTGGTGGGTCTTTTTGTCAATTTGTATGAATAGCTTCAAACCGATGAATGAAGCCGCCCTAACAACCCGATACATCAAATAAAACAACAATAATATATTTCAGAATAAAAGAAGAAATCGATACTTAAAGTTTAATATAGATATAATCAACATGACGACGACCATATCCTGTTAGAGCTAATTTCAGAGAAACGATAATCTCGTTGCTTGGATAGAATTCGTGGAACCACACCCAGATATGTTGTACTGCTATAGTATATCACCCAATATTCCTTAGACATTGCGTAATATGATAACCACGTGACTGATATGAAAATTAATTAATATGGGGCTTAACGCAATACAGTGTGCTATGAGGGATATTTTGCCCGGGCAGCGGCACTACGGCCAACTCTTATATCGAATTTCAACTACCAAGGGATTTTTTACGTGCACGTCAATGTGTACACGGGACCTCGGTTTTTGTCCCATCCAAACGACTAGACAAACCACGCCGGAAAATGTGGATGAACTTTCTCGGTCAATGCAGGGATCGAACACCCGACCTCCAGGCTTAGCGAGCCATCGTCTTACCCCCTGAACCACGTGATCCCCACGTGGCTGATAACCACGTTATAATGAACTAACTCTTGTAGCGTGAAATGAGGGGAATTTTGCCCTGGACGCGAAAACCGGTACCCAGAATCTAGATTTATCGTCCCATCCGGTCCTTGTCAGGCCCACTTTCTTTTACCAATGGCAAGAGGAAACTACGAGGACAAAGCTCGAGAATATTTCTCGGTCAACACCAGAATCAAACCCGATCCACCCTGACTAGTAAGTCAGCGTCTTATCCACTGAGTCACCGTTATATAATACGAGTAGTAGATCATTATAGATACCGTGCTCGGTTATAAATAAATATCTTTACCACCGGAACAATTTGATAGTTTCGCAATACCGTTTAGACTATGGTAATCTGTAGATCCGGGTTTGTATATTGTTGATAACAATGTCGGTGTTGCTTAGGAAGTAGATTCTGATACTCGACACACCCATAGCATGTGCAGTACACAAACAAAGTTCCTGGAATGTTATTGGCTTTACGGCCTACTGGGCTAATGAAGTTTGTTATGAGGGAAATTATTCCCAGATAGCGGGGTTACAGCCTACTTTTGTATCGAATTCCATCTGCCAGGGGATCTTTTACGTGCACGCCAATGTGTACATGGGACGTCGGTTTTACTTTCCATCCGAAAGACTATACGCTGTCGTTGCCAGACTCTCATTCCCATCCCGATGATCTTTCTTGGCCAACACCGCCATTGATCAGAGAACATCTAGGTCAGCGTGTCGGTTCTTACTACACACACATAGCATATTACATACAGTATGTAATGCGTATAGTCGTATACAAAATAACTGTTACAAGGCCATCTGAGTACAAGAATTGAAATGGCGTTTAATGCCATACGTTTCTGCTATAAAAGGAGAGAGAGAGAGAGAGAGAGAGAGAGAGAGAGAGAGAGAGAGAGGAGAGAGAAATGGGGTTTAACGTCCACTCGACACAAACTAGGCCATTTTGGGACTAACATATGGTTTCAATTTTTTTATTTCGATAATTCGCTTGCACGTAGGGGTCTTTAGCAGTGGGAGGAAACCGGAATGCCCGGAGGAAACCCACGAGGTTGAGAAGGCGCCCCTATCTCCATGCCACATACGCTTACACCAAGGTTCGAAACCACAGCCGCAAGCCAGAGGTGACCGGCCAGCTAGAGGTCGAAGCGCGGCACTCTAGCCCACTTGGACATCCCAACCCCCCTGCTATAAACGGACTGATAATGACAGGCAATCATATCACAAAAGATGATTTTACCAGGGCAGTGGAATAGAATAGATACGTTCGACCGAGATCAGCATGTAATGATTATTTTGGCCATAACATTAGTGAGTCACAATGTATTTATACATGTACATGTAGCGACCATTTTGTTACAAAGTTGAATAGATCCAATTCGACTTTTGTTCGTTTCGTATAATTGAGGTCTAAATTACGGACAGACAGCCTTTAATCACTTGGTTGGTGCTAAATAATAAGGCAGGTTCAATTGTCCCTCACGAGATGTAAACAGGGCTAGCGTAAAGCTCAAACCTAACCCTAACCCTTGAGAGAGAGAAATGAGGTTTAACGTCCACTCGACACAAACTAGGTCATTTTGGGACTAACATATGGTTTTCAATTTTATTTCAATAATTCGCTTGCGCGTAGGGTCTTTAGCAGTGGGAGGAAACCGGGGGAAACCCACCAGGAATCGAAACCACAGCCACAAGCCAGAGGTGACCGGCCAGCTAGAGGTCGAAGCGCGGCACTCTAGACCACTAGGCCATCCCAACCCCCACCCTAACCCTTGACCTAGCCCCAATGCTTACCTAAACCCGAACCTAAAACCTCGCCTAACCTTATTTACATATGGTTTTTAATTCTATTTCAATAATTTGCTTGCGCGTGGGGGTCTTTAGCAGTGGGAGAAAACCGTGGGACCCAGAGAAAACCAACTAGGTTGGACAGGCGAGCCTACTCTTTGTCAGGTACAACCGGGAATTCGAAACCATACCAGTTGACTCAATGACAGGCTTTATAATACAGCGCGCACGTGCTAAACACGCCCCCCCCCCCCCGCCCGAAATTACAGATCTGAATAAAACTAACTTTTGATTTAAATATTTATCTTTTCTACCAGTGCAACCTGATTAACGTAATATCATGTCTGTCGATTGGTTTGTTGTTGTTCCGTTGTCATGGTGATAATTGTAATCAACGTCTTAAATATTAACATTATATATGCTATTAGGTCATCAATGGAACACAGAATGCTTCTTGGTACTGCCGACTTAATTTTGATTCTTTGGTTTTACATAGGGAAATGATTTGACGAATATTTAAATATAAGGTACTGAGTCAGTCGGGGTTCTTTTTACAATGACGCCATTGTTGACACATGATCCCGATGTTTTGATGTCACTATGACATCATCATATCATTGTTTATTTATAGAGCGTGGCGTATTAAAAACACAATCAATAAAATTAATTGGTAAAAATGTTAAAGGGATTTTGTTACAGTTCTTGGCTTCTTCGATGGGGATTGTCGTCTTTTAAACAGTATTTTATTCATATTTGTAGCTGAATAGTGATTGGGGAACAGGCATATCCTATTTTTCACCCTTCTCTCTTCGTCTTTTGGTTCTTTCAGTTAAATAATATAGTGACGTGAAGCCAACAATGTACACATTCGGCAGACTCGGAACACCAAAATAATCATTTTTTATAATAACAAATAATGTTATGCCTAGTATCATTCAACATTGATTAATTTTTGATAAATTGTGTGATGGTTAAGGTGGGTTCTGCATTCACAAAACATGGGGGGGGGGGGGGGGGTAGATTGGGTGGAATCGGAATGTAGCATTATGTTTTGTACACGAAGGAAGAAGAACATTCCATATATTCATCGATGTAAGAGTGCAAATTGCCAACTTATTTCACACTTAGTCCTGAAGGTAAATAAGTATAATGTGACGCTGCCGTGGCGAAATCGAAAGAGTCTATTGTGGGTGTTGAAGATGGCGGAGAAACATTAAAGCCAGTATTTCAGGTGTATCTGTAAATGGCATATATACGTTGAATATATTGCAACGAAGCCATATAACGCCCATAATTTAAAAACCATTACAGAATTTAAACATGCTTTAAAAATCCTTTATTTAATTCTTAGTCATTTCATATAAAAAAATTACAAAAATCATCCAGCGTAACGAATAGAATCCTTTATTTAATTCTTAGTCATTTCATATAAAAAAATTACAAAAATCATCCAGCGTAACGAATAGAATAACTGTGGCTCTGTTGGGTGTTTTTATCACAGCGTGTCGTACAGACTATGTTTTATAGAATGTAATATTATAGTGTAAGGGGAATCCCCCGATATTTCCCTATTATAATGCGTGTTCTACATTATGTTGACTGTATGATGATATAGATACATTACATATACAGGCTTGGTTAGATACACTGTAAAATTAAACCAGAGGGAGAGAGACAGACAGACACGTACTATTTCATTTCGGGACTAACAAATGCTTCAATTTTATTTCAATAATTTGCTTGTGCGTAAGGGTCTTTAGCAGTGGGAGGACCCGGAGAAAAGTCGCGAGGCTGGACAGGCGAACCTACCGGGGAATCCAAACCACGTCAATTGACCCAATGACAGACCTTATGACACAGCGTGCACGTGCTAACCATTCGGCCATCCAACCCCACAAAATTAAACCAACAGTAAATATAGAAATAAAATGGGTTTAACATCCTACAGTTCTGCTCCGACTGGGCTAATGAACACGGGCATACGTCAAATAGTGTACCCGGTCAGCTAAGGGATCCATTACTTGCTGGCCAATGCGTACACGGTACCTAGGTTTTTCGTCCCATCCGAACGACTAAATAGCTGTCTTTGTCAGGCCCTTGGACAAGGGGAACCACGTCGGAAACCGAAATAAACTTTCTCGACCAAACCCAGGCAAAATATCTCTCAACATGCCCGTCTTTAGTAACCGGGGTTTTGCAGATAAGTAAGAAATTAAACCTTATTTACAAATAGGAATTTTTGGAATCTTTCTGTCTCCCAGTGAACAGGGATTGAAGTTGGAATACGCTGGTGAACCGATTCATTCTAAAATCGTTCAGGAAGTTAGTGAACCGAGTCATTCTGAAAGCATTCGGGAGGTTGGTGAACCGGTTCATTCTGAAATCGCTTGGGAAGTTAGGGAACCCAGTCATACCAAAATTGTTCGGGAAGTTGGTGAACCGAGGCATTATGGAATCGTCCGTGGCGTTGGTAACCCGATTTAGTCGTTACTTATTCGAAAAGCTAGTCCGCGGGTAGTTGAACCCAGTCATTCCGATATCTTTCGGGGAGTTGGTGAACCGAGGCCTTCTGGCGAATCGGTTCATTCTGACATCGTTCGATTGGGGAGCTTGTGAACAGCTTCCTTCTGAAATAACCCAGGAATTATTGTGGTATATTTTACAATGTATATTTAACAGTGTATTATAGCTACCTATGTGGATGTCTAGTCAATCTGTAATCAGTAAGTATATCTACAGGTGAAGGTCATACAACTAGGAAGGTGACAGAGGGGTTTAATCTATAGATTAAATAAAGATATAGTATTATACGAATACCACATATAGCTACTGTAATGGGCCACATAGTTTACATTGCTAAATCATATAACAAACACATATCTCCGCCATATTGAATTTACAATTTATGCTGACTACTGTGTAACATAAAAATCTTTCGGGCATTCAACATATTATTGAATTGTTCTGTTATTTTTTTAATGTAATACATACACTTATCATAAAATCGACCAAAATAAATGTTGCCATATCCATAGAATGTCCTACACTCTATGTATTTGAATACAATACATACATTTTTAATAAAATTGACCAAAATATATGTAGTTATAGTTATGAAGTGTCCTACACTCTATCTTACGGAGAGGGCCACAAGGCACGCAAATAAAGGCCACAATACAATCCTGGGGATAAGGCACAGAAGAAACATAGGCATTGCAAGAAACAACTGTCAAATCAAGTGAATGGTTACGGGTGGTGCAGCCGTAAACTACCACTACGCTTTGAGACAACCATGTTACCTAATTCTGTTTTATTGAAAATGCAAATGACGGAACGTCTCTTCCATATGTGTGTAATTTTAGGGAGGAAGATTTTGAGCTGATATTTTGGTCATCACCAAAACTACAAAAAAAATTAAATACAACAAATTGCATATATAACATAAAGTACAAAACAACATTATATTGAATAAAAAGATAAGTTATAACACATTCAAAAATAATTTTATTATATTGAAAGCAAAACAAAAATATATTAGACGCAAAACTAATTTCTTTTTAAATAAATACAAAACTAAAACAATATTATGTTAAATATAAATTATATAATGTTTAAAAAACTATAGTATGTTTGATATAAATTATATTATGTTTGATATAAATTATATTATGTTTGATATAAATTATGTTTGATATAAATAATATTATATTAAATATCAATTATATAATGTTAAACATACAATCATATCATGTTAGACATAAAATTGTATGTTAAATTGTGTTAAACATTAATCATATAAAGTATAAACATTTAATAAATATATATAAAATATATTGTAAATATTCAAATAGAAAATTATATTATATTAAATATAAATATTACAATTATATTATGTTAAATATAAAATTATACTAAATATATAATTATACTAACTATAAAATTATATTATATTGAATATATTAGATATAATATTGTACTATATATAAAATACATGTAAACATAAGAAATCAAAACAGATTTTACTTAACAAAAAGATTTTATATTGTCGCCTTCCCTTTTTAGTAGTGACTTAAATGATCATACATTTTTAAGTCATATCTCCAACTGTCCAGTTCGCGGTCACGATTTTTGAAATATTTCAAATTTTGACTTTTATTACATGTCTTTTACATTCAAGTAAAAATTCAAATTTTGTTTTAACCCCAAGTTTAATTTCAATATAGACATTATGAAACGAAACTACAATTTCAACACGTTTTGATAGCTATGGAGGGTTCAATTAAAATTTTATTAACGTTATGACAATAGAAGAGCTGAATCTGTAAATATGTACATAGGTGTTATGTTTATTTTATCTTTTTGATTACCGGTATCCATACCTATCTTTTCATAAATTGGTGACATTACTTTTTTGTATAGATTCTTTGTAACAGAGGAGAACAGTGATATACACGCACAGCCTCATCCTCGGCCTTTTTCTGTTAATAAAATAATGGTTACAAAAAAAATCAAATATTAAGGAAAAGAATGTTGTTTGATGGTAAGGTGCATTCTAAGCATCTATGTAATAATGTGTTATATACGGAAGTCGATAAGTGCCTCTTACAACTTTTCCTGTAAAATGTCAAGTATTCTCTTCCTACTCTATATTTAGTTTACATACGAATATTCACATATAATGTTTACTCAAACCCAAATTATTTGTTACCCAAACGTCCAAATAAAGAAACAAAGTTAAATTACCATATGTTTCACAGCCAGTATGGTTTGATTCCCCCAAATCCAAATCGTTAGAAACAGACAACACAAAAATTATATTAAAAAAGGACTTGTTAATGTTATCAACATTTGGCCCTTTCTCTTAAAAAGCACATAAAACAACAAATCCCAATTACAGCACAAAAGTTATATTAAAGGTTTTTAATTATTATTAAAATGACGATATAAATGTGGTGGATTGTTGAAGCCAGTGATGCTAATAAGTATAGGTTTTAATGTACGAAGTAACGCATCACTCCCAGTTTTATTTCAAATTGGGGCTGATTTCCAATATTCTCTTGCTGTTCTGGTTCTGCTCTATATTTAGTTTATAGACGAATATAATTATGCAACAATAATTTGTTAGCTGAAACCCAAATGAATAAAATTGATATCAGGTCTTATTTTCTTCAAACAGAAGCAAATCATTGAAGTCATTGAGCATCGATATCTAAATTTACTCGTACACTTTTTATTATTATTCGATACTCATCTGGATTAACCATAAAGTAAAATATGTAATATATAAATTAATTAATAACTTTTAATGAGATTTTCATTGTCTTCCCCCCTTCCTTGCCATTGTCTGCTTTTTCTCAATTAATCATGACTTGTATAAAATGCCATTTTAAAAAATACAAATTTATTTTATAGTTTATATTTGGTTATATTCAGAATGACATGTAGACCTATATGGGTGCACCAAAATCTGTTAAGTGCTTATATAGGGCCTCTATTTGTCATTTTTTATTAACGAATATTAAAGATAACAATATGGACAACAATTCATCATTTATTTGTGTAAGATTCGTTGATAGACACGCTCTAGTAAAAGTTATCAATAAAGCATCTGCTATTTTACTAATATAAATGAAATGGAATGTTCTGCTACGAATGGGGTAAAATGTACTAATGTAACTACGGGCATTTGTTATTTTTAATAAGCAAATGAAAAAAATGCAATGGATTGAGTTTAAATTCCTGGTATTCTACTCCAACTGGCCTAATGAAAATTGAAATTTTGCCCTGACAACGAAGTCCAAATGTCAATGGATCTTTTAAGTGCACGCCAATGTATATACGGGGCCTCGGTGTTTCACCCCACCCGAATCGCGGCAATATACATATCGAGATTAATTTCTGCTATAAATAATGCAGTAATGAAGGCGTATGTTGTTCTACTAATAGGGCTATCAATACAATTATTGACCATTATCATTTTTAAAAATTGACTATTTAATCCAAGTAAATGGTAGGGAATATTTCTATTTATCTGTACTATTATGTTAGAGTTTAGCTGAATTCATTGCATTGAATCAGTATACTAACTTGTATATAGATTTACGTGACCCTGGCATAAATGTATTCAACATGTTGCTCATCGATTTTATTGTGAAATAAAGAATACAAATATTGGTTATAAAAATTACATATAGCTGTTATAACTACATATAAACCATTATTCATCAAACCTTGGCGATTTTATGTCACAGTATAGGCGTTTCTGTTTTAGTAAAAAATAATGTATGAATCATTCTGTTATGTGCGTGCTTGTAATCTTATCTGTATCATGAACATAAAAACACTAGTTGTAACATGATAAAGGGTAACATAATAGTATGTTTATCTATTCACAACAAAACAACATGTTGCCCAGGATGGGCGTTATCTAATATATCACGTGATCTATCCTATCAACAGCATTGGTCAACGCGGCGACCAATCATAACGCATTGCCGAGGCAAATCATTTCATGAAATGTCACAGTGATATGATCATTTGGAGCTGAGGACTTCAGCTCTGTGGGAAAACCCTATATTTGCATTCTGGGAATGATCAAGTAAAACGCATTGATTGGTTAGTTTTAACACAACCCTAATCACGTGATGCAAAGTTTAAAGTTCAGTGCCTCGAACCAGTTCCAACCTGCGCGCGATCAAGGAACTAAATTAGAATTTGCGAACACAGACGCTGTGCAATATATGCCGAACTGGGAACCGCGTGATCTCGAGGTTAGACAAACACGCGGTTCCCGAGCAGCAAAACTTCCTTGTCTATTGTTTAATCGTTCTAGAAACTTTATTCATATTTCATTTATGTAAACCTATTCATTTCAATTTGGTATTATGCCAAGTTTTGATAATTGTTCTGCAATGCGCAAACTATATTTAATTGCTTATGGGTTTTTTTAATGTTTTTTGGCAGGCCTAATATGGTCATGTTGTGGTGCAATATTGAAACGAAGATATTAATTACGTGTATGTCACCGTTATTATCAAGGTGATTTTAGTTATCTTATTTCAACTATAGTCCTCGTCTTTTATAAATATGTATCTACACATACCCGAAGCTTGACCTGAATAATACCTGTACAGGTAAATAGGGTAACGCATTGAATAGCGTGGGAATAAACACACCTGCTTCTAATTCTACTCTTTAACATATTTACCTTTATATTAAACCATTATAACATCCCATGATATTTCATATGGGCTTTGTTTTAAAAAATAAAACTTATTTCAAAAGATGGATACCATATTGAAATCTTTTGATTAGCATCTGGTGTTTTCTGCAAAATGCAACATTAAAAGGTCACCTTGGGCCCTTTCCTTTGCGCAGTTTTTTAATATGAAAATTTAGTCTACGTGGTTTGTATACATGTACGTACATGGCTATTTGGGAAACTTTCCACACCAGATCAGCATTACTAATAGCCAATTGTATTCACATAAATAAGCTCATTATAGTCTACGAGTTGTCAGAAATATAATAACAACATTGTTGAAATAACCCTGTAAACTATTATCTTAGGTACGAAATAAATCGCATTAGTCATGTCAATAATATAATACGTATAATATATTCAAAGGCAGTCAAAAACACGGATGTGTCAAAGGTCAGCGAATATTATACCCTACATAATGGGATCCACAAATAAGTCTAATTTTATCAACCCTTGACACGATTTTAAACTTTCCTGGTTCGATATATGCACTTGTGACAATTACTGAGAAGTAAAATGCTCGTTTGAAGTAGGAATTGCCGAACTTCGAAACAAAAAGAAGGCGTGTCCGGTTGAGAACTTTTGATGATTACGACTTGCTGTGGCTATATTTTAAAATTTTAAACACGACAGATTATAAAGTGGCATGTTTTTCATCATTTGGTTCGGGTAATTTATCTGGAAAATTTTTATGTAGGCCAGAATTAAATTTTTTAGTGTTTATTAACAAGGAAGTGAATTAACAGATCATGGAAAACGGAACCGGGCGAATTTGCCGAACTGTAGACCTCATGATTTAGCTCATGTTCTGTTGTGGGGTAGTGCATTGAAACCTTGTATTATGCAAAGATAACAAAAGAATCCCCGTAAAAAAACTGGTGGTTAAACCTAGATAGGTTATAAATTTTCCTGGGAAATAAATACACATGTACAGACATAACTTGTTGTATACGATAATGATATAAAAATCGGATTTTGAATGGAAATCGCTCATGAAAAGAAATAGTTATTAAAGGTGTAGAGGGCGACCGTCTCCACACAAAATCGAATTTTGAAAGGAAAATCACTCATGTAAAGAAAAAGTACTATGCTGAATAAAGTACACATAGGGGTAGAAGACGGTCGTCTCCCCACAAAAAAAAAACAACAACACTCCGCAAATATCCTGGGTAAAAAATAACATATTTTCGAGAAATGACAGGTGCACGTTAAATATGGCCAAATATTTAACAACCTATTATTATGAAGTTCATATGTTAAATTCATGTAGGTGGTCCTTAGTTTAAAGATTCTCCAGGGGTGGGTGAGGCTGTAGCCTAATTATATAATTATAAACTTTGTTCCGATGGGTGTGTTCTATATAAGAACTTCTGATTAGATTTTGTTAATTCCCATCACAAGTTTACATATAATCCCTTATTCTTCATTCTTCAGGACAACATATAATAGTCCCCGAGGTCCTGTATACACTATACACATTGGTGTGCACGTAAAAGAACCATTGATAGCAATTGTATATAAGTGTAGACCGTAGTGCAGCTGCCCGGGCAATACTTCCTTCACAGCACACTGTATGGAGAATACCCTTCTATATTAGCCCAGTCGGATCCTAACTCGATCGGGGGTTGGGATGGCCTAGTGGTCTAGAGTGCCGCGCTTCGACCTCTAGCTGGCCGGTCACCTCTGGCTTGCGGCTGTGGTTTCGATCCCTGGTGTGAGCGTATGTGGCATGGAGATAGGGGCGCCTTCTCAACCTCGTGGGTTTCCTCCGGGCACTCCTGTTTACTCCCACTGCTAAAGATCCCTACGCACAAGCGAATTATTGAAATAAAATTAAAACCATATGTTAGTCCCGAAATGACCTGGTTTGTGTCGAGTGGACGTTAAACCCCATCTCTCTCTCTCTCTCTCTCTCTCTCTTCTCTCTCTCTCTCTCTCTCTCTCTCTCTCTCTTCTCTCTCTCTCTCTCTCTCTCTAACTCGATCATTTCAAGAATTCGAGTACAAACATGAAATAGTTTTAAATATCATGCATATGGGATAAGAGTTTATATTATTTCTAATAGAATGGAATAATGCCAGTGCAGCGTTAATATCGCTATTATAGCTGTTACACATATTATATTTACAGCAGTCTGTCATGGACATCAAGAACAATATATTTCATCTAATTTTCGTAATGGGTGTCATCCACATTTCTAAATTAATTTCAAATTCATGCGCTTTCTATAGAATTATCTTATTTTAAATTGGGAATCATTCATCAAAAGACCAAGAAAATAAATAGCTGGGGAGTGACAAAAGCGTCCAGTTATTCGGAATCCTGGGTCTACCCGCGTACTGATTGGTGTGCACGTGAATGAACCCATGGCAGTTGAAATTCAATGACGAATCGGTGGAGGCGCCACTGCCCTGGCAAATATATAGCACACTGCAAGACGTAAGCCCCTCAGTATGGCCCGGTTGGCGCAGAAAAGACTCTAGCGTGATATCGACCCATAATTGTATACGTGGTAAACAGTAAGGTCGCCTGCCCAACCTCGTGTATTTTCTCGGTGTCCTCTTACTTCTAAGGATCCATACGCGTAAGAGAATTGTTAAAATAAAATAAGTATCATGTCAGTCCGGGAAAGACCTAGTTTGTGTTGAGTAGATCATAAACCCATTTGTCAAGGCGAGTGTCAAGTATTGATTATGCATGTAAATGTAAATACTCTCCCACCCACTCTCTGCGTGTTCCGATCATTTTAATACCACCCCACTTCAACTCCGCGGGTTCCGATCATGTAAATACTACCACCACCCCAAGCCCATCTCTGTGGGTTTCGCTCATGTACATACTACCTCCACCTCCCTTCATCTCCGCGGATTCCGATATTGATTTTGCATGTAAATACTAACCACCCCCACCCCTTACCCATTTCCGCGGATTCCGATATTGTAATGTATGTAAACACTACCCCCTCCTCCAACTCCACGGATTCCAATATTGATTTTGCATGTAAATACTAACACCCCCCCCCCCCCCTCACTCATCTCCGCAGATTCCGATATTGATTTTGCATGTAAATACTACCCCCTCCTCCATCCCCACGGATTCCGATATTGATTTTGCATGTAACTGCTACCACCCCACCCCATCTCCGCGATTATGCATGTAAATACTTTAATCTGAGTTAATATATAAAATAAACAATATCTGAGGTCTATCACGTAGATTAAAATAAGGAGAAGATTTAACTTAGAAATTTAATCTATTTTACACAATATACAAAGTTTTTTATAAAGAAGATTTATATAAGAACTTCGATCTTTGTTATACATACATATATAGATTGTTTGATATGTTGAAAATATACGAGAACATGTTGATATGTTATTCTTCTTGGAGAAGATAAACTACCGTAATAATAAATATGTAACACGCAAGTCAATAATCAAACAAACAAATAAATTGGATGTTATGTAAGAACATGTTGATATGTGTTTCTTCTATGGAGACGGTAACCTAATAAATATGCAACACGGTCACTAATTCAGCAACCGAATAAGTTTGTTGTGGAGGGGTGGTAATGGGATGTAATTACAGCCCGCATGACTTCCTCTTTCTATATATTTATAGATGGAGAGAGAGAGAGAAATGGGGTTTAACGTCCACTCGACACAAACTAGGTCATTTCGGGACCAATATATGGTTCAACTTTATTTCAATAATTCGCTTGCGCGTAGGGGTCTTTAGCAATGGGAGGAAACCGGAGTACCTGGAGAAAACCCACGACGTTTGACAGGCGACCCTTGTCCTTGCCACTTACAACCGGGGATTAAAACCACGACAGTTGACTCAATGGCAGGCCGTATGATACAGCACGCGCATGCTAACCATTTGGCCATCCACCCTCACCCCCTTATAGATGGAAGGATATGAAATGCATAAAACATGCAACAATCAAGACATTAATGTATTGGAGGCGGGATGGGGTGGGGTAATTGCACTGCCAAAACTCTTTTAAAACTCTTGATAGATGTTGTCAATATTTTGTCATTAAATGTCACTGCTCTGTATCTTTTTTACTTTCTGTTTTTTTCTTCAAAAATACCCAGTGTGAATTAGAGTGAGTTCTCTTCTTGACTTATCTTAATACAGTTTAGTGACGTACAAATGAGCCAAAATGAAACCGGGCTAAGACAAGTAAATGCCATACAGTGTGTTAGAAGGTGACTTTTGCACGGACAGCGGCACTTCGCCCTTATTTTCATTGAATTCCGACTCTGTTTGCATGTACACAGAACATAGATTTTTCGTCCCTTCCGAACAATTAGACTATATTTCTTGTCAGACACTCCAACCAGAAAGATTGACTCAAGAAAACAGGCTTGAAATTCCCGGGTAAATGGCGTTAATGCATTATGGTAACGGCACCAGACACGAAGTTATGTGTCAAATGAAAATGGGATTTGACCTTGTGTACCAACCGGGGTAATGGCACTGTGTACCAGGTTTGATTTTGCCCGGGCAGCGATGCTGTGGCTTATTCTTCTCCCGCAAACACAACACTTCCAACAGTGCGTTAATTTTGAACTTGTGCCATATGCACAATGCACAGACATTTGCCCGGGCAGAGTGCCTGATGACTTCTTTATTATTTGAAAATTTCAATGCATATCAATGTGTCCCCTCTGAATGATTAGACAGCTATCCTTGTCAGGCCCTCCATTCTGAACCACTGACAGAGGGAAACCACGTCAGAAAATCTAGATGAACTTTCTCGGCGAATGCAGGGATTGAACACTCGACCTCCAGGTTAGCGAGCCAGCACCTTACCCACCTAGCCACCATGATTCTCCCATCACATTACCATTTGGCCTTTAAACAAAGTAGATGATTAGCACTTTATGATGTTTTATTGTGTATAAATACATCCGTTCAATCATACAAACTATTTACATTTTAACAATTTACCAGTTAGATCAGCTCTTATATAACAGAAACAAAGTTGACTAAGATAGCTAACAAATAGATTATATTTTATTCTCATACAACGTTCAATCTAATTAAAATATAGATCTATATTTCGTTTCGTTTTTTATACTTTCGATGGCCTACACTCATGTAGATCTAACAAGTTATAGTGGGAGCTCACGTTCTATGACGTCAGGTATCAAGCACGGGACATTTGACCCGATAACGTCAGTCATTCGATTAACCAATTAGCGACTGCCATGCTTTTTAAAATCTTTTTTGTTTTGTTTTGATTTCTATCCGCTGGTGTTAGTACAGACGTCATTGGCTGGTAATATCTACCCACAGTTCCACGCATGAAAAGGTCAAACGGTCGATTTGACAGACCATTTGATTGGCTGACCCCTCATTTGAGGCAGAACACCGGTTAAATAACAAGTCCTCCAGATCCAAGAGTAGTAAAGACAAGAAAAAACGAAATTTTGAACTATAAAAAACGAAACGAAATTGGATCTGTGTTTTAATCAGATTGATACAACGTTTAAAGGATGTCTAAACATATTAAATATTTTCTTGTTAGTTCCGAAAACAAACTAATATGAATTTTGTTCTTTCTAAATTAAACTAATACGGGCTGTTTTTATGTTTTTTCTTTTTAAAGTAAACCAATATCTTCTGTATTCATATTTTGTTTTTTTTACTAAATTTCTTGTTTTATTCGAAATGCCATATTCCATACTTGTCTCTGTCTTTATTGTCTAGGGTTGTTATCCATATTAAACCCGTACCCTCTACACGTCAATCTACTCAAATATTGTATCGGAGATTTAAAATTAGGACCAATTTAGTAGATTTAACAGGTTTTATTAGACACACGCTCCTGTTGTTTGTTTTATTCATTCAAGTTTTTTTTATTATTATTACATCAAGTTTATCGATCTACCTCACCAAATACAATATCCAGAGTTCCTAGAAAATAAAAACACAAATCAATATCAGGTCTTATATCAACATGTATCATTTATATAGGGGGAAAAAAGGTTAAAAATGTTTGAAGAGAGAGAGAGAAATGGGGTTTAACATCCACTCGACACAAACTAGTTCATTTTGGGACTAACATATGGTTGAATTTTTATTTCAATAATTTGCTTGTGTGTAAGGGTCTATAGCAGTGGGAGGAAACCTGAGGAAACCCAGGAAGTTGGACAGAATGTTTGAAGACAGTATGAAGGCAAAACATGTAGATAATTAAACGATAGTACTTTCTTTAAGCATGTTTTATGTTATTTTTGAAAGAGATTGTTCATTTTACGTTTTACGAGTCAATAACACGAAGCTGTTTACATATTTGTGTCTACTATTTGCGTTTGGGATCTAAAGCGGGCGCTTACGGCTGAATGTGGCATTTTTTAAACACTTTTGTGTTAGTTTGGAAAAGGATTGCTCATTTGACGAGTGCCTGAGGACTAAAGACAGCAAGAACCTGTTCTGAATCATTACTCGATAAACCCGGAAAATCACAGAATCATGACATTCTTTGCTAGATCTGGTAACATCTTCCTGGCAGATCAGACAGTTCTATTAAATTACAAGTGCTTCCTCTTAAATGAAGGAAGTATCTGCCCAGTGCTCAGATTTATTTTGATCAGCATCCTCTATCATCGTGTGTAATTAACCCATAATGTTCCTGGTAAATATAACCCTTAACAGGAACATCATTTATTATCAGATTAACTCAGATTGAATAACAGACACTTGTGTAATTATTAACTTCCCGAAATAGTTTTCGCTTCAATCAAATAAGCACCAATTGTGTCATACACAAAAAACTAACATGGAACCTTGCCATATGTGTTTTTTTTTTTCTTTATTCAAGAGAGACACAAACTACGTCATTTTGGGCCTTACATATGGTTCAATTTTATATCCATAATTCACATGTGCATCGGCATCTTTAGCAGTGGGAGGAAACGAGAGGACCTGGGGAAAACCCATGAGGTTGAACAGACGACCCTACTCCTCGTCACGTACAACAAGGGAATCGAAACCATGCCAGTTGACTCAATGACAGACCGCATGATACAGTGTGCACAGCGTACGCGCTTACCATTTACTTATCTAACCCCCACTTTTCAACAGATAAGTATTAAAGGACAATATTGGTGCCAGTCATTATCACATATGTGATAGAACTGATTAAACACTTTCCAAATATAATATTAACACAGAGATCATCGCTACCATAGAGGAGTAATAAAGGATTCGTAAATCGGAAGTGACGAACGCCAAAGGAAAACACGAGTTATCTCTCTATGTGAATGACTGAAGTGACGAGTGATTACAGATAAACGGCCGAATTTCTGCTCACTAATAATTCCTTCGAAGACAAAAAGTTGTTATATGGGACCGCAAGAGGATATCTAACGATTCAATAAAGTAATTAAGTGTCATAAGATAAGAGAACACGGGAAAAATAGAAATACTCCGTACAGCCCCTTGTTTTTATTCATTCTATAGGGGAGACCGGGGCACATTGAACACTGTATAGTGTTGGGTTATAGTATTATTTATAAAGGATATATCCATGGCGGTTCAATGTGCCCCGGTCTCCCCTACCTTATAAAAACATGGTAATGCACGAACTTTTTTCTGTTTTTCTTTCGTGTTCTCTTATGTAGTGGCAGTCAGTTCTTGTTATGAATTGTAAGATATTCTCTCACAGTGTCACAAAGCAACTTTAGGTCTTCGAGGGAATAATTAGTGAGCAGATATTCGCCCATGTATCTGTAATCACTAGTCACTTCAGTTAGTTATATACAGGAATAACTCGTGTTTTCCTTTGGCGTTCGTCACTTCCGATTTATGAATCCTTTATTACTCCTCTATGGTAGCGATGATCTCTGTGTTAATATTATATTTGGAAAGTGTTTAATCAGTTCTATCACATATGTGATAATGACCGGCACCAATATTGTCCTTTAATTATACATATAATACCTACCAATAATAGCTACAACATCAGCTAACATATGTTTTGTTGATAATTTTTCTAACCCAGCCTGTAATAAAATATCAACACATTATTCTATATCTAATATAACACGGTCATTTTATATATACACCTCAATTTACTAATCGGCATTCATTTGTTTATATGTAGGCATTTCCAGAAAATAACTCTTAGTGGCACCAAAATGTTAAATATTGCAGATAAACCAAGAAAGCAACGTTGTAGTTCCAACAAGACAATCAGCCGGGTTTTATTTAGACTTGTGGAAAGGAGAAATGGGGTTTAACAAAAACCAGGTCAATTAGGGACTAACAATATGGTTCAATTCTTTTTCAAATGAAATGAAATGAGGTTTAACATCCTACTGTCCTTCTGCGACTGGACTAATGAAGAAAGGCATACCATATAGAGTGCAATGAGGGAAATTTTGCCTGGGCTGCGGCACTATGGCCTTCTCTCTAATATCTAATTCCTACTGCATGCCAAAGTATATTTGGGACCTCGCTTTTCTGTCACATCTGAATGACTAGACAGCTGTCCTTGCCCTCCGTCCTGGAGCACAGCAAGAGGAAACCACGTCTGAAAACATTGAACTTTCTCGACCTCCAGACTAGCAACCCAGTGTGGATTCCAAATTTTATTTGTATAATTCGCTTGTGCAAATGGTTCTTCAGCCGTGGGGAGAAGTGGGGAGAAACCGGAGGACCAGAAGAAAATCCAGGAGGTTGGACAGACGATCCAACTCATGGGGAATCGAAACATTGCCAGTTGACTCAATGACAGACTGTTATACGATTTGGCTATCCTCTTCCACCCTTTCCTCAATTTGGACATCTAGGAAACATCAGTCATAGGAACCCTGCATATATATAGGCTGCGAAACATTCAGTGTAAATAAAAACGTAGTTATTTACCAGATGAGCGAATCCTGGTGCCTTTATTTTACATCTGTATGGTTTGTTTGTACCATCTGATACTAAATATACACCGAACTCTCCCTAAAATATACAAAACATAAATATACAATAAACTCTCCCTACCATACACAAAACATAAATATACAGTCAACTCTCCCTACAATACACAAAACATAAATATACACCAAACTCTCCCTACAATACACAAAACATAAATATACACCAAACTCTCCCTACAATACACAAAACATAAATATACAATAAACTCTCCCTACAATACACAAAACATAAACATACAATAAACTTTCCCTACAATACACAAAAGTTTAAAAATACACCAAACTCTCCATACAATACACAAAAGTTTAGGGAGAGAGAGAAAGAGAGAGATGGAGTTTAACAGCCAAACTAGGTCATTTCTGGCCAAACACAAGGATCAATTCCTTCTGTTCATTGCAGACAATCATCTTTTTAATTCCAAATGCAAAGGGATCTTCCATGCACTACATAGTTATTCAGAAATGTATTTCTAGGTCATCAGAAAAGTAACATTTGGAGACTGAGATTGACAAATCCAACTGGTTTTTCACTACCCGCATTTGACACTTGGATTCAAACTCAGGATATTCTAGCCGTAAGTTAACACTGTAACAAAGGTATCCACTTCCTTTATTTTAATATTCAATCAAAATTAAATCTTGGTTCGAAAAAATTTATAACAATCATTCAAAATCACCCAAAATCATCTAATTTGTACTTGTGTCAGTTTAAAGGTGTTTGGAGAAGAAAAATACTTTCACCGTTTTTAATAACTTAAATCATTATTCAAAGTTTTAGGGTAGACCCAGATTAAACGAAGGACTGTCATGTACTTGGGATAGATTTCATAGAACAGGAAGAATAGACATACTCCCTCAAAAGCTCAAGTATCAGAAGCCAATCCAGCAATGACCAGAGAGAGATCTCTTGAGCAATTGCTTCAGGAATAAGCTGTACATCTTGATTTTTAACAAAAGTTTAATGGTCTAATTACTGCTTGCATTATATGACTACAATAATGGCTTCATGCATAACAGCATCATTAAAGATACATTAGCTAAGAGTTGGCCATTCTTGTTATAATAGTTCGAAAATAGATAAAGTAAAATGAATAATTTGAAAATTTCATCCAAATTACTCTGTTGTGAGCGAAGATATTAGCCTTAAAAGGTTTGACAAGACGCGTGCGATATTTGCAACTACCGTCCTGGTTGTTTGATGCTAAGTCTTGCTTGTCCATTTTGAAATTAATCAAGATATGGTTGAACTCCATCTAATCTATTTCAAATCAGACAAATCCTATGCCATCGAGAGATGATTATGGCTTAAGATCAGTTAATTAATGTCTAATTAATAATTTAGATAACATTTCAGGCCTAAAGAAAGACCTACAATAGGTATATTTAGCTCTTGCATAATGTATGTTTAATAATTTCAGAGTAAATTGTTTTTCCCATTCGTTAGATATATTGGTTTACGTAAATAATCAGTGTTTAACATACATTTATTATTATGTTTATAGATTTATTCGTTTGTATGTCTTTTCTACATTTAAGTGTCTGTTTGATAAAGTCTACATAACAACAAATGTGTATATCACGTGAGACGCGTTACTACTGAAACGTGAGTGTTTTTCACACACGCACACACATGAGCGTTAACACTGAAGCGATCGGGTCCAAGTTTTTAACTTGGAGACTGTTTATACTACATTATAGTCAAGTTTTTAACTTGACGGTTTTTTAACGATCGATATCTTAGCTACTACTCTGTTTCTAACTTTCCTGGGAGTCTCATTTTAATGGTGCCAAAGCTTGTAAGTAGTCAATCTATTTGAATTATATTTTTCATATTAATTAGTCTAAACGAATGTAATAACAATATATATATATATATATATACCTGCTATAATATAATATACCGGTACTATAAAAATTGCTATTATTATAAATATGTTAACCTTCTTTGTTCCTGTTTCAGTGAACGAGAGAGAGAAAGAGAATTTGTAAATAAACTGTATCAAGCAAAACACCATAGTTTTTATTTTCAACCCCCCTCCCGGGAAAGACATAAATAATTGCTGATTAACAGATATATCAGAGTAAAGAGTATAAAACATTACTTTAGGAGCCTCAACAGCTGTATATGTAGATCCTGGGGGTACGTGATAACCTTCTGTATAAAGTTTAAAATGATGAATTAAAGCTTCCATAGATTCCTGAAAAAAACAAAAACATCTGACATTAAAACAAATACAATTATTCTGTCAACTCGAGAGAAATACATGATAAAATTAAAGAAAGTGCACATTTGAAATCAGGTTTCTGATTCAACTCTGTGTGTCAGGAAAATTGATTATTTAACCAAATATCAACCATAGCTAATCATTGGATTAAAGAGAGAGAGAGAGAAAGAGAGAGAGAGAGAGAGAGAGAGAAATGGGGTTAAACCCACTTGACACTAACTAGGTCATTTCAGGACTAACATATGGTTTAATTTTATTTCAATAATTCGCTTGCGCTTAGGGGTCTTTCTGATTCAAAGTCTCTGTGTGTCAGGAAAATATCAATTTAACAAAATATTAACCATAGATAATCTTTGGATTAAAGAAGAGGCAGAAAAGAATTCAGTGAAAATCGCAGGTTGTGTTGGCTTGTATTGACTTAATTGACTAGTTCATAACATCATTTGCACGGAACGCATGTTAACAAATTTTCAATTCATTTTTGTAAATACTAAGCGAAATAGAATCATTTTGGACTGATATTCCTTTTAGAGATTCATCTTTCACAGTATTGCAAGTGATTTCTTCAATTCTTCAAATGACAATATGCAAATTTAATATATATATTTTTAATCTAGTCATGATGATAAACACTGATAAAGCTAAGATCCATATTAAATTCTAAAAACAAATCAAGTGGGATTTATGGTCAAGGAGGAGATAACTCGTGCTTTTTTTATAACCTTGTAATTTCAATAGTTGATTCTGGAGGCTTTCAAAATTCAAATGTTGAATGAACATTTTTTATAGTCTTTGCACAGGACAAATTTATTTTAATTTACATAAAAACAAAACACCAATTTAACAGAAACCAGTTTTGAACCCAATATATACAGACATTGTGATGGTAGAAATGAAGTGGGGTTTAGTTTGTTATTTTTCTGAACTAAATGAGCTAAATAACACTGCCCTGATATTGAAATATGTGCCTAGCAGCAGTTTAGTCATGTAGAACATCTTAAAAATAAGCATCTTAAAGCATGAATATATACATAAAACCAGTGATTGTTTCCCATAAAAATTGTATTCTATTAAAGATAATAAACAAAGTCTCGATTATCTATTTTTATGGGAACAGCATCAACCGTCAATTTTTTAAAAATCTATTGAACATTTAGAGTATATGATGGCATAGAGAGTTTATTATGGTCTAGGTAAGTTAATAAATGTCTAATTAATAGTTTATATAACATTTAAGGCCTGAAGAAAGGCCTGCAATAGACAGATTCAAGTGATGACAATTGGAAATATCATCAAGCCATAACAAAACCAATATTATTCTTCGAAATATTAGTTATTATTTTACAGAGTGTTCCAGGCAATTGTAGAGTGTAAATAAACATGATATATTTACCTTCATTTCCGCTCGTTTAGGAGGAACTATCTTATTATCATCAACTTTAATTTCACCTTCAGGCATATCATTTAAACATTGATGTATAATTCTTAAACTCTGTCGCATCTCTTCCATTCGGATCAAATATCTACAAAATATAATAATAATATGTGATCTGTACTCATTTAGGAAATTCCAAAGGACGATTTCTAAATCTTCAAAATGATTTCTAAATCTTCAAAAGGATTTCTCAATTTTCAAGATGATTTTTAAATCTTCAAGATGATTTTTAAATCTTCAATACCCACAAACTAATTGATTTCCTCACAGTTTTTTGTTTTCTTCAAGAATATATTTTTTGTAATCGTGAACGAAAGTCAGTTAACCTAGTGAAACTTTTATGTCATACTGGAAATATTTAATAATATTAATTCAATGAAGATAACACATTTTCAAGATTTAATAGACTCAGTTTTTTTTTTAAAAAGTGTAATTCTTGATAATTTGAAATTGTCCTCACAGTACACCAAATAATAATGTATTCCACAAACATGTTTGTAGCCTAGTGAGAAAACTTTGACTGACTTTGCCACAAAGTCACTTGATTTAAGATTTTTTGTTTATTTTTTGCAATGTTGGTGTAGTATGTCTTGTCCACAAGTTTGTCCTATCAGTGTTATTTGGTGTGTAGTCATGTGCTTCTACAGCACTTACTATCTTAACATAACATGGGTTTAAGCTATGGAAAATTCCTCTACCGCTTGCCGTGCTCTGTGGTAAGTCACGAAACAAAAACAAAAATATTCACGACAAAATGTCTGTTTGATAAAGTAACAACAAACCTGTCATAACAATCACCATTTGTACCAATAGGAACATCAAAATCTACCAGATGGTACGCATCATAGGGTTGAGTTTTACGTAGATCCCATTTAATACCCGAACCACGCAACATAACACCACTACAAAATACAGAAACATTTGATTCTAGACATTAAATATATCTCATTCAAGGATGCATTATGTAGGAACTAAATCTAAAGCTAGGTCTTTTTTTCTGGCTTCAAATGTTATATAAATTATCATTTCAGCATTTATTCACATGAAAAGCCTATAATCAACCGTCACACCTGTAATTCAAGATGTTCTGATAGTAAACTTCTATGCTATATCTCTGAACAGTCATAGCTTCACCCAGAATCAAGTATTTTGATTTTGTCCAGGAACATTCAGATCGTAATTCCAAAGCCACAAAGAAAATCATGTTTGTGTTTCACCTCAATCACCTAGTATTTACCACCACCAACAAAATTAAATAAAACATTTCAAGATAAAGACAATTAACAAATAACGAAATCTTTAAACCAAGTTTTCCTTTTGTTGAAGGCTGTCTTAAACTATTCATGGGATAAAAAAAGATAATTCATTGACAGATAAAGTGAAATTTATGGTCAAGGGGGAGACAACTCGTACCTAAAACCATAGTTGAGGGCATCCTCAGCTGAAATGACGCCAATATCAATAGTTCTTGCTTTCCAGATTCTATTCTCCGTTAACACAGCATCGGTCTCATCTATTCTCTGACCAAATTTGGTGATAAACTCATATATATCATCCATTAAACCCAGGGGTAAATCCTGATTATAAAAAAACCAATAATACAAAAATGCATTGAAATGGAGGGTGTAACAATCCTACAGCAATCTGGTTACTGGGCAATCATGCTCTATGATCTGTGCTATATCAGGGAAATTTTGTTCATTGTACAACTGGCTAAAATTAATTTAAACAATAACAGAATTTTTGCATCCAGTTTTCTTTTGTTAAAGGCTGTCTTAAGATTTTCCAAGGAATAAAAATATGTTAACTGATTTATGGTCTAAGGATAGATAACTGGTGCTTATATGTGTTAAACATCACTGAATTTTCCTTAATTTAACTGATCTCCTAATAAAAAAAACAACATAAAGTATACCTGATAAACACCACCTGGTCGGACGTAAGCAGCGTGCATTCTAGCTCCTGATACTCTCTCATAGAACTCCATCATCTACAATAATATACAAACATTACATTCTTATACAGTAAACATTGCACTCTTGTATACTAAACAAACATTACACTCTTGTACAGTAAACAAACATTACACTCTTGTAAACAAACATTACACTCTTGCAAGTAATCAAACATTACACTCTTGTACAATAAATGGTCAGTACACACTTGTATAGTAAACAACCACTACACTCTTGTAAAGTAAGCAAACATTAGTCTCTTGTAAAGTAGACAGTCTGTACTCTCTACTGTCTTGTAAAGTAAATAGTAATTACACTCTGGCATACTGGCATTACATTCTTGTACAGTAAACAGTCATTATACTTCCATGGTAAACAACCATCACACTCTTGTACAATTCATAGTTTAACCATAGATTAATAGATAATTTTCAAAGAGTTACAAATTTTCATACAGATACATACAGAAAGACTAAATAAACATTTTCAATTTAATTAAATTGAAGTGGAATAAATATTTTTAAAAATTTTCAGGATATAGAAATTCAAATGTCAGTCAACTAGCTTAGAGTCTGTTCTCGTCATTCAGCGTAAAGAGAGACAGAGAGAGAAATGGGGTTTAACCTAACTCGACACAACCTAGATCATATCGGGACTAACACTTGGTTCAATTCTATTTCAATAATTCACTTGTATGTGGGGTCTTTAGAAGTGGGCGGAAACCAGAGGACCTGGAGAAAACCCACGAGGTTGGACAGACGAGCCCACTCCTTGTCACATACAACTGGGGAATCAAAACCACGCCAGTTGTCTCAATGCAGACCAAATGATACAGCGTGCACGTGCTACCCATTCAATCTCACAAGACAGCGTAAGTTTAGTATGTCCACAGGACTGTATCCAGTATATTGATCAATATAATATAGTTTACCTTTTCTCTCTCTTCAAATAACCAGAAGAAAGGTGTCATGGCTCCAACATCCAGGGCATGAGTACCAACTGACATAATGTGATTTAATAGTCGAGTAATCTCACCAAATAAAGCTGTAAATAACGCAACAATATTACAACAACAACTTAACTCAACATAAACAAGGTCATTTTGGACATACAATTAAGAATACTCCCTCCCTACTGAAGCAGGTCTCTTTGCCTTCTGATCAGATAAATCACAGAGTCAGAATTCAAGTATTAAGTCATGCTTATGAAAACCCAAACTATTGTGGTAGAATTTGTACCATTAGAGTTTAATACATCTAGACCCGCGCTTATCACTTTCTGCCCAAAATATTTTAATGGATTTATGCAGACAAGTAGTAGGAAACAACAGAGAACGCATCAGTAATGTAGAAGCATGTGACCGACACCACAACACTTGACTCAATCACAGACCATATTATCATCTACAAAATTAACGTGTTCAAACAACTCAGCAACCCAACTTCTCGGGAGATGGAGATCAATGGAATCCCACCCATCCCTGACTATATATTTGTAAAACATTCACTTACTTCTAATGTATTTAGCTCGGAGAGGAATCTCGATATTTAGTAGTTTCTCTACAGCTAGGGAATAGCACTGTTCATTACACATCATTGATACATAGTCTAAACGATCGAAATATGGTAACGCCTAAAATATAGATACATTGTCTAAACAAACATACAGCTAAATAGACAGAATATGAAAGCCCCCAAAAACCAAAAATATCTGTGTTTACGCAATCTGATTAAAACACAGATCCAATTTTGTTTCGTTTTTTATAGTTCAAAATTTCGTTTTTACTTGTCTTCACTACTCTTGGATCTGGAGGACTTGTTATTTAACTGGTGTTCTGCCTGAAATGAGGGGTCAGCCAATCAAATGGTCTGTCGAATCGACCGTTTGACCTTTTCATGCGTGGAACTGTGGGTAGATATTACCAGCCAACGACGTCTATACTAACACCAGCGGATAGAAATCATAACAAAACACAAGTGGATTTTGAAAAGCATGGCGATCGCTAATTGGTTAATCGAATGACTGACGTTATCGGGTCAAATGTCCCGTGCTTGATACCTGACGTCATAGAACGTGAGCGTCCACTATAACTAGTTAGATCTACATGAGTGTAGGCCATCGAAAGTATAAAAAACGAAACGAAATATAGATCTATATTTTAATTAGATTGGTGTTTACGTTGGTTGTTCAGGAAAATATTGTAGATTCCAACGGTTGTAAATAATGAATTTTTAGTGATGGAATTTGTCTGCAGAAAACTACACCAAGACCTATTTCTAGGATGTATATATAGGAAATAGGGAATGAAACTTAAAATTCGGCAAAAAATACCGTCACATTGGAGTCAGTAAAAACCAATATTTTGTTTTCGAGGGGAACATAATTCACAGACAAACAACCCAGAGCACTAGACAAATACTGTAGTTGATTTCGGAACTCATGCATGGTTCAATGTTATCAAAATAATAGATGTGCACATGGGGGTCTTTAGCTGTGGGAGAAATAGAAGGCCCAGAGAAAACCCATGATGTTGTACAGACGACCCAACCCCTTGTCACATACAAGTGGGGAATAAAAACCAATTCATTTGACTCAATGACAGACCAAATGTTTCAATGTGCATGCATTAATCCATTCGGCCACCCTCACAAACCAAGGAATAATAAACTTGTATGATGAGAAGATATTAGATATTACCTGCTGGTATGTTTTATATTCTATCAGTTTCTCTGTGGCACGATGTAACAAACCAATATGAGGATCAGCTCGTACAACAGTCTGTAAAATATACAACATATTTAGCTACTTTCTGGTACCCGAAACTGAACAGAACTACTAACAGGTCCAAGCTGGCTACAGAAAAGGTTGTTCAACTGTTTACCATATCTTCACATTGTTTAATCTCGTACAGAAATATCTGTTCAAGCTATACATTGATTGTCAGACATCCACATCATTTGATTCGATTAGCTACTTACTGGTACACCATTGCACTATGTTGTCAATCTACCTTTGGTCTCCGATACCAGAAATGTTTGATATGATCACCCAAGTCATCGCTTCATCGGCAATGAATCATGTAATGTGATCTCCACGGCAACAACAAGTTAAATTCATCTATAAAACCAATCATTTTTGGTTATTCTTCGCATGTGACATAACCACAAAATTATGGTAAAATTCCAGCCCCTGATATGATACCTAAGCCCTTAAAATGAAAGTCAAGCCCAGCCCCTGAAATGATAGCTTTTAAAATGAGAAACCAGCCCTTCATATGAGATGAGAATATTATATTTACCTCTCCATCTAGAGTCAGTACAAGACGTAATACACCATGAGCTGCTGGATGTTGTGGACCAAAGTTTAATACCATGTTCTGAATATGTTTCTCTGTCACGATAGCATTTTCTAAAAAATACAAGTTTATTCAAAAATGGTTGAATTCTATTCTGTAATTACACACATGTAGATTTCATGAATAGACAATCAGTCATCATGCTGTTTCCTCTTCAGAGAATATAGACAGACGTGTGAAAATGGGAGACACAGTTGTAATCTTCGCTACAATCTTTCTAAATTCATTGAATGTACAGTTGATATTTTGTTTTCTAAATTAAATGTTAAATTATCAATCTGCGTCAATTTCAACATGAATTAAGCTGTAGAAAATTTTATATTTTACGAAAGATAGAAAAGACACACTTAGATTTTAATGAAAAGAACCATTTGCAAAAGGAAATTCAGTCACATATAATAAACAGGCAATGGCTTATCATATTATTAATTTTTATCACAAATTGACAGAGAAATACAATAGTTTATTTAATCTGTAGGATTTGTATGTCTATTTTAGAATAAATTCATCCAACCAAACAGAACACTATAGCTACTCTTGTTAGAATATTGAGAATTATATATCATACCATTATGTGCAGGTGGTTGTCTATATGATGATTCTTCACAGGGATACATGACAGGTTGAGTCCACATCTCAAAATGTTCTTTATCAGGGTACCATTTACTGCCATTACGACTACAAAAATATAAAATAATATAGGTTTTAATAGTTTAATGTCTTACTTCCTTGCACCAGCAGTCTAATGAAGACAAGAGTAACCCATGCAGTTCATGTATGCCATGAGGGAAATTGTTTCTGCCATTATTAAGTTCAAACTACCAAGGGCTCTTTTTTTAGATGCATACCCATGTCAACTGTGCATGGTATGTATTATGTACCTATGTTTTTTGCACCTTTCAAATGAATGTTCCTTGCTATGATCATAGTCCTTTATTGCTGACTGGGGTAATTAGCCTTTCTCTGTTTTACATTCATATGATGCATGGCACCTTGGTTTTTTTGTGCCATTCATGACTTGACATTGTACATGTAATTAAGTTCCTTGCCATGAACTTAGTCCTTCATTTCTGACCTGGGTAAAGTAATGATACAATTTCTCAAGTCTCTAACACTACGATCCAACCCAGTCTACATTCCTCTAGTTAGTGAGTCTGCACCTTATGCACTGGGCCACTAATGTTACATACTGTAACAAAAATGAATATAGCTGGTACTAAAAAGAACGCTACATTAATATAGAGCAAAGCTCTAAAGCATCGCGCGAAGAATGGTGCTTGATCAAAGCTCTTTTCCAATAACTCAGGAGCGTAAGTAAAAAATGTCACCCACAGGCTGTTGATTCAATGAATAAATCAGACCGGAACCGGACACACTGGGCAAAATTAGCAATCCGCATGTCGGCGCATGTCAACTTACCAAATCTCGCCCAAGCAAGATTATGCTTCTTGTTATAGAAATATTTCTATGACGTGTCTAACTAATCATCAATGACGTCACATATTTTTGACGTCAATGAAAATTTTTCTCACACTTTTTTGTACTTTTTTTTTTTAAATAAATCATGTTAATTTTGATTTAAATCAAAATTAATTCGGAAAAACCAAATTATTTAACAGTATAAGTATACTTGTATCACTTGGGAGACGTAATTATGAAGGTTTTAGTTTTATATTTGACAACAACCACAACAGCTTCGCTCTACTCAGGCAAGGCCTGTTACATATTAACTTATTTGTTATGCTGGTGTCGGTAGATGTACAAGAATGAAACTCTGAATATTGGCGTGATTGGCTTTGAGCTATGAAACCAAGACAAGTCAAGGACGTTTTCAGTTATGAAATGCACCAACTTGAATTGCATGAAAACAATAGCTCTAACAAAGAGAAAAGGTGCAATTCAAAAGTTTTATTAAATTCTACATTTAGAAATTTGAATACCTGGCTTGGTAAATTGGAGAAACATTTCTTAATGATGCTCTTTGCAAAATTACAGAGGCACTAGGCCCCACTTTCCCAAACAACCTTCCAAGAGCAGCCATGTTTTACTCACCCCTGCGCAATAGGGAAGACGTTTCGTACCTGACTGTTTTTCGGATGAAGATGTTTCGCATCAGTCACTTTGATAGAATCTGTATAAATGTCTTAAATGACATTTTAGTAATTGAACTGGAATATACTGGACGGAATTGTGATGTGCATATTTGATCAGTATGTTACGGGATTGGAATACTGATAAATGTACTTTATAACAGTAGTATATTTTATAAATCGCTTGCTCAAGATAAAAAGTGTTTCAAGCTCTGGGGGGTTGGATGGTCAAATGTTAGCATGTGTGTGCTGTAACATAAAGCCTGCCATTGAGTCAACTGGCGTGGTTTCGAATCCCCGGTTGTAGCCTATGTGACAAGGAGTAGGGTCGCCTGTCTAACCTCGTGGGTTTTCTCCGGGTCCTCCGGTTTCCTGCCACTGCTAAAGACCCCTACGAGCATGCGAATTATTGAAATAAAATTGAAAAACCATATGTTAGTCCCGAAATGAGCTAGGTTGTGTCACGTGGATGTAATTTCTCTCTTTCTCTCGCTTCTAGTTCTATTTGATTGTATGGTGCCTTCTTCCCTCAATATAAAGTAGTAACCGATTTGACGATATATGACATGGCACAGACTTGTACATTAGAGATGTTCAAATTGGATTGGATTGCATGATGTCTACTTGCCAGGGGCACAAATCTTTACATGGGTCTCTTGTGCGAATGTGCTTCTTTTTTCCACCACTGTCATTCAACTACCGAGGACACTTTAACCACAACCTAAACGTTATTGAATGGTCTTAAACAATTTATAAAGTTTTAACTTATATAAGCAGATGTACCGATATGAAAAAGGGGGACAAAATTGGGGCTTAACATCCACACGACACAAACCAGGCCAAGGTTCAAATTTATTTTAATACTGAATTGGAGAGCCCGTACACGCGTTAACGTACCCACCCATACCCCCATCTTCCCCACCTCCTCCTAAGTACCGCCAGGGCCCATGTGACGCCCATTCCCTTAAAGTTACATTATGGGAGATAAGATAAAGATATGGCAGTACTCACTATAATAGTTAAAAACTAGATAGTGTAAAGGTAATTTGCTGAAAATTTTAGTCAAATTGATGCACTATTAGCCGAGAAAGACCTGTAATAAGCAGATTTTGCTCTTGCATAATGCTATTTTAAGTAACTAACGTACGAAAATTAAATGGTCTCAGCGGTAGGGTGAGTCTGTCGTTCAGATTGGCCCATTCTCCCACCCACCCCCTTTACTGTAACTAATTGTTCAGTACCTTTGCCTAGTTGATTTTTTTTTATGATTAAAGGAATTATTAAAAGAAAAACACTTTTTACACTTTATCTAATTAACTATTTATTAAATCAACTTATGTGTAAAAAAAATTATATTTATCCCCCCCCCCCTTCAACTTTCCATTTGATAGAAAAACTCTTATGTCCCCTCTTTGTCTCTGGTAACTGAGAATTCCCCTAAGAATTAGAAGTGATACTAGATGTCATGAGATTTAGTATGCATGCCATGCCTTACGCACGATAATCGCCATAATTATATAGATATTAATCGAATTCATTGAATCAACGATAGAAAATTAGAACCAAATGAAACTGGTGTAGGTCGACATTGTCAGAAAGATAATATTATGTTGGAGGGGCTAAGTCATCTTTATTGCATGGAACGAAATTGATAAGCAAAATATATTCGTTTGGTCGTGAGCAAGGCTTTCGCATAAATGCCGTGAAAAACATTGGCACGAAACATCTTTTTAGACATTGTTATGGGGCGAAACCTCGCCTGAACCCGGTCTAATTAGAGTTACTTCCCCGGAAACGCAGACGTTTTGTAAACAAGAGTTGCCTCCCTTATACCACAAACTTGCGTTTCAATGCGTTTTTCTTGTTTTAGGAAGAAAACAGTAAATAAAATGGGTTATTTATTATGTTTTACAGATCTTAGGTCAAGTCTTTGACAATAAACGTTCTATTGTGACTGTGATTTACACATTACTAAGGAAAGTTTCGGTAAAAATCAACTGTAACGCGACTTTTGTTGTGAATGTAAATTAGAAAACAAAATACCGGTACCGGTAATATAAAAAGGTTAAACTGTACCGGTGTCCGACAGTAGTGGTCAGTTAGTGTATCAATTAGGATAAGTTATTGACCGGTACTTGTTCTTGACTTATTCATTTTTGACAGCCCTAGAAGAGGTAGAACTCTTTATAAAATAAAAAAAATGGCGTTGAGTGAAGAAAGATTGAAAGAGATGGAGGAGGAGATGAACAGGTGATTTTAGTTTCACTTAAAACCTTTGGTACCGCATTTATAGATGTATGAAACACTGTATCATGCAGCGTGCTAGAATAAAAAGCCTACTATTATTTCGAATTCCAGCTGTACTGTATGTCAATGGTTCTTTTACATGTATTACCATGTAGGATTACACAGAACCTTGTTTTGTGAGGGTTTTTTTGTCCCACCCGAACACCAAGAGACTATTCCTTACCCGTTACCGGCTCTGTGAGCAACAGTCACAGTGTTCCAGGAACTTTCTTAAACCTTAGACGTCCTGACAAGTAAGCCTGTGGCTGACGAACTGAGCCATCCTGGTTTCAAATCCATGGTTGTACATTGCAAGGAGTTGAGTCGCCTGTTCAACCTCGTGGATTTTCTCCGGGTACTCCGGTTTCCTCCCACTGCTAAAGATTATTGAAATAAAATTAAATGATGTGTTAGTCCCGAAATGACCTAGTTTGTTTCGAGTGGACGTTAAACCCCATTTCTCTCTCTCCTCTATCCTGTTGCATCTAATTAATTGCATCTTTAGGATACTTATTATTGTTGTACATAACAAATGTTTAAGTAATATTTGTTTATTTTTATAGATTTGAGTTAGAGATTGAAGGCCCGTCTGTTGATCAAAGATTTATTCTTGGTTCGCGGACGTTTCAAGCTGTACAAGCCCAGTTAAAGACGATACGCGCTGGAGTTGAGGCAGACGACCAATCAGATACTCCAGCTACATTACCGCTTTCAGGTTAATTTAATTTTTCAACAATATTCTTAGGGATTTGATGGCCGATGAGTAGCATTTGTCTGGTACATTACTCAAACTCATCATTTAGTATCTCTGTCTTTATAAAAGTGTCTGAGCACCATTTGGAAAATAGCAAGTTTTATAATGCAGAAAGAAAACAAAACCAAAATGGAATTAAAAACTATTTTGGTGGCTTTGAATCTTAAACATGTAGCGTTATTAGTCCAGTCTGAGCAGAGCAGTAGAATGTTAACTCAGTTAAACCCCATTTCATTTCATACATGTAGCTCAGTTCAAAGAAGGATAAATGAAATGTCTATTAATACGTATATATACTCTCCCAAAAACGAAACGCAATGCGACATTTCGTCATCGGTATACCCGCGTTCTACCATCCCCTTTGTTGCAACAGGAACCGCGACACGCAGCTGAACCCTTATATGTTCTCCAGTGTTGCTGTGGCCATACCCTCGGGTCTGAACCCAATGAAGTCGGATTCGATGGTATCGACTCATTTCAAAACAGCACTTCTAAAGGAATGTCTGGCTCGTAATCTGGTTTCACATAGGCGTTTCCGTACTGTCTGGTCTTAGATTCTACGTCGTCGAGGAATTGCTGTTGGAATAGAGGTCGCTGTTGAGGAAGTGACGATCAAAGGCAGATGGGGTCACTCTTGTTTGGCCTGAGATTAGGCGGTCACATGTTGAACTTCGATGTTGGTACCTATCCCAAAGGCGAGAAATGGTACTCGGGGAAACATTCAGCAGCCTGGCTACATCTGTCTGGGATTCACTTGCTTGTAACCGACCAATAGCGTTGTTGCGTTGGTCTTCGTTCCGATGTGGCATCACTCGGTTCGTTGAATGTTTACCTGTGCAACTGATTTGGAAACCGAGAACCCCGCGATTTTAAAGGCCTTAGATATAGGTTCCAAAGCTCTCGTGTCCTGGTGTAATCAAGCGAAAACAAATTTCGGAAAAAAGTATGACCAGTCACAATTAGTGACCCTACCTTTAAAACCAATAATGAATTTCTTTTATCCTTACATAATGGCATTAAAAACAAGTAAGATTTATCAAAAAAGCGACCTTGTTCAAATAAAAAAATAATAAAAAATTGGTTGTGCGTTTCTTTTTTGGAAGAGTATATATATACATGTACATACTGGTACAAAATAGTACCAACCTTGTTATTGTATAAAGGATACTTAAATATGAGTACAATATTTTCCCAATTACTTGTGTAAGAGGCACTGCTGTATAAGAAAGATGCAGAATGATTTTATTAAATTTAATTCAAGGATACATTTCTTTTAATTTCAGCCCTGATAGCTCCTCCCCCACCACCTCCACTTGCATCTAACCTTACACAAGCTCCAAATGGACAACCTCCTATCCAGCCACCACCTCCTCCACCAAGACCAGCATTTGTTCCACCACAGTTGCGGAATCGACCCCCACCTCCTCCCCGTCCTCCAATGCCTTTACCAGCTAGACCTCCCATGCAGCATCAAGGTATGAGGTTTCAGGGACCGGGTGGACCAATAGGTGAAGGAGGACCCATGAATCAGGGTGGACCTATGGGACAAGGTGGACCTATGGGACCTGGAGGGCCAATGGGACCAGGTGGTCCTATGGGACCAGGAGGACCTATGGGGCCAGGAGGGCCCATCGGACCTGGAGGGCCAATGGGTCCTGGTGGGCCAATGGGCCAGGGTGGACCTATGGGCCCAGGGGGACCGATGCCATTTCAAGGGGGTCCTCAGATGATGGGAGGTCCACATGGACCAATGCATCCTCATATGGGAGGACCAGGCATGAGACCACCAATGATGAGGCCCTATATGCAGCAAGGTTGGTCCCAAGTTCCGGAGCCAACTCCAGCTGAAATAGAGAAACCAAAAGTAGTGTACTCAGCTGAACCTGTTAGGACAGTTCCTAAAAAGGAGAAGAAAAAGAAACAGAAAGTCACAGAGACAGCAGAAGCTACTGCTGGCATGGATGTCGATCAGCCAACAGAAATGCCAGACATGGGAGGTTACGATATCGATGGGGAAGCCATGCCTTCCATTCCCATGGCAACAGAAATGCCTGAAGGTTTTGAGCAAGAAATGACGACAAAGAAGGATAAAAAAGATAAAAAGAAGAAATATGTGAGAACAGCTGCTGGTACGACGTGGGAAGATCCAACATTAGCCGAGTGGGAATCAGGTCAGTACTCATAGACATTAAATATGTATTGATATAAAAAGTAAAGATAAATTTTTGAGATCGTATAAATATCGATTGTTGAATATTTTCAAACTTAATGGAATAATCTGTTATTGAATTTGTTTTGTTTTTTTTAGGATTCCCCCTCTAATCAATGACGTTTTTTATTTATTAGGTTTGAATCTCCAACAATTTAATGTCTTGTTTGTTAGATTCTCTCCTCCAACCAGTCACTGTCCTGTTCATTAAGAATCACTTCCCAACAATTCACTGTCTTGTCGTGACTGCAACAATTGTCTTGAAACGTTCCATATTTTATTATAATTATATTCATGTTGAAATTTTGATACAGTTTTGTATGTGTCGATAGCAGGGCTTGACATCAGGACAATAGTTTCACTTGCTGGCTGTGACTGACTGTCAACCATACTAAAATTAAGCTATGTGTCTACAATTGAGAACAGACACAAAGCTAGTTCACTGAAATATCATGTCCTATATAAATCAACAATTTTAGTCAAAAACCATTTTCAAGAATTTTGAGAAGTATGATATTCTGCTTTCATATAAAAGGTTTAATGAGTCTGTTTGTGTATAACAGATGTGAACCAGAGTAGGACTGTGCATTGCAAGACAGTATTACTAATTGTTGTATATGTCATTAATTTAGGACAGAGATTTATTCTTAAAGTTGAGTAGATATTTCTCTATCTGGAGAATGACTTTAAATCAATCTACATACCGTACATTAAAACAACATAATTCCCAAAAATTTAACCTTGAAACAAAAAACTGGTCACAAGTACACACAAGGACAATTTAGATGATTTTAAACGATTCTTATGAGTTTTGATTTTTGAAACAAGAATTTGATATTGAATGAATGTGAAATACCCAGGTTACACTGTAATAATTACCATATGAATTTAATCGTAAACCACAAAGAGACACAATTTAAATTTATTGCCTTTAGAATCTAATCTACATGTTTTTGTTGTTTTTTTTAGATGATTTTCGAATGTTTTGTGGTGATTTGGGTAATGAAGTTACTGACGAACATCTAGCTCGAGCTTTTTCTAAATTTCCGTCATTTTTAAAAGCCAAAATAGTACGAGATAGACGATCGAATAAATCTAAAGGTTATGGGTTTGTTAGTTTTAGTGATCCTGGAGATTTTACTCGTGCCATGAGAGAAATGAACGGTGAGTTGATTTATTTTATTTCTCATTGTCTGCATAGTTTTGTCCGTCACAAATATTGCAGGTATTATTCTACTACACAGAAATAAATCTGTAAAATATGTAATTCATTATCTGCCTTCAGTACAGTAGTCTAGTTAAAAAGTGGTGATTAGTAATTGAAATAATACATCAGTGGGGCGGATGGTTTAATGTGTCATGAACTCACAAACCTTTGATTCCCCGCTTGTACGTGACAATGAGTTGGGTCGTCTGGTCCATCCTGGTGGTTAATCTCGGGATCATGAAGACCCGAACGTTCACGTGGCCACGGTTTTGTCATAAAAATCTAAAATCAAATAATTAGCCATACTTAAAACACATATGAAGCACAATAATGTTTAAATTGATTACACTGAATTTGAAACATTGATTGTCTATACATATATATCTACACTGTACATTGTATATCATTTATTACAAATTATGTTGACATATATTTAATTCATCATATCTTTGTAATGTTGAACTGATATTATTTGAGCTCATTAGAGTCTTTGTAAGTTTTGAAATAGAAATATTTGAACCTGCACTACATGGAGTTGCCTCCCTTTCAATTAACAAGAGTTAATAATCTGTTCCACAATGAACAAATTCAGACAATATTGTTTACATGAAATGCACAATAAATAAAGTTCTAATTTAAAACTAAAGATAGGAATATATTTTAATATGTGTTATGATACACATGTTGCTACATAAGCCTACTTGTCATAATACAACATTTTATACAGAATTGTTCTACTGTGCATATGTTAAACTCCATTTCATTGTATCAACAGTGAAGGCAGGAAGTTTAAATTTGTTCTTCCTATTAACACTTTTTCTCGCTTAGTTCTCTGACTACATTTGTATCTTTGGAACTGTGGTTGTCACGTGAACCCACTGGAATAGAATGTCGCAGATTCAATTTCAGAATATCTAAAGTTGTTGCTAGTGTCAGGTATATATTTAGAAACATTTGAATATACATACATTATATAAGTTCCCTTTCTTTTAAATTTTATGATCAGTTTGTACTTGGACTACCATTACTGTCTTGACAGAATCATTCCCTCCACCCCTTGTTTTGCCCTTTACTAACCCTTGTGTCACTTCAAACCCCACCCTCAAGTTGTGCACTTAACTAACATTGTGTCATCCTCCACCCTCAAGTTTTGCACTTAACTAGCGTTGTCTCATCCTCCACCCTAAAGTTGTGTCACATCTCTCCCTCCCACCCAAACCCTTAAGTAGCGCACTTTACTTACACTTGTTTGAACCTCCACCCTCAAGTTGTGCACTTTACTCACTTTTGTGTCACATCTACCTCCAACCCTAAGTTGTGCACTCAACTAACCTTGTGTCATCCTCCGACCTCAAGTTGTGCTATTTACTCACCTTTAACCTTACAAATGAATGGAAGTTGACAATAGATTAAACTCCTCTGCAATTTATTTATATCGATGTCAGCGTTACCATGTTTGTAGCATATCTATGGTTGCTTGTGTAAATACCACACATCTGGTACTGATCTAATACAAGATTAATCGAAAACCTAAAAGAAGACCCACAATATGACCGAATTCTCAGATTACACTTTTCGACCCCGTGTGGGCAAAGATCAACCGTGATCAATGAATGATAGTACGAGGATAACATTTGAAGATCTTTTTTATATTTTCAATTTTAAATCATTTCTTGGGTTTTCAAAATATTTACGTTGTAATGTAATCCAAGCTGAATGAATTGAAAAGAATTAAAATGTGGTTCAGTATCCTACTTTTCTCCACTGACCTAGCTAATGAAGACGGGGATATGCCATGCTTTTGTCACGAGTGAAATTTTTCAAATCATTTTCGAATTCCAAATGTCACATGTTCTTCTATGTGCATTGGACCAGGTTTTTTGTTCAGTCTGAAAAATTGGATGCTGTTCATTTTCTTGGCCATACATGTATATCTCTAAAAAACAGAAACATGCTTTAAAAAATACCACAGAAATTTCTAGGATAACACAGTGATCAAAGCCTGAATCTGCTGGTTAGTGACTCAGTGCCTTACTGAACCACCATGACTCCCTTAACATAAATACAAGCTTGAAAAAAAGTCCCCTGTTACAGACACTGTGTAAGGCACCGATATTTATTTTTCGGGCACAGACACTTATTTTGTTGTATTTTAATGTTAAATTCTTTGCAATTCTAATTTATATGGAATGAGAATTGAGAATGACAAGTAAATTCTCCAGCCACTTAAATTCTCTGCTAGACAGTCTGTTAATTAAATTGTTTGTTAATTAAATTGTTTGCCTGTCAGTCAACTTATCCGCTATTCAGTCAGTCAGCTTGTCAGTTTCTGCTACTCAGTAACATTCTCTCTAGTCAGTCAAATAAATGAAACAAGAGTCCTGCTATAGTATATAATGTTATACTCAATTGTTCATACGTATTTAACATTACAGCAGGGCTCTAATCTAACGTACAAGAGATCCATGGAGTAGGATCAGGGCGTAGGACCTTGGCTGTCTAACCAGGAGATCCCATGTATTATCCCTATGTTTGTCAAGAAGGGTCATCAGGATTTTCCGTGTGGTTCCCCCTTGTCAGTGATGTTGGACGAAGGGCCTGGCAATGGACAACATATAGTGCTTCGGAAGTAACAAAAAAAAAATGAGGTTCTGTACAATATTGGCGCGCACTTAAAAAGTGCCGCTACCAGTTGGAATTCAATATAATAGTTGGCCATAGTGCTGCTGCCTGGGTAAAATTTCCTTCATAGCACAGTGTATGGCATCAGCCCTTCTTTTATTAGCCCACACGGAGCAGAACAGTAGGACATTAAACCCCATTTCATTTCATTTTTATGTATGAATCAGGGTTAGAGAATAACATCATCACAGCCAATCCATCTTTGAATTGTGACTTCATATAAAAAATCAACTACCGTACATGTTTCTTCTGAGATATTTGATGATGTCGATCATATGTGGATTGGCGTAAACTTAGCGTTTTTATTTAAAGAACGTCTCCCCACAACAAGAAGATTATTGCATGCAACCAGTTCCTGGTTCATTAAACTGTAGACTCTGTAAACATTGGCGGCATTTCAAAAATAAAATTAATCTTTTTTTTCTTGAAAATTGGAATTCAGATTGATAAAAATAACTGAAATCAAACCAACATTTTCCAGATTTTTCCTGATTACTATATTTCTGTGTGTAGAAGGATTAACCTGTTTAAACTCAGCTGAATTAATAACTATTCGCGATTTGCATTTTTGGGAAAATATCAGATTTCATGTCGTTTTTCTCACAGCTTTATCCACGATAATGGCCGCCAAGTAAAGTCATGCTACAGATAAGCTCCAGAAAATTATTTTAAAAACTGTGTTTCAAATTAATATTCATTCATTAGATTTGCAAAAAGCAAGCGGAATACTACAAGGAAATTATTGGATTTACTGTGAAAAGTTTCTGTGGAATATTTGTTTAGTTCTGTTGAGGATTTAGGAATTTCATATTCACTCAACAGTGAATGATACCCATCAGTGTAAAACTAATAGGACCAGTGAAACTGAGGATACCAATCTATTTATTGCTGTAATTTTATGAACGGATACGTTTCTGTTAATTTTGAACAAAATGGCCTCATTTTTATCCAACATTTCCTCCATACTTCACCTTTCATATCTTTTTGGTCGGGAGAAGAATACAAGCGAATATGAAACTGTGGATACTGATGAGTATTTTTACATAGAAGACCATACTGATAAATGCTGCAGTATAACCATTCATTTCTTAGATGAATATGCTTATGGTATCATGAAAAACATTTTATTTGAATACTATGATAAGAGCCAATTTCAAGATAAAGGAAAATGTGGACTACTTTATAGAGAATTATATAATGGTAGAAATTTATTAATACATGTATATGACTCAACAAATAGAATGCATATACAAGGCGGAGCATGTTCTGAGTGGTACTATGAACTATTTCCGTTATTTAAGGAAGATTTTTGTGAAGCTATAAAAAGTAATAAATTTATACATGTTATATCAAACCCCAGAGGGAATGAAGAAACCTGAAATGATGAACAGACATGTGTAAAAGACATTAACTCATTAACTAAATCAAGTAGTCACGCCTCACTGCAGCTTCCATTGCCCTTACATTGTTCTACCCCAATTAAACAAACAGTGCTAAATCAGTCGGACGTGGAATGCCTGTTTACGCAATTAAGGGTCATGGAAGAGCGGATAAATTCTCTTCAAGTTTCCAGTACAAATGCCAAACCTACATGTGACACTAGATCTATCCACACTCAAACGGATAGACCTAGCTTGACTATATCTACTGGAGTACATGTGCACAATATACAGCCAACTCATCAAGGTCAAGATAAGACAAAACAAGCCCATTCCCCTGTCCACAAAGTGCCAATTAACCCGAAGGAACTGAAAATAGAAAAGGAAAAACCCATAAATCAAGATAACCACCAAACGCAGCATGATACTTCTATACTCAAAAATCAACTCAAAGGTACATTAATAATTGGTAGCTCCATTCTTCAAAGAATTACTCCAAGGGGTTTAAAAGAAAACGTAACTGTGAAATGTATAAAGGGTGGAATTATACCCACTATATACAAACAACTGTCTTATTATCACCTACCTGACTTTAAAGACATTATTATATTGGTTGGCGGTAATGACATGAGCCAAGGAAGAAATCTACACAGAATCGAACAAGATATTATCAAGGTTATTGATTATATCAAAGGTGCTTCTCCATCTACCAATATACTCCTGTCGCGAGTTCTACCCAGGTGTGATGTGGACGTTGCTCCCATAAATGCGATATATGAAAAGGTGTGTAAGAACTCGCGTATTTCCTTTATTAAATATCGTCAAATATTTTTGTATGATTGGAACATGTACTGGGAAGATGGAAAACATCTGAGTGATTTAGGAACAGCTGAGTTAGTCAAAACATTTAACAATTATGTGGACATCCTGAAACCATCAAAGCGTGTAAAAACTCCCATCTGCTTCAACTGTGGAGAAACTGGACATGTTTCAAAATCCTGTAAGCTTCCACCAGATGTGCATTGCTACTCTTGTGGAGTAAGGGCCCACAAAGCGAAGAATTGTTATCACAATTCTAGTTACGGGTCTATGTATGATCAATAGAACATAGGCAATGTTGTTAATGCCGAAAAAATACTTCTGAAACATCTTCCAGCACAGGAGCGTTATCTGTATGACAAAATTCAATATAGAACTTTTCTTTTACATTTATTTGATAACTTTAATGTCCCTCCTCGTGATACTGTAATCACTCCTAAAAGCAGTGTAGAAGTCGAGAAAAAAAAAATTAACGTAACCTATACTTGTTCAAATCATTCATTTAATAACAATCATATTAATATTGATAAATCGTATAAAATGGATACTCATATTTGTCAAAATCCAACAAACAATGTTGATCATTCACATTCTAGTGTTAATAGTGATGATATAATTGATTCATTGTCTGATAACTCACTCCAGACTACCGCACTGTCATCGGCAATTAGTGATGAGGGTAATAAAACAGGTGTTGATACTTATAACATGACAGATTCCTTTTCCAATCCATTTATTACTAAATGTCTTGGATTCAAACTCTGTCATCTAAATATCAACAGATTTTACAGTAAATTCGATGAAGTAAAAGATTTTATTCTTGATGAATCTAATAAGATTGATATTTTAGGTCTAACTGAAACATTTTTACACTCAAAGATTAATGTCGCATATATAAATATTTCTAATTTTGAAATAATTCGAAAAGATAGATGCAATAAAATTGGTGGAGGATTAATTATGTATGTAAAGTCTAACATCATATTTAAGAGACGGCCAGATCTAGAGATTGGGGATATTGAAACAATATGGATCGAAATTACACCCAAATATAGAAAATCATTTTTATTATGTTTGGTTTACCGACCTCCTGCCTCAAATCTAAACTGGTATAACATTTTTGAAAGCCAGCTAAATATTATTAATAGTTCAAATATACCATTATATATTATGGGTGACATTAATATAGATTTTAACGTGAACGTTCCTAAACAATGGTCTGAAATTTTAACGATAAACAATTTACACCAACTTGTTGATTCTCCAACAAGGTGTACCCAGGTGTACCCAGAATACCGAGACAACAATAGATCATCTATATACGAACGCTCCCGATGCGGTTATAGAATTAAATGTTCCAGTTTATGGCCTTAGTGACCATTATCCAGTTATTTTTATCATAGGAAATGATAAAAACGTCAGGCGGCATTGTCATCTTGAAATCGAATACAGAAATTTCAAACATTTCAATGAATATGCTTTTTTAAATGACCTTTCTCTTCAAAGTTTTTCAGATATTGAAACTATAGATAATCCAAATATGGCATTGGAGATATGGTATAAATTATTTCATGCTATTCTTCATCTGCATGCACCAAAAAAACGAAAACGAATAAAAAATTATAAACAACCAGAATGGTTTAATTCAGAAATTAATAAAGCTCGAAAAACAAGAGATTTTTACAAGAGAAAAAATGATCATATCAACTACAGACTTTGGCGAAACAAAACGAAAAATTTAATAACAAGTTCTAAGTCTAAATATATCAAAACTGCCATTCAAGAGAACAAAGACTCAAAACATATTTGGAAATTTTTTAACAATGCTATGGGAAATAAAAAGAATTGTCCCTATCCGGTGACTATCAAATCAGATAATAAAGAATATGATGATCTATCTGATATTGCTAATATTATGAATAATTATTTTACCAATGTTACCGATGATATTAAGCCTGTATATAACCCCCTTTCCAATAAATATTGTGAAAAAATTGATAAATTTGTTAAAAAAACAATTCCTCCCGACAACGAATTTACTATAAATTATATCTCCTGTGCAGATGTACACAAATATCTAAATATGCTCGATCCAAGTAAGGCTACTGGTATTGACTCAATAGGACCAAAAATTCTAAGGATGTCGACAGACTATATTTTTGAATCATTAACTTATATAATAAATTTATGCATCTCAAAAGATATTTTCCCTGAACAATTAAAATTTGCTAAACTTATTCCAATCCACAAGAAGGAAGACAAGGATCTACCAAATAATTATAGGCCGATTTCTGTCTTACCCACAATATCAAAAATATTTGAAAAACATATTAGTTCTCAAATTACAGAATATTTTGAAAAGAACAAACTATTTTATGAATTCCAATCTGGTTTTAGAAAAAATCATTCATGTTCAACAGCCTTATTGCGAATTACAGATATCTGGCTGAGAGAAATAGACTCAAGTAATATGACCGGAGTCGTTTATCTTGATCTTAGTAAAGCTTTTGATCTTATAGACCACAGATTAATCCTCCAAAAATTAAAATTATACAAATTTGACTTGAAATCTCTTAAACTAATCTCATCTTATCTCGAATTTCGAAAGCAACAAGTAGTCTTAGGGGCATGCCATTCAAATATTACTGATGTGAAATGTGGGGTCCCACAGGGATCAAATATTGGTCCGTTACTTTTCTTGATTTTTATAAACGATCTCCCACTTCATGTCAGTAAATGCCATACTGATCTATTTGCTGATGACAGTACCCATCATTTCTCTAGCAACAATATAGCCAATATAGAGATTGCCCTTCAAGAGGATTTACTAAATGTATTTAATTGGTGTAATGATAATGGTATGGTAATTAATGCTAAAAAGACAAAAGCCATGCTAATAGCTTCAAAACACCAAACAAACACAAACAGCTTATCACTAAAAATTAATGGAGAATCATTAGAAAATGTATCTGAAGCAGTGTTATTAGGACTTACTGTTGACCAAAATTTAGATTGGAATCTCCAAATTAACAAAGTTTCCAAGATTATATCCTCCAAAATCTACCTCCTGACAAAGTTAAAACCTTTTTTACCACACCATCTTAGAATTTTATTTTTCAACGGCTATATTTTACCATATTTAGATTACTGTTCCACAGTTTGGGGCAGTGCCAATAAAGGTAAACTAGAGGTCCTGTATAAACTCCAAAAGCGTGCGGCAAGGAGCATTTTGGATGAAAAACCTGATTCACATTCGGCACCTTTGTTTAAAACTCTAAATTGGCTTACAATCTACCAACGCATTCAATACAACCAAGGAATGCTCACCTTCAAAATTCTAAGAGACAAATTACCATCATATTTATATAACACATTCTGTGAAAATTCGAAATTGACCGAAACTAACATGACATTGAGATCAGAAAGTCAAAATAAATTAGCAATTCCAAAAAGTAAGAAAAAGGCAATGACAAGAACATTCCAATATACCGCCTCTGTATTCTGGAATTCACTACCTCAAACTGTGAAACACGCGTCTTCAAGTTTTATCTTTAAAAAAGAGTTAGTAAAACACGTTAAATCTTTGAACTCTTGTTAATTACTTTTGCCCTCTGAATGTATGTTTATTTGCTTTTCTTTTCTCTCCTTATTGTTTGTTTGATTTTTTTTTTTTCTTTTTTTTCTTTAATTATTATAAGCTTATATAATATGTACTTTGTAAATATCATTACCATGTAGATTCTAGTTTTAGAGTAGGAGGGACATGTTGAAAATTAGAACTCATGTACTAAATATGTTCCCTCAGAAAATAAAGTCATTATTATTATTATTATTATTATTATTGATTATTTAACTTTTAATTAAGAAAACAAACTGAAAATTCTGAAGCCAGATAACTTCCAGACTTGGATTCAATCTGATTTAAATTTAAAAGACAGAGTGAGAGAAAGAGAGAGAGAGAGAAATGGGGTTTAATGTCCACGCGACACAAACTAAGGCATTTTGGGACCAACATATGGTTTGATTTAATTTCAACCTCCAGAGTTGGATTCAATCGTTTTTAAATGTAAAAGAGAGAGAGAGAGAGAGAGAGAAAAATGGGGTTTTAATGTCCACTCATCATTTTGGGGACTAACATATGGTTTCATTTTATTTCAATAATTAGCTTGCCCGTAGGGGTCTTTAGCAGTGGGAGGAAACCTGAGGACACAGGAAAAACCCACAAGATTGGACAGGCGACCCTACCCCTGGTCACGTACAATCAGGATTTGAAACCACGCCAGTTGATTCAATGACAAGCTTTGTTACAGCGCGCACATGCTAATCGTTCAGCCATCCAATTCCCTTTTAAATTTAAAGCATACCCATCAATTTGTTTCAGGGCAAATAAAGATGGCGGTTGTCTTGTTACCTAGGGAACAGCATGTATAGATCGATGGAATTTTCAATTGTAAATACTGAATGGACCTGGACATTTTGTTGACTGATATTCCTATTAAAGGGTGGTTTCGAATCCCCAGTTGTAAGTGACAAGGATTAGGGTCGCCTGTTCAACCTCGTGGGTTTTCTCCGGGTCCTCCCACTGCTAAAGACCCCTAGACACAAGGGTATTATTGAAATAAAGTTAAACCACGTGTTAGTCCCAAAATGACCTAATGTAGTTTGTGTCGATGGAGTTAAACCCCATTTCTCTGTCTCCTATTAAAGGGGAATTATTGGAGATTAGATAAAGCGTTGACAGTCCTGGCTGTAATAATTACCAATTAAATAACATACATGTAAATAAAATATGCTGACAATTCATGTCAAATTATTGTTCCATTCACTTGATCCAAGATATCATCTTTTGAATTTTAGACTGAAGTCGGTACGATAAAAAACATACTCTCGATTTTCGATTTTTACTTTGAATTTTTTTTCAAAAAATGTTTTCCAATCCACTAAATATTGCAGACTGGCAATGGCATCAAGAGTTGATTATGTTCTGGATAAGTTAATTAATGTTTAATTAATAATTTAGATAACATTTCTGGCCTAAGGACAGACCTGCAATAGACAGATTTACCTCTTGCATAATACACGTTTAAAGATTCAACTTTGACAATGTTGTAGTGTGCAAAGGTTTCTTAAAGCATGTATAGACTCTTTAAGGACAAATTCCCATATACAATACAGGTTTTGATTATATTTTAATACTGTTCTGTGATACTCACCAGTCACCACAATTTAGGATTTATTGCGTACATGTATTTTTTATTTTCAATCCCCCGCGACAGATGGTCAGACTTTTCTTCATGCAAGCTTACAGTATTTCTCCTTATGATGGATTACCTTTTTCAGTTCATAAATAGAACGTAAATGGTTTTTCAGACGCTCGGGAAATCAAACGGCACTTTTTATTGGAGTTGATAAAAGATTGGAGAGAACTATATAAATTAATAAACTCTATGGAGAATAATAAACGCATGTAAAATGTGATTTGCGATATAAAAACAAAGACTAAGTAGACTTGGTCGATCTTTTATAATAGTCTTGATCACTAGGGGATTTTAAATCTGTGTTGTGAAAAGGTCAAATTTAAATGCATGTACCATATAATTAAGTTAAATTTGAGATAAGTTCTAAAGGGTAGAAACAGATAAAAGATTTGATCCACAGATTTAAATTTTCTCTTCTTTGCTTAGATTAATGAAGTCAAATGAGTTTTAACATCCTGCTGTTCTGCTCTGCCTGGTCAATGTCATTTTTACATGGGACCTCTGTTTTCTGTACCATCCAAAAAACTATACACTGTTCCTTGTCAGGCCTTCTATCCTACATGATTGACAAGGACACACCATGCCAGAAAATCCTGAACTTTCTTTGAACAAGCGAACCGCCCGGTTAGAAAGCAAATGTCAAACTCACTAAAGACTTAAGCCACTGTGCTGAGGGAAATGACATCTCTTTTGGTAAAAATACAGAAGGTTGAATTTATACTGCTTTATTTTTCACCAATAGAGGGAGTAATGGTTGCTAACTAACCAGGAGGTCCGGGGTTCAATCCAGGGTTTTTGTCGCAGGGTTTTCCATCATGGATTCATGGATAAAGGGCCCAATCTGATTGAAACACAGATCCTATTTTGTTTCATTTTTTATAGTTTCGTTTTTCGTGTCTTTATTACACTAGGATCTGGAAAAGTGGTTATATAACCCATGTTCTGGTTGATCGATATGAAAGATTAGCCAATCAAACTGTCTGTTGCAGCGTGGCAATCCTACTACAAACATCAAAGGGTCCGATCTTCATATAGTAGAGGCTCAACCTCGTGGGTTTCCTCCCGGCACTCCGGTTTCCTCCCACTGCTAAAGACCCCTAGGCGCAAGCGAATTATTGAAATAAAATGAAACCATATGTTAGTCTCAAAATGACCTAGTTTGTGTCGAGTGGATGTTAAACCCCAACTCTCTCTCTCTCTCTCTCTCTCTCTCTCTCTCTCTCTCTCTCTATGTAGTAGAGACCATAGAAAGTATTAAAAAGCGAAACAAAATATAGATACTGTATGTGTTTTAATCGGATTGATGAGGGGCTTTGCATGGGATAAAAAAAAACATGGTTCCTTGTAGGGGTGGGCGACATAACCGGTATACCGGTGTATTGCGATTCAAACTTGCCAATACATCATATCAGGATACACGTTCAAGAACCGGTTCAGTCAATACGATCCGCAACTTCCGTAATAATCATCGGAATATTCGGTGAGATTGTCAATTTTATTGAAAACTTGAGAATTTCCGTAATAATATTACACACTAATAGTTGCGAGAATGTCGTTTGGTCATTTAAGAAATTAAACTATGCTTTATTTATGGCTAAACCATGTAAATTAAAAAAAGATAGACTTGTTCATCTTTCGTTGTCCCATAAACAAACCAAAATGGCGGGCGTCGATTTTACAAAAGTGGCCAATATTACTAAGGCAAAAGCTGGTATCTTGAAACATTTCAGTTTGAAGAAAATGAAAACAGATGGGCATTTAATGTTGAATGTTGCATTATGCAATAAATGTAACGCGGAAGTGAGGTATTCCGGGGGGACAACAATTGCAAATTTCAAAACTATTTTGAATTGATCATTGAATGACATTTAATCATTTATAGATATTATTCTGCAATGTACTCGTTGTACATGTACTATCAGTCTGTCAGACTGTCACTCCCAGTGTCGCATTGGACATTTTTTCAAAGATTACTTATTGTTGAAAGAAAGAAATAAACACATGGGTTTTGTGGATATCTTGTTCTTGTAGTTGACTAGTTGTACAATAGAGGAATTGCATGTTCAAAGACCTTCACATGAGTTTCAGTGTTGCTATGAGATACATTTAAGGCTGTACTTTTGCAATAAATCTTGAGTTAACACGACAAATCATATCGCAATACTATTTTTTTGGCAATACCCACCCCTAGTTCCTTGTATCATAGATGTTGGGCTTTTTAAAAGATGCTGATGTGTCTATTGTGTGGATGCTAGGCTGCAAATCGTTACAGAGAATGAGTGCGGCGATAGAGAAAGAGCGGGATCTGTAGAAATCACACCTGTCATACTCTGGTACATTTAGACTAACCCCTCCTCCCAAGCTGAAAAGCCAAGCTTTCTTGTACAATTTCACTTGCAGGTAAAATTCCTGTTGACTGCTGCAGTCCTTCACGTTTATAAAATTGTGCGGGAGCCATAAAAAGCTCCTGATACCTCAAATGTATGCAGTTTAAAAGCAAACAAAAAACTGAAAGTAGTTTATTAATCTCAATATTTAGGAGAGCGATTTAGCCAATTAACAGGAGTCTTTAATGACTCCCGCGAAGGAAAGCCGACGTGCGTCGAGAGGAGCAGGAGCAAAGGCTCACCTTAAACGTGAAGGACTAAGTGGAGGACGCTGCTATAAGCTCCCTTCATGCTGCATGTCCATCTTTATTAGCGCTGTTGGTGCAAAAAAGTGGGAAGTAAAACCCAAATAATAGTAATGGTCAAAATAATGATCACGTAAAAGAACTCTTCACAGTTGAAATTCGAAAACGTCTTGGCAAAATCTGCCTTGTGGGATACTGTACTGCAAATTTTGCCTAGACATGGAACCAAAATATTCTAAGGCAAATATGAGCCCACATCCTCTACAAAATTGACACTTAAAGCACATCAGACTTTAGCGTTGCATCATAAGGTCTGTCACTGACTCACGTGGTGTGGTTTCTATTCTCCACTTGTACATGGCAAGGAGTAAGGTCGTCTCTCCAACCTCGTGGGTTTTATGAGGGTCCTCCCACTGCTGAATTGAGACCCCTACATGCAAGTGAATTATTTAAATAAAAATGAGCCATATGTTAGCCCCAAAATGACCTAGTTTTTGTTGAGCGGAAGTTAAACCCCATTTCTAGCTATCTACCATTGAGCACATATCTGTCTTTAACACTGACGTAAGCGTTTTAATATAAATGTAAGTTTCATAGAATATTTTATTACAATTATAAAAATCAACAAAATTGACAAGATTTACTATGATAAAGAAGAATTTTGTCTGAGTAAGAAATGTGTTTATTGTTGTGAAATAAAGATTACATAGAAATAAAAATTACATGGCATTAGATAAATAAATAAATTATTCACTGTTCAGGTACATTTTTACTATGATATTCACTGGATATGTTAACCTTCACCAAATAAATTAATTTAATGGTGTTAAAATTAATTTAAAAGTGCAAATTAAATAAACAGTTCGCTGCTAAAGTTTTTACTAATAAAGCATTCACTATAAATCAAAATTTTAGCAGTTGTTCACTGTGAAACAATTAAATTTTCACTGTACATAAAGCAGTTGTTCACTGTGAAAGAGTTAAATGTTTACTGTACATCAGAGCAGTTGTTCACTGTGAGAGAGTTGAATGTTTATTGTATATCAGAGCAGTTGTTCATTGCAATAGAATTAAATGGTTACTGTACACTAGAGCAGTTGTTCACCGTGAAAGAATTAAAAATTCACTGTGTAGCAGAGCAGTTGTTCACTGAAAGAATTCAAAGTTCACTGCACTGTTCAATTAAATTCCAGTGTATAGAAATAATTGGAAAAGATAAATAGTGTTAATAAAACAGTTGCAGCAACTTGTTCACCTTTGAAACAATTTGTTGGTGAATAATGTTTAGTTTCATTTTTAAATCCAATATTTGGATAATTGAGTTGTCAGTCAGTGATTTCAGATTTCTGTTGTTCAGTTGTTGAAAAATACTCCCTTCACTGTCGTGATTGTTATCAAGAATTTAAAGGCATTCAAGGTTGACTCCCCTATTCAAATTGAGGATGTTCACTTTTCAGTCAAAACTGTTATTGTGTTTAAGATTTATTTTTTGGCCATGGTGTTTGCCATTTTGGATTAACTAGGTGCAGATGATTCTGTTTGGTTTTCAGTCAAATCACTACCATCTTTAAGGTTGTGTTTTTTTGGCTGAGTTGTTTGCCATTTTGAATTGGCCAGGTCTCGATGATTCTGTTGAGTTGTTGGATATTTTTATTTGGCCAATTTAGTTAATCTGTCACTGTCTAGTATTTTTCTCATTAACCTCTCTGTAAAAAAAACAAATACATAAACATTTAATTACGAAAACAGTTATTTCGATTATATCAGATGGCCCAGAAAAAACAAGTACATTATTTAACCTGAAATAATTCTAAATGTATTGACAACATCACTCCAAATTGTGGCTCTATTGCTCAAATAGTGTCATGGGTTGGGTTTCTGAAGGTCTGCCATTGAGTCAAGTGGTATGGGTTCGATTCTTTGCTTGTACATGACAAGGAGTAGGGTTGCTTGTCTAACCTTGTAGGTACTCTCCAGGCCCCCCGGGTTTCCTCCAACTACTAAAACTGTAACCCAGGTTATCATTTAAACTTGTGTATCTACCACTAATTTCTTACACTTTCGTTAGATATCAAATGTCTTGCTTAAAAATTCGCAAAAATATTTAATCAACCCAAATCATTTAATTTGTACTTGAGTCCAGTTGAAAGCTGACTGATTAATTTTGATAATCAGTGTCCAATTTACTGAGGTTAAAGAATCTCAAATTAAGTTCTGCCCAACATCACATCTGGGCCACCGAATGTAAAACAAACTGTATTCTATGGAGGATTATTCTGAATGATAGATTTTCTGGAAAGTATAAGTTATGAATGCCATCAGATTGGCTCATAAACATGACATCGGCCTGTCTGATTATGTACATATGGTCGTCATGACAGAAAACTGATGATAATTCTCCCACAATTTAAAGATTGGTTCAATTGCCAAATTTAAAGTTCATATTATCTAATCAAAGTATAGCTTTCCTTAGAATGAAAGAGATAGCTGTGATTTTAAAACGTTCCGTCAGATGGATATGTTAAATTTCTTTAAAACATTCATTTTTCATCGACCTGCAACAGTATTTCACAAACTTCTTAAGACTGAATGTTAGAGGGTGTTGTAATTTTTGTTCTTGGGATATTTGCACTGGATTGGGTTTATATCAGTCAGACTATTAAATCTCATTACATAGGACGAAATTATAATGTGTTTTGTCTATTTACCATAAATATCGGAAGAAAAGATGATAGGGGAGAGAACTCTGCGTAAACGGGGACTGGCACTCCATGCGGGTCGAAACCGTTTTCCTATAACACTCCATGAAGAACCTGAAGATAACAAAAATAGAGCAGGATCAGATATATGTACTGGTAATTTCTAGTTGAATATAAAGATACTATGGAATTTTTAAGCCAATTTATTTGTAAATGTGGCTCAGGGAGTGAAGCGCTTGCTAACTCTTGATGGTCTAGGGGTTGGGTGGCCAAATGGTAAGCATGTGCATGCTGCATCATAAGGTATGCCATTAAGTCAACTGATGTGATTTCGAATCCAGGATCGCCTGTACAACTTCATCGGTTTTCTCTGGGTCCTCAGGTTTCCTCCCACAGCTAAAGACCCCTACGCGCAAGGGAATTATTGAAATAAAATTGAACCGTGTGTTAGTCACGAAATGACCTAGTTTGTGTCAAGTGGACTTTAAACTCTATTTCTCTCTCTCTTTCTTGATAGTCTAGTTATTTGGATGAAACGAAAAACTAAGGTTCTGTTTATGTGCTAAATCTCTGTCAGTAAAACACATATAGGAAGTTAGACCTCATTTCATGTTTAAACGCGTGGGATCCACTATGATATGTTTTTATATGGGTTGAGTTTACACATCCCAGTACGTAGAATGATTCTGTATTTAGATTAACACAGTGACTCAGTTCCAAGAAAACATATAGATGTATTATATAAGAGGCCATAAAACTGCTTAAACCTGTTTCTTCCTGATCCTGGCAAAATATAGAATTAACCCGTAGATAAAGACAAATTTTGATTGACATTAGGTGACATGTTTCTTTAAGTTTTTGAATCACACCATAAACTTTGACGTCAACTGAATGACCAATGAAATTATCTGTACTGGTATACAGCACTCCGTTGTGAGGTTGATTATTGCAGTTTCGAAATATAAGTGTAATGCTGATCAGTTATAGCTATTTGAACTAATTTGGCCGTAATTTATAAAACTTTTACCTTTAGATTAGATTACAAATTAAATAGGATTTAACATGCAACTTCTCTGCACCAACCGGGGTAATGACAGATGTACACAATAAGTAGGTTTCGAGAGAAATTTTGTCGAAACAACAGGCCTGTTCTTTTTTCGAATTCCAAATTACATGTAGATGGGAGCTCAGTTTTTCAACCTTTCTTAAAACGAATGACCACAGACCCTTTCCATGCCTTCTGTCATGTACAATTGTACCACTGACCAGCAGTAAACACCAAGATTGAAACCTAAGACTTGATCCGCAAACAGTCTATCCCTTAAACATACATTATGCAAGAGGTAAATCTGACGATTGCAAGTCTTTCTTATTTAAACAGACATTAATCACTTTATCCAAACCATAATCAACTCTTAGTGTCATTATGTGTTAGATTTTCACTAAATTTTAATCCAATCGGCTGCTCAACGGTTATTGATGATTAAATCTAAAAATGGATAATCAGAACTAGGTTTTTTATCGTATCAACTAGTAATGATGATCAAGGATAGGCCAAAAATCCCAAAGGTAATATTTTGGTTCAAAGTGGAGCAATTTGACTGAACTTTTCAACATATTCTATATACGTAATCTCTTGTTATAGTGAGAACAGTCAACTCTTTATCTTATCTGACCTACTGTTTGTCCCATGGTAAATAATAAACGGATTTCTTCGATTATGAAGAAACTACTTAACTTTGGTTATTATAAACTTACCTGTGTGTTTGAAATAAACTCCGGTTAAATAAAATCCATTGCACAATTAAATATCCAAACAAATAAAAAAGTTCTCTCTTGAAAAATTTGACGTGTTTACTTATATTTTCTACCAAGCGGAAGACAACATGGCTTTCGTCACGCATTGGACGAAACCAATAAAACCGTATGGGGGGTTTAATTTTGACAGAGAGTTTGACAACCACGTGTTACTATGAAAACAAACCGCGATCGTTTCGATCGTTTGAGTTTGGGCGACGAAAAATATTAACTAAATGCAATTACATAGAAGATTTATATTGAAACCATTGATGACCAGCCAGTCTACCAAATTTTATTCACAATGAAAATATCAATGATTGCACGGATACTCGTAAAAATAAAGTCGTATTTAAACTGAACATTCCCTATCTACTTCATATTATAAATAATTAAGAAACAACATGAAGCTCACAACCGAAGTTTCCGAGTGCATAGTAAATTTAATATCATTTTTTAAAGGAAACGATAACCGTTTTAGCAACATATACAAGCGTGTTGCGGCAGTTTTGTTGGTTTATAATGCCAAAAAACCTATAAAACCTCGCAAAAAGCGTACCTTTACTTCAAGGTTCGACAGTTTTGATCGCAGCGTAATTAGGGAAACTATCCATAGTCTGTATAGAAAAGGCCCATATGTAAGTACAATTATGCTTTATATTACCAGTTTTGTGTTACTATTGGAGGCGTTTAACTTTTCCATAAAATTTAAAATTAAAAACGCGAATAATATTTCACAATTGATCCATTTCAATCAATATTCATGTTGTTATCTTGACGTGAAAATATGCGGCCCAACTCTCTAATATTTAAGACAAGACATAAGGAGCAATTTATAATCACTTCAAGAGTTGTGTATTCATATTATTTCAAAAGAAAATGTATAAACTTTGCAGTGATTTTACTAGAATTTAAAAAGATGATAATGAAATAAAGAGATATGTGCCGAACACATTCATTGTGAATAAAATTTGGTAGACTGGCTGGTCATCAATGGTTTCAATATAAATCTTCTATGTAATTGCATTTAGTTAATAGTTTTCGTCGCCCAAACTCAAACGACCGAAATGATCGCGGTTTGTTTTCATAGTAACACGTGGTTGTCAAACTCTCTGTCAAAATTAAACCCCCCATACGGTTTTATTGGTTTCGTCCAATGCATGACTAAAGCCATGTTGTCTTCCGCTTGGTAGAAAATATAAGTAAACACGTCAAATTTTTCAAGAGAGACCTTTTTTATTCGTTTGGATATTTAATTGTGCAATGGATTTTATTTAACCGGAGTTTATTTCAAACACACAGTTAAGTTTATAATAACCAAAGTTAATGTAGTTTCTTCATAATCGAAGAAATCCGTTTATTATTTACCATGGGACAGACAATAATACCCCTTTCAAATTTTAATTAACGTTAGAACGTTAAACCCCTTTTCATTTCATTTCCTAAAGTCAGGTGGATTTAAAATATAAATATTCAACTACCTGATGTAAATAAATATGTTGATGGATGACCTCGAGGATTATTACCAGCTCCATCATCTTTAGGTTTATCATTATATGACTTTTGTGACGGGTACGCTGAGTTCGTACAACCAGCCCCCCACCCACTACATTGGAAAAAACTCTGTCTTCTTTGACGCGGGAAAGCAGCACACGTGACCAGTGATATGAATATTACAATTAAAATAAAACTGTACACTGATAATCGACACAGCTTCATCAACATTCTGAAATAAACAAACAAAAATATCATTAAAGGTGATAGAAACATTTCACCACAGCAGCTACATGTAAGTCACCCAAACAGTTAAGAGAAAGAGAGAGAAATGGGAGTTAACGTCCACTGACACAAACTAGGTCATTTCGAGAATGACGCATGGTTCAATTTTTATTTCATTTATTTGCTTGTGCATAGGGGTCTTTAGCCGTGGGTGGCTCGATCCCAATTTTTTCTGAGACAATTCTTTAGGAATTTGTGAACGAGTTTCCACTTGTCAGATATGTGTATACATTGTACAGTATCCGGACATTAAGATGGTAAATAAACTGAAGTCCTTTGTAAAAGAAGTCTTGACAGAAGAGTAAGTGTAAATACTGATTATCCCAGCTGGTGCAGAGAAGTTGCATGTTAAATCCTACTTCATTTGTAATCTAATCTAAAGTCCTTGCCATCATACCAATTAACACGCATCTCTCTTTCGTTTCCATTTTTTATACTTTCAATGACCTCTACTACATGGAGATCTGGTGGTACTGTAGTGGATGGTCGTGTCAGGGCTCATACGAGCAGCCTTTGACCCTATGACATCAGATATTGATTAATCAATCAGTGTTGACGTTTCTTGTTATTTACCTACAGCTCCATGCACAGCACAGTCGTAAAAGACCGTTTCATTGGCTAATGCCTCACATCAATCAGAACGTGGGTTATATAGCATTTCTTCCAGATCCTAGTGTAGTAAAGTCGAGTAAAACAAAAGTTTGAACTATAAAAACGAAACAAAATAAGATGTGTTTTAATCAGTATAATTCATGACGCATGCCCGTCTTCATAGCACATTGCATGACGTTAGTAAACCCCATTTCATTTGGCAAAAAAAATTGACCACAGTGGCTAAGTGGGTAAAACACTGGCTTATTAGTCTAGAGGTCGGGCGTTCAATCGTTGCATTGGCAGAGAAAGTTCATTCAGATTTTCCAGCGTGGTTTCCCTTTGTCAGTGAGGACGAATACAATGAAACCAAGTTTTTCTCTTTTATTATAAACAGAGAAAAGAAATTGTTTGGAATTTATCTGGTCATTCATTAAGTCACTGTGTCCGTTGTAATTTACATATATATTTTATATGTGACAATAAATCGGTGAGTGTAGGCAGACAACGACGACAGCACCTCTCTTGGGTGAAATCTCAATATAAATATTGTAACATGTTTAGACAACTAAAACTAAGACAGAATTAGAATGTAGATAACCTAACTACCAGGGGACAGTTCAACATATATTTATAAACTAATGGCTGCTTCGTAATTAGTGCTGAAAAGTAGGTGAATGGCTTTAGGAATAAATTAATTTAATGTTGCCTGAAATCTCTGAATCTTTCTCGTACAATTTAGATGGATACTGTAATGGGTAATACACCATGTCCATACAAACACATCAAATATATACAACTTTATTAAACTAACTTTACAAACTTTGCACAGTGGACACTTCGTACTTGGAGAATAGATCTCTGCCCTATATGGCTGCCATATCCAAAATTAGTACATGTATAACTCTTTTGGGATGCAGATCTACTCCGTGTCACAACTGTCACACTCACAAACTTTTCCAATTTTATTAAATGGAAACAGAATAAAAAAATTCTTAGTGATTTCGACCAAAGTAAAATCATTCATTTTGGGCTTAAAATGTCGGTCAACTAGCTCAGTGCCTGTTCTCAAGCGGAACTGAGTAAGTTTTACGAAACTATTAAGTAAAATATTTCTGCATTTCTTAATGTTTGGGCCTTTGGACATAATAGTATGCAAATTGTTCAAGGCTTTGGAAAAGACAGCTTTCAATTAATGTATAATGCAAGGTGGTCCATGTTGGAAATCAGTGGGAAAATCATACAAAAACAGAACTAGGAGCCTTTGTTGATTCAGAAAACAGACTGAGTTTTATCTGACTGACAGATCCAGGACTTTCGACCACCATAAAACTAAACCAATGGACACAATCAGACACTTGGGACGAATATTAAGATTGCTGGTTAAACCCATTAAAATGTTTTAAATAAAAACAGTTAAAAAACATTTAACCTGAATATTTAGGATTGGATTGAATACAAAATTAAGAAACAGTCACAGAAATCTTTTGATTATTTAAATATAAATTTTTAAATAAAAACAGTACCAAAGCCTATGGCAAAACGGTCTCAGAACTCTTTTGTTAGCTATACAAGGACAAAATTAGTCGAGTTAAATATTATTATAAACATTCAACTTCAGCTTGCTGCCATGACGCAAATTAGGGGATTTATTCAGTAGAATTCCATTTAAATGTTTTGCGAGATACGTGTTATTGCAGAAGATCATTATGTCGATTGTATCGAGAATCAGGCCAATTGGAGTCAACCACTCTGTCTCCGTCACTAATCACGGGTTTGAAATGAAGATAGTTACAAGATTGTTATACTGTGCTTCTTGACAAATGTCAAAGTCTAAATTAAAACACTGGTTTGATCAACGGGTGAGAATAACAGAACATTCAATTGCAGTCTTGTTATTTTTAAAAGTCAGTAAAAAGCTTGAAATGAAATATTATTTTGCTTGTAAGGCATATTTGAGAGTAAAGAAAAATGTCCCTCAATGTATACTTCATCACTGATTAACCTTGTTCCTCCAAGGCAAGGAGTAGGTTTGCCTGTCCAACCCCATGGGTTTTCTCTGGGTACTCCGTGTGCCTCCCACTGCTAAAGACCCCTACCCTCAAGCGAATTATTGAAATAAAATTAAACCATATTTTAGTCCCGAAATGACCTAGTTTGTGTCGAGTGAAAGTTAAAGGATGTTTAACTCCATTTCATTTCATGCCATTATCTTTTTTCTAGATGATTGTTTGCCAAATATTCAGGATCTAACTTTCATGCTTTAATTTAATGGTTAACATTAATTTTAAGAAGGAGGGGGGATGGCCAAATGGTTAGCACGTGTGTGCTGTACCATAGATTCTGTCATTGAGTCAACAGGCATGGTTTCAAATCCCCGGTTGTACATAGCAAGGAGTAGGGTCGCCTGTCCCACCTTGTTGGTTTTCTCCGGGTCCTCTGGTTTGCACCCACAAGGACCCCTATGCGCCAGCGAATTATTGAAATAAAGTTAAACCTTATGTTAGTCCCGAAATGACCTAGTTTGTGTTGAGTTGAGGTTAAACCCCATTTCTCTCTCTAATTTCAAGTGTATAGTTTCTGAAGGACCTCAAACTTGTATTAGCCAATCCGACCAGCAAGCAACATCAAGTTGAAGATAGTATTGAACTTCAGTGTTTAGAGGGGGGTTGGTATGGCCTAGTGGTCTAGAGTGCCACGCTTCGACCTCTAGCTCGCCGGTCACCTGTGGCTTGCGTCTGTGGTTTCGATCTCTGGTGTGAGCGAATGTGGTATGGAGATAGGGGCGCCTTCTCAACCTCGTGGGTTTCCTCCGGGCACTCCGGTTTCCTCTCACTGCTAATGACCCCTACGCGCAAGCGAATTATTGAAATAAAATTGAAACTATGTTAGTCCCAAAATGACCTAGTTTGTGTGGAGTGGACGTTAAACCCCATTGCTCTCTCTCTCTCTCTCTCTCTCTCTCTCTCTCTCTCTCTCTCTCTCTCTCCTGAAAAGACTCAGTTTCATATTAACTGTTTTTCCTGGAACATCAAGTCTAGGATAGCATGTAACATTCATGTTTTGATTTAAAGGTCAAGATTTTGTTTTTTGTGCGTTTGTCAGTAAATGTGTCTCTTCCTTGTATACACTGGTATTATTATGAAGATATTAATTGGTTTTAATTAGCTCTTTATTAAGAAGCATGTACATGTATTCCTGTTATTCCCGGGGCAGTCTATACAATGTGCCAGAATGATCTGAAACTCGTATTGTTGAAGGACTTCATTGAAAGAAGATTTTATGATCAGATCCGATTAGTTGTTTCGAGATTTCTAATTTTGTCTACTTTATTAATATATGTTAGTCTACTGAATGTTTTGAGGCTTTGTATGAACGGTCTTGTCTTAATTAACTTTATAATGACTCTTCAATGAGAAAACCTGCTGTTATAGAATATGAAAGAAGAGGATAAAATTCTTTTGCTAATTTTATTTTACTAGAGGCATAATGGTAACCGCCTCCACCTAATTAAGAGAGTGCGTGGCCCAGTGGTCTGAAGTGTGCTTTTTAACTCACAAGATCTGAACCTGAGTTCACAAAGCATTTTCAACCTTATTTAAACTAAGATACTGCATGCCCTTTGTAAAACTTTTGTTATTCTAATGTATCAAATACACCAATAAGAAACTATATGTAAAGTTTTATGTTTCTGGATCAAAAGACATCTCTCATAAATTAAATCAGAATCGAAATGAAGATCTAATTTTGATTAGATTGGTTAAATGTACGTATACCTTCCACCCCGTTTTCAACCAGCTTGTACTGTTTTAATTACATCCATAACCTTCCACCCAGCTCGTATTGTTTATATTTGGTTGAGATAATATAGAACCATGTGCAGCAAATACATTACTTTGATGTTGAGAGAATACTCATTGAAATGACCTCTTAAATTACTAGTAGTTGTTTTCCATAAGTATGTTTTTTTTACTCTATTGTCTCTATCCAGTTTATTACCTAATGTCTTATAAAGAAATGAAATAAAATGGGGTTTAATGTCCTGTTATTCTGCTCCGAATGGGTACACGGACCTTGGTTTTCCATACCACGCAAACGACTAAACAGCAATTCTTGTCGATCAGGTCCCCTCCTAGGGTTACCATACGTCTCAGTTATGGGGGTCCTTTTTATCGTCCCCTCCCAATGCCTCTCGCGTGCCCAAATGTCCCGGTTTTTAAATCAGATGTTTTTCAATTGGAAATAATAACACCAAACACATAAAACTAGTGATTAATATTAATGTAAAAAAAACAGCGTTTTCTACAAACACTCTTACTTCAGCACAACACTTTTGATCTAAATTGTTCAGTGCACAATACATTCGACAAACCTCCGCAGGCTCATGTACCATACATCTAGATTCGTAGATTTTACCAAGGTGTGTCGAAGGTGCATATATAATACAGGCCTAAAACTGGACGGCTTCCTACAAATATTACTTACATGTGATAATCAAAATAATACCCGTCAATGACCCAGTCAACAACATTATTTTTAGTATAACTACCGTCACAAAATGGCTGAAAACGCATCTCCCGGCTTCTAGAAATGAAAAAAACCCTGACTGGAGCATGTGCCCAAACCCCCCTAGTAAATTCGTGGCCTCATTTTGTCGTGCCTGCTAAATTTAGCTTTACTCTGCTCAGAATAATAAATGTCCCACTTTCTCCATTGATTAATCTGGTAACCCTATCCCCTCCTCCCCTCCCCCCACTTGCACCACAACAGAAAAACCTGAGGAACTTTCTCAGTCAACTCCGTGAGCGAACCGATGACCTCCCTTCTTATGAGACAACGGTTGGTAACGAACACTTAATTGTGTTGATGATATCATAATAGACTGTTTATAACAAATGTAAATGTACGGGTATTTCCTGTGTAAAAAAAAGCAGTAGAATAACAAAATCGTGACTTATCACATGGTTTAAATGGTGTTATTTGCATCATAGACTGTTTATAACAACTTAGTAGACGTATTTCCTGGCTTAAACTAGATCACAAGAAGTTGAAAAACTGTTCGTTCATTAAATATGTTTTAAATAAGATTTAAATAAAGAGCTGAAAGTTCTCGCAACAATAGTAAAAAAAAGATCAGGACGGAGAGTAACTACATAAAAAACAGTCGAAACTAGGACTAACAAGTATTAAGAAAACATTCAAAAGTGGAAGTAACTAGGTAAAAAGACAGTTAAAACCAAGAATAACTTGAGAAATGGGAATAGGTTGGGTTTTTAAACCATCAAAACTAAGAGATGGATATATATTAAAACGTGTTTTAAATCCCCTTTAAGACCTTTAAACATACATTATGGGAGAGCAAAAACAGACATTTGTCGGTCTTCCTTTGGGCCTCAGAAGTCATAGAAATTATAAATTAGATCTTTATTTAAACAACAAGCCTAAAATGAACTCTGTAGACCCACGGATGGCTTGGATTGGGCTCGGATTAAAACAGGATTTCGTTGACTGATTTAATCACTATGGCGTCGTGGGCGGGGCTTCTCCGTGATGTTGCCGTCATCATACTTCCGGACTGTTTTCTATTCGTCTGCTTAGGGAGTCGCTTAGGCCTACCTGAAGTACAAAAGAGTACACGCAGGCAACGCAAGAAGTCGGCTATTTATTATAATTTATTTACAATACTGCCTCGTTGATTTGGCCCATTCCTTTCAAACTTTAATATCCTATCGCAGACTTTCTCTTCTTATCTATATATCAAAAGTCTTAATTCTAATTTATAGTAAAAAATAAATGTACACGAATTGAATTGCAGTCCTGTCTCAAACCGAATACGCTATCGGTACTAGTCTTTGTAAACATTACTTGATAATCGAGACTATACAGGTGGAGTTAACGCCTGTCAATCAACAATCGGCCATAATGGGAAAAGGGTGTCGATGAATTTAACTACCATTTCTAGTAAAAAATTATAGTGGTAACAACTTTGTTCAGGATAAAGTAATTTGACTGAAATTTTCAATATATTCTTGTTTCAGCATTTATTTTTGAACTGTTATAGCAAGAATGGCTAACTCCTTGTAAAAATCTCCCATAATGTATCTTTAATTATGTTCTACTATGACATATAATCAAATTGATTTGAAATCCAGTTAATGTAATTGAATAATAAAATCATTTCTTTTTACTAGTCAGCTGTCTCAGTTTTAATTGAAGGATCTTCTTCATGCAAAAATATCGAGACAGCTTTTTTTTCTGTAAAAATCACAGGTGCATCTTTGCGTGTTACGTATACATTGTCCTCATTAGCTTGGTTGGTGCAGCACAGTAGAACATGAAACTGGACTTCATTTTATTTATTAAACTGGCATTGTTCAATAAGTAAATTTGCCTATTGCCAGGTATATCTTTAGGCCTTAAAGGGGTCACGGTTGCTAAGTGGGTAAGACGCTGGCTTACTAGCATGAAGGTTGGTTGATCCCTGCATTGGCTGAGCAAGTTCATCCAGATTTTCCGGCATGGTTCATCCTTGTCAGTGATGCCGGAGGACAGCTGTATAGTCGTTTGTATTGTACGAAAAACAGAGGTATCATGTACACATTGGTGTGCATGTAAAAGATCCCTTGACAGTTGGCATTCGATATGGCACACTGTATGGCATATGCCCGTTTCATTTGCCCAATTCGGAGCAGAACAAAAGAATGTTAAACCCCATTTCATTTAAGCCTAAAATGGTATATGAATTATTAATTAGACATTAATTAACTTATCAATCAATACTCTTATATTAAATAGATTTAAATACTTTTTGCAGTTAATTCAAGACTTTGCTTATTGTCATAATAACGGTAGCAGTGACAATTGATGCTAGATTATAAATGTATTGCCTATGTATTTATGTTGGCTATAGCAAGTGATTTGCTTTGCCTTGTAATAATAAAGTAAGTTAGACTCAGAGTGATGTAATTTTATTGAAATGTTCAACATTTTCCCATGTCATTATCTATTATTTAACTTTTGTAGTTTACGGTACAAAGTCAACAAATCTAAAAGTAATTCTTTTCTGGACAAAAGTATACCTTTGTAATCAATAAGCTAAATACATTTTCATTAACAGAAAATAACTGATGTTCTTTTTTACGATTGTCTTGTTAATTTAAGTTCAAAGAAACTCATCTGAAGAGAGAGTGTTTGGAGTGTTTGTTTCTGATCTGAATTTTCATTGACAGACATGACATTAAATGGGATTAAACTGGCATTCTCTTTTTTAGTTGTCTTGTTTTATTAGTAAAATTAAAAAAAAAGAGAAGAGTTTATATTTCTGATTTGAAGTTTTGACATATAAAAGTGATACGAATTAGATATTTTATGAAATAAAACCAAAGATTGATTTAGTTAGGAAAAACAGTATCCATTTTCATGAATAGAAATAAGAATTATGGAAATTTTAATGGAAACATGATCTGTTTTTTTTTATTGTAAAGTAAAAATTATTTGTTATTTGTTATATTGAAATGTATGTGCATATATTTATCATAAAGTCATAATTATTTGTTATTGACTAGTATACGCATGTACGAAATGAAATGATGTGGTGTTTAATGTCCTACTGTTCTGCTTTGAACTTGACTAATGAAGACGGGCATACATAATACGGTGTGCTATGACTATGGGGAAATTTACCCAGACAATAACACTACTGCATACTCTTAAATCGAATTCCATCTGTCAAGGGATCTTTTATGTGCACACCAGTGTGTACAAGGGACCTTGGTTTTTTCATGCCATCCAAACAACTACACAGCTGTCCTTGTCAGGCTCTCTGTCCTTCATCAATGACAAGTGGGAATCAGACCGGAAAATTGGGATTGATCACCCGCCCTCCAAGCCAGCAAGCCAGTGTCAACTTAAGCCACCGTGATCCTCTATATGCATGTACTTAGATTTCTTAGAATATAATAGACAGGTATCTATTGAATTTGAAATTTTGATACAATTAAAACAGTGGTTGAAATCTGAAATTTTCTAATCTTTTGGGGTAGATAATTTTTTGAATTTCTATAAAGTGTTCAATTTTGATAAATTGCTTTTCGTAGTTTTTATAAACTACTTTTTGTAATTTTTATAAACTGCTTTTTGTGATTTTTAGAATTACTTTTTGTGATTTTTAGAATTACTTTTCAAAATTTTTATTAATTACTTTTCAAAATTTTATAAATTACTTTTCAATTTTTTTATTAATTACATTTCAAATTTTTTATGAATTACTTTTTAAAATTTTTATGAATTACTTTTGATTATTTTTAAAATTAATTTGAAATCATTTTATTATGTATGAACTTACCTTTATCTGTGTTTTTTAAATAAAATAGTCCAAGTTTTTGATAAAAGTTTGGTCAATAATCTGATAGCACCATGAGATGGGTTGAAGTGACGAGTGTAGTGAATAGTATTTATATTGGTGATCTATCTATTATAATACTAGCAGGAGATGTGTAGGAGGTAAACTTGTCCACATTGCATCAACCTTTACCGTACATACAGTAATAAACTGATAAACCAGTGTAGGTGGGAGAAACTACTCAGGCTGCACTTTTTGAGGAAAGTGCTTCTTGTCTACAAATTCTTCAGTAGATGGATTAAACTAGTATCAGGGAGAAGGGTCGCAGGCTGCACTTTTTGAGGAAGGTGCTTCTGGTCTACTAAAGTCTTCACTGATACTCATACTGAGTATGATAGGTGGAAGATGGGGCTCAGTCTGCACTTTTTGAGGGGGATGCTTCTGAGCTACTACATTCTTCACTAATACCCATCGTGGATGAGACTGATTAAACTAGTATGATAGGTGGGAGAAGGGTCTCCGGCTTCCCATTTTTTTTAGGAAGGTGCTTTTTATCTAATAAATTCTTCATTGATATGCAAGTATCATAGGGGTTGGATGGCCGAATGGTTAGCACGTGTGCGCTGTATCATAAGGTCTGTCATGGAGTCAACCGGAGTGGTTTCAATTCCTACATGTAGGTTATACATGACAAGGAGTATTTCATGGGTTTTCTGCAGGTCCCCTGGTTTCCTCCCACTGCTAAAGACCCCTATGTGCAATCGAATCATTGAAAAAAAATTGAACCATATGTTAGTCCCAAAATGACCTGGCCCCAAGTTCACAAAGCATTCTCAGACTTAAGTTGAGAATTTGCTCAACTTTCAATCATGGTTTATGAGAAATATCTTTGATCCAGAAGCACAAAAGTTTGCATATAGTTTCTTATTGTTGTATTTGATACATTAAAACAACTTGTGTCAAGTGGAAGTTAAACCCCATTTCTCTCTTTCTCTTTCTCGCTAGTATCATAGCTCAGGAGGCAGGAGTTTAGCTGTCAGACTCATGGAAGGCAAGGGACAACACAAGACGCCTGTCCCATGTTACTTAAAAGTATGTGTATTGGGTTTTGGTTTTGTCCCGGAGGGGGGAAAGGGGAGAGGGTGATGGAAAACTCGGGGATCGCCCCTGACAGCACTAACCTAAGTACTTTTCTTGTTCATATAGTATATGTGTATGGTGTGGTTCTGAAATTTCTAATAATATGGGATCCCTGGCTTTAAGGAGCTTTATCACTATTCTTTGGCACCTGGAAATGGACACAAATGGGTTGTAACTCATACAATAATGTAATATGAATATAAACTAATACATTCAATCGTTTCTCTTTTTACTGTCATTTCTAATCAGAGGGTCCAAAGTGAATGGCAGTCTTTGGTGTCTGGTTATTCCAGTCTACATGTACATTGGTAGTATACTCATGTGGGGTATGTTTAGCCATGTTCATCGAGTCACTTCATTACAAATGATTGGATATTACTAGCCCATCTTGACCAGTAAGATATAACAACATCAATGTTGATTTAGTACATCATAGCCAGGCTAAGAACAGAAGACTTTCTAATACTGAATCGCGGTCACGCCCAAAGAGAGGCGCAGACCACAGGGTGTATATTTAGATTAATGCATACTCCCTCCCCAATGTCTGGTTTCCTCCCACTGCTAAAGACCCCTACGCGCAAGCGAATTATTGAAATAAAATTAAACCATATGTTAGTTCCGAAGTGACCTAGTTGTGTCGAGTGGACGTTAAACCCCATTTCTCTCTCTCTCCCTCCCCAATGTGTCCGGTAAAATTTTTATTTCATTTATGTCTCGACCCTGATCATCAGTTATTGTATGAAATGGAATGGTGTTTAATGTCCTTCTTTTCTGCACAGACTGGGCTAATGATGATGGCCATGGGCAATACAGTGTGATTGATTTACAGGCACACCAATATGTGTAGCTTCGTTTTTTGGTCTAGGACTTTCACCACTGAAACTACTCTGGAATGTTATTAGAATAAATATGGTAATGAATCTGAATGTAATGATTAGCAGCATTCTGGATCTGTGTACAGTACTAGCAATTAGAAAATTAATAAAGTCTCATCCCTTGCTAAGTCGGATGATTAAAAGGCACAATATAAAGTGAAGAAATAAGTTCTAAATAATATGGTATTATATTAATCCATTAATTGCCGAAAATGCATACCGTTGTTCCTTTATTGAATGTGATTTATTATTAAAATCTATCAAATCCTCTCCTATTAAGATCAGTACTCTGTTAATTGTCTGTGTCTTCGATTATCTAAGTGGTTCACCATCTAAAATTCTGCGATTAAATAGACTATAACACTCTTGCTTTTAAAGATTGCGTTATTTAAGATTATATAAAAACAGAGAGAGAGAATTGGGGTTTAACGACCACTTGACGGAAACCTTACAGATGAAATAGAAGATCTACACATAGTAATGCCACTAATGAGTGATATCAATTAACATACGAGGGATTTAAAATTTGTAAGCGATTATCATGAAGAAAATTTAATATCAATTTGGGTTTTTTGGCAATTTTTTTTTTTAATGAAATTGTCGGTCCAGCTAATTATAGGATTTTCTTTGATGTCTGACTCATCCTGTATGAGTTCTGTACATGTATGTATAAGTACAAGTACATGTATGTAGATCTAAAGCTTCTTTTTTAATTTGGGCCAAAACAAAGTGTATTATATTGAATCAAAAAGCTCTTGTTATTTCAATTTTTTTTTAATTTGGACCAAAACAAAGTGTATTGTACTGAATCAAAGAGCTCTTGTTATTTCAAACATGTGTCTTCGTAGAATGAATCTTTGGAAAAGTACAAAATCTTGATCTTAGTACATTGTCAAATCAATCAATTTTGTTGAGAGGTATATGCCATTCACATGCTTCAAGCAATGGCTACAAGAATTATCAGCACATTGACCTTTGCTATCAGCATTTCTCATCAGTTAACAGCCCCTGGGTTCGGTTCCAAGTTCAATTTAAAAGGCAAGCATGGAAAACCTTGCCCAAGGTTATCTCTACTGCATGTGTTATTACGACTTAATATTGTGACCTAGAGGGTTCAATTCATGATATCTCTGTTGTAGAAAGTCTCATCGAAATAAACTATACTATTGATGATTTCCGAATAACAAAACTGACGCCATTTCAAATGATGTATGGGAGGTTTCAGATGATGTATAAGATTATAAGATACTAGTAAGTTTCAGATGATGTATAAGATACTAGTTAGTTTCAGATGATGTATAAGATACACCAGAAGCTATCAGATGATGTGTAAAATACTAGTAAGTTTCAGATGATGTATGAAGTAAGTTTCAGATGATGTATAAGATACTAAGATACTAGTGGGTTTCAGATGATCTATAAGAGTTATACTAGTAGGGCTATCACGTTATGTATAAATAATACCAAATAATAATGATATGTCCAATTATATAGCGCCAAATCCACAAATTGTGCTCATAGTGCATACAACAACTATACACAAGTCCTATAGCTCTAAGTTTTTTGTCAATTTTTGTTGTGAATTTTGAAATAATGAGTCTTTAATCGAGATTTGAAGATTGGTAAAGCGGGAGTGAATGCCATCTTTCAGTGGTAGCAACAGCAAACACTCTTTGTCCAAAGGTAGCAACCACTTTGGTACCACTAGCTTACTGGTAGGTTTCAGATGATATATAAGATAGTACCGATAGTAGACTTTATTTGAATTGATGTCGTTCCTTGCCAGACCCTATGCCCTGCACTTGTCATGTGAAAGCTGTGCTGCAATAATCCGAGGAACTGGGATCCTCCTGGTGCTTTACTTGCTGAGCCACAGTGGCACCTCAGATCAATCTGTGTATACTATAGGCATCTGTATACAGCAAATACCAGCTATGACTTTGTTGGGATCCATCACACAATTTCAACACTTGCCTCCGTGGAACTGGGAGGTTGGGTTGAACCGCGTCACGGAAATAAAATGATAAATTACATGTTGAATTTTTTTTTCTTAATCCATTGGTGCGGACGGACAGTGGATGGGTTGAGATTGAAATGTTGCGACCGTCTCTTAAATAGAAAATGGGTCAACTCATTTATTAACATTGTTAAAGATACATTCTAACATGCATAATTTAGGTTACATGTTCAATAAACGAAAGAAGTTTGGTTGGCTGCATGGTTTAACACATGCTTTAGATGATAAGGCCTTTTATTGAATCAAGTGGTGTGGTTTCAATTCCTTCTTGTAGGTTTTCTCCAAGCAAATTATTAAAATAAGAATTAAACATGCGTTAGTCCTGAAATGACCTAGTATGTGTCAAGTTGAGATGGTTTAACATGTACGCTGTATATATCATAATGATAGAGCTGTGGGTTTTCTCCGGGACCTCAGGTTTCCTTCAACTTACAAAACTCCTACTCATGAACGAATTATTGATGTAAAATGGAACCATATTTCAAGTAAACTCTCTGTCTCTTTTCTGTCTGTTCTCTTTCACTCTCTCTCCCTCTCTGGCATTGTAGATAAAATAGTTGAGCTTCATTTTACCATCAAAATCAAACTATTCCGCTGAAGGTCAGCTGATCTTGAATGAGGTTACGAACATCACATTAGGCTGTATCTTACTGTAAATGTCATTTGATTGTGATGAGCAGTTGTCTAGTCGACCAGTGGCCACTTGTTTTAAAAGGTTAATAGATGGTTGAATTCAGACAAACCTGTCATATCTTTAATTAATTCATTAAATGTCTTTTGTTTTTACTTTTATTCATCAGTGCGGGAAAGTTAAAACTCTGTCATATCTGGGAAGTGATAAAAGCAATGTCATCCAAACCTAAAGAGGTGGTTGAAGTTGTTTGTTAAAAGCTGTCTAACTGAAGGGGTGGAAATAGGAGTCAGAGTATTACATGACTTCTTTGTACTTCAGCTATGATCGAAATAAGTATTGAAACAACAACAAATCAGTGTATTTTTAATTTGGGTTTTTGTAAGAGAATTTGTTTATACATGTATTTGCAATTTTCTGACTACATGTATATCAAATTCTGACAGATTAATCCACACTAACAGCTACTCAGATTCTTTATTGGACATTAACAACACAAAATATCAAAGCTAGATAATCTCTCATCTTGGATACAATCCGATAAAAAAACAGATCCATCAATTAAATGCAGAAATACAGAGAGAGAGAGAAATGGGGTTTAACGTCCACTCGACACAAACTAGGTCATTTCGGGACTAACATGGTTAAATTTTTATTTCAATAATTCGCTTGCTCGTAGGGGTCTTTAGCAGTGGGAGGAAAACGGAGTGCGCGGAGGAAACCCACGAGGTTGAGAAGGCGCCCCTATCTCCATGCCACATACGCTCACACCAGTGATCGAAACCACAGCCGCAAGCCAGAGGTGACCGGCCTGCTAGAGGTCGAAGCGCGGCACTCTAGACCACTAGGCCATCCTAACCTCCCTGCTGCAATACATAAAGCTGGTGGTGGGATTGTTTACGTACCAACACAGATACATGGCATTTCAGTTTCAGAATTGGGGGGGGGGTGTATCATACGGTCTGTCATTGAGTCAACTGGTGGGGTTTCGATTCCCCAGTTGTACGTGGCAAGGAGAAGGGTCGTCTGTCCAACCTCGTGGGTTTTTTCCAGGTCCTCTGGTTTCCTCCCACTGCTGAAGACCCCTATGCGCAAGTGAATTATTGAAGTAAAATTTAACCATGTGTTTGTCCCGAAATGACCTAGTTTGTGTCGAGTGGATGTTAAACCCCATTTCTTTCTCCTTCTTTTTTTCAGTTTCAGAATTCAATAGTAACCATTTTTGGACTGATATTCCTATTAGAGATACAGCCATGATGGCTAAGTGAGTAAGTCACAGGCTTACTATTCTAAAGGTTGCAGGTTCACTCCTAGTGTTGGCTGAAAATGTTCATTAGGATTTCTAGCGGAGTTCCCACTTATAAGTGCTCAGAACGGAGGGACTGACATGGATAGCTTTCTAATCTCTCGGATGGGACAAAAAGTAACATGTGCACATAAAATATTCAATGGAAGTTGGAATTTATACCTCTGTCTGGGCAAAATTCCCATAGCACACTGTATTGGATATGCCCGTCTTCATTAGTCTGATTGCTTGCCGAAGTACAGTGTAACTTGGTAAATTTAATTTTATTTTACTTGAACATTTTGATTTGGTACTAAACAGTAGGACTTTAAACTCCATTTTATTTAATTTCACAAGGGATTCCTACACACTGTGAAGGAGTGGATAACCGGAGGTTTAGCACATGCACGCTGTATTATAAGGTCTGCCATTGAAGAAGAAGAGGGTACCTCTTCGAAACGTTGATCCTACAACATCTAACGATGAAAACAGCATTAGTGCCTCTTTTATTCATCCATTTTAACATTTATCTAGTGAAGAACACTTCCTTATCGGATTCCTCGATTCATTGTTTTCGTGAAAAACAATTAAAATGACCCCAACTCTTCTTATTTGTTTATGTGTCCAGTTTAAAGCCGACTGTTTAAATTTGAGGATTTGTGCCCTATTTAGGCTAATATTCAACCTAGTTTCCAAGGGATTCCTACATCACTCAAATCAAATCACTCTCAAAGACTTCAAGAAAAGAGAGGGTCCCAATATTGACCCGTATGGTACATCAATGGGTTATTCTATATTAAGTTTTTCTGATTGATTTATAGATTTCGTCAAAGGCGCTTATTTAAAGGTGTACAATTTGTTGTTGATCTTCTTAACGTATCAGTGTGAGAGGGTGGTTTAAGAATCATCTGATTCTTTTGAAATTGATTTTTGCGATAAGTATAGTGAGTCTCCTTTTTTTCCCCTTTTTTTTTAGGTACCGGTAGTATTAGTCACACATTTACTGATATACATTTATTTTCTTTGTGGAAGTGATTATGCCTCTTTAAACAGTCATTATGTAAGAATTTTACGAAATATTGTAAGTCAGTATTTATTGCGTTTTTGATGTAAAATAGATATTTTCACCTAAAATGCAGTACGATCCATCAAGTTTCGAATCCATAAACACAACCAGGACAAATAAGTGTGGTGGTACTGTACGTACGTGGACATTACCAATTGTAACTGTCAACGTTACTGGCAGGCTTTCACCAGTTTTGATTTCAAGATATGCCTTTCACATGTTCTATTGCTCTGGTTATTGCAGAGAGGTTTGGTATCTATAACATGTGATAATATCATTACATTTCCTGTCATATGATGTACATGTTTTATTTCTTGGAAAGAATTCAATATCAGATATCGTTCCATCACAGGTGTAAAAAAATTGTGAGTTTGACAATGGACTAAAGGTATTATTGACAAAGTTTCAAAAGGAATCTGTGGAGAGATAATCTGATTAAAACACAGATCTTATTTCATTTTGTTTTTTATAGTTTTCAGAATTTCGTACATATTATTATTTTTCTTTACTACACTAGGATCTGGAATTGTTGTTATATAACCCACGTTCTGATTGATGTGAGGGATTAGCCAATGTAACAGTCTGTTGATTGGTTAATCAAATGTCTGATGCTATAGGGTCAAAAGCCTCTCGTACACCCCTTGACATGACCTTACACTTCAACCGGTCAAATCTCCATGTAGTTTAAGCCAATGAAACAGTCCTTTACAGCGAGTTCTTGGCATCCAGTGTCCGGGACTGTGGGTATCCCACTAGAAACATCAAATGTCTGATGTCATAGGGTCAAATGCCTTTCGTACGACCCCCCCCCTCTACGACCCCTGACGTAACTTTCCACTTGGACCGAAACGAAATATAGAGCTGTATTTTGATCAGATTGGTGGAGAGAAGGCTCGTGTCATATGGTCTGTCATTTAAAGATACATTATAGGAGATAAGATAAAGAGATGGCAGTTCTCACTATAATAGTTAAAAACTACATAGTGTAAAGGTAATTTGCTGAAAATTTCAGTCAAATTGATCCACTATTAGCCGAGAAAAAAGCGTTTGAAATATTCACGTAGCCTCGGTCATCATTACTCAAATCATTAATATAAACAGCATAGTCTTTATTATCCACTTGATTGATTTAATTATCAACGGCCATTAAGCGGCATATAGGATTTTAATCCGCCAACATCGAAGGCTAGCCTTGACATCAAGAGTTTATTATGGTCTGGATATGTTAATTAATGTCTAATTGATTATTTAGATAACATTTCAGGCCTAAGGAAAGACCTGTAATAAGCAGATTTTGCTCTTGAATAATGCTATTTTAAGTCAGGGTCCTCATTTTTCCATCAACTTCAAAGACTCCTACACACATAAGCAAATTATTGATGTAAAATTGAACCATATTTCAAGTAAACTCTCTCTCTCTCTCTCTCTCTCTCTCTCTCTCTCTCTCTCTCTCTCTCTCTCAAGCTATAATCACCAATCAAAAAAATAACTATCATTAATTTACCTAATGCAAGGATTTCTATAAATCAACAGACTGCCACCTTCAATAAAAGCTTATAAATTATTCTTTTTGATAACAAGATTGAAATTTTGGCAATTTGTCATATTGGTATGAACACTGAGGGGAGCTGGCTAGCTAAGGGTGACATATTTTACATCTATTGCCTGGTAACCATTTTTCTGTATCCCGGATGATTTATATAAAGCATAAAGCTGTGACAATAAAATTTTATATATTGTTGCTCTTTAAAACAAGATTGAAATTTTGATAATTTGTTATATTGGTAGGAAAACTACTAGGAAGCTGTAGGGTGACGTATTTTTCAGTCCATTGCCTCAGTAACCTTTTGTCTGTGTCCCAGATGATTGGCATCTCTGGCTGGGTATAAAACTGTGGAGGAGATAACGAATACCCCATGTTGGCCACTTCTTTTCATCGCAATCAATATTTCATAAGAAAGAGAAATTGAAATATATCTTTAATGAAACTCTCTGTTTCCAGTCGATTTTAATAACTAACAATAAATGATAAAAGGTTTCTAAAAGCCAGAACTATTATTGAATTTCTATAAAACACAGTATAATGATAGACATTAGTCATTATCTGATTCTGAATAGTTTATTATGGATTCATTCGATATTATAACTTTGAAAACTGAGACAAAAAATATAATGTATCCGTTATAACAGTTATATTGCTTAAATTTAACAATACTTGGTTGGTAGTCATTGTTCTCTTTCTTTTGGTGAAAATAAGTTATGATGTGACACTCTGATACAAAGTTATTTTAAACAATAGTCCAAGACTGGAAGTTGTTGGGTTTTTTATACCGCTGTGACATAATCTTCATTAAGCATTAAACAGACGCTGGATTTGTTTTATTATGGAGATTCGGGTTTTTTTCCATTAAATGTTGAAATACATTCAGATCCTGTTTTTGTCACAGACAGAGAGAATATAAAATCAACTTCAAAACAAAACCAGGTTAATTATTTGACATGTTGTCTTTAAAAATTATTATAGAAAGACATCAAGTTTCATTGACATATCCGCATCATTGTTTGACAATACTGGGTTCTTCTTCTTGTAACGGTCCAAACCATGGGTTTATAGATGTGTGACTTGTCTGAACATGTGACATGTTTATAGACTGGTGACTTGTTTATAAATGTGACATGTTTATAAACTGGTGACTTGTTTATAGACTGGTGGCTTGTTTATAAATGTCACGTGTGTATATATATATAGGCAGATGGCTTGTTTGAACAATTTGGTTTGAATTTGGAAGACTGCTAAGTAGGTACTCTTTAGAAACCTAGCTATCCTCCATGTTTGCTTGTGCTACAGACGGGGATATTAGAGGCCGACATCTGTCTGGTTTTGGTTAAAAATTTGATGTTTTCTTTCACACACATAAAGTCATGATAATAATTTTGATTCATGTTTATTTTCAGGTAAATATGTAGGAAACAGACCAATTAAATTACGTAAAAGTACGTGGAGAGATAGAAATATAGAATTAGTGAGAAAGAAAGAGAAGGAGAAGAAAAGACTTGGATTAAGATGAAGTTGTTGTTGTTTTATTAAAGATGGCGGCGGTGATGATGATGATTCAAAGACAGTGTTTAAGGATTTGTGCCGTGAAATCTTGTGATTTAATAAGATCTTGTTTCACCAAGAATTATTGGTGACAGTCTCAAGGTGCTACAATCAGAATACAGTAATACTGTGGTTTAGGTGTCTTTGATCACCATGAAGGCATTTTTTTTATAAAGGTTTTAATGCTTTTGAGTTGGATTGTGTTGTTTCAGCAATAAAATTTGGATGAAAACAGTGAAAATGTTATGGATTGTAGAGTTTATAAACTGTTACATTTTTGTGTTCAATTGACATTCTGCACTCAGAGAGCGATCTTCTTCCACAATGGATCCCTGCCCTGAATGGTCGGCACATCCAAAATTTAGTATACTATTTTGTAATGTGGCTCTAATTCATTTAACATCTGTCATACACTCAAAGATTTAATAAACCTGTTCCATTTTATTAAACATTTCACAGAATTCTTGAAGTACATGTATGCTTATTGTTTTTCTCGAAAAACCTCTAGGGATTAAAATTTCGTCAACTAGTTCTCAAGGGAGTTTCTTATAGACAACTTCATTAGTATGTCCATATGACCGATAATCCTTATTGTATCTCAACTTTTAGGTAACATATTTTTCATTGATAAGTTGGGGTTTTTTTTAAGAATGATTTCTGGCAAAGCCATGATAGCACATTATGAAATCATAGACATGTCTTATTGACAACTGGAAAACCTTAAAATAATCTAAGGAAGCAGTCTCAGCAATAAAAGTCACATTTTAAATAAGCTACTAAGAATTACACTCAGGTACATGTGACTTCATTGGATTAAAATGACTTTTTTATTCGTAGCCATGATAGCACACTGTAGAGAATAATACAGGTGTGGCACATTTACATTTATGTCACAGCAATCCTGTCACCTTTTACTAAGTGTAGCAAATTTACTCTCATGCTTATGATCCTGTCACAGGTTGGAAATTCCCAACCTTTACGGTTTGTTCAAATGTTGTAGCGAAATTCCGAAAATTGTGAATCTTTAAATAATCACATATTTGTAAATCCTAAACAGAACTGAGTTATCCTCGGACTGATATTCCTTGTAGAGTTTCATCTGTGACATATCATAGCAAGAGATACAAAATCCCTTTGGCTTTGTTTAGCTCAGCAACTTAAGGAGCAATAGTTATAGCAAAAGGTCCTTGGTTCCCAACCTCTAGGTTACGACTCCATACCACTTTTCAGATCCGCTTAGCTTTGTAGCTTTGTTTATCTGATCAACTTTAAGAGCAATAGTTATAACACTAGATCCTTGGTTCCAAACCTCTGGGTTACGACGCAATAGCACATTGTGTGGGGTCGTGGAGGACTGCACTGAAACTTTTGAAAAGTATATATATCTCCGGTCGTTACACCTCTTGCCACATAGTCAATTGCCAATTTTTATAAAGAGAGAGAGAGAGAAATGGGGTTTAACGTCCACTCGACACAACTAGGTCATTTCGGGACTAACATATGGTTTTTAATTTTATTTCAATAATTCGCTCGCGCGTAGGGGTCTTTAGCAGTGGGAGGAAACTGGAGTGCCCGGAGGAAACCCACGAGGTTGAGAAGGCGCCCCTATCTCCATGCCACATACGCTCACACCAGGGCTCGAAACCACAGCCGCAAGCCAGAGGTGACCGGCCAGCTAGAGGTCGAAGCGCGGCACTCTAGACCACTAGGCCATCCCAACCCCCCCAATTTTTATAAAGGTGTAAAAATGTCAACAATAAGTTGTCAAATAAAGTGAGGGGTTGCGATAAGATGCTGGTTTAAGCGATCGGGTATCAATAAAGAAAAGGTTGGGAACCACTGCACTGCAACTAGGTCATATGTTAATTCATCATTTAACTCTAGATAAGATGTCTGTTTATTCTGTTAATAATTTCTTTGTTCTAAACGAATAATTTGATGTAAATAAACATGTAGTGCACATGTTACACCATGCTCATCCTTGTTTATCTCAAACTGCTTTCTATCAATCCGGTTAAAACACAGATCCTGTTTCATGTCGTTTTTTATAATTCAGAATTTCGTTTGACTTGTCTTCACAACACTGCAAGGATCTGGAAGAGTTGTTATTTAACAGGCGTTTAAGTTGATGTGGGGAATTAGCCAATGCAACGGTCTGTTACGGCAATTTCTTGGTTTACTCAGCACGGAACTGTAGGTAAACCCCAAGAAACGTGCACGCTGATTGATGTCGTGTCATAGGTTCAAAAGCTGTACGTATGACCCCTGGTCAGATCTTCATGTAGTGCAGGTCTTCGATAGTATAAAATCAAAACGAAGAGAGGACGAACCATGGAACTGTCATCAGAAATAACAAAGAAAGGGGTGTCATCAGAGGGGTCAAAGACAGGGCGGATCATGGAATTCTCATCAGAGGGGACAAAGACAGGACGGACCATTGAACTCTTGTCAGAAGGGACGAAGGAAGGACAAATCATGGACTCTCATCAGATAGGGCAAAGAGAGGCGATATCTTGAAACTCTCATCAGAGTGTGGGAGGGGGGGAGACCATGGAACTCTCATCAGTAGGGGCGAATAGAGGGTATGTCTTGAAACTCTCATCAGAGTGTGGTGGGGGGGGACTATGGAACTCTGATCAGTGGCAGCGAAGAGAAGACAGACCATGGACCTCTCAGCACAAGTGGCAAGACAGGACAGCTATGGCACTGTCATCAGACGGAGAGGACAGACTGTGGAACTCTCAGAGGGGACGAAGAAAGGACAGACCATGGAACTCTCAAAAAACGGCCGAAGAGGTGGCAAATCATGGAGCTCTCATTGGAGGGGGGGGGGGCAGCACGATTTAGCCAATTCTACCCACATTCACCTATATCCACCTTATCACAATAATTTATGTCGATATTTGATATTATACAGAATTGTCATTATAGCGTCTTGTGTAAAATACACGTATGCCCCACAAATTGCCATTCCACGTAAGTTTGGATGTCGTAACCAAGGCACATAATACACAGGTGATGTCCTTCGAGCGTTACAACACCTAGCCGTTGCTACCCCAGTCTGAAATTCTCAACCCCTTTACCACAGACACGTACGAGATACAAACACATGGATAGATTCGTTTACAGCTTTAAGTTGAAAAACTCACGAAAACGCAAAGAAAAGCTACCTTACTAGTATAATGGAAGAACAAAAAGTAAATTGGAAATACTAAGATGTGAAATGAGTCATAGCGGAAAAACGGAAAGATCCAGCAACTTTGACATTGGACGACCCCTGACCTTTGCAACTCGATTATCACAGCTTGACATTTCAGTTCGAAAGCGCGCGACTTGGTGTGTGGGATGAAATTGTCTATCGGAGAAACTGAGAAGTTCCCAGCTGGGTCAGGAACCAATCGAAATTAATACCAAAAAATGTATTAGGCCTATGGAAAGGCCTTAATAAGATGCCCAATGGGTGCAGAAAAGTAGGACGTTAAACCTCATTTCATTTTGTCCTTCAAACTTACCGTCATTATAACTATTGCTAAGGACATCTGCATCTGAACGGCTTTCCATGTCGTAATATTCCGAATGTCGGTATTATGAGCAAATTATAAAAATTATTTTTAAAAAATGCCTTATGTGGCTCTACATTTCGTAATTTATTTGATAGAAAAATGATAAAAAATTATGAACAATATCTTGAATTGGTCAACAGATTTAATCATTCGTAATTCATTGGGAAGATTATTCCATAGGTGGGGACTGAAAATGAGAAAGCTCGTTTCCCTAGTTCTAATTTAACAGGGTTTTTTTTCAGATGATGATCTCAAGGTTCTTGCGTTGTTCTCACGCCGTTTTAACAACTGTTTTGAATATAATGGGGATTTGTCATTCAATTGCAGCAAGATTTTGAACACAATTCGTTTTTTGACATCGATAATCTGTAGAGTTGCATATTTTATGATTATGATTATTGTCCCCCGCCTTTCGAAGAAAGTTGGGGGACTATTAAAATGGGTTCGTCCGTCTGTCTGTCCGTCCGTCCGTCCGTCCGTCCGTCCGTCCGTCCGTCTGTCTGTCTGTCTGTCTGTCTGTCTGTCTGTCTGTCTGGCTGTCTGTCTGTCTGTCTGTCTGTCTGTCTGTCTGTCCGTCCGTCCGTCTGTCCGTCACACTTTTTGGGACACAATAACTCTCTTCCTAATTGAGCTAGAATGTTCAAACTTGGTGTATGTGTTTATTGGGTCAATGCCTTGATGGAGTTCGAAGATGAGTATTTTCCGCTTAGGGTAAGCAGAGATAAGCAATTTGATTGGTTGATGCTTTAGGACACCATAACTTTAGTTCTAATTAAGTGAGATTGATGAAACTTGGTGTATAGTTTCATTACAGTAATACCTTGACTAAGTTCGATAATGAGCATTTTCTGCTCAGGGTAAGCAGAGCGATACGCAATTTGATTGGCGAGACTTTGGAACACAATAACTCTCCTTCTAATTGAGTTAAAATGTTCAAATTTGGTGTATATGCTTATTAGGTCAATGCCTTGATGGAGTTCGAAGATGAGCATTTTCCGCTAAGGGTAAGCAGAGATAAGCAATTTGATTGGTTGATGCTTTGGGACACGATAACTTTAGTTCTAATTAAGTGAGAGTGATGAAACTTGGTGTATAGTTTCATTACAGTAATACCTTGACTAAGATCGATAATGAGCATTTTCTGCTCAGGGTAAGCAGAGCGATAAGCAATTTGATTTGCCGAGATTTTGGAACACAATAACTCTCCTTCGAATTGAGTTAAAATGTTCAAAATTGGTGTGTATGCTTATTAGGTCAATGCCTTGATGGAGTTCGAAGATGAGCATTTTCTTCTTAGGGTAGGCAGAGATAAGCAATTTGATTGGTTGATACTTTGGGACAAGATAACTTAGGTTCATCTTGATTGATGATTTTTATGCCAATACAATGACTGCATTCTCATTCAGTAATGGATTCGACAGTAACAGTGTATAGAAACGATTGACTCGGACACGAGGGCCCTTTCCCATGGCCAGAGGGAGTCTTTTGTCAAGCGTGGGGGCCCTTTTGTCTGCCTTTAGGGTCCCCCTAACTAGGGTACATTTTCATTTTTCTCGTCGGTTTTAGCATTTTTCTTTATAAAACACTTTTGGATGACACTTCGTGTACAGTTTGATTGCTCGATACGTTTGAAAAAAATAAATGTGCGATTAATTAATATGTGTCATCTATTTATTTTGGGATTTCGGCGGGGGACATCAGCCTCACTGTTGGCTTGTTTTGTTAGCGACGGGAATTCGCCATGGATTTTCATCTCAATTGAAGTCGCCGACACGTATTCTTTGGTTATTGACCTTATCTCTTGTCTATTAAGTGTCAGTGTTTCTTGGGGAAGGTGTTGTCCAGTGGCCCAATGCGTGTGCTCTGGATCAAATGGCCAAGTACGTTTGCAACCTTACCCGCAATCATCATCGCCAACCAGACAAACCTTCTCTGATTACTGGTTTGCGTAGTTGACTGGATTATTTGAAATTATTTCACATGTGGGCCACATTTGGCGCCTTTTTAGCACCTGATAGAAATGTCATTCTTCTAATCTGTTAATGGAACGGGTCTCAATTCCAACAATTAATCTCCCATATTGGACGGCTTTTATGGCATATCCTGTCAATAAACCACAAAATACAGACATTTATCGGTGTTTAAATGGAAGAAAAATGGATTTATGACAGTAAAAAGCTTATAATATAGAGATATAAAGCTTATAATATAAGTGTACTTATATAGATGTAGTTTTATTGATGCTGTTTGTGTATAATGGTTTTATTCCGTATTAAGACAGCTAAGATTATCTGTATATTGCATTGTGCGTTTTTCTTCTTTTCTCGGGGGGTTGGGATGGCCTAGTGGTCTAGAGTGCCGCGCTTCGACCTCTAGCTGGCCGATCACCTCTGGCTTGCGACTGTGGTTTCGATCCCTGGTGTGAGCGTATGTGGCATGGAGATAGGGGAGCCTTCTCAACCTCGTGGGTTTCCTCCGGGCACTCCGGTTTCCTCCCACTGCGCAAGCGAATTATTGTAATAAAATTGAAACCATATGTTATTCCCAAAATGACCTAGTTTGTGTCGAGTGGACGTTAAACCCCATTTCTCTCTCTCTCTCACTCTCTCTCTCTCTCTTTCTCTCTCTCTTCTTTTCTCGATCTTTTATTTTATCCACTCGATCAACTTAATCGACGTACTCAGACTTTCTTATTGGGTCTGTTTGTCGTCAAGAGAGAGCGATGGGGTTTAAAATCCACTAGACACAAACCAGGGCATTTCGGGACTAACATATGGTTCAATTTTTATTTCAATAATTCGCTAGCGGGTAGGGGTCTTTTGCAGTGGGAGGAGCTGGAGAAAACCCACCAGGTTGGATAGGCGGCCATATTCCTTGTCACGTACAACCGGGGAATGGAAACCACGCCAGTTGATTCATTGACAGACCTCACGATACAGTGCGCACGTGCTAACCATTCGGCCATCCACCCCCACCGGTCAGTAAGCATACCATGACTTGATAAAGACACAATTGCATGTATGGTCATGAGTGTTATCTGTTGCTGGGGGCTATATAACCGAGAGTTTGCTGACAGACGAGCGGGAAGGAGAAGCGATGCAGAGTTTCGTACTTATAGGGTTTATTTACATCGAAACAGAATATAACACATCTATGCGTCCTACTTTTCTGCACGGTCTGGGCTAATGAAGATGTTTAAGGGGGCAAGACGCTGGCTCGCTACCTTGGAGGTCTGGTGTTCCATCCCTGCATTGGCCGAGAAAGTTCATCTCGACTTTCCGGCGTGGTTTCCCCTTGTCAGTGATGCAGAAGGAGGGCCTGACAAGGACAGCTGCCTAGTCGTTCGGATGGGACGAAAAACCGAGGTCCCGTGTACACATTGGCGTGCACGTAAAAGATCCCTTGGCAGTTGGAGTTCGATGTAAGAGTAGGCCGTAACGCCGCTGCCCGGGCAAAATTTCCCTCATAGCACACTGTATGGCGTATGCCCGTCTTCCATTAGCCCAGGTCAGGTGCAGAAGAGTAGGACGTTAAACCCCATTTCATTTCATTTTAATGAAGATGTAAACTTGCAAAGAATCCGAACGTGTTGGGGAAACCACGATGACTCAGTGGGTGTGATGCTCGCTCACTTTCACGGTTTTGAACCCGGTTGTTGGCTGCGAAAGTTTCTGTGCATTTTCCAGAATCGTTTTGCAGAAGGAACTACCTGACAAGTTACAAAAGTGTCCAGTCTTCCGCTGTGAAAGAGCCTTTGACAGTTGGAATTTGACGGAGACAGGGCGTATGCGCTGAATGAACATTGTTTTGAAATAACATGATTTCCGTCTTTTCGCCAGGTGTAATACACGCGATCTTACTGATTTCCGTCCGGTGTAATACATGTGATTTTCGTCGGATGTAATAAATAAGTTTTGGCCCGTCTACGACGGACAGGAATACGTCACGTGTAATAAACAGGATTTACGTCACGTGTAATTAACCGATTTACGTCACGTGTAATTAACCGAATTTACCCCACGTGTAATAATTTAGAGCGATTTACGTCACACATAATAATTAACACTGCTTTTAACTGACACAGATATTGGCGGACGTATTGACAAATATTCCTGCACGTATTCCTTCACATTTAAACAAAACTAAAAGAAAAACAACAGGTAATCCGACACGTACTCCTGCTGCGGATGCTGAAATCCTTAGTTACTAAGGCGGGTTGAATGGCCGAATGACTAGCTCGTGAGCGTTGCATCACAAGGTCTGTCATCGCAACAACTGGCCTGGTTTCGACCTCCGTCAAAATCACACTCCCGTTCTCAAACAGCGTACCATTACCGAAGAGCGGTCCGTGGGGTGATTTGGCTGAGGTAATACACATACACACATATTATGGAAAATAACGTGGTCTAGTGATTGTATTTGACCTGGATTCTGGAATGGTACTTCCCCTTTAATATTGATTCTAGAGTAGTAACCTCCCTTTAATATACAGGAGTAAAATAATGATTTGAGGACACTAACGATGTAAACACCCGGTTCATCGCTCTCTACCAATTAGATTGTTCATAACAAATTAGAGCCCCGGGAATAATGGGCTAATTAATGGCTAGATTCATTGTTTGACTTTTATTTGGTCATCACGTTGACCATTTTATCAATTACTTGTTGAGAGTTTCAGGCAGCCTTGAGCTATTGAACACGACCAAGCGATGCATGTTATTGTCCACGAAATGGGGGAGGGGGTTTAACCGGATTCCATTTCATTTTTATTGTTACATTGTGAGAAAGAAAGTTAGGAAGAACTGACTTTTAATTCCACGTGTATGCCATATGTTTCCGTTATCCCCAACATCAGTTAAGCTTTTCCATGATCCCAATGGTAATAAAAAACCCATTTAACATAAGCCCCCCAAAGACAAACGTTATCTGAGAAAAACGGCTATCTCTTTAATTCTACTACTTATTAATTCTAAATAACAGTGGAAGTAATTTGTGCATTCTATATAAAGAACATCCCTACGCCCACCACGCTGTACAGAGCAGGATTTATTCAAAATGAAACTAACGGGGTTTTTTTGTAAATAATTCTGCGAACATGATCGTCTGCAACATCTAAATTCACTCAGTTCTCCGCCGTCTGGAATTTTAATGGCACTATTTATAATTTTTATTAGTCTAGCACTGTCTCATCCCACATTGTCCCCTATTTTAGCCGTGCGTACTATGAAGCATACACTGATAACCATAGGCGTACGAGGCCGAACTTGTTTGGGGGGGCCAGCATATTTTCCCGACAAATATATTTCTTTAGAGTCCGCGGAGCGCCGGAGTCGCGAAGCGACCGACGAAGGGTCTGGAGGGCCTCCCTCTAGAAAATTTTGAAAACCAGACTGCCGAAGACGCGTTTTCTAGACATTTCGAATACTTTTTAGTAATTTGGAGTGGGTAGTAAATTTTGTCAGTTGCAGCATAAAAACTGGTAAAAAGTCATCTTTAAAATAAAGCTCTATTACTTCGAAAACAAGACGGGGGGTCTGGGGGGCCTCCCCCTAGAAAATTTTGAAAACCAGACGGCCGTAGACGCGATTTCCAGGCATTTCGAATACTTTCTAGTAATTTGGAGTGGGTAGTAAATTATGTCAGTTGCAGCATTAAAACTGGTAAAAAGTCATCTTTAAAATACAAGCTCTATTACTTTGAAAACAAGAACAAATCGAACGATTTACTTTTGCCACATTTTTCATTTTAGGAGACTTCACATTTTTTATCCAGATCTCAGATGTATAGAAGACTTGTATATACTTTATCTACTTTTAATATATGAATGACCATATATTATAAGCGTTGTTGAGCACATTATCTTTGTATAATTCTTGCCAGTGGCACTTTACATTCACCTATGAATATTTATTTCCAAAGAAAAGGGCTCAATATCGAATTATTTATGCCCTATTGAGCCATCGTACATGTATATTATATGTGACTACAAGGTACAATACAAACTTATCAATTATTATTAAAGAAAATTTTCAGCTGCTCACTTCTATCACTGAGCTCGTCCGGTGAATGGAGTTGGATGCCAGTATATACAGGAACACAGTACTCAAGAACTGAGAAAGGCCATGTGTACGTGCTAGTTCTATTCAGATGGCGTATGTGTTCATCATTGACTGGACTGCTTTCTTTCCGCTTCCATATTATTAAAAATATTCAAAACCCGACAGACGGCGCGACGCTTCCCGACAAACTGGGCATTCATTCCCGACAAGACCATAGCCTTCCCCGACAAGGCCATACCCCTACCCCCACCCCATTTTCAAAAACTCCTCGGCTAATGACCGATCTCACAATTCTGAGCTCGTTTCAGATTTCTATTTTTTTCATGAAAATATTTGGGGGGGGGGGGGGGGCGCCTCGTACGCCTATGCTGATAACTTTTACTAGTTTAGCACCACCCCACCTGACAGTGCTATGTAAGTTAGAATTATACTCTGATCAACTATACTAGTCTAACACCCCCCACACACCCCAAACACCACACCCCAAACACCACACCCCGACTCTGCCTCTCACCTTGTCCCCTATTTTTCTCGTGCATACAATGCAGTATACTCTGATAACTTTTACTAGCCCCTAGCCCCCCCCACCCCGGTATCTCACAGTGAGCTATATTTTAAGCGTCCGTACAATGAACTGTACTCTAATCACCTATACGAAATCAGCATTGATGTTATGACCTTACCAGGAAAAGATGGTCTTCTGATATCCAATATTTAAATCAAAATAAACATTTTTTCAGCGCCATTTGTAACAAGGGACAAGAAGAACGCGGATAGACATATTCCACAAATCATGTCAAAGAGATAGAGAGAAATGGGGTTTAACGTCCACTCGACACAAACTAGATCATTTCGGGACTAACAATATGGTTGAATTTTATTTCAATAATTCGCTTGCGCGTAGGGGTCTTTAGCAGTGGGAGGAAACCGGAGTGCCCGGAGGAAACCCACGAGGTTGAGAAGGCTACATACGCTACATACGCTCACACCAGGGATCGAAACCACAGCCGCAAGCCAGAGGTGACCGGCCAGCTAGAGGTCGAAGCGCGGCACTCCAGACCACTAGGCCATCCCAACCCCCCAAATCATGTCAAACGCTGACGACATATTCTTATCCTATCCTATGTATTCAAATTCTGTAATCGAATCTTTTTATAGTTAGGCAACACCAATTAGAATTTCTGTTCTCCGCAAACATCTATTACAATACTGCTTCCATTGTCTTCAGAATTTGATTAAAAACACATATCCTATTTCATTTCGTTTTTCATAGTTCAAAATTTCGTTTTACTTGTCTTACTACACTAATATCTGGAAGAGTTGTTAATTGATATATAACATTGATTAATCAAATATCTGATGTCATAGGGCCAAACGTCGCTCGAATGATCCCTGACACGACCTTCCACTTCCGGTAAGATTTTCACGTAGTGGAGGTCATCGATGGTGTAAAAACAACGAAACGAGATATAGATCTGTGTTTTAATCAGGGGCGTAAATGTGTGTGTGTGTGGGGGGGGGGGGGGGGGGGGGGGTATTTTGTTTACTTTCATTGTGAGGTGGGATTTGAAACCGCCTTACCCCACCCCCCATATTTCCTAGACAACTCGCACGTGGTGCTCGGCTCCTGATTGCGTCACTTGCACTTGGGGGGGGGGGGCGTCAGTCGGTCGCATTTTGGCTAAGCAACACCCCCGCCCAAACGATATCGTCATGTACGCCCCTGGATGACATCGCGCCTGGTACGTTCGTGCATTTTTTATGCGCGAACTCTTAGTTTTTCTATTACTGGCACGCGCACGGGCACTATTTTTTTTTGTTTTCCATGTACCAAAATCGGGGATTTCGCGCGTAGGTACTTTTGAGTTATTATTCTGTGAAGCATAACACTTGCCACTGTACCTGTGTATCGCTAATTATAAACCGAATGTCTGAAGACCGTTCATATTTATTACGCGAAAATTTTTTAGGACTGAGTTGATGCGCGCTCCATTTGTTGCAAAGCAAACCAACGGTATTATTTTCTCAACAGTGTATGAATTTATTCATGGCGATAATATCCTTACACCGAGAGAAATTATCTAGTCTCGGTGAATAGAACCACGGTTGTCTGGTAGAAAATTACTTTTGTATTTTTTGGAACGGAGAACAGCGATTTTAGAAGCAAACTAACCTGCCGCACATGATACTCATAATAAGAGGCGAGAACTCTTTTTGCAGCGGAAGCTTATCACTGAGTAATAGGTCAAGATTTTATACGTTTGCCGTATAAAAATCTAGCAAACAAGGTAAATACCTACGAATGTCGATAAAAAAAAATAACATTCGGATTATAACTCTAGACAAGGTGTGTTAATTAAAAAGGGTGTAAATTGAATATTATAATATGTATAGGAAGCCTAGTGACGAGTGTAGTAAGTGCTGTCCGTCCGTCCGTCGGTCCGGCGTCCACAATTGCTTGTGGACGATCCAGAGGCTAAAGTTAATATCCAATTGACTTTAAATTTATACACGGTGTTTAAGGTCATGAGACAAAGAAGCCTATTGATTTTTAGCAATTTCCGATAATTACTGTCAGAGTTATGGCCCTTGATCACTTCAAAAAATCTTGTGGACGCTCTAGAGGCTAAAGTTAATAACTTTAAATTTATACACGGTGTTTAAGGTCATGAGACGAAGAAGCCTATTGATTTTCAGCGATTTCCGATAATTGCTGTTTGAGTTATGGCCCTTGATCACTTCAAAAATTCGTGTGGATGCTCTAGAGGCCAAAGTTAATATCCGATTGACTTTACATTTATACACAGTGTTTAAGGTCATGAGACGAATAAGCCTATTGATTTTCAGTGATTTCCGATAATTACTGTCACAGTTATGGGCCTTGACCACTTCAAAAAATCTTGTGGATGTTCTAGAGGCCAAAGTTAATATCCGATTCACTTTAAATTTATACACAGTGTTTAAGGTCATGAAGCGAAGAATCCTATTGATTTTTAGCAATTTCCGATAATTACTGTCAGAGTTATGGCCCTTGATCACTTCGTAAATTCTTGTGAATGCTCTAGAGGCCAAAGTTAATATCCGATTGACTTTAAATTTATACACAGAGTTTAGGTCATGTGACGAAGAAGCCCATTGATTTTCAGCAATTTCCGATAATTACTGTCAGAGTTATGGCCCTTGATTTTTATTTTTTTGTAAACAATATTTTATTTCAGAAATACATGAAATGGGATCAGGGAACAGGCAAAGCCTATATCACCCCTCTCCTCTGATCACTTCAAAAAATCTTGTGGACCCTCTAGAGGCTAAAGTTAATAACCGATTGACTTTAATAATAATATTTTAGTGTATTATAAATGTTTCAATACCGAAAAAAGTAAAATATGCGACAACCCTTGTTTACTGCCCGGACGATTTAGCTGCTGTGGGCGTATGTTTCGTTGCCTGGCAACTCTCGTTAAAAGTTGTACGCGAACTAAATGCGTTTGTTAGATACTGACAGAGCAGCCCGGAGTCGAGCAATCGCCGCCCGAGCTGTCTTCGTCAGCTAGTTTCAAAATGGCGTACAACCAGTGCAAGTGGGAAAAGACGACAATAAAATCAGAAATAAGTAATATTTATCCAAAGGGGTAAATAGAATTTACGGTGATTGACAGAAGGGAGCTAACTCTCATGTATCAGAGGGCGCTTCAGTTCATTGCTGGGCTGTAATAGCACATGTCACTGTCAGTGAGTTACAATTATTGAGAGGTGATATTTTCCAATTCCGCTTACTTTTGCGTTTGATTTTGCGCCTTCGACGGTTACGTCGGCATCGGCATCTTGTTAGGGATTCTTGTGACATAAATTCAACCAAGGTAGGGATGGTGGACCGCTCCTAAACGGAGTCGATAGCACTACGTTCTTCCCGCCAAGTCACCATGGCGTATTAGTACTAGCCTACTGGTTGTCGCACGTCTCCACACTTTGACTATGCCTAGGGTATTAATTCTAGGCACATCCCACGTATATTGGCTGGACCGCTATATGAGGGATAACCCCCAGTACGCTCGATTTAACTTAAACCAGGTGGAAGGGGTGGTTCGAACGCATATCTTTGGTATAAGGGGCGGTCGGGTCAATAAGGCCACCCACTGTCGTGAATGGGAATCCGCAATATCACGTATCAGGCCTACACACTTGATTGTTCAGTTGGGCAGTAACGATATAGATACATATCGTATGACTGAGGATGCACTTGATCAGTTACTACAAAAAATTAGTTTACTGTTGGATATGTGGCGCACTAGGTATCACCTTCGACACATTACTTTTTGTCAAGTTATGCCGCGTCTTAGAACTAGACATTTTCAGTTGGCAAATGATTATAATTTAATGGCAAAACAGCTGACTACACATCTGGAAGCATTACATGAAAGAGATCCGAGTTTTTCGGTCTGTTTCTTCCGTGGCATACCTATGCTTTCCCCTCCCCTCTTTTTGTTCTACAAGCCCTCAACAGATGGTGTTCACCTTAGTTCTTCTGGTAACAAAAGTTACTATAGAAATCTCAGGGGCGCAATTATTCGCATGTTACGTCATTAATCCAGGTAAGCGCTAATCTTGTTGTATATGTTGCTTATAGTTGTATCTGGATGTCAGATATTTACTTGCATTGTATGAATATATTTTAATGATGCCATAAGGCCATGTGCTTCCAAGGACTCATTTACTCACATGTGTTTTTTCCCCATATGAGGCCTTCAATGAAGGGTGTGATTGATGGTGCCTATATTAAATGTTGTTGTTGGCATAGGTGCCTCCAATGAATGGTTTTAATCAATGGCATAGGTGCCTCCAATGTACGGTTTTAATGATTTTGGCTGGCATAGGTGCCTCCAATGTACTGTTTTAAGGATTTTGGCATCTATAGGTGTCTTCATTTATTAATGGCATATGTGCCTTTAATGATTGTGGCATAGGTGCCTTCAATGCATGTTTTACGAATGGCATAGGTGCCTTCGATGATTTTGGCATAGGTGCCTTCAATGAATGTTTTACAAACGGCATAGGTGCCTTCTATGATTTTGGCATAGGTGCCTTCGATGTATGTTTTATTAATGGCATAGGTGCCTTCACTGAATAATTTATGTTGGCATAGGTGCCTTTAAGGATTTTGGCATAGGTGCCTTCAATAAATGTTGTACGAATGGCATAGGTGCCTTCGATGATTTTGGCATAGGTGCCCTCAATGAATGTTTTTTATTTATGGCATAGCAATGAATAGTTTTACTGAGGGCATAAAGGCCTTCAAGGATTAATTTTACTGACTGCATAGCTGCTTTCAATGATTGTTTTGGCATAGGTGCTTTCAAACCATGATTTTGCTGATGGCTTAGGTGCCTTCTAATTTTTCTATGCATGTTTTACTATGGCACAGGTGCCTTAAATGGGGTGGGGGACTAGCCCTAATACACTAATCCGTGGTTAGCCCCCCTCCCCCTCTCTTTTTTTTTATAATCTATTACACATAACATATATATTTTGTAGGTTCAACATTGAAACATCATGGAGCCAGCAAAGCAGTCACAGCGTCTAAAAGACAAACAGTCTAGGCAACCTCAAATACTCAGTACCAAGAAATCTAGAATTCCGATTAAGCGCTCAAGGCCTTCACCGAGTTTCAGCTCTGCCAAGCGCAGTCGTTCACTGCCCTCTTCAACCACAATCACTACAACAGTCGCCCCTAGTACGGTGGCCTTGTCATCAGCCACCCAGCCTTCACAACACACTGTCACCGAATCACCTTCACATCAGGTCCACATCTCCACAGCTCCATATTCTCATCGGGTTCAAGTTCCCACAGCACCTACTGTAAGTACTCGTACACTTGATTCCTGTGCCAGTCCAACCATGTCGCCATCTATCACCTTGCCATCACAGGAATCAGCCTCACATCTCCAGACACTGATTCAGGAAGCCATATCTAATGCAATTCCAACCATCACTCAAGCAGTTTTGGCAGCTGTCAATGAAACCCATATTGAGCCTTCTAATCAACTTCCTTCAGGTAGAATTACGGAAGGTACGTTATATTATCCCAGTCCATCTATTACTCCTCCATTTCCCATAGCCTCCACTAATACTCATGAACAACACTCATTACCGCAACTCAGTACCCAGGACAATGCCTGGGTAACTGCAGCCCAACCTTTGTCTCTGGCTATCGACACTAAAATAAAAGGTAAAATTTGGGCTAATGAGTTTATTGAACTGTCACAATTACTGACACCTAATTCCCCCAAAGGTCGCTTCATTGTGCAGGAAAATTCCAATAACCAATTCATGCTTTGTAAAGAGGAAGTCCCATCTAAGATGGAGACCATTACCCATTGGCTGAGAGCTATGTTCATCTTCGTTAGTATCTATACTGAAAAATTTACAAGGGAAACACCCCATTTGATGAAATACATAACCACCATTCAAGAGTTGGCCAACCAAGCTGGCGAGGCTGCAGCACTCGAGTATGACGCAAAGTTTCGCCTCTGGCGCCAGACTACACTGTTCCCTTGGCAGTGCATTAATATGGAACTGTATCATAAAGCCTTGACAGCGGGGATGTTTCGTAAGTTGCAAAAAGCCACCACCCAGCCTTCATTTTTTCCAAAACAAAATTCAAGAGTTACACAACCCGATAGGTCCAGCAAGGAGCAAAACCCTTGCTGGAGATATAACAACACTGGGTCATGCAACCGTACCATGTGCCCCTTTCGCCACATCTGTCAAAGATGTCGGGGCAATCACCCTCGCTCTACCTGTACAAAAAAACCCAACGCTAGTTCTACCCAATCTTACCAGCCTATATCAAAACCAACTCCAACTAGGAAAAACATTTCTAAACCCATTTAAAGCAATTGATAACAAGATAGTTACACCAATAAAACCCCACCGTCTACACTTTTGGCTTGATGGGTTCGACCCCGATAAGCGTGATTTCTTAGTTAAGGGCTTTATCCATGGGTTTAAAATACCCTTTGAAGGCAACAGAAACCATGTGTTTTCAAAAAATTTGCGTTCTGCTGTGGAGAATCCAATTATTTTACGGGAAATGATTAATAAGGAAGTAGTCGCAGGACATTTTGCTGGACCATACTCTTCTTTACCAATGCCTACTTTAAAAATAAGCCCTTTGGGTGTTATCCCTAAAAAAGAAGTGGGCAAATTTCGTGTTATTCACCACCTTTCCTTCCCTGAGGGCTCCTCAGTTAATGACGGCATTCCGGCCAATCTCTGCTCTGTTTCCTATGAAACCATTGACAATGCAATTCATTTTATACGACAAATCGGTCCTGGTGCCCTTATGTCCAAAACCGACCTGGAGAATGCTTATAAAATTGTTCCTATTCACCCGCGTGACCATCCTCTTTTGGGCTTTAGTCTGGAGGGTCAATACTATTATGATAAAACTTTGCCCTTTGGTCTTAGTTTTTCGTGTCGGTTGTTCGAAGAATTTAGTTCAGCTATCCATTGGATAATGCAATCAAAATTTCATGCCACAAACACAGTACATGTCCTTGATGATTTTTTGTTTATTGGCCCTCCCGAAACCAACCACTGTGCCCACTATTTGGCATCGTTCCATACACTCTGTCAGGACATTGGTATCCCTATCAAACATGCAAAAACTGTGCAACCCACCACCTGTCTAACCTTTTTGGGCTTGGAACTGGATACATGTGCAATGGAAGTTAGGCTTCCTCAGGACAAATTAGACAAACTGCGTTCAAAGTTACTTGCCTTTCTAAATATGAAAACAAATTCTAAAGTCACTTTAAGGGAACTACAAAGTTTAATTGGACTGTTGAATTACGCTTGCTACGTAGTCTCTCCAGGTAGGGCATTTTTAAGGCGCATTATAGATTTAACACTTGGCTTGAAGCGACCCCACCATAGAAGACGTCTAACCTCTGTAGCAAAAAAAGATATGCAGGCCTGGTTAGAATTTCTAAAGACTTTTAATGGCAGGGCCTTTATTTTGTCAGATCTCTGGAAAACGTCCGAATCCCTACAGTTTTATACTGATTCCAGTAATTTGGGCTTTGGCGGAATATTTGGACACAAATGGTTTTGTGGTGTCTGGCAAGGATATCAACTAAACTATCATATCAACATCCGGGAGCTTTTCCCTATTGTTCTGGCATTAGAGTTATATGCCCCAACCTTGCAAAATTCCTGCGTGAAATTCTATTCAGATAATTTATCCGTTGTTCATATACTTAATAAGCAAACATCCAAGGACCCTATTATTATGCGATTGGTCCGTCGTTTCATGGTCTTAATACTTAAATATAATATAATGTTTAAATTATTCCATATACCCGGTAACCTCAACCGTGCTGCTGATCTTCTTTCTCGCACACAGGTTCATCTATTTCAACAATGGTATCCAGCAATGGACCCCATTCCTACTCCGATACCTCACAGCCTGCTGGTCATCTAAAACTGAAACAATTGCAAGCTTACATTGTCCAGTCCTCCTTGGCTCCCTCTTCTCAAACGGTATACTATCATTCTAAGCAGATCTATAGTCATTTTGTTTCTGAACATTTTCCTAATGTTGCGATTTTCCCTGTTAATGTGGAGCACCTGATGTTATTTATAGCGGATTGTTTTCACAACGGTAGGGCTACTGCTACAGTTTCTACTCACTTGTCAGCAATATCTTATTACCAACAAATGTTACATTACCCGGATCCACTTGACACATTTCTAATTAAGAAGATGATGCAGGGTTACGGTAAATTAAAACCACAATGCGATCAGCGCCTCCCTATTACCCCAAAAGTATTGGCATCCCTGATCGACTCACTGACATTTTGTAACTTTTCTGCTTTCTTAAGAATTATGCTCAAAGCCATGTTTTTGCTAGCCTTTCATGCTCTTCTCCGTGTTGGAGAATTTACATCTACTAATGCTACTACATCGCACAATCTTCAACGCGACGATGTTAAATTTGTTTTAGACAACACAACCCACACACAAAATATTGAACTCTCACTAAAGCATTTCAAACATAGTTCGGGGAAGTCAGTTCTCCTCGTTTTACCTAACCAAACCGATGTCAGTATGTGCCCTGTACAGGCAATTTTAGCTTACCTAACACTCAGGGGTGATTTCAAGGGTCCTCTATTCTCGTTTTTAGATGGTACTCCAGTCTCGCGACAATTTTTTTCAACGCAGTTGCAAACATGTTTAAAGTGGGGGGGTTATAATGGGGGCAACTATAAAGGGCATAGTTTCCGCATCGGTGGAGCTACAACGGCCGCTTTGAACGGTATGGATGACCATAGTATTCAACAAATGGGTCGATGGCGATCTGCCGCTTTTAAAAAGTATGTGCGTATTCCGACATTGTCATCGGTCTGAAATTCCTGGTAGTGCCCCTTTTCTAAGGATATCTTCCCTGCAGCTGTAAGCAAGAGCAGCAGCTGTACGACCTATAAGCCATTTCACCCCAGCTGTTAGCAAGGGCATCAGCCGAGGTTAATGTTAAGCAAGCCCCTCTCCCTCCCCTTAACAGCCGTAAGCAAGGGCAGCGGCTGTTAGGTGGGACTGTTTCATGTTCATGCAATTCTTATTGGTCGTATTTAAGATTTTGAATCTGTAGATTTCATTTACCGATATATTTGTTGTACTTAGATTTTGTGGTAGAGTTATTCCAACACTCTTGTTGTTGTATTTTGAACATTGTTTTATATTTCCTCTACCATTCTATTTCTTGCATATTAGATATTGTCTCTACCATTCTATTTCGTGCATATTAGATATGGTGGTACATTCAGTCTACCATTCTTTGGGTGGTAGTACATTTACTTTTATCAACCTATTTGTTTTTATAGTTTAGACATTGTCGTATATCTAATTTACCTCTATGTAATGTTATTTAATAATGTTGATTAGCACACCCATTTATTAATAGTCGGGATGGGGCTGGATTGTTTCCGCCTTGAAATGTCTAGTCAATCTTTTCTCCCGTGGCGTTCACAATCTTTGGCGGTGTATGCTGTACCCCATCTTTATTAACAAAATATGTATTTAGCTAATCAGTATGGAAATTCATAATAATCATTCCAAATTAGTGCTGGGTATTGCGACTGCAGTCACGATACGATACGTATTGCGATTCATGTACCACGATACAATACGTATCGCGATTCATAACTAGGTCATAGATTTATCAATAAAACAACAAATTAAATATGTGATTGTGTTTTTAATGAAGTCACTAAAACCAGGAAATAAATAAACTTGATTAGGCCTAGGGCCTACTATTTAGTAGTAAACTCTAATCCTAGCAGACGAACTTAAGACAAGAAGACAGTCGCCACTACGGACACTATGGTGTCTTGTCAAGTGAGTGATGAGATTGATTGTATTACCACAATATTTTAGAATAGTTTTGCATATTCTACAAACAACTTTCGTTGTGTCACCCTTTAAAAACCCCAAATGTTCCCAAACTTTAGATTTATATTTTGCTGGAGGATTTGTTATTGCGACTGTGTTTACCGCCATTTTGATTTTTACAAGAGCTACTATCTATTATATTTACATTCTAAATTTATAAAATTCGAGAGTAAAATGTTGTTTTATGTATTCAAATATGTATGTTTTATTAACTAAGCCTTATAACAAACTTTAAAATTCGGAAACAAAACGAAAAGATGTTAAAATGTTGTTAATCTTAACCTACGAAACTAACGGTAATTACGGTAGTGCGCTATTTATAGTAACACACATGTCAAGACTACTGGACATCGTTTGCGAAGTGTCATTGTTTCAAATAAAGTTTAGGGTTGAGGATATAATTTAAAGTTTTTAAAGTTCATAATATAGTTGATAAAAAGCAAAAAAGAATCGTGAAAAATCGATTCGGCATCCCGCGATTCAATACAGGTATCGTGAGGCGGTGAATCGCGATACATCGATTCACCGATTTATCGTGCCAGCACTATTCCAAATGTGGTATTTTTGTGTTCTAATCTATTTTTGTTACATTATTGTTATTACATATATTATATTTTCCTGTCATTTATTGATAATAAATGGCCTATTCAATTTCATATCGCCTACTGTTATATTGGTCTACAAGGACACTGGCTGGGGGCATAATTGTCTGTCGTCAAGTCACGGTAAAAGTAATATTTATCCAAAGGGGTAAATAGAATTTACGGTGATTGACAGAAGGGAGCTAACTCTCATGTATCAGAGGGCGCTTCAGTTCATTGCTGGGCTGTAATAGCACATGTCACTGTCAGTGAGTTACAATTATTGAGAGGTGATATTTTCCAATTACCCACCCACCCGCACCTTTACATACATGGTAATAATTGTATACCTATCGTACTGATTTCCTGATAACTCTTATTGCCTTCCAACTAATGTATATATGGTTTGTTCAATTAATACTACTTTTGAACTATTGTGAATTATTGTATATTAATATTTTAAACTATAGTAAGTGGCGGTGTATGCTGTACCCCATCTTTATTAACAAAATATGTATTTAGCTAATCAGTATGGAAATTCATAATAATCATTCCAAATGTGGTATTTTTGTGTTCTAATCTATTTTTGTTACATTATTGTTATTACATATATTATATTTTCCTGTCATTTATTGATAATAAATGGCCTATTCAATTTCATATCGCCTACTGTTATATTGGTCTACAAGGACACTGGCTGGGGGCATAATTGTCTGTCGTCAAGTCACGGTAAATGTTATTTATTATTGTCGCACTTATTACATCACTCCTGTCTAACAAATCATAAAGCTGTGGTGTTACGGTGGCGGCATAGTATTTCACCGTAACACCACAGCCACTCTAACCATTCATAATACATCTCACCATCACTCCCTACACTCCCTCGTCTACTTTCCCAAACGTCAACAACACATCTCATACATCCATTTCGCTGATTAACCCTTGTACCATGTCTACTGGTTTTAATTATAAAAATGTACTAAGCTACTATTCTCAAAGGCTATTAATTCCAAATATTTATGTTTTAAATTTTTAGAAAAATACATCGTCTACAACGATTGAGTGGTTCATTTATTGATCAAGACCCCCAAAAGAGAGAAAATGGGGTTTATCGTCCACTCGACACAAACTAGGCCATTTCGGGACTAAGATATGGTTTTAATTTTATTTCAATAATTCGCTTGCGCACAGAGGTCTTTAGCAATGGGAGGAAACCGGGATCCCAAAAGAACGCAAAATTAAACTGGTTTGGCCTTCTGCACAAACATTCTTCAAAGTACACGTAAAATAGCCGTGTTGTTCTGATCTTGATTAGAAGGAAGTGAGCGACGACAGGAGGTTTCAGATCTCCAGATATCGAATTCCATTGCAGCATTCCATTGACAGGTGGGCCTAAGCTCATTAAAAAAAGTGGGCCTAAGCCTATAAAAAAAGGGAAAGAAAAGAACGAGAGGGAGGGAGCGAAATGGGGTTTAACGTCCACTCGACACAAACTAGTTCATTTCGGGACTAACATATGGTTTTAATTTTATTTCAATAATTCGTTTGCGCGTATGGGTCTTTAGCAGTGGGAGGAAACCGGAGTGCCCGGAGGAAACCCAAGAGGTTGAGAAGGCGCCCTATCTTCATGCCACATACGCTCACACCAGGGAGCGAAACCACAGTCGCAAGCCAGAAGTGACCGGCCAGCTAGAGGTCGAAGCGCGGCACTCTAGACCACTAGGCGATCCCACCCCTCACCCGAACGAAACGAGGGGGGAGGGCCCAAGCTCATTAAAAAAACTGGGCTAAGCCTATAAAGAAAAAAGAAAAGATAAAGATAGGAGAGGGGAATGAAAGAAAAGAAAGAAGGCAGGAGAGGACGGAACACAAGACAGGACAAATAAGAAAAGATAGGAAAAACAATGACCGACAAACAACACAAAAAAAGAAGTGTACTGCAAGGGAAGAACTTTATGAGTTTGACCTCGTTATTCCGAGAACCGCGTAATTATTCATCTTTTAATCTATTCTCAAATCCATTTAATGATAGTGCTCTTAGGTCATTCTGTTTTCTGATCGTATCAGGAAATCAAACATTGGCCTTCTTCTGCTTTGGTTTGAAATGCTAGGGAAATGGGTTTGCGGTTGTCAAACGCTGACGACATATTCTTATCGCCTTCGGTGCTTATAACTTGCGTAGGCCTTGGTCAATGACCTGACAGGTGGGCCTTCAGTCTGGCACTGCTGAAAATTGTTCGCATTATTAATACGAGAAGCTGGTTTATCTGATATCATTGACTAATGTACCTAGGCCATTATATGTATAAAATGACGACAAAAATGATAGCAAATGAGAACAACTTCACACGTAACCTTTCTGTACTGGAAACACGTCGGGCCAGGAGGTGATCTACTTTATCTAAGCATTATTGGGATAAAGAAACAAAAGATCATTAGGGATCATCCAAACAAGGTGTCCGTATGCCATGCACAGTTTGAGCGGCGGGGCTGACAAGAAAAGCGTCCCATCTCTTTATCTAAACAACGCATCTTTGTTCATATTGGGAGCCAGGATGGTTAAGTTCGTAAGACGGTCACTGGCCAGGAGGTCGCGTGTTCCATTCCTTTGTCAGTGGCGCAGGATGGAGATCCTGACGACAGATGTCTAGTCGTTCGGTTGGGACAAAAAACTGAGGTCCCGTGTAAACATTCGTGTTCACATAAAAGATTCCATGGCTGTTGGAATCCGATATAAGAGCCTACCATAGTGCTGCTGCACGGGCAAAATGTCCCTCATTGCATACTGTATTAGCCCAGTCTGAACAGAACAGTAAGACGTTAAACCCCATTTCATTTCCCGTTATTGTTCAACAAATACTACACAATTACGGGGGAGTACTGGAACTTTATATTACATATATATACAAAGAGTTTGAAATCGCCTGTCATTTGTTTCACATCATTAAACATGTTGTTTCAATATTCCGCTAGATGGCGTGTACAGTACATAAAATGGCGACTAATGGAGATTTAATCAGCCTATTAAACATGGTTATATCGTGCGGTGTAATTAGTGACTATAGGTTTTCAATCAATGCCAATAAAACCCCCAGATTCGCTTGCTCTACATGTAAATGTTAAAGGTTGTTAAAGTCGAGAAACGAGTAACTCGTCCTAAAGTATCTTGGTTATTGTCCATACATTTATGATAAATAAATGTTGTATTAACTGTCACGCTAACGTACATGAAAAGAAATGAAGTGGGGTTTATCCTCCTACTTTTTTTGCACCGAGTGGGATAATGAAAACTGGCAGGCCTATACGCCACGCAGTTTGCTAAGACGGAAATTGTCAAAGGAAGGCGGCGTTTTCGACTTTTTTGCTTCATCCGAAAGATTCGACACCCTCCTTTAACATGTTGGGCAATATACACCGTATTATTATATATCTAATTCAACAGGGTTAACCGAGATGGGTACGTCACGAATAGTGCTATGCCCCCTCTGAAATACGGTCCCGCCCGGATCCCATATCACCACTACCAACCCCATCGCTTACCTCTTGCAAGCAAAATCCCTATTAATTAAAGGGGAAGACCATACATTTTTAGCAAGGTTTCCATAAAAGTTAAAGCGGAAATTTCATTTTTTTCTAAGAAAGTCAAAACATAATTATTTCTATGTCTTTTGCTCCAAAAGTTGTCAACTCCCTATTATACGATCATGGGCAATATTTCATTGGGCATAAATACCCCTGACACCGGAAATTACTTGAATTACCTCCCTTGTTTTCCCATTCCCCTCCATGTAATGGCGATCTTCAAACGTTTGAATTTGAAGTTGAAAATGATATTTTTGCCAATTTCTCAACTGGCAATAGTGAATTATAGGATTAATAGGATTATTCTTTAACAAGGTAGGACTGTTTATAGATACAATCTATTTTAAGGCTTTATTTTAATATATTTTAAAAATATAATTAAAAAATATGAAATTGCCGTTTTAAGTGTGCTCAGAAATAATTCTCTCTGCAAACACAAATAAAACGTTTTTTAAAAAAATTTCTGTTATTAAAACCGCACGATAGTTCTACACGCACGATAGTATCATAGAAAACTTACAGAATTGACGTATGTTTAGTGCTCTCTTCATGTTATACAGCGTCGTTTAGATGGAAACCCGATCATATTTAATATATTGATAATGGAAATCTGGTTGAAAATCGATGATCTTGCGCTGTAAACTACTCGATGGAAAGAGAGGGCGTGGTCGAATGGGTAACACATGCGTGTTTGATCATACGGCCTGCCATTGAGTCAAGCGGCGTGGTCTCGAATCCCCGCTTGTATGTGACAAGGAGTAGGGTCGCCTTCCAGCATTGTGGGTTTTCTCCGGGTCCCCCCACTGCCAAAGACCCCTGCCTGCAAGCGATTTTTTAAAATAAAATTGAACCATGTGTTAGTCCCGAAATGTCCTAGTTTGTGACTAGTGGACGTTAAACCCCATTTCGCTCTCTCTCCCACTCATTGGGTAGCCTACAGTTTGTCTAGCTATCTGGCGTTTTATCTTTCATTCATGCCATGGTGGTGTTTAAGAACTGTAACAAATGCATGTGTATATATTTTCAAGAAGATGGGCGTGGGGTTATCTTAATAACAAAAATGTTACTTTAAGTTATTTACATCCATTTTCCCGTTGATAACGATTCCTCTTTTAATTTGAGTATTTTATGCAATGCATCGATTGGCCATAATAATGAGCAAAATGATTGTTTGTTTGTAGAATCGTATATTCAGTTTATGGGCAGTTTATTTGGAATTAAAACCATTCCAGTATCGGCTGCTGTCAATCTTTCAACAATGATCTTAATTCAGTATAAACCACAGGCGATCTATTTCAAATTTAATCTGATTTCATCTGCACATAAACAATACGTATCCTGGGGATCGTGTTTAATTTCAAGCCGGATTTTTTTCTCTGGCACCAAACATATCATTTTCACCAGAATAGCAGTTTTATAAAGTCAGGGTACCTAATTAAAGGTTATTTCATCTAACCTTCCTGATGCCCGATAGATGACTTAACCAACACCTTCATTTAAAACCTTTCTTTTATTTCCTAATTACACCAATTTACCGTTAAACTATTCTATAAGATTGGTTGGTGTTGTTATCTTTAAAGAATGTTGTTTGTGTTGGTTTATAAAATGTCGTATTGTAACCGGACTGGATGGTTATTGGATTATGTGAGGGGGTAGTAGTAGTAGTGGTGGGAGTAGTAGAAGTAGAAGTAGTAGTTTTAGCAGCGGTAGTAGTACTAGTGGTAGTTTTAGCAGGGGTAGTAGTAGTAGTGGTAGTAGTAGTTTTAGCAGCGGTAGTAGTGGTGGCAGTAGTAGTAGTAGTTTTAGCAGCAGTAGTAGTACTAGTGGTTGTTTTAGCAGCGGTAGTAGTAGTAGTGGTAGTAGTAGTAGTAGTAGTAGTAGTAGTTTTAGCAGCGGTAGTAGTAGTAGTAGTAGTGGTAGTAGTAGTAATAATAGTAGTAGTAGTAGTAGTAGTAATAGTGACGGTGATAGTAGTAGTAGTGGAAGTTTTAGCAGCGGTAGTAGTAGTAGTAGTCGTAGTAGTAATAGTGACGGTGATAGTAGTATTGTAGTAGTGGTGGTGGAGGTGGTGGTGGTGGTGGTGGTGGTGGTAGTAGTAGTAGTAGTAGTAGTAGTAGTAGTAGTAGTAGTAGTAGTAGTAGTAGTAGTAGTAGTAGTAGTAGTAGTAGTAGTAGTAGTAGTAGTAGTAGTAGTAGTAGTAGCAGCAGCAGTAGTAGTAGAGTAGTAGCATATAGGTAGTAGTAGTAGCGGGCCAACGTCTTACTCGGGGAGACACCGCGGCAACAGTCTTTGGAAACCGTGCTTCCACAATAAAAGCTTCAAATAAGCCGTAGCCGACAGTAGACCTGGTAATTTTTAGTTTTGGCTTCAATTGTTTACTTTAGTTTATTTTAGTTGATATAGAACGGACGGGTTGTTGATAGTTAGAGACCGTACGTCGATATAATAGACGATTAGAACGATGTATAATTACTTCCTGCTTGTCACTACCTGATTATTTAACCTATTAACATTGACGTTTATTTAATCTGTACCATTACAGGGGCAGATAACCGCCCAATTAACTTTATTTCAAGCCTTCACGTTTCTCAGACATCAATATCACCGTGACGTAAAACGGGTCATAATTACAAGGGGGATAACTCATCAATTAACTTTAATTCAAGCCTTCGTGTGCCTGACATCAATATCCGCGTGACTTTAAAATTCGCCTTGTCAATTTACATAATTTACATCAAGCCCACGTCAATCGTGTGCGAGTTCTATGCAGCCAATAAAAAATGGCCTTAACTTCCGCTTCCGCAGAGGATGATAACGCACACAATTGTTTCCTAAGAGAAAGAAAATTTCCGAATAAGTCCGTCGTGTTTGAGAGACAGGTGGGTCCTGTGTAGGAATGGGTGTGTGTGTGGGAAGGGGGCGGGGGTGAATGTGAGGTGTGGGGCGAACTATTTAAATAACACTGAACCATTTGTTAGTCCCGAAATGACCCGTGTCGAGTGAACATTAATTCCCATTTTCCCCTCTCACTCTCCATGCCTTGTGATAGGTAATTGATGTACCATGTATTTTGATCAGAATTGTGAATTGTGGACAAATAGCAGGAAATACATCTTTGTTTCATAATTAAAGATGTATTATGTAAGATTTAGATAAAGAGCTGACAGTTCTCGCTATAATAGTTAAAACTAGATCCAGAAAAGAGGGAACCTTAAAAATTTCAGTCTAATAAATTCTGAGTGGAGTTAGGATCCTTTTGGGGAATAAAATGATCTCGATTGCCATTGCTACGTATGAAAACAAAGTCTCGATTATCCACTTTTTTAAAAAAATAAATCATTAACGGGAAATCGTGCTTAAACCCTTTCACAATCTTGAGCATCCAATGGCATACGAAGATGAGTAAGGTCTTGGCAAGTTAATAAAAGTCTAATTAATAACCTATATATATATACACACTCTTTAAAGTTTTCAGATTACGATGACCCTTGTCAGCTAGGGTTTATGAAAGATTTATGTGAAACCCGAGGGTACGTCCCTATTCTAATAGAACAGACAAGTAGTTGTTGTTGGGGCCCCTGGAAGTTTATAAAATGTCCCGATGTGTCCACGTGTGAACGAAACATTGGGAACCACTGGTATGGATAATGGGTTGGATGTATATTTATTAGTATCTATCATCCAGAAAAATGTTTTAAGAATATTAGCCTGGATGCGTTGTCAATGGTTAAGAATATAAGGTTAGATTATCAGGTCTTTTACATTTCCATAGAAAAAGTCTAAGGGATGTAACTAGTCCTAAAAAGAGATGCTGACGCCAATAAAATTAATTCTAAAAATTCCAAGAATCCATTTAAGAATAATAGGTCATATTAGAAAACCAATTCCTGGTTACGCATGGGCAATTGACGTTTCGTCAAATATAGACAACGATCCCAGACCCAGGTTATAGGTCACCGAGACTAATACATTTGCAGTGTCTTACGTGATGAAAAATACCCCTCGATATTTTATTCTCAAAAAATATAAAATGCCAGTAAATATGCAAATATTTATATTATCATCAATTTCTGTTCGATTTATATGCAAGGTTTATCTTTCAGTTTATCTTCTATATCGCCATTTATATCACCGTTTATACCGCCATTTATATCCTGAAACAATAGAACATAATAGTGTTAACTGTAACAAATTCAAAACTGGATGCCACTTAGCTTGCTTCCTTAATTTCTTGATATATTTCCATAGAATTGATTCCATGAAATCCCAGAGTTTGCGTATTTTGTATACATTATTGGAACCCTTGTTTTAAAACAAATGGACAAAGTTTCAGGAGCTGAGATTAGAGAAACGCTATCTAGAGTGACACTAGTGTTGAATCCACACCAAATGAGTAATTAATAGCGAAAAGAAAGTTGTAAATTTAATTCAGATCAGCGAATTAGTGTTACGGTTTCAGGTAAATAGGTAACTGAAAAAAAAAACTGCGATTCACCTGACAGAACTAATTAATTATTGAAATGACCACGTGTATTTATTTCAAAATTTAATATATTTTTCCAAGTTTAATCTCTTTCAATCCTGAATATCAGATTAAATGAAATGAAATGGGGTTTAATGTCTTACTGTTTTGCTCCGTTCGGGCTAATAAAGACGGGCATACAGTCTTCTGTGAGGGACATTTTGCCTGGCAGCGGCGGCACTATGGCCTACTCTTATATCGAATTCCAATTTCGGTTTTTCGTCCCACCCGAACGACTAGACAGCTATCCTTGTCAGGTCCTCCGCCCTGCACCACCTCGGAAAATTTAGATAAAGAAAATCCGATATACTGACACAAACTCTGACACTACCATTAAAAGTAGCCAGGTCTCTAACTCAATATCAATCCAAAGTCTTACACGTTGAAAACACAAATTATTTGTCAATTTGAATCAACATTGATGTGGTTATCTCACCTTGAAAGGTAGACTTCTGATATCCAATATTTAAGACAAAAGGAAATACTTTATCATTGGTACACGAATCGTGTACCATAGTGCGTTTCAGCATCATGTGTGGCAAGTGACCGGAGAGAACAAGGCTAGACATATTCCACAACTCATGTTAAAAGGCAACGCCAAAACTAATCTGGAGAGCATGCGCAATAGACTGGAATAACCAGACACTAGAAATTTCGATTGGGTTGAGACTCATGCCGTATTTCGCTGGACATAACTGATTTGAAATTCGAGTCAAAACAGAAAGAATTGAATGTAAATCAGTTCATATACAATCAGATTACATTATTATATGCGTTGCGACCCATTTGAGTCAGTTTCTAGGTCCCAAATATTAGCCATTAAGCTCCTTTAATTAACTTTTCGTTCAGACCGCACCACATTTGTTTAACTACAAAGGACAATTCCTTTCTAAATATAGAAGCGCTTGACGTCAACTTTTACAAATGAACATTACTATACCCTCCTCCTCCCCCACCACCCGCCACCACACAAAATTACTAAACCACCAAAACTTCTCGTCATTCTATTTATATCAGTACTTCTACGACAGGACCTCGACTTAAGTGTTAATTAACATCCCGTCGATGTACTTATACAGCTGACACGTGTAATTATTGTTCGTTGAGTTCTTGGACCTACAGACACCTCTTATAAAAAAAAATTAGATTTGACATTTAACCAATATCGTTAATTGAAATGGGGTTTAACACATACATTCTGCCCTGACCACAGGAGTATGACCTGGTACGACGTGGTGTATGCATGTTAAATACAGATAGAAGGTCAGACTCCTGTGCCCTGACCCAGGACGACGCCAGTGTGCTATGATCGAAGTCATGCCCGGTCAGCGGGGCTACGCGTACGTCACTAACGTACGAAAATTAAATGGTAGCTGGCTTCTCTGCAGATAGGGTGAGTTTGTCGTCAAGGGTGCTTTTACGCACACGCAATGTGTACATGGGACCTGGTTTCCCCGAGATCTCCCGGTGCGTGAGCCAGCGTATTTCTTGCTGTGCCACCGGCCAGGGCTACCAACTTTATATAGAAATGTCTATCCTTGATTTTATTACCTTTATGTCTCTGATGAGCGACTCGGTCTGTGGTGTCTTCTGCATTTTGAAGTGGGCAAAATACTCGAGGTCAGCTTTCACACCCTCGCCATCCTCCATCTCACCGTCTAGCTTGCACCCCCGTACCAACAGAGAGTTACCTGAGCCTAGAATAACCAGGCCTAAATATCCCGTAGCGTGGGATACCCAGTAACTAAGCTGTTCGTAGGACGGGAATAAATACAGATCTTGGAGAAACCAGAGTCCACGCCAACACGACACAGGGGCCACACAAATAATTAATATAAACAAATCTTCCGTGATAATTTTACATAAAATCTGCTTTTCTAAACATTTTGAGATCCTGGCTACATAATTCTGAATGCTCATTGTTGCTATAGCGACGCCATATCCTATCACTAGCGAATAGAGTGCAGTGGTTGACATTTGATCCGGAAATAAAGCGAGATCTAGAAAATGCCACAATCCTCTCCATACGACGATGATCAGAGAATGAATAATGGTGGCTGTAAATAAAGCATCCAATACGAACCATGGCATGTTCACCTGTAATACACAAATACAACAGTCTTATTAAAACACAGATCCTATTTGAAGAGTCACTTTTTCCACGAACCCCAGTTAATGGCGCCATCTGATTGCAAATTGTATAAGCTTTCTGCGGAACAATCAATTTCAGGTATTAACGATCGGAGTCACGTCGAACCAAGGCCCTTTATTTTACCTTAATTTGCCAGGAAAGTTGAAGCCAATTGTACTGGTAATTATGGTTCGTGGTAAACATCATTTTGAGGTTGTAATCAAACCCACACGTTCTTCTGTTCGTGTCAAACTTTCTCGTCCAAAAGTCTGTTTTGCGTTCTATGCCAAATAACAAAAATGTGACTTAGATCGTTCTTCCCCTGGACTCTTCATTTCGTTTCAGTTTTATAGTTCAAAATTTCATTTTACTTGTCTTTACTACAAAGGCTATCGAAAGTATAAAAAAAAACGAAACGAAATATAGATCTGTATTTTAATCAGATTACAAATATAATTATCTTGTACGGAGAGATAGAGCGGGAGGGGGGCGGCTAAACTAGGTCATTCCGGTACTAACACATGGTTCAGTTTATTACAATAATACGCTGGTTTGTATGGATATTTGGCATTTGGAGGTAAACGGGAGACAGGGAGAAAACGACGTTTAACGCCCACTTGACACAAGCTAGGTGATTTCGGGTTGAACATATGGTTTAATTATATTTTAGTAACAGTTTCAGGAAACCGGGGGACCCGACAAAACCAAACGACGTCTGACAGGTGACCAAACGCTCTCTACAAACGGTGAATCGAAACCATGCCACGCAACATGACCTATACTTTATGATCTAAAGTGCGTGGTTTTAACGGCGTCTCATACTACTACGTCATTCTACTCATTACATTGCTACGTGGTGGCTTGGATAATCTACAATATTCTTAATATTACAGAAGAATGAAGTCCCAGAGACCGATCCTTGTGGAACCCCAGCAGGCGTGTTTCTAAGTCGGAGATCAGTGACCCTTCTACAGGTTTTGATCTGTAAACGGAATCATCCCAGAAGACCATAGCTAAGTCAGTTCAAAACCTTCATCGACTGCTGTCCATAATAGTGGGGCTGATATGTGAAATGGGCGTGCACTTCCGGAAAGAAGCATCAAAATTTGGTCTAAGAGGTTTTTGGGTATGCTGATTTCAAAAATGGCGGGAGCCACGACGTCACTCTAGTCGTTCCCGCCCAAAATTGAGAATTTCAAAATGGCCGCTGTAAAACACGTTCTGGCCCATGAAATTTCTGTAAGTGCCCCGATTTCAATGATCTTGATGTCTATACCTATGTTTTTAAGGTCAAGGAATCCAGTAAAGCACATACGAAGACTCGTAGTGTTCTCCTTCATAGTGTTTTCTAAACATGGTCATAATTCTAATCAAACGGG